>OX392464.1:17533593-18823998 GCA_947623515.1 Neoascia interrupta
ATGAAGCATGTAGCTATTCCAAACGACGATCTAGAGTTTTTTGACATTACTGATGTACCAATGCTTTTGCAAGAAAAATTGCTTACAACATTCGAATTCCACCTTGAAGGTCGACTGTATGCTTCGAATTCAATGAAATGCTGGTGCGCCACAGGAAAGCCTTCTTAGTCCGACACTGTTAAATTTTAAGATGAGGAGGCGCTTTGAATAACACATGGAAAGGCTGCAAAAAGCTTTTGACAAAATATGCGAATGGACGATACATGGCCGACTATCCTCAAAGAGATCTTGAGACCTCTTCGTCTTCTACCCTCCCTCGACACCAAGACAATAATTGTTTATGAGCTAATTATAAACGGACGAAGGACGCTGGGGATTTAGCCGTATTGTCACAAGCAACGTAAAACACCAACAGAAACAGAATCTCATACATTAGCAACTGAAACCAAAATTTGTTGAATGCTTTTTGCGTTGCTAATGTATGAAAATCTGTTTCTCTTCCTGTTTCTGTTCCTTGCGACACCGCGGCTTTAGACTTCTAGTCTTCTAATATAAGTCTTCCTTGCAGAACACAGTATTTGATTCCGAGCATTCAGGGCCCTGTCTAATAAACTAAAGTTAATAAACGAAAGTTTTTCGATAGATTTCAGAGTTAAATAGAATAGAGCAGAGTAGAGTAGAGTAGAGTAGAGGTGAATTGAATAGAGTTGAGTTAAGTTGAGTAGAGAAGAAGAGAGGAGAGGAGAATAGAGTAGAGCAGAGTAGAGTAGAGTAGACTAGAGTAGAGTAGAGTAGAGAAGAGTAGAGTAGAGTAGAGTAGAGTAGAGTAGAGTAGAGTAGAGTAGAGTAGAGTAGAGTAGAGTAGAGTAGAGTAGAGTAGAG
Organism: Neoascia interrupta; assembly: GCA_947623515.1. Classification (NCBI taxonomy): domain Eukaryota; kingdom Metazoa; phylum Arthropoda; class Insecta; order Diptera; family Syrphidae; genus Neoascia; species Neoascia interrupta. The sequence continues at coordinate 17,534,476 of OX392464.1, forward strand.
TAGAGTAGAGTAGAGTAGAGTAGAGTAGAGTAGAGTAGAGTAGAGTAGAGTAGAGTAGAGTAGAGTAGAGTAGAGTAGAGTAGAGTAGAGTAGAGTAAAGTAGAGTAGAGTAGAGTAAAGTAGAGTAGAGTAAAGTAGAGTAGAGTAGAGTAGAGTAGAGTAGAGTAGATTAGAGTTGAGTAGAGCAGAGTAGAGTAAAGTAGAAGAGACTAAAGTAGAGTAGAGTAGAGTTGAGTAGAGTAGAGTTAAGTAGAGAAGAGTAGAGTATGGAGTGATAGAGCTAAGTAAAGTTGTTTTTTGTTGTTGTTGGTTCATGCGTATTATCGACTGATTGTAGTGGGTAAACTAAGAGGAGTCCAACTAAATAGTAATTTTTTGCTTTTATAGGTGGACCATGAATATGGAAATCCGTTTACGCGAATGACGTACAATGGATTATGCACGAATGCATAAATAAAATGCGAAAGCATATATCGAACGGAAAATAAAATAAAACAAGTGGGAAAGTGCAACAGCGCGTATGCAAAAGCTTCAGTCCATCTACGGTGCATTGCAAAATACCCGATCATACAAAAAAAAACTGCCACGCCTCCAAAAAGAGGGCGGGATACAAAAATGTAACTGTTAAATGCTTTATATATTTCGGCCTTAAACTCCGCCTTTTTACCTAACAAAATCACTTTTTTTAACCCCACGCCCACAAAAGTGGGCGGAGGCACACACAATATGTACACAAAAGAAAATGCTTATATCTACAACTTTTGTCAAATAATTTTTTGTCAAATTTTATATACATTTATTGAAAAACACTCATTTTTAGCTAAAATCCCTTAAAAAGTGGGTGTGGTCAATGAAGAGGCCAAAACTTTTTGGTTCTTACAAAAGAATTACAAGGCAATGTTACATATCAAAAACGAATGCGCTAGCGCCATTGTAACATAGTTAAAATTTGGAAAAAATATTTTTTAAAATTACAGATAGTCGCACATACAGTGGGCGTGTCTATAGGCGGATTCAGCTAATTTTCAAACTTGATCTGAAGGACTAGACTTCCAGCCAACATACCAAATTTCAGCTTTCTACCTTAATTTATGGCCTGAAAATTGTTTACATACGGACGGACGGACATCCGCAAGTGTTATGCCTCTACGGCCCAAAGCAATGGTGTAACCAGCAGAGTAGGTATTTAGACGTAGATATTTAAATATTACCCCTGGAAGGAAAAAAGTGAAAGGGGGAAACCAAATTGTTTCTTATATCCCTGCAAGAATAAACAATGAGCCGACGCTAATCTGGATAACAGATGCCGATCTAAAAGAAGCCCATTTTGAGACAGACGCTTATGGTTTGTTTTTTCGTTGCTGGTTTTGATCCACCTCCGATATTTTTTAGGCCGATGTCATATCTGGTGAGCGTTATGCTATGCGCCATCTGGGGTAGTGCTCGATTGGGGGCCAGCAACCCCGGAAGAGTAATTAGTGACATTATAATTCCAACGACCGGCGCGCTCGGCGGGACAAATTTGAAGTTATTCGGCACAACCCTAACCGTCCGAGGATTAAAACGCGCCTGGACTAGCTAACGAGCGAAGTCCCTCCTTTTGACAGTGCAAATTTGATTTGATTTTGGTGGTACTCAAGCCCCCATTTATTGGGCTTAATTTAAGCTAAGACTAAGAGTAACGTATTACTAAAAGTTAGTAATAAGGGGTTACCCGAAAACCCTAACAGCGAACTATGAGAGCAAATGTGTGCGTTAACGCCCATAAGCAGGAGAACTAAGTTCGAAACAGTGCAAGACTGTTTTTTTTCACGGTCCCAAACTCTGTAAGCAACTTACAAATTCTAGATCTACTGTGTCGTCTGTTTGAAAGCATTTGCTCTTGCATTCTGTGTATTTTATGCGTTCGTTAAACCATGCATGTAAAATAACATGCAACCACATGATTCACGCATACGGATATTTTTACGGTGTGACATTTCCACGCAGTTAATTACTTTATCGTGCCCAAATTGCATACGCTTTGTACATGCTTCAGATTTCGCATGGACTCACATGTGTTAATTACTGCCCTTGGCTCAAATTGCATGCGGCTTGTAATTAAGATGTCGCATATGGACTCACATGTGTATACTACATGCAACACGTTTTGCAATTCTCCTCTTGTTAATATGTATTGCATGGGGCTTAACACAAAAGTGTTTAAAAATTCAAAAAATATCAAATGTTCAGCTCAAAATGTTGTAGCAACAACCTTTAACTTTTTATCCCTTTTTTCTTTATTTAAACTTGTCTCTCTGACGCGTTTAAAACTTTACCTGCAATTTTTTAAGTATACACAATCAGATAAGCCCATTAAATTTTCGAAGCCGCAATATAAAAATTATTTTCTACGAAAGTTTTGTGGGGGAAAAATTGAATAGACATGTTAATGCAAGACACGTTTCGGTGTGGCCAGTGCACAGCACATATCTGGAGGATGGATGCGGAGTCCGCACCAGAACCGGACAAATGCTGTGCCTGGCATATCAATTTGAGTCGTTGAATTTTTTTTGAATGTACCTTTTTTTGTACCTATACCGCAGCATTTCGCTGCTTGCTCGTGTATGTGTGTGTACAAACTTTTCGCCTTTCAGAAAAACAATTTTTACTGATTTTTTGTTTTGCTTTTCGGGACTAATAAATACGATTACGATGCATCGGACAGTGCCGGCTGAGGCAGTTAAGGCAGATGCAAAAAATTTTGTTGGCGTTAGCAATTTGTATCGGACCGGATATGTGGAACATTTTTGTTGTATACGGGTGTAGGTAGGTACCTACTGTAGTACGCGTATGGTTTCACTTTTCATTTTGATTCACTTGAAATTGTGGATTTTTTGTTTCCGTTTACCGAAAAAGTTCCCAAACAGTTTGTTTATAGCTCGTCGCAGCATAATAGGGTGCCAGATAGCGCGGAAAATTATTTTTATACGCAGATCGATTTTGTAATGCAATAAAGTTTTATGTTTGCAGGGAGGCAATTTAAAGTGTTTCATGGTAGGGAATACGTGACGAAATTCCAATTTGAATTTGTTACAAAGTCGCGTAGAGCATAGAGATACATAGGTGCACGATAGGCAGGTTTAACGAAAGGTGAAAAAACTAAGTGCGGGACCATAAATAGTTGCCAGAAAGAGTTATACACTGGAGCTGGGAGTAGATTTATCAATCGCTTTTTTTTTAATGGCAAACGCATGACAAATTTTTGTGGTTGCAAAAATCGAGATACGAAAATTGTTGACTTAATAAAAAATGAACTTTTATGGGGTTTGAAGGGGGGAGGGGTTTATGGAGGTATAATTTTATACAGCGAAACAAGACAACACTGGAGGGAAAATTTTTTTTAAGTCTATAATAAAAAGTCATTCACAGATTTAAGTGAGACTAATACCACGTTTCCACCGGGCACTAATCCGCGATTAATATAAATCTTCATTAAATTCTCTTCAAATTAAGCGATTAACCATACAAATTTAAATCCTCTCGGCAAGCGATTAGAAATAAATCCTCTCATTAATTGCATTCATCCTTTTCACGAACCACTTTCAACCCTTTTCGAACACCCTTTAACAGTTTGAGAATCGAAAAAAGACACTTAAACTGTCCACGTATGACAGATCTGTCAGAATTATGATTTTTATTTGGATTTTTACAACGGAAATTTTTTTCGCTCATGGAAAATTACATCGTCACTCTCTTTTGAGTGTCAAAATGGCAGAAAAAGAGTGCTCATGTCAAATTAATCCTGTATTTGTCTGGTGGAGCAGCTACGGGATTTATTTTCAATTATTTCCCGCTAATCCTCGTTTTATTGCCGGTGGAAACATAGTGTAAAGTAGTTTGACTTGTCATGGGTATCTCTCAACGGGAAACGGGAAAAACTTCACTCAGCAATGACAGGGTAATTAGCATTGACAGGATAATCAGCATTGACACGATAATCAGCATTGATAGGATAATCAGCAATGACTCCCTTGTCAAAAGGTTCAGCCCCGCTTTGATCAACAATTGTGACAAGAAGTCTTAAAAGCCGAACTGAAATCTCAAATAAGAATTTGTTTTGACTCTTGCCCTTTTTTTGACTACGAAATTGGTTTGGAAGTGAAGAGGAATCGAAAGCAATTAAGAGAGACATACTTTACAAGCTCTTGTTATATTTTTTCGACCATATTTTTCTCTGATCCTTTACAGACCAACATTCTTTCGCGACAAGAACATATATAGAGAAGAATGTGAAATATTAATTTATCGGTATCACTCGAATGAATTGGAATCTCTTCTAAAATTGCTAGTCCGCGATTGGGCAACTAAGGGTACTTCTGGTTCCCTGCTGATACTCTAACAAGTGAGTAAGTGCAAGAGTTCGTCTGTGACAAACTTCTATATACCGGACCCTATATACCGTGTAACACCAAATCTTAAAATTTTTTGTCTCGAAATAATAAAAATATAAATTGTATAGGCCACGCCCCCAAAAGTGGTTCTGGGTTAAAAATTAAAATCAATTAATAGCTATTTCGTTAGATTCATCCCAAAATGCGTTAAAACCGAAAACTATATCGGAAAAAACAGTTTTTTCGTGAAAACGCCCCCTAAAAGTGGGCGGAGCTTAAAACATTGTATGCAACAAACTTTGCAAATAGTACCTAAAATCTTAAATATTTGTCATATAATTTTTTTTCGATTCGAAGTCAACTTTCCGAGAAATCGGGTTTTTAAAGATCTAACATATGAAAAGGGGGCATAGTCGATATTGTGGGCGGTCAAATTTCTGCCTTGTTAAAGGTCTTGGGCCAATATTGCTCAGTACCAAAATTTGAAATAGAGGTTGTGAAATAGAGGCTGTCTCACATTGAAGCCAGTAGTGGGCGTGGCCGTTGACAGATTAAGCCAAATTTCACACTTTGTCTGTGCAGCAGAAGATCCAAGCAGTGTAGCAAGTTCCAGCTCTCTAGCTGGTTTTGAAGACCTAAAACCTTCACAGATACAGACGCACCGACGGAAGGATGAACATTGCTTAATCCATTCACCTGTCGGTCTCGATCATGTCTCTAAAAGGTCTTAAGGGTCTACGGTGATTATTTCAGTGTGTTGCAATCTATGCATTAAAATTAATATACCCTCGGTCGGGTATAAAAAGAGGCGTTCTTTTTCACGGTCCAGGAGGGTCTTTGTGCCACACAACCGGAGAGCACACTCCTAGGACACGACTACCGGCTCGACACGCTGTCGAGGTTTAAGGTAGTAAAAGTCTCCCGCATCTTAAGATCCACAAAGGGTGACCTGAAGATCTCCCGGTTCCGATCAATCAACCGTTGTCAATTAGTTTGACCAGATTGCGATCGACTCAAGATACTCATCCAGAGTTATGAATGTCCAAGCCCTCCGAAGGAGCAACATTGACTGGACTCACTATTTCGCGGTAGTCAAGCTGTACCGGCTTCAGATATCCTGACCAACACTAAGAGAAACGAACACCGTGAGGAACCTTGAAGAAGTCTACAATAGCCAGGTTCTTCTCCAACCAAATCTCTCAAAACCTCCAACGAAGTTTTATGCCGAAAGCAACAAGTGGCAGCATCAAGCCAGCAACGTTTCTAAAACATCATTCGAGATGCCACAAGGAAAGACCTTCAAACGTTTTCCTATGAAAGCTGTCAAGCACATGGAGCTAAACAGGAAGCGTGTAAGGCATCTCTAGAACAAGGACTAGTTCTTTTCACAAGCCAAAGAAGAGACATAAACACCGAGTTCTTAGAGCGAGGAAAGTAAAACAAAAGAAGCGCTTGATTGAAGAAATATAAGGATGCTACAAAAGGAGTAAGTTTAATGGAACAATGAAACGAACTCGTATATAGTCAGAACTTAAACGGAACTTAATGAAACAAACCTGTATAAAGTCCAAAAAATTGAACAAAAGCCTTTAAAAATGACCAGAGGAACATTGTTTTGGAATTGCGATCGATGTTGAGGACTTAAAAAGAGAAAAAGATTTGAAAATTTCCAAACGGCGAAAACTAGCCTAATTCCTCTACCAATGATACCACACATCTCACCTGGATTAACAGGAAGTATCTGTATCTAAGCTTAAGTCTTACAAAGATTCTGGAGGTGACAGCCTAATAGTCAAGGTTTTCAAAGCGGCTTGCGACGCCATCTCGTGGGCAAGATATGCTGATAGGAAAGCATGCCCGACCGTTTGCGTTTGCCAACAACCGGCTTTGGTAAAAACAAGATTCGAACGAAGGCAAAAACACAAGGTGGACCTCCTTCGCCATCTGAGAAATCTAACGACAAATGTGGCCTAACTAATAAGTCCCGAATTAATACGCTCATCAAGAGTGACAGGAATAATCTGACGTTACTTTTAGGTACACAATCCTACACGAAATCCATAATAAGCTCCTACTTCTAACGGCTATCTAAGTGACCGTAGTGAGGCACCGCTCAAATCATTCACTAAAAAGACTGGCTGGTTGTTCTTGATTGTCGCAGTACAATAGGCCTACTTTGGCCCAAGTGCATCTAAAGGCCATTTACCTTCCTACCTAACTACTCTCTAAAAGGTAAGCCCGATCATCACAATCTTCTGAGACATGATAGTATGAAATTAAACCTCGACAATGACGACATCTGTGGCAATACGGATTGCTGCGGGACATACCTGACTTTCTGTGCCACTGTCCTAGTCTAAGTGAGCTGAGGGAAACAACTTTAGGAAGTACCAATAACCCCTATTTCTAGGTATGTTAAATCATCGAGCTGGCTCAAGGAACTCTCACAACGCGAGTAAGAAGGAAAAGGATCATCCAAACAACAAAAAAGATTTTCCCACACTGGGCATCACAATGGGTTTCCACAGACCTGATGATAATATAACCAATAACTTTACTCCTAACCTATCCTTGCCAAGAACCCGGATTCATAGCAGTGTGGTTCTAAGACAGGAAAGTCAACCATCGATCAAATGCTCACACGCAGACAGATCTTCTAAAGAACACAAGAGTTCCAGGAATCGATACCCCCCACCTTCTCACCCGTTTCAAAACTGTGAGTGACATCATCTGTAGAGACGAGCTATTTAGCGTATGCTATTCCATCAAGGAGGTTAGGGGTGTCACTTTCTTAAGTCAAAAAAAAGATTGAGGCGAGCTATATTACCTTTTTCTTTTAATAACATGAAAGAATTGTATAGAACTGCCACGCCAACACCAGAGGCATGATCTTATAAGAGTCTACTGATGGCACACACAGCTAAGCATTCAATCAGCTAAAAACCAATTGTCTCGGGGGCAAGCAAAGTATCCATTTATCAGATCATACCTATCCTGTTTTACAGTGCAGAAAACTTGTCAAAGGCTGATGAAGACCAGAGGAAAATGTTTTTTGTGATTCAAATTTTATGGAGAGTGAAGGAAGAGCGCATACACCGACCTGGCTAGAGGCAGATTGCAAAGGCTGCAAGCTTCCATGCATGGGTCATTTAGACAGACATAAAAACTTTGGCCAGGAAAGTCTTTGCAACCACAAGGCAACGACGTTGTATAAGAGGGCTATCCTTCAGGGATCAGGTTAGAGGAGCAACTCAAATCTCGGTATACTTTGCGTACGAAACAAGAGGAGGTTAACTAGCCTGCAGGTTAAATATACCCTTGATTCATACCCTTAATTCTTCAAACGTGCTTGATTTTATTCTCCCGGTCTTCTTTTCATATATTTTTATCAAGGCGCTGCAGATAAGTGGGCTGAGCATCGGGTGGCTAAATCAAAGTCTGTGCAGATAGCGCTTGATAAGTTAAAGATCATCTAAGGAAAGCAGATGATCAGGAGAACTATAAGATCACCTTCCTTTGTGAAAGTTATGGTAATTATGATGGAGTTAGAAAGGTAGCATGTGAAAGCAGCTTGTGAAAGATGGTCAAGTGCAATGCGCTACCTCGTATGTTAAGTTAATAAAATGGGAGTAGACGATACCAGAAGGAGGCTAGAAGTTAGAGTACTTCAAACAAGTCCTTTGCTTTACGTCACACTAAAAACTAGGTTAGGTTATGTTAGGTTAAAGTTGCAGTCGAAAAAGTTGACCCACCTTTACCTTTATAGGTCCAGTGTGAAACCACCTAGATCAAGGTATTTCGCCGACCCATTGAACCATTTTGGGAGACATTTTGGGTCGATCGCGTTTAGATCGCGAAGATCATTATAGGAGGATGGGCATTATAGGATATGTACAGAGAAGATGGAGAGTGGTTTCTACTTACTCCTCGCCCATGCAGCGCCTGCAAAAGTCGTTAGAATAAACCCCAAACCTTGTCGCATGCTTGCCTATATCAGACAGTGTCCTGGAATGACTCCGATTGTAGCACTAATGTGCTCACTAGACATGTACCTACCTATACTACCACCTGTCCATCCAAGGTTACATAAAAGACTTAAAAGACTTCCGACTTCCGTGGTGATGACTTGAGCAATGAAGTCAAGTCAATAAGTCACATTAAAAGACTTCCTAAAAATTGACCGAACTTCTATAAAGTCCACCTACCATGTGTAGACATCAAGAAAACTCAACCAAGCCGCACTTTCATTAGATTCTCTTCAATTTTCCCTGAAATTTCTCAAAATATGCATTTTTATGGTAGTATCAATCAGACGAGCACAGTCCTTCGAACAAGCACCAAAAAAAAGGACACCCAATTGAGAGCAGAAAAATAAAAAACGACTGCTCGACTCCACCACTGGCAGACATGTTTTCGGGCAACATTGATTATTCAATATACAATCCTGAAGGCGATGTGTATCCCAGGATCGAAGCTTTTTTCGAAGGATTTCCTCTGCATGACAGTTGTTGTAGCGAATCTATAGTATATGTGTGCAGAGAGCAAGCAGTAAAAATGGTATAATTGGTATGCTAGGTGCATACTATGCCGCACGATGATGTTGATGATGGTTGATCCGGCCTGGCCGGAAGAAAATCCAATAAAATGAGTCACGCTGTACAAATTGGTGGAAGTTGTGGTGTGAGAAGGATACGAATTTCGATCGTCCTTCTATGGGATGATGGCGATAATTTGCGGTTGCTTTAGGCTGAATTGAATGCTCGCGTACATTTCGGAACTCCTTTTTTTTAGCAACTCATCTTTCATATGTATAGGGACAGTCAGCATTCGAATTCGAGTTGGTATAGAGGTATTCAACCTCTGCTGAAGGATATGTTCAGGTTTACGTCATGGCTTAACTTGAAATTGATGTGTTACCAGTTGCCGCATACCTCAACGCATTTGTACCTTGTTTCAAAATATCTTAACGTCGCTCAACTTCACACATTACCCGACACATGCACTTGTAGACAAATTAAGCACACCAAAATGGGTGAACGATTAAGGATCCTTAGAGAGAAGAGTTTCACACTCATTACATGCAAAAGCATTTAATTGAGTTCTCCTTTCGGAGGGAAATTATCACCGACTATTTGTCTGATGTGCGGTGCCAGATTAAATGCAGAACATTTGCTTAATATATTCCCAAGGATCTTCTTCTTATAGTGCAAGTAATTTTGTTTGTTTGTGATTAAGTTTACTTTTGACGCCTCAGGGTGCTTCAATTCCATATTATATGTACGTTTATTTATACCCTTCCAGTCTTACTTTGTGTAAGCCATGATGTATACAGACGTTTTGATAAGAGTATTTTATCTTGTAGCAATTTACAATAAGTTGAAGTCTCGAATCGATATTTTAGATTGCTTTTACCGTCATTAGGTACATATATCCCTTCTGTGTGTCGGTATAATCCGCATTTGAAAATGTAAACAAGCTCCAAAGCCCCCTACACACTCACATGATATAATTCGTTCAAAAACATCTCTCTGTCCAATCTCAATTAACCCTCGTTTCATGTTTGAATCTGCTAAAACGCACCGCTTGTCCTGTCCCTATAACGTTTCAGATTTCATCCTCGAGCCATTAATTTCTCGAACGACCTATTAATGTCTCGAGCAGCACCACCAAAGAGATACGAGTGCACCCCCAAAACAATAAATATTGGTTTTTCGGTAACATGTTGCTTCAATCGAAAGGATTCCAAGGAAGAACCAATGAAAAAAAAAACTTGAGATCCCACATGTTCGCCTAGACATAATAATTATTTAAGCACAAGGAGTCCTCCTTGCCCCCGTATTACAACGCATGTAAAAGGGTTGATTCCTTTCCGAGAGTAAAAAATCAATTGATACATCGGTCCAGGACCAAAATTGAGCGCAACTACGATTTATAGCAAAGCAATAACTCTTCGACTTTGGCCTTCTTTCTGTGCCTAGATCCCTCCGGCGTTAAGGATAACATTTCTGAAACGGACTGAATGAAAATAACTGGCAAATGTTTCAAGAACGAGTAGAAAGGAATCCACAAAATCTACATACGTATACGATTTTAATGAAAGCTTAAAGTCTACATGTCCTTTTTGTTGTTTTTTTTTGTTGCCTTCCATCTTCTGTTCTATCCTTTGGCAGTGCATGTGTGTCGGCCCATCCACCCAGTTTTGGTCTGTTTGTTCGGTATCGTGCCGTTCAAAGTATTCCCAGAATCTACCATCGCTCCTGAAGGATTTATCGAGCCATCAGGACCCATGTGTGTGCCTTTGTTTTAATCTGTTAAATTGCCTTGCAGTCGAAATGAGTCGTCTCCAAAGTATGCGAAAAGAGGACTATTTTCATAGGAATCAGTTGACCATCACTCGGCCGCCCGCCGCAACATTCAATACAACAGATGGTCGTTACGGTCGAAGTTGGTATGCGCATACCTATATAGGATGCGGCTTTTGCTAGAAGATGATTGTCCATTTTTGGATTATGATGCTTCTGTCGTCCTGCACACAAATAAACGAACACGATTAAACTGCATCGGGAACTTGTAAGGCTTCGGTATCGCAGTGTGTGCAGGAGGATCTATCTAAGGATGCTGTTGTTTTGACATGATGTAGATTCAATAACTGATGGGGTCGAAATGGTACAGCAATGCGCGCTTATGCAAATCCTGAGGTAGCATCGGGGACCATGGGAGTAAACCGATTTTCGATGTTTTGTACTCTAAAGGAAACTGCAGTTTCTCATAGAACTGATGATTATGGCAAAAATTGTGCTTGTTGTACCGAGATATAATATATGTTTACATACACTCGATAGAAGAGCATTTCATGGCCTCGGGGAGGTTATATACTGGCTGCAATCTTTGGCAGATAGATTTCTGAAGTTTTGTCAAAACATGTCCTTGTGTCATGGTAAGGTGAATCTTATGGCATATTAAATTTTTTAAGGGTGGATTTATTACAATATTGTAAATGGAAACTGCTTCGAGGTAACTCGACCTTCATGGAAGAAGAAACAAAGTTTAGGGACAAAATCTGAAATGTTAAGTGGGATGTGTACAATATAGTCACGGGATTTCATAAGCCATTGGCTTAATCTGGGATGACTGCAAAGAGCTTCAAAACGACTTTTAAACATTTCAGAGGAAAGGAGAAGACTAACTTTTCCCAGGTAGGATGGAATCAATGGTTTTAAATGGTTTTTAAAACTCCCAATCAAAAATGGCGCCCAACGGCAATAAGTTAGTGGTGTTTTTTTTTAAAAGACATGTTTAAAAAAAATGTTATCACATGTTTTTTTAGTTCTTTCCCTTTTTTTTAAAGCTGTATTGAACTGTCGAAAAGTCGTCCACTATCTTAGCTCTTGGCTATAAGAGAGGTTGAGGCACATGACGACGTTAGTAACGACTGGCAGTGAGGCATGTACTTGTCTGCTGCCGGGAATACGTGCTGAAGTGAGGTAGGAATGGGAGTCTCTGAACTGTCTTCAGATTCGAAATGTAATGAAATGCTATTTGTAGGACTCTTAGCAGATGTTTTCAAAATCTTTTATAACGGGAAAATAAAAAATTAAAATTTGTTGAAAGAATTTTTGTTTCTTTTAACAAAAAACTCGCTTAAAGAATTACAAACTTGATTATAACCAAAGGAATATTTTAACATCTTACTTTTATCCTCTGTTTAAAGGGTTTATAATTTTTAGAGAATTTAGAATTTTCTAGAAATTCCTTCTTTGAACCATTATAACCGATTTTAAAATAGCGACAAGTTGATTTAAGCAACAGTTAAGCTTCTAAATGATGACGGAGTTTCTTTTTGATGGATTTAAACAGAACGGCACTACGTGCCATGCAGCTACTGCTTTAACGGGTAGCTTAAACGACCGCTTCCTATCTATGGAAACAAATTTTCGTTGTAAATATGTAGTATTGTTGACATAAATAACATGAAACTAATTACAAGATTTATTTTATCAGTGACGGATTTAACTTAGCACCTGCCCAGACATGGGAGTTGTATTCCAGCTTAACGTGAAAATATGTCTTTAATAAAGTTGCCAGATCAGATGCGATAAATATACATCTTCTGGGGAAACCTAGAAATTTTGAACCGTTCTTGGGGGTTTCAAATGTGTGTAAAAACTTGAGTTGAAATAACTCAAGTTTTTTTGGACGTTCATGCCGGTTTTTTTTTCTGTTTTAGAAAGAAACCGCAACAAATTTTAGAATTAGTATGAAATTCTCAGGGTCCTGCCGTCGGAAAAGGAGTGAATTGGATTAGTAGTGGCAGGCAATAGACCATTAAAGAGAACAGGAAGAGAGGCGTACACAAAACAGAGCCCTGGGGAACCCCGTCGTTTATTGTATGCATTTGAGACTTTAAGCCATCAAAACCAACTTGAAATGAATGGCTTGAAAGGTAAATTACAAATCCATTAAATAAGAGATTTGTCAATTAGAAGTGCATGGATTTTCTACAATAGAGTTTGATACAAAATTCTGTCAAATGCTTTCAAAGTATTGAAGAAGATGCATTGATTGGTTGCACTCTTTGGAGAGATATGCCATCAAATCAGCCAGTGGAACTTTTGCTTAGAAAAACGTAATGCCCGTCTTTAAGGAGTTCTTCGTGATTCAAGGTATTTCAGAGGACCTAAGAAGGAAGGGAAATCAGTGCCATTGGACGATAGCGATAGGGAGAACAAGAGCCGCCTTTCTTAGGACCAAAAGTTCTTACTGCCTTTGAGGCAAGGTAAATTTTCTGCTTAAATTTCTGGTCGCACGAAAATTGAATACGACGGATATGAGGATTTGTTCAAAATTATTCCGATTCACTATGGAGGGGCGGAGATTATACATCTCTGCAGCAAGCACTTGATTTGTATGGGTGGATGTTTTGGAGGGGAGTGGGCTGTAGCCACTATATATATTATATATTAGCCAAAAGAAGTGCTGCCAATTCCAGACATTAAATTTAATGGAAATGTGCTTCCCAAGTGTGAAAAGCTTAAGTTCCTGGGATCTATGATCAATCTCAAAGCAAACTGTGATGACGACATTAATCATCGCGCAATGGATGAAATAGCGAGAAATCTCCTCCATCTTCTTTGACCGAAAAATGCCCCCTAAGCTTGAAGGAAGGCTCTAATCTGAAGTTGTGCGTCCGGGGCTCACATATGGTTCACAATATTGGCCAGCGTATAAGAAATATGAGAGTAAATTAACGACTGCTGAGATGTGAAGATGCTTGCATGACAGCAGGAGTAACAAAGCGAGATAGCACAAGAATGGGAAGATCTGAGGAAGCCTCCATGGAAAAGAACTTATCTCCAGGAGAATGGAGCAGGACTGGCACAGTTGGCATTGCCATGTTCAAAGGAGAGATCCTACGAACCCCGTCGAGAAGGCAAGGCCAACCAACATTCAAGCTAAATCGCGAAAGAAGGGCGAAAGCCTTAACATTCATGGATCACACAAGTGCAACGACAACAGCGTTTATATGGCCTCAGTAAGGAATAGATCTGAATCCGGGAGGCCTGCCGGTGTATTCTGAGGTCAATACATCGTCGTTCCCCACAAGCGGACCATTAGGAATGCAGTAGAGTGGGAGGGTTATGATCCATCACTTCAGATCAAAGCGTCGCACCTTAAAGAAAAAGAAGAAGAAAGAAGAAGAACTATGAAGGGGTTGATCTTCTGTAACTTCTGCAAGACTCCTTCAATTAAATCGCCTCCTCGAGTTATGCGATTATTATAAGTTCTGCTTCGGCTTGATACTCTGAACCCCATTAGGGGTTATATGGATCAATATTTTATACCTAGGAGAATGATGTTGGCGATCAAAATCGGGGCGGCGATCATGGCGGTATGATCGTAAATGTCAGGAACCCATGCGGGCTCCTCTTCAAGTAGAATCAGATTATAGTATTGAGCAGCAAAAACCTTCCTTTGGGTGTTGTCTGTTCAGAATATCAAAATCATGGTTACGGCATACAGGGAAAAAAATCCTACGGATGGAATCTGGCAATGCGTCAAAAACATAACAAACTTATGTGCACAAAACTATAGAGAAAGCGACTTCCAAGCTTGAAATTTAAAGCTAGATAGCTAGATAGTGAGGTTTTGGTAGCCCTTATAGCCTCCACGTTATATCAATCTGCACAACAACAGGGAACAGCGACAAGGAAAGGAGCGGTGGTAGGTACAGAGGCAAAAAGCACCACAGGACAAGCCTTGTTAAGAATGTTCGTGCTTATTACGGGTTGAGTTGAACCTTTAAGAAACAAACAGGCGATAGAACACTGCTGGTGATCTCTGGAACTTACCAGGGTAGTCATATTGCAAGCTTTTAATTAGCAATATTTCAAACATTTTAACAACCCTGACCCCAAGTCTTCAACTTCGAATTTATTGACTCTCCAAGCTCGTATCTCAGATATAAAAACATAAGAAAAGAAGTTCGAGTTGTTCTCAGATCTCATTTTTCAAAGAAACACGCAAATCAGTTGCCATTTCACAGAGAAAAAACATTCAAAGAAGTTCATACCGTTCTCCGGAGTTGATACCAGATAAACTCACCCACTTTGGCGAGTAAAGCCGGGATTAACACCGGGTCCAAGTTCACTGAAGAAAGACTAGGTGTAGAAACTCATATTTTGGTGCAGAGCTATTGCTTTAATTGAGGTCAGGGTTCAAATACTGCCATTGCCAGCTAAAAACAAAAAAGATTTGTTCTTTTTCACGGCCCCCACCTTCGCGAGGGTCTGACAAGCCCTCCGATAGTATCATTTGTCTTGAAAAACTTCTCAAAGTGCCGTTCGGATTCGGCAAAAAATTGTAGGTCCCCTTGTATGTAAAGAAATTAACACACCAGCATACATTGTTGAGAAGTTGGCCCTGGTTCACCTCGAGCTGTTGCACCACTCTATTTATTTTATTTATTTATTTTATTTATTTATTTAATTTAAAACCAATGTGCATCAGTACCTCTCCTCTTTCTCCTCTGATCCCTTCCACTCTTGTTATGTTAACACACTATAAGGGTAGTCATAAGCCCTTGAACGCGAGTGTATTATAAAAAACAAATTAAAACTTTTTATCAGGTTTTAAGACTTTTTATCAGGTTTAAAGGGGTGAATCATTTTTTTGTCAACTATAAACAACGTAAAAAGCTATTTACCGCCAATGAAGTGTATTAAATTTAAAACCAGCGAGATCCCACATTAGGTTCTTAGTGCGGAGCATTCAACAATCTCTCCATATATATCCATCGACACCAATAGTTTCAGAGTCTATAAACTGCACTGACGTTTTTCTCTCAAGCTATGTCTCCAATGGGATTCGAAGAGAATTTTCTGCATGTGTGTAGGTAAGTTTAAGAATGTTTATAATTGAGTTACAAGTTATCACCTGCTTTTAAGGTTAGCAGAGCGTTAGGAAGTGCGCGTTTAACCTTCCTAATGTGCGGTGACTATAACTTCGCGCCATTGCCATTTGACAAGTTCGTTGCATACAAAGCATTGAGTTCCGCCCACTTTTAGGGGGCGTTTTCGGAAAAAGCGGTTTTGGAAAGCATTCATAGTAGCTTTTAAGGATTTTTCTCATGATTTTAGCAAAATTAGAACTATTTCATTTTATTTTCCAGCTAACGCCCATTTTTAGGGCGTGAACAATACAAATTAATGACATAAATTCAGGCCAAAAAAAAACTTTTAAATTTGGTGATACAGGGTAAGGAATTTAGAAATTAATTCCAGACTAACTCTTGCACTTACTTAATATACCCTGAGTCCAGTATAAAAATGGCGCAGTCGCAATTTTAAATTAAATTTATACTAATTTTAATATTTCTTGCAAAAGAGAAAAATTATGACCTAGTGGCCTTAACAGCGCGCTGTCTCTTGACCTGGACTCTGATAGAAAAATGGCGCAGTCGCAATTTCAGATTATACTTTGAAAACGGTTATCTTCTTAAAAACGCAGTTGAAACAAGTTCTCTTTTTTATGTTAATATGTATAAACGTGTTTGAGTGCCCTGGAGGTCTGAAATCGAGTATGGTGTCCTGCGGAACACAACGAGTAATAAATGCGGTTGATTCTTTAAGTTTAGGCAGGGATTTGAGGACACAAGAAAAGTTAAAAGAGTGGGAGTGCGTAAATCGATCAACAGTTTAATGAATCTCGACCTAAGGAACAAAGCTCACCGGATTTTTCTGCTCTATTGTATAACAATACAGAGCAGAGCCTAACACCTATCACCTAAGGCCTTAAAAATCCTTTTTAACACCAAAATTTAATTTCTTAAAGTTTTCCAAAATGAGCGCCTTATCCCGCAGAGCTAAGAAAATGACTTCTGGTTCATAAAACCTTGTCAAAATGGGGCAGTTAAGATATTTTTTCACGCCTCAGTCATTTTCAGCATCCTGCTTCTCCTGGGTAATACTTATGCATGCAACTTTAATATCGTTGAGCCTACTTTGAATTCATCCACCATACCATCTCTAGGTGCTATCACTAAATAAGGTGCATAAATCATGCTCACTTTGCTGTCACACCTCCAACAGTGCTGGCAAGAGACACCGCCGCGCCGCATCTAAAACGTCAACCGGATAGTGTGAATATAGTGATGTTCCCGTATTACAGACACCATCATCGTCGTCGTCAGACTTATTGGAGTACCTATACACCATTCAGGACATCCCCGTAGGTACATCATCCATTTATGCACGTATCCGTGCCGGTCATAGTCGGCTCGGTTGGTGTGTGCGGTGGCTTGCTTGCTGTGGATATGTGGAATATCTGAGCGAATATATCTTCACGAGAGCATCAAGACTGACACAATGCGAAATGAGCCAGCTTACTTAAGGCTGGTCACGTTTCAAACAAAGCGTTCGCTCATTTTACGAATTTCATTTCGATGGAAAGTGAATATTGACTTAATTATTGCGCGTGTACGTGTGCGCTTTGTTTGTGTGTACCTATACTAGCTGTTCAAAACGACAACTTGTGTTGGATACATTTTGCGCTTCTGCCTGACAAACCGGAAGCTATTGCAAAATACTAATTAGGCCAGGAAAGTGATGTTTGTTTGACTGGTTATAAAAGCTGTTCAACCAGTACCTTCAAATACCAAGTACCTACGTAAGGTGAGAATTTCATTGCAATCGCTTCAGTGGGAAATTGGATGGTAAAGGAGTCGTCGAACACCATAACACTCACTCTGGCATCCCATATGTCGTCCTGCTTATGACTTTTGAAAACGTTTGTAGACTGCTTTGGCCCAGTGCCATTTGATTAGAAAATAAACACTGGCCATTTTAAGGTGCAATAAAAGTTCTTGGAAGTTAATTCTTTAATTTAATATATAAAATTAATAGAGCGGCGCAACAGCTCGAGTCGAACCAGGGCCAACTTCTCAACAATGTATGCTGTGTGTGTTAATTTCCTCACTTACAAGGGGAGTTACAATTTTTTGCCGAATTCGACCGGCACTTTGAGAAGCTTTTGAAGGCAAATGATACTCTCGGAGAGCTTGTCCGACCCTCGTGGAGGTGGGTGTTTTTTTTCGTTCTATTTTTTTAGGTAACGATGGTAGGATTTGAACCCAGACCTCCGGCGTAGTAAGCACACACGCTAAACTCTAAACAACGGCACCCGCCAAATTTTGAATTCTAGAAATCCCTTAAAAAGTATAACGGACAAACTAAAGATCTTTTAAGTAAAAATAACAATAAGTTTTATAAGTCTAATTTCGCATTCTCGGTAATGACTTCTAATCGATTTAGCTTTTATTTTTTAAAAGTCTTCTTCTTGTTGTCGATTTAGTTCTTTTGAAAAGAAGATCATAGCCGAAGACACTTCATGAAAATTGATAAATATCTAAAGCAAAAGCAGGCTGCGCCAAACACGGCACAAGTTGTTTACTTCAAATTGAACAACGTTCGAATTTTCTGTACTTTAGTTGAATACACAAAATTGTTGAAAGCTATGTGGAATTGTTGCCGATTCTATTGCTTATTACCTGTTGCGATGTAATTTTGTCCAACTGCACCTATAAATATAGGCCTTCATCATTTGTATAATGTTTAACCTGTGCTTTGAAAGTATTTTCAGAATGAAAGCTAAAATTTTGTGCGACATTAAACTACTTTCTCCCGACTGCGCCAAAACGACTGCACCAAAATGTTGAAGCAAATCATTTCATTTGGTTCACAAATCATTTCTGGTGATCCTTATTTTATTTTGTCACGAAAAATGTAACTAAGTAGAATATGAGAAGTGACATTTTTGACTAGTTGTTTTATCCATGTGACCCTGCGCCGTAGTAAGCAACTCTTAGACTACGTCGTGGAAATACTATGCGAAAAGCATAACCAAGAGACTTGAATTAGCAAAGCAACAGCTTGAGTTAATTTCAGAGTTGGACAATAAATAGTTTACATCCTTAAAAGTGATGTCATATTTATATGCCGACTGCGCCACAACACTGCGCCAATTCGTTTCAATTAGAGACCCTCTGCCGTCTTTTATAGCAAATGCCATTAAGCGTCGAGGAAGAGTTGTGAAGGATATTGCTTCGGCTTACTTCATACTAACATGTAAGTCTGAGTTATAGTACATTAAAATTACGATGCTGAAGTCCTAGTAGGATTCGTTAAAGGACATAAGATGATTAAGAGAATTTGGAAATATCAATACCCCGATTTTGAAATCCTATTCAGACTGCGCCAATAAAATTCAATAATTGTGCTCTTATCCTTCTGATGTTCTTAAATTGCATAAGGGAAAAAATGATGTCAATTGCATGGCATCCTTGAAGGATTAGAGGAAACTCTTTTGAAACTTATAAGTAATCACATAAAACTGCAAACAAAATCAAGGAAAAGTCTTTCCTCGATGGATAAGTGATTTTGTGTCAAGGGGATCGTCCTCAAGCTCTCTGTCTGTTTCTTTCTACCCGACATTGAGCTCTGACTGAATGCAGAAATTAATCGAACAATTGATTGGGATTGTTACAAAAGCAATCAAGGATTACATATGTTAATCAGTGTGCTGCCAATTTTGCAGCTCAATTCCACAAGAAATACTTTGAAACTTTACTCAACTTTACTTCCTAGTAGGTATGTAGATACTTAGGTATATACCCAACAGTTTCCCTTTTATCAGCTCCGCAGGAATCAATTAAACGAAAATCGCAAAAGGAATTTACCAATCCAAGTGGAAAGAAATGCAACGAAAATCAATTAGAAAAGTGTAGAGTTTGTCGGATTGAGCGAGTTGAAATAATCGTGAAAATGGCGAAAGGGAAAAGTCGATCTAAGCCCTATATCCTGTGCCCGTTGCTCGCATTCCCGCATTTGTGAGGGGATTTGAGATGGCGCCTTGCCATGATGGCAAATTGACGGTTTCTTCCTTCTTCGCCTGCTCTGGATGGTGCTGCAAATTTAATTCCATTCTCCACTTATATCTCCCTCTGGGTAGATATAGCTGGCGATTCAACGCCTTCAGCGTCAACTGATCATTGATTTTATTGGCAATTGCCTTTGTCTTTTGTTCCATTATTCAGGGATCCTAAACCAAAACATTCACACCCACACCCACAAAAAATGAGTAAGAAAACAAGCGGCGAATAAAACTGAAGGAAGACAGCGAAAGGACAACGACGACGTCGAAATCATTAGAGTAAAAACTCCCAGGCAGCTTAAGAGCTTTCGGGTAACATCACCTCGGGATAACTAATTGATTGATTAAAGGAATTACAGGATCCGACTTTGACGAAGACGACGCACGCTGAAAGAAGCACAGCAAGCACACACAAAAGAAAATAAGAAGAAAAACGGCAAAACAAAGGCAGCCAAGCTTATTCCAGTCGCTGCTCCTTCGATGGAATAACGAAACAATTCGATTGTCTGTAAATAATTACAAATTACTGAACCTTAAACCAAAGGAAGGGCGGGATTTATAGGAGCCCAAAGAGCAGCATAAGCCGTCGTTGTCAGCATCACAGCCATTTAAGGAGATGTGCGATGGGTCGCGGACTCCCGCATAGCGCGTCTCCTCCGCCCAAAAACCCGCAGGCAATGATCCGAGTCATTTCCTGATGATGCATGATGTAGCAAATTTGATGAAATTGCTAAAAATTAATACACACAGACTAGGATGACAGCGCGGGAGTAGCGGAAGAATAACAGTGGATAAGGATCAGAACTCAAGCGGACAGGATGGACGGCCATTGTGAAGTGTATTTACACGTGTCGGCATGGCGCGGTCTATTACTGTTTCGCGGTGGTGATGGAGTGAGTATTGAAATAAGTGGTCTAATTTTCCTGCAATAATAAGGCACGAGTGGTGGTTTTTGCATGGATTTGTCCTTGAAAGTTATTTATAGACTAAAATTTAACGCGTAAGGTTATCAAAATAAACTTGGTAGGTGTTGAACAGCACATGTAACACAACGTCATGTTCTTTAGAGTGGCTAAAAGTACTTAAACTTAAGAAAAGTCAAAATTTGAGGCAGAAAATTTTGAGAGCACTTAATAGGCTCAACGCGCCTGAGGATATGCTCAAATATTAACTAGAAAAAACAACAGCCGGTAAAGTAAATTAAAGTGGGAACTCTCACACTTCTGACACCAATGTCTCATTTGTAGTAAGGACCTACTTCATAAAGACTTTTAAGAATGTCCAAGAAGAAAAGAAGAAAAGAAAGTATCACCCAAAAGAAAACTGCTACTGTAGGCAGATGGACCTCAAATATTGCACTTCTGACACCAATGGAGTAAACTTCTTACTCAAATCAAAAAGACAAAAAGAAAGTAGTCCAACAAAATGTGCTGCTGCTCGGAAGATGGTTAAAAAAAATCCGACTTCTGACATTAAAATGCACAAAACAATAAAGCCCACTTCGGACACCAATGCGAGGGGCAAGCCCACAAACACTGTGTTTATAAGATAAAAAGTCGTAAATTTTTTATCGGTATTTAAAAAGAGTTAGAAAATAAATTGCACTCGGGCAATATTGATACGTAACACCGCGAGTTTTAAAAGCTCCTATATGGAACTTACGAAAGTCCATGTCGGCGCTATATCAATTATAACGAAGAACCGTGGAAGGTAGTGGAACTCCTGTGCAGTGTACCCTGGAGTTCCATTAAAACAGGTGGAGAAGTTTAAGTATCTCGGGATCTTTTTCACGAAAGATGGGAGGAGTGATACTGAGTTGTCCTGTAGAATTGGCCAAGCTGGAGCAATAGTTAAGAAACTGCGCCGGCCGCTCATCAGGAAAGCTGAGCTTGGAGTGAAAGCAAAGATCTCAGTTTTTAATTCAATGTTCGTTCCGACCCTCATCTATGGTCATGAAACTTGGGTAATGACCGAAAGAATAAGATCGCAGGTACAAGCTGCCGAAATGAGATTCCTGAGGTGCGTTGCTGGTGTTACTCTAAGGGATAGAGTGAGAAACGTCAGTATTCGTGGGAATCTTAATGTTGAGCAGCTATTTCTCCGAGTAGAGCGATCGATTCTTCGATGGTTAGGACACGTTGTTCGCATGCCGAACCGACAGAATTCCTAGACAGGTCATGAGCATCGCCCCCTGGCAGGCCAAGAAACAGGTTGTGGGATCAGGTAAAGAACCTCTCTGATTCCCGCCTGGGGATTGCACCGGAGTCTCTTGAGTTGGTGGCGGAGGATCAAGAACGATGGAAAGACCATTTAGCCACCCTCGCGGAGCAGGGTGTGGCTAAATGCCACTTATCCCCTTTTACAGGATAAGTGGCATTCGAAAATCATGATGATGATGATCGTGCAAGGGAGATAGGCGAGTTAACATGAAAATAAATATCTGCTTAAACATGTAGCCTTTTCAAAGTCCTTAGACGTTAAAGAAATTTTGGTTCACCGAATGAATAAAATGGAAGAGGATCGCAGAGGATGTAAGGCTACCCAAAACCAGGTTGAGGCCCTCCATAGATCGGGAGCCATATAAGTAGGTGTGTAAGTACTACGCGCAGCGGTTAGTGTGTAGGACCGCTTTACACGAGGTCCCAGGTTCAAATCCCGACCGGGGCAATCAACGTCTTTCTCACGGTGTCCCACCCCCGTGAGGGTCTGACAAACTCCGAGAGTATCATTAATCATAAAAGACCTTTCAAATCGTCGCGTCGTCGTTTGGAGTCGGCAAAAAAATTTTAGGTCATTTTCATTTGTGCAAGAACACTTCTAACATACACAGCATGCGTGGTTGTAAGTTCAGACGTTTGCTCTTGTGAACTGGTAGTGCCAGTTAGTTTAGGCTTACTTAAGGCATATTTAAAGTTTGGTTGCTCAAATTTTTCCCAAAAGGCAGGGTGGCAATTTTTTTTTACCCGACCCCAGGGTATATTGACTTTAATGCATAGTTTGGGGTGCCGGGAAATAATCACCGTAGACCCCTTACAGCCTTAAGACCTTAGACCTTTAAGAGATATAATCGAGACCGGGAGGTGAATTCATTTAGCCATGTCCATCCGGCTGTACGTGCAAAGGTTTTAGTTCTTTAAAATCAAGCTGAAAATTGAGGCACGGCTTCGTTCTTATGTTGCGAAGACAAAATGTTAAAATTTTGTTATCTTTTTGTCTGGGGTTCATCGAATAAAACTTAATTTCACTCTTATAATTTCACAATGAAACACTTTATTTGTCAAAAAAAAACTTATTAAAATTCAAAATACACTTTATTTACATAAATTCGCTTCTAAGAATTCAACACTTTATTTCAATTCAATCACTTTTGCTTTATTACCAATTCTCACAAGTCAACGTTTAAAAAATAACTGTCCTGTACGAGCCTGACATCCATGTATTTATACAAATCAAGCACCTTCTAGTACGTTCCATACTTCCCCTTTGATAATTTTCCAATAGTACTTTTCCGCTGAGTTCCACGGAGGGGAAATCGGAATTCGAACTTCGAATATGCCAGCTGACTGAAATGACAGTTGGGTATGTTCGTTTAGTGAATCGATGGGTGCATTCTGCATGTCTTTTATTTCTTGTCGCTACATTACAATTTGTTAAGTCCCTTCTGGGGTTGCTGCACCTCAATTGGCCGCCCTCTCAAGTAGCGGATATGGGAATGCTCACCAGATATGATAGGTACTATAGTATACTGGTATGTAAAATATCCGGGGCAGACCAAAACCAGCAACAAACAAAAAATCCAGGATTACCTGCCTTAAAATGAGCGGCTTCATGGTCGGAGTTTGCTATCCAGGTTAGGGTCGGCCGAATATTAAACACCTCTTTCTCTTCCAATATGCAAATAGAATGAACAACAACTAGATGCATGCCAGATGCATTTATGAAAACTCTGCGAGTTGTATTATTGCTTTTCTCCGTAAAGGCATAACACTTGCGGGGGTAAGCTTTGATGTTTTTGTGCAGAGTTTTCATGTTCCGTTCTGGGTCATCAACATTTGCGTTTTGGATGGAGAATTACTTTTCTCTTCTATCTTTTCTATCCTCAAATTCTTGTAATAAACCCTTGATTGTGAGTTAATTGTAAAAAATCTCCGCACAAGGACACGCGGTCTCTATTGGCCTAAAGGTAAACACCTTTGGATTATAGGTTAAGCAACGCATAGGAGCTCAGATTTTGACTTATATTTGTACTTATAGAAATTGCAGCTTAAAACCTTTAACAAGATGAAAATTGTACCACTCACCCCGTCAACCATGCCCCATTGTACCACTGTAAAATGGGGCATATATATTGTAAAACTTAATTTCTTTGAAAACTCACTCTAAATCGAACAATTTTTATATAACGAATATTTTGACAAACACTGTACCCATAAAGTTACAATTAGCCCAGCCCTATAAACTTACTTTGAGCCCCGCCCAGTATTAGGGGGCGTTTTTGGGAAGAACCTTTTTTTGGCTTAAATTTTGGTTTTTAACAAATTTTCTCACGGTTCTAACAAAATAATATTAAAATATTTCTTAGTCAGCGTCCACATATTTGACTTCCTATCAATAAATTGAGACTTAAACACTACAAGATTTGGTGTTGCTGGGTAAATAGGGTCGGGTATTTAGAAATTTGCTACAGGTGAACTCTTGCACTTACTCACTTGTTTTCGTATGATTTTTGAGTGCAACAGGGCATATGCAAAAGCTTCAGTCCATCTACCGCGGATTGCAAAATACCCGACCATACCAAAAAGAAAACTGCCACGCCTCCAAAAAGTGGGCGGGATATAAAAATATAACTGTTGAATGCTTAATACTAGGTGGTTGCATACATTTCGGACTAAAACTCCGCCTTTTTAACTAAAAAATCACTTTTTTAACGCCGCGCACATAAAAGTGGGCGGAGGCACATACTATATATACCTGAAAGTTAGAAAATGGTAATATCTAAAGCTTTTGTCGCATAATTTTTAGTCAAATTTCAAATATATTTATTGAAAAACACTCATTTTAAGCTACAATCCCTTAAAAAAGTGGGCGTGGTCAATGAAAAGACCAAACTTTTTTGACTACTTCAAAGACAATTACAAGACAATGTAACATACCAAAAATGAATGCGTTAGCCCCATTGTAACAAAGCTAAAATTAGGGAAAAAAAATTTTAAAGTTAGAGATGGTCGCACATACAGGCGTAGTGGGCGTGTCTGTGGGCGGATTCAGCTAATTTCCAAACTTGATCTGAAGGACCGGACTTCCAGCCAACATACTAAATTTCATCTCTCTACCTTAAAATTTAAGGCCTAAAAGCTGTTTACATACGGACGGACGGACGGACGAACATGGCGTAATCGATTCTCCTGTCGGTCGCATTCATATCTCTAAAAGGTCTAAGGAGTCTACCGTGTTTATTTCACTGCGTTATAAACTATACAGCAAACTTAATATTCCCTGGGTCAGGTATAAACACCAGAGATTAGTAATCTTGAGGGGCTGCAAACATTTCTTCAGGTACAGAGGTACCTTATGCACTAAAAGAATCAAGGAAGCTCTAGATTCTAGAACTCAACAATCTCAGGCTGCGTTGTGGAGATCTTATTGGAGCCGCAGCATGTAATTACTCACCTCATTTATCTGGGGCAGGTCGCAGGAGCACTTAAATCTGCATACACTGTGGAAAAGCCAAAGAAAGTATGGAACACGTCTTGGTCCAGTTTCCTTCCGATTCAACATTACTGGGAAACTCAGTTTAACAGAAAATTAAACTATTGGAACATCTCAATTAATAGGTCTATCAAGATTGTAGGGATAGATCCGAAAAACTTAATCAAAGAAGAGGTACAACAGACCTTTTCAGATCGCAGTACAAGTACGTTTTAATCCTCGCTCCCCATAGATTCATATTGAAAAATTAACCTGAAAACGTAGCATTTGATAAGAAGCATTCTTAAGTATTCTGATGGTAGGATATCTACAGTCTTATACTCTAGAATCATAGTCATATGGACCAAAACTCTCCATCTTTGATCTCCACCATCAGATTTACGATAGAAAAAATTATTTTCTATCGCTTCGATCAATTTGAAAACTCATATTTAAAATTTATAGGTATATTAGTAGCCTGAGCATAAAATAGCGACCACTAAATCTTTCGAAGTACTAAATAGATCTGTATGATAGTCAGATCAAATGGAAGGATACTTTGAGTAGATGTGCACAATGTCCATTTTTTTCCAGGACACTTTTAGAAACATGAGCAATTAAAAATCTTTAAATTTTCCAACGTATGTACTGTACAACACTAATTCGCAGTGACACAAGCGAGCAATATACTTAAATGTTGGTGCACAGACTCAAAAAGTTACGTTTTTTGCAACGACACTTACACTTCCAGTAAGAAATTTCATTTTACTCGTCAAGGATTGTGTCAATTCTAAAATCATGCACGCGAATTTTGTAGATTTTAATCACTATCAGTGTGAAGAAGAGTTCTCAGAAGACCACTAACTGTTCCAATAATAGTTTTGCTCTTACCGATGGTCTGTAGCATATCCTTGATACTTTTATTTCCTACTTTTACGAAGGATCTGATTCATTAGGTTAGGACAGACTTTCACAAGAGTTGCTTACGCTCCATAGCAATCACCCATCTCTGATCCGTCAAAGCCAACTTCAATCATCCTTCATCTTTGTTGCCGGTTAAATCTCAAAGAATTTCTTGGTATCTTCCACACACACACACACTTCCCCATATCGTTGCTGCGAAGGACCAAAGGATCATATCATAACTCCCACAACAAAGAGAGCTGTAATGTGACACAATGAAATGGGTACCAGTATTTGTCAGCTACAATTTATACAGCAGTTCCGCTGTATATTCTTTCGTGTCTCCTGCATTGTACCTAACAGTCCTGGGGCGTAATCCTAAACTATAATTACATGAAGGAGCACAGTCGCATAGATTTCAATCTAGTTTGATGTAAACGCTAGAAGGACTTTTGCACCCACCCGATGATGGTTGCCGTTTCCTTCCACGTGAGACAGGATTTTGCCTTTTTTTTATGCCACGCTCAAAGGTCACACGCTTGACGCCCCTAAAAAATAGCAGGATTCTTATATCCTTTTCGTTGTTGTGTTGTTTGTGTGCTCTTCTATCTCTGATTTCGCTATATCACATCACATCTCCTGGTTGTATATTTTGCTGTTGCTCTTTCTCTGTTGTTTCGACTTTTCTTTGACTGCCGCCTTGGGGATGGAAGAATTTTACGGTGAAATGGATAAAGTGTCCCACACGATGAAGCCTGGAATATGGGGGGAGAACGCCGCGTGCGCCCCGTCAAAGACCGGGTAAAAAACTCAAAACCATAGGAAATTGTTGAGTTCGGCAGGGGAGGGGCGGGTAGAACGCTCAAGTGGCGAAAGGAAGGCGTCAAGTCTTATAGCACGGCGCTTCGTGTCGTAGTACCTAATCCAGAAGGTGTATTCCCTCATAAATATTTTATATCAGGTTTTATGGGTGTTTAGGCGGCAGTCATCATGAATTGGTCGACATTTGTCAAAGCGAACACACTTGGGATGGAGTTTCAGGGGAACTCCCCCACCCCCGATAGGGTTGGGGTTGGGAGATGAGAACACCCGAGCTCGTGCGTGTAGCTGTGTGTTTGCGGCAGTGCGTCCCTACTGTCCGATGGGATTTCAACCTTCACACATGTAGGTATCGTGTTGAACATGTTTCATATGGTGTGCCAGGTCCTTCGAGGAAGAAATAGAAAACATTGTAGCATAATTGGAAGGGATTTATTTTGATGTGGCTCAAAGGGTCGTCCTTCTGGCTTGACAGTGTTGTGCGGAGCCGATTGTTTGGTCGACCTTCTTCTGCTTTAATGAATCCGAAAACTATTTGAAGAAAATAGTTTTGTCGCAAGAATGAAAAGGGTTCGGTCCGTAAATTGTCACACTGGGCTCTTGTGAATTTGTAAGAAAGTTTCGAGCAAAACACATTTTTTGGTTGTTGTTCTCGTTTCTATTCTTCTTTATTTTTTTATTTTTCGTTTGCTTATATAAATTGAATAATAAATTTATTTTTGGGGTTGAGACGCGCCAGGGAAGGTGTTGGCATAGCGCTCTGGGAATACGAAAGCAGCGCATTCTGAATGTCAAGTGAAAATTGTTGAAAAGATTTCCATTCCTCGACGTTGCGCCGGAGAGAGAGGATTAATTTAATTTCTTCTCTATGTATCCTGGAGGGGACATTAACGAAATTACATTTGGGAAGTGTCCTTACTTCATTAGAGGGTGAAAAAGTTTAGTTTGTGGACTTTAATTTATAATGTTTTGCCATATGGGAGGAATATAAACACATACTTTTCATGCTGTACCTTGAAAAGTTGTATCCGAGTGTTTACTGGGCTCTGGCATGTGGGAATTTTCGAAAGTTGATTACTGAAGCTGAAACGGATAGCGGAAAACGAACGCCTTGAACTTATGCAAAATGCACTGAGTCGTGATGGCAGTGTGTGTGTTTGCTTTGAGGAAATTAAGAATGCTAAAGCAGAAGTTTGGCGCAGGAAGAAGTTTAAAGTTTAAGTTTGTTTTTCGACCGCAGCTCATCACTCAATTATGTCCAATATAAGTTGAGGGTTCTTCGTCTACCAAACAAGTGTGGTTGCGCATAGTTTTCCTTGGCACCATAGTTCACAATTTTACTTAGGAAACTTTAAAATCGTGTCACTTTAGAAAAACTTTAAAACCCCTGAGCTTAACAATACATAGTTGCCTTAAGTTGATATACGGCGGCGTACAATTAATGGTGTTAAAAAAAATACGTATAGGAAACGTTTTCAAAAGGATGTCTGCGTTTTCAAAAACTCTGAACAGTTAGTATTAATTCCAGTAGCTATAAGCCCAGTGTGAACATTCCTTGTGCATCGTGGACTAGCTAGCCTTAAACTGGCTTAAATGAGGTAACGTGGTAATTCTCCTACTAGTGGCCAACAGCACCTACACATTTTTATTTTCCTGGCGTTGCCAATGGCAAACCCTTTTTGTTAACCCAACTGGGAGTCATTTTGAAAAAGGATGCTTTTATGAGTGTCTTATCATGATATCCTCGACATATTCGTTACCATTTTTAGTCAAGGTACACGATTTTTGCTTATTAAAAGTGTTTCCCGTGCTGAAATCCCTTTTCCACTGGACAGCGGAGCTGGTGAGCTGCATAACGAGGCATTTTGAGAGCAGGACTGCAGGTGCTCTATGTGAATCTCGGAATTATGTACAAAATGTGTACGTGTGATAAACCTATTGGAAAACGTGGTTATAAAAACATTGAAGGAGAGGTCATCCTCTGGCCGTCTGGATTAGATTGAAGGTTTCAGCAGAGCTGGATCATTAATGTCCACGAGCTCGAAAAATATTCAAATATGCACCAATGCCTTACTTCGAAGGGATTTTTGATTAGCGCCCCATAAAATAGCCAGACACCTTTAAGATTTCGTTTATTGCATCTGAAGTGTCGTCAATAGGCAGATCGAAAAGGGTAGAGTACAGATGACGAATGGAACCCTGTGGTATGCTGTAATAAGTAACCTTAGTTCCATTACTAGTTCTATCGCTTTATACATAAATAAGGAAACTACCAACAGTAAACCACCAAAAAAGGTTTCAATTACTAGCAAATTTTTGGTTCCGAAAAGGAGCCTCTTTAAAGTGACTGACGTAAGAAGAGAAATGCCAGATGTACCTGGTCTTAGGTGGAACCGTAGATTGTTAAGTGAGAGGAAGACAAACCAAAAAAAAACATGTAAAATGTTAGTGAAGTTCTGCTGATGAAAGTTTTTTAACAACGATTTGTGCGCCAGTTTTTGTGTCGGTATGCAAACATTCTAAATTTTTAACATTATGCCAAATATTTGACTTAAGTGGAAATGTTTTTGAAACTTCATTTCGGTATAATTTTGTTTGTGAATGACTTAATACTCACAACAATAAAACAAAAACTGTATCCTACTCCTCATGGAGCATTAAATTTGCTCTCAATGACAGTGTCCTGAAATGACAGCGACTGTAGCCTTAATATGCGGTCTTTTATGTTTGAACTGAGAGATTTGTTCCTAGATTGGCGAGTCCGTCAGCCTTGCAGTTTTGTGGAATGTAGCTATGCCCTGGAACCTAGCATCTTGGTGAATTTTGAACTGCTTTGACATCCTCTTCAGGAATGAAAGCCAGTCTAGGGCTACTTTGGAGTTTAAAAAGACTGCAACTGGATGGCTGCCTGACTATCCCAAATTCACATGTCACTAGCCGTTATCACGTTATTCTTAAGGTATAGGGCATAAACGCCCTTATTGCCTTGATACCCGTTTGAAAAATGCTACAATGATTAGGAAAGAGAAAGATACCTTAAGTCTATCAAGGAAAAAGGACCATTGATCCATGGCATTAAGTATAGAATTGGATGCTAAGTAGATAGCAAAAGGTTCTAGGGGAGATGGTATGTTCGGGAGCTTTTTACCAAAAACCGAAGTTGGTGTATGGTGAACTGTGTTTCATGGGAGCAGGTTGCTGAATGTATTCCGAAAAGCGGAATAGCTTATATCGTTATACCAGTTCAGTCTTGAGTGTTAGATTCGAAATCATCAAAGAAGACTAATATTAAGATGAAGATAAATTTTCCTTCTAGGTTTGCTGGTCACCCATTGGGCGCCTCCCCAGGTGACGGATAGGGGAATGCGCACCAGATATGCTGGATACCGGTATAGAAAACATCCTGGGCGGACCGAAACCAGCGACAAATGAAAAATTCAGGAGCGTCCATTTTAAAATGAGTGGCTTCCTGGTCGGCGTGTATTATCCTGGTTAGGATCGGCCGAATATCAAATACATTTTTCTCTTCAAATGTGGAAATAGAATGGGCAACAATTGCTGCCAGATGTTTTTATGAAATAATCTGCTAAGCTATATTATTGCCTTTCTCCATAAAGGCATTACGTTTGCGGGGGTAAGCTTTGGTGTTTCTGGTGAAAAGTTTTCATGCTACACACTGGCTCATCCGCGTTTGTGTTGTGCCGAGGATAACTTTTATTTTCTATCTTTTGTTATCCACAAAGTCTTGTCGCTCGCTATGTGCTACGCCTCTTAAAATCCAAATGATTTCTTCCCCTTCCAGGCCTATGTACCAATAATTCGGGCAACGCACTTGATTCCAAATATGTGGGGTAGGACTTATCTGAATACACAGTACTCTGCACAGAGGTCTTCTGGCAGAAGTCAGGCCCTACATCTCAAGCTATAATTTCTTACTTACTTTTTTAAGGTTGCGCTATAGTCCGGGTTGGACATGAGCCTCAGCCAACAAGTTTCGCCAGCCAGCTCTGTAGATTCGTCAACTCTTGATTGTGTCACCTGAGTCTCGGTGCTCCTCTACTGCGCCGTCGCTGCGGGGTGGATACGAAGATTTTCCGGTAGGGGCGTTGGTGTGCCTCCGCTCTGGCTGCCCTATATGAAACTATAATTTCACTCGTTAAAAATTTACTTCTGAGCTCAGTCTGTGAGCCACCCGCCCTCAGAGTTGACAGTTCAGACGCAACCGCAGATTTGTTGATAGTTTAAAAAGGAATTCTTTGCCCCGACGCAAGTTTTTCAACAGTTCATTGAAGGCTCGTCACCAGTGATTCACATTTTATCAACAGAGCCATGTGTCCACGAATATATGCTCATGATTGTCCTGTTAGCTTGAAACATGTGTAGTGCCACAACATGATCGGACCAAAAATACTTCCCTGGGGTACACCAGTTCGAAATTTATTGAATTTTGCGAATTCAGTTTTGAATCTAGGTTGGGTATAAGGTAAATGTCCTCGCTGAGGCACATACTTAGACCTTCACCTATGACCTTAGACCTTCATACGAAGCCCATTATGATACCGTTTTTTTGGTAGAACTGGACCCAGGTCCTGGGCACCTATGTAGGTAGCAATATGTTGACTTTCGAGTTTTAGCGAAAAGCTGGGGGCAACTTGTCTCGGTATAATCCTGATGCAAAAGTGGATCACAAACTTACCCTAAGGAGGGAGAAGGGAATGGGTGTTTCATCATTTCGGTTAGCCGTTATCGGTGTAAGCTCGTGTGACCACTGGATCCTACGTTTACCCTGAGGATTGGAGAAGTGGGATTGGTTTGACTCAGAGGAAATAAATTGAGTGAATGGGGAAATGTTTTCGGTTTTTGTCTTAGGTACTGTAAAATTTTTTTCCTGATTGGAATAAGGGACGGAGTGCGTGGTCACCAATAAGGTGTTTTACCAATTCGGCCCGGTGTTACAATTCGTTATCCTCTTGCTAGATTGGTTAGATTTTCGAAGAAGCATTTACCTAGGGTTTTCTTTCTCAGGGTCAATAAGGCGGGACAATTTTACCAAAAATTAGATATGGTTTCTTTCTCCTCGTGGGGTGCCGTGGCGTAGTGGTTAGTGTGTGTGCTTACTACGTCGGAGGTCTGGGTTCGAATCCTGCCATCGTCACCTGAAAAAAAAGACTTGTTCTTTTTCACGGTCCCCACCTCCGCGAGGGTTTGACAAGCCCTCCGAGAGTATTAGTTGTCTTGAAAAAACTTCTCAAAGTGCCGTTCGGATTCGGCAAAAAATTGTTGGTCCCCTTGTATGTAAAGAAATTAACACACCAGCATACATTGCTGAGAAGTTGGCCCTGGTTCATCTTGAGCTGTTGCGCCAGTCTATATATTTATTTATTTATTCTTTCTCCTCGTTGAAGGGAACACCGGGTCTTCTGGCATGTCCCTTACCAACCATTATAGCCCATCTAAGACCAACCATTTAAGACCCAACCTTCTAAACAAAATAACTTTCCTGGTTTGCTCCTACAATCGAGCTCTGGCCGGGTTCGATTGAAAGAGAGATGATTTAGATGCCCTCGGTGTTCACGCGGAACTTTATGCTGCCGGTTCGCGTTGCATTATTAGTCGGATAAGGCTTTGCACGTAGTCTAGCTATTAGTCAGATAAGGCTTAGCACCTAGTCTAGCTCGTCAGCTCTGCAGTTGCCTAGAATATAATGGTGGCCTCTCGAGCAGCTGTGATTTCTGCTTGAAATACACTGAAGCGATCGTCTCTGAAGACCTCCCCTGATTCCAAGCATTTTTGCTGAAATTTTGATCTTAAATTTGACATAAAAGTTTATGCAGGGTCGACATAGTCTTAATATTTACCAGAGATAGTAAGATGGCCATTTTTGAAGCTTACATGGTCAATGCTGTAACGAAAGTGAAGCATTGTGTCTAGGACAGCTCTAGGGGCTGTTCTTCGAGTCCCTGTGAAGCATATACACGATTGTTTTTGAACTTACTCTGAAATAGTGCCTTTCTATTACTCCGTACAAAAAGATCGATCTAGCGATGGACGTGTAAATCCAGTGAACAATCCGGGATTGGTGTCCCCATTTGATACCTAAAGCTTGCTTGTATAAGGTCATCGAGGCCCTCCGAGCACGGTCTTGTATAATTTAGTCGCCAACTCCAACAGAATTTTTGGTCTTTGATAACCTCAAAAAAAACTGACGTGGCCTGCAAGTATTAATCAAAGAGTCCAGTAAGTGTAAGTT
This sequence comes from Neoascia interrupta, assembly GCA_947623515.1. Lineage (NCBI taxonomy): Eukaryota > Metazoa > Arthropoda > Insecta > Diptera > Syrphidae > Neoascia > Neoascia interrupta. Next base: position 17,567,935 of record OX392464.1, read on the forward strand.
CAGTGTTGGACTGATTAACTCCGAGAACAACACTACCCGTACAATTAGATAATTTTGACTGATTTTGCTATCGCGATATCGTCCGGGCAGGTTATTGCTTTAAGCCCCACCTATCACAAGGATCAAGAGCAATTCGTTTTCTATCAAGTAAATAGGGGGCGATAATTCGATAATAAGCTGTGGACGCCTCTCCACACCGACCTGCTGGTTTGACAACACCAAAGCATGGATGAGCAAGGTTGTTCAATCCAATGACAAAAATAATAATTGTCAACCTCCAGCTTTCGGAGTCTAGCCGCTATAGCTTTTACCCCGACATTGTTGATAGCTCTCACACTTATCCTTATTGTCAAAGGAATCCTTCATGGTATTAACCCACGAGTGGGGGCAATCTCTGCCGATTTCCCCTTGTAGTAGGATGTTCGAATACCGATTTAAGGATGCTGTCCATGTTGGTTCTCATTTGAGTGTGTCGCTAGGTCTCACCAGGCTCTTTAATAAGAGGGAGGACAAGCTGATCGGGTGGGGCTTGCGTAAGAAGCATACCAGTTGGTATGTAAGTTTACTTACCAGTTGGTATGAAAGTTTCCTTGGCCTACCTCCCGGATTAAGGGGTGTAGGCGAAGTTCAAGCAATTATTTAAGATAATGTTCAGCCAAGAACTCAATATGCCAAGACCTTGCTTAAGTTAGACTGGCAAAACATGGCATCTTAGCTCTCGTGATTTGTATGGGAGGAAGAGGTGTACTGCCTGCCTTGCCTACTCTGTCTTTTTGACAGTGACAACCATTTCGGATACGGTACATTTGAGAACGTTGCCTTTTTCATACCAGGAAAGGTGTGTCCATAAGAAGGTCTAGAGCTTCCTTGCTGGACGTTGTCTAGTTTCCATCTAGCTTCCTCCAATAACCATAGGAATGACTGGGGATTTGGATTAGATCTTTTTGTTCCATATGAATGCCTTATCTTTTCTATGTTTCCGCATATGAGATGCCATAAGGCCGAAGGCCTGTGGTGATTTTCTTACAACTGTCTTACAAAGGTCCCAATGAGCAGGATCCCTAAAGCGTTTTGCCGAAAAAAAAACCAATTGAGCGCTTCTTACCAGCGAGTCCCTTGAAAAGGTCAAACGAAGGTCAAACGAAGGTCAAACGAAGCTTAGAGCGTTTTAGAAATTATTTAAGTTCAAAACGTTTTGCTTTAAGCAATAATTTCTAAATTTTATGGAAACATTTTTAAAATACAAAAAGGTTTTGACTTAAGAAGTGGTTTAAGCCATTTTGTCCTTCAATATCGAACTTGGGTTCGGTTTTGATTATCATTATTACTTACGTCAAAATGAATTGTCAAAACAGTCTTTTCAAAGTCTGGTAAAATAGTCGTACATTGCTTAAAACAAAAACACACCTGTAGTACATTAAGTCATCACTTGAACAGTCCTTTGAAGCTTCAATGCATTCATTACCTACAATAACCAATCTGTGAATTCCAGGTTCAACATTTCCAAGAATGTGGCATTATTTTCGAAGAATTTTCTACAGAAACCCTAAAAAATGAAATACAACCAAAGAGAATCTGCAAAACTTTTCACCCAGAGTGACATGTGGTTGACATTTGAAGTCAAACTCATGCTTTTGACAGTACCACTTACACTCGAATGTGTGCGTACTTTATGTAGATACACTCGTACCAAAAAGCGGAAATTGGTTTGGCAGTTCTCAAGTAGGCACCTACGTACGGGTACGCGCATTTCAACTTGAGGGGGCTGCTTCTGGTTTTCATCTCATATTTCTGAACAACCCCCCCCAGAAAGCCCCAAAAAGGGGTGGGTTCGAAGAGATGTTTAGACATTAATTTATTCTTATTGTATGAGAGGCGCGCCGCACCGTGAGACATGAATCATGCGAGTGACATAATTTCGTTTTGAGAAGATTTCCAAATGTGCTGGTTGTGGCAAAAGATGCTGATGTTTCGTTTAGGGTCCTTTTTTTCTGCTTTCTTTGTGATGACTCCTTTTGAGGATGCTTCTGAGAATCATCTCTTTTGTATTCACTTTTGAATTTCATTCAATGTCAGGGAGTTTTCTTCTTTTTTTTTTGGTAAGAGTCGGTAGGTACTTTCGAAGAATATAATACGCTTTGTTGGGCAAAGAATGAAAATATTGGTTATACTGTGTCGGTTACTTGGCATGTAAATGGGAACAGGTTGAGACTTTATGTGATTTTGGATTTCTTGTTGATGGTATTTTTGGAGAGGTTGCAGTTTTTTTTTCGGCCTCTTATTTTCGTCAGTTTCAAGTGGAACCGATGTAAAGAGTTTTGTGACAAGCAAAGTGGCTGTTTATTGGATCGTTCTATTGGGGCCAAATGACTTTATTGTGTTACAAGGAAGTTTTTGAAAATAGAACAATGGAATTCGAGGAGAGGGTGCCAATGTGCCACTGTTGATAAAGATGTTCTTACTTGTTCAACATATTTTTTTGGGAAATTGGTGGGATTCACTCTGATTACATTTTCGAATAGCTAGGCAGGGGCAGGTGTCTGTTTTAAAGAAAAATCCTTGAAAATCTTAAACGTTTGATTTATTTGATAAACTTTCGGAAACAATGAGGGGAAATTCAAAACATATGTGGCTCGTACAAAACTCCGAGTCCTTGAGAGTCCCGGGCGAAAAGTTCAAGTTCACTTAACATAAATCAGGAGAACTTACTCGCAGAGATGGAATTGAATTTGAAATCAATAAATTATTTTGTTTGAAAAGTTTAATAAAGTTTTAGGGTATCGGAATTCAGGATTTCTTTTCACTTTTTGTTTTAAGTCCTTTTGATGAAGGAGGGTCGATTATTTTTGTATTTTTCATATATATTTGTCCAGTTTACATCCGTTAAGCTTGCTACAATTGCAAATTAAACGGACTTCAAATTTAGTACTGAATTGATGCCAAATTCATACTTTAAGTTCTTAATGAGGGCAATTCTTAATAAAGCTTTGGTTAGCTTTGACTCGGAAGGCGTAGGTAGACATGACAAATATTGTGGCTAGAGGTATGCTATAACCTATAGATACCCATTCGGATCAACCTATCAAAAATCTAACCTCGACTGTTTAAGCTTCAAGACTTTGAAAAACTCTCCCTTTTTATGGTTTCATCACTTTGGGAAATAACAAATCCTTGAGAATAATTTTTTTCAAGAATTTCAAGCTCCGAAGTTGAGGAATAAGACTATAAAAACTTGTGTTTTTTTTTTAGGAGAAAAAGGGACTGAACATTTTTTTGAATTGAAATTCAACCTTTCAATCTTGGCTGCCTTTTCTAAACTAATATTGCTTCAGTGGTCAGTTTAGAATCTTCCAATAATCAAATGAAGAGAGATCTTTAAAGCACTTACCCAGACATAAGAACTGCATTTTGGGCAAATGCGCTTGGACCCCTTTTATAAAATAAAATAGAGTGGCGCAACAGCTCGAGGTGAACCAGGGCCAACTTCTCAACAATGTATGCTGGTGTGCTAATTTCTTTACATACAAGTGGACCTTCAATTTTTTGCCGAATCCGAACGGCACTTTGAGAAGTTTTTCAAGACAAATTATACTCTGGACCCCTTTTACTTAGAAAGAATGTAAGCCTACTTGACGATGCAAGGGGGTGATGATGCTTAGAAGCACTTGCCCAGACATTTAAACTACGTAATGGTCCTAGGGCTCAGTTTTATTTTACTCATGAAGCATTTATAGTGGGTTGCTAAAAGGACCAATGATTGTAGGCGCTTAGTTTTGGTTAATTCTTTAAGAATGCGGAGTGATATCTTAAAAACACCCTTGCCCAGACATGAGAACTACATCATTGGCCTAGGGGCTCAGTTGTGTTTTCACTCCTGAAGCCAGTAGAATTAGATCTGCAAAGCACTTGCCCAGACATTAGAATGGTATAAGAGTCGTAGGTTTTCAATCTTTTTTCACTTACGAAGCAAGCGGAGTGAGTTCTAAGAAGCACTTGCCCAGACATCAGAATGGTAAAGCTAGTGAAGTGAATGCTTTACTGCACCTGCCCAGATATGTGAACTACGCAATGACCCTAGCCGGTCAGTTTTGTTTCATGATCGAACCAAGTTGAAAAGAATTGTAAAAACACTTTCCCAGACATGAAGAATGAGAACAGTTTTGCGTTTTGTTTGATTCATAAAGCAAGTAATTAGAGGTCTTCATAGCTCTTTCCGTGACATGGGACCTAGGTAATGGCCACAAGCTCTCTTGTCAAATAAAACAAGTTTTATTTTATTCACGAAGCAATTGGGCTTTAAAATTACTTGCAGAGACATGAGAAAAGATGACTTAACAACGGGCTAAGATGCAATTTCGCTTGATTTACACAGAAAATTTTTCTCAGACATTAGAATTGGGAAAAAAGAAAAGGAAGCTAGGCGCTCAGTTTTGCTTCTCTCAAGGAGCATGTGGAGTTAAGACTTAATGCACCTGCCAAAACATGAGAATCACACTTTGGCCCTAGGCGCTCAATAATTTTATTTCATACAGGAGGCAAGTCAAGCGAAGTCTTAGAAACACTTACCCAGACGTGAAAAATAACAATAAGTCTGGGGTCTCAATTTTGTTCAACTCACGAAGTAAAGAGGAGAGAGATAAGAGAAGCACTTGCCCAACCATAAGAAATGAGAGTTTGACAAATAGGCAAACTGAGATCAGTTTAAATTCAAGAAGCAAGTGGGGTGAAGTCCCTAAAGCACTTGCCCAGACATAAGAACTGTATGGACCTCTGGGCTCAGTTTTGTTTTGGTTACGAAGCTGGTGGAGCCCCAAGAAGCTTTGAATTTTTGAAACGATGTAACAGAATGAATGATCGGAAACTCAACCTGTTTCAAGCAGATATAAGAAGTACCGACCTGACCCTTTTCAAAAAAAAAGAAAAGTTTCGTAGATTGTATAAGCAGGAATGCTTGTGGCTTAAAAACAATTCAAATTCACCTGGTCTTCGTGGCAGCGTTGTAAGATGAAAACACTGCCAAAAGATGTGAGGCTCACGTGAAATCAGGCTCTGAAAAACTGTACTTCAAGTCTTCGCTTAAGTACTAATGATTGTCCTTTTAGTATCTCGTTTTGGTGAGCTCGCACGACAAGGATATGCTTCTTTGTTTTAATTAATAAGAACCAAAATTAGCTCCACCTTACCCAAAAGAATGGAATTCACCTCGCTTTCCCCGAGATTTTCCCCACACAGAAATAGAAAGAGTTTGTTTAATACCAAGAAAAACTAAACACTTTTTGCAGATTACTGGTTTATTCATTTAACTTTAAACTTGAAAATGTCAGTAGAAAAAACTCAAAAAAATTGTCCTTTTCTCTTGGCGGTCGGTGATGATCTCATCTCAAATTTGTTTTTATTCGTCTACGTGCCACATCTTCCAAAAATGGCCGCCCGTTCATGGTAAGGATGTGTTCACAGCAGGAGTCGCATCTGCTGTCCGTGTAAAGGTGGCGTTGTCGACCACAGAGTTCAATCGTCAAAGGCCAAAAATTTAAAATCAGGGTAATTTCAGGCTCATCTATCGCAAGCATATCTTTTAGTTAATGCCGTGAATTGCAGGCCGAGTATATGAGCATTTCAGCATCTAATGGTCGGTTTTTATTAAAATCGTCTTCGAGTGCTTTTTCCCCATCCATTTCCCCAGCTAGATTTTCCCCAATCCAATATGCCATACTTTAAAACCTGCTTTAATCCTTGTTCACGCTTCACGAACCCACATTCTGATGTGCAACCCGAAGCAATTAGCCAGCTGCAAAAAAGGACCACATCCCCTCTGTACCGACCACAGGAAAACAATAAAAGTTTTGTTTTTTGACAGATGATAGATAAACCCCACAATTTGTGTTCCATTTTATTGTCGCTAATATTCCAGGGAATCGATCACGTTCAATGACTCTCTACACACTCCCACACCCGCACCTATGAATGACACCATTTCCAAAGGGATGACAACATGGTGTCCCACCGGAAAAACCGCCACCACAAAACCACATCCGATTGTATTTTTATGATTTTTCATTTATTCCTCCACTGGGAGAGTTGTCAAAATATTAAGCGCCACCACACGGCCACCCCGCGCAAAATGGTTTGTATTTCGTTCTGTCATGTGTCATAGCGTCACACAGCGCGATTGTCGCATCTCTCGCCTCGGCTGTGTCGTGGCAAAGTGCAAAATTGGTGCGACGGAAACGAGCAGGCAAAACAAAAAAAAAAAAAATTCGCAAATTCAAAACTAAAAGGGAAAAGTTTTGAAGCCCTCCTTCGTGTTTTGCGCTGTAGGGGGATGAATATGGGGCGTTAGAACCACGAAAATGACAAATTCTCAAAGTTCGCGCACGAAACGCGGAGAATGGAGTCGGTTTTCGAGGTGGTTTTTGGGCCTGTTCGATGTGGTGTGGTGTGGCAGTGCACCCTGTGTTGTATAGTGTATAAACAAAATATTCGACTCCTTGTTCCACATTCACTCTACTGCCGCTTGAGCGTCGTGGTGTTTGTGCGGCGCGGTGGAATAGATTAAAACGATTCTGCGAGCGCAGTGCCGTAAATGATTGTGGGTGCGGTGGGTGACACAATACCCCGCGAGAGCTTGGCGGATGTTTTAATTACCACATGCGGGAGTTTGGCGAACTATTCATTTGTTGGAAGTTATCTAAAGTTTTATTACCGTTAGCGGAAAACGCGCTCGCACACAAATAGTTGGGCAAAGTATTATTGCGGCGATAAAAGGTTTGTTTCGGTACCGCCTCCAGCCTTGAAGCTAATAGAACATAATTAAAGTATAAAAGCGTATTTAAATGGAAGCAGTTTTCTGAAGAGTATGATAAGTCGTTGAAGTAATGGTGCAATAGTAGAATGATGGGGATGAGAAACTCCTTTTGGTCGGAAATTTTTTGTACCAGATGATGTATGACGATGTTCGTATTGAGCTTGGAGCTGGAGGCCAAGAGATTACCCTTTTTTCGAACACAATAGAAGACTGCCAATAAAGCCATGGCTTAGTTCGAATATCTTACCTTGGGTGTACATTGCCCAATGACAGCCAGGTAAAAAGGAATTGAATTTGGTGCAGTCAGTATATGCGGCAAAGAGCAATAAATTTCCTCTTCAGAGAATGAAAAGCATCCTTGATGAGGAGCTAAGTCCTTGGGGCTACATTGGTGACATACTGACACAATACATACCGGTATACACTCTTGTTCTGCACGACAAGTGAACATCCTTTGACACTTTTATATACAGATATATCTGGCTTAACTCAAGTCCCCATATGTCGAAGGACCATATACGAACATCGAACAGAAGTTTCATTGAGTTTTTACCTTAGGTCTAGATAGTTGAAGAACAATACAACAATTGGCTGAAGGAAGTTGAACCACATATAACTACTTGTGTGCTTCCAGCACTGTAGGCTACTTGCAGCCGCCTACTCGGGACAATGCATTGTGATACTATGTACCTATATAAAATAATATCCTTTGTAGAGCCGCATCGTCATCCAGTCAAGATATGGGCAACCTTAAGTTGGCAGGATGCCATAACACCTGCACTCGGTTGTACAGTAAATTGTGTTGTTTTGTTGGATCTCAATGAGTTGTAAGTTGGATTTATTTCAAAACACTTTAGATAAATTTTGAAATCATCGGATGACAAGTGGGATATTTAGGATTTATCGAAATGATATTGCATCATTTGATGCTTGGCATCATCTGGGTAATTGTGCAGACGTGTCCTGCGTTTTGACGCACAATATGGAAGGATATGATAGCTTTCTTCAATCCTGTGATTATAGGAGCAAGGACATTTATTGGAAAAGGACGGTTAATGTATTTTCATATAGTTAAAGGTGTATAGTTAAAATCTGAAGAGACACTAAAAGCTCAGTAGTTTTTTAAGTCTCTTACAATGTTCCCCTTTAACATGATGCTATAGCCGAAATTTCAATGCCAAGGAAACTTAGCATGGCATGGAGTTCTTGTATTTGAAATCAATTTTAAAAGTATCCTCAGCACTGCAAGAGAGACTTACATTTGCGAGGAAAATCCAGACATGATTTAAGTTCAAATATTTAGCGAAGCGTTTTTTTTCATAACATTCGATTTTCCAACATCAGGGCTCTAAACGAGAGAGCGAGCGAGAGTCTCGGACGAACTGTCAAATGAATTTCAATCAATGACAATGTATGGGGTGGCTCACAATACCGGCGTTAACGCTGTGTTGCGCGCCGACCTTTTCGAAAAATTTAAAAACCCTCGCCCGAGGTCTACGATTATTCTGTCAATCGCTGTTGTGAGTTATGACACGCTGTTGAATGGACATTTTTTTTCTCGAAGCTAATAATTGTTGTGAATCATAAACTATTTATGTGCAAAAAAGTCGACAAATTTTAGAAATAAGTTGTAATTTGTCCCTGTGCAGTCAAAACAGTCGTCGCGATTTCTCGCTTTCATTGTGTAGTAACAAACGATTTCGCTGGTCGCTCGTTGTTGCTGCCGCTCTGATTTGACGCTCTCGCGCTGAATATGAAACGGCCATCAGAGACACGACGAGCGTGACATTGTACTCACTGGAGGATTTTCATTGCCTCTACCTAAGGTGACTTAGCACTTAGGTGACTTCAACCTCTTTGTCGCTACAGCGAGAGAGGAACTGGAAATGAACTGAACCAGCTTTGCGTTTTTTTATTATAACATTTGTTTCTTTTTTAAAAAATTCCCAACCACACCGGAGAGGCACAATGCGGATGACATTAAAATTATTGGGAGGATTTTATGTGCTTCACCTGGAACGACAAAGCTTGGGAGCTTGTTAGGCCCAGACTTCTCTTCCAGCGTAGAGCTAACAGTTGAGGAAGGTTAAACAGACCTGTTCGGATCGAGAGTAAAGGCTCAACTATAATAGGCTTAAGCGGGATTAATCGAATGTCGAAATACCACGGAAATCCCACTTAAAGTTCTGCCAAAAGTTTGTGGTTCCCATATGGGATTCCACTGTGAACGGCTCGAGTCTCACGTTATGCCTTGAGAATTTTAGATCAATATCCAAAATTGTGGCACTTTTTCCAACTTTGTATGTTCATATTTTCGAAGCCGATTGTCCGATTTAAAATATGTTGAAACTTTTGAGGTCAGCGTGAAATTCTTGGTATTTTCTCTTCTTTCACAGATCTTTTGTAGCACGCTAAAAAATAAATATGGGCTAAAATATGACAACTAGTGAACTAATGACAAGCAAAAACAAAACTTTAAGCCAAGACAAGTTAACGACAACTTTACGAAATCAAGCAAAAGGCTATTATGGTCATGGCATACGAATCGCGTGCAGTGCGACATTTCGGAAAGCCGACTTAAGCTCATGAAAGTCTATTATGGTTTGGCCTTTAGATTCTTCGTTATACGAAAAGAACCAGCAAAAAAACCCAAAGTTTTAGTGACAGTGCTCCTTTAGGTCACCCGTGACCCGCACATGATGGTATAAGGTTGCAGGAAGCTGACTTCGATTTGAGACAAAGGTTTTCGCGGCATATAAAAAAAGAGGTTCTCGCGAATTCCAATTGACCTTTAAAAAAGAGAGAAATAAAAGAATGGCAGCGTTTTGGATTGGTAGTCACTGCTTCTGAAAAACTTCGTTGTGAAGACTCTCATAAAAGTCTCAAATATTGTACAAGGGGAATGTCCCTAAGGCAGATTAAGACGAGGATTTTTCATAGTTGTTCATAGTTAAAGATGACAAGACCACCGCCAACGATGTTAGGATATCGTCACGATTAAATCGCTGAAATTTGGCAAGTCTGCTAAAACGGGTAAAGTCGATTTAGAATGCTTAGGGCAATTGTTAATGAAGGTGTTTAAATGCTAACCACAACCTTGCTAATATTACTTACTTACTTAAGGTGGCGCTACAGTCCGGGGTGGACCTGCGCCTCAGCCAACAAGCTTGGCCAGCCAGCTCTGTCTCTAGCTAGCCGTCTCCGGTTCGCACGCGAAGTTGGCTGAGGTCCCCCTACTGCGCCGTCCCTGCTGTGTGGATTCGAAGATTTTTCGGGCCGGGGCGTTGGTGTTCATCCGCTCTAGATGACCCAGCCATAGTAGACGTTGTGTTTTGACCCTACAGTTCGATGTTACATCTCCTCCTCCACTCTCCGTCTATGCAGACGGGACCGTAAATCGTCCGAAGAATTTTCCTCTCGAAGCAGCCTAAAGTGTTTTCATCCGCCTTTGACACAGGGTCCATGCTTCTGCACCGATAAGTAGGACTGGGATGGTGAGGGTCTTATACATGGACACTTTAGTTGCTCGAGAGAGGGCCTTGCTACTCAATTGCCTTCTTAGCCCAAAGAAACAGCGATTGGAAGGAGTTATCCTTCGTTTGATTTCAGCGCTGGTGTCATTGTCTGAATTGATAGCGGAACCCAGGTAGGCAAAGTCCTTAACTACCTCAAAGTTATAGCTGTCGATGGTGATGTTTTGTCCAAGACGTCGGCTTTGGGTGCCTTTTCTTGATGACAGCATATAATTGGTTTTGCCCTCATTCACTCAAACACATATTCGCTGCTTCCGTCCCAATACTCACGAAGGCTTCACTGACATCACACTTTGTTTTACCGATTATGTCGTCTGCGTATGCGAGTAGTTGAACGGACTTTTAAATGATTGTACCTCTGGTGTTGGCGCGAGAGTTCTGCAAAATTCTCTCAAGTATGTTGTTAAAGAAGTCGCATGACAGCGCTTCGTCTTGTCTAAATCCTTTTTTGACATCAAAGGGGTCGGTGAGGTCTTTGCCTACCTTGACGGAACAGCGTGAGTTTTCCATCGTCATCCTGCACGGACTGACGAGTTTGGCAGGGATGCCAAAACTAGACATTGTGCAATATAGCTCGTCTCTATAGATGCTGTCATACGCGGCCTTGAAATCGATGAAGAGGTGGTGTGTATCGATTTGGAATTCCTGGGTTTTCTCCAAGATCTGCCGCAGTGTGAATATTTGATCGATGGTGGACTTTCCTGGCCTAAAGCCACACTGATATGTGCCTATCAGATTGTTGACAAACGGCTTCAGGCGTTCACACAGTACAGCAGAAAAGATCTTGTATGCGATGTTAAGAAGACTTATGCCTCTGTAGTTGGCACAACTTAGAGGGTCTCCTTTCTTCAGGATCGGGCAAACAATGCTGAGGTTCCATTCGTCGGGCATGCTTTCTTCCGACCATATCCTGCAGATGAGCTGGTGCATGCTCCTAACCAGCTCATCGCCAGCGGATTAAAAAAGTTCGGCAGCTAGGCCGTCTGCTCCGGTTGCTTTGTTGCACTTGAGCTTAGACACAGCTACTTTCACCTCCTCCAGGTCGGGTGGGCGGTATCGTTCGTATGCTTCGTCGGTAACGTCTTCGCCCGGGTTGAATGGTTCGTTCTGCCTGACAGCGGTATTTGGTTCGTCCTCGCCGTTATACAGTCTGCAGAAGTGGTCTTTCCAAATCCTCAACACCACTGCGATTCTACAACGATGTTCCCTTGACGGTCCTTACAGGCTTCAGTTCGAAGTTTATACTTTTGGCAGGACCCTTTGATCCTTTGGTAAAACTTACTAGCCTCATTCCTGTTGTAACATCTCTCTATCTCTTCAACGCGCGCTTCTCGTGCTCTCTCTTTTTCCTTCGGAGAAGCCGGTGTTCCTCTCTCCTCCTCTGCTCGTAGAGCTCGCGAGCAGCTCTAGTCCTTCTGTGCAGCGCCGCTTTGTATGCTTCCTGTTTAGCTGCATGTGCTTGCCGGCATTCATCGTCAAACCAGGGGTTTCGTTGTGGTGGCCGTGTGAAACCCAGCACTCCAGAGGCGGCGTCTCTGATGGTATTTTGGCAATGTTGCCACTGGCTATCAATACTTGATGCTGGCTGCATAGGACTTCGTAGAATCTCTCTCTCTTTCGGCGATCTCTTGCGATTGTAGTCGGCCGACGTCAAACTTCCTCACAGTATTTCCATTACTTGGCACTGGTCGGGATATCCGCAGCCATACCTTGGCTATAACAAGGTAGTGACCCGAGTCAATGTTGGCCCCTCGGAAAGTTCGGACATCCATGATACTGGAGAAGTGCCTTGCGTCGATCACAATGTGGTCAATCTGGTTGACGGTTGATTGATTGGCAGATCTCCATGTCCCTTTGTGGATACCTTGCTAATATGCCTCCTGCAAAATTCCTAGACAGATCATGCTATTCGAGATACAAGCGACCCACCTCCCTGATTGGTTAAGTTACAGATGCTTTGACAAGGCCGAGGACCTCTCCTGGCTCATCTTAGGCTTTTCGCGCAACATTTCACTTTTGGACCAAGGAAATCTCGTCAAAGAGAGATAGCTCGCCTTTTTTCATTGAGCAATCGAAATTGAGAGTCGAACAAAGACATCATGCGTAGTATGTAAACACACTTGACCATTCCCAGTAAAGCTCCTCAAAAATGTGACAATAAAAAGGACAGAAGATGGTGTTGGACATAAAAATCCAAGCGACGCCAAAGGGATTCCCACACTCACGTCCTCAGACGTCTCTGTAAAAGGCCCAGCGCCTGTTCTTATATTTCTTAGAGGAATCGTCTTTAGATTGCACCCTCTCCGGCTGCCAAGTTTTTATACCCCACCCAGGGTATATTGAGTTCGATGCATAGTTTGTAACGGAGTGAAATTATAACCAAAGACCACTAAGACCTTTAAGAGGTATGGATTGCACCGTCAGGAGAATCGATTAAGCCATGTCCCTCCGTCCGTCCGTCCGTACGAAAACAACTTTCGGGCTTTAAATTTTAAGGTAGAGAGCTGTAATTAGGTGAGTTGGCTGGAAGTCCAGTCCTTTAGACCAGTTTTGAAAATTAGCTAAGTCCACCCACAGACACGCCCACTACAGGCCTGTGTGTGTGACCATCTCCAAATTTAATAAATGTTATAATTTTGCAAATTTAAGCTATGTTATAATGGTGCTTTTTTGGTATGTGACATCGCCTTTTAATTGCCTTTGAGGGAACAGAAAAAGTTTGACATTTTCATTGACCACGCCCACTTTTTTAAGGGATCTTAGCTTAAAATGACTGTTTTTCAATAAATATACATGAAATTTGACTAAAAATTCTATGACAAAAGTTGTATTTGTTAACATTTTCTAACTTTTTTGTGTATACAGCATTTGCCTCCGCCCATTTTTGTTGGCGTGGTGTTAAAAAAACTGATTTTCGAGTTACAAAGGCGGAGTTTTAGGCCGAAATGTATGCAACCGCATAGTATCAAGCATTCAACAGTTATATTTTTATATCCCGCCCACTTTCTAAAGGCGTGGCAGTTTCCTTTTTGGTAAGGTTGGGTATTTTTTAATCCGTCACAGACTGACTGAAGTATCTACATACACACTCTTGCAATTTCCCACTTGTTTATAAACAGTTGCTTTGAAGAGGACGCCGATATAGCGCAGCACTTCCTTTGTGGTTTTTAAAATGGCTCGTTATTAAAGCAACAAAATTTGACACTTTTCTGAGTGAACTGAGTGGATGCGTCATATAAAAAATATGCAAATTGCTTACAAATTCCTACCGCGGCATGTGTTTTGCATGTAGTGCCACGAATAAAAGAAGACCTCGAAGTTTCCAAAACGAGACCCATATGCAAATTATTTTCCATGACATCAGCGCTGCATGTACATGCAACTTTTCACCTGTCTTTTAAATTACAGCAAAAATAAAATGGATGCAGAAAACAGAGGAGCATTTTTTGTTTTGATCTCGAATGGAGGAGCATGAGGAGCGTGAAGCTATGCAAAGGCGAAGCAAATGTAGAATGTGCGCATACAATAGAGGAGCAATTTTTTTCGATCTCGAATTGACCACACGAGGAATGTGAAGCTATGCGCGAATCACATGCAAAAGTCTATGCTTCCGGGTGTGATTTTCCTAACATTTAGCTAGTATAACGTCATGTTCTTTCGATACCTTGCAATTTCAAATACCAAAAGCCCATCATGCAAGTTCTTTTCCGTGTCGTCGGTGCATGTACAATGCAACTTTTTACATGTCGTTAATTATGGACTTAAAGATTCTTGCTTAAAATTTCGAAAACAAAGGCACGCCAAACTCAGTCACGATTCATTGAAAGATCAAGTGTCTTACAACCAGCTAAGTTTTTACTGTAGAAACTCAAGCTTGGCACATTTCATCCTTTCTTTGATATTTAAATTGGCCACCATGAAATCCTTAAAATTCCCAACTTCTCAATTGTCTCTTAAGACATCCTTCCATCGGTAAACCACTTTTTCTCAATGCCCTTAAGAGCCCCCAGCAATCGACTTATTTCCGGTTTATACCTCGACTAAATGGGACTACAAGGGTCGTGCCAAAAGCACTTAATAGGTTTTAATTCGATTGCTCCCTGGCCCATGATGGGGTATCGTGCGAAAAACCTTATTGGCCCCATACAAAATAATAACCCCAGAATGTATAATCAACACCTCGCTGCATTCATTTACATCAGAAGGCTCTTATCACATCGTTAACGATTATATTTCATGCATCGTATAGCTTCCAATAATAGAACGCATAAGCAAACTCATTTTCACATATCCCATTGGTTTTAACGTTCGTCCTTGCTTAGCCCTCATCCCCCAAAAAAAAAAAACTCCTATCCCTCCATTCTATACCATCACCGCACACACACTACCCTGCCTGGGGCGAAGTGAAGTTTTCCTTCCTTCCTTCCTTTTGAAACTGGCTACATTAAGTGGGTATTAATTTTCTCCGGCCATCAAATGAGATTACATTCTAAGGGTACCGGCACTACGGTTAGGTGCGGTACTACCCCCATTTGTGCCCCCTCCATAATCACATCCGAAATTTTAATGTGCTCTTTATGTCCAATTTTGGGCAACACACCCACACACACACACACGCGAAACGAACCCAAAGACCACTCAATCAAAAACATCACAGCGCAGACCAGGAGGATTTCAGTTCCAGCTTCTGCAGCCCATTCATTGAGCTGTTCGCCAGCTCCATCCTAATGTGCTGGCGGATTGGAATTGGGAACGAAATCAAAATAAAAGTCGTAAAATTCCTTAAAATCAACCAATAAAACGGAGAAGGAAATTCCCCATTCATCCCTCGTACTCGAGACGGAAAAAGCAGGTCCTTACCGCACGGTACAAAGGGTGGGTGTCGTGGCGACCACCCCCAAATCACGCCCAGCGTATTGTCTTTGGTTACAACATCCATTTCGTTTTCTATGATTTTCGTTTTTGTTTTCGCTCATGTCCTTTGTTCCAGCTCGTGCGGAGAATCCTGCGGTGGATCGCAATAAAAATTTGCCACAGCAAATAAGCGCGCTATGGGAACTGGATGGCGGTATGATAGTCAGGAGTGCGGCGGGCGACCAAAGCTTTTACGGCATTTAGCTTAATGGCTGATACTGACTTTTTTTTTGGTCCTTGCTGATTTTTTCCGTCGTCCTTTTTTGCCAATCGCTGCGTGTATAATATGTAGCTCATATTTATTGTAATAGTTTTTCCCATAATGATAAACTGATCTGTTTTGAATTTAAATCACTTGATGGTGCGGCGCGCACACCCCTTCTGATGCGGGCTATACACCCCAATTGGTGTAAACAACAATAAGACCGACGCCTAGTGGCAATGACATCCATTTTCATTTGGGACTCCTTACGGGAGGGGTGTGCCGTGCCGGGCGGTGTAACATGAATACAAAGTGCACGATATACACACGCTACGCCGATCTACGAATTACATTGCAAAATGAATCTCTCAATTTATTCGCTACGTGCTGTGACTGCTCAAAGGCTCTTCTCTATATTCGACTCTCTAGAGCTAGATTTACCCGTGTGTCGTCTCAGTGAGTCCTTGCTCTCCTGCCTGAGTGCAATGCATGCGAAACAAAGGCGAGCACATCTCCCCCACTGATGATGGGAATTGCTTGGATGACGATGATGATGCTAATGACACTGATGGGATCACTTGATTTGTAAAATGCTCAATTTCGAGCCGGCACACCCTGTGTGTGTATCTGTGACGTCATGGATTGCAGTTTTAGTGTCAAGACACTTATGTAGCGTGCGCGTTTTCGATTCATTAAATTTGTTAAGTTTTCCAAAAACAACGACTGGGTGGGTGGTGATGGGTGTAGTGGAAATCACTTTTATTACCCTGGGTGCACCCCAATACAGGGTGGCTGATGAGTGACCCAAAATTATTCCAGTCACGATTCTGCTGAAATTGAAATTGTTTCGCGTAGATGTGTTATGCGATATTTTTAGCGTTTTCAAATCGCAAGCGAGTGTCATAATTAATTTTGAGCTAGCTTGGCAGAGCCATACCTATACCTACCTACGATATGACAGAACCGAAATAGCCGCTGGGAACGTTTGGTTACTTCACCGTGCTGATGGCACGTCTGGTCATGTGTCTGGATGCCGTGTTGGAAGTTTTATGGCACTTCTGGCTCGCTGCTGTTGCTGCTGGTGTTATTTTAATGTTTAGTGCTTCGTTTGTTGTGTGCGTCGCGTTGTGACTCATGATGTTAAAATAATTAAAAGCGTGACGCAACAACAAAGTTTTCGCTTTTCGGATTAAGTGTGGATTGTACGAGGAGGCACGTGTTATCGTTGGTCCTTGGAGGATAGGCAATCTGGTGTTCAGGTGGGGACAACTCTGACCTTGTCGTCTCGCCACTCTGCTCCGCACAGCCGGCAACCGCACGCTGGTGGTATTAGTTGGTTTCTTTGATTAAGCAATTGTGTCCGTGGTGCTCGGTGTATTGAGGCGGCCGGAGCAGGGTCAGTTGGCTGGACTAGATGTGATTAAGTAATGGCATCTTGATCGAGGGCTGCGAGGGCTTCAGGCGGTAATTTCTCACGTATACCCATGGAACTCGATTTCATTATAAAGATTTAAATTTACTTGAAAATAAGTATTTAAGTCTGTAATAGGGTAAGATGCGATCTCGAAGATACAAGAGGGATGTGATAGAAGTGCTTCCAAAAATATTGGACATGTTTCTATTTTATTTTGCCTTTGGACTACGTATCCTGGGTTATTGTGATGTGTCAAGAAAATTTCATCATTTTAAGAACGCAATGTGCAGAGATCTTTACAAAAATATTCAATTCGAACCTACCAATCTGAAAGGTTTTTCTCCTGCCTTGTTTCAATGGATGTGAAAATTCTTGTTGGCCAAAATTCTTGTTCGGTCAAATTTATTTTCACAAAATTCTTCTTTTGAAAATTCTTTTATTAAATTCTAATATTTATTTAAATGGCACTTTTAAACATAGGGAAATATGAATTGGCCCTACAATCCCCAGGTAAGACCAAAAGCTTAACTAAAGAGCAGAATAAGCAGAGTTTTAAGGCTTTAGTCAGAATTTTGAAGGGCACAATTTTTGTGCCAAAAAGCAAAGTTTTGAAATGAAGATTTTTGAAGTCATAACTACGACCCGCATCCTAAAAACTAATGATTAGAGGGTAATCCTCGGGTCCATCCTCGCCACATTATCTCTCTATATTTAACATTATTTTTATCTGCTACGGATTTTCCCAAGTATCGTAAAATCTGTGCTTTTGGATGAAGGTACCTTGTTGAAGCAATTTTCGTTAAGTATTGTTAGGTTCACCAGAAAAAATTACTGATACGTTTATAACACAATTTTTTGCAAAAAAGTGACAAAAAGGATCCTCTTTCAGAGCAAATATCTCGAAAGTTAAATAAGCCATCAATTTCATTTTAACACAGTTAAAAGACGTACTATTTCTTCTAAAATTAAAATCCTAAATAAAGTTCCTGTTGTAAGTATTAGCGGAGATATTCGTGTTAGTATGGGTCAAGGTACCTCAAAGTAGGTGTTTTCTTAAATTCCCAATAAATGATATCAATTAGAGATAGGCCCATACTGTGCAACGATTTTTTTCTTCAATTATACCCAAGAATCATATCCCAAAGTATTGGCATCGATTTAGGAAACAGCCTGTATATGACCCAGCCATATTATCCTCGCGAAAATGCACCGATTCACCCTTTTAAGCAAAAATACGAATGACGCTTAAAAAAGCCACCATCAATTCTACCCCAAATTTATTTATACGTCCAAGCGCCAATTTGCAATTATTTTACTTAAAAAAATCAATAAAAAAAAAAAACTTTTTAAAAATTCTTAAATTTTTTTTTCCTTTCCCTGACAAAACAAAATTATTGATAGCGCTACCCGCTGTTGACCCTTGAAGTCCTAAGAGAGGACCAAAGAGACTATTGTTCTATGTGCAGGTATCCGAATACATTGTGGTGGGAAACAGGTTTGGACTGTCCCATTTCCCCACTGCGCCATATCACCCGCCATATCTTTTCTGTAGTGAACGAAGATTTTTCTCAGGACTACCTGGTGTTGAGAATTTGATACGAAGTCCGTGGGTTTTATTGCTGTATGTACATTAAAACACATGTTGGCTGAAAAGAAATTTGAAGGGCGCCATTTTCCCCGCTGAACTATATTCCCCGACTTTATCCTACATAAGAAATCTCGATGGCAAAGTTTATATCAAAGTATTGGTGGAGTATAGGACTCCAAGTAGGTTCGGGAAATTCTCGATATAGCTGCCATTTACCCCATTTTTTATGGGACAAGGCTGGAATGAAAAAGACTGGCTATGGATGGAAGTTGGAACTGTTCTATGTAGTATTGGAAATGGGTAATGTTCCACTGATTTAGCATTAGAGCTGAGGGTTCATTTTAGCTTCAGACCTTCAGCACGACACGCCTTCCACTCCACCACGGCACTCAAGTTTTTCTGGGCTATCTTTAAAGTAAGTAGAGGCTCATTGACTTAGATACCTTCTCACTTAAGGTTATAATGTCACATTGCAGAGGTCATACTTTAATTTCCCAATTCAATCCTACTATTAAACCTTTTGCATGCCAAAACTACATTTTTGTTTCATAGAAGACACCTTTTGATATAATTTTAATCGACTAACATTGGCTTATTCTTCGCATAGAGTGTTGAAATACTATTACTAAAGGTTGGTACGTGCACCTTTTTTTTGCTGATAGGACCTTTCAAAATTCGTTTCATCCACGTTTGGTGGTTATCCCTTGACCTGTTCCATTGTGTTGCAACACAGGCATAGAACCAAACAAAAGCGTCCTGTCAACAATGACCACACAAAACACTCTTAAAGCTGGGTTCCTCAACTACGACAACCGACACGGGTTAGAAAGTCTGCCACAAAATAAAACTGTCCGACAAACCCAGCACACGTACGCGCGCCGCTGCAAATTCGAACATTTTAACGCATAAGCTACTTCAAAGCCGAAGGACTCTGGCAGGGCTGCTGTATAGCTTCCTGGCCATGGCTAGACCACCATACCTGATGCCTGGCTCGTTGGTGTCCAACTGGGTTTCGTAAGCCTTTTATAAAATCCATGTTTTGTTGCTATTTTACGGTTGGCTGTGTTTGTGAGCGAGTGTTTGTGCTGCGAAAGAGGATGCCTAACATCATTCAACACTTTTCCACCACACTGGGTGCATCCGTGTTCCCAAACAATGTAGAGGTACCTTACCTATAACCGGCTGTTTGCACGGGTGGTTCCCGCACCGAACATGATGGGAATATCTTACTTTGTACGCGCGCCCACAACCAAACACGATGAACATCCTCCAAAAAGTAGGATACACTCCGGATTGACAGTGATTTGTTCGGAAGCTTTGTGTTTACCGTGTACATCCCGTCGATACGTTATGGTGTTGTATGGTACAGTAGAGTCGAGAGGGTCGAATTGAATTTGTTTGTCATTGTCAGTGCAGCCAGACGTGAGGCGGCCTGCGAGCACAAAATCCCCGAAGCGCTTGACGGGACATAACCCATAACATGAAGTCGAGTTACGTTACATGGAATGCAATTAGGGTTGTCGTTAGGGGGTCGAAAAAATCGGGTTGAAAAGTTTGAAGAGAGCTTTTTTTCGCTTTAAAGGCAACAAGGGATAAAAACAGCAGCGTTGGGACCTAATTGCACCGCTTACGGCTGGATTTTATTTATATATAATTGAATGGCTTAACAAATGCATCTGATCCATGCGCATGTGGAAGTACAGATTTTGGACGCCACGGGGCAGTATTAAGTATTTATGCTGGAATTCTGCAAAGGGTAAAAAACCAAAGTTTTACCCACCTACTTCTACGCCACCAATTCTGGAGTCAGTATGCTTAGTGGACATTGTAAAATCAGTTTGTAAGAAGATTCCAGGGAAAGAAATTCCTCCGATCCCCCCGAATCGCAAAAGCACTCGATAAAATCTACTCAAAATGTCCCCTCGAACAAAAATGTCCCCGATCGAAAAAACCCTACGATCAAAAGACGCGACGGTGGAAAAATCACATCATGGCGGAAAAGTACCCCAGTTAAAAGACGGCTTGATCGAAATATTCTCCACTCTTTTGAGCCCATGAGCTCCCCGATCCTAGGTTGAAGGAAGCTTGTTGGAAAAAATTTTAGCCAAAAGACTTCTTGAACCTGAAACCGCATGATCGAAATTAGTCTGT
Organism: Neoascia interrupta; assembly: GCA_947623515.1. Taxonomy (NCBI): domain Eukaryota; kingdom Metazoa; phylum Arthropoda; class Insecta; order Diptera; family Syrphidae; genus Neoascia; species Neoascia interrupta. Next base: position 17,588,542 of record OX392464.1, read on the forward strand.
CTTGGAAAATGCCTCGAAGAAGCTACTTCTCAAGGACCAAAAACGTTCGAAAAAGATTTCTTGGTTGAGGGTATCGTGTCGAAGGGCCCTGATTGAAAAAACTCCCATGGAAATACGCACCGCAATTGAAAGATAACGATTGAAAGTATACCCACAGAACCTCAATCGAAACAGCCCACGATCGCAAGATCCCACGGTTGAAAGAGTCTACAACCAAACGGCGGCCACAGTCGAAAGAGCTCATATCGAAAAAAAAACTACGATTAAAACTCCTCCTCGATCAAAAGAGCCCACGATTGAAAGAATTCTCGTTAAGGCTAGCGAGAAATTCACAGCCCCATGATTTAAAGACCATCCTAAATCGAAGCCCACGATCGAGAGATCCCATGGTTGAAAAGAGTCTACGACCGAACGAATCACAATCAAAAGAGCTCAGATCGAAAAATTCAACGATCAAAACTCCTCCTCGATCAAAAGAGCCCACGATTGAAAGAATTCTCGTTAAAGCTAGCGAAAAATTCACAGCCCCATGATTTAAAGACCATTCTCAATCGAAGCCCACGATCGAGAGATCCCATGGTTGAAAAGAGTCTACGACCGAACGAGTCACAATCGAAAGAGCTCAGATCGAAAAAAAACTACGATTAAAACTCCTTCTCGATCAAAAGAGCCCACGATTGAAAGAATTCTCGTTAAAGCTAGCGAAAAATTGACAGCCCCATTATTTAAAGATCATAAGACCCTCAATCAAAACAGCCCACGATCGAGACATTCCACTGTCAAAGAGTCTACGACCGAACGAGCACACAATCGAGAATGTTTATATCGAAAAAATCCACGATCAAAGCTCCTCCTCGATCAAAAGAGCCCACGATCGAAAGAATTCTTGTTAAAGCTAGCAAAAAATTGACAGCCCCATTATTTAAAGATCATAAGACCCTCAATCAAAACAGCCCACGATCGAGACATTCCACTGTCAAAGAGTCTACGACCGAACGAGCACACAATCGAGAATGTTTAGATCGAAAAAATCCACGATCAAAGCTCCTCCTCGATCAAAAGAGCCCACGATCGAAAGAAATCAGACCAGAAGAGCCTTCGATCAAAGGAGTCTACTATTTTTGAAGCTCACGATCGAAAAAGTCATCTATCAAAGAGTCCTCTATCGAAGGTGCGCTATGTTCGAAAGTTATCCTTGGTAAAACGAGCCCATGTCGAAAGAGCCCGCGATCGAATGAAGGCACGATTAAATGTCGTTCGCGACAAAAGGCGCAGATGGTCGAAAGTGATCACGATTCAAACGGCCCACGATCGTAGGAGGCCACGACCGTAAGAGTCCATTATCGAAAGAGCCCACGATCAAAAGACCCCAAGACTGTAAAAGCCCACGATTGTGAAATCCTACGATAGTAAACTTTCACGACCTAGAGAGTCCATGATCGAAAGAGCATTAATCTTGAAGAAATATTGTTAAAGATCAGCAAAAAATTGCGGCCGCTCAATCTAAAGGTGTAATGAAAGCTTGCCACTTAGTTTTCCAAGGACACATAGTTGGAGATCAACAAGCAAGATCGAACTTACAGTGTGGTAGCAGGGAGCATCAATATTGACATCTACATTAAAAAGCCAATGATAAAGGCTCTGTTAATGATCCGGCTAAGATGGTGTCTAGCTCGCGGAGCGTAAGAAAATTCCTAAAAATAAATTGAAATACGTCAAAATACAAATTCTCAAATAGGAACTCTGTTAAGAACGATTTCGTCTACGGCAAAGAAGTCGCTTTCATCTGTTACTGTAGTCAGGCAGACCTCGTTTTATGTGAGGCAGACCCTGCAAATGAAACAACTTTGGATTTTTGTTTCTTTCAATAATTTTTGCCACCCCAAATCGACTGCACTAATCGACTGAGACTAATGTGGCGCGCTGAAGTGGAAAAGGACCTCAACGCATGCGAAACCCAAGGCGGCTAGCTAAAAAAAGATATGCTTAGAAGCCCCAGAATTTCCTCCCACAAGTTCTATGCCTTTACCAAGTCAAAGCTATGGTGTTAAACCGGGGGTGGAATCGGCTAAGGTGTTATGTAATTTTCACATTTTGCGGCAGTCAAAGTGATCAAACAAAATAATCCATCTGCGTAAAGTGATCACAAAAATATTGTTCCGAATCGTTGCTTTATTTAGACTTGTGATGTGAAAACATTTTTGTTCTATTCATAAATGCAAAAATTCAGCCCAAATGTAGGCAAACGAAACCAATTAACCAGAAAGTTTGAAAACTAGGGAGCAGCTGATTTTGAGTGTTATTGATCGAGAGCTGTCACAAGAAAATTGTGATGATCACGCAAACGAATTTTTATGATTTGTGACATCACTTATCACAGATCAGCCAATTTCACTCAAGCTCTATCCTACGCCCCATTATACAATAGTTGTCAGGTTTCTAAGGATCGATTCTTAGATGGAATAGAAACACCGATCTAGGAAGGGAAGCCTCTAATATTGAGGCATTTGCTTGCTGCTGGAATTGAACACTTGGAAACATTGAGGGATGCAAAAGATTTCCTTGTCAGCTGTTTGACCCGAAAAATGTGAGCAACCCTCTAAAGACTTGCAGAATGAGCCAGGACGCACACAAATATTATCTTTAACCCGTTGGTGTAGATGATCATATCCCAGGTACTTCCCATAGTCTCTAAAAGATGTTTTTAAAAGGTCTGATTTGTATGCCAAAATTTTTTGTGTCTTAACGTGACAGTGTCGAATTTTATGTGAGTAAGATTATTGCTAAATTCACAAGAGTGAACAACTTTCTTCTTTCAGTAAGCCCTGGAGCCAGGATAAATTGCTCTCAATTTGCAATGAAAAATTTCATAAGAAAAAGCCTCTTTAAAAGCCAACAACCGTCCATTATCTAACGAACCATATTGTGTCTCCAGACAGCTCTTAAAAGTCGCTAAAATTCCATTGCTTCTCCCCGCCTTATTACTACTAACTTTTCTACAACTTTAAAGTCCAAACCCAAATATACCTATAAAAAAAGCACTCAGATATTGACCTTGATGTCACCAACACAAGAAGAAATAAACCAAAACTGCCTTCAATGTCAAAACAATTCGAAACAAAATGTGTCCCTGATAATTTATTTGCCAAGTTTTAGCTCATCCACCATACCACCCAGCACGTTAATTTCGAAATTATGTTTACCACACAATTGCCAATGTCATCGTTTCCGCCGGACAAGGAACCAACAACGTCGTCGCTACACGCCATTTGCATTTAAACGAAAAAGAAAACAGAACCGTAGGTACATTAACGCTTGCAAACTACACCACGTAAGGCCAGGCGAAAATCGTTCAACCTTCTTTAATTTAACCCTCGCACCCTCGGCCATCCGAGTGTTCGTTGTTGTAGTTGATATCCTCCTTCGGGACGATGAAAGTTTTTAATTAAATTTCCCATTTCGTGTGCCCCGCCTCCTTTTTATTTTGCGCCCATCTTCTTAAATTAAATGGCAGAGCATTTAACTAATAGTTCAACCCACTTATGTGCGATGACAACTTTGCTCCTCATCGTCGGCGTCGTCATCATCATCATCAGCATCATCGTCATTTTCATGAGGTAATTAATTTCCATAATAAATAAAAGTCCAGAAGGACAATGACAGGACAGAGCCACGGCAGGAGGCCACCGACATACACATACACACACACACCAACACACTGTCCAAAGGGAAACTCCAACTGTCAGCAGAAACAAAAGCCCACACAACAACTGGGAAAAAATACAAAAAGGACGAGTAAGGACTCAAATTGGAAAGTGTATGGGGGAAAAGTTTCCGTTGTGGCTGACCACATACACCATACACTCCCGGCGGCAGGCAAAAACCGAGCGGCTCCACGACGTGGATCCCGACCACGGACAACCCTACTTGGCAGGCGTAAATAATGTCCTCGGTTAAGCGAAATGACAACACAAGGGTTGGTGTACAGATAATGAACTTATCTCGGGTGCTCGCGGCGTCATCGCCCTCGTGTCTCTCTCTCTCTGTGTGCCATAAATTAATTATTGAAAATTTTCCAAACCGGCAAAGTTTCCTCCACCAGACCTCAAGGCGAAATCCGTTTGATCAGAGCGCACCGCCACGCAGCTATAGCTCGGGGCATTTGGGAGCAAACGCAGCCAGCATTTCCCGTATCCGCGAGCGAAAGTGCTGACCATTGACCGACCACCCATCATTGACGGATCGATGGGAGGTAATCAAAACCCCATCAAAAGAATTTGTATTTCCTACGCGACATCTCTTGTCTGGTCGCAGCTCGTACGTGCGTCGTGTGCCTCATGCACTGGGCATGGGCCGTTTTTCGGGCCAACAATTATGCCATACGCGGTGTGTGTGTCATCGTGGAAATGGCCCCACGGATACGTGCCTTAGTTTTAGTATTATGCAAAAGCACACTCAAAAGGAAACGTCAACGCGCTGCGGACTGGGAGGAATTGATATAAAAGTGATATGCAATCGATGAAGCGGTATCAATCGTAGTTTCGCGTTTAAGCCGACTTCAAGTTAAGCTTGTCACGTTTGCGTATAGTTTTTTTTTGTGCCTAAGGAAAAGTTTCGTGTCTCTCACAATGAAAGTCATATTGGTAAGTGTGTATGTGCGATACGCGGTATGACTTATGTGGTTTGTTCTGAAAGTGATGAAAGTGAATCAAGGTGGATTTGTGAGGATGTAAAAGGGATTAACGCACTGACAAGTGATAATTTGTGTAACAAATCAAGGACGAGAGGATGGATGTTAGAAATTAAATGAACAAGAAGTGGCCAGTGATATATTTGTTGCGAAGGACTTTGTATTTAAGTGCTTGCGGCGTATTGGTATAACAAATCAAAGGACTTCTGTGATTCTACTACAAAAATGTATCATCGTCTTCCGTTTAAAAAATTTTCGTAACTATTTGGTTGGATTTTTGCTTGGGCTTTATAGTTGATTGGAAATGTTCTGGTACTGCAAAGAAATTTTCGTGAAATTTCAATAAAAACATTTTCTTTATGATTCTATAAGTTTTAATGAATGCCAGAACGCGTAAAAAGACACATAAAAATAACTATTCTGGAGTGTAACAGAATTTTCGCCTTGAAATTTAACTTTCAACAGAATAAAGGATTAAGTTTTTAGTACCTATACTTGGATTTCTTCACGAAAACCTTGATTAGGAAAAATTATATAAAGGACTAAACATTTACCCTCAAAAACCGCTTAAAACTGCAACAGAAATTCTGCTATGATCTGGTCAATATCCGAAGCATAAGGCTTTCAGCAGAATAAAAGGTTCAGTCACTAGGATTTCTATACGAAAAAATTGTTCATCAAAAATTACTTTAATAGAACTTTAATAGAATTTCAAGTTTTTATTTAATGAGGCCCAGGTCTACTACGGACAGCAGATTGTAACAGAATTTTTTGCTGCCAATTCTGGAATTCACATCTAAATTTTAATTGATCAGAATACGAAAAATAGGGCAAGCTAATTAAGATTCCGTACGACAAGACCCCGTTTATTTACACAAACATGAATGCAGGTGCTTAACTTTTTCATTCGGGAAAAATTAAGCACTTCAACAGAATTTCTGTTACGGTCATTTGAGTACTCAACCATTAAAGCTTTCAACGGAATTAAAGAATTAATTTAATTAAGGTTTTTCTATCAGACAGAGATGTCCATTAAAATTGTATGGGGCTTCAAATTTTCTCTCGAAGGCCATTCGAAACTATAACAGAATTTTTGTTGCCGCAGACAAATACACATCTCTATTAGCCTTTGACCAGAATACGATTAGTTATCTTTTATTACTGAACATTTCAGTTCGGGAAATATTTATTATTTCAAAAGCTTACTGAAATTCTTTCCATTAGAAAAAACTGTTAAGGAAAATTTTTATAAAACTAAAAATATCCCTGCAACAACAATTCAGAGCTGCAGCAGAATTTTCGATACGAACTGTCGAGCCAAGTTATTTTCTTAGACCAGAAAACGAGTTGTAGACTAAGTTCGACTGAAAATCCATGCGAGAAGACTCGGTTTCCTTAGACACAATAGAATTTTGGCAAGTACTTAATTTTCGACACACAGTACTGCAACAGAAATTCTGTCACGGTCTATTAAATACTGAATTTACACATTTCTTTAAACTACAATAAGGAGACTTTTTTATTGATTAAACGAGACGTGTTAAGTTTGGCTTTATATTGACATTTAAGTAGATGACTTTGAGTAGATTACTGAGTTCAACTTATCAAAGACATCCCCCCGAGTCCTGACTTTTGAAAACCTATACCTCGGCTTTTGCCTCTAAATGTAAATTTTGTTTCCAATAATTTCCAATCGAAAGGTACGCTCGTGCAGTCGACTGTTCTAAAATGACGTTTGAAGTGTTGCAACTCTGGTGTGCTGACTTGTAAAATTGGCAATTGTTTTTCAAACAATATCGTTTACATTATTTTTAACTACACCACGTCGAATCCTTGAAATCTTCGTTGAATGAGTAAAAAAAATTATACCTCTATGGTGTTGACCTCTTAGTTCGGAGTCTTTTTATTTTTCGATGAATTAACAATTTTTGACACTATTTCCTTAGGTCAGTTATAGAGGCAACGACTGACAAAGTGTCTTTACAATGTCCCCAGTGATCAAAATAACCGACAAAATACGTCATAATGAACAATTGAAAACTAGAAATTCCACCGGTCATAAAACTGAGGTTATCAAAAGAAGATTAAAAATAAATCTTGAAATGTTTCTGCCGGATATGCATAAGATTACCTTGATGCAAGCACTCTTCTTCGTTGACATTTTGGCTCTCAAATGAGAGTGACTTTTCCCAGGAGCGAAAAAAACCTGTTCTTAAAATCCCAATAAATCCATATTCTTTAGTGACAGACATTAATTGGTTTTTTTTTTGTCTTAAATCTTTGTAGTTGTTATTAGTTTCCCTTTTTCAAGTGTTCAACTTTTATGAAGGTGTGTGAAAAGGGCTAAAAATGTCAGAAAAAATTTGTGTGAAAAGGTTGAATGAAATTTATGAAGATATTTACTGTGTAGCCACCGGCAGACGATTAAAATTAAATCCCGAGGTGTCTTCACCTATCATAAACCTAAAATGAATGAAAAATCATTAAAATTCGAAGTTCTTTCAAGTTTCATTTTGATTCTCAAAAGAGGGTGACGATTTCATTTCCCAGGCGCGAAAAAAAAAATTCATTTTGAAAATTAGATACAATAGAAAATATATTTTTCAGCAGATCTGTTGTTCGTGGAGAGCTTTGCTTTTCAGCTTGCTTTTCAAAGTCTCAACATGTTATTTAGATTTCGGAAAAGGGCTGAAAGAATGAATGAGATTTATGCGGAGATTCGTGCTATGTTTCCAGTTCTCGAGAGGACAAGCATATTAGATTCACTTAACTCACGCACTCTTGTCTTGTGTTTGTGTTGCCATTTTGGCTCTCAAAAGAGAGGGACGATGACATTTCTCATGAGCGAAAAAATGTTATTTTAATATGTAATAGAAAACATATTTGTGACAGATTTTGTCATTAATGGAAAGCTTCAGCTTGTAGAAATGTGTACGAAAATTGTAAGAATGGTCATAGAAAAATGTGTGAAACTGCAGGTTTATGTTAGTCGCGGATAATAGTCCGGTGGAAACATGATGCGTTCAAATTTTTAGATCATATGGCGTGCAATTCTCAAAATCTCTAGTTCAAATACAAAGAGTTGGTTGAATCACTTCTAGAACAATTTTTTTGGGACTCTTTTGATGTCTGTCTTGAGACCTATTGATACCGAGATCTTCGTTCAAAAAAGAGGGTTCACCGAGGAACATATAAAATCACCTTATATAAAGAACAGAGTTCCATACTTGTAGGTATACTTGAAACGATTGATTGAAATTATGATATTAAAAAGACTGAGTGTAAAAAACCACAAACTCGTGTGGGATCAGAGATACACGAACTCTTTTGTTGAGCAGAAAAATATTGTTGCAGACTGCGCCAAACGAGCGACGGTTTACTGTCGAAAAGACACTTTGGTTCGACAAATTCTCTTAATTTCAATAACAAATCGAAAATGCTGGTCGTATGAGAGCATGGAGGAAAACAGTTAAGCTGCTATAAATATAGTTTGTTCTAGAAACCTAGGTGCACGAATCTGGGTTTAAATATTCCTACGTGTCCTCGCCTTCCCAATGTATAAAAGTTAAAGATTTCTGTGATATTTAATTGGAACTCGAGCTCCTTTTACGAATGATGAGGATTTTCCAACTTAAGTTTGTCAGTTGGAAATGCTTTTAGTGCCTTCTTATGATCTCATATTAAACTTTCTGAACTTTGTCTCCCTAACAAGTAATAGTTACCTGGATAGCTCGTTAAGAAGTGAATTCTCTACTCTGCACGTCACCTTTTCTGCTCAGAGACAGAAAAAAGCCTAGAAATAAAGTGACAGTCACCAAGTTTTTACAAGTTCTAAAAGCTGTTTGGAAGGACTTAAAATTGACTAAAATCTACCTTCCTTATCAAAAGGTCTTGTGACTTTTACTGAAGTTTGCCGTGTGAGAGGAGATGCCAGCTTGAAAAAACCTTTTCTTCATTTCGACATCTGGAAAGGCTCCAGAATTCACGGAAGATTTTGAGTATTTTACAAATTTATATGAAAATTTGTATTTGCTAAAAAGAAGATTTGGTCTATATAAGGGGCGTTTCCAATATATCTACTTTTGTTGTTTTCTTAAGTCCAGTCCACCTGAATGCAGGAATAAAGCCATTCAGTCGTTTTCGAATCAACTTCGAGAGTTTCCATACAATTTTCGATTTTGTCATAAGAATATTTTGACTGTGTCGGTCTTATTCAATTTTTTTTTTGAATACTAAAAAAATCTTTCAAAGATACCAATATGCCCACTATAGCAGGTTTGTATCCGTAAGAGTTTTTGGAGTTTGAGCCTCCGTCCCTTAAAAAGACCGACACCGTCAAAATCTTCTTTTGACAAAATCGATTTTCATCGAAACCAATTTTTCGGTTCTTGTTTAAAACTTTTTGTCTATGTCCAGGCTGACTAGATGCAGGAATAGAGCCTTGTCGGTCGCTTTCAGTGTGTAGTTTAGCTTCACCCTTGAAACCAAACTCTACTCTACTCTACTCTACTTGATGGAAAAAAAGGGCAGGCCGCTCATTTTGAATCTGCTAATTTCACAACAAATTTTTTCAGTCACTACGATTTCTTACCGCAATCAGCCCTAATAAAACAGACTGAATTATTCATTGGCAAGTCTGGTCCTTTCATTCTTTTATCATCGCCCGCCGAGCGTGTGATGTTGCATAAGGATAATTTGAATTTTTATTAGTTTGCGACTAATGAATGTCTTGTGTCCTGATTTTTTTCAACTTCTGATACAAAATGGGTGTTTCCCATGATCGAAGATCTACAAAATTATGAGTTCCCCCATGAATTTTAAAATCCAACCACGTTTACGAGCACAAAAACTATTCAATGCAAGAACTATCATTAAACATGCAGCAGAGTGTAGTGTTATTGTGGCCTACTTTCAACTACATCCGAACTGCATACCAAATTCGTTCTGTAAACGTCAATATATTGAGTTACGTGATTTAAGTGCCATTTTTTTTTCAACACTTAAAAGTTACGCCATCGAAGTGTGTCTAAATGTCGTTAAAACCTTACAAGTACGAATACCTTAAAAATAGGTGAAGGCATTAGTGTAGACGTTGTGTAACACTGTGGCACGCGCTACGAAACAAGTGTTGCATTTAAATGAAGAGGTAAAACCTACCTTAGCATGACTTGGTTTTGTGACTAAAGACATCGATGTCTTTGAAATCGGCGGAGAACCGTAAAGTCGGAACCCGAAACATGAGGCAATATCGAGAATTAAGTTCTTCAACATGACTTTTAGGGTCAAAAGTGCCGCAATACAATATAGTTCACCTACTCCTGTTCAATTTTTACTTAAAGAGTCCTTCAACTACACTTCCCAATAGTCATTCTCTATCGGACTTTTGTCGTTTGGCTCTACATATCACTCTTGGGTGGAGACATGTATTGTGTAAAGCTACCTATGCTGCCAAGCCTTGTTGCCCCGGCAACAATATCAATTTACCAACCAGCATCATGCACGATTACATATCCGTAGCTGGTGCCCACACTCGATTGAGAGTGCAAGGGCCACTGACACAACAACACAATCACGAAAGGATCCTTTTCCCATGACCAAATCTAAAGTACCTCTACATACACAATGCGATTGTGATACTCTTTCTTCGGCACCGCACAAACATCTCCCTCCACATACTTTGTCCCTCAATCAATCTTATTTCGATCGCAAAAAAATGAACACAGGATTAAACGAACGACTTTTTGGTCCTTTGGCAAAAAAAAAAAAAACGAAACACTCACCAGCAACAGTATTACTCAACGCAGAAGTATTATGGCGATAGATGGGTCTGCCCAACTTCTTCTTTGCCAAAGAAATACAAGAAAAATCTATAAACGTCTGCGGAAACTGTTCTCAAGGATAAATGTATTTCGCCCCATCCACCACATTCTGCCAGGGGGCAGAATTAAAAAAAAGACTAAAACGAAATCAAACTTAACTATAGGACTAAGGATAATCACCCCCGAAATCCGATTTTCATATGTGAGTCGAAGGAAAATAAAAACAGATCAAATGAAATTGAATAAGATTCCTTTACACACTGACATATGCAGAGATGCGAGGTGGTGGGGTCGGATTGGGTCGATGAAAAAATATACTGCACAAGGTCCTTGACTGTGTAGTTTTGCCATATGGATATACATCGCCCTTTTCGATATTTTCCTATATAAGACTGCCATTTCCAGTTGGGCGGTCTGTGTTTTCCCAATACTTCGTTAGTTTTCTTGTGTCATGGAGAATGTGCTCGGGAGTTTTTCTAACGAATCCAGTGCCAATAGCAGCGATCGTACTGAAAGTACCTACACCGCGGTTGTCCCCTCCTACTCCTGGCAGACTGTGTATTCTTTTTTTGGTTGAGCTATAAAAGGGGGACTTATTGCAAGAATCAATGGAGCTTATACAAACATATGCCGGTACAAAAGCACTCCCGACCACCATAAGGAGCGAAGCGAGTGACTATTTCCCTAGCGCTGCTGTGTGCAGTTCCGGACCACCCAAAAGTCAGTCATTTATGTTGGCCTGAGTGTGTGTGTGTGGGTGAGAAGGAGATGATTTTGTTCTTTGCAGGATGCTGTTTGTGTGTTGGGCAGTTTTCTGTTTCACCTAAAAGTGAGACTTGACCAAAATTTCCTGCGAAATAGTATACTTCACTATACTGGATGTAGGATCTGGGCAGGACGAAAAAAAGAATTAAATAAGCGAACGGAAATATTGTTCGGAGTTAATGAATCGTAAAGGAGCGGCTGACAGTTAACAGAAAGAAGCTTTTATGTACGGGGAGTCCTTTGTTTTGTTATTTATAGACTCAAATGTAGGAGTACACACCGTTCACAGGATATTCTCTATGTTTTTATGCATTTCTGTTTGTAATCGATTGTGAAAGAAATTCCCTAAGCCTAAAAGAGTTTTAGCCTTGAGCTGTCGACAGTTCGAATAAAAATTTTGTCTGACCAGGGATATCAGTGTCAACGGTGAAAGGGTTCTTTTTTCAGAATTGAATCCGGTCAACGAAAACTAAAAGAGTCTTAGCCTTTTAGAACAGCTGACAGTTCGGAGAAATGTCTAGTTGGTCCAGCGACATCATCAGAGTTAGAATGAACAAGAGATTTTTATGGAATTGAATTAGTTCGTTATCCTTTGGGGATAATTGCGTGAGGAAGCTTTACTTCTGATGAACGTTGAATGGTACTGCGGTGTTATGGCGCAGTCGGTACTGCGTTGCTATTGGTTGCCACCAACTCCCTTTTTTCAGGATATGTACGGGTTCCTTCAATTCGATTTCTAACCACTTTCCAAACCTTTCTGTAACTAAGTTTGGAAACAAACTTTCGGTTTTTCAGTTGAATTTTAATTCGACACATAAGCCCATGTTTGATTATTGTTTTCCACAATTTTTGCTTACGATTGCACTGTGGTGTAATGGCGCAGTCGAGACCTGTTTTCCAATGGTAGCAGTTATTTGTTAGGGTCGTTAAAAATATTAGACGTTTTTTTTTTAAGTTTAAATTTGTAGTTTACGTGCAAATGTACTGCAGTGGCGCAGTCGGTTTAATATGGATTAGTCGTAACTATCCACTTTTCAGTGAATATAAATTATGTTGTTGTTATCGTTTTAGTAAAACTGTCATGAAAAGTCGCCGTTAATGTAGTAGGATTTTTGGTAGTTACTAATTTTTTAAGTTTTTAGTTGTTGTACAAATGTTAAGGTTGTTAACAACATTCACAGACATTTGATTTGTATGATAAAAATTTCCCTGTCACAAAAATTTTGAAATTGAGAGATATTTGATTTTGAGTAAACATTTGTTCTAGAACTGTGGTGCTGTTATTATAGAAATCGTTAAAGGTTACAGTATTTGTACTCGTTTTACAGTGTTTGTAAAAACGTGTTGGTCATGTATATAAACAACCAGAAGCCTTTGATTGCAGGTTCAATTATTTTGGTTACGTGGCACAGTCGGTTGGGAATACACTTGTTAAAAAAAAATGGCGCAGTCGGTATAGTATGCATTAGTCAGAAAGACCCGTTTTAAGAAGTTGCTTAAAGTCGAAGGTCATAAGCACAAACCCGTGACATTTGATTTGGAGCTTGTATTGCTCGTTTTCGTGAAATTTTAGTGCAATAGCGCAGCCGGTGAGATATGAAATTCTCAAAGTAATCCGTTTTCCAGTGGGCACACAAATTTCAGATTATTAGTTCGTGATTCTCGTTTTTCTGAAACTGTATCCGTTGCCGCAGTCGGTGCAATATACATTTGTGAAAATAACCCGTTTTTTAAAATGTAACTATTCCAATTACACAAGCGCTTGATTTCAGATAATTCACATTAATATCATACAATCTAATGGCGCAGTCGGTAAAGCATAGATTTTGGCTTGCAATTGCACTTTTAGAACTCCCCAAGCTCGGACAAACGTTTTTCGAGAAGTTTTCTTGTTTTAAAAATAAAACAAGTCAGTAAGTGCAAGAGTTTGTCTGTCACAAACTTCTATATACCCGACCCTATATATCGTGTAACAACAAATCTTAAATTTTTTTGTCCCGAATTCATTTGCTTGGGCCACGCCCCCAAAAGTGGGTCTGGGCTAAAAATTAAAATCAATAATTTGTAGTTTCGTTAGAATCATGACGAAATGCGTTAAAACCGAAAATTATTGCTGAAGAAACGATTTTTTCCTAAAAACTCCACTTAAAAGTGGGCGGAACTGAAAAGTTTGTATTGAGCAAACCTGCCAAATAGTAAATAATATGTTGAATATTTGTTATAGATTTTTTTTTCAATTTGGAGTAAACTTTCCGAGAAATCGGGTTTTTAAAGATCTTAAATGTTAAAAGTGGACATGGTCGAGATTGTGGGCGGTCCAAATTTTGCCTTCTTAGAGGTTTTGGGCCATTATTGCACTGTCCCAAGATTTGAGTTCCTATGCCTTGTCTAACTTGACCACAAGGCATTTTGAAAGAAAATTTGAACTAGAGGTTGACTTACATTGAAGCCAGTAGTGGGCGTGGCCGTTGGCGGATTTAACCAATTTTCACACTTTTTCTGTACAAAATAAGATTCAAGATATACTCCAAGTTTCAGCGTGGAGGAACAAACTATGCATTAAAATTATCGTCGGGTTGGGTATAAAAATATGCTGACGTATTGAAAAAAGATTTGCGGGACAACCTGTCCTGTCTGTTGCGTTGTATCAATGTTAAGATCATGGGTATAAATGCGGTGAAAATTGGCGTAATAATCGGCACAAATAGTTTTTGAAAACTAAAAATATGCTGACGTGTCAAAAATTCACTGACATCTTGACGATTGCAGTGTGTCAATGCTCATACCATCAGCATTTTCAGATGTAGGTAATGCCGATGCAGGTTAAAAAAAAGCGTATTGCGGAAACATGAAGCACCACCAGGATGCTTAAGATTGTACAGGTTAAAAATATTCTGACGTGTCAAAAATTCAAGGACAGAGCGACCCATTCTAGCTACTGTATTGCATTGCATTAATGTAATTCTGATTGGCAGTTACATAGGCGAAAATTCGTGTTGCGGAATCATGGAGCACACGCAGGATGGTAACGACTAAAGAGTGTAAATATGCTGACGCGGCAAAAAAGCACCGACAGAGCGATTGCCGAAAGTTAGTTGGAGAACAAAAATGGCAGCGCTGATTTAAGAGTAAGAGTTCGTGTGCTTGTTATAACATTTTTCGTGCTTGTCAACTTGCCTGTTTCAGGGCATATTTCACATTTATGTGACACGACCTAATGACGCAGCCGGCAAAGGATCGATTTTGGCCTACGGTTGCAATTCTAGAGCTCCCCAAGCCCGCACAAACCGGCAGTTTTCTTGTCATATTTCCAACAAAAAGTTATTCGATGTTCTGACGTTTAATTTTAATTTCGGTCACCTGTTGCACTAGTCTAGGCATGGTAAATCAGTGAACTGCTCACGGCCCCTTTTGGTTTGATTATCCAGCTTTGCACGAGGTAAGGAATTTGCACCTTTTCGTGTCTGGGCGAACGCATCTCGTGTCTGAGCGCGCCCACGTTTCCAACTGGTTAAATTTAGTCATATGAAATTAATTTACATGTAAATTGTTAAACTATTTGGAACAGCTTCGTTTGGACACGTTGTTCGCATGCTCCCTGATAGACTTCCTAGACAGGAGATGCTAGCCGGGATGCGAGTGCTTCGTCCCCCTGGTAGGTCAAGAAACAGGTGGTGAGATCAGGTAAAAAACCTCTCTGAGTACCACCTGGGGATTGCGCCTGAGTCTCTTAAATTGGTGGCGGAGGATCGGGAACGATGGAAAGAGCATTTAGCCGCCCTCGCTCCACGACCCTTCCCTCTTGTAGAAGATAAGCAGACTTTTAGAAAATGTATGCCAGATGTTTTATGAAATATTCTGCTAGTTATACTATTGCTTTTCTCCGCAAAGGCATAACACTTGCGGGGGTAAGCTTTGGTGTTTCTGTGCAGAGGTTTCATGTTTGGCTCATCAGCGTTTGTGTTGGATCGAGAATTAATTTCTTCTTCTATCTTTTCTATCCCCATATTCTTTCCGCTCGCTATGTGCTGTGCATTCTAAGTATTACAAGCATATTACAAAAAAATAAAGATCAAAAAAAAAATTTTAAAAATTTTTATGAATCCAAATTTAGCAGTTTTGTATTGCTGAACCCACTTCTGAACACAACGTATTGTACGTGTTAAAGCAGTATTTCTCAAATGAGGCTCACGCTTCCAGGGATGGATAATGATTAGCTTATAAGATCTGATCTTGATCTAGAGTAGGTTGCGCATTTCTTTCAAACTGCTTTCAGACTGCTTCAGACTGCTAATACAGTCGTAAGGATGTCTTAGACTTAGGATTCAGAATATTAATTTTGGGAATGGTACAAACCTTCCGACTGCCACTTTTAGCGCTAAAAAAAACCTTTAAGTTCTTACAAGACTTGCAACTTAGGTACGTAATACGCCGATTAAGAACTTTGGAATTTCGAAAATAAAAACCATTATAAACCAAAGACCTATTTCTCTTTGTTAAAGGATGTCCCGCAGCTGCTTTTATAATGGCAAAACGTGCTGACCTTTAGTCAATGAATGGATTTGGATTTGAATACGAAATCCAAGGACATTCCCAACTGAACTCTAAATTTCAAGCTTTAGTCGTTTTGAAAAAAATCTTGATTTCCTTCCGCATTTGTGCTTTTCTACAGCTTCATAGAAATTAACCAAAAATAATGCCTAACCCGCCTATAAGTCTTGGTTCTTAAAATACTTTTTTTTTCTTAACCTTAGAGCTCTTTTGTGATTATTTCATTTCTCAAATTTCTCACAAAACTCTGCTTACAGCAATGACCTTTCCCCCAAAAGTCCTGGAATCTTGAAAAAAGAAAACCCCAGCCCCGAAACCATTCAAAATCACTTTTGTCCTCGAAATCATTTTATAGCTTGTTTTATTTTTCCGGCTCCTATTAAGTGCCCGTTTGATTTGAAAAACAAATTTTTTTTTTCCTCAAATTCAATCCTCAAGCCCATCAATCTGTTGAGGCTGCTCCGCCCCCCGCATTTAGGCAACCATAACACCCGCATTTAAAACTAAAAAAAAGGAGTATAAAAAGCAAAATCTGGTCACCAAGTGGTAGATGCAATTTGTAAACATTTTTACTTCCAGTTAAAATGTCCGTGTGGCCCCATTTTCCCGCATTCATCCCTGTGTGTAATAAAACAAGATTGAGGCCAGCCTGACGGGACATAAAGCGAAAGGGGCACAGTGGCAATAGCAGGCAACCCGGTGAAGCGCGCAAAAACCATCATATATTTGCATTACTGATTTAAAGGACCCCCCCACCCTTCGCCCCACATCCTCCGTCAATGGCGGTGGTGAAAATCGATACTTTATTGCCGTTGCAAAATTCGAAGTGGGATAAAATTGATATCCTTTTAAGTTAAATGTCATTTTGGCTGCCAGGATCGGGGGATTGGCTTTGATTTGTTTTTTTTTTTTTTTAGGTGTTGTTTGAGGTTGCCTTGTGTTTTTTTTTTTGCTGCTACTCTCTGTTTAACAGGAAGAACGAAAAATGGCATTGTGACGGGCGATATTTACAGGACTTCCTCGAACTGCCCTTTTTCATGTTCATATTTTGTTTTATACGGATTAAAAGGACTGACTGTGAGGATTATAGTTATTATTATTCATTTAATGGCGATATTTTTGTCATTTGTTGTGGGAGGCGCTTAATTTTCGTTCGTGTTGAGATCACACATATTTGGCTTTCGACAACATTTGGAGTTCGAGCAAAAAACTTAAAAATTAAATGTGATAATAAAAAGCCGAAACATACATTTCAGGAAAATGTGTCTATTAAACTACCCGCCAGGATAAGGTATTCCACAAACCTAGAAGCTTCTTCTTAGAAGCTTCTAAAGGCGGATTTGGCTTCAAAGGTAAATAAAGAGGCTTGAAAAACAGACGGACAGATTCTTATGGCCTTTTCGGTTCGTCGTCCGTAAGCGTCCGAGAGCATTCTGTACTCTCCTGGAAACTGTTTTCTTGGCACTCGTTTGACAGTTCTTCTTCTGAGAGGCCAAGAAATCAGTTTCAGAAGATTCCAGAATGCTCCCTGACCCGGACTCTCCCGGACGACCAACCGAGAAGGCCATAATTTCCCTTCTATCCAGAATAGAAGAAAAATTTCAGAACCAGAAGTACTCACACAATCATACAATAAATGTGTCAAAAGTTGGATAAATGTCAATTTTCACTGTAGAAGAGCTTGTGCTTCACAAATACAACGCCGGCCGGATTAACTTCAAAATCAAGAAAAACGTGTTCAGCTGTTTAGATGTACAGCCCCAATCCATTAGAAGAGCGCCCGAATTCGATTCGAGATCGCCAACCGAAAAGGCCATTAGACTTAAAATTTTGGTTCGAAAATTGAAAAATATTCGGACGAGACAAAAATGGAATGGCCGAACGACCTTTCTTGTCACATAAGACGATGCCACGGTCATTGGCATAAATGCGACAGACATCGACATAATTCTAATTAACCTTAAGCACCTTTGTGAAGCTTAAGAATGTTTAAAGACCGAAAATATGCTGACGCGTCAAAAATTCTGTGACACGGCGACCCATCCTGCCCATCGCATTGCTTCAATGCGTTGATGATTGGAATTAACATAGGCAGACATTCGTTTTGCGGAAACTTAAAGCATTCATAAGACGGATAATGACTATTTAAAGACTGTAAATCTGCTGACGTGGCATAAAAGCACTGAGAAAGCGATTTAATCAACGATCACCGGAAGTTAATTTAATGACAAAAAAACAGCACAGATGTAAGAGTTTGTTTGCTTTCAGGGCATGATTTTCGTGGCTCGTGACAGGTGTCATCTATCATCACACCAACAATGCAATGAAAGTTTTCCATGACATTCTAATTCGTTACCATCAAGTATTAACAATTTTTTGCTTAAGGCTCTACATAGTAGTGGTCGCGTGTGGTTTAACTCTTAGGAACTGTTTCGAAACCGACGAAAAGTGAGATGTGGTTCAAGTCAAAGTGCACCAAGGGCCAGTTTAGATTGCCTCTGAGGCGGACTATAATCCGTTAGAGTTTTTTTTTTACTTTTACTTCTATACTACTGTAAATTGCAAACTCTTTTCATTTCTTTATGAAATGTCAAAAAAAGCGTAACAAAAAAAAACCAAAAACATTTGGCTTCAGGTCTGGAGTTACAAGATAGATCTAGCTTCCCACAACGAAAGTTTTTTTTTTTTGACACATGGAAGCAGCCATTGACTTACTAAATATGCTTACAAAGCTCATTTCAATAACAAGTCTATCGTCTTCAATCTAGTCATTCAATTTACTTCTTTTCGAAGGCGGTCTGCGATTTACTTATGGAATACCTCAGGGTTCCGTCTTGTCTACAGCTTTCTTTCTCATTTTCCAATTTCTTCATTTCTTAATTAGTACTTTGCTTAGGATGTACGCTCCGGTATATATTCCCCCTGGGTCGGGTTCTTAACACTTCGGTTACCCCTACCTCTAGCACGTAGGATAGAAACTGAATCCTTGAGTAGAGCCAACCTACGTTGGACAGAACTTGATATGTGCAGACACACAAGGGAGCTTTGGCCAGCGGTAAGCAAAAAGAGATCACCGCAGGAATATCCGAGTACTCACGGGAATCGTCACGGCGCACTGCGCTGTGGGTCTACACGGTGAGCAGCTAGGCATACGATTACTGCAGAAGCTGCAGGGACGCTAAAGAAATTGAATCTGTTTCTCACCTGCTTTGCGAATGCCCAGCCCTAAATAGCATCAGGCGTAGCACCCTCGGCAGTTACTTCTTTAACGAGCTCGAATATTTAAATAATGTAGATCTAATGGACTTCAAAAGATTTGTATACAAATCCCAGATGGGTCCAAGAGGGCGGAACTCTGAGCTTCTAACAGCGGTCTATTTCTGTTTTCGTTCCAGGTATTAAGAAGCTTCCCAATGGACACAATGGACCCAACTTCTAGTCTAAATGAAGCCGTGACTATTTTTAAAATGGCATCCATCAACCTAACCTAACTTAACCTACCCCTACCTCTCCTAAGGTTAATTCTGACTTGAGTCGCCTAAGGTACGGGTTTACACCCAAACGTTTACCCTACATCAGCGTGTTAACTTAGAATCCTCATCCGGCTAGGGTCCTTACCGAAATCGGTTACCTCATGCACTCTCCAATCCTTAGTCTTGCTCTAACTTGAGGGGCAATATTAACATATGTAGAAGATCTAAAAATCTAGTTGTTAGATTTGACATAAGGAGAATAATTACCTTATCTCCGGTTAAGTTAGGTTTCACACTTAACGGGTGAACGCGCAATTGGTCCTTTATACCACCCGGGAACTTCTCATATAGGAACCACTCTTCATTGACCCCCACCAACTTGTTGACGGGGGCTCATACCGAAATCAAATCGGTTACGCTCAACCTGAAGTTGCTTCCCCCATTCCGTTTAAACCCTACTGCTCCCATCCTCGAGGCAAATTACCATCTGGAGTCCAACAGTCACGAGACCCCCTTTCTTTAGGAAGTCTCTCACTGGTCCCCTCAACCTTGCTGACAGTGGTTCAAACCGAAACGGTTGCCCACAGCCTTCCTTGCCATTTTCAGGTAAGTCTCCAACCAATCAGTTATTGATTTGTTACCTACGGCACAGGCTTATATCGTCACTGGTTGCCTCGACCCTTCTCATCCAAAACGGGTAGTTATCACTAAGATCCTCGGGCTGGTAACTCCGGTCTTACAAAGTCGTATGACAATGAACCTCCTTTAGTGTAAGTATGTCCCTGTCTAGCTAAGTCAGCCATCCAACCTTACCTAACCTAGGATGAACGCTTCTTAAGTGCTTAAGCTCAGTCTTAAAGTTAGAACTTACGAGCATTCTATCATAAAGATCGAAAAAACGAGTTGGCTTCTGTCCTCCCAAAAGCAAATATGTAGACATCGCCTTCACGTACACCACTGAAGCAAAGACCTGGTTCAAGTTTCCATATTTAATATTGCCAAGAGCGCTGGCAGATCTGTTCAAAAGGTCCCTTATGTCTGATAAGTTTTTTATACCCGAACGAGGATATATTAATTTTAAAGCATAGTTTGCAACACAGTGAAATAATCATCGAAGACCCTTAGACTCTTTAAACCCTTTAAACCTTAGACCCCTTAAACCCTTAAGACCTTTAAGAAATGAAGAGATATGATCGAGACCGACGGGTGAATCGATTAAGCCATGTCCGTCCGTCCGTCCGTCTGTATGTGTGAAGGTTTTAGGTCTTCAAAATCAAGATAGAGAGCTGAAACTTGGTACACGGCTTCTTCTATAGCACAGACAAAGTGTGAAAATTGCCTTAATCCGTCAACGGCCAGGCCCTTTACTGGGACTCTATTTCACATTTTCTTTCGAAATGTTTTTTGGTCAAGTTAGACAAGGCATAGAAACTTAAATTTTGGCACTGAGCAATATTTGCCCAAGGCAAATTTTGGACTGCCCACAATATCGACCATGCCCACTTTTAACATGTTAGATTTTTAAAAACCCGATTTCTCGGAAAGTTAACTGCAAATCGAAAAAAAAATTTATGACAAATATTAAAGATATTACTATTTGCAAAGTCTGTTCCATACAAAGTTTTGATCTCCGCCCACTTTTGGGGGCGTTTTTAGGAAAAAACTGTTTTTTTTTATATAATTTTCGGTTTAACGCATTTTGGGATGAATCTAACGAAATAACAATTAATTAATTTTAATTTTTTGCCCAGGCCCACTTCTGGGGGCGTGGCCTATACAAAAAATATATGAATTCTGGCCAAGAATTGAGCTCAACGAGTTCAAGAAAACGACAGCAGTCCGTAGGCACACTTTGCCTGATGGATTAACAATTAATTTGTAAAAAGGGTTTTCATTTTTCCCAGAACTATCCGCACACGAACTCATGTCAAGTTTAAGCTCCTTAACATTACAGACGGCTTCCTGGAAAGCTTTCAACCCAACAAATCCCTCTTCGTCGGATCTCGTAAATAAAGCCAATTCCCTCCATCTAGCCGTTGTTCGTAAGCGGCGCGTTGCCTTCCGAGATTTTAACAAGCTCCCTGTTGCCATATTATCATTCCCGGGACTTTTTTGTGCTGGCAAAAAAACGTTTTTTTCCGAATGAAATCGTTCGTTCGATATTCGATATTGAAATGAAATCATCAGTTAATGTCATCCATACCTATCCTGGGCTGATGGTGCTGAGCCTTGTGCGTACTTAGGGTGGTGGCAGCCTGATAAATACAAAGGGAATTAAATCCCCATCGATGAATCCAAATGAAAAGGTCCTTAATTTTTTTTTTCCACCAGTACTACATTAATTTGATGTCATTGCTCATTGAAGTTCGATTGTGTGATGTTTCAATTCGATGTACATATTATATTTTTTTGTTATCCTTGTCTGTGATGCCGCCGCACTTCCTCTCTTGTGGTATCGAGTGATGTGTAATTTTTTTGTGAAAATCTTTTTGTCTTTAATTTGCCAACTGTAATGGCAATAATGAGGACCGATAATGAAAATGTTTAAACGACTGTATTATCTGCTGCTGTGAATATGAAACAGTTTGTTCGCGGTAAGCGAAAATGATATATTAAAACAATAAATTAAGGATATGCATATATGGGAGTCGGAGAGTGATGGTTTACGTACATCCTGTTGCGATTGTACCAGTTGTTCATTCATCTGTTGTGAGTCGTTTATTTGTGTACGTGTTTTGCTTTTGCTTCAATAAATAATGCTACTGAAAGCAGAAATATACTTTAAGGACATTGTTATGGCAATGATTGGCATCTTTTGCGCACAGTAGAATGGATACAACAGAGTGTTTCTCTTGAACCAGTCGAAGGGTGTCTGTTGTTGTAATAGAAACCGGCTGAAATTGCGACTTGTTTTATGAAAAGAAAGAAAAACATAGTCTTCCTTTTTTTTGATTCCAAAAACGAAAAAGCATCTAATTGCCTCTTTGTAATTTCAGATGATTGCCTGCACACTGGCAGTGGCTATGGCCCGACCAGAACCACCAAGCCGCTACGGACCTCCACCTCCACAGAAGTACGGTCCACCGGCTCCGCAAAAGGACTACGGTCCACCAGCGCAGGAATACGGTCCACCACCCACGCCACAGCCTCTTCCAGTCTACGGACCGCCAGCTGCTTTCTATGGACCCCCGGCCGAGCGTATAGTCACCAAAAACGTCTACGTTCATGTGCCACCAGAGGAGCCCGAGGAGTACCCCTTGAGTGCACCAATCCAAACGGCACCACCAAAGAAACACTATAAAATAATTTTCATCAAGGCACCCAATCCACCGGCACCAGCCGCTCAAGTTTTGCCACCACCACCACAGGACGAACACAAGACACTGGTCTATGTGCTTGTCAAGAAGCCAGAAGCACCCGCACCAGTTATCCTGCCAACACCGGCCCCAACTGAGCCCAGCAAACCTGAGGTTTACTTCATCAAATACAAGAACGCCCCGAAACCAGCCCTCGAATATGGACCACCACCACCGAAGCCATCTGACGAATATGGTCCACCCGAGAAGTTCTAATCCCCGAATGCTTGGTTCACGGAGTCAGTTTCTCTATTCTCGATTTCAGGACGGCGAAAAAAAAGCCCGAAAACGAACAAAAAATGCCTCAAGACTTCCATTTGTTGTTAGGAGAGTATTGTAGATATTCTTTTTGTTGTTGTATAAATTTAGATTATTTGTTATTGCCCCCGTTGTTATTGTTGTTAAATTTGTAAATGTTCAGATGCTTGTGGTCCTGCGTTGACCAGGATAAAGTTGTGTCCTACTGGCCATTGCAGATTCGTAGTGTAAATATAAGAGAAAAAGAAACGAACGACGAAATATAATGTATATATGGATGTGCGAATGTCCTTAAATTGCTTTGTGTCTTTTCTTTGGATGGATGTCCTTAGGGAGGGATTTTATTTTGTGTCTGGTGGTCCAGAATCCAGACTAGTATCCTTAAAGTCGAGTGAGTTATATCAATTGAAAAAGAGCTTCGGATTTCTTTTTTCTTCGGGAAAGGCTTTATTTTGTCGAGGAGTTTTTTTAAATCCGCCGTAAATGAAAGGGATATATATACAGGATAAGTATGATGTCTGCTACTTCAATTTTGTTTATTACGTTATTTATAGAGGACGTAAGAAGCGCGATGGTTGGAAACCCTCAAGGAATTTTTTAGTGAGCACAAAAAATGATGAAAGTTAAGTTTTGATATGGGTAAAAAGGTCCTGGCGGTTATTTTGACTTGTATTTATTTTGTTAACTTTATTCAAGACGAGTTTGTAAAGAGCCACTTTGTAAAAATTTGTTTGTTAGCTCTTGTAATTCAGAATAATAAGACAATAAAATCTAGAAAATAGGCCCTTTTCATGCCTTAAAAGGCAAATGCACGAATGTGCAGAAAACCTGTTAAAGCCTTAAACATGTTAAAGTAGCTTCAATAGTTCTAATACAACTTTATATTGAATTCTTCGTATCTATTCTGCACGACATCTCTCAACAATTATGCTAAAGTTTTATTGAATTCAACCATCTCTGAATGTATCCTGGAAACCTAATTTATAAACGTATTCTACTTCACTGTAGAAAGATGATGAAGATACGCTTTAGTGGTCCCTTCTTCCCGTCCAACACGTGCTTGCATTTCCATATAAACAGAAAATACATACAGAAATTAAGAAAGAAACTCCTAGCAAAGTTGTGCCAAGTGACGACCAGTCATCACACTTTTAACCGACAGATCTGTAGCATCCCGGATTGGTCCCATTGTATTGGTTCCATGTTGTACAATTCGAAATATTCTCCATACTTTGGTACAAACTGCCATGTCATTGCATCCTTTGAATTGCTAACGACTGCCGCACTCAAATCTATTTAATACTCCAGGCATCATTATCCCTGCACATCTTGGATTGGGGCTATTCATGCTCTGCACGCTGCCCGTTTTCTCCCCATTATACCACTTTTTGAGTCGGTTTTGGATTTGCAAAATTGAGTGCACGTTCGACCCCATACCGTGCCTAGTGTCGGTCGGTCGTGTCGGCGAAATAGAAAATATACCCCTCAGACACAATGGGTGCTTGCTTCCTTCCGCTCTCATCTGTCGGGAATATCCCGAAATTGGATCATTTTCCCCAAAACGAATCGAGTGCGCCGTAATGTGACTCCTTCAAGTGCGATATTTCTTCTCGTCTTGAATGTGGGCAAACAAAGGCTGTGTTTTCCAAGTGAAATTTCACCCGTGTCGAAGAGGAGGCGAAGCCGATATAATCAAAATTCCATCATCAATCTTGAGAGGCTCCCATCAGCAAGGTCTTGGAATATCTATACGGTGTGGAAGAGTGCGCTGAATTGATTTAGATTTCATGGGAGTTTGACGAAGTGACATCTATTTTTATAGATGGGTTGTTGAAACAGCGAAAACCGTCTACTCTTAAAATTTCGCCAAAATTTAACAAATGGTATTCGTTTAAGTTTGGTGCTTATTAATGATACCGAATGTCAGGTTTAAATGATTCGTCTGATACCAGAGTATCCCTTATAAGAAGTCAGATATTTGTGGTGAGAAAAATATCCTTTTTGTTTTACCAACGCACGCCAAGACCAACCCCAAGACCTAGACCAAGACCAAGACCAAGACCAAGACCAAGACCTAGACCTAGACCAAGACCAAGACCAAGACCAAGACCAAGACCAAGACCAAGACCAAGACCAAGACCAAGACCAAGACCAAGACCAAGACTAAGACCAAGACCAAGACCAAGACCAAGACCAAGACCAAGACCAAGACCAAGACCAAGACCAAGACCAAGACCAAGACCAAGACTAAGACCAAGACCAAGACCAAGACCAAGACCAAGACCAAGACCAAGACCAAGACCAAGACCAAGACCAAGACCAAGACCAAGACCAAGACCAAGACCAAGACCAAGACCAAGACCAAGACCAAGACCAAGACCAAGACCAAGACCAAGACCAAGACCAAGACCAAGACCAAGACCAAGACCAAGACCAAGACCAAGACCAAGACCAAGACCAAGACCAAGACCAAGACCAAGACCAAGACCAAGACCAAGACCAAGACCAAGACCAAGACCAAGACCAAGACCAAGACCAAGACCAAGACCAAGACCAAGACCAAGACCAAGACCAAGACCAAGACCAAGACCAAGACCAAGACCAAGACCAAGACCAAGACCAAGACCAAGACCAAGACCAAGACCAAGACCAAGACCAAGACCAAGACCAAGACCAAGACCAAGACCAAGACCAAGACCAAGACCAAGACCAAGACCAAGACCAAGACCAAGACCAAGACCAAGACCAAGACCAAGACCAAGACCAAGACCAAGACCAAGACCAAGACCAAGACCAACCCCAAGACCAAGACCAAGACCAAGACCAAGACCAAGACCAAGACCAAGACCAAGACCAAGGCCAAGGCCAAGGCCAAGACCAAGACCAAGACCAAGACCAAGACCAAGACCAAGGCCAAGGCCAAGACCAAGACCAAGACCAAGACCAAGACCAAGACCAAGACCAAGACCAAGACCAAGACCAAGACCAAGACCAAGACCAAGACCAAGACCAAGACCAAGACCAAGACCAAGACCAAGACCAAGACCAAGACCAAGACCAAGACCAAGACCAAGACCAAGACCAAGACCAAGACCAAGACCAAGACCAAGACCAAGACCAAGACCAAGACCAAGACCAAGACCAAGACCAAGACCAAGACCAAGACCAAGACCAAGACCAAGACCAAGACCAAGACCAAGACCAAGACCAAGACCAAGACCAAGACCAAGACCAAGACCAAGACCAAGACCAAGACCAAGACCAAGACCAAGACCAAGACCAAGACCAAGACCAAGACCAAGACCAAGACCAAGACCAAGACCAAGACCAAGACCAAGACCAAGACCAAGACCAAGACCAAGACCAAGACCAAGACCAAGACCAAGACCAAGACCAAGACCAAGACCAAGACCAAGACCAAGACCAAGACCAAGACCAAGACCAAGACCAAGACCAAGACCAAGACCAAGACCAAGACCAAGACCAAGACCAAGACCAAGACCAAGACCAAGACCAAGACCAAGACCAAGACCAAGACCAAGACCAAGACCAAGACCAAGACCAAGACCAAGACCAAGACCAAGACCAAGACCAAGACCAAGACCAAGACCAAGACCAAGACCAAGACCAAGACCAAGACCAAGACCAAGACCAAGACCAAGACCAAGACCAAGACCAAGACCAAGACCAAGACCAAGACCAAGACCAAGACCAAGACCAAGACCAAGACCAAGACCAAGACCAAGACCAAGACCAAGACCAAGACCAAGACCAAGACCAAGACCAAGACCAAGACCAAGACCAAGACCAAGACCAAGACCAAGACCAAGACCAAGACCAACACCAACACCAACACCAAGACCAAGACCAAGACCAAGACCAACCCCAAGACCAAGACCAAGACCAAGACCAAGACCAAGACCAAGACCAAGACCAAGACCAAGACCAAGACCAAGACCAAGACCAAGACCAAGACCAAGACCAAGACCAAGACCAAGACCAAGACCAAGACCAAGACCAAGACCAAGACCAAGACCAAGACCAAGACCAGGACCAAGACCAAGACCAAGACCAAGACCAAGACCAAGACCAAGACCAAGACCAAGACCAAGACCAAGACAAAGACCAGGACCAAGACCAAGAACAAGACCTGAAAACAACAACTATCTTACCAAGAGTGTCTTTGTAAGCAATTCGTAGACATATATTTCAAAGAGCAAAAGTGAGCGCCTGTGGTGCAGTGGTATGAGTGTTGGACTACTGTGCACGAGGTCCCGGGTTCGAATCCCGACGAAACAATAAAAGTTTTTTTTTCACGTTTCCACTTGCGCGAGCGTCTAATAAACCAACGCCGAGTATATCATTTGTCAGGAGGCACCTTTTGAATCGTGGTTCAGATTCATCAAAAATCTGAAGGCCTCTTTATTTGCGCAAGGACATCTGCAACGCATATTCAGGATGCACGAAGTTCGCCAGTGGATTTCACCACAGCTGTTTTTAGTTCTTCTTCCTTTGTTATACCTCCTCAAACATAAAATTTAAGCACTAACGCAAATATCAGATGCTTTCATATTCATCATTTAAGCTGCATTAAGCTTCAAAACTCGAATAAAATTATTTGCACTTGCCCGGACATGAGAATTAACCTAAGGATATGCTATGGTATTTTTTTTTTACTCACATAAATAACATCTGACTTCTAACAAAGGACGCTCCGAAAACTTTCTTAACTTGCGACGGCAATAAGCATAGTAACGTTTTCAGCACTTGCCCAGACTTTAAGTACACCCACCTGCCCTAGCGTAGCATTTGTTTCAGTTTTTTTTTTTTGCTACACCTAGCAAAGCCTAGGCGTAGCTTCTGTATAAGTTTCTTTAGCTTTGTGTTTCACATAACCCTTGCTGCACTTGTGCACAAGAGTGAAGCAAGTGCACAAGAACACTTGCGCGGTACCTCTGCCCTGACAAAGAAAATCAACTCCATTAAAATGTGCTTCAATAAGAGACTGTCAAGTAATCGCCTCCCGAAAACCGATTACTGCGAATAAACTATAGAATGTCAAGCTTAAACAACATTTTCGAACTCGCATCGTGGCAACTATTACTTGTGATAAAGGGTATAAATTATACGTGATACTTGCCCAGACACAAGAAGAGGAACTCTTGGTGTTTAGCCTTCATTAGACACTGACACTAAGTAAAGAAAGCTCAGAGCAATGTTGCAAGGAGCACACATTGCTTAGCGGTATTTTTGGTACCCTTTATCAGTAGAATGCTGCACGTGACTCTTGTTGCACCTGAACAGACATGAACTTTTTTATAATCAAATAAAGGATGATTGATGGAAATGGTTTTTCAAGCTGCATATTTAGTAACTTACGTAAAGGTTGGCTACAACTGCCCAGACGTAGACAACTGGTCCAGATGGAATATGCTTAAATTTATCTACTTCCAAGAGATTCGTGCAAGCCATTAAGAAGGTAATGTTTGTAAAGTCTTTGAAAAATGAGGTTCTCTAAAACCATCTTTAAACTGGGGACAACCATTAGTTGTGATAAAGTAGGGCCGGTCTCTTCTGCACCTACCCAGACATGAAAAGCAACTCTTGGTGCCTGCACCTGCATAAGACATTGTCACTTTATAAAGAAAGTTTGGAGCAATGTTGCAAGGAGAACACATTTTTTGAAGAGCTTTTGTAAGAGTTTTGTCCCTGTCATGCTGTATTGTGTTTGTTGCACCTGTACAGACATGATAATTATTTGGGAAAAATAACAGCCAAAAAGTAGCAAATTAGTTCCTTGTGTTAAGGGTAGCTAAAATTACGCACACATGGACAACTGACTCAGATTGAATGTGTGCCTAAGAGATTTAAAGTTAATCTTTTAAAGTTTATAAAATTTCAAATTAATGCTCAACGCAAGTAATTTAGAAATTAAATTGTATAAAGACTCTGAATAATGATGCTCTAGAAAGATCTTTCAACTGGTGACAGCCACTAGTTGAGGTAAAATAAACGTGGACTTTTCCGCACTTGCCCAGACAGTAAAAGGATCTCTTGGTGCATGCACCTGCATCGGACATCATTAACGAAGTTGGGAGCAAGGATTATGGATGTGTCAGCAATTCCATACTTGACATGATCCTTTTTTGCACCTGCACAGACAGAAGAGTGGAAAGGAGGAAGGTCACCCGCGCAGACACTTTTCCGCGCAGCACACCCGAAGCAGCAATTTTTGAAAGAGCAAAGACTTACACAACCGTCCCAGACTAAATGGGCTTCGAGGACAGCTTGTAAATTATCCCAAAGACAGGGTTAAGGCGGATAAAAGAGAAAGTCAAGCCTACAAGGCAGTCGACTTAGTCAGTCAACTAAAATATTATTTACACAGGGTCTTTAAAAGTGAGACTTTCATGGAGTAACGACACAACTCGCGATCGATATAGCAGCATCGTCGAGGTTTAGTGTTGCTGTCTCATGACAAGTATCGTTGTCAGCAATTAAGAACAGGTAAGCTAACAGGTTTAGTTACT
This sequence comes from Neoascia interrupta, assembly GCA_947623515.1. Taxonomy (NCBI): domain Eukaryota; kingdom Metazoa; phylum Arthropoda; class Insecta; order Diptera; family Syrphidae; genus Neoascia; species Neoascia interrupta. The sequence continues at coordinate 17,617,984 of OX392464.1, forward strand.
GATGGAGGCGACTCCCTTCTGGGGTTGCTGGTCCTCGATTGGGCGCCTCCCCCGATGGTGGATAGGGGAATGCTCACCAGATATGGCGAGTATCGGTATGAAAAATATCCGGGTCGGTCCAAAACCAGCAATAAACAAAAAAATCCAGTAGAGTCTGTCCCATGAGCGGCTGGTCGGCGTCTGTTATACAGGTTAGGGTTGGCCGAATATTACATATGCCAGATGCTTTTATGAAATACTCTGCTGGTATTATTATTTCTTTCCTCCCTTAAAACATAACACTTGTGGAAGTAAGCTTTGGTGTGTCTCTGCAGAGTTTTCGTGTTCCGTACTGGCTTATCAGCGTTTGTATTGGATAGAGAATAACTTTTCTTTTCCATTTTTTTATCCTCAAATTCTTCCCGCTCGCGACGTGTTAGGCCCATTTCACACATACCCGGCAGCCGGCTTACCGGCGCCGGTTACCCGGTCAATGAGAATACGTTCTTATGGGCGCGTTCACGCCTGAAAGCCCGGTTGCCCATACAAAAACGGGTAGCCGATGTAGATTAGCTGGCTGCCGGGTATGTGTGAAATGGGCCTTACGCATCTTAAGAGCGCAACATTTTGATCGCAAGCTAAGGATATCAAGAAAGGGGAGCCTGTAGTCAGCATATGTCGAACATTTTATCTCTTCTATTTTTCAAGCATTCGTCAAACCTTGCAGAGTACCCTTAATTTTACCAAGGATTTTTATTTGATCTACTAGAAATAAGGAGTATGTTGGCTCATAAGTCTTTCTTGTCTAGGGCTGCATTTGGTCTTCCTGAATCTTCACAGGGTTAGAGCCCCCTGTTTGCGTCAACCCATAAATCCTCGCTTAAGCAAATAAAATTCATTGAATCATTCCAAATATAAATCCTCGAGTATGCAAATACACCTCCAAAGTGTCATGGAACTAATTCAATAAGAAAACAAATCCTGCTCAAGGATTCTCTCTCAACAAGCCCACTACCCCACTAGCCAGATCAGACACTCCGCTGTACTCAAACACACATCAACGCATCGCTAAATCGTTTCCCCGAACCACAAGCTCATACACCCATCCCAGAGAAGGACACTCTAATGACACACACACTCGCACTCTAGGTAGCAGCAACGAGTATCTTATGCGTTTTCGTATCCAAGACAAAAAGTCAAGAACTCCTGAAATGAAATGACAGATCCGAAAATTTCAATCTGCCACCAAACACTTCTATTACACACACACACCCGCCCACCCCGCACAAAACAGAATGAAATTTTATCATCATCATTCGTCCTCGTAAAACGAGTGTGAATAAAATTTGAAGAGGTCCTTGAAGGGTGTATGTATGTGCGGGGGTGTGCAGTGTTGTATATGGGCGATGCTGTTGCTGTTGCCATTGCCGCTTCGTTTGCTCCTAGAAAATCGTCGTCGTTGGTTGTCATTGTAGTCGTCGTGTCGTCGTCACCATAGTTCTACGATGGTATCAGTAAAAGCGATTGGGATACGATGAGGTTCCTTCGAATTTATTATACATCACATTCAGATACAGGGATGTACAAAGTTATCTCTCTACGCAAAAAGCTTGATGGGGTGTTTTGGGGGTCGTGTAAGGACGATGACGACGACGACGACGTGGCGTATAGTCGAGATCGAGCAGAGTGTGTTTGCATACACGATGGACCCTTGTGCGGGTATTCGGGCGAACGATCTCCAGAGAGTATGCGGTGCAGACTCAAGTAAGTGTCCCCTTGAAACGTGTATACAAATGTAATGTCATTACGTTTGGTAAATTTAACTTTTACCGAACTTTTGAATGAAAATGTTTGAGTTATTCAAATTCAAATTTCATTGCCTCGGAAAGTTTTCGTCATTCAAGCGCCGCACCCAACCCCCAGTCACACACGTAAGGGACCAGAATCCTGTCGTCGTCTTATATATGGTTATGTGTCGCGTGCAGAGTGAGGGATTTCTTTGCTTGGTCTTGCATGATGCGGCCAAGGAAATTTATAGACTTTTCGTTTTTATGCTGTCCTTTCATGAAAAACTTCACAGAAACACACCGGGGAAAGGGGGCCGTGGCAGAGTTCCTCCAAAGTAGCATTCGTGTGGCATATATCCTCTTGGCGAATTGGTCTTTTCTGTCGGAAAGACTGTTGACTTGTTAATGCGATTCGTGTTTTGGACTCGTTGGCAAGCTTTGTAGTTGTTTAGAGTTCCCGGGAACGTGACACGGGTCGCTTGCATGCGGGAGCGAGCCTTGAGGGGGTGTGACATCGATTTGAAGCAAACTTTGCTTACGAATTGAACACTCGCACCGAGCATGTCATAAATTTCGATTTCTTTTGAACCGCGCACTCCGCACACCAAGTGCAGATGGAACAAATTCGATTTGTCAAATTGCTTGCTCCTTTAAGTGCTGCGACTAATTAGAAAGTTCCTTTGAAAAGGACTCTACTTTGAAGGGAAACTGTGGCGAGTTTGGCTTAAGTCGGGGCAAGTTATGGAAGCCACAAAACCTTTTTTTTGCCTGTTAAATTATGTGTACCTCAGGAATTCAGTTGAGGTATGTATGCATAGGTAAGCAAAGCAAAGCACGTGCCTTACCCTTTGGGACGTTAATAATTTGTAAGGGGTGCTTTTAACTTCGACGGCGCACAGCTTCTTGGTAATTGTTTTCATCTCTAAAATCTCCGAAATTCCATTGAGGAAGCACAAAGTCATTGAAGGTAGTTCTGGGTATTTCTGTCTTTTGCCCAAAACCAATTTAAGGTCGGCTATTGATTTTATTGTAAGGAACAGAATAGAAAGGGGGAGTCTTTAATAGATGCTAAATTAATTCCGACCGGACCGCAAGGCCAAAGGTGCTGTCAATAATTTTGAATGGGCTTCAGTGGGAACTACGCCAGGTGAAATTTTTCTAAGGTTCCTCCGCTGTTCCTCTTTTTTTCATGTTTTTTCAAGTATGTAAGATGCATTGGTTGCCTCTAAAATTTCTAATTTTCTAAATTTCGTTCAGAGCTATTGAAACGACACATGAAAATCGCTTTTAAATTGCTTTAATAAAACACTTTAAGCCAAACTGATTCGCTGAGAGTAAAATGTACAATTTTCTTTTTCCCTAGTGAACCTTTCGGTATAGAACTATGATTTTTCAAAGATCCTCAAAAACATCAAGACGTGCAATGACATGTTCATTTTTGGAGTGCATTCCCGGCCTAGAGACTAGACCACAGAAGGCGTGAAGGCATCCAGTCCAGGGATGTCACAGCAGTTTTGCTTTGTATCAGTTTTGCCTTTTGTGTCCTAAAGACCCTTGCTTCAGTCAGAGACCTTTCCTACAGCACACACCTCTCCTAGGGTGTTTTTTATGGAGAGCTCGATTCCGAATGGAATTTGTCTAGTGATGGGGAATATGGCGGAGGGATCTCAGCGGGATACAGTTGAAAACTATTTTAACATTGCCGGGACTTTCATTTTCAGGAGAGCTACAATCTCTAATCGAACTCCTGCCAAAGCCTTGAGCAGCCAAACTTTAGTTTCTTTTAAAAGACTTTGCCCATCCATACCTGCTAAGTCGGCACCAAAAGTTCACCGACACTTCATCGAGAAATCCCCTAAGCCAAACAAAAAAACTTCCATTTGGCTCAAAAGTCTTGACGGTAGGCACTTACGGCTAGAAAAAAAGACAGGCGAAAACTGTTTGCATATCTGGGCACAGAGATACATTGAGATCTCAGTGAGTTTAGATCGAGAATTCATCGAAATCCGCCGAGACTTCAAGGAGGCCTTACTTACTTAAAGTGGCGCTGCATCCGGAGTGGACCTGGGCCTCAGCCAACAAGCTTCGCCAGTCAGCTCTGTCTCTAGCTAGCAGTCTCCATGTTCCCCACGCTGAGGTCCCCTTCCACCTCCTTTCGTGCGCCACCTTAGTCTCGGTGCTCCTCTACTGCGCCTCCCTTGCGGGTTGGATTCGAAGATTTTCCGGGCTGGGGCGTTGGTGTCCATCCGCTCTAGATGACCCTGCTATCGTAGACGTTGTGTTTTGACTCTTCTGGCTAGGTCGGTGTCGATGTACAGCCCGTACAGTTCGATGTTCAAGGAGACCAACATAATTGAATTTTGACCGAGATCTAGCCGGTTTTATAAACTTTATATAAACCTGGCCGAGGCCTGGTTTAGGCCTCCTCGAGAACGCAGCAAACCTCGAAAAAAATTTATTACGATCGGTATTATTAAAGTTATACCGATCGAATCCAGATCCATGGGAGAGTGCGCTGAGTCCTCACAAAAATTTCACCAAGACTTTAACGAAATATGGCCAAATGTAACCGAAAAATCATGTTTGGCAAGATGAGCTCAATAAACAGCCTTTTGCAAAGGTTTTGTAGACCCCAAGACAAAGAAAAAAAGTCTGAAATGGAAACATTGGGCCCATTGGTATAACGAGAAAATCTCTATTGGAGAAAGACTCATAGAGATGAAAGAAAGTCAACTCTTAGTATCGAGGTTTTTAATCGAGATCCATTAGATAACTCATTGTATGCCCCACCGAAACTTAGGGAACTGGTGCCCAAGTTGTTGGCATGTTTTTTTTTACATAGATGGAGGCATGTCAAGAATTCACCGAAAACTCCTAGCGGTCTCAGCGAGAACTCATTTAAGCTGAGAAAAGGATTTTACCGATAACCGATAGAGTTCTTAGTGAGGCTTGGTTCTCACCAAAAGCTCACCGAGATTTTATCGACCTATCGGCAAATGCAACAGCAATAGGCCTGTTTGGCTCTGGATGAGTTCAAAAAATGGAAACAGCGTTCTGCAGAGGTTTTTGAAACCTTAGGGAGAGGGTATGTTTGGGCCCACTGAGGCAACGAGTAAAACTATACTGACGAAAGCAACTAGAGGAAAGTCAAGCGAAAACTATTGCCACATATGGGAAGTCAGCAAGATCTCATCCAGATTCTTTCGGGAACTCATCGATCCTCGCTGAGGCCTTAATAAATCTACGTCTTATCCCCCCCATCGGAACCTCAGCGTTAAGGCTGTTGGCATATCTTCGACAAAGGCGAAACAATTATTGAGGTCCCGATAAAACCTCATCGATACTTCATCGAGAACAAAATCGAACCTCACCGAGACTTCACTGAGAATTCATTTGGATATCCCCAGACGCAACAAAGGAGTTCCGTATTTGCAAAAGAGGGAAGCTGGAGTTTCGCAAGGCGATAGATAGAAGAAAAAAAATATAAGAGGAAAACGATCTCGAACTCAGTCGACTCGATTCCATTAAATAACGACTTAATCTGCAAGGTAGAAGCCAAACTTGTTGGCGCTTCGACATTCGCACTTTTGTGTGAAGTTCATGCTATCAAGGATTTCGAGTGCAGAGTTAAGCACAGCTTAAGTCTAGACCTATTAATCCTTAAACAAAACGAAACAGGAGTTAACCCACCCGAGGGCGAGCACTATTTTAGTGCAGAGTTTACTCTGTCAATAAACTTGTCAAAATCTTCGACTCTTGTGATTCACTCTTCCAGCTGTCACTTTACATAGGAAAATCAGGCACAGAAGTTTCGTTGGTCTCAAAAGCACTTTTTTTACAAAAACACGAAAAGCAACGACAACTGCACAACATGAATTCAGACTGTTCCCCAGCGTTTGATGCAAGATTAACCCTTCAAAATTGGAGAGTTAAGCTGAGATCAGCCCCGAATAAAAATTTTCTGAAAAACAAAGTCTTGGGATTTATCTTGGTTTACTACGAAACTGAGATAAACTCTCATCAAAAAAATGGCCTCAAAAGGGTTGGTTTAAAAAGGTAAAAAAAATCTTGATAGCAGGATTCGGTGCATCAAATTATGATCTGAGGCAGGCCACTTCTTGTTTTCTCCAATGCATGTAAGACTTTTGGGCTAGTATGTCATGGACACAGGTTGGTAACAAACTTTCAGTCTGTAACGCCGAGGAGAGAACGCACTAGTTCTACTAAGTGAAGACCCCAGGTAAAAGAGGGTGGAAAATTGAACACGAGTTGAGAGAAGCTTTTAACGGGATATTAGACGCTTGAAATTTTTTTGTTCCTACAGACCCAAGCATAAGGTTGATCCATCTGAAATCGTGGGAAGCTCATATTGCTTTGGACTTTCTAGCACCAACTTTGGTGCGAATTATTCAAGTGTCTAGAATAATTTTGCCAGAGGTGGATAAAAGACCTTAGGCAGCTTCGAGAGGAAAACTCTTCGGACGATTTGTGGCCCCGTCTGCATAGACAGAGAGTGGAGGAGATGATATTATAACATCGAATTGTTTGGGCTGTACAGCAACACCGACCCTGCCAGCAGAGTCCAAGTACAAAGCCTTCGATACAAAGGCTGGGCCATCTAGAGCGGATGGACACCAATGCCCCAGCCCGGAAAATCTTCGAATCCATCCCGGAGGTCGGCGCAGTAGAGGAGCACCGTGACTAAGTGGCGCGCGCAAGTGAAATGGGACCTCAGCCAACTTCGGTGACTGGCTAAGCTTGTTGGCTGAGGACCAGGTCCCCCCGGACTGTAGTGCCGCCTTAAGGAAGTCAGAATTGTTTTCTATCTGGATATTTTGTGAACATTTTTCAGGGGCTGCACCCTTACATTGAACTGGAATAGTCGTCCTTTTCCATCTGGATATTTTGTAGACAGTTTTCAGGGGCTGGACCCATAAAACTCCTACATTGAACTGGAATAGTCGTCCTTTTCCATTTGGATATTTTGTGAATAGTTTTCAGGCGCTGCACCCATAAAACTCCTACATTAAACTGGAATAGTTGTCCCTTTCCATCTAGATGTTTTGTGAACAGTTTTCAGGGCTGCACCCATAGCACTCCTACATTGAACTGGAATAGTCTTCTTTTTCCATCTGGATATTTTGTGGACAGTTTTCAGGGGCTGGACCCATAAAACTCCTACATTGAACTGGAATAGTCGTCCTTTTCCATTTGGATATTTTGTGAATAGTTTTCAGGCGCTGCACCCATAAAACTCCTACACTGAACTGGAATAGTCGTCCCTTTCCATCTAGATGTTTTGTGAACAGTTTCCAGGGGCTGCACCCATAGCACTCCTACATTGAACTGGAATAGTCGTCCCTTTCCATCTAGATGTTTTGTGAACAGTTTTCGGGGGCTGCACCCATAGCACTCCCACATTGAACTGGAATAGTCTTTTTTTTCCATCTGGATATTTTGTGAACAGTTTTCGGGGGCTGCACCCTTAAAACTCTTACATTGAACTGGAATAGTCGTCCCTTTCCATCTAGATGTTTTGTGAACAGTTTTCAGGGGCTGCACCCATAGCACTCCTACATTGAACTGGAATAGTCGTCCTTTTCCATCTGGATATTTTGTGAACAGTTTTCAGGGGCTGCACCCATAGCACTCCCACATTGAACTGGAATAGTCTTTTTTTTCCATCTGGATATTTTGTGAACAGTTTTCAGGGGCTGCACCCATAGCACTCCTACATTGAACTGTAATAGTCGTCCTTTTCCATCTGGATATTTTGTGAACAGTTTTCAGGGGCTGCAGCCATACAACTCATACATTGAACTGGAATAGTAGTAGCTTAGTACTCGAGCAAGAAGTTGCCTCAGTCGCCTTTTTTTAAAGTTTGGATCATGGTAGTCAATTATTCAGGTGTTGCATTCATCGTGCTCAGAAGACTTTTAAAAATCGGAAAATTGCTGAAGTTTTCTTATATTGTTGGAAATTGTTGTTACATTGAAGTGAAATAGTTGACCCTCGATGACCTGAATGTCTCCATTCAGAGTCGTCATTTTTAGACCAGGATTGTAGATAATTGAAAGTTTTGCCCCTCATTTAAGGTTTTTAGTCAACGAGAAAATTCTTTTGAAATAGGTTACAAAGCTTTCTTTGACCCGCCCAATACATACTAGGACGCAATTTAAATACTTAAAATGATACCAGACCCAAGTAACACCACATTCAATTGGATTCCATTCCGTGTACGAAAGTGAGTGAGGACTTTTGAACAGATTCTTACAAACGTCAAGTAAATGTCAGCATTAATTTCTCGTTCCATTAAACACCATTAAACTTCCCAACTAATTCCTATATGGGATTTCGCACTTTGTTTAAGGTATCAGTAGACATGCAGCTTAACACCCCTCATATCTAAATGCATGCCAAAACCACCCCAAGAATATCCTGTTTTATGTGCAAACAATACATGTCATTAGCGTTGCTGGCACTATCACTAATAAATTTGTGAACGCAAACAATGCATATTATCCCAGGCCCGTAGGCTTCGAGATGAATAGTTGTCGACCGCCTTGTTTGCTCGCCCATAGATTGCGCCATGTTTACACAGTTTAAGTTAGGTCAGCAACATTAATGTTTTATAGCCTCGCCACATTATGTCTGTAAACATTGAATTAAATTTCCTTTTAGATTTATTAATATTCGCGACAGATTCGCACTTGAATCACTCATCGACCAAACGCCCAGCTCATCATCGGCCATGGCAGCTACCCACATCCGCATCAACTCCCAGCACACTTAGATCAAATCGATTTGGAAAATTTAAAACGCAACAAAACGTTTCATCTTCCTCACTGGAAATATTTGATTAGTTAAGGACTCGAGGCGGGTGCGAGTCCTTCGCTATCGCACTTGATCCACTCCTTCGAAAGGGTCGCTCGCATTTGAATTGTGCTCGCCGAGAGTCTGCTGTCGGGGTTGTCGTGGGGCCAACACGCAATATGCATATTGAGGAAACAGTTCCAAAAGAGTGCTTGGCACTCCCACTCGTCCCCCACCCCCCAAAAAAAAAGGGTTTTTCTATTGAAATTCTCCGTCTGTCATTCTCTGCTCTTGTCGTTGTTAGGGTAAAACCACCCCCCCAAGGCGATGATGAATGTCAGTTGGTCGTAACTAGTTTTACACCAGCACGAACGCATTTTGCTTCTGAGAAAGTCTTTGGTGTTGGATAAGAGACCGTTGCCATGGCATGTGTGTATCGGGTCGTATCGAGGTCACGTATAAGGTCGAAAGGCTACTGCCCCTGTGTAATTTACCCTAGGAATCAACCGAAAAAAACCTTAACACCATCACCATTGAGCATACTGATTTTGACCTCTCGTGTGCGTTGTCGAGGACGTACTCAAGAAGTAAACGTGTGCTCCTGGAATCACCTAGGGTCGTGTATTGGGTAAGCCCTATGCACTTGAAGTGCCTAATCAAATACCAAGCACCCAATCAATAATCACCTTCAAGTTAACAAGGTGCGAGGTACGGAATTTCAATACAAGCATGAATATATTTATACACACTTTAAGGACGACGAATAGCTATACTGGAAACAAAGTATTTACCCAGGACGAAACTTTTTTTCGCAAAAAAAAAAAAAACTACCATAATGACTTCTATTTAAGGGACATTCAACAGGTAAATCAGTTAACAGTTAGCAACTCAGCTAACGAACAATAGCGGCAAACTTTGCGCACAGTAAGGAAAGTTTACGGTTTACTGCTTCTGTTGGCAGTGCTCCGGGCGAAATAGTCGAGGGTTTCCAGTGTTCCTTTGTGGGACTGGGACCAGATAAAGGGCGAGAGAAAAGTTAGTCCGGCTTACTGCCGGCTCACTCTTTGGTCATTTGCCATTCGATCTTTTCAATAGAAGAAGGAAAATGCTTCTTTTTTTCGATAAAAAAAAAACTTTGCTCTCTTAAGCTGACTTTATAGGGGTGACTCTTGACAAAACAGTATACCCTTAACAATTGTTCCAAAGAACAATCGGGTCAAGGATGACAGTTTGAGGAACCAGATGCTGAGCGCCATTTTCATGCATTTTAACGAGAATGCAAATTCTTTTGGTCCTTGTGAAGGGCTTTGTGTCTGTAGTCAGTTTGGCCTTTCCAGGGGCGAAGAGCTAAGGCAACATTTAAAGTTGCATGTGGGTCTGATGAGAGAGAGGGAATTCGAGGAACCTTTTGAGTTTATAGAGCTTAATTCAACTCAGTCAAAAAGTTTCCATGTTCTAATGACGAACGATGCAAGCTTCAAAGACCCCACGTTGGGCGCCGTTTTTAGTTAGGTACTTTGTATTTCTTGCTTGTTAGTTCCAGTCATTATTATAATTGCTTGTAAGAATTGTAATATTATCGTTTAGTTTAGTTATAGAAATGTGGTGAGCCACTTAGTTAATTACTTTAGGTGGAGCTACTGTCCATCAACAAGCTTCGCACGCTGTCTCTAGCTAACCGCCTCTGTTTTTCTACAGACGAAATTGACATAGGTTAGGTCGCCTTCCTTTGTGTGCAGCGCAGTAGCCATAGTGCTCCTCTTCTGAAACGTACCTTCGGGATGGACTTAAAGATTTTCTGGCCCGCAGTGATTTTGGTCCATCCGCGTTAGATGACATTTAAGCCTTAATACTCTGCCTGTTTTGGCTTTTTGGTTACCACTCTTTGTTTATGTAGGCATGATTTTCTCTCAAGTTAGCCTTGAGAGTATTCGTCTACTGTCAAGTCACTAAAAAGACAAAGACCTTCATATACGAATATACGCTTGTTGGCAGCCAACTGTACACTAACAACACGCAATCAAGGTTCGAATACCTTAGAACATCGAAGGCAATAGCACGCGACAGCCAAGACACTCGTCATGTCATCGCATGACGAGTGTCTTGTCACTCGATGACACTTGTCATCGCATAGTCATACATGTTAATGTTATACGCCCGTCCTTCATGAGAAAAGCAAGCACAAAACAAAACAGCAAACACAGAACGAAAGCAATGAGGTCTCACCGAGAACTAATGAAAATTTTATCACTTTAAAACGCAGCCAAACTCATCGAGGTGTCACAGAGTACTTTTCAAAATTGACAATACCAGATTGAGTCCAACCCCACCATTTAAGTAAAACCGAAAACTTATCGAAAGATCATACCAAACAACAGTCAACCTAATCAAGCTCTCACCGAGAACTTATTGAAATTAATAACAACGAAAGCCTTTTTGAGATCTTACCGCGAACTTTCAAAATTGATCATACCTTAGCCTCAACAAGGTTTCACCAAAAACATATCGAAATTGGATTACTCTAAACTACAGCCAACATCATCGAGGTCACACCGAGAACTTATCGAAATTGGATCAAGCCATAGGGCACGCGGTTAACTTCATCAAGCCGGCACTCAGATACTGGGTCACAATAACCAGAGGGCAAAATTATCGAAGCTCTCATCGAGAACTTATCAAAATTGTGTCACACCAAACGGCGGCCAGCATTGCATCGAGCTTATTGAGCGAAGTCTCCTAGGGAAACTATTGTTTTTGGAATACATTAAACGGCAGCCAGCTTCATCGAAAATTTTTAGAAATTTGATTACACCATACGGCGGTGTGACTCAACAAGGTCTCACTAAAAACTCATCGAAATTGCATTATTCTTTACGAAAACTATATTATTGAGGTCTCACCGAGAACTTAACGAAAGTGGATCAAGGCAAAATGGCGCGCAGCCTATCTCATCAAGCTTTCACCCAAAACTTATCGATTTTGGACCACACTTTTTGGTGGCCAATCTTATCAAAACTCTTATCGAACCCACCAATTGGCAGCCAACCTCATCAAGTTTATCGAGCGTAATTGGATCACTCCAACCAAAAAAGCATCATTGGGGTGTTGGATTCCACCAAAGGTCGGCCAAGAGAGATGATGACACACACCGAGAACATTTCGATAAGCTTTTAGTGAGACATTCTTGAGGCAAGCCTGCCGACCTTTCTGTGCTGATGTTTGCAAGACCATTGTGAAGCTACAGAAACAAGGACCTAAGCGTTATAAACCAGTGAGTTAGTGTTCTTAATTAACTTGATTTTATATGACTTTCCAATATTACCAATTATTATCTATGCCTGGGTAGGTGTTCAGTGACTACTACTAGCCTATAGGGAGATTTCCTATCATTTGTATTAAACCTTCTGTACTCCAGAACAAAAAAATGATTTTTAATAATATTCAGTAATAAAAAACCCTTTAAAAGTGAAAATATCCTTTACGCTTTAAACAAATATATTGAGGATCGTATCGGAGCCCTTGAAAGTCGGAGAATACTGGGTTTTGAGATTTTTGATTTCTCCAGCAAGGCGTGGCTTGAGGTATAGAGCGAATGGTGGAGAGCAAACTTGAAGAGCCTTGGGAATTCCCAAGGCATGGCAAGAAGCCTACGACATGCTTTTTTGGTGGATTCTTGCAAGCGAACAGGGGTGGAAGACGCTTGCTTATCGGATGGTTTTAGGAGGACCGTTGTGTCCATCGTGCGATATCATGGAAAAACCCCAAGAAACGTGACAAACAAGCTAAGCTGGGTCGAAAAGCAGCTTGGCAGAGTCAGTTGGGTGTAAGTCGTCTTAGCAGGAAGGTCTGCAGCGTGGAGTTCGGGCTAGTTTTGGTTTGACTTACGATATACAAGCACTCTTAATTTAGTAGATTCGGTTTAAAAAACTATTAAGTGGAAAAAAGAACCTGCAAACTAATTAAATAATAGAACAAAACGAAAAAACAAGTAGACCTATCGACTCGATTTATAAAAGTCCGCGAACAAGAAAGAAAAGCCAAATAAATAGTTTGAACCGCTTTTTGTCCCAAGTAAAACGTAATTTTGTCCTTAGATTCCCAACGGTCAATGTGTGAAAAAGGTGTATCCATTAGAGATCGCCAATGAAATTTCACAAAAAAAAACAAAAAAACAACTCCCCCATCACCACATCATCGACCGTCAGAGAAATAGCGATCATCCCGCTAGTCTAAGTCCCTCATGGGATCGAACCCAAGAGTCGCCGATCGCAACGAAGAACATCCGCATGATCAATTTGCATCCCTGCCCGCGGAATTATAACTCCCGCCTTCCTAAGACACCTGCTAATCCCAGAGCCACCACACAAACCGCCGACGAGTGAGTAGACTCCCACACATCGCCACACCCTTCTTTCATCGGCAAACGAATTTTGGGTACACGAGCGAACACTCAGTTCCGAAAGCTTGGCTTAAGAGAGCTCTTCCGCTTCATTTCTCCGCTACGAAAGTCATCGGGATTTTCACACCGCAACGCCCACAACAGGTAGAAGATCCAGCAAGAGCATCGCTCAGCGGAGCAAACTCTATGTGCCAGAGGAAGTATTTCACCTTAACCGCAGCTCGGTGACATCGAATACACCTCACTGTATCATCAGCCTCAGCACGAGCCATTGCAGCTTACTCAGCCCCTGTCCTTGGGAAAGAAATTTAAAAGAAAAAGGAACTATACGAAACATTCTGTGTATTTGAATCTATAGTTAGTTTTGCTAGTGTTTTAATTTGCTTTTGCTAATTTTTTTTAACAAGTTTCATTGTGTAAAGTGTGCGAATCTAAATTTGGTTTAACGTTCGTCTATAATTAAATTTCGCTATCCTATAAGCAATTTTATTTTTCTATAAAATATTATCACCTTCGCTAGTGACATCGTGAAGATCCTGTGCACAGCATCGTTCCGGAGTCTGCGTAACAACAACATATAGTGAGTGATTTGTTAACATCTTTTTTTCTCATGTATAGCAATTTTTATATTGGACGATAATTTGAATATAAAAAAAAGGCGTAAAGTAATATTTCTCTTCGCACGTATTTAATTTTTTTTTTTTTTTTGATTTTTTTTTTTTTTTTTTTAATTGTATTCAGTATCCTTCGCTGAAAGTTAACCGACTCTTGAAGAACTGTAAGGATTTAAGTTCGTTGCTTTCAAGTTTATAAATTTAACTTTGACAGCCAGATCAGTATAGCAAAAGCCATTAAGCTTTTGATAAATTTAATTAAGCTTTTTTTGATAAGGATTAACATAGGGTTGCTATCATTTGTTATCTCTTTATTTTTATATTTCGCCGCTTACTATTAGTTCGTGTAGCAGAACCTTAATTTGCTTTTACTTTAGAGTACATAGGCCTGAAAAAATTAACACCGTCCCCTTCCTGGCAGTAAGTTCCACCCCATCGACGAGCTAGATCCAGGAATATGCAAGCAGGCCAATTGCTGCTATGGATTGGGACAGCCCTACCACATTTCTGCCGGATGTACTGTGACTTCGGTTCTAAGAGTGGGTTAGGTGGGGTAGGGTTTGACAAGCTTTGATGTCCCGTAAATCGGAGCAGAGGCACCGTGGTATCGAAGAGTAAAGAAACGTTACACATTTGAGAGAGAGTTTTAAAAGTGAGAAACTTTAACTGTGACATACACTGAAATTCCTAGATTAAGGCATGTTAAGACGTCTATCTTAAGGCATTTTTGTCTTCAATGAACCAAATGGTGCAAGCAGTGATCTAACATATTAGAGAGATTTAACCTTCAAGCATCTTAAACTTTTTGATAAACTTTATCAACAATAAAACCTGAGAAAAATTATATGCAAGGTTCAACTCCTCTACTACTTAAGTAAACTACTCTTTGAATATCCATTATAAAATGTAAAAGCAATTTGGTAGGACCATCTAGATGAACAAATCCATTTAAGGCAAAATTAGTCTATTGCTCCCTTTGTGTAGCCATAATAATCACACAATATTCAGCAACTCATATGACTGCATCCTTGAAATTGACTTTATGTGGGCCTATTTGTCTCGATAATATATCCCAATTAATCTCACATGTTGAAACACCCGATTTCGTAAACATTGAATTGTAATTATCAGAGAGTGGCCGTAAGGACATCAATTCACATTGCCCAGCAGCGGACATTGCCCAATGTTTAAGCCCAAGGCTTATTGGCTTGGCTATACTCTCTTATCGACGTTCAGTTCGATTGGAATCGAATGTATGTCTGTGATATCTAATTGCTGGCATTCACACACGCATACCAAACAATGATTCAATAACAAATTCATTATTGTTAGAGTTGCGTGTACTAAAGCTCCATATACAAACTGGCTCCATGAGTTAGCAAAGTCCTATAGAAGTCCAACTACTGGGCAATCAAAATGCTCGATTACTAATTTGCTATATCAGGAGTTTGCATTTACACGTTTCCGCTCCCTGAGAATCATCGTCTTCGCCATCATCATCATCACCATCACAATTACCAAGGCACTTCTTGTTTATGGGTGTAGTATATCGTTTATCGGAAATTGAACCTGGATTAATTTCAATTGATCTTCGTGCGTGGGCTGATATTTGATGGCCAAATCATTTGGCATCTTCCGTCCCAGATGCCACAGTTGACTTTGTGATGTGAGATTTTGTTTGTGCACTCTCCCACATATACGTGACTGATATGGCAAATACAACAGTTCGTTTGTATTTATAAATTGAAATAATTACGGGGACATCAATGAAAATGCCACTTGTCAATTGACACCTGGCATGGAACTCTCTGTGCGCCTTGGTGTCCCTTAAGTGGCCTCGTCAGGTTGCGAGAATCCGGTTCTCGATTGCCAATTTGATTAGGCCCATCCGCAAACAGCAAGAAGTTTTGGGAGTTATTTGATTTTGGTTTTGAGAATTTTGTGTAAAATACTGAGAATATAGGAAATTATGAAGAGTTTGTATGGGAAAAGAACGTGCACGCAGTGTTTCGTTTTACAAGAACATTTTATAACCAACACTGTAGACATTTTGATTCCAATTGAATACGTTTGATGGAGCTTCAAATTGCCTATTGAAATCGGAGCATTCAGATCAATTTAATCAAAGTCAGATTATAAGGCAGAAATGGTCGAATGTTGCGATAGCTGATCTCAAACTCATTGAGGTCTCAACGAGAACTAATATAAGGACTTCACCAGAATAAAGAATAAAGAACCTCTTCCAGCTTTGTTATTTGAAAGTTGTCATGCTTTATCGCGAACTCATCTAAGCCCCAACCCAGCTTTATAGATTTTACCGAGATCTTGTTGTTACCTTAAAGAGGCCTTAAAGAGAACTGCATCAATTTAATCAAATCTGAGACTCCACCCAGTTCTCATCGAGTTCTCGCCGAGTTCTCTCATCTCTCGGAAACTAAATAACGAGTTTTAGGTTTTAAAGTTCATTACAAAGGCAGAAAGAAAAAGTAGGTTTTTTAAACTCCCGAAATTGAAAGGGATTAGTGCAGGCAGCACCTCGGTCTAGCAATCGGAAGATTCTGGCTTCAACGAAACCAGATCCAAGGACTTTATTTTTATTTTTTTATTTCTTTGCCGACATGCCTTCTGAAGTAAATTAGCGATTGTTGTGCAGTTTATGATAAGCAGGGGTGGACTAAGAGGCAGTGGCACCCGGGGCGGCTGCTTCGAGAGCTGCTTCGAGAGGAAAATTCTTCGGACGATTTACGGTCGCGTCAGCTTAGACGGAGAGTGGAGGAGGAGATATAATATCGAACTGTATGGGCTGTAGAGCGATACCGACCTAGCCAAAAGAGTCAAAACACAACGTCTACGATGGCTGGGTCATCTAGAGCGGATGGACACCAACGCCCCGGCCCGGAAAATCTTTCCGGAAGATTCGGTGCTCCTCTACTGGAGCACCGAGACTCAGGTGGCGCACGCAAGTGGAAGGGGACCTCAGCCAACTTCGCGTGCGTAACTGGAGACGGCTAGCTAAAGACAAAGCTGGCTGGCGAAGCTTGTTTGCTGAGGCCCAGGTCTACCCCGGACTGTAGCGCCACCTTAAGTAATTGAACGAAATAATATTTTATCGAAATGACACATGACAGCCAGGTGTAATCTCAACCAAAACACCAAAACCACATCATGACAACAGTAGCAAAAATCTCACCGGGCTCTATCGAGATTCCACTGAGACTATACGAACGAGCTGTGTGGGCTAAATGACACAAAACAGTTTGATGCAACTCTGTGACAGACTCTGATGTATTTCATCGAAGTCTAATCGAGAACTCGTCACGATATTAACACCGGAGATCCAACCGAGACCTTATACCGAATCATGACAAAAAGTCGCCCAAAGAACGGTGTGGTCGATAGACTTAGGACTTCCCGATGTAACATTTGCGCTGTCCTAGTGCCTCACGTTCTACAACGAAATCTCATAAAGAACTCCTCAAGACACCAACAACACATCCTCACAAATATACCAGACCGAGATCTCACTGGGTATATCTAATTCTCACTGAGCCTATACGAACGAACTTTGTGGTCGTATAGGCTCAGTGAGAAGGGTTTGATGTTACTCTAATGGTTACACAAAATGGTTTGATGTTACTCTGCGAAAGAGTCTGATGTGAGACATTGGAATCTCATATCATTCACCTCATCATTTTCTCATTTACATTCTATTCTTTGATGTATCCCATTAAAATATATTCGAAAACTTATAAAGATATTAGAACCACATAATCCCAACCACACCACATCAATGCCTTACCGAGATTATCCAGGCGTCATCGAGTTTGCACAGTGAACTCACCGAGTTCTAGCCGAAACCATGCCAAGAGTCTTTGGTCAGAGTCTGATAGTACACATTGAAATCTCATCGAGAGTTCATCAAAACCTCGCCCAGGACTCACCAGCTTAACCGAGCTCCAACCGAGACCTTACCGAGACCATGACAACAGCTTGCCGAAAGAACCGTGAGGTCTCATTGAAACATGACTTTTTGAGGTAACATTATGCCAGTGTTATGGTTTGGCGTTCTACATTGAAATCTTATAAAGAACAGACCAATGCAAAGCAAAAAAAAAAACAAGGACTAAACAGGCCTAAGAGCAACATTCAAAGACCATCACATAAACAAGAGACGGATCTAGAAGGTGGCCAAGACGGGACCGAGGCCATGACAAGAGCTTGCCGAAAGGACTGTGTGCTCTGATTGATACATGACTGTCTGATGTAACATTCTGCCTATGCTAGGGGTTGGCGTTCTACATTGAAATATTATGAAGAACAGACCAACAGAAAGCAAACAGAAATCATAAAGATCAGACAGGCCTAAGAGCAGCATGAAAGGGCCCTCACAGAAACAAGAGACGGATCTAGAAAGTGTAATCAAGAAGACTTCAGGGACTAGAAGGAACATCTTTCAAAGGTTTTTTTTTACCAAGAGGATGAAGAAAAGGTAAACATCTACATCGGTGTTGAGTTACCATTTCACACCATTCAAAGGCGGAGGAAAACGCTGTAGGCTGTTTCGAGAGCAAAAACCTTCGGGTGATTTTCATTTGTCGGGTGAATCCCCACCGCAGGGGCAGCGCAGTATAGAGGATCACCTAGACTTAGATGGGCACCGCAAGTGGAAGGAGACCTCAACCAACTTTGTGTTCAAAAGCGAAGAGCTTTTCGGTTTTGACCCAGGTCCACCTCGGACTCTAGCGCCACCTTAAGTCAAGCAAGTTAGGGTTGCAATTATCTCTTATCGATAGACGAGGCTTCTCTAAAAGCTCACGAAGACCTATTCAAGACACCACCAAGACCTCGCAAAGAACTGATCGATATTCTTTCAATAACCCAAAGATATCCCATCGACAGCTGACAGAGGCTTCTCCGGAAGGTCACCAAGACACCACCGAGGCCCCACCAATAACACATCTTTTTTTTTGCCCGTGGGTTGGTGCCCATAGGCACTATGAGGATCGAACACGCGTTCTCATAGTAGAGTGAGATTGTTACTCCCAATTTTTGTAAGACTACAAAAAAAGTTTCCTTAACAAGTAGCTCAAGCTTTTGTATTGTAATCAAGTTTGGTAGACTACCTTCCAACGAAAGTACCTGCAATATTGTCATTATGTGCTCCTCTTAGGATGCTAGATCCATTGGTCTTGTTCGTTACCAACCAAGAACACATATGGGAAAGCGAATCCATTGAGAACTGACCCAGAACTCATTCTGTCACTCAATCGATTCCCCGATCCCATCATCAAGACTCGAAGGTCGCCTCTAAAAACGAACTTTAGTACCACGTGTTCGGACTTATTGGCTTTTTTCCCTCGATTGAATGAAAAAACATTTCAGAGTAAATATATGGCCCAGTTTCTTGATCGGCTGACTTTATTATTAATTCATTTTGGCAGCCTAGTCCTAAATTTTGTTTCGACGACTATCGTCCGGTTTTTTTTACTTAAATTTAAAGATTTTCGTGTATCGAAAATAGTCATCGAAATTACTTTTGGTTACCAGTTAAATCAACGTAACTCCTCCCTCCTTCAAAAAAAATTCTTCCAACTTTCGATTTCAATAAGAAAACTTATGGCGAATTCTTTTCAACACCGAATCGTGAAACTGGTGTGGAATACACAAAAAAATTGTTCTCTTCACGTACACCTAAACGGAATCGTGCTCGTGTCGACACCGAACTCGAAATTTCGCCCCCGTCGTATATGACGGTGGAGGCTGGGTGTAGCTTTGATTGTATTTGTGAAGTGACGTTTAGACTCAATTTTCATTCGCGATTATTTACAACACGACTGAAATTGTATAAAATCGATAAAAAATAAATAAATATCTCAAACTCAAAGCTATCAAAATTCATTTTAAGTAAAGAGTATAAGAATCCGACGGCAACAAAATCACTGTACGAAATAAAAAAAATTCAACAAAATGAAATCAAAAAAATTTGACACTTAACGTGATGAGTTCACCGGTGGAGTATTTGTCGTTCTGTATACAATGAAACCGAGTATACACCACGCTGGAATCGTCGCGAACACCGAGTATTATTTGTCAGCTCGGGGTAGCAATTCGGTGTTCAAAAGAATACGCCGTTGAAGAAATCCCACCGAGGCCTCAATATTAACGAACCACAATTTCGTTGAAGCTTCAATACGAGCTCACCGACACTAAACCGAGAAAGTAACTCCTCCCTTCTTCAAGAGAATTTAAGATAATTTCTACTTTATTTTATCAACTTAATAAATTTACAAAATTAAATCATTAACTCTTAAGGATTAAGAGAATAACTAAAGTGGCAATTCTATTTTGTCAGTGGCAAAGTAACTCCTCCCTCCTTCAAGAAAATTTTAAATAATTTCTATTTTATTTTGAAAACTTAATAAATTTACAAAATTACTTATATCATAAACTCTAAGGGATTAAAAGTAATTAAGTTGACAATTCTCTTTTGACAGTGGTAACACCGATTAAATATTTGGCTTAAAAATTTTTTTATATGAAAATAAACTACTGCATAAGATATTCAAAAATATGAACTTGTGGATTTAAATATCTACAAATTGCTATGTAAAAATTTTAATAGTGGAACGCAACTCCTCCCTCCTTGAAAAAATGTTCATAATCTTGCATTTTTTATATGGTTCTCAATAATATTTGAATTGATTTTTTAGAATTAAAAAAAAATCCCTTCTCCATTGATAACGATCGTACTTGTGAGTGAAGGCAAATACAGGGGAACTTATGCTTGTCCCGTTTTAATAGTGTTCACCCTTAAGATGGTAGCCAAATAATTTTGCGCGCAAAACGATGATTTTGTGTCTACAGATAAATCGTATTCTTGGAATGTATCGTAATCGTATTCTTGCAAGTCTGGTATAAAAGATTTATTTCATTTTAAAGGATTTTTTTACAAAGTCGTCCTAGTGTGATTTTTATAACCGAAGACAGTTTGCTAATTTTTATTTTACTTTCTTACATGAGTAACATCTAATACAACCCGATCCACGTAACTCCTCTCTCCTTCGTCGGAGTTTGTTGTGCTTTATTTAAACTAACAAAACTTGACGAAATCTCAGTAAGACCTCTCGAACTAAAAGATATCATTAAGGACATTTTTTTTTTAATGAGTTCATTCTTTTCACAGGTGAACTCCTTAATAATATCTTTCTAACATTTTCCAAGCCACGGCCCAGCACTTCATAAGTTTGGAAACAGACCACCTCAAATCGCCACGTTTCCCATATTTTAAAGAACACAAAAAAAAAACCTCGTCGCCCAAAGACCCAAAGAAGACACAATATTTGGTTGCAAAATGTTCAATAAAAAAAATCTCATGACTAAAGGATATAAAAAAAGAACACCTAAGGACGACGACAGAACAAAAAAAAAACTTGATGAAACGAAAAATAAATAAAACAAATATAAATGTGAAACAACTTACCGGTATGTTGTTAAGGAAAAACGCAATACCCGCTCCTGGCTTTGATGGTGGAGTTGAACAATTGGCTCTCAATATGTCACCAGGATCATATCGTTCTCGTTCCGTCCATAATGTCGGTGGGGCATGTGGTAATTCTACATAAGGATATAGGAAAAAGAAGAAAAGACATCATTTGCCATGTGTTGAAATTTCCACAAAAATTCTATAGGAGACCATCAAAAAAGCAAAAATGTTCGTATAACATTTTGTGTGCACATATGCATTCGTGTGTGTGTGTGCGTTTGTGTATTCGATTTTAAGAGGTATAAGCAAGGACCACAAGGAAAATAATAATAAGAAACAACTTGTTTCCACAGAAATGATATAAAAATATAAACATTACCAGGAGCGCTATAATCAAACAACCAGATCTCCCATTATAATGCGAGAGGGACTCCTTTATACAATTTTTCCTCGTTTTTTTTTTTGCTTCGTTTGTTTGTTTGTTTTTATTAGCTCCTGTGGGTTATGCTCTGTTTTATAAAGCCATCAACATAATCATAGAGCTCGAGAATTTTTATTTCTACGACGAACATATTCGAAATCTGTTGAACGCATATCGCCCTTTTGGTGGTCGGCTTGGTATCATATTGACCCGATATAGCTGTTGGCGAAACTTAAAGTTAAAGCTTCTTGACCATGATGAAGTAAAAAGTGTCCTCGGGCAATGCTTTGCCTAGAATGTGGAATAAGTGGTAGGCCCTTCAAAAGGGACACTTGCTCGTGTGTATGACATTGTTCGAAACGGTCTTGACTTAACACTGCAGACCAATTTTATAGAGCAGATTTTGGCAGAATATCAAAGGCTTAAGTTGTGGTTTAATATTTCTCTGTTGTCTGTAAAAACTAACTTGTCTTATCACAAGGATCTTGAAACTCTTACACTTCATGAGTGGCGTCGTGTTACACACGAAGAAAAAAGACGAGAAAAGTAGTACTTATACAATACGTACGCATCTGAGCCAGAACCGAACACGAAAACCTTGCACGGAACAACAAAAGCTTCACCCCACTAGTGTTATGCCTTTGTGAAGGAAATTCTCTTGTTAAGACTAAAGAATTCTCAGTCTGCAGCTTGGCCGCGCCTCTTGAAGCGATCATTTTATGATCATAACTAAAGGTTGGAATTTAAACTGAGTTAACAGCTGTAAGTCTTACTTCTCGTCAATTCTAGTAGTTTAGAATTGAATAGAATATTCCAGAGAAATTCCGCGAAACTGATCGACCAACACCAGAGGCACAGTTTCTCAAGTGTCTTTCTCATTCACAGTTTCTCATGCCTGGTCAAAATCGTTAGGGATTTCTTGCATTTTTCTCTACAAGATTGTAGATTAATTTGTTCTTATAGGTCGACGGGTTTATCTCCCTTTCAACACAGCCAAAAGTCTTATAGATCAATACACGATCAAACTAGCCGGTTTGGCAACAGTCTAAAGATTGTATCATAACTCACTGCTTATGGCCAGTACTCGACCTAAAAAGAACAACGACCCTTCTATCTCTCAGTAGAAATTTCATAAGAACACTCATTGGTGTAGTCACGGGACACTGCACCATTGGTGTCATGGCTACAAGAATGGTAATCTTTGCCAACGACTTCTGCAGAAGCTGTAGGGATGAAGAAGAAATAGAGCCTATAGAACACTTTCTCTACCACTGCCCAGCTCTCCAAGAACGACGACTAACTTTTTTAGGAGCCAGGTTCTTTGATAGCCTGGACGACCTGGCAGAAATATCACTATTAGACCTAAAAAGATTTATTAAAAGACCAGGCCGGTTCAGTTAGCAAGGCATATGTCCAACCATGTTTGTCTACCTTGCAAGGGTAATCAGAATCACAATGGGCCAATCTGGCCACCGAGTGAACTTGCACTAATTGCAAACAACCCCTTCCAACCTAACCTAACCTAACCTAACCTAGGTCGCGGGTTCTTCGAACTAAAGAGTCCCAAGCTGAGACATAGCTTAAAGTTGTCCTCTAGGACGTTGAAGCACAGTTTCTGTCTAATGAAAATATGAAAGCGCTCTATGAAGGCATTCTACTAGTTTAGGTGTCTCGTCTGCATAGTTGAGTGGGCGCACGCTAAGTAAACAGACAATTTTCAAATTTTTATCGAATAAAATTTCTAGGCTAAGGTGTAGTTTGCCCCGTGTGCGAGCGGGGAAATGGAAAGGGCTAAAATTAGATTGACGGTGGATGGGGGAAAGATCAAGCTTATTATGGAAGCGCAAATTACACGTCAGGCCAAAACATCTTGAAGGCTGTTTAGCCCGCTATTGGCAGCTATACCTTTAAATGTAGTTAACAGCATTGTCTAGCCCGAAGAACTAGCTTATGCTCTTGCAAACCGCTCGAGAGAGTATTCGCGTTAACGAACTTAAAACGGCTTAAAGGGGCTAAAACGGGCATAATAATAAAGAACTTAAGAACCTCTTCAGTCGCGTCAGGCTGAACAGGTCTGTCTCTGACTTTATTTCTGAAAGTTACCATAATAGAGGACTATCTCGCCTTAGGTGGTGGAAGGAAGTGTAGCAGAGCTGCAGCATTGGAATTCGCAGTTGTTTACTCCAAGCTAGAGCGCCATATAAAGAAAGAAAAAGGCTTAATGGTCCTTCCATCGTTCCCGATCCTCCGCCATCAACTCAAGAAACACAGGCGCGATCCGCAGGCGGATCTTGGAGATGTTCTTAAGCTGATCCCACCACCTGCTTCTTGGCCTACCAGAAGGAAGACGCGACACGCTCGCATCACGGCTAACATGACCTGTCTAGGAAGTCTATCGGGGGGCATGCAAAAACGTGTCCAAACCATCAAAGAATCGATCGTTCCACTCGAAGAAGTAGCTGCTACACATTTTCTCACTTTATTCCTAAGAGTAACACCAACAACGCACCTCAGAAATCTCATTTCGGCAGCTTATACCCGCAATCTAATTCTTTCGGTCATTACCCAAATTTCACGATCATAGATGAGGGTTGGAACGAACACTGAAATAAAAACTGAGAACTTTGCTTTCACTCCAAGCTCAGCTTTCCTGATGACCGGCTGGGCTATTGCTCCAGCTTGGCCAATCCGGCAGAATAACCCAGTATCACTCCTTCCAGCTTTCGTGAAAAAGACCCTGAGATACTTAAACTCCTCTACCTGTTTCAATGAGGCTCCATTTGTGTGCATCACTTCGAATTAAGTCAGGTTTAACTTCATTCCAGCCTCGCCATACCAGATGGCTCCAAAGAAGCCGTTCAGTACTCGCCGAAGGTCCTCCTCAGACGATGCCAGGATGGCTAAATCATCTAAGAAAAGCAGGTGGCTTATCCTAAAGCAAGCCATTACGAACTATTCCCCACCAAGATTGCGGTTCATTATATGCTAAAAAAGAAGTCCAGTCCATATATGCTAAAAAACGGAGAGGTGATAGAACACAGCCCTGGCGAAGTTCAACGGACACATCAAAAGGTTGGTATTTGACGCCATTTTGCCAAACACAGCTTCTGCAGTTTCCACACAAAGACCGAATGGCTCTCAGAAGAGGCCCGCACTCAGTGCATAGTCCAGCAAAACTCTCTAGAGTTAATCCCGAGAACCCCGGTCATAGGCCTTTTCAAATCTACAAAACACGCTTAGACCGGTTTGGCATATCCCCAGACCTTCTCAAGAATAACCTTTAGAGTAAAAGGTTGATCGGTTGTGCCTCTGCCAGGCTGAAAACCGCATTGCTCTTCCAACAACAAAGGCTAGATTACAGGTCTCGAATACTTTTCCCGAAAGACTTAAGAGGGATATACTCCTATATTTGGAGCATTCTCCTTCATCCCTTTTTTCAAAATGGGCACTTAGCTCCGGTTTGCAAATCGCTTGGTGCTTTTCCGCTTTAAGCTAGGTGCTAGGCCGCCCGTGTTAGCCATTTAACACCTTCTTCACCCACTGCCTTGAGTATTTCTGGCCGGATTTCATCAACTCCAGCAGACTCACCCATTTTTAGCGATTTAATCGCGGCAGTGACTTCTTGTACTGTTGGAGATTAAGCACCTCCGAAGAGTGCTTGCTTCATCTGCGTAAGACTTCGTTCTCATTTGAAAGAAGTGTTCCGTCTTTGAATTTGACCTTTTGTACGATATTTAACTTCTTCCCTCTGACACGGTGAATAGTCCGCCCTGTTCTTTGGCTGTTCTGACCGCCATATTGGAAGTTCTCCATGCCTCAAGGTACCGGGCTTGAGAAATAGAGTTCCTACATTAATTCCACACAATATAGGCTCTCCTCTTCTCTCTGATGGCTTCTTGAACTCCAGGATACTTAAACCACGCAGTTCTTTTTTCACCACCAGCCGCCACACCAAGCCGCTTCACTCCAAAAACATTTCCTACAGATGCAATGATTGAAATGCAATGATGAAAGCAGCTGCCATTCTGCCTCTAGAGTTTAGAGAAAAAAGATTCAGCATCCTGCAACCTTTCCCACCGTATGCGGGTCACCCGTCTTGGTTTTCGCCTGGGTGGCAAAGGAGTACTGTAGCTAACGTGCAGTTTGCACAACACCAGGTGGTGATCACTAGACAGCTCAGCTTCTCTCAAAACGCGAACATCACAAATCATTTTTTGAACACATGAGGGTACCACAAAGAAATCAATCAAGGATCTCTGATTTAAACTGTGCTGGTATTTGTGAATACCGTTGTGTTGGAAAAGGGTGTTTATGATGGAAAAGCTAAAAGCACAGCAAAAGTCCAACAAGTTCCCTTCGTTCCCGTTTTAGCCCGGTCACCGGATGTCGTCCGTACCCACTAATGTCACCCATCAGGACAAATAAATCCATTTCTGCCACTCTGTCCAGGGCAGCATGAACTTCGTTCAAGAAGGCTGCATACTCTGACTCAAGATTGGGTACATACACCTACAATAGAGCCAAAATCGTTCGCTCAGGCTTAAGCTCCAAGATCAAAACTCTCCATCCTACTGGAACAATCTTAAATACGTTTTCCGACAGCCAGAGGGGTTTGTTAGTATCCCCACCCCACACTCGCCTGTGCAGTCATGCAACGTGGGACCAGAAAAGTCTCCACCCATCGGCGAAGGCTCTGGTTCCGAAACCTTTCCACTTGATTAAGGAGATGCCAGTAATATAACAAATATTTCGAAGTAGATATTTTTGTCAATATATTTCTTTTCTTATTGCCTTTTCTGTTGCTTTGTAAATTTTTCAGACTATATGGAGGAACCAAGGGCAACAAAGTGACTTTGTGCCATATCACCTCACTGTTTATCAAGAATCTCCCAGATATTCGGTCACACAACAAATACTCACTATCACAAGTAAATATTTTTGTCAATATAATGCCTCTTCTATTACTTTGTAACGCCCCAAGCTACTAAGAAAGGCCAAGCGCAAAAAACTGACCAGATATGTCAGTTTTCTACACTGTTTTTCGACAACAGGTAATTTTTTTTGGTCAATATATTTTCTTTTGTATTGCCTTTTCTATTGTCTGCAAATTTTCTGGCCAGTTTGAAAGTGCCAAGTATAAAAAAGTCACCCAATATCATATTTCCCCACTGCTTACCCAAGATATAAGATTTTGCGTCAAACTTTTGTATTGCCTTTTCAATTGTTTTGTATACATATTCCTGTCTGGAATTTGCGGACAATTTTATGCCAGTATAATTTTTTCAGTATTACCCTTTTTGTCCTTACTAAAATAGAGAAATTGAAAATCCTTCCCGATGTTCGGTAACACAACAAATTGCTTGCCGAAATGCCGTTTCGCTTACTTTAAAACTCTCCTGGCTGTTTGAAAGTACAAAGTACGACATAAAGACGTAACATTAAATTCTTGAAGTGTTTGGCAAGACAGGCAATTTTTGCCATTACATTTCTTTCCGTATTGACTTTTCTATTACAATGCGATCACAAAATAGTAACCAGATTCGATTTCTTTACTGTTTGTTTAAAACCGACAATTTTTTTGTCAATATGTATTGTATATTGCTTTTTCTGTTGCCATTTCAATTGCTTTGTTAACTTTCCAAGCTGTTTTCAGATACCAAAGTCAGCAAAGTGTCTTAATATCAGATTCGCTCACTGTTTTTCCAAGATAGACGTTTTTTTCACATACGCACGCTGTAATGACATAGCCAGGACCATCATCAGACGAGCTTTTCAAACGCTTCTCTGGTTCTCATTTGAAAATGGGTACTTTTTTTTTGTCTAGTCCTTTAACATTTATTTTTATTATTACCATGAGGGCGGTGTCTATCCAGCCATCTACTGCTGGACTGTTCCTTGCTCAAGGGTAATAATAAAAGCCATATGTATATTATATGTCCTTCGTTTGTTTCATTTGTTTTCATATTTTTATTTTGCACATCCTTTGCAGGGCGTGTGTTTTTCTTGTTTTTTTTTTCTATTTTTTTTTTATTTCGGTTGGGTTCATCTCAAGGATTCACAAAGCTGTTGGTGAGTGGATTTTGAGAGCAACACTAAAAACACACCATCTTCATAATGCTGTGTGTCTCTGTGCAGCTTTATTTTTCTTGTTGCTCAGTCGAGCCCACTCTTGGTGTTCGTCGTCATCATTATCATCATCATCATCATCGTCATCGTCACCCTTGAGAGGAGAGCGAGAACCTCAAGGTATTTGTGGAACCATTCGCGGTAATGGGATCTGTACGTTAGGAATAGTTGTTAGGGAGATATGCTGATGCCAGGCTTGGTATTTATTTAGTTCCCTAGTACTACGCCCATTCCATTGGAAAAAAGGATAGGACATTTATAAAGTCCTTGAATATACACAAGTTCTGCTATATTTTTTTTTTTTTTTTGTTTTGTTTCCTCTCTCGCTCTGTTGACATTTTTGTGTTTCGAGTGGGGCCCTCTCTGGGCGCCTACGGGGATGATAATGACGATGGTGATGGTTTCAAAATTGGAACAGTTGATATGATATAAATCCTTTGAATGTTGAAAAAAGAAAAAAAAAAAATACACACAACAACAACACGAAGGAGATGATGGGTATTTGTGTTCCATTAAATGTGAACCAAGCAGTAGTTGTGTATGGATCGAGGGTAAAAATTGATAAGGATCAGGTGGCGCTTTGATTCGGAACTAGCTATGACGAATGTCGTAATGGGTTGTCGAGTGCCATTATGGCTATGAATGCGAACGTCCTGTTTTATGTGGGACGACTGGTTTCAATGCCCTTTTTTCTGCTTCGTACAAAATGGGATCTTTTTGTTTGGTATTTTTGTTTGTGCTTTGTGTAAATGGAAATGGTTGGGCTTTGCTCTTCCACAAGACACGGGCACCAGGCATGCAAATATGTCCTGTCCTGATGGTAATGGCCGAACAGGCCATAGTTGTTTGATGTTGGTTGTTTTGTCGATTAACTAGTTTTTTTTTAATATCGGGAATGTTTTCATTAGTTAGCTCAAAGTAGCGTAACGTCACTAGAGATAAGTCTCGTATAGAAATGAGATCCTGGGAACTGTGTAACATAAATTGGGTTCGAAAAAAGTCCTTTTTAAATCCTCTTAACGCTGGCCTTTAAAGTCAAATTTACCCCATTTACGCCCCTCCTACAACTACACGTTATCAGATTCAGTTGTTTTACCCCATCAACGCCAACACTTTGTTTGTGTATCGTTGTCGTGGCGGTATCCTTGACGATAATGGAGTGCCAAACAGAAATATACATTCCAACTAATTGCAAATGGTTGGCAGAGTATTGCAGTACACTTCAAAGCGAAACCACTGTCGCTCAACTGAATAAAAGAAGCCGAAGTCCATAGACTTAAAGTTAGGAACACCTTTCTCGAATATTGTGGTTTTTAATTTCGCTTTTTGTACCTTATTAAAACTGACAAGGAATGAACTATAATTAAATGTCATTAGAGCACACGTCAAAGTGAAAAAGATTTTTTTCGGTTTTTTTCTGTCTACGTGTGTGTATTATTTTCTATGGTGACAAGGACACGTTCAAGCTAGGACGGAACCGCAACATAGCACCATGGTTCACGTGTATTGTTCGGAACAAATCGCAGTTCCAGAGACTTTTCCCAATATCCTGAAAGATTACGCAAAAGGTGAGTGCTCGAAAATGGCAAACTTTTTTCTTACGCGTGTTTTAAGTACACAATGGGGTTTATTTTTCTGTGAACTTATGTTTTTTTCCTTATTCGGTGAAGGAAGGAATAAAAACCACGATTGGTTGGTGGGGCTTTTGCGAAATTCCCTGCTAAAGTTTCGCTTTCCAAACAGTTTTCGAGTTGTTGTTTTCAGGACTTGCAGGTATTTTGTGGTGTTCCTTTTGTGATGTTGCTGTTTTGGATGTTTTGTACTTGTTAGCAACCAAAAGCAAGTGGACTTCGTGTGCAATTCTTCTGCATGCTCTTTTATTGTCATTTCCCCCACATACACAGGACTGGGTTGGCAAACACGCGAAATTACAGACTTTCTAGATCTTTCTAGATGTGCCTTCCATTGTGGGCCTTCCATTTTTTAGAAACCTTTTTTGTTAATTATAATCGGGAAAGCCGCCCTGGGTCTTTTTCTCTACAAACTTTTTATTCTGCTTTCCTTTTGGTGAGGTCTAAAGAGAGAGAGCCAACGTATTTACTATCGATCCAGTCAGGAAGACAATAATTTTGGCCAGGTTTTCCAAAGACGGCTTGTTGTTTTTGGGTCAGTGTACTTTAACAATGAAAGCAGGCATTAGACTAAGCATAAGTTTTGCTTAAGCTCTTGCAGCGGGAAACCTTCTACAAGAGTAAGAACCGTGCTAAAGCCTGCAATAGGAAACTTTCTTACAAGCAACAGTTTCGGAAAAGCTTGGAACAGTTAAGCCTATGTCACAAAAGCTGCGTTGCGTCAGCGTTGATCTGACAACTTAAAATCAAACACATTAAATTCAATGGGAGCCACCACAACGTTGCTTCGACAATTTGTCGTTACGTTTTTTTACGTAAGAAAGTTTTGAAAACGCAGAAAAATTCAACACGATGAACTTTTGCGAGCGTTTTGACGTTTCTGTGAACCTGGAACTGTTGGTTTTCGCGGTGCTTTTGTTGATTTGTTGGCATTTTGTATGGTTTTTAATCGTTTTTCGAATGGTATATTTTCAACGCGGTTGTAAGGCAACGGGAAGGTTACGGGACAAAGCAAACGACAATGCAGTTTTGTGACATAGCCTTTAGCCTTGCACAAGTAACAGTCTCGGTCTGCAATATACAGTCTACAAGCTTGCAAGAGCAAGGAAGACTTATACAAGCAACAGTGCCGGTAGGGCTTCAAGCCCTTCAGACACTATCTAAAAGCAACCGCTTCATTTAAGTGCACCAAATGAGCTTTTAAGCTTCAGGCCTTATTCAAACCATTTTGCGTTAGGGAAAATAGCCTCTATGTTTAAATAGAGCCTTATCGAAAGAAAATTTTTATTAACAAACGCACCAGTGTCTCGTGTCTGAGCCATTTAATGTGCGCGCTTGTGCTTATTTTTAAAGCGTGACTATGGGCGTAATACTTGAATCTTACGAATATTTTTGTTTCGAAAATGTTTTTTTTTATATTTTCTTTAAGTACCAAGAAGAGCCATGAGTAAAATACGGTAAAAGCGAAAATTATTTCAGAAAACAAATAGTTTTTTTTACTTAAAACGCCCCCCAAAACTGGGCGGAGCTCAAAACTTTGTATGGTGCAAACTTAGAAAATAGTAATGTCTTTAATATTTGTCATAGAATTTTTTTTTCGGTTTGGCAACTTTCCGAGAAATCGGGTTTTTAAAGATCTAATAAGATCTAACATGTTAAAAGTAGGCATAGTCAATATTGTGGGCGGTCCAATTTTTGCTTTGTTAAAGGTCTTAGGCCAATATTACTCTATATTGCCATAAATTAAAGTTCCTGTGCTTTTCTAACTTGACCAAAAGCATTTTCAAAAAAAATAGTGAAATAGACGTTGTCTCACATTAAAGCCAGTAGTGGGCGCGGCCGTTGACGGATTGAGACAATTTACACACTTTGTCTGTGCAAAAAAAACCAAGCCGTGTACCAAGTTTCAGCTCTCTAGCTTGATTTTGAAGACCTAAAACCTTCACACATACCGACGGACGGACGGACGGACAGACGGACATGGCTTAATCGATTCACATGTCGTATGGTCTTAAGGGTCTACGGTGATTATTTCACTGTGTTACAAACTACGCATTAAAATACATATATACACTCGGTCGGGTAAAAACACCAGCGGAGGTATTTCTTCTTATACCCCCTCCCATAGGATAGGGAGTTAAGTTTGATTCATAGTTTGCATCATAGAGAAATTATCACATAGAACATAGAGAAAAAATCACCGTAGACTGGCCATATGATCGGGATAGAACTGTAAAGTTGAATGGGCCATGTCAGTCCGTTCTTCCGCCCGTCCGTCCGTCCGTGTGTCGGTAGTTTTTAGGCCTTAAATTTTGAGCAAAGAACTTAAAATCTGTTCTTTCTAGGTCCCAAAGCAGTACAAGTGTAGAAAGTTTTGAAATCCGCCCACTGACACGCCCACTTTACATTGCATGAAAAATTGAAGTTGTCGTAAGAAGTTAAAGCTTGGTATGCGTTATACTCACTTAAGTGTATTGTGATTGGCATTTAAAAAGAAAGTCAAAACCGCCCCCATTTAGGCGTTGTCATATTTAATTCGCATTATAATAAACGGGTTTTATTCGGTGTATTTGCTTGAAATCGAAAAAAATTGCATTACAATATGTTCAGATATATGCGTAAGCTATCAGCAGAAATGAATAAATGTTTGCCACGCCCATTTTCGGGGGCGTTTTTAAGTATAAACCAAATTTTAAATATGAAAATAGAAGGAAGATGTGTAAACCATCTCTGATAAAAAATATGAACAAGTAGAACGATGTTATTGAAAAGGGGTTGATGCCACGCCCCTTTTTTAAGGAAGAAGATTTTTAACTGACAATTCTAAATACAATTAAAATTAATAGAAACTGGATTTAACAACCAAGATTAAATATCTTCGATTCGGCAAATCTTAAGAAGTTTAAATTCAGTTGGTGGTAAAATTTTACAACCTGGCAATTTTTGAGCAATTTTAGAATCATGATGCTAGCTTCTTAGGGCCAGTTTTTCAGTTCGAGTTAAACCCAGCTTAAACCAAAATCTGTTAATCCCGGAACAAAAGGAATCTAGAGTTAACCCAGCGAATAGTTTTTCAGTGTGGAGTTAACTCCCTCAGTTAAGTTGTCAAAATTTTCGACTCTCGAAATTATTAACTCTCCAAGCTCTCACTTCAAAAATAGAGGTTCGAGTCATTTTCAAATGTAATTTTTCACAGAAACACCCAAAGCCACTGCCATTTCACATAGAGAAAAAACATTCCAAGAAGTTCATACTGTTCACCAGAGTTAAACCGGGATTAACTCACCAAATTTGGCGAGTTAAGCCGCGATTAATCCGCGATGTTCACTGAAAAACAAGTTTCTGGGGTTAATCTCAGTTTAACTCGGAAACTCGGATGATCTCGCACTGAAAAACTGGCCCATAGAAGAATTAGGGTCAACAGAGCTTATCTTAGCCTTAATAGAAGTATAAAGTATGTATGGAGAGTCTGGTTTCTAGTCAGTGACATTTAGTCAAATACACACAGGGAACTTCTTTAAGCTATACGACACGAATATAAAAAAGCAACAAAATATTTCAAGAACTGCTACTTCTTTTACTCGCAAAAATAAGGTTTCAAAGTAAGAGCCTGTCTTCAACAGATCCCCTCTTCAACAACGAACAAGTTTTGAAACCAATTATCCATCTTTTTTTATTTGGTATCAATTTACAGGCTGCCTTATTATTGTAGACCCTGTCTCATTAGGGATATGCTCGCCCCCAAAGAAATATGCCCCCAAAGACATATTTTTTTAACTAACGAGTGTATGTTTTTTTGACATTTCATGGCGCCAGTAAAAGATATGTGTGGAGTGAAGCGGCTTGGTATAGCGACTTGTGGTGCAAAATTAACTAAGAGTTAAAAACACTATCTTTTTTTTAATTTCTGAAAATGTCAACCCCTCGTGACGCCTTAAAGAGTGTCGGGCGACTGTGCTTTCTCAGAATTTATTGCAGGTTCGCCTTGACTAAATGTTTTATTTCAATTCGTAGTTAACAAAGCTCTAAGCTAGAAAAGAAATAACGCTGATATATGAAACAAACACAAATTCCATCAATATCAGGAATACAAAAAGCTCATCGGTTTTTGATTTAAGCGTCCTTTCTAAGAAAAACAAAGAGATTCTGCTTCAGACAGTCAAAGTAATTGCAAGGATTGTTTGCACAGCTTTTACTAATTCAAAAACAAAATTCAGTTTTGCACAGGTTGAAGCTCTACATACTCCAGGTGCGTTCTATTGAAATTCATAGTCAAACAGTTCCACGAATTTTTTTAAGTGAAATTCAGCCACCGTCGGTCGTATAGCTCGACGACGCTCATTTGACTGGCATACGAAGTGTTCATGTTGTCCTGCATCATCGTTTAAGCAAGTCCACTGTTTTTCAGAGAATCCTAGCTGCACAAACATTCTGTTCCACGAACAGAAGCAAATTATAATTAAGGCGCCACCTCGCACACTGAACTGACTGACTGAACACCTCAAGCTCAACCCCACAGCCAAAAAATAGTTCAGCGCGTTTAATTAAATTTTACATTTCATTTGTCTGTTCTTTGAAATTATCCTTTGAATTTTGACCCCATTGTCCTCGCGGCAAATGGGGTGGGTGTGTTTGGTGGTGAGTGCTCTGGTGACTATAGTTAGAAGAACAAAAAAAGGAGAAAAAAACAAACTACTAATGGAAAATTTTACTTTTCATTTTACACAGCTGCCATTCGCACCCAGCCGTACGACCTGCTGCGATGGTCGGCCGAATATTTTCGTTGCCTGGCAAACAACGTACCGCCGCCGGCAAAAATCCGCTTAGAACGAGAATGTCGACAAGGCAGCCTGACAAAGGGATACTTAAAGGTACTCGTCGCTCAGGTTCGTATATACAAACGAAAATCTCACAATACACCCAGGATACTAACTGTCTTCGTTTGGCTGGATGGTGCTTACCCCGTTTACCTGGATGTGTGTCCACCCCATCGCTGTGCACACAATGACTGTCCATTTCCGACGCAATGAATACTGATGAACAAACACACCGGCATCCCTTTGAATTTCTGGCCGCACTGGACGTCCTTCCTTTCGACGACTCGGCTGTACGCTACACGGCCGTTCTTGCTAAATGCTCGGAATGAAAAATCAGGTCGGAAAAGGATTCTTCATTAGCCGTTGCCTACTGCAGGAGCGATGGAAGGCCCTTTGCTTGCCCGAGGTAAATTGTTGTTGTATTTTTATACATATATACATGCATAATTTTTTCTTTATCCTTTTGGGGAGCTTTTCTATCCTGTGGGCTACTCTTACTTTTTCTCTTTTGCCTGTGATTTACAATTTTTTTTCCGTTTGCTAATTTCCATGAAATCCGTTTAAGTTTTGGGATGGGAGGCACGGCAGCTCGAGGGCTGAGCACGAGTCCTGCTCTGAGTTGGCCTTGCTCCTGTTGGACGTCCTTTGAGTGTTGTTTTTTGCAATTGTTTGTGTGTGCTATTTTTTTGTTTTTTTTTGCGTTTGCTCTCATTTTTCGTTGGCATTTTATTTTTGCAATTATTTACGCGTTTTCTTGTTACATCCTGGTCGGTCGCGGGGAGACGAATTTTCGTTCGTTATTTTCGTTTGGGCTGTGCTTTATTGCTTTAGCTTGTCTCGTATCCTTAATGTAATTTTATTAAAATATTTTTTGCCGCTGTTGTTTTTTTTACCGGCACGGATGTGAATCAAAATGAAAATTCGTGACGTGCGGAAATGAGCTAAGGATATTGTCTTGTATTGTTCGAATTATATGGACTGGGTTGAAAACTTCAATATTTTCCAACAGGATGAACTGCTGAAGTATTTATCGCTCAGTCGAATGCTGAATTGGCCCCAAGTTCACTGGTTGAAGCTGCTTGCTGTCATGATTGGATCCTTGAACGAGGTGAGTGTTGTTGGCACTTGAAGCTGTCAGGAAGTCGAAATTTTGTAAACTTTACAATTGCACTTGACATGGTCACGTTTATGTTTAACGTAGGTAAAGGGGTAAAGGCTGCTACCAACTGCGAATATTCTTAGAACTAATTGAAAAAAGTCCTTTTTACGTAGGGGAGATAATTTTTTTTTGGGTTGACTTGTTGTGAAAATTAAAAGTGTGTAGCAGTAGGTACCTACCAATCTCCTGACTGAAGCTTAACATGTATTGCAGCATCTTTTTTGCTTCAGCTATTCAGACAATTATTCTATTATTCTAAGAAATGTGGTAAAAAAATAAGGATTATGGGACATCTAGTGGGAGAACTTAAACTTCTTAGGTTACGTACCGCAGAGCTTTACTTAATTTGCTGAAAGAATGAATGGTCTGCCTCAAGGTTCCATACTCTCTACTTCTCTGTTTTAAATTAAAAAGTTTTTGACTAGGTGAAGCTCAAAAATCGGGGAACCTGTTGACACGCTTTGAAGCCAGAAATGGAAACGAACCGGCTATTTTACTAGAGGACTTATACAAGGTGAAATATCATTATGAAAAATTAAGAAAACTATTTAATGAGCCTTTTTTTTATAATACACTCGCGAACAAGGGATTAGGCTACCCTTAAAATGTTACGAGCGGAAATGATTAAAAAGTGAAGAAAAGGGAGAAAGGGTAGCACGATGCACTCTTGTTTTGAATAGCTGCATGTTGTAATGGGTAGGAAAGACTGATTGTGGTAGGACATTCCACGTTCGTGTTGAACGGCTTTTGAGAGAACCTCTGAACTTCACCGTGCGTCCGAAGGAGGGCTCGAGGATGAACTGATGCGCATTGACGAGATTTGTTGAAAATCTTGAGGGGCGGAATGCTATTGGCTATTTCTCTGGAAGAATGGCCTTGATGTTCGTATAATGATGCTATCGTGATGGGCTTGCAAGCACAACAGCTGCCTTAGGTGCGCACCTGCCCTGATATGAGATTTACATTTTAGTTATTCCCTTCAAAAAAGCCTTCAAGTGGGCCTGAAGTAATTTCTCTTTGCCTGACCTAGGAAGATTGAAAATGAGGTGTTTTAGTATGCGCTAAATTTTGTAGGGCCGAAACGAGGTGTTGTCATGGGGTCATGGGTTAAATAAAAAGCAATTTGCTGCTCAGTTTCTGCTTACCTTGAAGTCCGTTTGCTTTAAAAATTTGTAAAAACTATTTTCTAGATATTTGAGTTTCGGACAAGGCGGCATGCACCTTGAGAGTAAACACTGTAGCGACTTTTAAAATTTTCACGATGCTTTCTTATCGAAGCCATTTGCCATTAGGCAAGCTGAAGTCAGCTTTCATAAATATCCCATTACAAGCCATTCGTATGCCACGACCATAATAGCCTTTTGCTCGTTTTCGTTAGATTTTCGTTAACTTGCTCTCCTAAGCTAGTCCTACTCAAGTGAGAGGTTCGACACGACAGCTGGGTTATCACAACTTTCATACGACTTCCGTAATCGTTTACTCAAGTCTATTATGGGCACCATAAGCGTTTGGAAGAACTTGAGTGGGCTTTTCGATATATTTTGCCATAAGGTTTTACCCACTATATTAAAGTCTATTATGGTTTGGGTAAGGCTTAATATTACGTCAAATAATACCCAAAAATATGAAATTAAAAGTTGTTGTTGCGTCATATTTGTTGTTAAGTCATTATTTTTGTGATCCTATTTAGTTTTCAGTTCGAAACTTTTTCCTGAGTACTTTTTTCCTAAAACCGTGTTCGTACTCAGTAATTTCGCAATAATTATTGTGGAATTTGTGGGCCCCGTGTTGCAGTGGTTAGTTTGTCGGACTACTGCTCCCGGGTTCGAATCGGGAACGGGACAACAAAATTTTCCATTTTCGCTGGGGCTCAAACTTTCCGATAGTTTGATTTGTCTTGAGCTATGCTCATCACAGTTCGCTGTTCAAAATCGACAATAAACTATAGATCCGCTCCATGTGAATGAGAAAACCTTAATCTAGTCCAATTCAACTCAATATACGAAATCAGCAAACAGCTTTCAAGCCCTGCGCAGAATGGTGATGTTGATGTATCCGAGTATCGTAGACAATACTTTTGTTGATGCAAGTATTTTCTATCGCGAACGCAAAAGAATTTTACTAGAATTTCAGATCGAGAAATATTTAAATTTATTTTTAATTGCAACCACATTTTTCGGTAAAATTTTGCGAAGCGAAATATAACTAAAAAAAAGAAGACATAAAACGTCAAATATTTGGATTTGATTTCAATCTAAACAGTTGTAAGTATGCACCTATTTGAACAACATCAACCAACAATGTCAACCTCAAAATTCACCATTTTGTTGCAGAGCGCACAGCTGACTGCATTTATTTTTTTGACAGATTCAACCCATGAACATAAGCATCAACCATTCTGCGCATCCCTTTACATTTTTTACACAATTTAACAAACTTCGCTTTTTTGATGACACCTATCAAAAGGTTTGTTTGATTTGTTTTGTCGGAACGTCAGCAAAACACGTAGAATTCGGTACAGTTTTTATTAGAATCTATTACGAGAATAATTTTCAATCCCTTCGTGATAAATTACAATTCGTACGGTAAATCTCGAATCTGAGATGAGATTTCAAGCTTTGCTCAATAGCGGATTATTGTCCGGTTGAAACACCCTATTTATTTTTGTGTTTGTAAAAGACCAGTGTTTTTTAGAACACACTTGAATGAGGTTTCTTATTCTTCATTTTTTCTTTTGCGGTCGTGGGCCTCATCTTCTTTATAGCTCTAGCGTTACCCATCGTTTTGATAAAAATGTTTATGTTGCTCTTTGGCCTTAGACAAAGCGTAGCAACTCAAATTTCGGTGTAGAGCAATAATGGCCCTAAAAGGTAAAAACTGGACCGCCTACAATACCGACCATGCCCACTTTTAGCATGTAAGATCTTAAAGAACCCGATTTCTCGAAAAGTTCACTCCAAATCGAAAAAGTTGCATGACAAATATTGTAGATATTACTATTTGCTAAGTTTGGTCCATACAAAGCTTTTGAGCTCCGCCCACTTTTAGGGGGCGTTTTTTTTATTTTTAGCAAAAAACTGTATTTTTCCTTAATAGTTTTCGGTTTTAAAGCATTTTGTCATGATTCTAACGATATTACAATTAATTGATTTTAATTTTTAGCCCATGCCCACTTCTGGGGGCGTGGCCTATACAAATAAAATATGTTTTCGGGACAAAAAATTTTAAGGTTTGGTGTTACACGGTGTATAGGGTTGTGTATATAAAAGTTTGTGACAGACGAACTCTTGCACTTACTCACTTGTTTTGGACTGTCTTATATCTTGCTAGTGGTTAAGGCTTCGATATGATTTTTAGAAGTTGGTGTAAGGATTGGTATTCGCCTCTTTTTGGTATAAGTCTGTGTCCTCATCTGATCAAGTTTTGCAAAGTCTTGGTCTAAGGTGAAGCGAGGTTAGTGGGCTAATGAGGTTAAATTGATACACTCCTCATCACACTTAGTTTTGTGGAGACCCATTTTGATGTCCAGTGAGGGAAAGTCTTTGCTAATGTTTGGATGAGTCGATTTTCTTTTCACTTTTCGGCGCCCCGTATAGGCTGTGAAGTTCTTTCAGCCACTTCGATAACTTAGCATCCGTACCAAAAACAACAGGGAAGTTTGGTACATATGAAAGTTCTGTTGTGCCCTTGAAGAGGTATCTTCCAAATGTTGTGTTCCTTAAGGCACAGAAAGTGACGTATGTCCTCGCGGCATTCCGTATCGCCACATCCTTTGCGCATATCACGATTCACGACAGTCAAGTTTTGATTGGATAAAATTATGTCTCAGAAATTTGTGTCTCCTACTAACGCCGACATTATCTTTTTCTCACTCTCAATGAGTGTGTCCGCAACTTGTCCGCGACTTGGCCTAATTATAGGCACCATTCTCCTTGAAATTTTGCAGGTGGACAAGGAGCAAAATGTCTACACTCGGTTTTTATATTCCATCCGCCCTCAGAGCCCACAAAGAGGAGGTTGAATTTATGTTGAAAAAATTGTCCACAAAATCCGGTGCTGATCCTTGGCGTGAAAGTTTGTCAGCTTTGCAATTGCATGGAACTGTCCTCTGGCCAGAAACGTAACAGAGTTTTACATTGCTTACTTAGGGCGTTCTCTTATAGTTCGCTGGTGGTGGGCAAGAATTTCCCTTAAACCATTAAAACTGCGTCTTTGGCGTAAGCCACCCATTGAAGACCTCCCACACACAGTATTTAAGGTATCTCGAAAATTCTAGTAAATCGTATTCAGTACCATTGGTCAAAGGACGATGCCTTACTGTCGAGAGGCTCTAGAGGTAGTCAGCTTTACGACAATCAGGCATGTTAGGCGGTTAACAGCGGTTAACAGCGTCAACTGGATTACAAAATTGTATATCCAAAAGTTTTTCAAAAAGCATGAGCTTAAATCCTTTTTGTATTTGTGAATTAACTCGTAACTTCCATTTTGTGTCTTTATATTTCCAAATGCGAAATAAAAAATAATCGTTTCAACAGAAGAAAATTGGCGCAGTCGGTATAGTTCTTATGGAAAAATACGTTAGAAGGTTTAAAGATATCGATTGAGACATTCTGAACGTTTTTGGAAAAAAGATTTAGTCACATCTAAAAACTACAGTTTTACCGATGAGTCAGAAGACGTATTGGTACACTTTAGTTTCATCACTGAATCTGCTTAAGCTTACTTCCTTAAATGGTTCTGAGATAACCTGCCTAATGTGGCACCTAACTTACCTTATAAAACGTCAAGAATTTTGGCTGCGAATTTACACTTTGTCCAAAAAAAACATGATCCCTAATAGTGGGTAAGCAAAGTAGAACATCTTGGCAAAGAAGAATTTCAATGCCAAAAAGCTTCCCATTAAAGAAAATAATTATTGAAGTCCATTCCAAGGACATCGTCTCTGTGCATCCTTACCTCTCCTAACCCCAGTGCAAAACACAAACCACATCCATATAGCTTTACAAAACAAACAAACTACACACCCTTTCACTCCTATCCTTCGCCAGGATGTTAAATAAACCTCTACTCAGAATATTTCTTCTTTGCATATACGCTCCGCACTCCATGCAGACGCCACAGGATACCATGGTGATGGTTTGCGAACTATTGACTGACGACATGGAAGGTGGTCTCGCAAGGGTACCATATTGGATGTTCAAGATCTGTTACACCTTTGTGGCGGAACTCGAGTGTTCGCTGGAGCAGTGTTTCGTAAATGGTCAGCTAGTTCTGTAAGTAATACGCAATAAGGGGGTTTAATATAGACATATGTGTGTGTAATCGCCTACCGCACCTGACACGCAAACGGTCAACAGGACCTTTGGAGACAAACCGTGCGTATAGCATGACCTATACACACACCCACCTACCTGTGGCCAATATGTGCGTGTGGTCTTAGTCTAATTAAACTGTTCTTTGTCGTTACGTGCTGTTGCATAGAGTAGGTATAGTTGAAGGACTTCATAAAGCTAACAATGTGACTTTACAGGCCGTGGGGTGATTTGGAGGAGGCAACGCAAATGGAAAGCCTACCACGAATACTGTCGGCCACTTTATTGAAGGACACCATTATCACGTCATGCAAGGCAAAGCTTCTAGAGAATCCAAGCAAAGTGGTGAGTAAACACATTGGGAATTTCATAGAGGGGTATTAAGCTGTCAAGCGAGGGATTTGTCAATGTCATGGATCGGTAAATGAAGGGGTTATCGTGTGGTTACGCGACTTACTCGACTCCCAACCTGTTAAACAGGAGGGGGCTTTTTTTCAACTCTATTCTGGGTAATTTTTTTACAGCATACTTTTCTCATCACTTCAGAAAATGAGTCCACTTGAAAGTCCATCGAGCACGGCCAGCACAGAATTTATGATCAACGCTCAGCTGGGTGATCCTAAGGAGCTCTTGGGAAAATGTGAAGATTTCGATACGATTTTGCTCCTTCTTACAGATGTTTGTATAGACGGACACAAAAAAAGCCGACCCTCATGCCAAGATTTGCATTTTCAGAAAGACGACAAGCCCCTTACCGAAGAAGACTTCAACGGTCCACATGTCATTTCGGAGGAGCAATTGCAAAAGGCTCTAAAGATCCAAGAGGATTGTCGCGAAAAACGCCAGGAGCAAGATGATCAAACTGAAAAGAACGCCTCCAACCAAATGAACGAGGAAGCCTTTAAAATGCTCCGGGAAATGGGACCGCCTTGGACATTGCTACATCAGTTCACCACTCATGATTGCAACACCGCTAGCTACAACTTCATTGATGCGAAGTCTGTTTTCTCCGATGCCACACCAGAAGTCACATCGGTGGAGAGTTTCGACTTAGTCAAGGAAGCGACGAAGGAGGCCGATTCGCAACCATCAACGTCATCGAGTTGCCTCGACGCGCAAATGGAGGAGGAGAAATGCTCTGTAGAGAGTCTCAAGTCCATGCTTGAGGAAGCAAACAATCAGAATAAATGCGACCTAAAGCGAACGTCTAGTGTGGTCTCGTATTTGAAGTCCGAAGAGCTCAGTGTCCTGCAGAGAGCAGGCGAGCCATTCAGCCCGTCAGTTAACCTCAAAGATGTGACTAGTGCTCTTGAGCGGGCTGAGGCTAATGGAAAGAATTTCTCTAACATCAGTGAGATGATAGATTACATTGCTGCAGCCGTGTCGGGGAACATTGACGACTTTCCACCGATCCCAGAAAAGCCTCTTGAAGAGCAGCCAGCACCAGTGACTGATGAAGTCGAAGAATTATCTTTAACAAACATGGACAAGGTATCAATGGAAATTCCCCCAGAGTGGCAAGAGACCGTACCTAAGCAGGTCGTTGTGCCTCCAAAAACTGCTGAGCCTGAACAACAAGAGGAGGAACAGAAAGCTGAGGAACAGAAAGCTGAGGAAGCACAACCTACGAAGGAAGATATGACGGCCATTTTCGAAGACACAGTCGGCGTGCCCCCCGAGCAAGTGGCAAAGATGCCGAAGTTCTGCTTTGAAAAGAAAGACGCTGACGAGTTGATTCTTGGGCTGGTTAAACCTTCTGAGGAGAGCATAGCAGTAGAAGAAGAAGATCTGGGATCAGTGCTTTCAGCAACTGACGTACAGCAAACGGATGGAGAAGGTTACCGCCAAGATGTCGAAGATATGTTTGATGAAACAGACGATCCTGAAAAGACAAAAATCTCTGATGAAAGGCCAAAGACCAAGTTATGCTGTGTAAGTATACCAATGTAGGTATGAGGCACTTAATTTTTTCATTTCTCATCCTACAGGTAGACGCGCCAACACTAGAACCAAAGCCACATCCGCCTCCACCTTTGAAGTACCATTGCTCAATCCAACCCATACCCGGGATCGGACCGGCTGTCACACAAAAGACAATTGACGAGTTCTTGGCATTCCTGCGAGTGCGTTCCCGCACCCAAAAGGGAATGATTCATCCGAAGAATTTCAAGGAGGAGAAATGTCCCTACATGGTGGACACAAGCTCCAACTAATCCCATTCTACAGAGAGTTTATTGGAATATACTTGCCCATGTCGGTACTAGTCCGTCCAAATTGTAGACCGTTTGGTGGCATGTTTGTTGCATTAGCACCGAGGTCTCGGGGCTGTCGCTATTAATTTCTGTTTTATGTGACATAATTTGCTTCCCGGAATAAACAGCACATTATTAATTTGATTCGATAATTACATTTTCAAACTTGCACAAACACACTCGCACACTTGGTCGCGTCTCTAAATGCCGTGTCCAAACTAATGACTCGTAAGTTGAGAGCAAATGCGATAGGATGGCATCAGGAAGGCGCACTTGATCCGAAACGATTATCCCAGCATTTCGATCAAAATTAATTTTACCATCAACGGAGTAGGTATTGTGAGAGAGGTTAAGTGTGCATGTGGTCAGAGTCCTGGACGGGCGTGTGATGTTTGGTCCGTCCTGTGGATAGAACATGTCATCCGTGTTGATGCATAACGTTATTGAATCACAATCGGGTGAGATGTTTAATGGGAGTGAAATTCCACCAACTCGATCGGGAATTTTGATATTCAAGCGATTTTCACACATGAGACGGCATTGATGGCAAACGACCTTCAGGTGATGTTTATTTAAGGGCTGTGAATGTCCATAAAAGATGGATTTCACACAATCCAGAGGATTTATATTACATTCCATGCACCGTGCGTCGGGGCTTGTGTATTAATTTTCCCACTGCTTTAAGACAATTTTTTAAAGCCTCGCTTTTCAGGTTTATTGAACTAAAAGGACTTTCATCTCAAGACTTTTTTCTACCACAGAGCATTGGTTTTTCGCCTGGTTTCGGTGGCGTATACGCAACATTTTGCCACCAAACACAAGAGATGACAAAGAAGGAAAAAAATAGGTAAAGAATGAGGAAAAAAAGTTTCAGTGGGGAGGGTAGGAGAGGCTCGAAGAAGGAAATAAAAAATTAAGCGTTAAAGGAGATTCTGTAGGAATTAGTAATTCGGAAGAAAGTATCAGTTTATGTTTAGCTTAATAAGTTCGGTACAAGCAAGTTGACAAAATCATGTTTTGGAAGCTACAAAAAAGCCAACTGACATCAAGCCTTAACCTTAAGCTCACCAAAAAAAATCGTAAAAAGGTGATCTGGCGCGATCTTCAGCAAAAAACACTGCGCCTTTACCGAAAAAAAGTAACTCACCAGAAATTCCTTGTTTAATTACTAAACATAACTTTATCTTTCACCGGATGGTAGCAGAGGAATTCCCAGATTAAAGATGGTGTCTACAATTCCAGTCAGGCATAACAACTTTGTGAACACCTTTTATGGGCTACTACCACGTAGTCTTAACTTAGACCTACAAAGAGCGGCCTGCCTGGCTCTCTCCTTCGGACTCTCTAAAAAAAGTTCTGGCTTTCAAAGTTGGGGATGGTGCCATCGGAGTGACTTCTCGGCCACCTAAAAAAATACTAATTACGAACCGGCATACATGCTTCGGATTCGGACGGATGGAATGGTAAGCTCCTTAGCAGATGAGGGGCGGTGGC
Source organism: Neoascia interrupta (assembly GCA_947623515.1). NCBI lineage: Eukaryota > Metazoa > Arthropoda > Insecta > Diptera > Syrphidae > Neoascia > Neoascia interrupta. The sequence goes on from OX392464.1 coordinate 17,662,271, forward strand.
CAAGTAACTAACTGGAATCACTGCCATCCAGGATTTGCCTTTGGTAGGGTCGGGCAAAAGAAGGGGCGCAATCTATGCTACGGCGACTAGCTACCGACAACCAAAGCAACGCTTATTTGAATGTGGTTTCACCGTTGGAGAAAGACTTAAGCAAAAAGTCTTGAGCTTCAGGTATGTCCGCATAAAGGCTATGTTCACCAATAAGCTATGAGGCTTTCGCATGCCCCCGCAGAGAAGACAGATGAGGACGCCAAAGAATATATTCTACGATACGAGCTCCAGGGCAAAAAGTATGAGTAATGCCCTTGCTACGACATTAAGTTTGTCCTAGGTGATTTGAATGGCAAACTAGAAAGCGACGACATCTTTCCGGACGGTGTGCGGTTGGAAAGCACAGCCTCTACTTCACGACCTTCAATAAGGGACTCAAACCAATTGACTTTGCTGCGAGACGACACGTTGTGGTAGCATAAAATTCTCGCATCTCTCCACAGAAGACATGGAAATCTCGGGACTAATGAACCGTAAACAGATTGACCATATTGCGATCGACGCAAGACATTCGGACATTTCGGTATCATAGATGTCCGAACTTTCGACGGGTTAAGATTGATTCGGATCATTACTTTGTTGTAGCTAAGAAACAGCTGCGAGTATCTTAACCGACAAAGCGAAGTAATGGAAATGCCGTGAGGAAGTTTGACAGCTGGAGAGATCGCAAGATCCTTTTCAAACCGAGTCTGGCAAAGTGTGGAGTTGAAATATTAGCGGACCGAAACGTCGAAAAAAAACCGTGTGTGGTTCACCGGCAGGGTACGATCCTGCAACCCTTACCTGTCGTGAGTAATGCTCTACCACTTGAGCTGCAGTGAACACGATTGATTCTGTATACAGATTCGACCACCTCAATAGTTTTGGCCTTACGTATGCTATACTCGTTGCTATTCTTTGTATTTAACTGATAAGGAATGGCGCATAGAAGACATTGTGTTGGTGAATTTCGTGCATTGCTGCTTGACTACGTGTAACCTTCTACGAAGTCCCATGAAGCTAGCATCAAGCGTTAATCGTTAAGCCACTGGCATTATGGCCGAAATTCCGTCAGAGATGCCGCTTCTGATGTGCTGGTTTTCAAACGGCCACCACAACAACACTCATGGTGTGATGATGAATGTGGCAGATCCAGGTAAACAAGAAGCTTACAAAACAGAGCACAGAAGAAGTAGAATTACTCGCGAGCTCTACGATCAGGGGAGGAAAGAGATCACCGGCTTCCCCGAAGGTAAAAGAATAAGCACTGGAAGCGCACGATTGAAGCGATGCTTGGAGGAATGCTACCACATGAACGAGGTTGAAAATTTAAGCATAGAACCAAAAGGCGTACTGCCAGGGGTAATAAATTCGAGTTAAGTCGTGCTTTCAGGCTTCGACGGAACATCATAGTGGCATCACAGTCGGTTCTAAGGATTTGAAAAGCATTCTTGCAGGCCTTAAAATAGCGAAGACGAACTTAATCCCACTGTCAGGCATGAGGAACCATTCAAACACGACCAAGAAGCTACTGAAGAATCATGCGAAAGATATGGTCCATCCGACCCGGATGAAGTCAAAGTAGCTATTCTAAGCTTAAGTGCAACAAAACAGCTGGAGCTGACGGCCTTTCTGCCGAACTTTTCAAACAAATCAGCTGGCTTTGAACTGCATCAACTCAATTGCAAGATATGGTCGGAAAAAAGCAAGCCCGATGGATGAAACCTCAGCATTGTTTGACCGATCCTCAGAATGGCAGTCTGAATTGTTTCAACTACAGCAGTATAAGTCTTCTTATAGCACCGCATACAAAAACTTTTCTGCTGTACTATGGGAACGCACAAAGCCGTCTTTGAAAAGCAATGTGAAAGGTCCATACCACTATGATTTTAGTCCAGAAAGTTCCACCATCATTGATACTGCGGCTGATCTTAGAAGAAAATCGATCCCCACCACCTTTTTATTGGATAAAAAGCCTCGTATGATAGGATCTAAAGAGACCCTATATAGCTATAAAGCACCATGTCTAGTTTTCACTTCACTGTAAAACTGGTCAGCTTATGCAGGATGGAGACGGAAAACTCACGCTGTTCTGTTAAGGTCGGTAAAAACTTCATAACCCAACACTTGTATTTCAAAAACTTAAAGTAGTCATGTTCCTTCGTTTACATCACACTTGAGAGACTTGTGCAGAACTTCCGCGCCAAGAGGCACAATCTTTCAAAGTCAGTCCAATAATTACTCGCATACGCAGGCGAAAGAACACAGCGTGATGTCAGTGAACCCTTCGTGGGTACCGGGACAGAAGCTGCGAATATGGACTTACAAGTCAATGAGGGCAAAACCAAGCGTATGTTGACACCAGTGAAAGGCACCCAACACCGACGTCGCGATCAGAACGTCACCATAGATAGATATAACTTTGAAGTAGTTAGGGACTTTGTCCACCTGGGTTCGGCTATAAATTCAAACAATGATACCATTGCTGCAATCAAACGAGGGCTAACTCTTGCCAACTGCTACTTCTTTAGGTATATTGGGAAGTTGAGAAGCAAATTCCTCTCTTGAGCAAGTAATCCGAGAGAGACCATTTATAAAACCGTCATCATCCCAGTCTGGCGTTACCATGCAGAAGTTAGATAGATAGATAGATAGATAGATAGATATATTTTTATTTTATTTCAGTACAATATCTTATTAAACTAGAAAACAATTTACAATTCATTAAAATTAGAAATTAAAGTACGGAAATTTACTTGACATTCTATATTTTTATATTAATAAATAAGAAAATAGTGTTGAATGTCTACTGAGCATTTTAAAACAATACAGTATAAATATGGGTGGGGTGACCCTTAAAAGCAAAATAAAAACAATGCATACCTTTATTACATACTTGCGGTTTCAAAAGAAAATACATTAAATTAACATTTGAAGTTGAAAGAAAATCTTATCGAAAGACCTATTACTTGAGAGAAAATCAAGCGAAAAAACTAAATTTTTAAGTCACACCAGATACTCGGAAAGAAGTTGTTTAATGGCAGCAAAGTTAAAACCAAGAAGCCACTTTTTTACAAGATTAAGAAATTTAACAGTTAGAGAAGCCGATCTGTACGATACTGGAAGTTTGTTAAATAGCCGAATCGAGGAAATACTATAAAAATTACGATACGCTGTGGTGCGGAAAAAAGGAACATTAGCTGAGTATGAAAAGTTGCCAAAGTTTGGACCATTTCAAAGGCAGATGAAAACGCTTTATAATCGTTTGAGACAATTCGTGGTCCCTGCTTAGATGGAGAGTGAAGAAGGAGATACTCGCGTGATGTTGCGAAGCTAGAACTTTTAGATGTCACGAATAATGTCAGTTATTCGGCTTTCGTTGAGAGGTTGCAATTGAATGAAGGTGTGCTATTAAAAAGTCACTGTCACGGTCTTTGAATGTCTTCTCACAGGAAAGGCAAACCTATAACACTGAAATAGTGCCCCGAGATGTAAGGAGATACTTATTTACTTTATTTTGAATAAATTGAATGTGACTGTCATGGATGAACGTCACCTGGAATAGTTCACCTGATGGGGAAGTTTTCCATGAGTAGCAGACTTGATCCTCATCTCGATTTTAGAACCGTCTGCGAACCAGAAAAGGTCAAACCGAGACAAAGGTTGAACTTTTCCCATTCATCCTCAGTTACATTCTGCAAGCATATTGTGGAGAGACATATTAAATGGGTTTTCACATTCAAAGTTGTTCAGCATGCTGGCAAGCTGGCGACCTTGTTGCTCTTAAGCCTTTTAAAAGGTTAGCTAGCTTTTCAATAGGAGATGGTGACTGACGAGACTTTCCTCTCGATCGACTGGACTTTCGTTCTTTATTGTACCTTTTCTTCCTCTGCTGAAAATGTTGAATCTATACATCAATCATTCCCTGTGGTTTGGTGACTATAGCCATTCTTCGCATTTTCGGAGAGCCTACTTATGAGGCGGCCAGCGGCCAGTTGCTTGAAGGTTTTATTAAACTTTCTAATCCTATTTCGATCGTCAGACTCTTCGGCCTGTCTGAGCTGGGAGATTGCGTAGGCCCTATTCCTTCGGCGCAATAAGCTTTTTCTCCTCCTTTATACTCACTGCTTACTAATCTTCCGTAACTTTTATTCTGTTACGGAAAAAATACAAAGGAATGGAAGGAAATCTTAAAACAGATTCAGCCATTTCGATGCGGTCACGGTACGGAAGTGTGTGACCTTGCCGGAACTAGGCACCGTCTATTAAAAATCTGCCATCAAGTGGCTTCAAAGAGCTTTTTGATAAGAGAACTCCGTGACTAACGAGTTAACATCAAGTTTACACAATTAGTTACAGTTACCTTCTGACAGACGGTTTCAAACTAAGGCCAGATTAATTTATATAGAAAGTTAAGTGCCTAAACTTTTACATATATGAGTTCAAATAAAAATTACATTAATTAAAAAAAATTAAATAAAACGTGAATGAAGAGAAACCTTAAATACCCAACCGTTCTTACACTGTAAAACCAAACTTACAAGCGCAAGTTTTTTTGCCTGATTTTACATACGATATGTCAATTAATTGTTTTGTCCATGCTGGGCAAAAAAGCCCACGCCCATTTTTTGGAAAATTCAAATTGGAAAATTCAAATCAATTAATTTTAATTTTTTTGAAATCATGAGAAATGCGTTAAGGGCAATAGTTAATGCTTTAAAAACTGTTTTTTACCTAAAACGCCCCTAAAAAATTTTCTTTCATAATGTCTTTTGGTCAAGTTAGACAAGGCGAAGGAACTCAGATTTTGGTACCAACCGACATTGGCAAGAAACCTTTATTAAGGCAAAAACGGGACCGCCCATGCCCTTGACCATGCCCACTTTTAACACGTTAGATTTTTAAAAACCCGATTTATCGAAAAATTTGCCCCAAATCGAAAAAAAAAATTATATAACAAATTAAAAATCCTATTTGCTAAGTTTGTTTCATACAAAGATTTGAGCTCCGCCCACTTTAATAGGGAGTTTTTAGGAAAAGGCTGTTTTTCTCAGGAATAATTTTTGCTTTTTGCGCTTTTTCTCATGATTCTAAAGAAATAACAATAAATTGATTTTAATTGCCAGCCTACGCCCATTTTTGGGGGCGTGGCGAATACAATTAATTAACGTACGGTGTTACGACTTCGAGCTAAAAAACTCTTTGATTTGTTGTTGCACGGTCAATAGGGTCGGGTATAAAGAAGTTCGTTACAGACGAACTCTTGCACTTATTCACTTGTTATACCCGGGGTATATTAAGTTTGATGTATAGTTTGCAACGCAGTAAAATAAACACCGTAGACCCCTTAGACCTTTTAGAGATATGAATGGGACCGACAGGAGGATCGATTAAGCCATGCCCGTCCGTCCGTCCGTATGTAAACAACTTTTAGGCCTTAAATTTTAAAGTACAGAGCTGAAATTTTGTGGGTTGGCTGAAAGTCCATAGGACCGGATCAAGTTTTAAAATTAGCCAAATCCGCTGACAGATACGCCCACCCCTGGCCCGCATGTGCGACCATCTCTAATTTTAAAAAATACATTTTCTAAATTTTAGCTATGTTAGAATAGCACTATTCTTCATTCTTGGTATGTAACATTGCCTTGAAATTGTCTTTAAAGTGGCAAAATTTTTTTAGCCTTTTCATTGATCAAGCCCACTTTTTTGAGGGATTTTAGTTTAAAATGGCTGTTTTTCAATAAATATATATGAAACTTGACTAGAAATTATATGACAAAAGTTGTCGATATTAGCATTTCCTAACTTTCATTTAGTACTATGTGCCTCCGCCCAATTTTGTGGGCGTGGCGTTAAAAACGTGATTTTTTAAGTTAAAAAGGCGGAGTTTTAGACCGAAATGTATGCAACCAACTAGTATAAAGAATTCAACAGTTATATTTTTGTATCCCGCCCACTTTTTGGAGGCGGGGCAGTTTTTTTTGTATGGTCGGGTATTTTGCAATCCGTCGTAGATGGAATGAAACTTTTGCATACGCACTGTTGCAATTTCCCACTTGTTTTCGATTAAGAATGATTTTTCGGAGAAATCAGTTTTTTGATGATTTGTGGATGATTTTGACTCGATGGTATGGGCGGGCTTATTTTTATCTAATTAATTTTGGCCATTGTTGCTCTGCACCAAAATTTGATTTTCTATGCCTTATCTAACTTGGCCAAAAGACTTTTTTATAACCGACCCAGGGTATAATAAGTTATATTTATTGTTTGTAACGCAGTGAAATAATCACCGATATCATCAATAGATCCTTTCAGAGATATGAATGGGACCGACAGAAGAATCAATTAAGCCATGTCCGGTCCGTCCGTCCGTCCGTATGCAAACAACTTTAAGGCCTTAAATTTTATGACACAGAGCTGAAATTTGGTGGGATGGCTGGAAGTCCACCTACAGACACGCCCGCTACATGCCTTTATGTGCGACAATTTCTAGTTTGTAAATTTAAGCTATGTTACAATGGGGCTAGCACATTCATTTTTCGTATATAACATTGCCCTTGTAATTATCTTTGAAAAAGCTAAAAAAGTTTGGCCTTTTCATTGACCACGCCCACTTTTTTAATGGATTTTAGCTTAAAATGACTGTTTTCCAATAAATATAGAAATTTGACTAAAAATTATATGACAAAACTTGTTGATTCTTACTTTTATGTATATCTTGCATGTGCCTTCGCCCACTTTTTTGGGCGTGGCTTAAAAAAAAGGTGATTTTTTTAGTTAAAAAGTCGGAGTTTTAGGCCGAAATGCACGCAACCTTCTATAGTATAAAACATTCAACTATTAAATTGTTATATCCCGCCCACTTTTTGGAGGCGTGGCAGTTTTCTTTTTGGTACGGTCGGGTATTTTGCAATCCGTCGTAGATGGACTGAAGCTTTTGCACACGCACTGTTGCACTTTCCCACTTGTTCAATTAAAATTTAGTTTGAAGTTTTCTGTCATCCAAGTCAACTGTGGGCGTGACTGTGGACGGATCTTATAAATTGTCACACTTTGTCTGTATAAGATGACTCATAATACAATCCAATTTTCAGCCTTCTAGCTTCACTCTAAAGACCTAAAAATTTCACACATACGGACAGATGAACAGACAGACAGATGGACGGACGGAAACGCCTTAATCAATTCACCTGTCGATCTTTATCATGTCTCTAAAAGGTCTCTACGGTGTTTATTTCACTGTGTTACAAACTATGCCCTAAAATGTATATACCCTGGGTCGGATATAAATAGTTCCATAGCTTTTGTGGTAACTTCGTTCTAAAATACTTACGAACAAAAGCCTAGAAAATTAGTCTAATGTTGGCATGAAGGACATAACAGATATCACAATTCTTAAAGGCCGGACGAGTACCCCAAAGCCTATTTTCGCAATAGCTTATTTAACTGGCCCGCAGTCCAAAAAAGAGCCCTGGAAGGTGACTATTATGGGCCACCAGAGCTGCTAGAACTACCGACATATCACCCAACGATGATCTTCAAAAACAAATGTTTATAAAGTATGTGATAAAAAAGCCCCTGATGATATGCATTAAGCCTCAGATTCCGTAAGTAAATGAAATGTTTTTCAGTGATTTTTTTTTTTAATTTGTCAGAAAAACCTAATTAACCACTAAATACGCCAACGGCAACCTTTAATTATGAGCCCATGTTTTTCGACCGCGCTACATAAATTCTCCTGAAACTCGGCTGCATTCAGGCTATCACACATCCTCTTAAACATATGAATTTTCATTGTTTGACTGGAGTATTTACTCCGGAACCATCCCAAGATTAATAGACCTTAAATGGCTTAACCCCACCGCACACAACGGATTGCCACCATCCCTTCAAGGTCTTGTGGACAAAGTGAATATAAATACCTCAACATAATTATCGGCGCATTAATGTTTACTTTTAATTTTCACACTGCCGAACAGCTTCATTAAAAAGTTAATTAATTTAAACCTTTTCATTTAAACTTTTTTAAGGTAGAAACACAACTTATTAAATTATTTTATTTTTTATTAAAAATCATATCAAGTTGGCATTAAGTCCCCTCTAGAGGCATATTATATAACTTGAATACTTTAAATGAGTTACAAATTAATTAAAATATTTAATCATTGTTAATTTGTTCAAAAATATTTGTATTTATACAAGAGAAAGGTTGTTTAAATACATAATTAGGTACGTATCCCGCTTATTATTAAATCAATATTTGTATTGATTCATGGACACACTGCAAAATAAAATAAAAAAGGATACGGTTCAATAGACACGATTAAAATTTGATCTATTATGCCGGCAGCAACAGAATTTTAAGAGTTATGCCAATAAATTGAAATACCACTGACGGAGGATATAAAACAAAAAAGGAATCTGGCATTGTCATCCTGGAATATAAATTCACATCGCTGGGATTAAAATTTGGTTAAAGTCATAGGATGATGCTCCTGCATACACCCGAATAACCAAATGTACCTTCTGCATTTAAATGCAAATAGGAAGTTTACAAACTTGGATTTTCCAACTCAAGCAAATTAGCAAAAGGAAGACCAAGCTTTGCAAAACTTCTTCAACCAAGGATCTGTTTATTTACCCTTTCAGTAAAGGTAAGAACCCTGTGCGTATGCACTTCAGAAGTATGTTTAAGTTGAGTTCGACTAAGGCTATAAAAGCATCCGGTGGGATAAAGCAATATTTCTTTCTTTTTTCTTTCACTGACAACGGCGACAACAAGGAGCAAAGTGGATAACGTACAGCGACGTCGACGTCGCACAACTTTGTCTCAACTCCTTATTAAAAAGAGATAAAGTGCTAATAGAACCGTTGTTTGGCAATTCATCATCTGGTTGGAGCAAATTATCTACAAATCTCTCCCGTGTCATTTGCTGGTGTGCCAAAGGACGCAGACAAACAGCAAGACGACAAACCTACGTCAGCGTCACGAGGTGGTACAGTGCTCCCCCAACGTACTAGGAGTAAAGTAGGTACAGAGCGCGGTGAAACACACCCGTTGTTGCATCGGAAACCCCACCACCAACACCTATTGTGACAAAGAGCGAGTTCTAAGTCCACAGTCTGTGTATGAGTGTGTGATGGGCTATCCTTTATCATGTGATGCGCACAGGGGAAAATGTTAAGTTTTTGCCCGTTTAAAAAGCATGAAAAAAAAGTAACTTTCTGGAAAGAATTTTCCTTTTGAGAACGCCCGGCGGCGTGGGTTTTTTTAAACATCGTCCTTGTTTTTCCATTTACAACACGGCCCATTCGCTTATAGTTACGACTGTGAAGGAACATCAAAGATTGAAGATTGTTGGCAAAGTTTTTTCGCCAAAGTTTTTCTTTTAGCCCGACGAGCATTAATCACCGACAAATAAATCGTCTGTCATCATATGAAAAAGTTTTCTGTTTCCCTTTTCACAGTTTTGTTCATTTTCGTTTTGCTCGTATTCGTCGGGTGCTGTGTTCTTTTTTTCAATTGTGTGCGCGAATCCTGAGAAGGATATAGATATTTAGCGATCGTTTGGGACTCGGATTTGGCACAGTTCCGCTTTTGGGTGAGGATAAGTGAAACTTGTGGAAAATTGTGAGTAATTACTACGGAAGCTAACAATATTTTTTTTTGTTATTCCTTTAAAAAATGTTGTTAGCATAGGTAGGGGGTGGGGGGCTTATTTCACACAGATAACGTCGGACATCAAGGGATGGGATGTGGTTCTTAAGGGACAGTACTACACACACTTCTGTCGAGAACGAATAAATAGAGTCAACTCTTTTATTCTGCTGAAACCAAAACAACTTTTCTATAATATCCACAAAGTTTTTAAAAATAATGATAGAGTAAAACATAAGCTATTCGCAACTAATTATAAAACATGGGTAGAAAACAGGGTGAAATAGTCCTTTGCATGACGTTGAACAACGTCAGCCGACAGAAATTCATAGCCAGGCACTTATTCGACGTGTTCCTGGATGTAGTTGGCATCACTGGAAAAAGGCGTTTTGTATATGTTTAGGAATATGATTTATTTCAAAACCGCATTTAACGCCCTTCGCCTTATAATAAAGTTTCTTAAATCAACATCATACCAAGAAGTATAAAGTATTTTTAAGTCCCTACCGACTGCGCCAACCAAATGGATTAAAATAATACTTTGGTTTCTGTCAAAAACTTAAAATAGGGGCTTATGGAATGGTTCACATTTTGGGTGACGATATCCATTACACCACTCAGAATCAACTGCTTCAAAACCTGACTAAACAGAGAAAAAGGTAACAGAGAAAAGGTAAAAAGCTTCTGCAAGCACTTTTTGCGCGAGTCTTTTATTGTATTTGGGACCACTGGCGTCATTAATCTGTCTAACCTTCCAAGCTCATTTTTAAAATATTTTTTTAATCAAAATCGTGTCAAAAAAGCAAACATTACCAAATAAACACCGACTGCGCCAAATAAATGGACTAAAATTTTGTCTTTGCGAAAAAGAGTAAAAATAAAAGAGCTTATGGTTCAAGTAGCTCATTGGGGCGACATTATTTTGGCGTCATTAATCTGTCTAACCTTCCAAGCTCATTTTTAAAATATTTTTTTAATCAAAATCGTGTCAAAAAAGCAAACATTACCAAATAAACACCGACTGCGCCAAATAAATGGACTAAAATTTTGTCTTTGCGAAAAGGAGTAAAAATAAAAGAACTTATGGTTCAAGAAAGAACTTTCTGGTCAGAATCAAGCCTATCAATTGCTGTTACATTCGATTACCAAAATTTGGATACGTTTTAATTTTTTTAACCAAAACACCCCTAAAGGTCAAAGCTTGCAAATAGAACAAGCCGTACCTTCTACAACACAATGTAGGCGTAAGGCCCAGAATGTAGGTCATTGATAAGGAATCTGTACTCTGGTTTAGTGAATTTCAATTCATGGTTCTAACTACCGATGGCATTTTTAGGAAGCAAGATAACCCCAACTGACTGCGCCAAGTTCACTGATATAAAAATTACGTAGAATATTTAAAACTTACGAATTTGTTATCAAAAAACGTCCGAACACTTATTATTAGGTCTAGGGTAATATCGGAGGAATCTAGCAGCCAAGTTAAAAAAATATGAGGAGCTGAAAATCATCACCCAACACGGAGCACTTTGGCGCTAGGGTGTAGTTTAAAGCCTTACCAGCCGCAAGGGGACTCTCAGCATATATGAGGTTTAAATAAATTAAAATGACCTTTTTAATTATTTAAAAGCGACAACCATTATCTCCAAGTTCAAGAAAAAAAAACCGACTGCGCCAATATGAAAATGTAGGGTAAATGAAACATGTACGTGTTACGCTGTATCGTCGTCCTTTCCACAGGAATGGCAGATGATGGTTTCACTCAAATCTATCTCTTAAAAGTTCTTACAAAATCTTGGCGGCTCGAAAAAACTTCTACAAGCAGTTCTCAGTCGATCCTCCTGAAAGATAGCAGCAAATACGCCGACTTTTTACAATGGCCTGGGCGCATTCGTTTGCTCTCTGGCCGGATGTCACTTTTTAAAAGAGAGAGATTTTGCAAAACATTTGTTTCTCGAAACTAATATTCCATTCATCCCACTACGCTATGATCATAAGTTTCTTTTGCATCTTCTCCCCCCCAAAAAAAAAAACGACTGCGCCAATAAACTGAAATGAATGGGGTACAACATGAAACATGTTGCGAATCAGATTGACAGAAACTCACATTCACAAAAGTTATAACATCAGGAAGGTGAAACCTTTTGACTTATTTTGGCATAACTGAATATGACCACAGACCAATAACTACAACGATAAATTAAATAGCTCTAAGACTATAGGGCTAAAAAGAAAAAAAACTCCTCTTAATAACCCTAATGTAAATTAAGCATATTTAAAGCCCAGCCATCTGCTAATATTGGTCCTTGTCGCTTTTTAGCAGCTGCTTGGAATAATCTTTATAGTCGCAAATTATTCTTGGTGGCATCTTGAATTCTATTAACCTCTTCGCAGAAGGTACCAAAATTCTGCTTCAGAATTTTTCTTTAAAATTTGTCCTATGACCATTCGAGAGCCTAAACATATCCTGTCCATTGTCGGATTGTGAATACTGCACCAGTTTGTCGACTGCGCCAGCAAAAAACAGAAATCATACTCTCTTAATGAAATGAGAGATGACGACATCTGCCACGATTTGGAATATTCCCATTGTCCACAAGCTCACATGGAGTGGAGGTTGTTGTAGAGACTTATGGTGCCGGAAAGAAGAATGAATATAATTGAAATAAATTAAACGAATTGAAATAAATAAAACTTTAAAATAACTTCTCAGTAGGTAACTTAGTCAAACGTGAAACATGTCTGAACCATTCAATTAAAATCCCTGCCCGACTGCGCCAGAAATCTATGCAAAGAAAACCAAACGCAAATACAAGTCATACTGCAGCTGAGCCTGCAAATGAGCAAGTTATCGTACCAAGCTGAACAAGTAAATTTACTGAACCATAAACGAAAACTGGTTTAAAAAATCTCCTCAAAATTCGAAGACTTGTGTCCAAAAATTGTATGTCTGCCATTTAAAGGAACTTTTAAGGATTAAGTATTTCATTGAGATCAAACTTGTCGAAAACCCTAACGTCAGGCTGAGTGACCTACGAATTTTTATGTTTTTTAATTTTAATTTAAGATGGATATATACGACTGCGCCAAAATGTAAAAGACAACATCAATGCTAGTGTGTGTGTGTACCACAAAACTCTTATTGTGATGTAAGAATACAGTAAAAATAATTAGTGTTAAAAGAATCTATTTTGTCAAACATTCGTCTAACGTGTTTGGAAACCTTGGAATTTTTAGAAAGGTTCCACTATTAATGTACATTGAATGCACTGGATCTTTGGGCAACCACAGTTTCGCTGGTATCTCTCAAAGGCTATATTTCCTTCAAAATTAATGGGTTTATTACACAACTAACCAACGGTGAAAGATTTAAGGATATCCCGAGTGAAGAGCTTCAATTGATTTCCATTTCACTTGTGTTTCCCCTCACAAATCGCGCTTCTATTGCCGAGCGCACAAAGTTTCATTATCGACTGCGCCACATATCTATATCCCTGTGCGTTACACTGATATTCTGTGTCGGTACCAAAGTGATATCATATTTATTCATCTGTCGCTTACAGCACCCTTGGGGATGTTCCTATCCACAAATATTTTCTCATCGCCTTCAACCCTTTCACCGCATTCGCAAGAGTGTGTTAACAGTGACTGGAAATTTGACAACGCTCACACCGAAGCTGGAGTTGCACACATCAAGGAGCAGTAGCATTGGCGGCAATACGCTATAAAAGCGATAACGCTGTGCGGCGTATCGTCCCCGTCGAGGGGGTTTTATATCCGCTGCGTCTATGAATCGCTGTGGGAATGCTTGAATTAGACTGAAAACTCAAGCTGTATCGAATTCCACCAAAAAGGGCAACACCATACAACGACAAGAGCCAGAAATTAAATGGCTTTATGGAAACCTCTGTACCACACAGGACCATTTTGTCTGCCATAGTCGTAAACAATTGGCGGCAGGATGCATGTTGGATAATGTTACTGTCGTCGCCGTCACCGTCGTCGCTTATGGCGGCGGTTGATGTGATGTGGGCGTTACGGTTTGCAACTGGGTTATCATATGGGTGTCGTATAGCGCCTGGGTTTTTTTTTCTCGAGTCGCAGTCATGTAACAGGTATACCCAGTGCCTGCGGTTTGTATTGCCTTTGTGTATCGATTATTTCATCCTTGAATGGAGATTTTCATAAGCCGATGAATATATCCTTTCCATAGACAACTCCTCCTGGGCATGTTAGGTACAGTCAGAAGTTGAAGCACTGAGAGTTAAAAATTAATTGGGGTATTTAATTTATTTCTGATGTGTAAGTTAGGTTCAGCGTATCGATCAGGACTTAAAACTTATTGTAGGAAGGAAATATAGTAAATCGAGCACCTATAGGTTATACACACATTTTGAATTAAAATGAATTACAGTGTTAATCGGGGAAGGCTAGAGAGCTTTAAATTGACTCGTCTTGAAATTGTAAAATTCTCAACTTTTCCCGGCTGCGCCAATAAGCAAGCAAAATAAGATAATTTAATAAAAACAACTACATGTTTCGCTTAAAAAATGCAACTTTATCAAATAGGTTTAAAGGTTTTTCTCAAATATAGCTTAAAGTGTTCATCAGCTGCGCCAATACCATTTATAATGAAAAATATAATAAAATCGATATGATACAATCGAACAACTCACGCGATTCAAGTAATTAGACGCGAAAATATATTAAAGTTTAAATACATCATTTGAACCTTTCCACGATATTGAGTTAGGCAAAATATAACGACTGCGCCATTTTTTTTTCGAAATTTAAATTACATTCAATTTTCATTGGATCGTGATAACAATGAAGGCAAAAAGGTATATTATTTATATGCTATACGACTTGAATTGAAAACTTTGAAAAAAGTCGTAAATCGACTGCCGCAATTAAAATAGAAGTTGGCGCAGTCGATTCAGAAAAGAAGTAATAAATGCCAATTTGTTGGCCATATTATTCTAGTTTATATTTGTTTTATTTTTAATCAAAAACCTTTTGGTTAATTTGTATTTACCTTCCGTTTCACCACGAACCCAAAATGTTGAAAAAAGTCGCAAAAACAAACCAGAAAAACGCGTTCTACTAGAAATTTTTCCCAAAATGTTGAAAAAAGTCGCAAAAACAAACCAGAAAAACGCGTTCTACTAGAAATTTTTCTTTTCGAATTATTTACATAAATAAATCCAAAATGATATTTTATAGAGATTTGTGGCCTCAATGCGAACAAATCTCTTAGTTTTCATGCGAACTAAGTTACTTTTGTTGCTTGGTTTTGGATTAAAAAAAGACATAAATTAACTCGTTTCGCAAAGGATTTGCATTAAAACTGTACATACCTACAATAAATATATCTAAATAACTAAATAATTTAATTTAACTAATACAACTTTATGACTTTTTGGGACACCCTCAATATATTGCTCATACCTACTGCGCCAATTAACAATAACGTTATTAATTATTGCAAAACTTTTTTCTGGGACAACGAATTATTAGAAAAAAATCTTCGAAAAAAGCAAATACTCGAGAAACCGTATGCTTAATGAAAACCTAGAAATTATTTTACCGACTGCGCCATTAAATTACAGTTTAAAATTAAGCTGTGTGTTAGATATCAATTAAAATCACCCGATTTAGTTGAAACATTCCGCTGCATCAAAATCGTAAAAAATCTTACTCCGACTGCGCCAAAGTGTATGAAAACAGATAAATCCAGAACTGGGGTCACTGGGGTCAAATGTGTCGGGGAAAAAACCCCAATGAAATCTTTTAAGAACTTATTTCTATTCGATTTTTTTTTAACCTTGAGTTGCACTTTGAACCCCGGGCAATGGATGCCTTATTTTATTCTGAATTTGAAAAGATAAAAAAAACGAAGTTTTTATAGTCAGGAGAATGCATTAAAGGAAAATATATCGACTGCGCCTCATCTGAATGAGGCGCAGTCGATATATTTCGACCTCATCTGAATGAGGAGCAGTCGATATATTTTTTCTTGATAAGAAATAAATAAATATTCTTTCTAAAGAATATTTATGCAGTCAATAACAAGTGATAATTTAAATAACAAAGTTTCCTTGAAATTAGACTTAAAAAGTTTCCGTAAACACAGGAATAAGGGGGTCAAAAATATGAAAGACTGCGCCTACTAGTAATGTAAGAAGTTTACTTCGACTAAATTATTTTTTTAGAACTGTGCATTATAGAAAAAATGTATGCTCTTAACATTTGACGGTATTTTAGAACCTGTTACGCTTACTCGTAGTTACACTACAGGAATAAAGAAGTAAATAGCGACTGCGCCAGACGGGTAGCAATATTGAGTGGCTATAGTTGATTTTTCAACAATGAGGTTGGTTTTTTTGTTGACTTTAATAGCTAAAGACCTTCCCTTGACATTCCTTGGACAATAATGTATTGAAATAAATCGACTGCGCCAAATCCTTCAAAGAAGCATTTTGTTGTTTGGTAATCGATACACTAGAACAATAAGGTCATGTCCTTTAAAAAGCAGAAATGAAGAAATAAAGTGATTTCTGCTTCTTATTCTGACAAGTAGGTACAACTAGGCTCTTAAAGCATGTTGCCTATAACCAAACGGTCATGGTCGTGAATCATCTCCTTGTGGCCATTTAAATTAAATAAAACCTTTCTGCAGTCGCAGCGTAGTTGCTTGTCCAAAAAAAAACCCAAAATCCTGCCACAAAAAAAAACCAATTGCTGACATGAGCCCATCCAAAGTTTTAGAATTAAAAGTCAACCGCATAGGTACACCAAGTGCTGAAGCAAAAGGACATCTCTATGTAAATAGCAAAGACCAGCACTCGGCCAAAGTTACGTACCGTCGTCAATTCAACCTACAAATTTCAAATTGATCTGTTTTGCAGATGACACTGCAGTACCTTGAACATCCAACAGGATGTTCGTTACCTACATATCCGACTTTTCTCCAGCTCATACAGCTAAGTGAACATTTATCTGGGTCCAATCGAAAATCAATTTCGAGATTCTAGTTCTTCACGAGGATTTTTTTTCCCACACATCGCTCGACCATCCTTTGCCCCATAAACATGAAGCGATTCACCTCTCACACATTGACGAAGGATTCTTTTGAGGCTCCACAGTAAAGTTATACGAAAAAAAAAAAATCAAATTGTATAGGCACATCTCTACGGCCGACAGGACGAGAAGGATATACATATAAGAAAAAAATAACAAAATGACATCCACACGCATCAGTACTTACCGACAACGGTTAGAGCATTCCAGGCGAACGACGTGTGGAACGACGGTGCATCAGCTGTCACCTCACACGAGAAATTCCCAGAAAGTTTGAAGCCCACGTTGCGCAGTGTAACCTGGGTATCGTTTGAGGCAGTTAACTGGAAAACGACAAAAAAATTAAATGAAATACAATTTAGATTACATCAGTGGGCGGTAGATTCAATTTCTTTCTTCGTCTGTTATCCTGGCTATATAGTTCCCCCCCCCTGTTGGAGCGGAAATGAATTGCTCACGACCGAGCCAAAAGATAAGGGGATGGTTTCGACACCTCCACATGGAATGGGTTTTCTTTTATTTTATTTTTTTTTTTTTCAATTCACCGCCAGTACCACTAATGTGTTCCAACAACACTTGAAGTCGGTTTGCGCGCTGTAACTGCGTGTAGGGTGAAGGTCCTGCGGGTGGAAAGTGCTTAAATGCTTCCATTTCATTTCGTTTAGAGAGAAGAACAGAAGAATCTTTTTCTTCCTTTGCGACTTTATATTTAAGCCATTAAATTTAAAGGCGAGCATTGGTTAAAGCAAGAACAGCCAAGAAGGAGCAAGGACGAAAAAGGACCATTCTTGAAATTGCACAGAGAATGAAAATGCTATTATGTCATGATTTTGTTTTAAAATACTACTCCGCCGCTGAGGAGAAGTACAATAATTGTTGCACTCAGCGGGAAGCTTTCTAATGTAATTAGACAACAAGGACACGCCGTATAGGTACCCGCAGACACTGACGGACAGACAAACAGGCACTCTTCTACACACTCAGACTGCTCGTAGAAATAATTGCAAACAGATAGGATATACATTGTGCTGGACAGGAGGATGAGACATACTACCACACAGTTGGACCAGGACGACTTTCATGGAAATTTCTCCAGACCATATAAATGTACGGGGAGAACGAACGCCCGGGTACAAGTCGTCTCGGTGGGGGAATCAATTACGTTTAACGTGGCTGCAAGTTCTGTATATATGTTGTTGCGTGATTAATGGTCACGAGAATAGATAAGAAATGAGCATGGCTGCTCGCTGGGGACGACAGACAAACCGCCCACCGCTCGCTGCTCACTCTGTGATAAATTTTACCTTCAGGAAGAGTCCAGTTTTTGGTCGTTGTCGTTACCGTTTCTCTGGGTGCGCAATTCGCAGAACGGCAGAATAAAAATGGAGACGGAAATGAACGGAAGCACATCCGAGCGAGAGTTGGATGTCCTTGTTACGCGACAGTGGTGTGGGCGGTGTGTTCAAATGGGCAGAAAGCACCAATTAACCTATAGCTCTACGCTCAGTTAGGAGATCAATTGATGAAGGTGCTTTGTGTCCTTTTGGGTTGAATGACAAAGATGGGTGGGCCTGGGTGGATGTAGGGTCAACAGAATATACTATACACGTGAATACTTACGTCAACTTTTATGTCGGGAAAATGGAATATTTTCCCAGGTGGATTCTCTGACGGTGAGTACCGATAGAATTCCAAATGTCCGCGATACCATTTGACAGAATAGAGTGGATCGCCACCTAAATCGTAGTTGCAATAGAGACGTACACTCTGGCCTCGACGTATCCATTCGGGCTCGATGTTGAGTGTTACATTGTAGTATTTTTGTGCATCTGCAAAGGAAGAACAGGAAATAAGGTTAGCGATGCAAATATAGCAAAGTGAATCAATATAGTAGTATAGGTGCCTGGTAATAGTATTAGATAGTGGAATGGGTTGACAGATGGGGTTTTAGTTTCAGATACGGGCAAAAAGAGTGTTTTTTTTAAGCTTGTTAATGGGGTGCTATTTCGGGCAAATGGAACTTTGTTATACAACTTAACTTTGATGCTAATGCGCTAAAGAAAGGACGAACAAAAACGGGTGTTGAAACATTTGTCTGCGGTTCGACAATTGACTCAGTCGTTTTTTTAATGTTTAACTTAAAACGTGCTGCTTTTAAAAGAGAGGATTTGGTGACCAGTGACGTTCCTCCTTCTCTTAAATCTTCTCAAGTTTAAGATCAATAGACGGTTTGAACAGACGGAACCATTGCTTTTACCCATTGACCTTGTGTTTTATGTCGCAAAGTAGTTGCGTTTACAACAGCAACAGAAGAGATTTCAATCCTGCCTACAAGGTTTCGAAGCCCAGCTTCGCGCTAAGAGGCGTGTGAAGTGCAGCTTCAACGGAGCATCCTGAACTCATGCCCGTGGGAAAGCCTTTGACGCCCTGTGTCTGCCCGGCAGCATAACCACCCTTTATTGGAGACTTTGCATGGTAAGCCCAAGCCCTCTTGCAGGTAAAAGAGCCTGATTGGAAGTAGTTCTTATGACAAGCTTGGGCCGCTTCTCATACCTTTAGGTTCAGAATAGCAGAAGATGTGGTGTAGGGGCCTAGTTTGCTTTAGTTCGTAAAGCTACCATCGACTTGTCCCGGTTTCATGGACACTGCCAAAGAGCCAACCAAAGTGTCTATGCTCTCAGTCTGCGAAGCTTCTTAGAGCGTTTGTTCCATCAACTGCCTGCTTTTCTCCTTAAACGTCTGCACATCAGACCCACCTTCCACAGGACCCGTCGATACCAGAGGTACAGTGGGAAGCAGCTTCGTTCATGCTCAGTTCACTGTTAAACTGGAATATAGAGCTGCTAATTTGCTTGATGGTTCAAAAATTAGTGTTTGGACCTCTACAATCCGAGGCTTTGATTTTGCAAGTGCCAGTACTACCTGGAGAAAAAACATTCTTAGGGATGTCCAATCGACTATGTCTTGTGCTTTTACTGCTTGTCCTGGTAGGTTGAGTGGTGTGGATAGAATGGGTTACGGTTCGCAACTCATAAACGAACTAGGTGCGCTATCTAAGTGAGGATGACGGGAGTGACTTAGGCGGACCAACTTCAAGCCCCGAGTGATTTCCAAGGCAAAAAACGACGCAGGTATTTCTTTCCAGAGAATCAGTGCTCTGCCTGCAGTAGGATTGGATATTGCAAAGTTCTTCACATGAAGAAGATCTTGATATTGAGCTAATCCTAGCATGGAAGGAATCTTTATGGAAAAGACAAAACTTAGAGGTATCTGTGATAAAAGACGCAGACATCTTAAGAAAAGACACAGCGACCTTAAAGACATATCGGTCGCAGTAGGAATCGGAAAATCCTTCAAGACGCAGTTTGTTGGAAGTGGTTTGATTATATATGGAATGCAGGATGGATTATCTTGTAGGCACTTGGGAATCAGCAATGCACTTGCTTGAGTGGAAGAAGCGATGCGTCGAGATCTTGTGTCAAAAGTACAGCAAGTAAGATGTTAAATACACCAGTACCCGTTTTATCGGTTTTCGAATTCCTTAATTTATTGGCCTGTACGGAAAGCGACTCATAGTACGACTAGATACGCACTTAGTGTATTTGGAACGCTCTCTCTGAAGTTTTATGTGGACAAACTGTCAGGTTACCCAGTGAGCTTAAATTCAAATTTCCCACTGAAGACCCAAAATGCGGAGCATGTCTTCATCATGGATCTCAGAAAAAGACCCTTTTTGAGACATCTGAGTGCATCTCAGAGTGGGACCATTTCCACATTAACCAGAGGACCAGAATCAACATAAAAATGGCGAGTGATCACAAAAAGACGGTGATGTGAGGGTAACCGCACCGGAATTCAACAAAGGAATTTCAGACACGGCTTTACAAAGAAAAAATCGCCCAAGCTGCCACAGAACTTCGCTGGGCAGGTCTTTACCAAATAGTTAAGGGAATTGATGCTGTCGTCTTTTCCGAGTCCAACGAGGGCCAAGAGCAAATGGCCGTCGGTGGGTGTTTTTTATGTTGATCGACTGCATCTTGACCATGGAAGTAATGGTCTAAAAGGGGGACAATGTGATGTGGCGACAAAATGTGACAATTTTCAGAAGATGTATTGTTTTCACACTTCAAGCTGAGAAAATACTAGAATCACACATCGATTCACCCAACGAACTCAGTTCATCCATTGAACTGTCATTCCAGTCAGCTGACTGTAAACTGACAATAAATGATAGAGTTTTGATATCGCCATTCCACTTTGAGTGGAAAAGTACCAGTGGAAAATTAGCGAAACAGAAATTTCGCGAGTTGGTTCACTTGTTAAAATAGACAGGTAACTGGCTGTGACAGTAACAATTGGTTTTGAATCTTTGATTTAAGAACATCAAAATATGTTGAAATTTATAGGTTAGGTTAATTCATAGGTTAGGTTTGGTTAGGCTGATGGATGCCCTTTTGACAATAGTCACGGCTTCACTTAGACCAGCAGTTGGGTCCATTGTGTCCATTGGGAACCTTCTTAATACCTGGAACGAAAACAGAAATAGACCGCTGTTAGAAGCTCAGAGTTCCGCCCTCTTGGACCCATCCGGGTTTGCTTACAAATCTTAGGAGGTCCTTTAGATCTACATTATTTAGATCTTCGAGATCGTTGAAGAAGTAACTGGGGAGGGTACTACGCCTGATGCTGTTTAGGGCTGGGCATTCGCAAAGCAGGTGACGAACAGATTCAATTTCTTCAACGTCCCTGCAGCTTCTGCAGTAATTGTTATGCGGTATTCCTAGCCGCCCAGCGTGTAGACCCACAGCGCAGTGCCCCGTGAGGATTCCGGTGAGTACTCGGATATTCCTGCGGGCTAGTCCGATCAAAAATAGCGATCTCTTTTTGCTTACCGCTGGCCATAGCTCCCTTATGTGTCTGCACGTATCAAGTTCTGTCCAACGTAGGTTGGTTCTACTCAAGGATTCAGTTTCTATCCTACGTGCTATCGAACTCAGCGGGACTCTTATAGATTTGAGGGCTAGAGATGCATTCACTCCAGACCCAAATCTCGCAAGCTTGTCCGCTTCTTCGTTTCCCGATATATCGGTGTGACCTGGCACCCAACACACAGTTACAGTGTTGCCAAGTGATAACTCGTCCAGAATTTCCCTGCATAGTTTCACAGCCCTTGACTTCACTACGTCTGATTCCAAGGCTTTAATTGCCGCTTGGCTGGTGATGGTTTCTTCAGCTCGGAGGCAGCTTGGATTATGCCTGCCAGCTCCGCCTGAAAAATTCTGCAGTCGTAATGAATCCGAAAAGATTAACCTAGTCCCAGAGCTCTACAAAAGATGCTAGCACCGGTTCCGACGTCCATCTTAGAACCGTCAGAATATACGGCGATCTCGTCTCCTGTAATGGTCTTATCTTCCCATTCACCTCATTCAGGTATTCTGGTAGCGAATCTCCTGTTAAAGGCGAACGTCATAGGGAGGTAATCCGTGACTGGGGTATCTGTGGAGGCAGCCCATTGAGTTTCCACAGAGGACCACAGTCCGCATTCCCTTAGGCGAAAAGCTGTTTTAACTGCCTTGCTGCTGCAGTATATGTCCAAGGGGGTGAGGTTGAGTAGTACCTCCAGTGCCGGTGGGTGTGGTCCTTAGGGACCCTGTCATACCCATGCAGGCTTCCCTTTGAACTTTGGTGAAGTTAGAGAGATGACACTTTCTTTCCGTAGCCTTCCACCATACAACTGATATACCGTAAGTTAAGATGGGTCTGACAACCGCTATATACATCCAGTGTACCCTGTTTGGTTGCAGTCCCCACATGCTTCTGAACGTTCTGCGGCAGGCATATAATGCCACATCTGAGTTTGGAGTCTAATATGCCACCCAGGTATCTTACCGATTTGGATAACGGTAACTCCACTCCCCCCATTATTGGGTTGCTGAAGGATGGAACTGCCCATTTCCTTGTAAACAACGCAACTTCCGTCTTAGAGGGGTTTATTCCCAGTCCTCGACCCTCAACCTATTTTCCAACAATGCGGAGTGCGTAGCTGAGTCGGTCACTGAGGATTGATGGGAGTTTACCTGGGATCAGGATTGCTACATCGTCTGTGTATGAAGATGAAGCTGCGCATGCAATGAAGCCTTCCCTCTCCATTGAAATTCATATTCGCAATCAAGTCAATTATCTCTTATCTTAACGAGGGACAACTGATAGCGTCTCTAGCTTCAACAAACGACCCAGTGTTGTAAAATTGTACCTTACAACAGGTATGACATCAATTAATTTGCAGAATCCAAATAACCTTTTGATGGATGACTGTTTAGACTCGGTTAAAAAAAAAAAAAAAAAAAAATTTATTAAAAACAGACAGTTTAATCAACCGAGAGTACAACTACCAGGAGGATATTTCTTCCCCACGAAATGATCCAAAAACTGTTTAAAGTGACCTAAAAAGTCGAATTACCTGATGTGATAGTAAATGACGTTGTCTATAGCTTTAGTCCACCTAAATAAGACATCGACAAACACATTCATCATAACAGCATCTCCCTCCTGATTGTTCAAAACAAAATCTGATAAAACTTTTTTCTTATGTTGACAAACACTTCGAACCTTAACGTCTATTGATCCACTTTCAGTCGAGGTGCCATCATCAAAGCAAAATGTCAGGGTGCTACGACAAAATCTGTCAAATTAATCCACTAATTGCTCCCAACCATAAAATACACGCCTGACGTCTGTCAGAGTGTGCGGTGAAACTTAAGCCCACCACCACCTTGTCTCGCCACTGGCTGTCATAACTTTGCTCATCAAAAACACTTAACTGCGAGGAGGGCTGAATTCATGACTGCCTGTCAAAGACGTTATACTTAGCACACCCCCGCCATGCGCCAGCCCATCAGCCATCTATTGATCGGCCTTAACTTTTTGGCATAATTGTCAATCCGTCAAGGGGAAGGTGTCTCCTTTGTGCGGTCATAAAGTCACTCCCGATTCGTCACCTAATTCGTAATTTCCAGCATGGAATCGAATGGACCATCATGGTCATTGGAACACAAGCGTTAATCAGCAAATGGATCGGGCAACACAGCTCAGCATGAGTGTGCATGTGTGTCACTAATGAATGGGTAAAAATTGACGACCAAAAGCAGACAGGACCACCGAAAGAAAACGACACCGCACCATCCATGATATATGCCATTATCGGAAAAGCATTTGTCCATGTGTACTCGAGCCCGAACCCACAACAATGCATGTCAGCACAAAAACCGGGTTTGTTTCGTAAACTTTTCTCCCGAATTCCCAGAAAAATGACAAGGACACACACAAAGGCTATACCTAGTATAGCTGTAGCTGTAGCCTGGGATCAAGGTGAAAGAAGACCCAGAAAAAAAGACAAGAGAAAAACAAAATCGTTTCTCTCCTTTTCTTTGAAATATTTATTGGACGTTTAATCCAGCATGGCATTGTCCTGGGTATAACACTATGCTAACAGGACATGTCATTCAGGTCCACCCGAGGACGACACAACCCACACAGGTGACTTTAAATGCTCAAACAAATCAAAAAGCCAACAATTGGGTCGTGGACAGGATGGTTTAGCTTTGCTTCACAGGGCGTATAACAATGCAGCAGCGCGCTCACACTAAAAATCGATCTTTGGATGTGTGTATACCGTTATCTATGCTCCACAAGCATAATGAAACACTCGTGTGTGCATGGGAGAAAAGAAAAAACACAACAAGTTCTACGATTTGAAACGAACGCCGGAAGGGAATTGATTGGATTCCCTAAAGAATCGAATTTCATTGAACTTATTTAATTTTTCGTCCTTTTTTTATCCTGTTTTTTTTGCTTCTATACTATCTCCACTGTGTGCTTGTTGGCACCACCTAGGATTCATTGTTGTGATGAATTTGCTATTTTCTCAATGGATGCGGAAGAAAGTTTTGTTTCTGTTTATTTGTGAATGTGTTTGTGTGTGCTTTGAAAGGGGATATCTCGGCGCTCCTTGGAGGGACATCTCCATCGATATCTAGTGGGAGATACCGAGGAGTGTCGCCTCAATTTCAAGGGTCTCCTCTGTTCGACAGTGGATTTTCAGATTTCTGAATTTCTGGTTGTCCTTCGATCGAAGCTTTGTGTGTGCGTCTTTGATGATAAGGAGCTGGCTGTAACCTCTTGACCACGACGACTGATAGAGAGTCTCCCAGTGATTGCAGGCATCTCGACTATAGAAAGGATATCTTTTCACACAAACAGAGATTCCCTCAACAACAACAACAACAACAAAAAAAACTCCGACCTACACAAGGAGATCAAAACATTACGGAATTGGCTAGCCATAAGTTGATTGTTGGCAGCTGACGTCGGAAGGACGTTTCCACTGCACCATCGTCCTGGACAGTTGTGTTATATGGCGAGTTAATTAAATCAACATTGCCAACGATATATATAACACCAACCCCCCAGTGTTTCAGGGCACAAGAAAGCCCTAGTGAGTTGGCCGAAAAAAATAAATATCTACGGCCGACACAGTGGAGCTGTGGTTCTTCGGAAGGCGGAATTGTATTGGAAATGTCAGGTCGCCCTTGCTATTTTTGGTCCTCTGACCATTTGTTACACATATTAAAACGGGTTTCGAAAAACAATGGAATGACTATAATTGGGTATCCTACTTTTTCTGCTTCTAGTTGGTTGTGGGTAGAGATGTTTTCGTAGAATTTTCTAGAATCCTTCCAGTGCCTTTTATTTGATTTTTCATTTGAATTAAACCGAATCAATTCAATTCAGTGAGTAGATGAGATTGATTTGAAATGGCAGCGCAATAAACTGATAAAGTGTTTAATGGAATTTATAACTGGATTTATCGGAGGGTGGAAATGGCACAGAACAATTCAACTGATGAATTGCCAATGGGGGCGTGTGGATGAAAGACTAATTGCCTGGGGGCTAAGTTCAAAGTTATTTTATTGATTTTTTGGCCATAACTATGCGCGAAGACCACGAATCGAATGTCCTAAGCGTACAGGGGAGGTTTCCCCAGTTCCAAATCATAAGCTTAACTAGTCTTAATGGCTTGGACCTTTTTTTGATATAACTTGTAGACATCAAAAAGACTCTGAAAATATGGGCCTTGTTCTTGAAGGCCCATACATTTTCAGTTGCAAAAATAAGTTTGAATTGAAGAAGGATCAGCAACTTGGTCCCAGCTCAAAACTAATTCAATAACAGCGCACCAGTTTTCGAAAAACCTAATGATTTTTCTCGGGCCCTTTTTCTCGAATGTTTAACAGGCTTTCATGTGAAGTCTTACCTTTCAACTAATCGCAAATTTTGATGAATTATGATCTAAGATTGTTTTTTGAGCACAACATCAAGATTCTAAAACAGGCTTCGAAAAACGAGTTTCTCGTCCTTATAACAGGTCGCGTTGAATCTGAAAAAATGCAGACTCCTAACTAGTCAGGCTTGCTTAGAACAATAAGGACAATCCCATAAGAAGGGCATAACTCTTCAGCTAATGGGCGAAGCATTGTGTTATAACAAGTTTAAGTTTGTGGAACCGTTCAAGTTCAACTCAACTTGTGGTTTGATACCTCATGTTAATTAAATTAAGCAGATTAGAGAGCTGAGCGTATCCTAGAGTCTTCTGGGAACTCATAGTTTTTCATAGAATGAAAAACTAGAAGTCTAGAAACCAGATTTCAAGCCGATTACTTATTCCATTCAGCTTGCCGTTGTTCTGATATTTTCTATAAATACACTGGTCTGCCTCAGGGGTCAGTGACGTCTCCAACGCTTTCTTTGATTTTCCAACCAAATTGCCAATCTTATGGACGTTCATCGCAGTTGCATTCAACAAAGATTATTTTGACACGGTAGACCTCAAGGACTAGTATAGAATTGAGAGAAACGGCTCGAATAAGTCATGTCTGTTGGTCTGGTCTGTCAAAAATTTTTAACGATCCTTGTTTTAGGACAGATCAGAACTCATAGAATCTTCGACTCTGTTTTGCTACCAAAAAAGAACCTGATATTGTGACAAAAAAATATTCAACTTCGTAGTCGGAAAAGAAATTGAATGGGTGAGGCAGATCAGGTCTTACGACCAGTAAATAAAGCCTGGTTTGGCGAACAGAAAGCCAAATCCAGGTTTCGAAAGGTCGTTGAGGACTGTGAAACTGCAATATTTTTGGAGAAGTTTAATTGTCGGTTTCGGCTGTCACTAAAATGTTTTCACTCCTTCTTTAATAGACGTCATTACGAAATATTTCATATTCCACCGAGCTTATTCCGTTTAACCCTAAGTTTGCAAGAGACAACCAGAAAGACTTCAATTGCATACTTAAGTATTTATTTTTAAACAACAATTTCCGACCGCCAGCAACTTCGTTTACGTCCGCTCTGGCGATATTCTTACAGTGAAAACGAGTTTGAAATCGCCGTAAGCTTTTTTGTGAGGAAGTTTAGGAAGAAGGCTAGGAGGAAGTTTGTATAAGGTACTTGTTCTCATGCGAGCTTTGTGGGGCGTGTTTGCGAATTCTCAACGTCCCGCTTTGTCTTTAAGGCTCTAAAGCATGACCTCTAGATCGGAAGAAAATATCCCTGGTAGGTTGGGAGGAACTCTGTATAAGGTACTTGATCTCATTTGGATTGGCAGGGTATGCAGATGACAGTTAAGGAACGAACTTTACCCTTTATGAGAGCCCGCAGGTCGAGCCAGAAGCGCACAACTAGAGGCAGTTTTAACTATAAACCCAAAGCACTAGGAACAATATTGGTTAAGGCCCAGTTTGACTCCGAGAACTGTTCTTTTCTCGCTAACCTTCTGAAACCCAGTTTGACTCCGAGAACTATTCTTTTCTCAATAACCTTCTGACAAAATTTATACGGCCAGCACAGGCTAACAAGAAAGTCTCAAGACGTCCTTGTCGGCGTCTGTTATAAATATAAATAGAGTGGCGCAACAGCTCGAGGTGAACCAGCGCCAACCTCTCAACAATGTAGGTATGCTGGTGTGTTAATTTCTTTGAGGCACTTTGAGAAGTTTTTAAAAGCCAAATGATACTCGCGGAGGGCTGGTCAGACAATTGCGGAGGTGGGGACCGTGGAAAAGAACAAGTCTTTTTTTTCAGGTGACGATGACAGGACTCCAACCCAGACCTCCAGCGTATTAAGCAAACACACTAACCACTACGCCACGGCACCCCACGGCGTCTGTTATCCAGACTCTTAGGGTCAGCCAATCATTAGACCAAGAAGCTGGGGTGCATTACCATCTTCCACTTCCTTTTTCTTCCGGGTATAATATACAAATACTTGACGGTCTATAACTTGCACAAGCACAAGGCTTTTGATTGTGAGCGAAAAGGCATAACACTTGCGGGAGGAAGCTTTGCTGCTTCTTTATAATGTTTTTATATTTAGCCCGCAGTGCGTGTGTTACATTGGGTAAAACTGTGCGACAATGGCTAAACAGAAAAAATGTAATCTTCTTTTGTATGGCAATACTGGCGGATTCCAGACAAATTCGGCTCAGTTCTCACTGATCGATTCTAGCATATAACATCCCAACATACGGTGGATTTTCTCTAACCTCACCAAAGTCCAAAGGACTTAATGTCTAGAGACCACATTTAAAGCACCAGGGATTCCGGAGTGTGGTTCTCTCGATCTTATGGACATGCCACTGTTTAGCCTCAATTCTGCGGCCCCATAAAACCACCAGGCAAGAAGAACATACATTCGACCATTGCTTTCAGTAGAAGATTTGATACCAAAATTCAGGCAAGAAGTAAATAGGAAAGGAAAAAAGGTGCACGAGATGACCAGATTGCTGTCTATACAAACAACTGCAAAATGAACGTCGGAGCTGGCGAAGACACCCTGTGTAAGGCTCTGTAATTAAGCAATGCATTAAAAATCAATGGGGAGGCGGAACTAGCGGCCGTTATCCAAGCTGTCGCCGAACTCAAGTGGAAATAGCTCGAAAACTAGCTCATCGCAATTTACTTTGACAGCCAAGTCGCCTTAAGGCGCTCATGGTCCTGAAGTCAAGGGCCGTAAAACTATATGCAGGCAAATTCTAGGCAAGATATCACGTGGCGAGTGCCAGAGTATACACCGAGATTCGGAGAAGAGCATCCTTGGACGCCATGGATACTCGAGCACTTACTTACGAGGTACTGCCTGCGTTGTAGGTTTACACGCGGAGTGGCTACAACATAGCGATGCCTATAGATCTCTTTATAAAAGAAAGCGCAGCAAAAAGCGCTATACGACTTCAAGCCACATGCAATTGGAGTAAGCAATCTACAGGGCACAGCTCAATCCTACACACACTAGGATGCCGTGTAGGTATGACAGACCATATATTACCTTATCTTGACTTCAATCAGAACTACTCCATTACCATTCCCAGCAGAGAGGACTGGAGGCTTGATAATGTTATATCCAATTCCGAGGTAGCAATCTACTCAGATGGTTCCAAATCAAGTGAGGGTACTGAAACAGGTGTATGCTCTGACAAAATCGGTATCCTAACAAGCAGAAGACTGCTGAACTCATGCAGTATCTTCAAAGCCGAAATTCTAGCAATACTTATAGCCGCCGAAAAGGCCAGAGTATTGGAACTATCACAGGAGGATATATCCATTTACGTAGACAGCCAAGCAGCCATTAAGGCCCTGGCAACACCAACAGTAAAATCTCGTATAGCAGGACTCTGTCGTTCAGAACTTAGGGCTCTAAGCAGACAGAATAATGTCCGCATTGTTTGGGTACCAGGCCATAGTGACTTTATCGGGAATGAAAAGGCTGACGAGCTCGCGACATAGAGCTCACATCTATGTATTACTACAACGGACATAAGAACCTATCCTCCGCTCTTCTCTGTAGCAGGCGAAATGTCTGCGACCATACACAACATAGCCCAAAACAGATAAGAAAATTTGCAGAGCTGCGGCCACACAAAGGCGCTATGGCCATCTATAGATGGCAGCAAATCAAAAAAGCTTATAGCATTAAATAGGCCATCACTGGCCATAGCCACAAGGGTGATAACAGGCCATAACCTGTTACGAAAACACTCAGCTAAACTGGGAATCACTAACACCAACTACAATTGCAGGGGATGTTATGATCCAGAAGCGGAAGAAGATGTGAAACACCTCCTCTGCCAGTGTCCAAAAGGCAGCAGACAGCGTTTTCGACTTCTGGGCCAATAGTTCTTCGAGAAACTGAGCGAGTACAGCGGTGGCGAATATTGTAAATTTCAGAAGAATGTCCGGCTGGAAGAAGTTTATCTTCAAAGCTCAGGATACTTCAACTGTCTAAGTATCATAGTTAAATTAAAATCTTTATTCCTTACAGGTTGTCGCCATGGGGTGACGCTAAGGGCCCTCGTATGCCTATGCGAGCTGGTGGCTTCTGCTGCCAGCAACCCTACCTAACCTTACCAAACCTACCACATAGCGATAGTTACAGAAGCTGCAAAGACGCTGATTAAATTCAATGTTTTAGTTTACGGTAGCTCATTCGGCATTCTGGGGTTGATTTGTAGTCAGCGGATCTGAACACCTTATATGCGCTACTACGACGTATTCGGAGCTCAGGCCTATAAGGAGCGGGCTATCGGACTCTCCGTCCTTAAAGCAACAAAGGATCTGGTCCACCAGGTTGGGGGTGATGCCGTTGGGGTGACTTCCTGCCCACGTAAAGAAACACCAGTTACGAAGCAGAAACAAGCCTCGGATTCGGACAGATTACAGTTGACGACCAATGCAAGCGACAAAAGGGCAACGAGCTCCGGATCTGCACGTGGAAAGTTAAGTCCCTTAACAGACCACGTGCAGCCGAGCAACAAGCGGGGACCCTAAACGACTGTAAAATATTCACACTGCGGCAGATCTTGGAGAAAACCCAGGAATTCAAAATCGATACACACCACCTTTTCATCGACTTCAAGGCCGTGTATGACAGCATCTATAGAGACGAGCTAGTTTTGGCATCCCTGCCAAACTCGTCAGTCTGTGCAGGATGACAATGAAAAATTCACGCTGTTCCGTCAAAGGCGGCAAAGACCTCACCGACCCCTTTGATGTCCAAAAAGGATTTAGACAAGGCGACGCGCTGTCGCGCGATTTCCTCAACATCATACTTAAGAGAATTGTGCAGAACTCCCGCGCCAACACCAGAGGTACAATTTTTCAAAAGTCCGTTCAACTACTCGCATGCGCAGACGACATTGACATAATCGGAAGAACAAAGCGTGATGTCAGTGAAGCCTTCGTGAGTATATTGGGATGGAAGCGGCGAATATGTGTTAAGCAGACAACGAGGCCAAAACCAAGTATATGCTGTCACCAAGAAACGACACCCAACACCGACATCTTGGACAAAACATCACCATCGACAGCTATAACTTTGAGGTAGTTAGGGACTTTGTCTACCTGGGTTCCACTATCAAATCAGACAATGACAGCAGCGCTGAAATCAAACAAAGGATAACACTTGCCAATCGCTGTTTCTTTCGGCTAAGATGTCAATTGAGTAGCATAGCCCTCTCTGGAGCAACTAAAGTATCCATGTATAAGACTCTTACCATCCCAATCCTGCTTTACGGTGCAAAAGCATGGACCCTGTCAAAGGCGAATGAAAACACTTTAAGCTTATTCGAGTGGAAAATTCTTCGGACGATTTACGGTCCCGTCTGCATAGACGGAGAGTGGAGGAGGAGATATAACATCGAACTGTACGGGCTGTACAGCGATACCGACCTAGCAAGAAGAGTCAAAACACAACGTCTACGATGGCTGGGTTATCTAGAGCGGCATGGACACCAACGCCGCATCCCGGAAAATCGTCGAATCCATCCCGCAGGGACGGCGCAGTAGAGGAACACCGAGACTCAGGTGGCGCACGCAAGTGGAAGGGGACCTGAGCCAAGCTAGCTGGCGAAGCTTGTTGGATGAGCCCAATAGGTCCCACCTGGACTGTAGCACCACCTTAAGTAACTAAGTAATAGAAGGTGGATCTGCCAGTAGGTCCCATTTGAGGGACTTGAAAGGAATGCTCGGAGTACAGCGATTTCCTTCAGTTAGGTTTTCGGTTTGCAGTTTACCATATCTACAACTGCGGGCATTCGTTTTCTGTTACCAGTTCCCCCCGTTCAATGCTCAAACTGAGAATGAATTGGCTGAACTTTTTCTGTCGTTACCTTTGCTGTTCAAGTAACAACCAATCCTCGGTTCTCGATTACTTCTAACAACTCTGTCAACAAGTAAATCCACCTTACATGCGACAAAGCCCAGATTCGGATCAGTCGGTTCGGTTAGTGACGGCAGTGGCAGGGAGATTTAAGTTGGAGTCGGGCATTCTGCCAATTTAAGGCGTTTCGAATTGGGGCTTGTTTAAGGCAGACCGGTTGGCTTGATTGGATAAGATGTCTGAACTTCCACTGGAATCTTATCTTAAGTTTGGTGCCGCGACTAAACCTTGTAGACCTCGAAAAAGATCTCTACGACAGTTCCGCCCACACCTAGACATCACTCCTCATTTGGCACTGTCTTCAGTGACCATGTAAAGTTGAAAATTAAGAATTTCAAAACAGGTATGTTGGACAATACTCCATTAGCAGATACAAGTTAGAAGTTGACCTCAAAAAAAGATGTTAAACGAGATAGTTTGCCACATTCAACGTGAACAGCATAAGGATTATAGTAAAAAAAAACCATCGGGACGGTATACCTTAAGGTTCGGGTCTTGCCCCGCTCTTTTTTATAGCTACTGTCAAGGCATTAAATTGTAAATAAAACTCTTGGGTTAATGACTGGAATAAAAAAAAAATAATTATAATAAAAATTAATATATATAAAAAAAGAATTTAAAGTACTTTTACTGCTATTTTCTTTAAATGTTATCCACAGACTACACGAATGAGCACTTAAAACGTCGTCAAAACTCTAATATTTTTCATCCCTTAAAGCATTTAGAGCCAAAAAAATGCTCATTACCTCATCCCTGAACCCAATCTCACATGTACCTGAATCACACGTATACATCATGCATGTGAAACAGATTACCCCTCAAGACGCCTTTCCTCATAAAGTCAGCCCTCAGCCAAATGACACCTCTTACTTCAGAGGGAAGACAATGACAATTCTTCGGTCTTTGTTGCTTCTACCTCAAGTTGAGATAATATTTTCCCAGACCAAATCTAGGCTCAGGTATGATTCATGTAATAGTTATCAGGGTTATAACAGCACTTCAGGTCCACCTACATCATAACGATGCTGAACTCGAAAGTAGGTACTTCACCCGAGTTTATCATACAACAATTTTGGCATCGTATAACCTATGCCCTCACCTGACCTTCTTCCAGAGTTCAGCGCTCGGTTTTGAGTGGAAAAAAAAAGCACTAAGAAAAAAAAACCCTAAACATCTTGAAGGCCTACTTAGCTGAAGAGCATCCATTCTATATCCTTAGGAGTAGAAGCATCGTTATCTGGCTGTCCAGTCTATTTGAAATCAAAATAATGACACTCCTAACGAAGATGGATGAGGCTAACTTTTGATGTATCAGTCTATGAAAGGTAATGTGCCCTAATGAAGTCCTTGTTATGTGTTTTTAAGGCATATGTGTGTGCCTACCCCACAGTATAAACAAACCCAAAAGTGAGGCAAAAAAAAGGAGCAAATATTTTCCATGCATCCATATATCCCTGGCGAAGGCATGCGGTGGGAGCATAACGAAAGCCATATGCTGAAAGGCCACTCTGGACTACTCCAGCGCGCACCACGTGTGCGAGTGTATAGGGCTAAGTGAATCTTTGTTTGCGGTTTCGTATATTTATCACTCTGACGTCTTTGACGCTCCTGGCAATTCATCAATCACGTATAAGCACTGAATAATGAGAATGCATCGGAAAAGTTTATCAGCCACCGGCAAACATTCAATACCACCCCCTGCGGGAGAGCCACCATCGTCATCGTACTAGCCTGGCGCCATTATGCGGCCATGGCAATCAGTCGCCAGCGCGCACCCAAACCGCCCATATATGGCTGGCATATCAGTCAATATGTTCGCGTCATCTGGTCCTGTCAAGAAGTAGTCCATCTTTTTTCAATCCCTCCCGCCTACAACTACAACACCCTAGGGTCGTGGCTTATTAACACAAAAGGACTCGTCTTCAACACGCTCTTTTGGGACGAAATAATTTGCTATACGGTTTTGTTAGTTTTTCTTTAGGCTGTCGAAAAATGTGTTCGCCTGGCAACGCTGGCCGACAGGGTTGGCCTTTGTCATTGCATTAAGCAAAAATTTGTGCGCTGTAATGTAATATAGCGGACATAATAAATCATTTCAAAGTGTTTTGGTTGTTCATCCCTTTTTTTTCCTCAGCTTTGTTGCCCTTTTTTTCCTCTTGTAGTCCTCTTGTGTCCTCATACCATATAAAGGGAGGAAGGAAAAAAGTAGCCATTAGGTTCATAGCTTGTAGAGCGAAAAGTTATTCCTTTGGCTTGAGGGCAAGACGATGAGTCCGCGGCAGTCCCTTCGTCCTTTTTGTCTGCTTTTCTTATCCTTTACACTTTAAAGGAAACAAACCAGCAGCAGTGGAAAAAATATTAACTAAATGCATTGCAATTAAGTGGTCGTCCATTTTGAACTTTTTTCATAGCCGCCAGGCGCTTGTACAATTTACTTACTCTGGGGAAGTGTTAATCTATCAAAAAATAAAAAAATGTATACCCTTGGTGCAAAAACTGCAAGGATAAGCGAAACAAAAGGTGGACACATTCCATTGTCTCCTCCTGTCATGTCGGAAGTATGTTTAAATATTAAAAACTACTTTTTTTTTTCTTCCCTTTCTCGCTGGCGTGGTTATTATGCCATTGAATTGAACAAACTTGAAAGTTTTCAGACTTTCCTAAAAGGTCCTGAGAGGTTCTTGTGTTTGATGAAGTTTCGAGAGGGCAACACAGAGGTAGGTAGATGGCGGATGGTTTATGGGTCGAGTTTTTCATTGACAGTATATATGAGATTTCTGCGACATGACAAGCTTAATGATTAGTTATCACAGGGAAGAAAGTCGACATAAAGTGTCCTTGGAAAAGTCATGTTAATTATGAATTTTCTTCAAGAATAAGCCGGTAACGCGGAGCGTTAGAAGGATACAAAATATCTGAAATATTCGCTGAGTTTAAGTTTTAGTTTAAGTTAAGTTTTTCACTTAAGCTGCAAGATAGACCCCACAGCTCGAGATTTGGAAAAATGATCTCTCGTGTCTTATTGACAACAGAAAAAATGCTCGAAGCCGACTGTAAAGGTAAGGAAATAAGCTGGGTATGGTTGGTAAATCACCAACACGCCTCAACCTAGCTACACCCAGTGTTGTAATGTTCTTCTACGTATTGATGGCTTATTTTTTCTCCTTAGTGG
Organism: Neoascia interrupta; assembly: GCA_947623515.1. Taxonomy (NCBI): domain Eukaryota; kingdom Metazoa; phylum Arthropoda; class Insecta; order Diptera; family Syrphidae; genus Neoascia; species Neoascia interrupta. The sequence continues at coordinate 17,697,478 of OX392464.1, forward strand.
GAACCACCGGATACTGTTGGTAAACTTCCATCTCCGGGACTAAGCCAGAAAGAGAGAAACTATAAAAGGCAAAATGGGCCTTCAGATATTGTGGTTTGTGCAAGGAACACGCCCCAAATCAACCCCAACCGAACTTCCACCTCACTGATGATGCATGGCGCAACTTTGAACGCACTACAAAAATCAACCCCACGATACAGTTGTTGTTGCAGACTGGGAGCCACAAACAACTCAATCTCCTTCGACATGGCAATCCAAGAAATCGTCGATCTTAAACGTCCCAAGATTCTTTGTTTTTTTCCATCCGCGGTTCTAATGTCCTTTGTCATCTCAATAATTTCTCTCTGTTTCTTCGTTCAAAAGAACTCATCAGATTCTCTCTAATAAGCTCTTTCTCTCTTTGCCTGTAGTACGGGCTTACACCGAAGACTCAGCTTCTTGCCTAAGAATTCCCCCCTTCCCCCTGCCAAGGTTCATACCGAAATGGTTATCCTTGCACTTTCCCATCCCCGAGGATAGTTCTTAGCAGAGAAGCAATAGGTACGGACTTATATACCGAAATCGATTGAGCCTGTCGGGCTTTCTCTCTTATAGGACTATTCCTCACTGACCCCCCACCTCCTTGTCGAGGTCACCCCTCCACCTCAAGCTACTTCACCCCTTCCCAATCCGTATCAACCCGTCCCCTCCATCATCAAGGCAAAATCCCATCTATGGAGTCCAACAGTTACGAGACCACCAGAAATCAGACCATCAGGAAGTCTCTAACTGACCCCCCCTCAACTCTGCTGACAGCGCTACCAAAACGGTTACCCCCAGCCTTCATTACCCTCGGGTATGTCTCAACCAATCAAACTTTGATTGATGACCTTCGGTACAGGTTTATACCGTCACTGGTTGCCTAGAACCCTCGCACCCAAACGGGTAGTTAGGCTCTCGGGCTGGTAACTCCGGTCCTACAAGGGGTATCACAATGGTCCTCCTTTGGTCTAAGTGTGTCCCTGCCTAGCGGGGACAGCCACCCAACCTAGCCTAACCTAAGCTAAGCTAGCGGAAACGTATTATGGCCTCTTTTGCCATCTTTCGCTTAAAGAGAGGTGATTTTTGGTACCACACGAATTGGAATTTTGAAGAGCTTGTTCGAGAATTGTCCTTCGATCCCTGTCTTATGGATATGCCCTCTGACGCAATGACCCCAAAAATCGTTTTGCGACAAAACTACCAAGTCGACTTTCCTCAGGTAATGGAATGGCTTCGGCCAGACTCTAAGCCAGGGAAAGAATGCCATCGTGTTTTCACGGATGGCTCCAAAACCGGACGGGGGTCTGGTGCTGGAGTCTTTGTGGAAAGCGAGAACATTAGGCTCCACTTCCCCTTAGGTAAATATGCGTCTGTCTTCCAAGCGTTGATTTTCTCTATCCTAATGGCTATGCGCTAAATTGTGACTAACAGGTGGAGGGCGAGAAGCATATGCGTTTGCAGTGACAACCAAGCCGCTCTAAATGCGTTCCTCAACCCTCATACCTCGTCCAAGACAGTGCTCGAACTGAAGCATTCGTTGAACTTAGTCGGAAGGCTAAATGTAGTGAGTCTTGTTTGGGTTCCAGGTTACACTGTTATCCAGGGAAATGAGATCTCTGATGAGCTTGCCAGACTAGACTCAGAAGAGGTTTTCTCAGGGCCCGAACCTGCTTTAGGCCTGCCTGTATCTGTTGTCACGTCTGCCATTGATACTTGGGTTTCTCGTGAGCACAGTGCTCGTTGCGTGACTGCGATGGGTGCAAAAAGACTAAACGACTACGCCCGGACATCTGCGAGGGGTCAGCGTCTTTTCTTTAATCTCTCAGGAGAATCGATTGCATACTACTTGTAGGCGTTCTTACGGGGATGTGCTGGGCTTGAGCGAAACCACCACCTGACCTGCCAGTGGAGACGACGACGATACAGCGGAACATTTCCTATGTAGTTGTCCTGCCTTTGCTCGCATCAGTTGGCGAATATTTGAGGCCGACTTGGTGATTGCCGAGAACCCAAGCTCTTCATCACTGAAGCTCCTTCTCGTTTTTCTTCGAAAGACGGGTAAACTAAATACATTAAAGTAAGGTATCAAGTAAGGTAGTAAGTAAGGTAGTATAATGGACCAGTAGTTTTGTCTGAGTGCTCCATCGGATAGTAGCAACCTCCGTCAAATGAAAAAAACCTAAGCTTTTCGCAGAGGTGATCTATAGTGTCGTTTGGTTACTCGTTCGCCGTCTGTTCCCTGGTCAAAATCTTTAACACTTCAGCTGGTCGATCTTTATCGTAACTAGGGTTGACATCGGCGGTTTGGTCCCTGTCGACTCGCAGGGCTTCCAAGCACATCCTGCATTAGTATGCGACATTGCATTCGAACTCCTGGAGTTTCGAACTTGGGTTACGAGCTCCTGAAGGTGCGTAGCTATTGGCCAGCTGCTATGCCCTTCCACTCGTTTTGAGGCCCGGGTGGTTAGTTTGTGTATGCCTAGCTGGTCCTCTTATCTGTATTGCAGCTTTGTCCTCTTCTTTATCTCCCTTGTCATCTATGTCTTCCTATTTGTCTTCTTATCTGTCTATTTCACTTAGGTTTGCTGCTACCCAAGCTGCTATTTTTCTTTCAACGCGTCTACATTGTTTACCCAAATCTGTTCTCGTGTTCCTAATAGTACAACCAAAAAAGAAGCTCCGCTAATCTACTTTTCATGCTTCTCGTCAGTCGTCTGGCTGTCCAACCAAAAATCAGCTCCGCTTATCTACTTTTCATGCTTCTCCTCAGTCGCCCGGCTGACGAACCAAAAATTAGCTCCGCTAATCTACTTTTTATGCTTCTCGTCGGTCGTCCGGCTTTATCCGCGAAAAATGAATGAACGACACTTGTGACTGTTGTGGCCCATCTAAAATCGCCCTCATAATTGCATGGCCTCGGCTCTCTTCCTTAAACTAATTCAAAAGCTCTGACTTGAGATTTGACATGTTTAAGAGGTCCAGTCCATAAAGCTCTTCCACAACCTGCCATTACCATCGTTCAGTCCCGCAAGTATCAGGTGTAAGTTAGCGAAGAGCTGCTATCCTGACATACTATTTGTCTTCTGCAGCATATCTACCCTAAAATGTCCACTGACATCGATTTTTAGGTGCCATCAAATTTAAGTCCCCATTTGTGCACCTCGACGTATTTTGCACCTGCACGGGAACGACCTGGTTATTGAGGAATTTGTTAAATTCTTCGGTCAGTGCAGAAGGCCGTGTTCGGCCTATTCTTTGGCGGGGTCGGCTGCGCCAAGGGCTCACTAAAATTGAGAGGCTGGGGGTTCCCTGTTGGGGTTCCATTGTTTGTTGGCGTTCCCTCGACGCGTTTCCTAGGTCGGAAACCTTGTCCTGAAGCAGCCTCAAGCAAGGTGTCGGGCTCCAGTTGTCCATGTCTACTTGGGGGGAAACCTCGGCTTCAGTCCCACTCAACGAGAGAACGTCCTAGAAACGTTTTCTGCCCTAAATGAAGCTCCACATTATGCCCGGCTTCCGGCTGTGCCCTTAAATTATTTCTGGTTCAGATAAGTCCTTCAGTTTACTAAGCCTGAAAATGGGATGATGTCCAGCTGAAGAGAAAAGTGAAGCTAACTAAAAGTTAAATGTGAAGGAAAAAAAGTATTTTTGTCGTTTTTAAGAAACTATATTGAAGACAAAGTCGAAGCTTCGAATCTGTTTAAAGAGCTGATCCATTGTATTCAAGTGTGTCTGAGTGGCTCAATCGTATGGAAACGCGTAGCAACCTCCAAAAAAGGATGTGCCAAAGCCATATCCATATCCTACCATATGCATGCTTCGCAGAAACCTTCCATCAATGTATTTAACTTTTCCATCTTTGGAGAAGGGATAAAAAGGAGCTTAAGTAATGGAAAGCGTAACATTCACCTATTAAGCAAAAGTCTGGTGGCCTTAAGTAGGACAAGTTTTAGAGACAACAGGGGAGGCCTCAACGTCTTACCATCAAGAGAGCATTAGAAATTTAGATGCGGTTTCATACTTATTTATTTTGCAGCTGACACTATGTACCCAGAAGTATGAAACTTAATTTCGTTCATATTTTAGAAAGAGCAAGGGACTTCATCTACAACCCTGTGGAACTTCATAAAATATACAAGAAGAAAACCACAAACATGCAAGAGATAAGTGGTAAGGAGCTTTGACTGAACATCTGTTTTCAACCATCTTTTATAGGCTCCAGTTTTACTGTCTATCTTCAGGGGGTTTAGAAAGAGCTACAGAATTATTAAGTTCTCTAATCTTCCGACACATATCTCACTGTTCAAAAACTAAATTGTAAAATCGAAACACTGACCGCAACTCTTTGTCATTTTACTAGAAATACGTAGATACGATTTCGAATATTATCTGGTCTTTCAAAATATATAAGGATCACATGCCACAGTTTTACCCACCCAATTCATCCTCCAGTAAAATTATTTGCCTCACCACATTTGTCATGGGTACTTTCGATTTTGAAATCAAATCGTATATCAGAATTATTTGGGCAGGACACTCACAAGCACACACACAGCAGCGCCTGCAAGCTGATTTATGCTGATGTGGCCTGCACTAATTTTAAACACAGGACCGCAGATAAACAATCCCCAAAGGCGCAGTGACCCACAAGCTCCTCTAATTCAAAACATTTGCTCCGAAACTATCCGTGCGTTATTCGTTTAGACTAGTGTGTGTCTGTATTTTGTGTGTGCTTTGAGTGTGCTTTTGTGTGAGTTTTGTTGCATTTAAATAAGACACCAAAATACAAAGATATGTAACCGCCACCAACATTGCCACTGCACCAAATAAATTTTATTTAAAATAATTTATCTTACTTTACTTGCGGGGCCATGAGCCAGCCAACCAGCCAGCCAGCCAGCAAGGACATATGCAGTTAAAGAGCATCAGCAGAAGGATAAATGCATTAAATGCCATCGGGATTATGAGACGGCTGGGCCGGAGTTCTCCATTGCGGTCGACTCACAACTCACATAAAAATTCATAGGATAATTCTCAGCGCAGCCCGGTCCAAAACAAACTTAAAGTCCCGAAAAGTTCTTCCTTGTTGTACCCGCCGGAGTTGAATTTTCATTCGTATCCCTGTCCGGCTCGCATTGGTGCTGTTTTAATTGCACGCCTAGATGTAGGTATCTTCCTGATGATATTGCACCAGAGTCGTTTTCGAGGTTGTTTCCGGTTGTTTCGTCCTAGCGTAACCGAAAATTCTCAGGCTCATTAGGAGATGCTTGTTTGTTTGCCCAGGAGTGTGTGTGCAGTGTATGTGCGTTTGTTGGCGAGTGGGTACAAGTGCAGAACACCTTTAAACGGTAGAAGTGCTTTGAAACAGCCAAACGGCTGCCAGCAGGCATGTCGAGAGCTCTGAAGTTTCGTCAGATATTACATATGCCCATTGTGTGTCCGATTTGCGGAAACGTCCTACAATGGCAACAGCATAGACACCAAACGAAAAGTTTCAGCTGCACCCTTGTCAGGAGCAACGCGGTGCATCCTGGAGGCAGTTTTTGGATTGTTTGCTCATCTGCGATATGCTGCATTCGTTTCTAATCTGCTGCCATATCTTTGTGTGTCATGTGTATGCAAACAACTCAATTAGAGTTGCGAAGCAATAGTACGCACACACATCATAAATTTCCCCAAATATCCTGCGAGTCAAATAAAGTTCTGCGTAGCACAGGATTTCTGCCCCTTGATTTTTCGCTGGTTACATCAGTCGATGCTCTGGTTCCATATTTCGTGAGTATCGCACTGCCAGGGTAAACAATTATTTGCCAATTAACGAGCTGAATGGGGCTCGTCCTTGTTAAATTCTTGAAATTACTTGACTGTGTATTTGCGGAATGCCTGGCAGTTGTAAATCTTTGCCAGTTGTATTCCATTCAAATTCCCCTATAGTCTAGGATTGTTTGGAATTCGAAAAGCGACGAAGTGCAGCAGTTGAGCAATGTCTGTTTATACGAAGATGCACAGAGTACGGAATGTTTGACTAGGCATTTTGGCATTTTCGGCAAAGTTATGAGAGCATCGCGTTGTTTAATTTTGGTTTTATTCAATTAAATCGAGTGTTGTGTGCGGTGTGAGAGTAAAGGACAAAGAAAAGGGCGTTAAAGACACCGACCAGACACACTGAAAACTGGCTAGACTGAATTTGCGTATTGCGAATGTGGCAGCTCAGAGCAGGTCCTTGAAAAAGTTATAAAAAATCTTTTGCTTTTGCAAGGCTAAATTTTAAGGATAATTTTATGTACATTTTTACACTCGTTTTTTGGGCCTTTTTAAGTTTATTAAGTCGAAACGTTTCACGAAAAACGAAGTGATACTAATAAGACGGTCGACTTACCCTGGTGGGCGTGGCATTGGTTTCAATTTTTCAAATGCATTTAATACAAAAATTTTGTTCCAAATCGGAAAAAAGTACTTATTATATTTTATTGAGTAAAAAACACTTAGTTCTACATTTGGTTCATACAAAGTTTTGCACCACGCCCGCATTTGAGGCCGGAATTTATAAGAAATACCCCAAATTTGCCAAAAAAACGAGAATTTTGATTGCACTTCAGCCTTATATCGGTAAGACTAGTGGTAGGGTTACAATCCGCTTAGAAGAATCGTTGGACACGAAATCCCAATCGACCCCTGTCTAGATCAAAATCAAATTTATCAGTTAGAAAATACCCCTTTGTAAAAAGGGGGCGTGGCATCAACCACGTCCCCAAAAGTGGGGACGTATAATAATTGCAAGCAACCGTATTGCATATAACTCTCGTTTGTTAAACTGAAAATAAAGAGCGGCCACGCCCATTTTTTAAGGCTTAAAAACAACCGACAGACAGACGGACGAGAACGAACCATTCAACCCCGGCGAAGACGTTACCGACGAAGCATACGAACGATACCGCCCACCCGACCAGGAGGAGGTGAAAGCAGCTGTGTCTAAGCTCAAGTGCAGCAAAGCAGCCGGAGCAGACGGCCTAGCTGCCGAACTTTTTAAACCCGCTGGCGATGAGCTGGTTAGGAGCATGCACGAGCTCATCTGCAAGATATGGTCGGAAGAAAGCATGCCCGACAAATGGAACCTCAGCATTGTTTGCCCGATCCTGAAGAAAGGAGACCCTCTGAGTTGTGCCAACTACAGGGGCATAAGTTCTTAACATCGCATACAAGATCTTTTCTGCTGTACTGTGTGAACGCCCAAAGCCGTTTGTCAACAATCTGATAGGCACATATCAGTGTGGCTTTAGGCCAGGAAATGGATATATATAGACATTGCGCTATATATAAAGGATATATAGCGCAATGTCTAGTTTTGGCATCCCTGCCAAACTCGTCAGTCTGTGCAGGATGACGATGGAAAACTCACGCTGTTCCGTCAAGGTCGGCAAAGACCTCACCGACCACTTTGATGTCAAAAAAGGATTTAGACAAGGCGACGCGCTGTCATGCGACTTCTTTAACCTCATACTTGAGAGAATTGTGCAGAACTCTCGCGCCAACACCAGAGGTACAACCTTTCATAAGTCCGTTCAACTACTCGCATACGCAGACGACATTGACATAATCGGTAGAACAAAGTGTGATGTAAGTGAAGCCTTCGTGAGTATTGGGACGGAAGCGGCGAATATGGGTTTAGCAGTCAATGAGGGCAAAACCAAGTATATGCTGTCATCAAGAAAAGACACCCAACACCGACGTCTTGAACAAAACATCACCATCGACAGCTATAACTTTGAGGTAATTAGGGACTTTGTCTACCTGGGTTCCGCTATCAATTCAGACAATGACACCAGCGCTGAAATCAAACGAAGGATAACTCTTGCCAATCGCTGTTTCTTTGGGCTAAGAAGGTAATTGAGTACCAAAGCCCTCTCTCGAGCAACTAAAGTGTCCATGTATAAGACCCTTATCATCCCAGTCCTGCCTTACGGTGCAGAAGCATGGACCCTGTCAAAGGCGGATGAAAACACTTTAGGCTGCTTCGAGAGAAAAATTCTTCGGACGATTTTCGGTCCCGTCTGCATAGACGGAGAGTGGAGGAGGAGATATAACATCGAACTGTACGGGCTGTACAGCGATACCGACTTAGCCAAAAGAGTCAAAACACAACGTCTGCGATGGCTGGGTCATCTAGAGCGGATGGACACCAACGCCCCGGCCCGGAAAATCTTCGAATCCACACCGCAGGGACGGCGCGCTAGAGGAGCACCGAGACTCAGGTGGCGCACGCAAGTGGAAGGGGACCTCAGCCAACTTCGCGTGCGAAACTGGAGACGGCTAGCTCGAGACAGAGCTGGCTGGCGAAGCTTGTTGGCTGAGGCCCAGGTCCACCCCGGACTGTAGCGCCACTTTAAGTAAGTAAGTAAGGCAGACGGACGGAAATGTCTCATTCGACTTACAACTCGGTTTCGATCATGTATCCCTCCCTAAGGTCTTGGGAGTCTGCAGTTATACTTATCTATGCTACAAACTATGAATCAAACCTAATGTAGATACCTCCTATCCTATGGGACAGGGTAAAAAACAAGAAAATTTTTCTTTATTTAGTTTAAGTTTCTTTAATTTCTTTAATTTCTTTTTTTATTTTTTCCCACGCCCATTTTCAGGGGTCGATTTTATAAAATTAGTCAATTTTGACCAAAAATATTATTTTTGAGTACATTTAAAACGTTAACTTGGTTATTTCTATGCTAAAATTAATTCCAAGTTTTAGGGGCTGGCCATACCACGCGGTCATATTATCGAGACCGAATTGTGAATCGAAAAGCCATGTCCGTCCGTCCGTCTATCTGTCTATCTGTATGTCACACGTTTTTAGGCCTAAACTTTTAAGCTAGGAATTTCAAATTCGGTACATAGGTTCATAGCTATCCGAAGCAGTATAAGTGTAAAAACTTTTCAAATCCGCCCACAGACACGCCCACAATCGATGCAATTTTGCTACTACCTCCAGAGCTTTCAAAGCTGTAAGACGTCTTAAAAGCCTGAAATTTGATAATTATTATCTCCTGTTAGATGTAACATAAACAAAATAAAAATTTAATAGCTTTACCTCCCCTAGTGGGCGTGGCATAGATATAAAGGTTAATTTTCAAATGCATTTTATTCAATATTTTTGTTCCAAATCGAAAAAAAACGTAAAACAAATAGTTATACATTTCGTTCATACGCAACTTTGGGCCACGCCCACATTTGAAGGCAGAATTAAAAAAAAAACTAACGTTTTCCAGAAAAACGTAATTTCGACTGGGCCTAATTTAGGAAAAAACAAAAAGAAATTTGCAAGTTGGATGTACAAGACTTTATTCCTGATTTCGTCCATACAAAGTTTTTAGCCACGCCCCCTTTTAGGGGTCGATTTTTCAAAATTATTGAAATTGAAAAAAAAATTGACTTTTTTTTGTAGGATGATGTTTTTTTGCATCTAAGCGTAACTTGAAAATATCTGCGTTATAATTGATAGTTTGTAATTAGGGGCGGTTGGACCACGCCCCTTTTCGAAGTTTGCATTACTTATCAAATGTCAAAAAATAACTTTGCCATCAGCATTCTACAATGTGGGATAGGATGGGGTATTCAAAGGTCGGTTTTACGGACTGTAACTTCTGCGTAGACACTAAAAAAAATCACGTTTTTTAACGCCACGCCCACAAAATGGGGTGGAGGCCTAAACTATATATGCAAAAAAGTAAGAAAATGCTAATATCTAGAACTTTTGTCATACAATTCTTAGTCAAATTCCATATATATCTATTAAAATGCAGTCATTTTAAGCTAAAATCCCTTAAAAAAGTGGGCGTGGTCAATGAAAAGGCCAAATTTTTTGAGCTACTTTAAAGCAAATCACAAGGCAATGTCATATATACTAAAAATTAGTGCGCTTGTACCATTGCAACACAGCTAGATTTAAAAAAAAGTATTTATAAAAATTACATACAGGTCTGTGGTGGGCGTGTCTGTTGGGGGATTCGTGTAATTTTCAAAATAAGTCTGAAAAACAGAAAACTGGATTTCCAGCTTACTCACCATTTTTCAGCTCTCTAACTTAAAATTTGAAGCCTAAAAAAAATTAACATACGGACGGATGGATGGACGGACATGGCTTAACCGATTCTCCTGTCGCTTCCAGTCATATATCTAATAGTTCGTAGGGGTCTACGGTGATTAATTCACTGCGTAACAAGCTATACATCAAACTTAATATACTCTGGGTAGGGTACAAAAAAATAGTCAGGTGCTGCACCCATATCAGATGTAAAAAAGCACATGACCTCGCGTCAATTTGCCCTTGAAGATTGAGCTTAACCAACTTTGACTGAGTGAGCTTCGTTAGATGATTTCATTGCTTCCCTTCGATATGTTTTCCTTCTAGAAAGGCTTCAAAAGCCAAATAGGAGCAAACAAGGTTTTGACATTCCACAGAATGTAATGTATAAGATGCTTAATTATTTTCGAACAACTGAAACCAGCACGAATTTCGCTTATGAAAAACCAGAATCCCCTTTGAGCACATTTCAGTTAGTGAAAATCCCTATCCATACTCAGTCACTCCCTTTTAAGTTAGTCAACAAAAAGGCGATCTCGAGTGTGGATTAAAATGTGGGGTGGATACGACTTGATACGATTCTAGACTCCTTAAAGCTTTAAGAGATATGATCGAGACCGACAAGTGAATTAAATTAGCCATGTCCATCCGTCTGTCCGTATGTATGCAGTTTTTTTATACCCCATCCCACAGGATAGGAGGTATATTAAGTTTGTCACATAGTTTGTAACACGTTGAAATAATAATGGTAGACCCCCAAGACCTTAAGGGCATATGATCGAGACCGAATTCTGAATCGAATGAGCCATGTCCGTCCGTCCGTCCGTCTGTATGTCACATGTTCTTAGGCCTTAAATTTTACGCTAGGGTACTGAAACTTCGTACGTAAGGTCCACCTCATGCGAAGCAGCACAAGTGTAAACATTTCTTAAATCCGCCCAAAAGACACGCCCACAATCGGTCTAAATGTGCAACTACCTCCAGAGTTTTCAAAACTGTAAGACGCTCTAAAAGGCTGAAAATTGACGCTTAGCATCTCCTAATGAATGTTAGACACAAAAAAGACAAATTTAATTGGTAAACCTCCTCTAGTGGGCGTGGCTTCTATTCTAAGGGTAAATTTTCAAATGCAGATAACTCAATATTTTTGCTCGAAATTGAAAAAAATTGCTAAAAAATTGCTAATTGTTCTAAATTTTGTTCATACAAGACTTTGGGCCACGCCCACATTTGGAGGCAGAATTGAAGAAAAACCTAAAAATATTTCCAGAAAAACTTAATTTCGACTGGCCTTGAGTTTAATTTAGGAAAGTATGAAACAAAAAAAGTGCCAGGTTAGGTAAACGAGATTTCAGTACAAATTTCGTTTATATAAAGTTTTTAGCCACGCCCCCTATTAGTGGTTGATTTTTCAAAAATATTGAATTTGAACCAAAAAATTGCATTTTAACGTACATTTAAGTTTAACTTGGAAATATCTGTGGAAGTATCTTATAATTAATAATTTGACCACGCCCCTTTTCGAAGTTTGCATTACTTATCAAATGTCAAAAAATAACTTTGCCATCAGCACTTTACAATGTGGGATAGAATGGTGTATTCAACGGTCCGTTTTACGGACTGTTCCTTCTGCGTACACACTGTAGCACTTACTCACTGGTTGTCTTTAAAATTGTCTTTAATTGGACCGCCCACACTTTTGACCATACCCACTTCTGACATTTACGATCTTCAAAAACCTGATTTCATTCTAAATCGGATAAAAATTATGTATGACAAATATTAAACATATTACCATGTTACTTGGCTCATAACAAGCAAAGCGTGAAGCACCGCCCACTTTTAGGGGGGCGTTCTTGGGAAAAAAAATTTTTTTAAGCATTAGTATTCGCTTATAACGAAATTCATCTTGAATCATTTTTTCATTTTCCTCTTCACAGCTTACGTGAATTTTTGGGGCATGGCGAATACAAATAATTCAGATAAAGTAGGTATCTGAATTCAGGCCTAATATTCTGAAGTTCGTTACTGATGAACTCACTTACTTGTTTTACTCTAGATCTGATCTTTGCTTGATTTTCGCCCCCTCAATGATGTTATATCTTTGGAGGAAAATTTTTTATGTCGTGTAAAATAATTTTTTTTTTGCATGCAACAAGTCCTAACCACAAGCCCCTTGCAACCAGCATTATAACCTCAAAATATTTAATGTCACGAGCGCATGTACATGCTGCAATACAAGGCGTGTTCTATGACCCTATGTCGTACAAAGACAGCGTTTGGTGTGATTATGAGGCTTCAGTTAAATTTTTAGTTGTTACATTACGGTTAAGAGTTTTAATGGATTTTAGGAACTCTTCCTCGAAGCCGATATCTGCAACCGTATCTTATCCAAGTCAACAAATATAGATTGTCGAAATTGTTCTAAAGTTTCACTTTTTAATAATTTGTGTGAACTGGGATTTCCATATTCAAGTTTCTAACTTATCGAATTGTTGAGGCGTTATTTGACGCTTCATAATCTTTCAAAACAACACTCCATTCACCGAGGTACCAAAATATTTGTGGTAAACAGGAAAGTACATAAATTCATCATCATGAATTCTCAGAATATATTGAACCCGTGTGGCAGGATTGCCATGCCCTGAGAATTAACCCAAATAACAACATTGTCTAAATTCCATGAATATTCAGTTATCGGAAGCCAGAGTTTCCATCAACTAAAAAGTTAAAAAGCCTGACACTTCAAGTTTACATAAACACTGTAAAATCGGGATTTAAAATTTAATATCGCTCAATATCTTTAAATTCGAGGAAAAAACAAAGGTGTGCGACTTACCACATATACTGCAAACGATGAACATCCACAGAACAAAGCCCATCCGAAGAACATCCGCTTTTCTGTTGATCATAATGTCCATGGCATCAATTTCTGTTCGAAATAAAAGAACAAAACAATAATGAACAATAAAAAAAAAACGACAACACATACTCTAAAAAAGAAAGCCTCCCCTCCCATATTCCCAATGTAATGCCTGCCTGCAAGGACGAATAGCGAAGAACACAAGAAAAAACCATCACAACTGCACAGGGAAGTGAACATAAAAATCGCTTATAATTCAAATAATTCATCGGAATGTTTTCCACCCTCCAAGACCAGATTCCGAAGACCATAAATAATCTTCAGGTTTACGTTCGCTCAACATTGCACCCTTATATGCGGGTGGGTCGTCCTGATGGCTTTCCCACTTGTTTCTGCCCCCGCACGGGGCCTTTGGTTTTTTTTTCTTATGCGCCAAGGAAAATGACCGAATTACTTGTACCCGAACAACAATAAATTTTCTTTTTGTGATTACGCTCATTTTTTTCGGTTTTTGGTTTTATCCCAGGACAGCCGGCGAGATACTCCTCCATCTCTATGGCCGCGCACCGCCGCTGCAGCCGCCTAGGCAAGGACGAGGAACGCAAGGGCTTCCAACAATAAATTTTGAATAAGCACCTGATGGAGGTGGCTGCGGTGGTTATGGCACCGAGGCTTATTACTTTTCTTATTTGTTGTGAAAAGTAAAGGAAATCACCGCCGCGCCGCTACCGTGTGTAATAAAGGTGCTACCTTTTTGCCTCGTCCTCGCCGGCCAAGCTCTGAGATAGACTTGTGTGTCGAGGCATATTGGTTAGGGAGCAAACGCGAGTGCTTTATTGAAAATTACCCATTACTTGTTCTGAAAGGAAGAACCGAGAAAAAAGAACTGAAAATTGTTTTGTTAATATCAGATGGAGGCAGGGCATCCTGCCGGAGGATCCTATTGTACAAGACAATTTTTATCTGGCCATTCACTATAGTTGAATCGGGCGGCGGCGAAGAGCAGTAGCGGTGGCGTGAAAGTGGTTTTCAGTCGAGTCATTGCGTGTAAACGAGAACAATAAGGTTTAGGCTCGACGGCCGGCGTTATTCCCAATGCATCATGGACTCTGGAACACGGTGCATGGTTAGTGAGAACGGTGAATGGAGGCATTCGGGCTGGCTGCCGAGCAATTGTTTAAGGAAGAAAACTTTGATGGATGAGCAATGGAGCGAACGTATGGGAGTGAGATAGGTAAGTGGAAAATTTTGCCCATTGGATCGAAGAATATTTCTTACAATGTTTGCCCTAGTTGTGGGTTTGGGTTTGTCCGTCGAGTGCGTTTTGTAATGAATAACTGAAGAGAAGATGGAGGGATTGTTGGCAATTTACTGGAGGTATCTAACGATGAGTTCAGAGTTCGATAGCCTAGAAAAGAATTTATGACTGAAAACTATTGAAACTGGAAAAAATGGATTTTGTATAGCTTTGCGGGAGGGGTGCTCCCCACTTCCAATCGCGTTCAAATGCCTTTAACCCCTAAGAGTAGGGTTTTGTTATCAGCAATATTGCCTTCTGGATGACGGTGATGCTATCTTCACTATACTAATGGTGTATTCTTTTGCACACCGATTTGCCACACCGAGCTGTCAAATAATAGTCGGTGTTCGCGACAATTCCAGCGTGGTGTTCACCCGGTTTCAATGTGTACACAACGTCAAATACTGCACTGGTGCGGCCATCACGTTAAGTGTCTAATTGCTTTGACTTATTTTTTTTTAAGTTTTGTTTGTACTTTTTACTTAATATTAATTTTGTTGGCGTTTAGTTTGAGATATTTCGTAAGTTCGACTTCATACAGTTTGAGTTACTTAAGGTGGCGCTACGGTCCGGGGTGGACCTGGGCCTCAGCCAACAAGCTTCGCCAGCCAGCTCTGTCTCTAGCTAGCCGTCTCCAGTTTCGCACGCGAAGTTGGCTGAGGTCCCCTTCCACTTGCGTGCTTGTGTTTTGACTCTTTTGGCTAGGTTGGTATCGCTGTACAGCCCGTACAGTTCGATGTTATATCTCCTCCTCCACTCTCCGTCAATGCAGACGGGACAGTAAATCGTCCGAAGAATTTTCCTCTCAAAGCAGCCTAAAGTGTTTTCATCCGCCTTTGACAGGGTCCATGCTTCTGCACCGTAAAGCAGGACTGGGATGATGAGGGTCTTATACATGGACACTTTAGTTGCTCGAGAGAGGGCTTTGCTACTCAATTGTCTTCCTAGCCCAAAGAAACAGCGATTGGCACGAGTTATCCTTCGTTTGATTTCAGCGCTGGTGTCAGTGTCTGAATTGATAGCGGAACCCAGGTAGACAAAGTCTCTTACTACCTCAATTTATAGCTCTCGATGGTGATGTTTTGTCCAAGACGTCGGTGTTGGGTGTCTTTTCTTGATGACAGCATATACTTGGTTTTGCCCTCATTGAGTGCTAAGCCCATATTCGCCGCTTCCGTCCCAATACTCACGAAGGCTTCACTGACATCACGCTTTGTTCTACCGATTATGTCAATGTCGTCTGCGTATGCGAGTATTTGAACGGACTTTTGAAAGATCGTACCTCTGGTGTTGGCGCGAGAGTTCTGCACAATTCTCTCAAGTATGATGTTAAAGAAGTCGCATGACAGCGCGTCGCCTTGTCTAAATCCTTTTCTGACATCAAAGGGGTCGGTGAGGTCTTTGCCGACCTTGACGGAACAGCGTGAGTTTTCCATCGTCATCCTGCACAGACTGACGAGTTTGGCAGGGATGCCAAAACTAGACATTGCGCTATATAGCTCGTCTCTATAGATGCTGTCATACGCGGCCTTGAAATCGATGAAGAGGTGGTGTGTATCGATTTGGAATTCCTGGGTTTTCTCCAAGATCTGCCGCAGTGTGAATATTTGATCGATGGTGGACTTTCCTGGCCTAAAGCCACACTAATATGTGCCTATCAGATTGTTGACAAACGGCTTCAGGCGTTCACACAGTACAGCAGAAAAGATCTTGTATGCGATGTTAAGAAGACTTATGCCTCTGTAGTTGGCACAACTCAGAGGGTCTCCTTTCTTCAGGATAGGGCAAAAAACATACAGTTTGAGTTGCGTTGTAAAAAATCACGAATGAAAATTGAGTCGAAACGTCACTTCACATAAACAATCAAATTTACACCCAGCCTCCACTGTCAAATAATTCGTTAGCGAAATTTCGAGTTCGGTACCGAACAAATTCGGAGTTCAGCAAAACATTAACATGAACACGACTCCGTTTAGGTGTACGAGAAAAGATCAATATTTTACTGTACTCCACAGCAGTAGTACGATTCGGTGTTGAAAGGAACACGGCATAAGTGTTGCCCTTATTCACCCTATTCATTTCTAGACCAACCGAATTTATTTTATTTTTATCCGTAAGGAAAGGACCTTATTGCCTCAACATTCAGAAGTTTCAAAAGAAATACATCACTTAAACCGAGGGCATCTGTCGACTGATGATGCCCAACTGATGATCATACTGTCACGTCTCATGTGCAACACCAAATCGGGTAGAGGCTACTCTAATAATTATTCTTTGTACTATTGAAAAACCCCTCACAAACATTGTTTGCCAGGCCTAACAATAAGTAGTTTTTTGGCTAGTAATAATGTAATTTTTTGGAAATAAAATTAAGAACCGACCAATGAGAGCTGAATTAAAAAACAGAGTGTTAAATGCTGCATTGATTGAGCTTGAGATGTATCAACTCGACTTTATAACCCGAGTCAAACCGAGTTGGGTGATAAAATGGTAAGAAAATTCTGCGTGTTATTATACCTAATCTACTAGATATTCTTAGGCATCGCTTTGGAGCTATAATTCCATTAAAATCAATTCACAATTGGTCGATTGCCGCTAGTTATACGAGGGAACTACCTTCGTTAGTGTTTAAAGTCTTTTTATTAAACTGACTCATTCTTCGAAAAATATTCATATTTCTTTCTTAGTGACAGGAGTGAGCGACAGGAGCATGAAGTGTTCTTTGCACATCTTAGCTACGCTTCTACGACTGTTAAGTTCCACTTTTGTTCCTCTAAATGTTCACTTCTATCGCTAGAAATTCTCCGAATTTTCAAACAACAGACGTTCCCATCCTAAACCCAGAAGTTAGTTTGATTGCAGAAAACTAACTTCTGGGGCTTTAAATTTGCGGTTTGAAACTAAGATTTTAACACCTTTTAATTGTTTTGATCCTAATTTTTTTCTGTTAGAGCAAGGTTTTTTCTAAAAAAAAAAAATTATTTTCAGGTGCTGCACCCATACCAGATGCGTAAAAGCACATGACCTGGCGTACAGGTTAAGCTAAACCAACTTTGACTGATCAATTAATGTTCTTTAAATGATTTCATTGATTCCCTTCGATGTTTAAAGGCTTCAAAAAAAGAAATAAGAGCAAACACGGTTTTAATATTTTACCTAAATAAGGCTGCGTCTCATATATTTTTTTTGTTTGGTCAAGTTGGTAATTGCCATGCAATCGACGCGTTATGATGAACCCCTTTTTTGAATGCTGTAGCTATAACGATGTTCACACACACAGCATAAATTGTTGAGAAGTTGGCCCTGGTTCACCTCGAGCTGTTGTGTCACTCTATTTACTTTTATACCCTACCCAGAGTATATTAAGTTTGATGTATATGTAGTTTGTAGGGCAGTGAAATAATCAACGTAAGCCCCTTAGACCTTTTAGAGATACGAATGGGACCGACAGGAGAATCGATTAAGTCATGTCCATCCGTCTGTATGTGTGAAGGTTTTAGATCTTCAAAATCAAGCTAGAGAGCTGAAACTTGGTACACAACTTGTTTTTTCTGTTGCACAGAAAAGTGTGAAAATTGGCTTAATTCCGTAAACGGCCACGCCCACTGCTGGCTTCAATGTTAAACAACCTCTTTTTCACATTTTCGTTCAAAAAGCTTTTTGGTCAAGTTAGACAAGGTGCAGGAACTAAAATTTTGCTACAGAACAATACTGGCTCAAATCCTTACAAAATTAGACCGCCCACAATATCGACCGTGCCCACTTTTAATATGTCAGATGTTCACTCCGAATCATCGAAAAAAAAATTATGACAAATATTAGATATTATATGCTAAATTTGTTCCAAACAAAGTTTTAAGCTCCGCCCACTTTTAGGGGGCGTTTTAGGGAAAAAACGGTATTTTTCCGAAATAATTTTCGCTTTTAACGCAATTTCTCATGATTCTCATGAAATTACAATTAATTGATTTTAATTTTTAGCCCAGGCCCACTTTTGGGGGCTTGGTCTATTCAAATAATATTTGATTTCGGGCCGAAAAAACTTTAAGATTTGGTGTTACTCGGCATATAGGGTCGGGTATACAAAAGTTCGTCACAGAAGAACTCTTGCCCTTACTCACTTGTTTTTTAAAAGTTTAGCAATACCAAGCAAGAACAAGAAAAACGAAGCTTTGGTCAAGTAAATACTGAACTTAAATGAAAAATTCCATTTTTTTTTTTTTTGAAAATATTGAAAAGTTTTTGAGAATCGAAAAGTTGAAAATGGATGACGTTTTCCAAAATGTTTTAGGCCATAACTTTTGAACCAGTGCGTAAGGCATATTTTTCAAAACAAGTCTATAAACTGCTGTTTTGACACATTTTCGAAAAAAAAATTGCAAAAATATGCATTAAAAAACGTGTATATCCCATCCTATCCCACATTGTAAAATGCTGATGGCATAGTTATTTTTTGACATTTTATAAGTAATGCAAACTTAGAAAAGGGGCATGGTCCAACCGCCCCTTATTACAAACTATTAATTATAAGATATTTCCACAGATATTTCCAAGTTACACTTAATTGTACGTAAAAATGCAATTTTTCGGGTCAAATTCAATATATTTGAAAAATCGACCCTAAAAGGGGGCGTGGCTAAAAACTTTATATGAACGAAATCTGGACGAAAGTATTGTTTACCTAACCTGCTACTTTTTTTGTTTCATGCTTTCCTAATTTAGGCTCAAGGGCAGTCGAAATTAAGTTTTTCTGGAAAATTTTAGGTTTTTCTTCAATTCTGCCTCCAAATGTGGGCGGGGCCAAGACTTTTGCTCAAGTCTTTTATGAACAAAATGTGGAACTAAGCGTTTTCTACATGAAATATTAAGAAAATTTTTTTCAATTTCGAGCAAAAATACTGAGTAAACTGCATTTGAAAATTTACCCTTAAAATAGATGCCACGCCCACTAGAGGAGGTTTAACAATTAAATTTGTCTTTTTCGTGTCTCATATTCACTAAAATATGCTAAATGTCGAATTTCAGCCTTTTAGAACGTCATACAGTTTTGAAAAATCTGGAGGTAGTTGCATATTTAGACCGATTGTGGGCGTGTTTTTGGACGGATTTCAAAAATTTTCACGCTTGTACTGCTTCGCATGACGTGCACCTGACGTACGAAGTTTCAGCACACTAGCTCAAAATTTAAGGCCTGAAAACATGTGACATACAGACGGCCGGACGGACGGACGGACATGGCTCATTCGGTTCAGAATTCGGTCTCGATCATATGCCCTTAAGGTCTTGGGGGTCTACCATTACTATTTCACCGTGTTACAAACTATGTGACAAACTTAATATACCTCCTATCCTATGGGATGGGGTATAAAAAAATCTAACGGTAATTGAAAAACTCTAAATTGCTGTTTTATGGATTTTATTATGGCCAAACGTATGTTAGAGTGGCGCAACAGCTCGAGGTGAACCAGCGCCAACTTCTCAACAATGTATGCTGTGTGTGTTAATTCTTCACATACAAGGGGACCTACAATTTTTTGCCGAATCCGAGCGGCACTTTGAGAAATTTTTCAAGACAAATGATACTCTCGCAGGGCTTGTCAGACCCTCGCGGAGGTCTGACAAGTATTTTTGTTTCAGGTGTCGTTGTCAGGATCAGACAGATCGAAATCATATAAGATATAAATATGTCGCGTTCTCTCACTATGTCCGCTTGAATCGAATTGTTGCTTAAAATGTTAATTTGGAGTGTTTGCATCAATATTCATGACATTAGTAGAGTAATATTGTTATCTCACCGCTAAACTCAATTTAACTCAACTTCACTCTCCTCTGGTTATGCTGAAAAACTTCAAAAAACAAGTTCAAAAAATTAGTCATCATAGTTAAAAGGCATATGGACATCGCTATCATCCATTCGAATTACGAATAAGGAGTAAAGGCGCACTTGTTTCTGAGGTCGTAGTGTAAAAATCTTGCGTAAAAACATCAAAGTATTCACCCGTAAGTGTTATGCCTTTAAGCGTAAAAAGAACTCTAGTTACCTCGTATGGTCTTGTTGTTTTGATGTTATGTTGACTTGAGAGGAATAGGGTAGTTGTCTTTTACCCTTGGCAGCCGTCGTTTAGTTAAAAGGCGACCCTGCTCTGGACAACATAAGCCGACAAGAGAGTTTCTCGGTGTTGTGGCAGACGCTTGTGCGTTCTGGTTCTGTATGTGCCGGATAGCTTCCATGCCTGACTCTGACACCGTAGAGCTGCAAGAGAAGTTCCTGGGTTAGGAGCACCGGTTAGTTGCACCTGCCCAGACACGAACGTTATTCGTCAGAAAGGGACGTTTATGTACTTTATTAAAATGAGGAACCTTTCTTTAATTGAAGAGAGCTGAGAATATTATTATATGGGTTGGAAGATGGTCTTGGTTGAGACACCAGCTGAGACATAAAAGTTATGCTCCAGGAAGGGTGTATGTGTGTACGTGCTTTATCAGCATTACTTGGGCCTGAGAAAAATTCAAAGATTATAAGTCAATCTGAATTGCCCCTGCCCTGACATAATGTTGGTAGAAATGCTTTAACAGCTCTGCCAGCGACGAGTGCTTAGTCCTTTAACCGTTTTTGAACTCAGGATATACTCCAGCGATTGACCGAAACAGAGTAGTCACCATAGTTATTCGATCAATTTGTTTAGAAAGAAAAGGGATTTAATTGTCAAACAGCACAAAATACTCCAAGCCTGGTTACCCTAACTCGCCAAATTGATTAAAATAAACAATGAGGGTTTTCACTCTACATATTACAAATTGCTTCAATTCCACCCTATCCAGGACATAATTATTATCGCTCAGTGCAAAAATAACGCAAAAGCTATTTTCTTTGTTCTGGCTGACACTAAAATAGTTATTTCCCGTAACAATGCAATTTAATTAATCGTACATATATATAATCCAATTAGAACATGGAGTGCTCATAGCATTCACACTGCAGGTAATGAATCGGCAAAACCTTTGTCACCCCCATACATTGACCCATGTAATCAGCTAATTGTTGCAGCTCGAATGTCATAAATATGTCGTTCAAAAACCATACACAAAAAACGACGCAAAAAACACGTGTAAACAACTGAATTAAAACAAATTAGTTAACAACATCCAGCAGCAATTAAAAAGCAACGGATTTGCATGGGAACCGAACACTCTGGTGTTGTTTTTTTTAGCCCACCACATATGTATAGCCAAGTCCTTAATTAAGTTAGAGTGGATTTCGCATGATTTATCCGGGATACGAAAAATTTATGGTAGACAAGGACAACAAAATAATATTTCAATACATGGTTTTCGTAAATTCAGAAATTACCTGCGAAAAAATTCGCAGCACAAAAACTTGCATAAAGGATTGAACGAAACTAACCTCGGCGCTCGTATTCAATTTAAAACTAATAATTTAGAGTAGTAAAATTTCATCTTTTCAAAATTGGCAAAACATGAACAACCCCCTGGCCCGCATCCACCCCTCAGAAGTCTTCAAGATGATTCGTCGGAAAAGATGACACAAGAAGAAGAGGAGCCCATCTTGGAAGTTATGACCGAAAATCACTTCGCCTCAAAAGTCCCTTTCACGAGTTGGCTGCCTGACAAATGGGAGTTGTATCAACTAACACAAAACTAGAAAATCACAAAAAAGTCGACTCTCTCTCTCCTTGGTCGCTGGTGAACAGGAAGTAAGTTCCATTCCATGAAGGCTCCCCACCCAACCCAGTTCTACAACCTCAAGAAAGTCGCTCCCCGTTGTCGTCGTCCTTCTCATGGTGGCGCGCGGCTAAACGCAATGAAAGATGGCTCTGTCGTCTCCTCTGGTGCGGAGCAGGAATAAGGACCATTCAAGAGACCAAACGAAGCACATACTATACCGCACCATCACCAGTTCGAGACGCGCAAAGTTAGTTGATCACAATAGAAAAACTTTTCTGATAAAACTCCTGAACGGAAAGAACCGCTTTATATATGTACCACTAGTGTGTAGTAGTTTTTTTTTAATGGTGTTTCGAGAAAACTACAAACATACTGGAAAGTATGACGAGAACGAAAGAAAAAATCACAACAATTTTCGTGCACAGAAAAGCATGGCGAAGGAAGCAAACACAGGGCAAAGCTGAAAGGACGAACGAGGCGTTTTTCGTAAAAAAAATCAACGATCCCAACGCCACCAGCAGGGAGCACAGGGGGTGGATAAGAAAGTGCTGGAAAATCTTTGAGATTTCTCCATTTTTCCATTTCACTAGATGTTACAAACTATTTTGGTCCTGCTGCAGTGCTTGTACTATAATACTGCCAGTAGTTTCGTCCTGTTTTTTTTCTCTCGTCCCCCCATGAACTCACATCTTTCAGATCATTTTTGTGATATAATGGTCACGGGAAGAAAGTCATTTGATTTGTTCCGAAGCTCGTCCGTATCCTTTGTTGTGTGTGTTACACTTTGTTTTGCTCCTGTGTTATTTGTGTCACTCCTGCAATGAGTTTTACTACTTGGTATCTAGCGGATGCAAAAACCGTAGAAGAATGAAAAAAAAAATACTACAGAGATTCTTGGATACAAGTCAAAGATGCAACTTGCATGGACAATCTTCCGAGTGAGGTAATTTGGGTGCAGACCAAATAATTGTGGCACTACACAACGAGGTCATCGAGGGGTTTCCTTGTAATTATTTTGTTCTCATTGTTATCACACAAAGTGCTGGACCAAGGATATTGCCACTGGCGGCGATGTCAGGCTAACTAGGATGCGAGGGGACTTGGGACTCTTGTAATTGCTAAAGTTTACACAGTGAAGACATTTAGGGCGTTCTATTGTTTTGGGGAGATTCTTTTTTTCGTTTGTATCTCCCCCCTACTGCAATTGGAGAACACGAGCGTTTTGATAATTTGGAACGATATCCTTGGGAAATGATAAGCTCCATTGTGTTGTGTTACGTATACTAATTATGTGTAATCATTGGGGAGGTACCTAGCTATTGTTGTGGGGCTGGGGAAAAATTTCTGATATCCTGCAGTCACAAAAAGGTGTCGTTAAGAATGCAGAGGGCATGCTCTGTTGTTGGTTTTAATATTTTTCTGATAACAAAGGAAATTCTGTGTAAGAGCTGCGCTTTCATTGTTTTAAATTGGTTTTTAAGGAGGGAGCAGTCAAAAAGCAACGGCAGCAATTACGTTCGTTCAAATTTTTTGGTTGAAAGAAGTCAAACTTAAAGTCTACCAAGAATTTGGTGCTCTATGCACCGCGACCAGCTCAAGGTTAATATTTCTGTGCACGTGCAATTGCTTACAGTTGAAGCGCGGGTCGACTGCGCGGTATAACAATGAACACCGCATTTCAGCCCTATTCCACCTGACATGTAACTGTTGGGAATGAATCCCACAATCGAATAAATCAAAAATTGCTTAAAAAAATCATTCAATTGTCGATTTAATCTGATTTGTCAAAAAAAAAACAATTTACCAGCATCGATTGTGAATGTAATCTAGCAAGGTTAAAAAATTTCAGCAAACGCGTAGCTACAATCGAATAATTCGATTTTCATTGGAATAATTCGATTAATCTCGCAGCTTGAACTACATTCTGAAAGACCATCCCCATGGTTTGCTATATCCATGGGGATGAATGCATCGAGATGATGAATGCATCGAGAACCCATAATCCAGATTTCATGCAAAACTTTTTTTAACCTCATCGAATTGTTTTTCAACCTTATCGACTCTTTTTGAGACGTCGCAGAGAAAGTTCAAACAAAGTCATACTAAATTAAACGGCTACATGCAATTAGATCTCAATGTAGAATGGCCCCAAACTCAAAATGAAAACAGCCCTGATAATAAAATTTTTCATAATGAAATTTTAAAAATGAAAAATCACCCCAAATTAAAAAAAAATCGCCCCAAAAAATGTGTGAAAAATTTCATTTTTCAGAAACAGAAACAGAAACAGAAACAGAAACAGAAACAGAAACAGAAACAGAAACAGAAACAGAAACAGAAACAGAAACAGAAACAGAAACAGAAACAGAAACAGAAACAGAAACAGAAACAGAAACAGAAACAGAAACAGAAACAGAAACAGAAACAGAAACAGAAACAGAAACAGAAACAGAAACAGAAACAGAAACAGAAACAGAAACAGAAACAGAAACAGAAACAGAAACAGAAACAGAAACAGAAACAGAAACAGAAACAGAAACAGAAACAGAAACAGAAACAGAAACAGAAACAGAAACAGAAACAGAAACAGAAACAGAAACAGAAACAGAAACAGAAACAGAAACAGAAACAGAAACAGAAACAGAAACAGAAACAGAAACAGAAACAGAAACAGAAACAGAAACAGAAACAGAAACAGAAACAGAAACAGAAACAGAAACAGAAACAGAAACAGAAACAGAAACAGAAACAGAAACAGAAACAGAAACAGAAACAGAAACAGAAACAGAAACAGAAACAGAAACAGAAACAGAAACAGAAACAGAAACAGAAACAGAAACAGAAACAGAAACAGAAACAGAAACAGAAACAGAAACAGAAACAGAAACAGAAACAGAAACAGAAACAGAAACAGAAACAGAAACAGAAACAGAAACAGAAACAGAAACAGAAACAGAAACAGAAACAGAAACAGAAACAGAAACAGAAACAGAAACAGAAACAGAAACAGAAACAGAAACAGAAACAGAAACAGAAACAGAAACAGAAACAGAAACAGAAACAGAAACAGAAACAGAAACAGAAACAGAAACAGAAACAGAAACAGAAACAGAAACAGAAACAGAAACAGAAACAGAAACAGAAACAGAAACAGAAACAGAAACAGAAACAGAAACAGAAACAGAAACAGAATTTCATACATTAGCAACGCAAAAAGCATTCAACGAATTAAGGTTTCAGTTGCTAATGTATGGGATTTCTATTCCTGTTTTACGTTGCTTGTGATAACGCGGCTTAAGTGAAGTGAAATAGCAAATTTTGAGGTTCTTTTTTGTCCTGAATTCATTTAATGGAAGTCAATAATGCGCGTGCGCCAAGCCCCCAAAAATTGGCGTGGACTAAGAAAAAAATCTTAATATGCTTATGTTAAATATGGAAATATGTTAAAAACGAAAACTCAAGCGAATAAAAAAAACAGTTTTTTTTCCTGAAAACGCCTCCTAAAAGTGGGCGAAGCTCAAAACTTTGTATCGAAAAATCCAGGAGAATGATGCTAATATCTTTAATATTAGTCATAGAATATTTTTTCGATTTAAAGAAAAAGTTTAAAAGATTTAACTCTGCAAAAGAGGTGTGGTCGATGGTAGATGCGGTTTAAACTTTCTCGTGTTAAAGTTTTTCGACCGCAATTTCTGTTGAACAAAAGTTTAGTTTGGTCCATTTAAATAAAATGTGGACTACTGGTTGTCTTACATTGAAGCTAATAGCGGGAGTGGCCGTTGGCGGTTTTAAGTTTTAGCTCTTTTTTTCATCTTAAAGCTTGAGCTATCTATTCTGACTTTAAAAATCTAAAACCTTCACACATACAGGGAAACAAACGGACATGGCTTAATCATCTCGATTCACCTTGTTACAAATTCTGCATTAAAATTAATATACCCTGGGTAGGGGATAAAAAGCTTAACAACAAAAATCAAAATCATTCCCCAACCTCCTTGTTTAAGCCCTGTATAGGAATTGCAACCTGTGTAAGCTTGGGTGCTTCTAACTATGTCTGAGAACTTACTACACAATTTTAAGGAAACACAAAAGTTGAAGGAAACATTCCATTGAAAATTTATGTCAAATTTACTAAGGGCTCGACTTGGTCGATCCCGTCAATTATTCACCGGGACCTCGTTGAATACTTGCCGAGGCCACTTGTAATACTCATCGGGACCTCGCCGCAACTCCCTGGCACTTGAATATTGGTCTGTGAAAGACTTCAAGACTCAACTTGAGTCCATGGCGAAACTTATATCAGATATTTTATCAAAAGTTATGAGCCAACATATGCAGAGCTTATCCCAGACATCGTCGAGTATACTCATGGATAATTTGTTATAATGTTGCACTCAAGACACTCTTGATCTGCAAGTTAGATTAATTTAATTTTTCCCTTATGGGGAAGGACCTCCACCATAATGACACCTCCATGCATGCGCGTCATCTTGTGCAGCTTTCATCCATGTGCTTTAGCTCTCTTCAGCTATTTCCCAGTCCCCTGAATTTCTCCTCAATAGGTCTACACATTGTGTTGAATGGTCGAGCGTCTCTTCTGCCCCCTAACGTTCCATTCCATTGCATATGGATAAGTTAGCCTGCCATAGATTCTCGTCCATTTTCGAGACTTTACCATTTTCGTCTTGGGATGATTTTTTCTAAGTGCTATTGACTTATTCTCAGATTCCAGAGGTTCGTCGTTCGGGTCGCGGTTTGGTCATCATTATCATCTTCATTTTCTGTGACCGCTTATCCTTAGAAAGGTCTGGGAGCGAGGGCGACTAAATGCTCCTTCCATCGTTCCCGATCGTCCCCAGACGGGTCTCGGGGATGTTCTTACCTGATCCCACTACCTGTTTCTTGGCCTACCAGGCGGGCGATGCGCTCGTAACTCGGGGGGCATGCGAAAAACGTATCCAAACCATCGAAGAATGGTTTGCCCAGAAAGTTCTAAATATATTCTGGAGCTACCTTATAAAGAATGCCTGCAGCATTCCCAGTATACTGAACCAATACTCTAGTAGAGACTTGATATTCAAGCGGAACAGCTCGGCTTAAAAACCTCAGCTGATAAATACCAAACATACCGACTTCGCTTTACCAACCCAGTTGGCAAGGCTAGTTCGGTTTTACCGTCAGCAGATAATTACGCGATCAAGATATTGAAAATTTTGGGAGTCTTTACCGGTTGTCTAGCCACACATATTTGAGCTGGAGTCGATGTTGTCAAACTGATCATTTTACTTTTGGTGGCATTGGTTTATGAACCCAACTAGGTTTGCCTTTCTCTCGAAATTTGCTGTCATTTGATAGAGGTTAATTATTCTATGTGACAGTAAATAAACGTCGTAAGCGTGCGTGGTCAAGATCTTTTAAGGAAGATCTCTGAGTCCATTGAGTCCCCTTTGCGAGGCGCAGAGTGTATCACTCATCTCCAACAGCAAAAGTATTGGCGAAAGGATCCAAGCTTGTCATTGACCGCTAGAAATTTCAAAATCCTTCGACTATTTTTCCTTAAGCAAAACAGAACACTTGCATCAATTATAAGTTACCCTTGTTGCTTTTTTGGAATACCCTTTATACGTAAACCATATAAAATCTCCAAATAAACTCTCTGTTGACCCTTTCATAAGACCTTTCGCGGTCTACGATCCGCAGGTGAAGTGGTGATCTGCATTCAACACACGAAGCGTGTTTATTGTGATCAACACGGAAGGAACCACCGCGAAAACCGGTTTGGTCTGTATCCAGCGTATCTTCAAGGTAACCTTTCAACCTGTCTTAAGTAATTTTTAAAACTATTGAAGCTACCGCAGCTAGCGCGCAGGCGCGACTCCAGGCTTAAGTTTTAACAAAATTGCTAAATTTCACGCTCTTTCGAAAGCTTGGCGATCAGCCCTTTTTTCCAGTCCTCAGGCAAAAATTCTACCATCCACGATCGCTCGATGAGGGCATGCAAAAACTTCGCCTACGACGTTTGACATGCTTGCATTATCTCCGCTGCAATTTCAATTTCTCTGCAAAATGATCTCTTCCTTGCTGGGTGCGCTGTGATCCGTAAAGTTCTTTATTCGGCGAGTCGCATTTACATTGAGGTTTATGGTTTAACTCTTCTACACAGAGATCTCATCGAGTTTTCATCAAGTCCTCATTGAATCTATACCCATGAACAATATTAAATAAAAGGATTGAAAATTTAGTGGAATGCTCAGGCTCACCGAAGCTCGTAGTCCTCTTTGTTTTGAAGAGAACGGCACGACGTGCCACACAGCCTAAGAGGCTTATAAAATCGTGTAATTAAAGCCTGTAGGAGTTATTGAAAAGCCCTCTATAAAGTGATCTCGTTACATAAACACCTAAAGACCCTGCCTAAAGGATCGATCCCTCACATGCACTTTATCAAGACTCCATCATATCGTGGATGGAAAAGACATCAAATCTCGAGTACAAAAGTTTGATTTGAGTGGAGTAACAAACGCAAGGAATGACTTACTCGTCCTAAGTGGGGTATGTTGATATGACATCAATTAGTCGTAGGGATCAATATCTGTTACGTAAGGAAACTCTGATTTAAGTGGATACTCAGCGTCACCTCGCCATAGTGCAATCGTTTTACTTTAAGTGTTTCTTAAGACACAAGACTTCGCAGAAGAAGCTTGCTTTAAAATTATTTTCCATTTTTTTCAAAACCATAATTGCATTTCGTGAAAACTCTCTGAGGATTTAACCATATACATCAGTCGTTAAGTTCTTGATATCCTTCCTCACATCCTTAGATAAGGAAGCCATGATCCCTATACACGAACACATTTGTTCCAGGAGCTGTATACCAGCTGGAGCGCACTTGTTTCCTCTTCAACAAAATGTGAGCCGATCACGAAAAGTCATCGTACAAATCCTTGCTAATTGAATTCTAGGACTCCCCACAAGCATTGCTCCTCTATGCTGCAACATCCTAATTGAATTTGCTGCACAAACATAGTAGAAGAGCTTTTTAGAGCTCCTCTGCTCAAAGCGTACAGTTTTGCAAAATACTTTCGACATCGAAGCACTCGTCAAAAACAAAATAAAAAAAAATAATAATAATGTCAAAGAGTGCCTCGAGTTAGCCAGAAGTGGCACAGAGGTTAACCACATCTAAGTCTTTGAATTGGCACAGACTTTCATACTTTATGCTGCTTACAACGCCACCCGGTGGCGGCACGCATCCCTTTCGCAGCCCCTTAGTTGTTCATTGCGGAAAAATGTAAAAATACAATGACTGAGTTGACAGAGCTTGCAGTGTATATAGTATAGTCCTGCGAAAGGATGAACCGTAGTTCGCAGCTCGCCATGTTTGTATTTCAGCGGTTTAGACAAACTCCTCGAAGAAACAACCAGAATTAAGTGGAAAGACATTTTAACCACAGTAGCTCTGCGCTCAAAGAGAATTTTGTTTGCGTACAGCAAGGACGTCGACGCGACGGGTAGGATCGGGGAATGGCACACAAGAAAACTTTTAATGTTTATTTCTTGGCTTGTTAAGTGACGAAGGACGACGAAGAAAGCAGGGCAATTGCACCCTCATGCCACTATACCACCGCACCGCCACCACCACCGCAACAACTATGCCCTTGCACAGCAGGGCTCCTGTTGTCTAGGGTTCTCTTATGCCGTACTGTTGCTTGTCTCGAGGGAGAGCAAAAGATTTAAAACTTCTTACAAACTGCAATAATAAAGTTTATTAGAAGAAAATGCTGTTCGCCAAAGAAAATGCATCCTGATGCTGCCTCCTCTGACGATGAGGACTACCCGTCCTGGTTGCCGCAATTTGTACGAACAAGCATTCTCCTCGAAAAGACATGGAAGCAATAAGATTGCCATGCCAGTAATTGGTAGCCTCCAGGTGGAGGATGGGTATCCTTTCATGTATGTGCAGTTTTTAGCACTAATTAACTACACTGCATAGCACTGCGCCCATCACACGCATGTCCCTTGAAGTGTGGTAGTACCTAGGTACCCACTTCTGGATTTGAAATATCAGCAACAAATTTTGGCAATAAGCGCTCAACTGTCGAGTAGGGGATTCAGGCCGCCTCGTCAGTAAGTTTAGGAATAAAACTGTTGACGTCATACAGGATGTCTCAGCTTTCTTAATTATTTCTCCCTTACGTCGTCGTTTTCGAGAAGATTGTCAGTCGTCGTCGGTCGTATAGTCATCGTTGTTGTCCTTGCTTCGATCTGTAAGGGAGGGGGGATGGGCGAGGACTCGTTGGTTCATTGTTTTTTCGGGGAAAAGTTTTAAATTGGAAAAGTTTTCTTTTGTTAACTAACAATTTCGATTGTAATAAGTGGTTGAAGTGATTTCGCTTAATTGCTGTTCATGTTTGAAATGGCATGCCGTTGCCGTATCATCACAACCACAGTTGCTGCTAAACGGTGTTGGTGGTCTGCGGTGTGGTTGTGGCGGGCCCCAATCGGCGGGCTTGTGTCATGGTGGTTGAGAGAAGAGTTAGTTACTAATGCAAAAACGATTCTGGCAATTAATACAACGAGTAGCTAGTTTGACTTGGCTTGACTTTACAGGCACTTGATTTCCAAGAAAAATCTATCGTCCTTTGGCAGGCAGGATATTTCGTCTATTTATTGGTAAATGCAGTCCGATAGTACAAATATGCATTGTGGAACCAAATCAAAAATATTTTCCAAAGATATCTGATATTGCTCGGGTGAATTTCGAAACTTAAAGGCTGCTATGCGACGATATGAACATGAAAAGAGAGAAAATAGCTTTTGGTTATTATTGCATTTCCAATTTCTGGAATGTAAGCAAGAGCAATAGGGTTTGGGTATTGCGACAAATGCCTGGAATCGTTTCGAAGTAGAACTTATTTTCTTTGATGGAACAGATTGAGTATAAAGTACAGAAGGGCAATATTCTCTTTCTCAGGATATATCCGTTTTTGACCAATGGAAGTTGAGTTATGTACCTAATCCGAGGAAGACATGCACGTTGTTATTATTG
The DNA here is from genome assembly GCA_947623515.1 of Neoascia interrupta. Classification (NCBI taxonomy): domain Eukaryota; kingdom Metazoa; phylum Arthropoda; class Insecta; order Diptera; family Syrphidae; genus Neoascia; species Neoascia interrupta. The sequence goes on from OX392464.1 coordinate 17,728,469, forward strand.
CCAATCCTTAGCAGCAAATCGGAAGTTACCTCTTAATTACTCCTTCTTTTTTGTTAGGCATTTCCGTTTGATAGAGAGGAAGATTATCTTGCCCAAAGTTAGTCCTAGTTCACTTTGAGCAATCGAGCCGTATTTTTGTTGCATATATAGAATAAGCTTAAGCTTAGAGCGTCACACAAAGGCCAGCTACTTTTCGTTATTGCTACAGTATCTGAAAATGACATGCAACACCACGAAAATAGTACAAGCATCCGTTTAAAGGAGCCTCCGAATCATTTTAGGAATATTTCGACTAAAATGTGATATTTCCTTCAGGGCCAAAAAAAAATCCATGACAGCTTTTGACTCAATATAACGTTTGAATTGCATTTCGAGGTTTATATAGTGTGATGTGACGACTGAATGCAACGATTTTCAGAAGTGGCACGTGTGAAAAGGCCCTAAGGCAAAATAAGACTGAACGCACCCATTGACTCACTCAAAACATCTACAGTTGAACTGTCACTCCAGCCAGCTGACAGCAAACTGACTTTTGACCAGTGGTGGTTCCATTCCTGTTCTCCTTCCCATTCTCTTTTTTCTTATCCCCTTCCCGTTACCATTTATGAATCATTAAAGGCATTTTCCTTTTTTCGTTGAGAGCGGAACTTGAACTGTCAAACAAAAATTTGCGTTTCTTTTTGTAGTCAAAGCAATCAGAGCCCGAGATTTGAATTTCTAGAGCATGATCAGAGCGCGCTCAATTTGCCCGGAATAATTTAGCCGACCATTCTGCGCTAATAGCTGTGCACAGCGAAATGACAGATGAGTGTTGAAAAAAAAATTAAAAGGAGAAGTTTGTTGTTCTATAGGGGTAACCATTAGACTTAGATGGGCTTAAGTCGGCTTTCCGATATGTCCCATTACTCAATTCGTATGCCACAACCATAATAGCCGTTTGTTCGGTTTCGTAAGGTCTTCGTTAACTTTTTCTCTCTTAAGTTTAATCCCACTCAGCACGCAAATTTGACAGCTAGTTAGGTACGCACCAATTTCATACGATTTCCGAAACGTTTGCTGAAGTCTATAATGGACACCGTTAGCATTTGACAGAACTTAAGTGGGATTTTCGATGTTTTTTGACGATTAGGTTAATCCCACTTAAGTCTATCTACTATGACCCATAGAAAAAAAGCGTGACGTACGTCGCTTCCCATAGGAACGTTAAGAACGGGTGTATTTCGCTGAGTTGTCAGTTGTGTTATTCGGCGTGACGGGCGAAACGGATTCATTGGGCGATTGGGAGATTCATTGGGCTTAAGGCCGAGAGTAAAAGAACTGTTGAATTATGAACTGATGAATTATTGTTCGGTGAAATTATGACAGCATTTTGCATCATTTTCGGCTCGTAAAAAATATTTTGCCAATATTTTTTTTTAAGTTTAATTTTCTTTCATTTTGTATTCTGAGAGGTAACCAAAAAATGTGCTCAAGTGCGTTAAAAAATCGGAACAGAGTACTCTGAGTGCACTCTGCTTAGTGCTCTAATCTGAACTGAAAAGGAAAAATTTTTTACCCATTATTTTTTAAAAATATATATTTTATTCCTTATTTGGGTTTTTTTATCACTGAATTTATAAGTGTACTAAATTTCATCATTCTAAGACTCATCGTTGAAACGATACAAGTGCGGACGGACGGCCAGACAACGGAATGATACCATAATAGGTCCTTTTTCCATTTTTGGACAGACCGCTAAAAATTAGAAAAAGCATGGAAATATCCAAGTTACAAAGGGACGGTTGGACTACGCCCGTTTTCTCGAAGTTTGCAATGCATATAAAATGTCAAAAAAACAGCAACATCAGCATTTTACAATGTGGAATAGGATGGGGTTTTATTGGGTTAAAAAATTGGGGAAAAAATTTTAACTCCAACCTAATTGAAACCTCAAGGATTTAATCAAAATGTTGCTTGCGAAATAGTTTGCCGGTTTAGTGCACTGAATATCGGTAAACATTAAGTGCGAATTACAGTGTGACTTAAAAACTTCAAAATTTTTGTTTGAATTTACCTTTTACAGTTATTAACTACGCACATTTTAGCTGACGGAGTATATAATATGGTTAAATAAGAAAAAATAGCGAAATAGGGTGTTTCCACCAGACACTAATCCGCAATTAAGACAAATCATCCCGAAATCCCCCCAAAATCATAAGATTTACCATACAAATATTAATTGCATCACGACGAGATTAAAAACTGCATCACGGCGAGATTAAAAACTGCAACGCAAGAATCCCTAAATTAAACCGAACAGAATTCGATGTGTTTTGTGCGTTTTCTGACAAAACAAAGCAAACACACCTTTTGTTGACAGCTAGGTGTCATTACACTCTAAGCACGCGGTGTTAAAATTGACTCAAAAATGAAGTCTCCACTCCATACATCATGTCAAATCGGTGTCAAATTTTAGTGTCAATTTTAAGTCAATTTGAAGTTAATTGCTGTTCCTAGATTGAAAAGTTGTTAACATCGTTTTTTGGTGTCTATTTGGTTTCAAATATCTGAGTCAATTTTGACACCGTTTTTTTTTGGTTTTAGTTTGGTTTGAAAATTCTAACTCAGTTTTGACTTTGTTTTGTGAAATATGAACTCGTAGTTTTCGTAGGTTTTTCTCAAATCTGCAATGCCACTGCACATAAAAAAGCATTGCACAAAAAAGATTATCAATTCTGTGGTACATGCATTTAAAGTAAAACACTACACTTTATTTTAAATCCACAGAACTCAAGCACTTAATTAAACTCTGCGTTGATCAAACAACGTTTGAAAAAGGCTGCAAAACGACCGATGATGTGATTCAAGGTAAAAAATAATGCATAGATGTACGACGACCGATGTCAATGAGTATTCGTGATAGGATATATATTCGAGTGTGAACATAATGAACATGAAACAAAAACATGTTTTGAGAGGGTAGAGTTAGAAACAAGTCAAATCGGTTTCAGAAAAATTTAATCGGAAATTTTCTTAGAGGGTAACTCAGCAGTGTTTTTTGCGTGGTGTAAGGGGAGGCGCAGAACGGCTAATGTTGCCGTTGGTGCAGATGTGCTTATTCCTGTCAAAAAATTTAAATCCAATGAGGTGTGCACACTGCAAGATAAAGATGGATGTTAATGTTGATACTGCTGGTTGATGTTGAACAAGTTGGTCTATCTGATAAATCTGATAATTTGATTCGTTTTGTTTTTTATTTTAAAAAATCGGTGGCAATCAAAAACGAATTCACTTATTCCTAAATCTGGGTTGCCTGAGAGATAAAAAATACAGGTTTACAAGGAGATGCGAAGATGACAAGATGTAATTGAGAAATGTCAAAATCGAAAACATACGTCAAGTTAGTCTTCTCTATTCCGGTGGAAACACTTTGGGATTAACTTTTAATCTTCCTACGATTATCTCTGTATTATGTGCGGTTGAAACACCCTTTAAGACAACTAATGCCAATTCGAAACCTAGATTTCGTCTTCAACATACGGTCTTAAGGCTTGCGAGGAGTAAGTTTTGGACTCGTTTTTCCAGCTAAGAATTTGGTTCTAAACTCTGCTTGTTCTCTTCACCGGAAACTCCCAATAGTTCAACGACCAAGGAAAAGAAAGCTTTAATAACTCACAAGAGCTAGGGCGTTGCAAGAGCTCGGACCTACATGGATTTTCATTTCAAATATTATTTTTATGTAGCAATGCCCTTTCTCGACCATCTAAAGTATCCATTTATTTAGACCCTTATATTTCCACTCCTGCTTTACGGTGCAGAAGCATAAACCCTGTCAAAGGCGGATAAAAGCACTTTAGGATGCCTTGAGAGGAAACTTCTTCGGGCGATTTATGGTCCAGTATGCATAGACGGAGAGCGGAAGGAGAAGATATAACATCGAATTGCCAGAAGTATGCATCACTTTGTCTTTTTATTAGAAGTAACGATAAAGCCAATAGTGTCAAGACACCTCAATAAATAGAATAAATTGGCGCCCAACGCTTAGTGCGATAAAGTTTTAAAGTCTGTTTTTCTAACCGAAGGTATAAATAATAACAAAAAAAGTGCGCATGCATTATGAGAAACTGGCGCCCAACGTGGAGTTCTTGGGCAAATAATACAAAATATATTACGCCCAAAAATCTATCGTTATAAGCTAGACAAGAAGTTTCTACTATCTCATATTTCAACAATATTAATAGGGAAAATATTTGGATGGCTTGTTGCGTACTAGGAAAAACGTCAGTTCGAAAAGCTTGAAGTGCGCCGGACGCGAGGTGCTAGCTTACGTTTATCGTGTGTACTGTTAGTGCGATGTTATTCTCTTGCATAATTCTCTTTAATTTTTTGTCGAGAGATAATGGTGCTATTTTTAAAGGGTTTTCAAGTCCTCGCGAAACCTCTCGTGACAACAACAAAAAATATTTTTCTCATCAGCTTTGTCAAGGTTGAACCCAGACGGTGTAGGCTCCCATACAGAGTCAAAAAAAAAAAAAAAAAACAAAATATATATCGAAATAAAGTCGCACCCAACGAGGGGATCTAAGGATTTTGTCGTTTTTAGCCTACTGTCTGTTTCCATATTTGATGCAAGTAGGCTTCAATAGTTCTAGAACGCTGCGCCGATACTCATAGCAAAAAGTATGAGAATTGTAAATGACAATCCAAATTCATTTTCATACAATAAGGTTCTTGCCATTCTTTCAGGGTAAAAAATTGCTTCATCTTATCCGAAGGTATTAAAGGATTCCATACGATCCCAGTTGTTTACTTTCACTTTGTTCACTAAAATTTCCGCCGCCTTAATGCGGCTGACCAGTTTGTCCGGAAACCACCCACTTTTCGCCATTAAAACCTCACCCAAATCGCGCTTCGAGTCACATTTCTCTTTACTCAAACAAAATTTACGGTCGACTTGAACCCTTAACATATGATTTGCATCGCCAACCCATAACTCGTGAACTATGGCCCGATCCCCGAAAATCCCATTATACACAAAAAAAAAAAAAAATCAGCATTCTGGAATTTGAAAAAGGATGTTAAAATTATCTCAACAAATCCTTTGGTGACCCAAAAGACAGACACCGTCATAGCCGCGCGCGCGCCGTGTTTCTGTTTCTGGCTATAACGAAACCAGCAAAAAGGCTCAAAATAAATCCCTTCATTGTCCACAAACTGTATGCCTTCCAATGAATTTATTGTTTACGTAGGACCGTTTGTCTCCTTTTCATCGTGTTTTGTATTATACCCGCTCCTGTGTCGACGACGACGATGAACTACTCCCGAAGGAGGAATTTTTATTCGTTATTTATATAGGCTCCTTCGCACTTCCGATATAATAATATCCATACAAACGTACTTGTGTATATGCAAATAAAATGTCCTGCAAAGAGTGTTACCGTTTGGTGTTTTGTCTCTCCCACTTTGAAGGACATCGGTGCGTTGTGCGGGCACTTTTATTATATATACGAAAGGCCAACGAACGACAATGTTAAAACGAGAAAAAAAAGGACATAAACGTGATTTATCCCATTATCTATAATTTTGGATCCTTTTTACCATTTTTTTTTTTTTCATCGTTGTCTTTTTTTGTGTTTTGCTCTTTTTATTTTTTGTTGACAGATTTGAAGGACACACACACAGCACGTAGAGTAGTTTACCCGGGTACGGGGTTGACCAGACCAAACAGTATGTGCGTTGCGCAGGGGTTTGATCCTTGGAGTGGCATTTCCATAGGAAGTCTGCCCAATAACCGTTTACGCTTTTGCGGAAATTAACATAATAATATCGCACACAGTTGTTGCCTCTCGGATCCTTGTCGGACGCATGCAAACGATAACGACCCCCAATGAATATCATATGATGTTTGATTGAGTGTGCGATGTGTTTACTGAGAGATATGATAGCGAATTAAGATATGTATATGAGTATGTGGTTGGTTGACATTACCACCACCCACCACCATCGACAGCAGTAGCTTTAAAAATGAAGAGACAACAGCGGCAATTGTTCTACGAGTCCCTTTTGGGATGTAAGGCCGTATATGCGTGGGAGCGAAAGCGGCAGTTGATGGTATTTTCCGAGGAGGATGTGTTGATTATTTTGCCATTTGGGGGGTGGAAATTAAATATTTGACTTGTAATTTAATGGTGGAAAAATATTTTAAGAACACAACTTGATTTAGGCAAAAGGCTGGAACCAGTATCGCTTTATAACACTTCTATCAACAGACAATTAGTTAAATAATTCAGTTAAGTGATAGTTTCCTAAAAAGGTTTTTAGAAAATTGCCGACGGCGTGTAATCAATGCGTTTTCCTTGTTTTCCAGTCCAACATTGCTCTGCAAAACTGCGTAAATTTTGTCAATGGCAGATAGTTTTCCAATGAGGCTTTTTCCACCCTTCCCAGACTCTCTACTGACACTTTGAAAATACTTTGCGCGTTGCTCGAAGTCTAAGTTTTCTCTAAATGCTTTGTTTTCCAAATGAGTTCAGTTGCTCTTGCGAATTAAGCCCTACACAGTCAACTACTAAATTTCACACTGTACAATCGGAATCCTCAAGTCTTATATCACATTCAAAATGCAAACATCAAGGACTCCTTTTTTTTCCTTCCAAGCTCCGAGGGTGGAAGCAAACACCGTTCTTTCATTTTCAAAGAAAAGATCTTCAAAGGCGTAAGCTAAAAAAAAAGACGAATCTGATTCAATTTCCGTGTTTTCCACATCTCACTTGCAAAGCATAGCAAACCGACACTCGGTAAAAGGAGCAACACTAGCATTCAAAGGATGAACCAAGACGAAGACGACGAATTGTGTATAGGTGAGTGTACCTAGACGTAGGAATACGTGCAAAACCAGATACGCTGACTTGCAAAGTTCTGCGTCTGTCATTCACTTTGCACTTGTCTCAACGAAAAACGGAATATCCACATCTGATTCCTTTTTATCAACAGAGCCTGCGGCTCTGTATATATACTGGGCCGGCTGTCCCCTTGCGCTGCTCTGCACCTTCACAATCTTTTGGAATATTCTTCATATTAAGAGCAAATATTTGCCCTCATATGACAACACTTCGTGCGGAGCTCCTGCGAGCTGTTTTTCCTGGTGGAGTATAAGCGCCACACAGTATAAGCGCATAATGGCAATAGTTTACTTCGCCGAACCTCCTTCCCGTCAACGGCAACGGCAACGCCAACGCCATCGCAATAGTAGTCGTCGTTGTCGTCCTCGTCATTTTCGTTGTCGCCTCTCGCCTGGATGTGACTTAGGCGACAAAATGTCATTTCATACCGAAATGATATTCAATTGTAAGCGCAGAGCAATGGTGTCTTCTTGGCTCCATTTACCCTTTATGCTTGCTCACAGGGACGGAAGGCGCCTGGGGCTGTTATAGGAGAACACCCATTCACATCGCACACATTCGGAACTGTGAATACACAGCGCGCTGGCGGAATGGGAAAGCGTTTTCTTGAAAGGAAACGAACGTCAAACCAGAAGTGGGCCAGGCAGTCAGCTGGGATGAACTAGTGTATATTAACACGGTTCTCAGGACCCATCGTCAACGTCTTGCAGGGATAAAATCGCTCAATGCAAGTGGGGAACATTGCTGTTGTGTCAAACTTTGTGTGCATCGCTGCTGGTGTGCGAGTGCACAAGGCCAAATGGTGGAAAAATATTAGCACATTAGCATGAAGGATATGCATCATTGTTGCACTATGCTCACACGGTGTGTGCCACATGCATTACTAAAGGACCTGGAGTTCCAGGAGTTCCATTGGGCCAACAAAAAAAAAAAAAACAGAATCGACGAGAAGAATGCCAACATAAGTAATTAAGCACGCGAGCAATTTTAATATTTCACTGGGTCCTCGATCGGGAATGCACCCATCGAATTGTATCGAAAAACCCACAAGCAATTGAGCGAGTGCATGAATACATTTCACAATAAATGAGATTGCATGCATTGAACCGTTAAAGCGGTCCGTCCGATGGGAGATCTCGTGCTGTGGGTGAATAATTATGATGGTGCTGCATACCGATCCAGGTGGGTGGCGCAATGTTAATTCGCTGAAATTGTAAATTTCTGCTGCAGACAGTATTGTGCTTGAACGTGCAAAGGATTATTTAAAATTCACATTAGTTGCGTTAATAAACCCTTCAGTTACATCAGGGATTGATGCGGCAAAGCATATCGAAGTGCTAAGGGCCGAACAAGCATTGCGTTTTGCCATGCAACAACATAATTTTCATGAAAGTTATGAGGCTTTGGTTACAAATCTTCATGAACCAAAGTTTTGGTAGAAACCAAGGAAAAAAAATTTCGCATAAAATAATCAGGGTTTAAAACGCACAAGTATTGTACTCATGAGCGGCTGATAACTAAAAAAGGCATATTTATACGACGTCCGCACTCATGATTCTTGATTAATCAGCTGAGACAATTTTTTTTTTAACTCACGCACATGAGCCGGTGCATTTATAAAAACTCGGTGCGCTGGTATACACCGATGGCAAGTTCTGTACTTAAACGAAACGGCAAGTAGAGCCTCAGAGAGGAATACTAGCAAAGGGACCAGGGAATTATAGCTTAGCTTACGTGGAACTGCTCAACACCTTATAGATAGTATCAGCAGTGGGTGCAATGCATTAATGCCTAGAAGAATAAACAGCAGTAACGCTACAGCTTGCTTTCGGAATACAGTGTCCAAATTTAGTATAACATCAAAGGTGAAATTTCTTAAAGACGGCGTGAATCTCAACGACTAAGAAAAAGAGCATACTTTAATAACAGCTTGATACTTTCAGACTAACCTGAAGCAACCTAAGTGGAGCTATGGTTCAAACATATCTGAACGAAGAAGCAGGCATTAATCCAATGGTCCTGAATAGTGGAAAGTCGGAGGTTGGCGCCATTTAAGCACTGGTCGAAATAAGGGAGCGTGGAGGAAGGTCGCTTCACATGGTACGAAGGAGTAACTGCAGGAGTCCCACACGGATCGGTCTTAGGGCCATTACTGTTGAACATCATGTACGATGGAGTCTCGCGGTTGAGCTTACCTGAATGGAAAAACAAGCTTCGGCATTGCGCACGCAATAGAAGCAGCTGTGTCAGTTGTAAGTCAAAAACTTGATAAGTTAACGACTAACACCCATTGTACCTCAACTAAAGCAGAGATGAAACAGCTTTTTATTCCCTCGTCGTGTTTTGAACCTCGGATTTGGTGAACGACACAAGGCATCACTTTTTCTTCAGATATTTTTCGGATGATATAGGTGAAAGTCGTACGTAAACCTTTCGCATAGATCACACACACACTTTCCTTTACGCCACGCAGCACCCCCTTCTCGCTCTTCAACTAGGCGATTATAAAACCGAATTAGTCCTGACTACCAATCTCAAAACTGTTTAATTTGCAAAACTTTTTTCTTGGAAATGAAAACATCAAGTCAGAGAAGTTAGTTTAGTTCCCTTTACTGACTCCTCTTAATTATTATTTTAAAACAAGCGACAGTTCAAGGTCCCCGTCAACTATGTTAAGAAGAAAGTTTTATAAATTGAGAGAGCTCTATCGAGCATAATGCTGAACGTTGGAGAACTATAACACTTTTTATTAGATCTACTGCCTCAGTCATTCAACCCTTCTGGGCTTGCTGGTCCCCAATTGGGCGCCTCCCCAGGTGGCGGATAGGGGAATGCTCACCAGATATGGTGGGTACCGGTATGGAAAAATATCCTGAGCGGACCAAAACCACCACAAACGTCTCAAAATGAGCGACTTCCTGATCGGCGTCTGGTATCCAGGTTAGGGTCGGCCGAATATCAAACACCTCTCTCTCTCTTCATACAAATAGATTGGACAACAATTAGATGCATGCCAGATGCATTTATGAAATACTCCCTAAAGGCATAACACTTGCGGGAGCAAGTTTTAGTGCTTCTGTGCAGAGTTTTCATGTACGTACTGGCTCAGCAGCATTGCGTGTTGGATGGAGAATTACTTTTTTCTTCCACCATTTTCTTTTCTCTCCTCGAAATCTTTCCGCTCGCGATGTGCTAGCCATCTTTAGGGTAGTCATAACCCTTGATCGCGAACTAATTATAAAAAAAAAAAACAAAAAACGCTATCTGACCGAAGACAATATGGACAAGGAATACTAGAAGAAGCATGCACTTAACTCTGTGCATTGCCGCTGCTATTTATTAAAGCAGGAATAGATATCGTCAATAAACTCGGTGAAGAAGTTCTCAGGATACAAAATAGAAGAGTAAAATTAAAACTGAATGCGGACGCCGTCTTAAACGTCGACCCTCTAGCCGTGCGTCGTTCAAATAAGTTTTCCTGGATCATCATGATTTTCTTTGGCCGCTTTATAGAGTCGTAAATGCACACTTTCGCACAGATTAATTTTTGGAAACAGCACACGTCAAACTCACTCATGTTTGCCTGCATCGAAATACCAAATATAATAAAACCGAATGCCTACGCACGCTTCTGTATATGAGATTTTATTAACTGGATAAATCTACTTTTGAACATGTGGAAGCATATTACACAAGATATCAGAAGCCCACGCTTGCTGGAAACTGCACACGTACATAAGCTGTTAAATAGCTGTTTAATGTGCGTTTTTTTAGCTTTGTCCCGACTGCGCCAATAATTTTGACAAATAATGTTTCTACCATTTTAGGTGTAGTAACAACAGGTGGGCTACTAATATTCTGATAAATTTCACCATTTTTTTGAGCATTTCTTTCAGGCAATTTTTTTATCTTCAACTGCTTGACCTAATAGAACCTAAAGTGTCTCTACATACGACGAAACCCATTTTATCTATAATAGATGAAAAAATCTCTTCAAAATAGAATAAATAAAGTTTCCAGCAAACAACTAAATGTTTGCTTGAAATTTATTTTAGAGCTTAAAGTTAGCTAGTTCTGAAAAAACGTGGTTTTGACTACTAATTGGGTTAACGCAACAAAAAACATTATTATTTTTAACAAAATTATTTTGGTAGTTTTTTGCTAGTTTCGAGAGCTTTTCCAAAGCATTTTGGTAGCCAAAAGTTTTATGGCAACCATGAGAAGAAGTTCATCGCTTTAAAAAAAAAAATACATTTTGCTTGTGATGTAGCTACAACCAGTGCTGCCACCCTACTCCTATAGCAGTAGATTCACGGCGGTAAGCCCCAAATAAAAATCTACTGCGCAGTTAAACGAATCTACTCCTCATTTAAGAACTTTTATGGTTGTCCAAAGAAAACTCTAAGCACACACATCTTAAACGCGCAACAAAGTTCACTCTGATCTCATCCACTGCCTATCGACTATTGACTTGCGGCTATGGGCTCAAAAGCATGAAACTGGCACATTCTGTCATTTGTTTGCAATTTGAATCAAGAAAAGGTCTCTTGAAAGCAAGGCTTTCAAAATCTGACGTCTTTAATTTTTCCATCCAAGGATGCCATGCAATTCGCGTTTTCTTATGAAAAAATTTAATAATTTCTGTAGAACTGCGAACTATTAATAAACTACTCAACCCTGAGTTTCCGATAAGGTAAGAAGTTATTGTGCTTATCCCGTTTTTTAAATTAAAAGTAGAAAAGTATTGAAAAAGTGTTCCGAAGATGTGATTTCCTTTTCTAATCTTTTCCGTGTTTTATAATTAAAATGTTTTTGCCTTACCTAGGAAGGCTGATCAAGTTTACAACTTTGTCGTTCATCGAAACACAGGGTTGCATTTTTTAAATAGTTATTTACGTTAATGTGTAATTTTTGTTCGTTTTCCATATAAAATGGAGCTTTGTTTGGCATCTCAAACTTGAAAATACCGTAGACGTTGAACTGTTTAAAGTAGTTTGTCTCTTCTTTCGTGAGTTTACGTCTTCAAATTTACGTATTTTATTTAAATAAAATGTATTTTAAAAGAATAAAATTTTTGTTTCTCTATATTGTAAGATCTTTAGGGTGGCAGCACTGGCTACAACACCAATAACTATGTTGAAATTGTTGCGATAAGGTGGCAATGGGCAAATGGCTATTCATTACTGATTTGTCAAAAGCCATTTGGGGAATGCCCTTTATTGGAAAAAGTTTCAGTCCTCGATAACCCATATTTGAAAGGCCTCATAATATTATGCAGTAAAGGCCAAATCTTTTTATGCCTGAACCCTTAGCACCCTTTACCACGGCAAAGAATTTTAGTTGATTTCTATAGACTGCGCCAAGGAATCTGGTAAATCAATCATGTAAATTACGGTTTTGATCTGTATAGGAAACTTGAAAGCAGCATTCTTTGACTATATATGGTCGCTAGTTCGACATAAGACAAAAACAAAATATGTTTTCAATATTTATGTCTCCATTTTTGTCAAGAAACTTTGCTATATGTCGACTGCGCCAATGATTTTTATACGTCCTTTGTCTTTTTTGGTAAAAAAGAAGTGAACTTATTGTTAAGTATTAAATAAGCCTTAAGACGGTGTTCAAATCAAATCAAATCAAAGCCCATAATATAAACTTGAATTCCTGCATTAAACCCTATAAACGTTCTTGGCACGACACTACTGAGAAACAAGCAAAGGTAATGCGTTTAGAAATTTAAGTATTCTGAAATTTAAGACTTTCTCGAGGTGGTAACTATTTAGTATACTATGTTTCCATCGGACTCTAATCCCGGATTTACGTAAATTTTCAACTGAAAATTCACCAGAAAAATTTCAATCCTCTCGGCAAGGAATTAAAAAAAAATTCTCGTAAATCTCATTTACCTTTTCCACAAACCTTTTTTAAGGCAAATTCTAATCACTTTTGCACACTTTTATAACAGGTTGAGGCTCGAAAAAATAAACCAAAACTGTCCACGTTTGACAGATCTATCACTAAGGCCGGTTTTTCAGTACGAGTTCATCCGAGTTTCCGAGTTAAACTGAGACTAACCCCAGAAATGGGCTTTTCAGTGAACTTGGCTATGGGGTTAATCTCGGCTTTACTCGCCAAATTTTGTGAGTTAATCTCGAATCAACTCTGGAGAACAGTATGAACTTCTTTGAATGTTTGTTTCTGTGTGGAATGACAATTGATTTGCGTGTTTCTGTGAAGAATTACATCTGGGAATAAGTCGAAATTTTTTTCCTGTGTTATCTGTTCTGTGTCTCTGTTTTTATGTGAAGTGAGAGTTGAGATTTTGACAACTTTGTTAACGGAGTTAACTTTGCACTGAAAAACTGCTCTCTGGGTTAGCCCCAGAAGCATTTTGTTGCGGGATTAACAGATCGTAGTTTAAGCTGGGCGTAACTCAGCACCGAAATACCCGCCCCATAATAGGTACATTTTCTAATGGGATTTTACAACGAAATTGTTTTCTCACTTCTGTGAAACATAGGAATGTGACTTATATATTATTTGTGACTTGTGACTATATATTTTATTTGTGACTTCTTCTGAGAACAAAAGCAAAAAAGTGCTGATTTCAAATTAATGTTATGTTTTTTTGGTGGAGACACTTCGGGATTTATTTTTAATCGTCTACCGCTAATCGCAGCTTTATAGCCTTTGTTTGTTTAAAAAACTGTAGCTTAACTCACTCCTTAAACGAGAGCGTCAGCTTCTTCTCCTCTCAGGTGAGAAAAAGGCAGTTTTTATCAAGTCGACACTTTTTTATCAAGTCAAATAAATTTAGCACGCTTAGACATAGGCAACACTGGTGCGCGATAGCCCAAAGTACCTTAACATTTGCTATAAATCACTTAAGAGCACCGTAAAAGACAGACAACGTGCATGACGCTTCTGTCGACACGCTTTACCTAATGTCTAGATTGAAGCTTTAGCAAAATATTCTCGTGTGCGATTACTCATAGTGCGAATTTCGATTCAATAGCGTTAAGGAAAGAGCATCGCGTACCATGTCGATGTTCCTTATTGAAAATTCTAGATCAGTGAAAACTTCTGACTCGTGTGCGAATTTCTGACAAATCAAGTATTTGAGCGGAAGGTCTAAAAAAAAAAGTGTGGAATATTTTCCGAGATGCTTTTAAAAAATTGTAGGTACCACGAGATTTCAGTGAAACCTACTTGCATGCGATGGACCCATAACACGTTTTTTCGATAAAACTGTAATGGGTTTTAAGCATCATGAAATGTCACGCCTCGGCGAAGTGTTTTTCAAAAAGTATAGGTCCAGGCTTCATTGTAACGCACTCGGAAGCGGTGACCCATGGGCACGAAATGCTGACATATGTCGTGCCCTTCCGATGTGCCGTGCCTTCAAGTCTAGATAGAACTTCGGTGAAAGGTTCCCTTGTGCTATATGGCTCCTAAGGCAACCATTCAACGAATCGCGAATAAGCATCTTAGAGGCAACACGCATGCGTTTCCCTCATTCCCTGTCGATGTCTGCTTGAACCCGTTAATAAAGAAATTCATCAAATTGCTCACCTAAAAAGGAAGTATCTTCTCCATAAAACTCCTCTGAGCAAAACAGTCTTCATTTTTCTTTCAGTCACTTAAAACGCTAAGGAACGTTTTTTAGGTGGAAAGATTACGTGGATTCATTAACTCTTTTAACATCTCCCATATCTACTTGGCTAAAAAAAAAAAACACACACACTTAAGCCAGATAGGTAAATCCATGAAAAGCAAGCAACCCGTTTGTAGAGCCAGCCAAAAAGAGTAGGTAGGTAGGACTTGAATTAATCAAGTGCAGTTCGGGAGAGAGCAGAGAAAAAAACACAAGATAAGACAAATTATTCCAACATGAGAGGATTCCTCTTAGTTTCGCTAACCCCAATTTAGAAAGCTTTGCACATAAAGCCTTAAAATTTGTCACGACGACCCACTAAAAAAACGAACGACTAAACTCCTCAATCGCGGACTTGTCAGCAACACATCTCCGTTGCGAAAAAAAAAACCAGCTTCATTTTGTCAGCGCCTACGAAATCCTGTGTGGATCTCCCATTCAGCTTTATTACACCCCCACGTCGTCACATGAATGTCGTTTCTTTACTTTCAAGTTAATTGCTTCAAAATTATTCCAAACACATCTAGAGCGGGGGCATGGGACTTGAAAAAAATTAAGGACTTCACATAGGCCATGTTTTACATTTCCCATCTCAGTGCAAAAAACAAAAATGAGCCCATACATTGTGTGTACAAAGGACAAGCTAAAGAAAATTCGGTAGGCACACAGGGATGCTTTTTTGTCGAGGACTCCTCTTCATCTTAATCTGCTATCCGCACACACGAAACACGTCAAATTAAATTCCAAATCTTGGAGTAATTATAGAAAACGAGGCGCCATTTACAACTCACTCATGAAAACGGAACCGAATGGCGCTGTTGACTAGAGATCTCTTAAAATGCGAAAATAAGTCCGATTAATTTAATACTCGAGCTTGGAGGGGGGGCGAATGCTCAGCATTCTGGCTGGCTGGCTGGCTGGCTGGTTGGTTAGTGTGTGTGTGTGTGTGTGTGCCATAAGCTACCCCATAAATCAGAGGGTGGCTGTGAAGCTACACCACCACCGCACGCCGATGTATCAAAGCCGAGGTACAGAGCACGTAACAGAAGCAGTACAACACCCACCGCAACGCAACCACCAGTACCACCCCCTCTGACAGTTGTCTTACAAAGGCAATATCCTTAACTCAAATGTCCTACACTTGCGGAATTTTATTCTCAGCCCTATAAATAACCGACGTCTTGTGAAATATGTATACGTTTTGCTTTATTTTTTGTTTGTTTGTTTGTGTGGCGTTGGGTGAAGATACATTTGCCACTTCTGGTGCTGTTGCAAAAGTCCCTGAAGAACTGTTCTGCATAAAATGGAGTAGAACAGGATGCGATGTGGGTTTACTAGTGCCATCAAGTAAATAGACGGCGACAATGAAGTAGAAACTGCGGATCCGTGTAAGGCATCTTCAGGGGTTATAGAAAGAATTTTCATCTCTCTGGCTTCGGGGGCGTATGTGGAACATTCAAGTGTTAAGACACCCTAGTGCTAGCGTGTCACATAGTTTCTATCACACACACACACACAGAGGCACACCTCACAAGGTTGAAAGGAATGGATAAAACAAAAACAACGAGGAAAATAAATATAAAAAAAAAAACAGCAACGAATCCTTAAAACACATGAATACACATGAATTTTTCTTTGTTT
Organism: Neoascia interrupta; assembly: GCA_947623515.1. Lineage (NCBI taxonomy): Eukaryota > Metazoa > Arthropoda > Insecta > Diptera > Syrphidae > Neoascia > Neoascia interrupta. Next base: position 17,744,645 of record OX392464.1, read on the forward strand.
TGATTGAAGCCAGGATAGATGCACAAGCCCCTATCTAAAGTGGTTGTGCACTTTTGAGGAGGGAGGAAATCTTGTAAAGCTGTTGGTGGCACTCTGCGGGGACTTTTGACAACGAGTTGAGCGCTCCTGATGCTGATGGCAACGACGAGGCACACTCACTAATGTCTTCAACTTCAACTTAACCCAAAAACACACATCTGACTAGAGTACACGACCTTTTACTTAGCTCTGTGAAAATATCGCTGCCTTTGGTGTATGCATCTGAGTACGAGCATTCTATATGTACATTATATATGGAAGGATGTGGCACGTTGTCGTTGTGGTTGACATGTGTTACACTTCGGTTCACTTGGCCTGAAGGGGTCGGCTATTTACAGCAGGTTGGATATGGATGTTGGAGGGCCATTTTTGTAACCGTGTCAAATGGTTAACGCAAAAATTAGCTGCTTATCGCAATTAGGTGGACCTTGACAGCTTCATCCGAGATCGAGGGCTGGTGAGCGGTTGTTTCAATGGTTTTGGGGCTTGTGCCAGCGATTTCGAGCGAGGAATGTGGGTCAAGGTTTTCCTCCTCGTGTTGTTCTGTTTGTATGGAGGGTGTGATTTCAGTCGCTAAATGTTTTATAAGGAGCAAAAAAAAGGTTGGGCATGATAATTTTTTTTTTTGTGCGAAAACACTTAGCGGTAATTGGGTCGCGCTTTTCACCTCATGTCGTTTCATATAATAAACTTATTCATATCAATTTTAACGAAGGTTTACGAAGTTTAATTCATACCTTGTGCTTGCAGGTCCTTGAAGTGGGTTGTCAATGTGCATAATTTATGGAGAAGTTTCCTTTTTGTCCAAACAGTTTTTAAGCATATTGATGCACGTATGCCTTTTATTGCTTAAATTCATGACGCATGTTAAGGACTCTAGGCTAAACCAAACCCAAAGGCGTAAGGAGAACAGTTCGACGAATAAGCAAGTTCTTGCTCAAAAGTTGTTGTAGCAAAAACTTTTCAAAATTCGTCGAACCTCACATGATTCCAAATATTCCACCTGCTCAGACATGAGTTTTTAACAAAAGTCTTGGTGCAATTTCAGACGTAATACCTGCTGCACTTCAAACAGACTCCTTTCGATCTTACACATGCACAGACATGAAATTCAAAAAAGAATTTAGAGCAAGTGTAAAAATAAATGAAATGTTGTAAACGAAACAAATGTCAGATATGTATTTTTAAATATTTATTTTTCGATGTAAGAGACTTGTTTATTTTTCTATATATTAAAGGGAATGTGTCTGGGTAGGAGTTCCATGTCTTTTTACCTGCCCAGACATTGTATTTATTCTTTTGTGTTTTTTCACTTCATTTAGAACCTCATAACATTACTTACTTACTTACTTACTTAAGGTGGCGCTACAGTCCGGGGTGGACCTGGGCCTCAGCCAACAAGCTTCGCCAGCCAGCTCTGTCTCTAGCTAGCCGTCTCCAGTTTCGCACGCGAAGTTGGCTGAGGTCCCCTTCCACTTGCGTGTGCCACCTGAGTCTCGGTGCTCCTCTACCGCGCCGTCCCTGAGGTGTTGATTCGAAGATTTTCCAGGCCGGGGCGTTGGTGTCCATCCGCTCTAGATGACCCAGCCATCGTAGACGTTGTGTTTTGACTCTTTTGGCTAGGTCAGTATCGCTGTACAGCCCGTACAGTTCGATGTTATATCTCCTCCTCCACTCTCCGTCTATGCAGACGGGACCGTAAATCGTCCGAAGAATTTTCCTCTCGAAGCAGCCTAAAGTGTTTTCATCCGCCTTTGACAGGGTCCATGCATCTGCACCGTAAAGCAGGAATGGGATGATGAGGGTCTTATACATGGACACTTTAGTTGCTCGAGAGAGGGCTTTGCTACTCAATTGCCTTCTTAGCCCAAAGAAACAGCGATTGGCAAGAGTTTTACTTCGTTTCATTTCAGCGCTGGTGTCATTGCCTGAATTGATAGCGGAACCCAGGTAGACAAAGTCCCTAACTACCTCAAAGTTATAGCTGTCGATGGTGATGTTTTGTCCAAGACGTCGGTGTTGGGTGTCTTTTCTTGATAACAGCATATACTTGGTTTTGCCCTCATTGACTGCTAAACCCATATTCGCCGCTTCCGTCCCAATACTCACGAAGGCTTCACTGACATCACGCTTTGTTCTACCGATTATGTAAATGTCGTCTGCGTATGCAAGTAGTTGAACGGACTTTTGAAAGATTGTACCTCTGGTGTTGGCGCGAGAGTTCTGCACAATTCTCTCACGTATGATGTTAAAGAAGTCGCATGATAGCGCGTCGCCTTGTCTAAATCCTTTTCTGACATCAAAGGGGTCGGTGAGGTCTTTGCCGACCTTGACGGAACAGCGTGAGTTTTCCATCGTCATCCTGCACAGACTGACGAGTTTGGCAGGGATGCCAAGACTAGACATTGCGCTATATAGCTCGTCTCTATAGATGCTGTCATACGCGGCCTTGAAATCGATGAAGAGGTGGTGTGTATCGATTTGGAATTCCTGGGTTTTCTCCAAGATCTGCCGCAGTGTGAATATTTGATCGATGGTGGACTTTCCTGGCCTAAAGCCACACTGATATGTGCCTATCAGATTGTTGACAAACGGCTTCAGGCGTTCACACAGTACAGCAGAAAAGATCTTGTATGCGATGTTAAGAAGACTTATGCCTCTGTAGTTGGCACAACTCAGGTTGTTGGCACAACACTCTCCTTTCTTCAGGTTCGGGCAAACAATGCTGAGGTTTCATTCGTCGGGCATGCTTTCTTCCGACCATATCTTGCAGATGAGCTGGTGCATGCTCCTGGTGCAAGCTAGGCCGTCTGCTCCGGCTGCTTTGTTGCACTTGAGCTTAGACACAGCTACTTTCACCTCCTCCAGGTCGGGTGGAGGTAACGTCTTCGTCGGTAACGTCTTCGCCCGGTTAACCTCATCACATTAGGCAGACATAATAGAGAATATGTCGGGGTTTCAACAACCATGTTGCAACTACTTAGACATGAGATTTATGCTGCTGTGACAACAATTTTGAGGTATAAATAAACCTACATGCCACTGCTGCTCGCATTTTGATTAGGATTTCAAAAATGCCGTCACTCATAACATAAGTCATAGCTATGTCATGCCCAGACATGAAACTTTTAAACTTACGCAAATTCTTAAGATACTGAGGAATTTATAAAACATTTATTGCTTTTATTTCAAAGTTTTAAGAGATTCGGCTAAGAATTATAACATTATGTCTGGGTACGTGCATTTATTTATATATTTAAGCTCGTGTTTTGTATTTCTTGATAAATTTTAATTAGAGGTCCAAAACCATTCGGGAATTCTTTAAGGTATACTAATTAAATGGTCATTCTTACCTTCCACCTTCCCAGACATGAGATTAAAACCAGAGTTGAGAGCAAGTGTACAATTTTCAAACATACTAGATGTTGGGACAAATTAACTGATCCACCACATCTGTGCCTACCCGGACAAGAGGTCTATTCTGGGAGTTTGGGTTTTTTGATATGTCTTAAGATATTCGGCAGCAGTTTTTAATTTTAGTGCGATATCAAGAAAGTTGTTATTTTAACCTTGCACCTGCCCGAACATGATATTTAAACTGGAATTTAGAGCTTTCTTACTCCATCTATATGGGGGGCTCTGACTTTTATACATTTCTTTGCCTTAAAAGTCTTGGGACATTTTGCAAACCGTATGTTGAAGCATTTTATCAATTTACCTGCCCAGACACAGACATAGCCCGAAAATGTGTGTACTTCCATAGGGAATATATCCCGTGCTGGAATGAAGACGCCAACACGCTGTTCGAAGAATTTCGTTGCAATGGAAATCCTATAAGTAAAAGGGAAAAAGCTTCGATGAACACGGTCAGCATGGTGTTGACTTCAAGCTGAACGAAGGCTTACTTCTGAAACTTAGCTTGTCAAACCCAAAACCTACTGAAATCCAAGAATCGATCCTACTTGGGTAGCTACTCATTTAGTTGAACTGTTGAGGTAAATCCACACAAACGATTCATAAGAAACTTCAACAAAAAGTTCAAAAACTAACGAAGAAGAACAATGTCACATGCCTCTTATTCGAACCTTTTTTCTACAGTCGAACTTAATAAAACTCTCTCCTTTCTCTCCTCTCCCCACAATTAAAACTGGAACTCCAGTTGGGTCACGTTGTTCGCATGCCCCCTGACAAACTTCCCTGGTAGGCCAAGAAACAGGTGGTGGGATCAGGTAAGGAACCTCTCTGAGTCCCGCCTAGGGATTGCGCCGGTGTTGGTGGCGGAGGATCGAGAACGATGGAAAGACCATTTAGTCACCCTCGCTCCGCGACCCTTTTAAAGGATAAGCGGCATTCGAAAATGATGACGATGATGAATGGCCCAAAGTTAGAAGGTGGCTTGTCCGAGCCTAATCTAAAATACTGTCGTACGCCGACCTACTTAAATACACTTTTTAACTTCCTTCTTCAAGAAATCGAAGATATGCCCTGGAAGCCTTAATAAAACTCTCTCCTCCTTCTCCTCTCCCCACAATTAAAACTGGAACTTCAGCTGGCGCAGATGGGCACTGATGTCGATAAAACTGCTCTGGAAATATCAGGAAGGTTTAAGGAAGTTCATAGCTGTACCAACCTTTGCACTATTAAGCGTTTTAAGAAAGCCTTGTTGATATGCCAGTAGCCTCCGTGTGGAGTCTCCGGTATCTACGAAATTCCCCGGACCATTTCCTGCATTGAAAATTTATATGCGCCATGTTGAGTGTCAGAGCATAAAATGTCTTCCTACCTACAGAAGGGTTTCACAACGAAGTTCCGCAAGGTTCAGTCCTCGCCCCTACACTTTTCAACCTCAACGCAACTCGTTTTAAAAATGTAACAGCTTGTATTCGAACACAAGTCCTTTGGAACGCTTAAAAAGATAGCGACATCTATCTTGAACTATTTTTCAGCATGTTGAAAAAACAGGCGCCTTCAAGTCAGTCCAGGAGAAACCGAGAGCTATTGAGCCCAGAAAAGAACAGCGAGTGACGCTTGTGCAGGTACGATCCTGAGGCACCCTCCAATAGAACTTGCAAAAGAGCTAAGAGGCGAAAACTTTTTGCTGAAAAAACTCTGGTTATATCGGTTTTCTAATTCAGGTAGACAAAAACCAGTACTCAAAAATTACCGCAGAGAACTAGAACTTGAACTATTGAGGTAAGTGTGGGCAAATTGGACTGGATACGAACTTTCCCTGGGAGATGCAATGGCTTGAGCCAGTTTGGCGACCCTTTCATGTAAAGAACATAACCTGCTGGCATGTCCAGAGATGTCATGTCATGGCCAACGGTAAGCTTGATGGGGGGACCTAATTCAAGTTTCTGAGATAACAAATCTTGTGAAAACTTGTGGGAGGGTTACAATCCGCTTAGGCGAATCGTTGGATACCCCATCCCAATTGACCACTTTCAAGCTCCGAATTGTGTCATAAATCTTGGTTGTTAAATTTCAGTTTCTATTAACTTCAACTGTATTTATAATTCCTCAGTTAAGGAATCTTTTCCCTTAAAAAGGGGCGTGGCATCCACCCCTTTTCAATTACATGGTTTTTTTGTTTACATTCTTTAACAGAAGTGATATACACGTTTTGATTTCCTTTTCACATAAAAAATTTGGTTTATACTTAAAAACGCCCCCAAAAGTGGGCGTGGGAACATGTCTGAAAATTTTATGGTCCAAGTTTTTTGGATTTAAAGCAAACATATCAAATAAAAACCGTTTATTAGAATGCATATTAAATATGACCACGCCTGCAAGGGGGCGATTTTCGCTTCTTTCTTAAATGCCAGTCACAATGTGCTTAAGCGAGGATAACGCGTACCAAATTTCAGCTTCCTACGACAACTTTGAATTTTGATGCTATTAAGTAAAGTGGGTGTGTCAGTGGGCGGATTTTAAAAATGTTTACACTTGTACTGCTTCGGGACCTAGAAAGAACAGATATTAAGTTTCAAGTTCCTAGCTCAAAATGGAAGGCCTAAAAACTACCGGCACACGGACGGACGGACGGACGTACGGACATAGCTTATTCGACTAACAATTCGGTCTCGATCATATGCCCTTAAGGTCTTGGGGGTCTACGGTGATTATTTCTCTACGTTACACACTACGAATCAAACTTAATATACCTCCTACCTAAGCTCAAGTTTGCCTTAAAAAAAAAACAGAAAAAGTATAGAACAAAGCACAGAACCCAGAGGCACTCTATCACTTATTGTGACGAATGGAGTATGTATTCTGTAATGGAGAGACTTGGGGAGGTTTAATTGAGATTTCCGGTGGGAACGTCAACATACGCTTATATCGTCATCCTTATGTCTGTGTAGATTTATTGTAATGGCCGTTTTGGAAAGCAGGTTTCTGGCTGTTATTAGGTTCATTGTTTTTTAAATTCGTGGGAGAGGAATATTTTTATATTTTTTCATGTCATCATTCTCGAGAATCAACTTCACAGCGTAGGATTGTTTAAGAGACATTTTGGTCTATGGAAAATTTTCTAATCTTGTCCTAACTACATTGAAAACCGAATTTCATTGATACCCGTTTGTTGGTTTTTGTTAAATCACTATGGCCTACCTTTTTTGTGAATTCGAATAATGCAGGTAGTTGAAGGAAGAATGCAAGAGTTTTGAGGACAGAAATAAGTTAAATGTTGCGCTTAGAAATTACGAGAAAAAATCCCCTGGAAGCTTCTTGTACATGTGTAATACTCTTATGAAGAAACCACTTGAAAGCAATGCGGCTCGTTCAAAATTTTTCGAAATTAGGAACTGAGATGAACAAGTCATTCAGTCAGGAAGTCGAAGTTGTGATCTAGAAAGACTTTGGAAAGACTTTGTGAAAAAAATATATTTAAGGCTAGAGAGTAAAGAGTTTAAAGAATCAAAGGAAGCCATAAATTTTAAGCCAGCTAATCGGAGAAATAAACAACATTTTCCGGTGACAAAATTTACAATTGCTCCAGATTTAAAAGCCTTCATTTCATAATCTCACTAAACCTTTTCCCATCCATTTTTTCAACATTTTAATATTTTTACTCAAAAAGTCTCCAATGCCTTTACACCGAACTCTAGCGCGCTTTAATACAAAAACACTTTTTTGTGCGAATGAAATCATCTTCCTAAGCCAGCACACTAACCAAGAAGAACTTCTAAATGTCTATTGAATGCTCCTCAATTACCTCCTTCCTCAAATCAGCTTAAGTCCTTCAGAGTACAACATTAATTTTGTATTCTCCGTGCCACCGTAATTCCTTTTGATGCGTCGGGACAATAAATCAGGATTTGATATGTCTCTGCGATAATTTTCAACTCAAATCTCCGAATTACCTGCAGCGCTCAAGGTTCCACTGATTTAATGTGAATAAAATTGGCGCGAGTTTACCTCGAACCCTTAAAGTAAAAAAAATTAAAAAAGAAGAAATACAAATAAAAGGATCCCGTGTTCCAACAAACAGGTCTACATGTCGTCCTTGAGACTCTCTTGCAAATATATCCCACAAACGGATGCAAAATCGTTTTCACAAATTTACCCATACGTCTTTTGGCGACAAAACCATCACATGAGAAACCGCCACCCTTTTCCGGTAATTGCCACCCCGCAGGCATCGCGCATTCATAAATTGTTTTTTAAATCAAATTCCGATTAAAAGCAAGTCGGCCTGGCCTGGGCCTGGCTGGTTGGGTGGTTGAGCTCATCCAGACCCAGGAGCGGTAATGGGTGCGCTTATGACGCCCTCGAAGGAGTTATTGAAATTTATGATGAGTTGATTGCCCATCGAGATAAATCCAATCGAAGTGATAGAGCGCATAGAGTGGCAGCAGGACAGACGGGCGCGCACCACAGCCGCCGCCTTCAGGCCGAATGATGTAATGCAAATTAATGGAGAATTCCATTAACCCAGTTCGAAGAGCCAGCGCTGGGGCACTCAGCTCATACTCATCTCATCGTCTGGGTTAATGAAAACATGGATTGATCTTAATACATATTTTATAGGTTATTGGGCGTCGTGTAGGCAATCATCAAGCCGCGCCGAGCGCATATACTAAAAGTATATGCTTCGCTAATCGCCCGAACTAGAAATCAATATTTTATCTCGTAAACGTACGGACATAATAGAAGTCCTTGTTGAGGTTGGCCTGCTCGCCCTGCTTGGCCATGGTGTATCTATACTACAGAAGTACTAACGGTTTAATTAGCGAAATGTTTTTCGCCCCATCGCGAAATGGGATGCTCCTCTTTGGCTTTGGCTGGCATCGTTTGCGCGAGAGAGCTCGTCCATTCGCATTTAATTAGTCGTGCGGCAGTTAAACGTTTGGCGCAATTTCAAAAACAATCATTTCATCCTGTCTCGAGTAAGTTTACTGGGGGGATGAGGATTGGGGTGTAAACAATTCCAGAAGCAGATCTACCAAAAACTAATGCGTTTTTTGTTTGAAAACAATATTAAAGTGTTTTTCGTTTTGTTATTTTATTTAACTTCTTAAATGCAAAACAAATTTAAGTGAAAATTAAAGCTTAAGGACGAACAGGACATCAAGACAACTTTTTATTGCCTGAGAGAACATATGCTTCCACAGGGTTGTTGCCTTGGTCCTTTTGAAATTTTTATAGCCTTTCCATGTAATAGCAAATATTGTTGAAAAATTGGGATCTATCGAACTGGACCTCATCTATCTTTTCGAATGTCAACAGCGTTAAGGGTTACGGGAGGGAGATGGAGATGGAGATGGAGATGGAGATGGAGATGGAGATGGAGATGGAGATGGAGATGGAGATGGAGATGGAGATGGAGATGGAGATGGAGATGGAGATGGAGATGGAGATGGAGATGGAGATGGAGATGGAGATGGAGATGGAGATGGAGATGGAGATGGAGATGGAGATGGAGATGGAGATGGAGATGGAGATGGAGATGGAGATGGAGATGGAGATGGAGATGGAGATGGAGATGGAGATGGAGATGGAGATGGAGATGGAGATGGAGATGGAGATGGAGATGGAGATGGAGATGGAGATGGAGATGGAGATGGAGATGGAGATGGAGATGGAGATGGAGATGGAGATGGAGATGGAGATGGAGATGGAGATGGAGATGGAGATGGAGATGGAGATGGAGATGGAGATGGAGATGGAGATGGAGATGGAGATGGAGATGGAGATGGAGATGGAGATGGAGATGGAGATGGAGATGGAGATGGAGATGGAGATGGAGATGGAGATGGAGATGGAGATGGAGATGGAGATGGAGATGGAGATGGAGATGGAGATGGAGATGGAGATGGAGATGGAGATGGAGATGGAGATGGAGATGGAGATGGAGATGGAGATGGAGATGGAGATGGAGATGGAGATGGAGATGGAGATGGAGATGGAGATGGAGATGGAGATGGAGATGGAGATGGAGATGGAGATGGAGATGGAGATGGAGATGGAGATGGAGATGGAGATGGAGATGGAGATGGAGATGGAGATGGAGATGGAGATGGAGATGGAGATGGAGATGGAGATGGAGATGGAGATGGAGATGGAGATGGAGATGGAGATGGAGATGGAGATGGAGATGGAGATGGAGATGGAGATGGAGATGGAGATGGAGATGGAGATGGAGATGGAGATGGAGATGGAGATGGAGATGGAGATGGAGATGGAGATGGAGATGGAGATGGAGATGGAGATGGAGATGGAGATGGAGATGGAGATGGAGATGGAGATGGAGATGGAGATGGAGATGGAGATGGAGATGGAGATGGAGATGGAGATGGAGATGGAGATGGAGATGGAGATGGAGATGGAGATGGAGATGGAGATGGAGATGGAGATGGAGATGGAGATGGAGATGGAGATGGAGATGGAGATGGAGATGGAGATGGAGATGGAGATGGAGATGGAGATGGAGATGGAGATGGAGATGGAGATGGAGATGGAGATGGAGATGGAGATGGAGATGGAGATGGAGATGGAGATGGAGATGGAGATGGAGATGGAGATGGAGATGGAGATGGAGATGGAGATGGAGATGGAGATGGAGATGGAGATGGAGATGGAGATGGAGATGGAGATGGAGATGGAGATGGAGATGGAGATGGAGATGGAGATGGAGATGGAGATGGAGATGGAGATGGAGATGGAGATGGAGATGGAGATGGAGATGGAGATGGAGATGGAGATGGAGATGGAGATGGAGATGGAGATGGAGATGGAGATGGAGATGGAGATGGAGATGGAGATGGAGATGGAGATGGAGATGGAGATGGAGATGGAGATGGAGATGGAGATGGAGATGGAGATGGAGATGGAGATGGAGATGGAGATGGAGATGGAGATGGAGATGGAGATGGAGATGGAGATGGAGATGGAGATGGAGATGGAGATGGAGATGGAGATGGAGATGGAGATGGAGATGGAGATGGAGATGGAGATGGAGATGGAGATGGAGATGGAGATGGAGATGGAGATGGAGATGGAGATGGAGATGGAGATGGAGATGGAGATGGAGATGGAGATGGAGATGGAGATGGAGATGGAGATGGAGATGGAGATGGAGATGGAGATGGAGATGGAGATGGAGATGGAGATGGAGATGGAGATGGAGATGGAGATGGAGATGGAGATGGAGATGGAGATGGAGATGGAGATGGAGATGGAGATGGAGATGGAGATGGAGATGGAGATGGAGATGGAGATGGAGATGGAGATGGAGATGGAGATGGAGATGGAGATGGAGATGGAGATGGAGATGGAGATGGAGATGGAGATGGAGATGGAGATGGAGATGGAGATGGAGATGGAGATGGAGATGGAGATGGAGATGGAGATGGAGATGGAGATGGAGATGGAGATGGAGATGGAGATGGAGATGGAGATGGAGATGGAGATGGAGATGGAGATGGAGATGGAGATGGAGATGGAGATGGAGATGGAGATGGAGATGGAGATGGAGATGGAGATGGAGATGGAGATGGAGATGGAGATGGAGATGGAGATGGAGATGGAGATGGAGATGGAGATGGAGATGGAGATGGAGATGGAGATGGAGATGGAGATGGAGATGGAGATGGAGATGGAGATGGAGATGGAGATGGAGATGGAGATGGAGATGGAGATGGAGATGGAGATGGAGATGGAGATGGAGATGGAGATGGAGATGGAGATGGAGATGGAGATGGAGATGGAGATGGAGATGGAGATGGAGATGGAGATGGAGATGGAGATGGAGATGGAGATGGAGATGGAGATGGAGATGGAGATGGAGATGGAGATGGAGATGGAGATGGAGATGGAGATGGAGATGGAGATGGAGATGGAGATGGAGATGGAGATGGAGATGGAGATGGAGATGGAGATGGAGATGGAGATGGAGATGGAGATGGAGATGGAGATGGAGATGGAGATGGAGATGGAGATGGAGATGGAGATGGAGATGGAGATGGAGATGGAGATGGAGATGGAGATGGAGATGGAGATGGAGATGGAGATGGAGATGGAGATGGAGATGGAGATGGAGATGGAGATGGAGATGGAGATGGAGATGGAGATGGAGATGGAGATGGAGATGGAGATGGAGATGGAGATGGAGATGGAGATGGAGATGGAGATGGAGATGGAGATGGAGATGGAGATGGAGATGGAGATGGAGATGGAGATGGAGATGGAGATGGAGATGGAGATGGAGATGGAGATGGAGATGGAGATGGAGATGGAGATGGAGATGGAGATGGAGATGGAGATGGAGATGGAGATGGAGATGGAGATGGAGATGGAGATGGAGATGGAGATGGAGATGGAGATGGAGATGGAGATGGAGATGGAGATGGAGATGGAGATGGAGATGGAGATGGAGATGGAGATGGAGATGGAGATGGAGATGGAGATGGAGATGGAGATGGAGATGGAGATGGAGATGGAGATGGAGATGGAGATGGAGATGGAGATGGAGATGGAGATGGAGATGGAGATGGAGATGGAGATGGAGATGGAGATGGAGATGGAGATGGAGATGGAGATGGAGATGGAGATGGAGATGGAGATGGAGATGGAGATGGAGATGGAGATGGAGATGGAGATGGAGATGGAGATGGAGATGGAGATGGAGATGGAGATGGAGATGGAGATGGAGATGGAGATGGAGATGGAGATGGAGATGGAGATGGAGATGGAGATGGAGATGGAGATGGAGATGGAGATGGAGATGGAGATGGAGATGGAGATGGAGATGGAGATGGAGATGGAGATGGAGATGGAGATGGAGATGGAGATGGAGATGGAGATGGAGATGGAGATGGAGATGGAGATGGAGATGGAGATGGAGATGGAGATGGAGATGGAGATGGAGATGGAGATGGAGATGGAGATGGAGATGGAGATGGAGATGGAGATGGAGATGGAGATGGAGATGGAGATGGAGATGGAGATGGAGATGGAGATGGAGATGGAGATGGAGATGGAGATGGAGATGGAGATGGAGATGGAGATGGAGATGGAGATGGAGATGGAGATGGAGATGGAGATGGAGATGGAGATGGAGATGGAGATGGAGATGGAGATGGAGATGGAGATGGAGATGGAGATGGAGATGGAGATGGAGATGGAGATGGAGATGGAGATGGAGATGGAGATGGAGATGGAGATGGAGATGGAGATGGAGATGGAGATGGAGATGGAGATGGAGATGGAGATGGGCCATGTTTTCTGGATTTCACAGGACTAGTGGAAAAACAAAAAGCAACTAGCGTGAACCTGTTCAGAACAGAAAGATTATCTTGGTCGTTTCTAAATAATTAATTTCATAGTACAAAGGTTCTTGTTACAAAAAGGTGTAAGAAACTGACACCTTCCCAGGCCCTACTGACACCCTCCAGGATTTTTAGGAGTTATGGGGACTAGACATTGCCCTTAAAGTAATATAACTTTCAGGTCAGACAAACGGGTTATTCAGTGCACCTACCCAGACATGGGAACAGGGGGAGTATAAATTCTTTTGTTTTGCAGTGGTCTGACTAAAGTGCGAAAGTTCCATGATTTATTTTAAGGAAACATTTCTTGTACTCTGCTTGGAGAGGAATACTCCTGTTACGAAGCCACTACCAACTAGGTGCAACTTAATTGCAAACCACGCCAACCTACTTGCAATACAAACACATCACCTCGCCAACCATAACGAGAAAAAAAAACACTCAAAAATAACAAATGAAAAATGAAAACAAAAATGAGCAAACGATAAAAAAAAGTCCTTTCCTCCTTACAAAAAACAAAAATCTGATTATACCACAAGTATCCTTGAAAATCTACTAAATGCCATTCGAGTTTACCCTCCATTGTTCTAGTCCTCACGACTACCGCCCCCGGTCTGTTCAATATACAGTACCTCTATGTACCTACTCTGATCGGTCCCAGTTTTACCCAATTATTTCGTACTTTTCAGGGTAAATGTCCCGCAAAATTATCCTCGAGGATAAAGCGGCGCGGTGGGGAATAGGACAGAGCACGAAAGCTCCACAACGACCATCAGCAAATGGCTATGCCGTTTTTTTTTTTTTTTGTTCAAATCTAAACAGATACGAAACGTCGGGAAAATTTACTCTTTGGCATTAGGAAACGTTTTAGCTCTCGTATAAGAGACCCTCCCCCACCATCGACCAAAAAGCCGAATAAAAAATAGGATGAAAATGTCGCGCGCTGACTGTTTCGTTATAGTGAAATGTCAGACAAGGACATTCTCTGATAATTCCGGTTACTTTTTCTCATTTTTCAATAGTCAAAGAGAATTCCTTTCGAGGCAATCAGACATCATCGCGGTACCTATACCCAGAGTGCCCTTCCTTCGGCACATGGCTATTATATAATGTGAAGCATAGAGCACGGGACAAGGAATAGATAAAGAACAGAGTCCGGGTTATGGTTCGAAGACATGGTTACGTCTTCTGCTTTTTTGTCCTTTCACTGACAAAAAGGGTGGCGATGCGTGGCTTCTATTAGTGTTGAATTTTATGGGGGGAAAACGGACGAAATTTACACCACATTAATTCCTCTGCGCCACAAAGTTAATCCTCGATTCAATGGCTATTTACGAGTCCTTTGTTGAAAGTATTGTGTAATGTTGCAAGACAAGAACCGCAAAAAGGGGTTTTCTTCCTGCCCGGCTACTTAATGTCGATATGGACAAAGTATTATGGGGACTGTTGCTTGGGTTTTTTTTCTCCCCGAAGAAAGGAAACCAAATTCATCCTTCACTTATAAAAAAAAATAGGACAAAGACAAATTCAAAATTAAACTACTTGCCAGGCTTTCCCTGGAGAGTGTGTGTGGCAATTGAAAGCGGTTCACTTTGTAAATAATTTCATAGCTTCTGGTTCAAAAATACATGAGAAACTTAAAGTGACAGCTCTTAACAGAGCCCCACAGGGTCGGAATAGCTTAAGTTATGTACCAACACTTTACTATAACGGTTAAGTTCTCTTAAATGTCTTCACCTTTATTGAACAAAAGATAATGCCCCCGGGGTACTTAGGAAAAAGAACAGAAAACTATGCGTAGGCACCATTCAAAGCCGAAACAATATGCCATTAGAGCAGTTTTAACCATGCATACGCCCGGGGAAGCTGCGTCCTAATTAGCTTTTGTGGCAGCCACCTTTCATTAAGCTCACACACGCACATCCTGATATACGCGCCAGGCGAAAGGAGTTGAATTCTAATTGCTTAATTTTATTATAAGCCTTTATCAATGCCGTCTCGAGTGCTGAAAGAAGGAAGGTTGCCTTCTTTGTTAATATTGAGTAGTTCATTGGAGCATACATACACGCAACACGCCATACGCACAACACTATTGTATAACTGTCGGGGGAAATTACGCGCCCAAAGAGCATATAAACACTTAAGGAAGACCGTATTCCACTTGGGGTACTTTGTGTGCAAAAGGATTCCGCTTTGTTTGAATCTCAACTTCGAACCCGAGGAAAGCGGTATTCGCCCCCAAGTGAATTTTAAGAGACACACTGATTCTCCATCCAAAAGGAGTTGCGGTGAAGTCCTTCAGGCTGAAGGCTGTGCCTGCCCCATGCAAATGGCTCATTACTGCCATCGGCAGGAACCCTTTTCTTTAATTAACTGGCTAGGACGACATTGAGTGTGGCGCTCACTGGATTTGTGTGTGACTAGGCCAGGAGTAAACAAACATGTGTAGATCCTTTGAATGAACACAAGCACTGACAGTTTCATGGAATAAGTTTTCACTTCAAGTCGTCGGGCGCTCGCCGCCGTCCGCCCTCCCCCATGGAAGAATGAACGAAGAAAACTTTAGATCCCTGGCCTTTGGCGTATGTGTGAACGAGGGATGTGGTGATGGGCATAGTGGTGTAGATTGAGATTGCCAAGCCTACAAGATGACGTCTTCGCCACCGCCGCCACCGCTACCGCCCCCGCCCTATTCCGACGAAGGCAAACGACAAACTTTGAATTAATTGCTGAGGTCAGGCGTCTTGGGCTTGGTTCTTGTTAGTCGCCTAAGAGTGCGGCAACCCTAAGGGGCAAAACTTTGACTGTTGTCCTTTTACACACACAAACACACATGAGATATATGAATTGTGAAAGTTTATTAAGTTTGAATTTTAATTGAATTCCTTAATTGCCTAATTTTCGGGGAATTAATAAGCAAGCAAAATATTAAATTGATTGGTTTAGGGATGGGCTATTTACGGGGTGTCCTTGATGTGTGTATGTGTTCCTGTGTTGGTGCTTTCTAACTTCCCTGGAACCATTAAGTGGCACAAACTCTTCGTAGAGACCACAGTAACAACTGTTGTTGGCCAAATATTATGGCTAGCTAAATGGGTTCAGCAAAATTGCTCTTCAAAAACTCGAATATGACCAGTTTATGTAAATTTCATAACCATCTTTGGTTCTATGGCCGGGTTCTGTGGCGAAACTGGATTGTGTTCATTCTATGAAGGATTACTGTATGCAGGCGTTTTGGTAAGTTTTGTGTTTTCTGTACTTTTGCGGAGGTAGTTAGAGGAGGAGGAGAAAGACAGCAGGAGGGCTATAAATTAAGAGATACAAATTAAGGATTCAGTTGGTTGTGTAATTTTTTGTAAATAGTGTGGGAGTGGGCCATCTTGAGGGCCCCCACTTCACTCGTAAAATATTTTAATGAATATTTTCTTCAAACAATAATTTCGATTGTTTTTTTTTTGTTTAGCAAATTTTTTGATTTATGATAACGCGGCCAGGGTAATTTAATTACGGGCCGTTCCAGTGCGTGTGCGGCGAACGGCCACGGTTTTGATGAGTTTGCAAATAGTTGGAAAGACAGCATAATCTATGGGTTTGGCAGAACGCCTTTCATTTGAAACAGCTGAGGGTTCTTATTTTAGGTATTTTGAAAAACCCCTGACGAAGGCTGTTTTGCATAGGAAGGAGCTCTTCGAAACACGCGGTGGCGTCCGCTTTGATTTGTGAAACACTTACGGACAAATACAGCCTATTTTCTCTGCATGATTTATTTCTTTACAGGAATTTGCTTGAAGGCGAAATTAGGCGACAGTTCTCAGACACAGACTACAAATGTGTGGCTTGAATCGAAAATCAAGGTTCATCGAAGCAGAAAGAGTAGAACTTGAGTGCGGAGTCCAAGTCGACAACACTTTTTATGTGTTCTGTTGGAACCATGTATGCACTGTGGTGCTGTGTTTACTTACTTACTTAAGGTGGCGGTACAGTCCGGGGTGGACCTGGGCCTCAGCCAACAAGCTTCGCCAGCCAGCTCTGTCTCTAGCTAGCCGTCTCCAGTTTCGCACGCGAAGTTGGCTGAGGTCCCCTTCCACTTGCGTGCGCCACCTGAGTCTCGGTGCTCCTCTACCGCGTCGTCCCTGCGGTGTGGATTCGAAGATTTTCCGGGCCGGGGCGTTGGTGTCCATCCGCTCTAGATGACCCAGCCATCGTAGACGTTGTGTTTTGACTCTTTTGGCTAGGTCGGTATCGCTGTACAGCCCGTACAGTTCGATGTTATATCTCCTCCTCCACTCTCCGTCTATGCAGACGGGACCGTAAATCGTCCGAAGAATTTTCCTCTCGAAGCAGCCTAAAGTGTTTTCATCCGCCTTTGACAGGGTCCATGCTTCTGCACCGTACAGCAGGACTGGGATGATGAGGGTCTTATACATGGACACTTTAGTTGCTCGAGAGAGGGCTTTGCTACTCAATTGCCTTCTTAGCCCAAAGAAACAGCGATTGGCAAAAGTTATCCTTCGTTTGATTTCAGCGCTGGTGTCATTGTCTGAATTGATAGCGGAACCCAGGTAGACAAAGTCCCTAACTACTTCAAAGCTATAGCTGTCGATGGTGATGTTTTGTCCAAGACGTCGGTGTTGGGTGTCTTTTCTTGATGACAGCATATACTTGGTTTTGCCCTCATTGACTGCTAAACCCATATTCGCCGCTTCCGTCCCAATACTCACGAAGGCTTCACTGACATCACGCTTTGTTCTACCGATTATGTCAATGTCGTCTGCGTATGCAAGTAGTTGAACGGACTTTTGAAAGATTGTACCTCTGGTTTTGGCGCGAGAGTTCTGCACAATTCTCTCAAGTATGATGTTAAAGAAGTCGCATGACAGCGCGTCGCCTTGTCTAAATCCTTTTTTGACATCAAAGGGGTCGGTGAGGTCTTTGCCGACCTTGACGGAACAGCGTGAGTTTTCCATCGTCATCCTGCACAGACTGACGAGTTTGGCAGGGATGCCAAAACTAGACATTGCGCTATATAGCTCGTCTCTATAGATGCTGTCATACGCGGCCTTGAAATCGATGAAGAGGTGGTGTGTATCGATTTGGAATTCCTGGGTTTTCTCCAAGATCTGCCGCAGTGTGAATATTTGATCGATGGTAGACTTTCCTGGCCTAAAGCCACACTGATATGTGCCTATCAGATTGTTGACAAACGCCTTCAGGCGCTCACACAGTACAGCAGAAAAGATCTTGTATGCGATGTTAAGAAGACTTATGCCTCTGTAGTTGGCACAACTCAGAGGGTCTCCTTTCTTCAGGATCGGGCAAACAATGCTGAGGTTCCATTCGTCGGGCATGCTTTCTTCCGACCATATCTTGCAGATGAGCTGGTGCATGCTCCTAACCAGCTCATCGCCAGCGGATTTAAAAAGTTCGGCAGCTAGGCCGTCTGCTCCGGCTGCTTTGTTGCACTTGAGCTTAGACACAGCTACTTTCACCTCCTCCAGGTCGGGTGGGCGGTATCGTTCGTATGCTTCGTCGGTAACGTCTTCGCCCGGGTTGAATGGTTCGTTCTGCCTGACAGCGGTATTTGGTTCTTCCTCGCCGTTATACAGTCTGCAGAAGTGGTCTTTCCAAATCCTCAGCACCGACTGCGATTCTACAACGATGTTCCCTTGATGGTCCTTACAGGCTTCAGTTCGAAGTTTATACCCTTGGCAGGACCTTTTGATCCTTTGGTAAAACTTTCTAACCTCATTCCTGTTGTAACATCTCTCTATCTCTTCAACCGCGCGCTTCTCGTGCTCTCTCTTTTTCCTTCGGAGAAGCCGGTGCTCCTCTCTCCTCCTCTGCTCGTAGAGCTCGCGAGCAGCTCTAGTCCTTCTGTGCTGTGTTTAGTGTGCTGTGTTTAGTGTGTTGGACTACTGTGCACGAGGTACCGGGTTCGAATCTCGATCGGAGAAATAAGAATTTTTTTTTCACTTTGCGACAGTCTATAACAAATCGTCTTAGAGTGTCATTTTGTCAGGGGAGACCTCTTATTCGTCGTTCGGAATCGGGAAAAATTTTATGTCGCCTCCATATGTAACGGACAGCTAAAAATAGGCAGCTCATAGGCAGAGTCATCGGCTGGCCTCCTCGCAAGGAACTTAAGGGAGTCTAAGAATGATCCATATGCATCCACTGGCAAACACACAACCAAGGACATTCGCAAAAACCCAAAAAGTAATACTCTACCTAGGTGCATGAATACCAACAGCATAGAAATGTCAAAACTTTATAAAGCTGCAAACAATGAAAGAAAAAGCATGCACATACCAGAAAGCCATCTTCTTTCTTTAGAAAGATTCATAAGAACCAAGAAATCGCCAGGAATTTGAATTGGGACATGTCATGGAAAAAAAACTACAGAAAGGCTTAGTCAATCTGGTGGCCTACAACACATCAAGCTTCAAGCAACATAACAAACTTTACATTGGGTCGTATCAGAGTCCTGGAACGAACAACAACTGTCAAGCTTGTCTCAACTGTTGACGGCGATAGCCGTCTTTTTGCTGCCCATGTAAGAAGGCTTTACATCAACTTTTACCGCAACCAAAAAAATTTACAACGCGTAATCGCGGCATCGGAGGAGGAAGCAGCGATCATGGTTCGAGAGGAGGAACTACGCTTTGGTAGAAACTGTACAGAAACAGCACCGATCTTAAATGATCCTACCATATACGTCAAATGAAGTGTCGAAGCGTCCACTAGCAGTAGTCCGGTACTGATCGGTAAAAAATCAGGGGACGATTGGCGTCCAGGCGGATATGATATGATAATAGATAATAGTAATGGTCAGGAGCTGGCTACTATGCCTATGGGGGCGGTACTTACTTAAAGCTCAACGGAGGCAATATGGATGTGGTGCAGCCCGTGCGGCAGGCACTTCAAAAACCCGACCGTGGAGACGCGCATGCACGGTGAAGGAATACAATACAATACTGTATGGGGGTGGGGTGGTAGAAAGTAGAAAGCAATTAGGAATCGCTCAAAACAACAGCGATTGAAAGCTGCGAGACGAAACGAAAGACGCTTGACTCTCGCTCGAAGAAAATCGACCCGAATTGATGTACTACTCGAAAAAATAACTTTTAACCAAATCAAGTAATGCGGTATGAAATTTTACGAGAGTGGAATTGCAAGAGATTTCGAGGCCAGGTATCGCCGACATCCGTCATGCCAAAGAACCGATGTAATTTCGGGCACCCAACCCTCCACTAGTTTGACCAATAAACTGCCGACAAACGGTGCCGCTGAACAGTTACAAAAAATGCTCCTAGCCCTCCTCTAACAACCAAACTCCAAAGCGGACTTTAAGTGGACCAAGCACAACCCCGTCTCTATGAACACATCGTCATTTACGGTGCTTAAGAATTAGGTAGGACCGTTTTTCAGTACGAGATTATCCGAGTTTTGAGTGGATTATCCGAGACTTTGAGTAGACAAACCGCAACCGCTTAACAATTAGGTAGGACCGGTTTTTTAGTACGAGATTATCCGATTTTTTAGTAGATTATCCGAGACTTTGAGTGGACCAGGTACAATCCCGTCTCTATGGCCAAATCGTAATTTAAGGTGCTTAACAATTAGGTAGGACCGGTTTTTCAGAACGAGATTATCCGATTTTTGGGGGGATTATCCGAGACTTTATGTGGGCCAACCGCAACCCCGTATCTATGGTCAAATCGACATTTACGGTGCTTAACAATTAGGTAGGACCGGTTTTTCAGTACGAGATTATCCGAGTTTCAAGATCTTTTCTGCTGTACCGTGTAAACGCCTGAAGCCGTTTGTCAACAATCTGATAGGCACATATCAGTGTGGCTTTAGGCCAGGAAAGTCTACCATCGATCAAATATTCACACTGCGGCAGATCTTGGAGAAAACCCACGAATTCCAAATCGATAGACACCGCCTTTTCATCGATTTCAAGGCCGCGTATGACAGCATCTATAGAGACGAGCTATATAGCGCAATGTCTAGTTTTGGCATCCCTGCCAAACTCGTCAGTCTGTGCAGGATGACGATGGAAAACTCACGCTGTTCCGTCAAGGTCGGCAAAGACCTCACCGACCCCTTTGATGTCAAAAAAGGATTTAGACAAGGCGACGCGCTGTCATGCGACTTCTTTAACATCATACTTGAGAGAATTGTGCAGAACTCTCGCGCCAACACCAGAGGTACAATCTTTCAAAAGTCCGTTCAACTACTTGCATACGCAGACGACATTGACATAATCGGTAGAACAAAGCGTGATGTCAGTGAAGCCTTCGTGAGTATTGGGACGGAAGCGGCGAATATGGGTTAAGCAGTCAATGAGGGCAAAACCAAGTATATGCTGTCATCAAGAAAAGACACCCAACACCGACGTCTTGGGCAAAACATCACCATCGACAGCTATAACTTTGAGGTAGTTAGGGACTTTGTCTACCTGGGTTCCGCTATCAATTCAGGCAATGACACCAGCGCTGAAATGAAACGAAGTAAAACTCTTGCCAATCGCTGTTTCTTTGGGCTAAGAAGGCAATTGAGTAGCAAAGCCCTCTCTCGAGCAACTAAAGTGTCCATGTATAAGACCCTCATCATCCCAGTCTTGCTTTACGGTGCAGAAGCATGGACCCTGTCAAAGGCGAATGAAAACACTTTAGGCTGCTTCGAGAGGAAAATTCTTCGGACGATTTACGGTCCCGTCTGCATAGACGGAGAGTGGAGGAGGAGACATAACATCGAACTGTACGGGCTGTACAGCGATACCGACCTAGCCAAAAGAGTCAAAACACAACGTCTACGATGGCTGGGTCATCTAGCGCGGATGGACACCAACGCCCCGGCCCGGGGCACCGCAGGGACGACGCAGTAGAGGAGCACCGAGACTCAGGTGGCGCACGCAAGTAGAAGGGGACCTCAGCCAACTTCGCGTGCGAAACTGGAGACGGCTAGCTAGAGACAGAGCTGGCTGGCGAAGCTTGTTGGCCCCGGACTGTAGCGCCACCTTAAGTAAGTAAGTAAGTAAGATTATCCGAGTGTCAGAGTTAAACTGATATTAATCCCAGAAATGAGTTTTTCAGTGTATTAAGATCTAGGGTTGATTTCGGATTAACGCACAAAATATTGTTACTTAATCCCGGGTCAACTCTAGAGAAGAGTATGAACTTGTCTGAATGTTTTTTCAACATCTGAGAACATTTCGTACCTACTTTTTTTCTGTGTTTTCCTATATGAAGATCTCCCATCTGGGGTCGCTGGTCCCCGATTGGGCGCCTCCCCAGGAGACGGATAGGGGAATGCCCAACAGATATGGTGGGTACCGGTATGGCTTCCTGGTCGGTGTCTGTTATGCAGGTAAGGGTCGGCCGAATATTAAACGCCTCTTTTTCACTTTCAGTATGCAAATAGAACGGACAACAATAAAATGCATGCCAGACGTTTTTAACTAACACTCTGCTAGTTATATCATTGCTTGTCTCCGGAAAGGCATAACACTTGCGGGGGGTAAACTTTGGTGTTTCTGTGCAGAGTTTTCATGTTCCGTACTGGCTCATCAGCATTTGTGTGATAGCTGGAGAATTTCTTTTCTCTACTACCTTTATATCCTCAAAGTCTTTCCCCCTTTCGCGTTGTGCTATGTATCTTAAGGGCAGGTAAAAGCCCTTGATCGCGAGCCAATTATAAAAAAAAAAGTGAGAGTTCGAAGTGACAATAGTTTCGAGAGTCAAGATTTTGACAACTTTAGTAACGGAGTTAACTCTGCACTGAAAAAACTGCTCACTGCGTAAACTCCAGATTATGTTAAGTTGGGCTTGGTTTAAGCTTGGCTTAGCTCAGCACTGAAAAATCGACCCTTAGTGGGCTAAATAAGAACCAAAAATTGACTCCTGTGACGGCCTGATTGACTCCCTATTCAGACAAGAATAGGGCCAAATGGCACATCACCTCTGCAAATGCCGAAGAAGCCTAAGGCTGCAGTTAGTGGCAACCATGGGAACTCTAAGTTTAAGAGCACAGTTCGTTGATAACTTAAATTCTGACCTCTAACCAAGTGGTGAAGATGGACATGGACACTCTGCTATGAGGTCCCAAATAGGACGCCATATTCCAGGTCACAATGGGTTCAGGGTTATCTCTTGTAATTATGGGAGAACGTTAACTGTGACTTAAATCCCAAGTTGACACAATATCAAGCTGCTAATTTTTTTGTCATATATAAAAGATTGTCGCCAGAAATATACGCCTGGACCAAATATTTCCAAGAACTTATAAGCTTAAAAAAGCTTGAAAAGGTCTGATGCCCTATCAGAGAATCCTGCCATCATCACCTGAAAAAAGCCTTGTTCTTTTTCACAGTCCCCACTTCCGCGAGGGTCGGACAAACCCTCCGAGAGTATCATTTGTCTTGAAAAACTTCTCAAAGTGCCGTTCGGATACGCCAAAAAATTGTATGTCCCCTTGTATGTGAAGAAATTAACACACACAGCATCCGTTGTTGAGAAGTTGGCCCTGGTTCACCTCGAGCTGTTGCGCCACTCTATTTTTTTTACATATCAGAGAACCGAAAGGTCGTCAAATTAGAAGAGCCAACGCATCCGGGGCGGGAAATTGTTGTCTTTGAGTGAAAGCACTTTCCGCTTGATGGCAAAACCGATAAGAAATCTATTGATTTTTTTTCTTTAAAGTTAACGTCAGTTGGTAATGCCTCTCACACTATGTCCTGTCCAGAAATATATTTCAAAAAATAAACAAATATTTTTCTCTTATGTCAAAGTGTTTATTAAATTTTCGGTGATAATCAAAATTTCAGGCATATAAAATTTGCACAAGCTTCTCAACAAGCTGTGTGTCAGTGGCTACATCGTAGCCAATTGAGTAAATCTCCTGTTAAAAGTCCTTTACATACAAACAGCTCCAGCACATTTCCTCAAAACAGTATTGGCGCAGTAACATGTTTTCTATCACTGTGTTTGTTAATCTGCTCAGGCTGTTGACGACCATTGATTCAACAATTTGTTCCTCTCACGACCTAAATTCCGGCACTGTCAAGGTTTCGTAAAATCATCCTACTCAACAATTTCTCGCGGTAAGGATAAGAATCCTCATTAAAGCTTCATTGGATTAAAGATTCTTCACAGCAGCGTGCCATGCTCAGCACAATACCTATCCACAAACAAAACCTGATTCGAAATTATTATTAGACTCACTTTCGAATCCAAACATTTATCTACATCCGCAATACAGAAGAACACTAATGCCTTCGTGTACCCAAGCGTGTCTATATTGGTTTGGTTCAAGCCAATTGTTTCATCCTTGGAGCATTATCAAAAAACCACTTTTTGCTGTGGGCTTCTACATTATAATACTTCCACGTGCAGCCATATTTCCTACTCTTGACTCTCAAGAATAAATTACAAAATTCTCTGTTACTTCCTTTGTTGGAAAATATCCTTTTAAGCTCATAAGGGAAGTCCATTTTGACACCACAAATCAAGCTTATTTTGCTCATATTTCAGGCACTGTACGAGTCCTAAGACACAGACTAAAAACTATAGGACATGAGCTGAGCATGTTGAACGATAAACTATTCCCTTTGTCCTTGTATGCATCAAGGGTATTTAATGCACAACAGAATGATGGGGTTTAGTCGCGGGAAAGTATCAAAAAAATATGTGCTAAAACAACTGCAGAGCGCATATCACCTTCACAAGGCACACTCACCGCAGAGTGCTTTTCTGAAATATGAAAACTACAAGGATTCCATGTCACCATAGAGGAAGGATCACACAATGTACACCTCCGGAATGAGCCAAGCCGACAGAATACCATGCCACACGGCAGGAATATTAGGTGTCCCGAACACTGGTGGTGGCAACACGAAAAAAATACACAAAATTGAATTTGTTAGCAAAGCATATTTTAATTTTTCAAGGATTCTCCAATGGAAATACGAAAGCAAAATATTTCGCCTGAAAATAACTTGCTCGTTGGGCGTAAATGAAATTTTAGTTGACAAAAAGTATCAAAATAAAATTAAGGAGTTATGTCCTTGCAAATCACAATTCACGCAAATATAGTATCGAGGGACAAATTTCATAAAACAATGTTTTGATGGCTTCCGCGGATGGAAGCTTTCAACTCATTTTTTTTTTGTAATTCTGTGTTGGTTCGAAAAGGCTTTAATTACAACAAATATTTGAACAATCGATTCACTTCGTCCTTTGTTTAGTATGGGTTGAAGCGAAATATTGTCGGCGTCAGAATTGGGGTGGAACTTTTTTTTAAATTTCAACCAGTTGTCGTTCTACTTTTCATTTAGGCGAGGTTATTATCTGAGCTAAAAAGAACCCTCTCACCTTTTACTACATTTTTCAGGGTTGGCCACCCTTTAATACAGCTTTTGAGAAGGGTTTCTGCTAATATAATTTTGACGAGCGATTGGATATATTGGGAGCTTGAAATTATCTGCGAACAAGAGTGGTTGTGCTTGTACCAACTTTATCGACATACAGGATGGTTCTTGAGTGTCCATCAATCTCTTACCAGGACCTGCCCAAAATTACTAATTTCATACCAGCGGGCAGATGATAAAATTGTACTCAGTCTATAGATTATGAATTTCCTTGTTCCTGGGTTGTGTGTTTACGCCCTTCGTTGGGCGCCAAAGTAATGGTCAGGTAAGAGAAAGGCTATCGGTGCGCTTGTGCCTGCACGACTTAACTCGCCAGATGGGATGCTTCTTGCATTTCCATCAATCTCTACGCAGACAAACGAAATTTATTTTTACCTACAGTAAACAGCATAATTCAAAACAAAAAAGGAAGCTTAATTTTGAAGACTTAGCTCCAGGACTGCGGGATGCGGACTGCGGGCAGACGCCGAGAAAAAAGGAGAAGTTCAGTAGAGGAACTTATTCTAAGCAAGGAGGTAGCGGCACGATTCACTCTAGATAAGCTAAAACAGTTATATGCACAACTCTTGTTATTGGAGTCGGCAGTTGAGCCCCACGTCGGGCGCCACTGTTTTGAGTCAGGGTTAAATGTAATTCAGCGCTGAGATTAAACGAAGAGAAGGTCTTGCCCATCCCTGTTTCTTCAGGCTAAGGAGGAGCGCCCTGGCAATCTTGAGGCAATTGAGTCTCTGTCTCGAGCCACCTAAGTGTCCATTTATAACAGACTCATCATCCCAGTTTCGTTTTTTGAGGCAAAAGGCGAGTCTCTAGTGAAAGGCGAGTAAAAATTCTTAAGATTGCATCAAGGGAAAATTTTTCAGGCGATTTTTCATCCCTGCATAGACAGAGGGTGGAGGAATAAGTGTAAAATTGAAGTGTATAGAGACACCTGGCAAGAATCCTTGGTCTTCTAGAGCGAACGGACACCAAAACAGCCGTCCAGAAAGTCTTCATGCCCACGCCAGCTAGATAGGCATCGTGACTCAGGTGGCGCACTGAAGTGGAAATGGGGCCTCAGCCAACTATGCGTGCAAAACAGGAGATGGCTAGAAACATTGCTGGTTGGCAAGGCTTTTTGTTTGAGGACGGTCCATCCCGGACTGTGGTGCCAAGTAGGTCAGTTTGGTCACGGCGCAAATACGGTTTTATTAATGCAGTTCTAGGCCTCCTCCATACCACACTGTGTAGACCTATGGCCCATAATTGAGGAGAATCCTGCTGCTGCTATTATTTTGTACCCGGTGTATAAAACAGACTTCGTTTAGCTGCCTCTTTTCTATATTGAGAAGTGCTTTTGGCTGTGTGCTTTGCTCATTGTCTTAATAAGTTCGCGAGACATGATATATTGCTCGAGGTCGATACTCAGACTTTCTTCTCAGCGATCCCTTAATAGATGCTTCCAGTTTGCTCAAGTGTTTTCGCTACCCAAAAACGGGTGCACTGCCCTTTCAATGGCGCCTGTTTTCTGGTCGTCAGCGACTTGAACTAGCACGCGAGAGAAGAGCTGGTGAGTAGTTGTTACTTTACTCGACGCCGTCAATATATGCACTCGCAGAGGTCAAAACTTTTTTCTTCATGATGATCTGTATTTTCTCCTCAAAAGATCGATTGTCAAGATTACTCTTTTCGAAATTGGAAATCCTTTCCTACACAGACGCCGAAACAGGACAACTTTCGAAGGACAGTCGCACGTGCTGAGGTTTTTGAGTTGTCAAAAAGAATTGGCTTGGGAGCAAGAACTTATCTTATTTTTCTGGGTAAGTGAACGGACTACTCAACTTGTGGGTTCAAGTCCTGGCCGGTGAAATTTTTCATTATTTTTGCGGCAAATGCTCGCCGGGGGCCCAGTACTGCTTTTTGGCTTTGCTTCTTACGAGGTACCCTGCCTTAGAAAAGAGCAATAAAAGTTGTGTTTTTTCCTTGAGATATAGACGACAAGGGAACTATTTTTAAGTCAAAAAAGATCTACTCGGGGTCGCTTTTTCAGTGCTGAGTTAAGCCCAGCTTAAGCCAAAATCTGGTAATCCCGCAAGAAAATTAATCTGGATTTAACCCAGCAAGCTGTTTTTCAGTGCAGAGTTAACTCCGCCATCAAAGTTGTCGACAGCTCAAGGTTAACCAGGGCCATCTTCTCAACAATGTATGCTGTACGTGTTAATTTCTTCACATACAAGGGGACCTACAATTTTTCGCCGAATCCGAACGGCACTTTGAGAAATTTTTCAAGACAATTGTTACTCTCGGAGGGTTTGTCAGGTCCTCCGGAGGTGGGGGCCGTAAAAAAGAACGAGTCTTTTTTTTAGGTGACCATGGTAGGATTTAAGCCCAGACCTCCGGCGTAGTAGGCACACACACTAACCACTACGCCACGGCACCCCACCATTTCTGCGGTTAATCTCAGTTTAACTCGGAAAGTCGGATGATCTCGCACTGAAAAATCGGGCCTTACTGTGCGAATAGATTACTGTGCGATTCTTACAAATTCAAGAATCGTACTATGCCCGAAGGCTACTGAAATTTGGTCTCAATAGCAAAAGAGATTTTCGAAGGTACATAAGTTCACGTTGGAAAAAACTGCTAATACCAAATTATCCTTTTGTGACAAGTACACTTAGTGACGGGTGTCCCTGGTGACGAATGTTCCTGGTGACGAATGTCCCTGGTGATGATTGTCCCTGGTGACGATTGTCCCCGATGATGAGTGCCCCTGGTAAAGAGTGGCCCTAGTGAGGAGTTTAGCTGGTGACAAGTGTTCCCGGTGACGAGTGTCCATGGTGACGAGTTAAGCTGGTGAAAAGTGTCATGGTTACGAGTGTCCCTTGTAATGTGTGTCCCTGAGTGAAGAGTTTCCCTAGTGACAAGTGTGCCTCGTGAAGAGTGTCTCTCGTGACGAGTGTTCCTCATAACGATTCTCTAAGTGATAAGGGTCTCTGGTGACCAGTGTCCCTGTTGATCAGCATTCTTGGAACCAAGACTCAGGCTTTGGCTCTGACTCCTACCGAATATGCTTTCGGTAGGAGTTGCTCAAATGGTTCACACACTAAAAACTAGGATTCGAAACTCCTTCTACCGTCCCGTTTTTCAAACGGTATTAACATCTGTGGAACGCTCAAGCTATTAGAAAGACGAAGCTTATTTAATCGGTGTTTAGATTTATTGGCTCCCTTAAAGTACTGAAATCATTGCATATCGTTTGAGAGCGATGTGATATCTCCGAGAATGGCTTCTGTGAACATTGATAAATATTGTGAGAGTCCATTATAATTCCGACTATGAAACAAGAAAAATTCTGAACTTGAATCGAGGATGTGCATAAATTTTAAAAAATCAGTCGATCTTTAATTGACTATTTTTTTTACCTTTCTCACAGTGTATGAATGGCGCAGTCGGTATACTACCGATTATGCGAGACTATGTGTAAAAGTGTGAAAACAAAATTGACTTTTCTAAAAGCACACTTTCGTTATAAGCTACGGCGTGGCACACGTTACGACAAAATGAATGCCATACCGACTGCGCCATTGACATTTTTTACACCAATGAGGAATAAGTATCGAAGAAATATTAAAGTATTTGCTAGCACCGCGAGAACTAGTCACTTTGTCACCTTGCCACAGTTTGGTTTAACCATAAAATACTATTTTTACGTTGAAAATATAATTAAAGCCCATTAACCAAAAAGGACATTTAATTTGGGACCCCTGAGTCAACTTCTTATTACTATTGTGCCCCTCCCCCAAAAGTGTAATTCAAAACCTCTGCCCACGCACTTTTAATTTCTAAACCAGCACCTCAACTAGGTCTCGACACCTCCCATCAGCAATATGTACATACAAGAGAATAATACATTATGTATGTCATGCCTGCCATAACCCCAGTGACTCCCCAGAGTAGAGTATCATCACGCTGGCAATGAAGATGATGTTAACGATAATGCTTAATCGGAATTCCCAGTTTGGCAAATTCAATTACAGTGATACCAATCAACTCTCGTATACGTGGCACGGCATTACACCATGTTTCCGTTCTCGCTGCTCTGTATTATATACGTATATGTCTGTGTCTTGCATTTGTTTATCTCGAATTGTATCTATTACCATTTCTGAAGTCAGTCAATGTCCTGGTGCCTGCCGGCCAACTAAACCACCCAATACATAAACGAGCATTTAGCCCCAACATTCCGGCCACATCACACGTACCGCACGGCCCAAAATACACACACCGTATGACAACAGAACCTCACTCATACCCCTGGACACGGCATGCCTGGCGGCGAGGAGCGAGCAAATCGTGTCCTGTGTGAATGCCGTATCCCGAGCCTAATGTGATAGGACTATTTGACCGCAATTATTCGGGCAATGCATTGCGATGACCATATCCGATTGCCTAGCATCGGAATGTGAATATCCTTTTTGGGATTTCGCCTCAATTAGAAAACAAAGCAGGGAGGATATTTTAGGCGTGTCACGGTCTGGGAGCGTGTAGCGCACTTATAGTAGCATGTGCGAATATATATGGAAATGCGAGCCAGCCTCCCTGTGTTGTCGCCATGTAGGGTGCATTGCCTTAATTTCCATTTAATAGTGTCCAACCCGAGTGTATTCATCTGTTTTTAATGGAACTCACCAGGCACTGTGAGTCGTCCTCTCTGGCTCTACGAGAGAGCCTAATTACCATGCCACATCGAGAGGAGTTTTTCAATGCAAAACAGTGCTGTCCCGTGTCGGAGCTCCAGTTGGTCGTTAGAAGTATGGTCCTGCGAAAAAAGGGGGACGGGAGAAATGGCCCTTATACAATGGGAACTAAGACCATGTACTTGTGGCAGCATTCAAGCAGAAGGAGGTGTATAGTGTGGGTAAGGCATGTCATTGAGCTAGAAACGACACGCTGCTGGGCTATATGCATCCATGGGTGATAGTGATTTTGGGGGCACGAGCGACACGGGAAAGCTTCCCGCTATACACGGAAGCCGTTCTCGCTTATAGTTTAAATCATTTGCATGCATATTGGGTTTATCGGGTTCCCGGGAATATTTTCATTTTGGCAACTTTTCGGCGTAGACGCTTTCCCCTGATGCTTGACATTCAAACACACACACACACACACACACTGTACTACTACGACAGGTGCGAGGGGTAGCGTACTGTGCTCTTGCATAAATTAGTCGTGCAAATGAGATAAAATGCTGATGAGCACCGAGCGCTTCATGGCACATTATGGGTCCCAAATTGACATCCCCGTTCGGAGATAACCGGCAAGTCATTTTCGCGCTCCTGGCTGGCGGGAGTTCTTTGTGCGGACGCGTTGTTCATACCCGTACAACATGCCGATGAGACTTTAATGCCGACCGTCAGAGAGGTATTTAATTCCGTCTTTGAGCAGCGGAACGCCTCTAAATGGGGTGAAAACAAGTTTAATAGCCGAGTTAGCTTTGAGTAATTTACTGCTGGAGCTGAGTCGAGGGTGGCTTTAGCGAGGCTGATATTCCAGGATAAAGTTTTCACAAAGAACTTGATTACATTTTGGCCGTGACTAGGAAAAAAAAGTTGAGGTAGGTGGAGCACCTTACTACGGCGTAAATAAATATCCTTTTTTTAGTGGCATTCTTTTGAAAGGAAAGCTAAGTTCGTTTTTTCACTTACAGGTACAAGTGGGGTGCGCACTTTTAGCCAGTTGAGTATACATTAATTCGTGTCATGTGAATTCAGGAGAAAACAGCACATGGAACTCTTTCAAAGTAAAATTGTCACGTAGAGCCCCATGGGGAATAAAAAGAATTTGAAGAGAGATACAACTTCATACATTGCTAAACATGAGAATAAAAAAATGTTTTAACAAAATAAAATATTCACGTGATGGGGTCAAGCAGCAATTTAGGTCCGAGAAATTCACTAGTACAAATGTAAGTCCTTTATTTGGGAATTTGCAATCAGCTGCAAAAAAATTGGAACTAATGTACAGAAAAAATGCAATCCCAAATCTAGTGAAGTGGTCGAGATCCGACAAAGAATAAAAGCGGTCAGCGATAGCTTAATTGGTTAAAACAGTTTCCGCGAAAAGTGAAGTTGAAAGGATAGTGGCCTGCCGGTGAGCCAAAACGGTTTTTTGCTTTGAGCATTTCTGTAATCTTAGGCCCACTCTACCAAAAAGCATCAGAATAGAGGGAGAGAGAATAACAAGACAAGTGAGAATTTTTTTACTATATTTAAATTAATTTAATTTAAATTAAATTAATTTAAAAATGAACTTAGTCTGCGGGAAGTGTCGTCGAATGTTTTGCGTCCTATATTCGATTCATGAGTTTTCTATTCCTCATGCACAGCCTCCAAAGTATACCTGTCCGAAATTACTCATCCATCCCTGCAATTCTGACACTATCGTCATTTTTTTTTCTTTTCTAACTAATAAAACTCCCAAGCTTCCTAAGATTGCAATTGGCCTTCATACAAATTGAACAGACTTGACGTAGGTTGGTGTCAAAATTCTGAATGGTACAAAATTATTTTTACAAAATTCTGCTCTTCGAAATTCAGTTTTAGAAAATTCTAAAAATGTGTCTTGTACCAAGTCACACAGTGAAATGTGTGTAATGGGGCTGGGACCTTTTTACTTCAATATGTGGACATATAGCTTAAAAATCAGAATAGTCAGAATTTTGAATACGAAGAATTATTCTGAGAAGCAGAATTTCGATGTGCAGATTTCTTAAATAAGAATTATTACCAGCTCCCACTTGAGGTAGTGCCATGGAAAAAAAAGACCGTCAAGCATGATCACATGTGCGGATCCGTCGGCTTTTGTTTAAGCTTAAGAAAATGTTTTTTATGCAGTTCATTTAATATTCTCTTTATTTATTAAAATTATTTCTGTATATATCATTAAGTTCGAATTTTCAAAGCTTTATGTGTTGGCCTAACGTTCATGTGTTTATGGTTGCGTCAAAATTGGTTGATGTAAAATAAGAAGCCCAGAGTTTATGTAAAATATATTTGCTAGCAGCATCAGTTTAGTCAGTTAACTTAAGTTTTTCGAGCACATCTTAGAAACCATTTTAATACCCTACCCACCACCCTATAATGACCGTTGACCCTTTAGATCTTTTAGAGATATGATCGAGATCGACAGGAGAACCAATTAAGCTATGTCCGTCCGTCCGTCTGTCCGCCTGTCCGTATGTGTGAAGTTTTAGGTCTTTAAAATTGAGCTAGGATGCTTCAACTTGGAGCGTATCTTGGTTCCTATTTTGTACGGACAAAGTGTGAAAATTTGTTAAATTCGCCAACGGCCACGCCCACTACTGGCTAAAACGGAAGAAAACCTCTATTTCAAATTTTCTTTCAAAATGTCTTTTGGTCGAGTGAGAAAAGGCGCAGGAATTCAAATTTTGGTACAAAGCAATAATGGCCCAAAACCTTTATGAATACAAAAATTGGACCACCCACGACCATGCAAACTTTTAACATGTTAGATTCTTAAAAACCCGATTTCTCGGAAAGTTTACTCCAAATCGAAAAACATATATTACAAAAATAATATTACTACATTATTAGTTGCTAAGTTTATTCCATAAAAAGTTTTGAGCTCCGCCCACTTTAAGGGGCGTTTTTAGGAAAAAACGGATTTTTTCCGAAGTAATTTTCGGTATTAACGCATTTTGTCATGATGCTAACGAAATAACAATTAATTGATTTTAATTTTTAGCCCAGGCCCACTTTTGGGGGCGTGGCCTATAAAATAAATATATGAATTCGGGACAAAATATTTTAAGATTTGGTGTTACACGGTATATATATAGGGTCGGGTATAAAGTATAAGTTTGTCACAGACGAGCTCTTGCACTTACTCACTTGTTTAAATAGGCATAGAAACACTTAGGTTAGAAACGTCAATTTAAAAAAATTTTAACGTTACTAGTTTTTTTTATGTAGGTGCGCTCTGTACTTTAACCAAATCTGAACTAGATCGCTGTTAACATTAAAAGATTTTGAAAAAATTCTTTTTGAAATTTTTTTATTATATTCGAGTTAAACCTCAAAATTCTTTGAAACTTCAAAATTCGCCAGAGTTTTTCTTAAAATTTTGGATAATTTATGACACGTGTGACGTTTGCATATGAGTTCTTTCAAAAATGCATGAAAAAAGACGGACTCCATCCATTTTCAGACGGGAATAGACGGAAACGTCATCCATTTTTAAGTCATTATTTTTCAAAAACTTTTCAATATAATTTTAAAGGTTTTGGGATATACCGCGTTAAAAATAAAGTATGAGTGCAAACCGTACTCACCCCGAACGTTTCGCTTAAGTTACATTAAGCGCAGTCACCGGGAAACTGCCTAGAAATGCTTATGGCGATTAGCACTACGCAAGTTGTAGCGGTGCGTAGGCGGTAATGCTGTCTTGTTCTCTCGTTGCATCAGGTGGCTGAGAGCAAACAGTGCTCACTGTGTCGCTGGGGCTGGTTAGCCAATTTGCAATCGACGGTGATGAGCCGATTATTGGGTCCCATGTTCGCGACAATTTGAAACTGTCGTCGCGATTGAAATTTTTGTGGCGTTTTATCTCAACCGCTTCACGAACAAGCCGTGGGATGTAATGCGACTCCCGAGCCAGTATCTTAGCCTGGTCAAATCTGATCCAATGGTGTTCGTTGGGATGGTCTAAGACATGCTCGGCTAGAGCGGATTTTTCTCGCTGCTGATTGCTCACAGCATTTATATGCTCTTTTAAACGGGTCGAAATACTTCGTCGCGTTTGTCCAAGGTATGATGACCCACAGCTACAAGGGACTGCGTAAACACCGGAAGTTTGGAGAGGAAAGCGATCTTTGGGTGATTGTAGATCACCTTTGGTCACCCAAATGGCAAAATCCCTTTGTTTTCTTGGATAAGCTGCGACACTTTCCTTAGAACACGAGCTGTAGGATCGTAATTTACAGGCGTATATGTGTCCCTGTCTTCGACCAAAACATTCATTTTGACGAAATAGTCACTCTTATTCATGACAACAGTCGAATTTCCTTTATCCGCTGGGAGAATGACAATGTTTTCATCTCTCCGCATTGCGTGTTCTAAGGAAAGTGTCGCAGCTTATCCAAGAAAACAAAGGGATCTTGCCATCAAAACGCTTAGTGCCATATTGCACGCAGCCACCGAAATTATATGGGCTGCCAAAAGTGCATAAAGGAGGGAATCCGATGCGACCAATCGTGAGTCAGATCAACGCGCCTTGCTATTCACAATCAAAGCATTTGGTGGAGGTTCTGAAACCATTGGTTGGGAAGACAGAACATCATATTAATGATTCTTCCCACTTCGTATCAATTCTTAGTGGTCTAAGACTTAAGGCGGATGACGTGATTGTAAGCTTCGATGTGGAGTCACTCTTTACAAATGTACCTGTACAGGAAGTTCTGAGCATAATTCGTCAACTAATCTCAACCTCCAGCATAGACGAAAAACACATGCCACTTTTGGAATTTTGCCTATCATCGGGTTTCTTCTCTTTCGACCAGAAGTTTTACCTGCAGAAAGATGGTGTAGCTATGGGATTACCTCTAGCTCCCTTAGTTGCTGACGTGTGGATGGAGCATATTGAGAAGAAGGCTCTGAATAGCTGCGAAGAGAAACCAAAGGTTTGGTGCATCATTAAACTTTCCGCGTTAATGAGTTTTTTGAACCATCTCAACTCACAACATCCGAAAACAAAGTTCACGGTGGAACAAGAACAGAATGGATCCATTGCTTTTTTGGATGTTAAAGTAACGCGGAAATCGGATGGTACATTAGGACACACAGTTTACAGAAAAGGCACACACACAAACAGGTACCTCCATGCTTCCTCTCAGCATCATCCGGCAAATTTGAGATCTGTTGCCTCCACACTTATTCACCGAGCTCACAATGTATGTGATACAGAGCATCTCGCCGCTGAACTTACCTTTGTGGATAACGTCCTTCAATCGAACGGCTACTCGAAAAGACAACGTTCAAGACATCATTCACCCAAAGGTGATCTACAATCACCCAAAGATCGATTTCCTCTCCAAACTCCCGGTGTTTCCGCAGTCCCTTGTAGCTGTGGGTCATCATACATTGGACAAACGCGACGAAGTATTTCGACCCGTTTAAAATAGCATATAAATGCTGTGAGCAATCAGCAGCGAGAAAAATCCGCTCTAGCCGAGCATGTCTTAGACCATCCCAACGAACACCATTGGATCAGATTTGACCAGGCTAAGATACTGGCTCGGGAGTCGCATTACATCCCACGGCTTGTTCGTGAAGCGATTGAGATGAAACGACAGTTTCAAATTGCCGCGAACATGGGACCCAATAATCGGCTCATCACCGTCGATTGCAAATTGGCTAACCAGCCCCAGCGACACAGTGAGCACTGATTGCTCTCAGCCACCTGATGCACAACAACGAGAGAACGAGACAGCATTACCGCCTACGCACCGCTACAACTTACGTAGTGCTAATCGCCATAAGCATTTTTAGGCAGTAACTTAATGTAACTTAAGCGAAACGTTCGGGGTGAGTACGATTTGCACTCATACTTTATTTTTAACGCGGTATATCCCAAAACCTTTAAAATTATGTCTAACAACCGCCAAAGCCTTAAAAGTTATAACTTTTCAATATTCAGAAATATTTTTTTTATATTAAAATTCAGTATTTTCAATGCCTTATTATATGTACTATGTCTCCACTGGGCATCAAAAAAAGATTAACGGGATACGATTAAAAATAAATCCTAAAGTGGCTACACCGAACAAATATAGAATTAATTTGACACGAACAATCCGTTTCTGAGGACGTTTTGACTCTCAAAACAGAGTGGCGATGTCATTTCCAAGGAGCGAGAAACGATTTCCACTATAAAAATCACAATAGGAAACGTAGTTGTGACAGATCTGTCGACAGGGACAGTTAAAGTTTTATTTTTTTGACTCTCAAACTTGTAAAAAGGTGCAGAAAATAGGTTTGTGAAGAGGGTGATTGGGATTTATGAGAGGATTAATTTTTAATCGCTTGCCGAGAGGACTTAGATTTGCATGGTAAATCGCGTGATTTGTAGAGGATTTATTAAGGATTTATATAAATCGCGGATTAGTGCCCTGTGGAGACATAGTATTAGTGTATTATGTATTAGTATGTATTAGTTTCTTTGCCCTAGTTCTCTCCTGCAAAACTATATTCAAAATAAGTATGTACGGAAAATTATTTAATTCACTTTCGCATAAAACTGAAAACTCTTATTAAACCGTGAGGTGGGTATAAAAAAAATACCCTAGTATCTCGTTCTCTTCGACTATTTCCTCGATTAAAGCGCAGCAGTTTTTTCTTTTTTACGACTTAGTGTTCGGATGGAAGGAGAACTTAGTGATACTATAAAAAATCATTTTTCCATTTTTGGGCGGACTGCTAAAAACAAAGATTTAAAGATATCAAAGAACTTTTAGATTCTTTTATGTTGGAAAAGACAAACGTTTTTAAGGAGCTTTTGAGATAATAATCTCTTTGGATAATAAACTATGCATTAGTGGTAAGCGCTCAATAAATAGTTTTCCAATAACCACAACCTTTGTTATAGTTGAAAAAAGCAATCAAGGAATTCCTAAAGGTTTTTTACAACAACTTCAAACCCTGACGGTTGCAACGACCCATCAACTGTCAGTTTGCTCAAGACGACCTCAAAAATGAAATAATTTCTCCCACTTAAATCACTTTGAAATATGCGAGCATTGCACCCACAATTTATGTAATGCCCTTTTTGGGTCGATGTTCCTTATCGAAAAATGTCTTATGTGAATGCGGCTAAATGTGGACATTACTATACAGACTTTTATGTCCCATTGCAATTGATGAGAGCTCCTGGCTTTTTCCAAGGTGCGCAGCAATATCCCATGTCACTGTAATAAAGTCTCTCTGCGGTATTAAGGTTTTCCAATCAATTGCATTCCAAAAACCGATCACATGCCCTTACCTTAAGAGATTCCACTACAATCGCCCTATAAACTTAAACAGTTAAAATAATTAGCCAGCAAATAAAGGATTGCAAACCCGCTTACAGCACAATCACACATCGATAAATCATTACGTAAATATAGACACAAAGCATTCCACAGGCCTAATTATGAAACCCGAATTCAATTGAGTAATTGCCCATTCTGATGTGAGGAACAACAGAACCTCCTCCTTGAATCCTACACATATAAACACGTTACGTCGATCAAGGATGTAGGAATTACACATAACGAATTCAGAAGCAAATCAAGTTGAGTTCAATTTCCCCAAAGAAAAACGAAAAAAGAACGACCAACGCACACATACACAAGTTGAAAGGAATTTTTGCGAGCAATTAATCATTTTCCAAATATGGTTGTCATGCAATTCCATTTGAACTCGCATCCTCAATTCAGAAGCTCTATTCCGAAATCCTTACCATCAATCATCGAAATAGAACATTTTCTCGGAGTCAAAGTTTAGAGCAAAGCCAGAGCTAAAAGAACGAAAGGAAAAAAAAAAAGAATACGGAGAGAATGCCCTCCACTCTGAGGATAAACTGAGGGAAAACTCCTTCACATGAATTTATAACGTAACAAGGAACTGGGTTAACCATTTCCGTTCGATTTCTCTAAAATGTCTTCAATCCTCGGAGAGTTATTCATCAAAAAAAAAAAAGAGGAAGAAATGTTACATGTGTCTTGTAGTCCCAGAGTTTCCGGTTTTTTTTTTATTCCTTGAATTTAATACGCAAATTGAATTTGGCTTTTGGAAGATTTTGTTAAAGGAGTTTTTACACGCTCAAATGGGCAAAAGGGCTGTTGGCTTTTTTTCAAAAGTCTTTCTAGTGAGTGCAAGGACGAGATATTCTAAATGACCATAAGTTGGGTTTCGTTTACTCGGGAAAAACTCGTGCGAGAAAATATACTTTAAGAGACTGAATCAGAGACTTAAATCATTAGATTTTATGAAAGGGTGGAACGCAAAAGGTGACAAAAAGGTTTAGTTTCAAGAGCTGCAGTGTACAGTATTTCATGCCGAGAGGTTTTAGCTTTCAAGAGCCCGTTAAATTTCTTGGTAATGTCAACATGTTTAGGGTGGGTCAACTTTAATTTTTAAAAAAGTGTTTCAAAAGATGTTCATGTCTGTCTCGATAACAGGTTGTCTATTTACTATGCTATACAACCCCCCCTGGGAAAAATGTCGAAGTTGGTGCTTTGATGTGACTCAACGGAGAAGAGCTAACCAAGATTGACAAACGCCTTCCCAATGGGCTAAAGGCATCCCGCCCTGGGAAAAAAGTCGAAGCTGGTGATTTGATGTGACTCAACGGAGAAGAGCTAACCAAAACTGACAAACGCCTTCCCAATTGGCTAAATATGTGGGCATCGCCCGAATAATCGGTATTTTATGTCCCTCAGTGGAATAGAAGGCTTAACACTTTTGAATCCATGCGAAACCAACATAAAGAACTCCTCATGGCTTAATTATATTCCTTTCGCTGCAGCATCAACTAGAGACAGTCAGGATTTCGGACTTTCATGAAAAATGATCGGTCTGTGATGTATCCTCGTTAAGAACTTGTGGAGCGCTAATCGGCTCCTACTTGCAGCAGCTTATCATGATATTTAAAAATAATTCAGAGCTCAAAATGGCATTCAAGTAGCATCATAGGGAAATATTTATCAGGACCCAGACCATGTCATCAAGCCATCATTGAGTAATCATCGAGGCGTCATAGAGAGCTCGATTCAATCCCTATTCAATCCCTATGGGACCGTTGTCAACCGATAACGTTGTCAAATGTCAACGAGCCGTTATCGATAAATCCTTTATACTATGTCTCCACCGACAATTAAAAGAAGATAAGCGGAAGACGATTAAGAATAAATCCTAAAGTGGCTCCATCGTTCAAATATAGGATTAATTTGACACGAAAACTCTGTTTCTTTCATTTTGCCTCTCAAAAGAGAGTGACGATGACATTTCCCAGGAGCGAAAAACGATTTCCTCAGTAAAAGTCACAATAGAAACGTTCTTGTGACAGATCTGTCGCACAGAGACAGTTTCAGTTTCCCTTTTTGATTCTCAAACTGTTAAAAGGTGCAGAAAATAGGTTTGTAAATAGGGTGAATGGGATTTATGAGAGGATTTATTTTTAATCGCGTGCCGAGAGGATTAATTTTGTATGGTAAATCGCGCGATTTGTAGAGGATTTAATAAAGATTTAAATTTATCGAGGATAAGTGCTCGGTGGAGACATGGTATAAGACTACTTGGATAACTTTTAGAGATTTTTTCAATCTCTAACTGGGCCGTCGTTTTCGTGACTTCAATCGGACATGATCGAGGAATATTCAGGTCACAATCGAGATCTTACCATGGCTTCGTCTACGCGTTATGGAAGAACAATTGAGATATGACAAAACGCCATAGAGAAGTTGAGTTAAGGTTAACTTGTGATATCATTAAAATCTAAAATCGAAGGTCGACATGCTCTCAGCGTTTTGGGATCTCATTAAGATCGATACATAAACAAGACCTTGTCGAAAAATATAGTTAAATCGCCTTTTAAAACTTTTGAAAACGTTGTCAACTCTTTCTTGTGATTTACAATTTTTCGTCAGGATGTCAAAACACAGTTCAGACGATATGAAGACCTTATCTTAGGATCATGAGGGCTTTTTGAAGGCATCAATGAGGCTTAACCCAGAGATAAAAAATAAACTATCGAGATCGGGAAAAAATCGACACATCAAACTATTTTTGGAGGAATATCAAGATATCATCGGAGATCTAATGGAGATTTCTTAGAAGCACATAGGTTAGCTTAGGTTAGGTTAGGTTGATGGATTCCCTTGTGACAATAGTCACGGCTCACTTAGACCAGTAGTTGGGTCCATTGTGTCCCTTTGGGAACCTTCTGACTTAAAAAGCACATAAGTAACAGAACATACGACTCACCGGGACCTGAGACTTGATAAAGACCGAGTCATGAAAACGACACTATCGAAAGGAAAAGTGACCGCCTACGTAGTGCTAATCGCCAAAAGCATTTTTAGGCAATTTCCCGGTGACCGCGCTTAATGTAACTTAAGCGAAACGTTCGGGGCGAGTACGGTTTGCACACATAATTTATTTTTAACGCGGTATATCCGAAAACCTTTAAAATTATCTCCTCAATACTTCTTGGAAAGTCAACCGGAATTGGCTCGTCTTCGCTTCCTTATCGCAATCTGGTGGATGTGACATTGGGTCACAGAATCGAATTATCGACACAAACACAACAATACATGTGGCATATGGAGACACTACTAAGTAACATCGACCATATTGAAACCTCGCCAAGATATGTATTCTACGGACCACTTGAGAACATTTTGGAGTCAAATTATGCGACACAATGTTAAGAGTCTCATCATCGGAATATGATGACAACAATTTATTTGGACAACATTGAGAAATGGTCGAGACATCATCGGAATCAGAAATAGATCCTCGATAAAATTGCTGAAAAGAAATAGCATTCACCAGAGAAAACTGCCAAACTAAACTCAGGAAAGCCATGGCCATGAAAAAGCCCTACAAGCTACATATTGTTTGCCGAATTCGAGGGTCGAGTTTATAAATCTCTTAAAATAGCCTCTAGCTCTCTGGGAAAAGCCCGTCCATCGTAGAAGAAGCGATGTAAGAAAAATTAATTTCCGCGATCGGGAATCGAACCCGGGATCTCTTACACAGTAGTCGAACACACAAACCACATGTCTTAGTACAAGGACATCTGAATTCGTCCTTTCTTTTTTCTTCGTGGACACTAAAAAGAGCGTTATGATCATGGGTCTCAAGTACCATTCGTTCTCTGTCTGCTCGATCAAGATATCGATCTTGCCGTCCCCAATTTTGTACGAAGTTGCTTTAATTTCATAGAGAAATCGGACCCAATTATTGGTTTTCGCAGCCATTGGTTCTTCAAGGAGAAGACAAGGCAGAAAATCTCTACAGACCAGGAGGGTGAGCAGAGTATACTACCTTCCTTGTCTGTTTATCCCCCTTTGGTTTGGCGTTAAAGGCTTCATCTTATTATAAGCTTCGTCGAGATTTTATTTGAAATTAGATTGAGATCCAATTAGATGCCGCTTTTTTTTGAGTTCTCATTACGACCCCGTCGGAATAGCAAAAAGGCTTCAGCAAAGACATAGCAAAATCACCGACCAACCTCCGAGATATCATGAACCAACCATCGACGTTCAACGCGTTTTTAACGCATCACCTTAGGAAAATTTAGTGTAGAGAAATAACTATATAAAAAACAGCAAAGGTAAAAGGATGCAGCCTTGTGGTAAACCACTTACTTCAATCTCAACTCTTTACTCTTTACGAAACGAGTAAGAAAGTGTAAAAATGCATGTGAAAGACTTCAGTCTGCCATGAGATGCTTAACGACTCGTCCTTCTTAAAAACCAAAAAAGAACGCCTCCAAAAAGTGGGCGTTACAAACTATACCTACATTCAAATGAGTATACCCTGGGCTACAAAAAAAAAATTAATGCCTTCTACTGTCTTTTAATTAAGTGCTTAAGCAGAAAGTTTTTGTTCCCGATTCTAGCTGCGTTCTCATTAACGGATCGTCCATATACCTTTTCCATCTTTTCAACGCGGATCTACTGAATTAAAAAAAGGACCAAAGCCGTATCCTTGCTATGTTTTTCAATGTCATATTCCTTTAAACTCGGTCACATCTGTAGACAGGCAGATACAAATGCTTTTTGATATCCTTCTATGCCGCCGCTGTGTCACCTTAATTATGCATCTAAATGCACGCAAACCCGCGCTCTGCGTTCAGAATGACATGCATCGCAATTCCCCATCGCATTGTGGCATTCATTTCCATAACGCATGTAAGGAATGGAGCATTATGAATACCAAAACGCTCGCACGGAATATTGAATTGCACAGCGCTAGGGATTTCAAAGGCGAGCATAGCACTGCTCATTACAACTCAACGTAAGTACTGTAGGTACGAAACGCAGAGAAATGCTGAAATGCGGTCCAAACGACCGAAAGCCAGAGACTACTACGAGGATGCAAGCAAGCTCAAACGAAGGGAAGACGCGACACAAACGCTCCCTATGACACAAACGTTCGGGCGTAAGGACGCCAAGTAATAATCAGCGGAAAAATTAAACTTTTCTCGTTAACATTTTTTGATTAAAATTTTACGCTGCAAATACGGCAGCATCTTTAGAAAGAGTGCATGGCGCGAATATACACTCTCCTCACTGTACACTGAGGCTGATGCATAGAGCTGCTGTATCCTTGCATACCAACACCGTGTAGTCCCATTCATACACAGTGTGAAACGACGAACGAACAACCGATGCTCGTCAACGACACTGACGCCATCCGAATCGTCTTTATCAGCCTGATCCGGGTTGGAAGTATGGGCGAATTGCTGGCTTGCACTATAAAGTCAGGAAAGGAAAGTGAACCGCTTTCCTTCTTTGCTCCTTGTTGGCTTGGTAATAGGCATAAGGAGGCGACGCGATGCAACGCGAGTTCACATAAAAGTTATTTCCCTCCAATGTCCTTTTTCCCGGTGCTTATGCATTTCTATGCGCGTTGCATGCTGTGAAACTTTAATTTTCTGGTCTAATAAAATTATTATTAGTCCTTTTGAAATGTGCTTCAAATTGGAGTTTTTTTTTTCTTCTGATGTCGCGTCGTTTCATCAAAAGTGCTGAATTTCACATGGCATAAGAATGCGAATAAATGCTTTTATTTGCATCCTTGATTTTAAAATATTTATCGATTGTCATTTGATGGATCCTATTACTTTGCATCAGTATAGATTTCGCGGTCTTTTGGGAGTTTTATTTGACGATTAGTTGCGGCATAAAGTGGCATTCGAAACGATCTAACAGAGAGAGAAGGATTTGATAGTTTGAGTGGCGCTGCAGAGTCTGAGTTTGATGACTTGTCTGCAATTGGTTTTTAAGTCCCTACCTTATCGCTAGCATAGATTTGGATAAGATTTCGCCAAAAAAAAGAAGAGGAAAACAGTGCAACAGAAAGGCATTAAACATAACTCAAAGGATATCGACCAGACCAGGCAATAGAACAAACAAAAAATCCTCATTCAAGAATAACTCATTTCAAATTCTCATATTTCCAAAATCTTTTTCTAGGATTCCAATTTGGCAGTGCATTGGTGAGCAATCAAAATTGACATTTTCTAATACAATGTCAAACATGTGGGTACGGACGACAGTACTTGGAGGAGTGTGATCGGGAGGCACGGTGAGCCGGATCAAAACAGGAATGGAGGGAAGTTGTTGGACTTTTGCTGTGCATATGGCTTCCAATCTGTCCATCATGAACACCTTTTTCCCACACAAAGGGATTTACAAATACACATGCTACAAGCACCGTTTAGATCAGAGGTCACTGATTGATTTCTTTGTTGTCAAAGAATAATTTGTAATGTTCGAGTTTTCAGGGGAGCTGAGTTGTCAACTGATCACCACTTAGTGCTGTGTAAATTGCTTTTCAGTGACAGAATCCCTTTGCCACCCAGGCAAAAACCAAGACTGGTGACCCGCATACGGTGGGAGAAATTGCAGGATGCTGACTCTGATTTCAGAGAGCGCTTTGCACAGCATGTTTCGGAGAAGTTTGAACAAGTTCCAACTGGCCTTTTGAATGTTGAGGAGGAATGGCAGCTGTTTTTATCGGCAGTCATTGCCTCTGCAGGAAATGTTTGTGGAGTGAAGCGGCTTGGGGTAGCGGCTGGTGGTGAGAAAAGAACTACTTGGTTTAAAACGCCTGGAGTTCAAAAAGCCATCAGAGAGAAGAAGAGAGCCTACATTGCGTGGATCCAATGTAGAAACTCAACTTCCCGAGCCCGGTACAATGAGGCGCGAAGGACTTCCAATGAAAAAAGTTCGGCGAGAAGTTGGAGCACGATTACAGAT
Organism: Neoascia interrupta; assembly: GCA_947623515.1. Classification (NCBI taxonomy): domain Eukaryota; kingdom Metazoa; phylum Arthropoda; class Insecta; order Diptera; family Syrphidae; genus Neoascia; species Neoascia interrupta. Next base: position 17,788,908 of record OX392464.1, read on the forward strand.
CTGCAAAAATATTTTGGCAGACCATTCGCCGGCTCAGAGGAAGGAAGTTGAATATCATTCAAGGGGTTAAAACTTAGGACGGTACACTTCTTTCAAGTGAGAGCGATGTCTTGCGCAGATGGAGAGAGCACTTTTCGGAGTTGCTTAACCCCCAACAGGGCACTGAAGATGGCATTCCCACTGCAGTAGACGAAGTCACTAAAGCGATTAATTCGCTAAAAGTTGGCAATTCTGCTGGAGTTGATGAAATCCGGCCAGAAATGCTCAAGGCAATGGGTGGAGAGGGTGTTAAATGGCTAACACGTGTCATTGATGTGGGCTGGGATAGCGGGAAGGCACCAAGCTATTGGCAACGGGAGCTATAGTGCCCATTTTCAAAAAAGGGAACAGGAGAGATTGCGCCATAGGGGCATATCTCTCTTGAGTCTTCCGGGAAAAGTATTCGCGAAGGTGTTGGAAACGCGTTCCAGAGCTGTAATCGAGCCTTTGTTGCGGGAAGAACAGTGCGGCTTTCGGCCTGGCAGAGGCACAACCGACCAGCTTTTTACTTTGAAGGTTATTCTTGAGAAGGCCTGGGAATATGCCAAAACGGTCTATCTGTGTTTTGTAGATCTGGAGAAGGCGTATGATCGAGTCCCTCGGGATACACTTTGGAGAGTTTTGCAGGAGTATGCGCTGAGTGGCCTCTTCTGAGAGCCATCCAGTCTTTATAGGGAAACTGCAGAAGCTGTGTACGGATAAATGGCGTCAAATCCCGTCCTTTTGATGTGCGCCTTGGACTTCGCCAGGGCTGTGTTCTATCGCCGCTCCTTTTCATAGCATATATGGACTGGATGGTGAAGCGCAGTCTTGGCGAGCAATGTTTCGAATTGGCTGGCTTCAGGATGAGCCATCTGCTTTTCGCAGATGATTTGGCCATCCTTGCATCATCCAAAGAGGAACTTCAACGAGCACTGGATAGGTTTGCAGCCGTCTGCAAGTGATGGTTGTTTCCCGAACTCTTGTGCAGTGTACCCTGCACATAAATGGAGTTCCATAAAAACAGGTGGAGAAATTTTAGTATCTCGGGGTCTTTTTCACGAAAGATGGGAGGAGTTATACTGAGTTGTCCTGTAGAATCGGCCAAGCTGGAGCGATAGTAAAGGAACTGCGCCGGCCGGTCATCAGAAAATCTGAGCTTGGAGTGAAAGCAAAGATCTCAGTTTTTAATTCAGTGTTCGTTCTGACCCTCATCTATGGTCATGAAATTTGGCTAATGACCGAAAGAATTAGATCGCGGGTACAAGCTGCCGGAATGAGATTCCTGAGGTGCGTTGCTGGTGTTACTCTAAGGGATAGAGTGAGAAACGTCAGTATTCGTGGGAATCGTAATGTTGAGCAGCTACTTCTCCGAGTGGAGCGATCGATTCTTCGATGGTTTGCACACGTTGTTCGCATGCCCCATGACAGACTTCCTAGACAAGTCATGCTAGCCGAGATGCGAGCGCGTCGCCCCCTGGTAGGCCAAGAAACAGGTTGTGGGATCAGGTAAAGAACCTCTCTGAGTTCCGCCTGGGGATTGCGCCGGAGTCCCTTGAGTTGGTGGCGGAGGATCGAAAAAGATGAAAGGACCATTTAGTCACCCTCGCTCCGCGACCCTTTAAAAGGATAAGCGGCACTCGAAAATAATGATGATGATGAATGTCAATCATTAAAAATGACCACTTACTGGCGTCTAACGTGGGGCTTGACAGTTACCATTTTCTGTGTCAAGAACGGGTATTTGGAAATAGCTTCTGGCAATTTTCAAAAGAAACTTATTGGTGCTTAAACGTATCCTTCCAATTTTTTATAATGCGGGTCACAAAGCGCCATAACATCATTTGTTAAAACCGACTGCGCCAATAGATTTGACCAAATTTACGATATACAGGCGTATTCTAAAATTGCAGGGCTGCAATAATCCTACTTCTGGTACTTTTCTGTCGGGTGAGATTTTGCCTTCCCAATTGCAAGAACATATTAATTCTCTACTTCAATTTTTTTCTTCTCTTTCACTACATTAACTGTTTTTTTTTCTTTGAATTTAAATTATTTTAAATTTTACTTTTTTTTCGAATAAATTAAAATCGACTGCGCCAAGACATCTAACTCAAATCATTAAGTTCTGCATGGTATTGTCCCCCCGTATGTTGGCGGTATGCTGACTTAGGAGCATATTTTGCAGGAAAGTACTCTTCTATCTTTATTATTTTTTTACAACAAATGCTCACGAATTCCGACTGCGCCATAACATTATTGAAAGATTACCACATTTATGCTTTTTTTCGAAATTAAGAGAAAGTTCTGTAATTCCTGTAGTACTTTATTCGGGTGAAAATTGTTTTTCATTATAGTTTGCGGCCTTAACAGCCTTTAAAGCAAAGTTCATTAGTACATTTTCTGGGAATGCTCTTCTTTTATAATTTTTTGTATACATCTGGCATCCATCGAGAAATTATTGCATAAACAGTTGACGACAAATAACGAATGCGCAAACCCACTTTTTAGAGGGATTTAAGATATTTTTTAAACATAAAATAACGACCAAAACCCGACTGCGCCAAAATATGATTCAATTCAGTATCGTTAGAGGTCATTTTTTAATTTTTTTTTGCTTTTCAACGCATTAGCTAGCTGACCAACTTTTTACGAAACTCGGCACGTAATGCTAGAGTTTTACCCTCCTTTAACAGAACATTATATTTTCTTTATCAATATATATCAAAACCGAAATGCACCTGTACACTTTTCGTTCATATTTCTTGCCGATCCTTTTCACTTTAGAACGATGCGAGATAGCTAATTGTGTTATAAAACACGTGTCCATATTAAAATAAAAGACTCACTCAAAAGATTATTAACAGAAATCTTCTCAAAAATGCGAAAGATAATTGTTAAAGTTTCGCCACACCCAAAATGACACACCGACTGCGCCACTATAAGATTAAAGCTCGGGGTGACTCTGCATCGTCGACCTTAAGAGTTTTGTCAATTCCGAACGGCATGAAGAGAAGTTTTTCTCGTATCTTGCCGATATAGAACCATAAAAGAAAAACTGTTAAGATTGCTGCAACCGGTATTTGAACCCAAAATATTTCCCAACAACTGCCGAACGCAGTCCATTCAAAAGGAAAGTGACTGCGATGGGAGAAATACCCTTTGATAAAAGAAGAACAATAGTGCTCTCCTTTTAAATCTTTTGTCTTAACGAACTTTCAAATTAAGGACATCAATGATTTTGTCACTCTTAAAACTCAAAGGTTTCCTGCTGTGCCATAAAATGAAATTGTTAAATAACCACAGCATCAAGCTGGTAAGGCGATTGAATTTCTAAATTATGATAAGGCCAAAATACCTTGAAGTAGTACACAAAGACCACATTGCAACAAATGAGTTGCTGATATTTCCCACTCAGATTGGCAAATGTATGTGACGTATCGGTCGGAACTCTACTCCAACATTCCCAAAGATTTTGAAAAAAATTATAATGTTATCGATTTATCTTGAATACAAGACTACCTCAGTCAGGAAATAATAATTCTTGATATACTTTTCCATAAAGGAGAGAAATTTTTCGTAAGGAATTTCTGTGAAAGAGAAAACCTAAAAACATTAAGGATTCATATCTATTATGTATGACCATGACGAAATATGCGTACATAGTTATGTGGCAGAGCAAATTATTTTGATGATTGTTAACAAATCCTCATAGATATTCCTTTGACGAGGACGACACGGTTATTGAATTAGTATTCGGCATACAGGTTTCCAGGACTTCGATATTCATTCGGTATTCATGGCTGCGCTTGGTATGACAAGTTTTCAGTATTTTGATTTGTCTGAGGTGCCTATAATTACTAATTAGTTTGGTCTCGAGTTGTTCATCTTAAAATACACTTGAAGCTATTTTTGACTTTGACATTAAATCTCTTTGGTGCTTCAAAAATTTATAAGAGATGAATAGGAATAAAGTAAGACTATCAGGTGTGACACAAGTTTCAGAATTAGACAGGAGGTAGAAAAGAACAAGTCACTATACCGATCTCTCGGCATAAGTCTGTGTCGGAGTTAGCAAAAGAAGGCCTCAAAGAAATTTAACGCTGATGTTTAACTAAAATTACCTTAAAAGGCACAGGTTCGAGGCATTTGGGAAAAATCAGAGATAATTATGCTTTACTCATGAAAGTCTGACAACTTTTTTTTAAACTTTTACCGAAAAGACTCACATTTTTAAGCTACAAAGCTTGTTTCTACTTTTTCCTCTGCTATCTTTCAACTGGGACGCCATTGCTTTAAACTGCGATTCCTTCCCAGGTTGCTTATTTCAGGGTTAAATTTTTATATTAAAGGGCAAAATTTAAAAGTTTAATCAGTTACAGTCCGTTAAACGGACCGTTGAATACCCTTTCCTATCCCACATTGTAAATTACTGCTGTTATTCTCATTTTTTGACGATTTGTGGCTACTGCAAACTTTAACAAGTGAGTAAGTGCAAGAGTTCGTCTGTGACAAACTTCTATATACCCGACCCTATATACAGTGTAACACCAAATCTTAAATTTTTTTTGTCCCGAAATCATATATTATTTGTATAGGCTACGCCCCCAAAAGTGGGTCTGGGCTAAAAGTTAAAATCAATTTATTGTAATTTTGTTAGAATCATGACAAAATGCGCTGAACCCGAAAATATTGCGAAAAAAACCCGTTTTTTCCTAAACACGCCCCTTTAAAGTGGGCGGAGCTCAAAACTTTGTATGGAGCAAACCTTGCAAATAGTAATTTATTCAATATTTGTAATACAATTTTTTTTCAATTTGGAGTAAACTTTCCGAGAAATCTGGTATCGACCTGGTGGCTATGGTCGATATTGTAAGCGGTCCAATTTTTGCCCGCTTAGCGGTTTTGGGCCATAATTACTCTACACCAAAATTTGAGCTCCTACGCCTTGTCCTACTTGACCAAAAGACATTTTGGGATAAAATTCGAAATAGAGGTTGTCTTACATTGATGCCAGTAGTGGGTGTGTCCGTCGGCGAATTTAACTGATTTTTACACTTTGCCTGTACGAAACAAGATATACTCCAAGTTTGAGCGTTCAAGCATAATTTTAAAGACCTAAGAACTTCACACATACGGACAGACGGACAGCCGACTCACCTGTCGGTCTCGATCATATCTCTAAAAGGTCTTAGGGTCTACGGTGATTATTTCACTGTGTTACAAACTATGCATTAAAATTAATATACCCTCGGTCGGGTATAAAAAAGGGCGTGGTCCAACCACCCCTATTACAAACTATCGATATTAGCATAGATATCTCCAAGTAACGCTGAAATGTAGACAAAAATGCATTTTTATGTCCAAATACTAAATTTTTGTTAATTCGACCACTAAAAGGAGGCGTGGCTAAAAACTTTCTGTGAAAGAAATCTAAAATAGAGTCTAGTGAGCTCTACGTGCTAATTATGCCCGACCCAGGGTATAATAAGCTTGCTGTATAGTTTGTAACGCAGTGAAAAATTCACCGTAGACCCCAAAGGCCTTTTAGAGATTAGACCGACAGGAGAATCGTCTAAGCCATGTCCGTCCGTCCATCCGTATGTAAAAAACTTTTAGATCTTAAACTTTAAGCTAGAGAGCTTAAAATTCGTAAATGGACTGGAAGTCTATTGGGTCAGATCAAGTTTGAAAATTAGTTGAATCCGCCCACAGACACGCCCTTAACCGGCCTGTATGTGCGACTATCTCCAATTTCAAATGTACTTTTCCACACTTTTTTTGACTTTAAAAGTTTTTTGATTTGATGCCACGCCCACTGGAGGAGGTTTGTCGATTTAATTTTTCTTTCTTCTATGTCTTACAGTCTTAAGGAGATGCCAAATATAAAATTTCAGCCTTTTAAAACGTCTGGGTGTTTGGAAGCTCTGGAGATCATTAAGACTGATTGTGGGCATGTCTGTCTGGCGGCTTTGAAAAATTTCAACATTTGTACTGTTTCGGATAACAATGAGCTTATGCACCAAATTTCAGCTTTCTAGCTTAAAATTTTGAGGCCTTAAAATGTGTCACATACAGACAGACGGACGAACGTACGTACATGGCCTTTTCGATTTAGAATTCGGTCTCCATCATTACGCCCTTAAGGTCATTATTATTTCACCATGTTACAAACTATGTGACAAACTGTATATAACTCCTTTCTTATGAGAAGTAAGAGCGAAAAATCACAAAAGTATAGCACCCGTTCCTCGATAAAGCGATATTTCTTCAGGCTTGATCATCAGAAGTGTTTTTTTTTTACTGTAGTCCACTGCGCTTTCCATTCGAATGATTTTCACGTACCTATAAGTACGACCCACCTTCCGAATAGAAAGTAAAAAACTACTTGAAAATTTTTTATTTTTTACTTCGTCGTCTCTTAAGCTTTATTTATGGCACATTTGTTCTTTTTGTTTCTACTTGGGTTGTGGAAATTACACCGTAAGGATATCTTTCCCTTCACTTTTAAGGTGTTTCAGATTTGGAATATCGACTGCGCCAATTCATTTACTAAACTCCGCCGAGTTTTTATTAACCTTTTCCGATTTACTTTCGACTCAATTATTATAGGGATAAGTGCTTAAATTGGCAAAGGCAAATTGAAGAAAGTTCACAAATTTCTACTGCGCCAATAAGAATATTTTTATTGAATTCCACAATCAGTGGGATTGGTAGGCGTTTTATGGAACACACCCGAAAAGCGCAGTATTTCTACACTCATCCGGGGAACGATCGTTTACAGACTACATTTTCTCTCACTACTGAAAGAAACTGCAGCTACAAATCAATCTGCAAAAATATGTAGTCGTTCTGCATCTTTTCAACCCGATAATTTACACTTACATATTGCCTCCTACAACGGAAGAACGTTTTACTTCTAGTTTAATTTTTCATCTTCTCTAATTTGAATTCCTTTTCTTTTAAATTGAACGCCTTTACTTTTTAAAGTCTTTTTAATAAAAAATAATGAACGCCGATTGCTTGAAAATATTAAACTAGAATCATCACACTTGAGCCCCATCAAGAGGAGGTATTTTAAGCCAACAAATAGTCACAAAAACCGACTGCGCCAATGAATTTCTCAAATTATGAAGATTGTTTGTTAGTGTTGTTATGAAAAGCAGAAAGTAATGTCTTTTTTTTTAAATTAAACCTTGAAATGCCCTTTTTAAGGAAGACAATAAATAATAAAGTCATATCGACATACAAAAACATACATCGGATTACGTCACAAATTTTGAGCTCAAGCCTTCCTACCTGATCTTTTCCACTTACGGTAGGTACGTAGGCAAAACATAATCTTACATATCAAGCCCCAATTTAAATAGATTTATTTTCGGAAGAACCGACTGCGCCACTAAATTTATCAAAAATTTACATACATTTCTTAAATTTCAAAAGCTCTCGATGTGAAGGGATTTCTATTTTTCTATCTTCCTATTCTATTACCTTCCCATTGATAAAAGATTGCAAAAAATAACACAGAATTTTTTTTTCTGAGACTGATCTTCAGCAGATATCTACAAATACCAACTGCGCCAATATATGGAAAACCTAACAGCTTTTCAGCTTTTATGAGCAGACTGTCATGTTTTGTGGGATAATGTAGATTGAAGTTCCATTTTTATTATTTTTTCATCATCATTAGATCGCTGTGCAACTATAGACCAGTATTAGTACTGACTGATCCTTTTGATTCATGCTATTTATGTCCTTAATACAAAGAAAAGGAATAAGTCAGTAAAAAATTCCCTGCATTGAAAGTATTATAAAATCAGCAGATTCTTCGGCATACGTCGGCCAAAATCAGCATACTTCGGCTATGCCCCAAAATAATGCGCAAATCGTTAAGGTTTTTGCCATTCTCAAATGAAGCGCCGACTGCGCCAATACAAAAGTTTGCAAGGGTATGTATGTACCTATCCGTAGACGAAAGAACAGGTATGTCAAAGAACTATCTCTTGGGGTGTCTGGCACACCAGTTAAATAAAAAAAAAATGTTTACCAATCTTGAATCCTAAAAATACGTCAAAAATCCTGTGTTGTAAGCTAAAATTGGTGGTTAAGCTTAAATTATAAACCTAATTTTTTAACCAATAAAATGCGTCCATTCTGCATCGAACAACAGCCCCGAGAGCTTCCCTATAAACCTTATCACATGTTCTCAATAGCAGGAAAGGAACGAACTCAGTCTGCTCCTCAATGTATACCTCCGATTTCCTCGAAAAATCCTTCAATGGGATAAGAAAAATACTGTTCACTCAATGTAGGCAAAATCGTGTCTATTATGCTTTTCAGTAAGCTGCTGTTGTTTTGTGAGAACCAGAAAAGAAGACTCATAATCTAACAACAACATTAAGAAGGACCCACACTCGTATAGATGCCACAAAGAATATTCGAAATTCCTAAAAGACAACATTATGTCAATGTCCTTGCTGAATGTATGCAAAGGATACGTGTACCATCATCTGTTGAAATCCCTATTAATCCATCCAAAGAGAGTCTCTAACACAATACATTGGTAGGTGTACCAAAACATATCGCCATTCGTCCTTGTGCAGAATTTTATCAATTGAAGATCAGGAAAATATCCTCTCACATACACACAAAGCACAAAACAACTATCCGGTATGGATTATAGCACTAAAGACACTTACCCACAATTACACTCTCTAGATGAACCTATATGCAATATAGAGAAACTCTCCGAAAGTCCTTTATAATTGATGATAGAAATTAATCCTTTTCGAGAAACACACAAACGCACACAATAAAATTCTATATAATACTTCTCTGCTCCCTCTTGTTCGCACAAGTATAATTCTATGGGCTTCTTCGTTGTGTATCTGCAATAGCCCGGATATGCTTTCAACTCTACGAGTATGTTACACCACTTGATCCCGCACTTTAGAATCCTTGCTGTAATGGATTCGCACAATAAAATCACACACTCGAAACACTGCTGCACTATTAAGTAAACATTTCATTCGTTAATCCTTTTGTAAATTTTTATTTGAAACACTCGACTGGCGGATAAAAACCCAAAAGGACACCGTACACACACGCCAGTTCAATGGGTTGTGCACACACTTTAGAGGTAATTACTGCCTCGGATTCGTGACACCGCGAATTAAGGACAACAACAAGGATGATGTCTGCGAACAAAAAAACACAAAAAACCGAATTGGAAAAAAACTGAGTGAAATCCCACAAAACCCGGATGGGTATATCCTGTAAATTGTCGATTGAAAATCCCGATTTTTTAATTATTTAACGTGTATTGTTTGCCCACCTGTGCATCCATTAGCGATGTCCAAAGGGTACACTCGCTGGCACACTATAACACCGGAATAGGGATATAATGAAGGGCGGTGCTACTTAGCCATGTTGACTCAAACAAAAAGCAATAAACACGACCAAACGTAGCAATAATCAAAGCGAACAAGTGTCATACACGTTCAATTACACCGTTGGCATCGTCGCACGTTCTTGTCGTTATCCTTGCGAGGAATAAGAGACGACAGAAGAAGAAAAACTGAAGCAATGAATGGATATGACACACGAAACCTCGAGCTGTACAATCTTAATGTACTTGTTCAAATATTTCGTGCAAAAACAACCGAGAACCGTTTCGAACAGGACTAGTATACGTTACAAACTTTATCCACAACCGAACGCACAGACAGCCAATTACGAACTGACAGCTGGAGCCGAGTTCGGCTTTTCGGTGGATGCCAACACACTCGGCATTGGGGGAGGAATCGCACTGAGAAAAATATGGGCGCAGTTCCTGGGCAATGATACGTTCGTGGTTACGTATGTTCCTTGCGGACAGACGACGAGGATTTTTTCTTCCGAGCAACATTCGAAGCAGGCACCCATATATGCTGCCGACACCGATAATGAAGATAACAGCACGACCAGACGTGCAAATCCATCTTCCTGACCATGCAACATGCTGCGAAAGGATGCTCTCCGCTGGCAACATGTGTGCCGGTACTTTGCGCAGGACCCCCAGGAGAAGGACTCTCCGATGGAGTCGATTGAAAAGTTTTCCCACATAGCTTTCATCTCAAAGCAATCTCGGGGAAAAGTCTTTTGGACCACGCACCGGCAGTCGGGTGTTTGGTGCTCAATGAAAGGGACTCAAGGACCGGTACACGAAGGTCCTTCACCACCCACTCGGCACATCCTAGGCGCGTCAATTTAAATGCTTTGTTTTGATACACTCGGCTGTGAATTGGCCAGCTGAAATTTCTGGAGATGAATGTACATTTTTTTTTTCGTTAGGCTTTTTTATTTGACGATGGGGTTCCGAAAGAAAGGGGCTGGTTGACTGTTGTTGGTTGTGTATGAGGCTGCAGGGGATGAATTTTTGCTTTGGGAAGAATTTTGTAATCGTTTTGGTTATGAGTTGGTGCGGGTGGGTGTAGCTGTGACGGGCGTTTCTGTGTGGAGCCTTCATCACCTGCCCCTCACTCGAGGGAGAACAATGATTTGCTCAATTCTTGCTCTGTTTTTTTTACGATGAAACGAGATATTTGGCACGTTCTGAAGCATCGCATTCTAACTTTTATGTGTATGACAAGTCTGCAATAACATAAAAAACATTTAAAGTGCTTAGATGTGTAAATTGTACATCGATGGTTATTCGGTAGAGATTATGAGTCAAGTGGCAATATAAATTTCGTTTTACGACGAAGAGGCTTTGGTGCTTGAGCTATGGGGGTTTGGGTGCAATATGCACTGACTGTGGCGGCACGTTGGGAGTGAGCTGGTCCATTGGGGTTTCGAAGTTGATATGAGGCGTTGAATTTCAAGCTTGTCGAGTTCGCAAAGTTAAAAATAAAATACAATGAAGGAATCTTAGGTAGACGTGATGGATGCGCACTTCTGATTTCAATAGAGGCTGTTCTATAAATGGAAGACTTCAAGTGAATAGCAAAAAAGAAAATACTAAATTCAGTTTAACACTGGTTCAGTCGATAATACTTTCTTTCGTTTCAACCATCTGCCCTATAAAATATATACCGACTGCGCCAAAACATAAAAATTGCGGTTCTTTAGTAGATATTGTCCGAAGTTTTTCCTTATTATGTGCGCAGCGCTCGACCAGCTTTTGGAAAAATTTCAATCTTGAGCTCTTTAAAAATAAGTAAATAATTTATAATATTTTCTTTACACATTCCCTGCTTACAATATTTAAGCCCTGTTTTATCCCTGGTTATAATCCTTAAACTCTCTCTAAACCCTGGTTATATTTGTCCCGTGTGCTATTTTTAGTGCTGATTTCCTAAAATGGTAGTTTGTGGAATGTTCTTGCAGGAATGTTCTTGTCGGTAGCTCCCTACCGACTGCGCCAAAATGACTTAACACAAAAGGAACCATTTTATGTTGGCCTCACGATTCACAGGTCAAGTGAAATGCGATAGCAGGTCTGGCTCTGGCCTTACGACAAAGGAACCGGTTTTCTCTCTACTAGCCAGCAATCAGACTCATCAGCGGGCGTATTACATGAATTAATTCACACCACAAGTCCTAAGGTTAAATAACTCGTTTGAATAATTATTATTAGTTGATAACGTGAGGTTAAGATTACAAAATCAACACATGCAACCACTTTAAAGCACATCGGCATGAACAAACTCATAAAAACTCTCATAACTTACTCTGTTTGCTGTGAAACGTGCAGCTAGTTTAAGGGTTTTAAAAAAACATTTAAAAAAAGGTTCATTTTCTCGAAAATCTAGAATCTAGATGAAAAAGTTGCTTACAGGGCCATAAAAATATGCACGTTGCAGCTTGTTAGAAAATATGAGACCTTAGCATATGTGACGAGTACTTAAGCTACCTACCGACTGCGCCAAAATATTAAAGCACAATTGTTTAAGCTAAAATTTTCTTCTAAAATAGTTAAAAGGCAACGTTTGGTATAGAGTATAAACAACACCCTCATTCAGTCAGAAGGGACAATGATGACAACAACTATGACAAGCAAAATATGACAGGTGTCAATTCCAATTCTGACTCAGCGCCTGATTATTTAAAACCGCAAAAATAAGCATCTGATGGTAGACTTCTAATCAGTGGGCTAAAGTGATATTTCCATTTTCGTAGGAAAGAGCAGAGCAGTTGCAAACAAGAGGAAGTTGAGTTAAGGTCTGCTGTAAGATATTGAATTCCTTGACTGAAGGTAGACTTCCAATCACGGTTTGAATAAAACCTCCAACGTTGTTTAAGAAGAGGGCTAAAGTGGTATTTCCAATTTTGAAGGAAAGAGCAGAGCAGCTGCAAACAAGAGGAAGCTGAGTTAAGGTCTGCTGATATGAATATTGAATTCCTCATCAGATTTGAACTATTTCAACCTTCTGCCGATGCATGGTATGTTTCAAGGTATCTACTGCTTTGTGATTTTAACCGGTATGACTGGCTCAAGAGCAGGCTGGTGAAGTTTGTTGGTTACGATTAATTTAGAGTTTTTTTTTTCAACCATTTGCATGAATGGAATCCAATTTGAGAAGCTATAATCTTGTGAATTTTGTGCTTGAATAGGACAAAGGGGAAAATCAAATAAACCTACCCAGCAATACTCGTATTAAAAGCTTTTAATATTTTCTTGCCACCGAAGGTAAACGATACGAACTTATTTCATATTAGGGAGATTTTTCAAGCTTTTCCCTAATCCCAGGAGTATCCAAGAATAATTTCAATAAGTCTGTAGCTTACTGAAATTAGCCTACTGAAAAGGATTATTCAATACGGATCTGTTTTGTTGGATACGAACCTACCGACTGCGCCACTGCATTGTAACAAAGTGGTTTGAGGGCTTGAAAAGTTCAAAGAAATATTGTCACTGCTCTTGCCTTACCGGGGTGATATCGGCATTGAACAAAAGTTAATTTTTATTTTAAGACAGTCATGACAATGGCTGCACTGGCAATTGGTGGCGTGACTGCTACACCAAAGTACTCACTACTTCGCCAAGATATTAAAGGAAAGTACAGTGGGAGCTGTTGATATTAAATTAAAACGCTGCAGTTTTAGAAAAGAGACGGCCTATTTTAAACGGATAAGCAATTACCTCCCGACTGCACCATGACAATTTAACAAAATAGTTTAAGAACTTTTTATTGCCTCAACAATAACTTATTTAAAAATTAATCGTAATATGTCCAGCTGTACAGACAATTCTCATATGTGCGAATACCGCTCTAAACAACATAGCACCGACTGCGCCAAGATAAAAATAAATAGAGTGGCGCAACAGCTCGAGGTGAACCAGGGCTAACTTCTCAACAATGTATGCTGGCGTGTTAATTTCTTTACATACAAGGGGACCTACAATTTTTTGCCGAATCCGAACGGCACTTTGAGAAGTTTTTCAAGACAAATGATACTCTCGGAGGGCTTGTCAGACCCTCGCGGAGGTGGGGGCCGTGAAAAAAACCAAGTCTTTTTCTTTCAGGTGACGATCGCAGGATTCGAACCCAGACCTCCGGCGTAGTAAGCGCCCACGACTAGCGTAGTAAGGCACCCCACGACTACGCCAAAATACTTAAAGAAAAGAATAGTGGGAACTGTAAACATTATAAAACGGGGCTGAAATTAACAGAAAAGAAAGCTTATTTTAAAAGTATTTACAGTTTACCTACCGACTGCGCCATGACTAACTCATAAAGAAAATTCTTAACGAGGAAATGTGCAATTAATCCCCTTGACAGCGTTTCTTGAAGTGACAAGTGTTATGTAAAAATTACATAACTGAAGCGACACAAAAATATATATTTGCCTACCAACTGCGCCAAATTTGCAAAGAAACTAAATCAATGAATTAACTGATGCAAGCTTTTAAAAGCCGTTTCAATTCGGTTCAAAAACACATTTGAAGTACTGCCCCTGATGTTGTTAATGATTTCCAGAATGATTTGTTAAGTGTGATTTCAAGCTAACTCTTAAATGCCTCAAAAAGACACTTTTCTGACCCAAACCTAAGCAATTCATATGCCTTTAACTGCCGACAGAAAAATGTTATAAGTAGTCCCATAAACCATAACTAAATAAAAAGAGTGGCGCAACAGCTCGAGGTGAACCACGGCCAACTTCTCAACATTGTTGTTGACCCTCTCAACTTCTCAATTTATTAACATATAAACGGACCTTTTGCTGAATACGACCGGCACTTTAAGAAGTTTTTCAAGACAAATGATACCCTCGGAGGGCTTGTCAGACTCTCGAGGAGGTGGGGATGAGGACCGTGAAAAAGAACGATTTTTTTTTCCAAATGTCTATGGTAAGATTCGTGCCCAGACCTCCGGGGCGTAACGTCTAAGCCCATGAAAATAGAAAGATGACCAAGCAAGAAAGAAGAAAATTTCCAATTTGATGCTCACCTGAAATCTGGTCTGCTAAGTGACCATAGGACACCTACCGACTGCACCAAAATAATTAAGAAAAACTCTTAAGAGTATTCTTTTGTATATAGACATCAGCTGGAAGCTATTCAAGGCGTCTGATAATAAATGAGCGGTTTAAAACTCGTTTCTGTTTTCGAGATTGAGATCGGCCCATTTTTAAATATCGGACCTATCTATAGCAGGCAGCTTACCTATTCTTTTTCTTCCATTTAAATGCATTGCCAGCTGTAACAGAATAGTCTGCTAATTGAAAGAGCAGAGTTGGCCTATTTTTCGGGAAACGCATAACACTTGCGGGTGGAAGCTTTGGATTTTCTAATTTGTGTTCTCTTAATTTTTAAAGTTTGCATTTCACTGTCGGAAATATTATTGTTTGGCTCTTAATTTCGATATGATTTCGTTATGACCATATAGAGATCGAAAAGCAAGCCAGCATTGCAACAAATTGGCGTCCAACGTGGAGCTCGATTTATTACTAATCTATCCCACCATTTGGGTGAAAGGATACAAAATAGTTGTGAGAAGGATCTTTATCTTTGACCGGCCTTTCCTAAGGTTTGACAAAATAGTTAAAATCAAAGAAGGCGCTCCCAATACTCACTCCATTTTAACGGTTAGAATTTTTACAGCCAGACTTGCGAATTTCCCAAACATAAAGTTCTTTCAGAGCGAACTTTAAAATTCCGATGTCACCCAATCTGCTGCTTTATTGCTTAATTTTTTCAACACGTCTCCCTTTAAAAGCCCGGTATTTTCCGTATTGATGACAAAATTCCATTTAAGTACCCTTCCGCAATGATTTAATCTCTTAAGTAGCCCCACCAAACTCCAACCAGAACAGAGTGTCTGCAATAAAAATTTAATTTAACCTTCCAATCGCGAGACATCGTTCCAGATGCAAATTCAACGCAAATTTCGTGACCATTAAGCGCGCTTCCAAATGGAAATTATACGCACTCCGCAAACATCCGCGCGACAACAGAATCAGGCGTCAACCGTCAACCCTGCGAAACAAACAGAGCTCCTCTTATACCCGTTTCTAATACCCCAATAAAATTCGAACAATCGCAATTACTTAAATTAACTTCTCCCGCTCAACCCATCAGTCGTAAAAAGAAAAAAAATCAGACATACCCAACAGGAGCAGTACATAAAAGAAGTAAAGATAGGGGAGGTAGAAATCACCGCACCGTCAAACAAGGAGCGGCGACACCTCCGCACCGCTGTCTTGCAAATCATTGATAAGAATTCCAATTCAATTGATTGTGAGAATATTTTATTCGAAGAGCTGCAGCAATTCCCCAATCTCTTGGGATGAAAAGTTCTTATCAAGTGAATTACCTTCCTCTTCCTGGCAAGGATTTTGTTTTTTTTTTTTTTTTTTTGTGTCCCCTTTTTTGCTGCACGGAGACACCTTGCCGCTTGGAAATTACTACGAGAGATCAGCTTGACACATTCCATTCTCAATGCCGTCCGATTGGAGGCGAAAAAAAAGTATCTTAAAGTTTTTTTCCCAAAAGTATCTATACTTTTTAGTAGGTTTCTGCTATATCTGTGTGAACATCATTCCCTCGACGACGACGACGAGGACGACACGGCGAGTGGGAGTGATTGGGATGATCAAAGGCACCTAGGATACACGCCGCCCGGTACGCGAGCACCAGACCGAGAAAGGAGTAACTTTTCGGAGAGTTCGCCAAAGAGTAAAAACTTTTGCCAGAAAAACAGATTGAGCAGATATAACCCAAACGAAGAATTGTCTAATTAACACTTTCGTTAAGGTTGATTCAAAGTTAAATCTGGTCGACGGAGATGGACACGGACACACAGGGTGGTGGTGTGTTGTGCTAATGCCCAGCACGTTGCTCCAGAAAGGATTACGACCGATGGATGGCAGGCACGGGTGTGGGAGCCTTCGGCAGGGCCGGCTAAAAAAAACACCAACACCGCAGCAGTAATTTATTATTGGTGTCCTCTGATTTCTAAGCGATTAAGCATTCTATTCATTTTTACAGTTAGACAGTAATTACATGGTAAGCCATTATTCTGGTGATCGTTATTGTGACGGCAGTCATTTGGGGCATGAGGCTGAGGGTGGCCACCAACCCCGCCGCCAGCTCGTTGGGGTTGATATTAATTAAATGTTTCAATTGTTTGGTACATTTTGGGCATAGTGTGATGTGCAATTATATCGCCTGGGCCGAAGAACAGCATGAGGCTTTGTGATGCTTGCGGGAACTATATTGTGCGTCCAGAGATTCATGGAGATTAATGGAGCAAACGACGGGTGCACATAAATTTTCTGCCATTGTCTATAAAATGTATCTTTAAAGTGTTTACTACATTGTGTATGCGTGTGTGTACAACTGTGACTGAAATGACTTCATTTGCTTGATTGTAGTTTGATGGAGTGTCATGAAATGTTTGCAGTTTTTATAGGGGGTGAATTATGATGTGCACTTGAACTTTGTTTATCGCCGAAAGGGGCTTGTAGGCCCGTATTTCATTTTGGGAGGGAATGAGTATCAAAGGTGGGGAAGGGAAAATAAATCGATTCAGGCAACTGAGCTTCAATCCCACCCTGCTTTTAATGTCAGAAAATTTCGTATCGATAAAGAAATTTTTTTTAACTGCAGTGAGATTGTCAGCCTAAGAACCATAGGTGAAAGCATAAAAAAGGAATGCGCTTTTCACAATTCGACTTGATTTTGTACGACCATATAGAGTTAAAAAAGAAGAAACACATTCAACTGGCGCCCAACCTGGAGCTCGACTGATTCCGGAGAACACTACTTTTGCCACACGAAGGACTCTATGGCAAGAGGGGAATATATTTATGCTATAATTTTTGATTGGGGCAAAAATTCTGCCGGGGTCAAAATTCTGACTGTAGCAATAAAAGTCAGCTTATTTTGATTTTTTAGGCAAGCTTTTCACTTTTTGGAAGCATAGCAAATGCTAAAAAAAACAAATAGGGGGGGACTTTTACAGCAAAGTTGTCAATTACGTATTTCTTTGCCTAAGTTTTTTTGAAATAGTTTGCCCCATTTAAAGACTTGATTTTCTGAACTAGGTAAGGCTTTTGTCATGCAACGATTTTTTTGTCTTTTCAACTTAAAGGAATGTAAATTTAAAAAATTCGCGGCTTCATGCAATTCACGGTGGGGTGCAGTGGCGTGTGTGCTTACAAAGCCGGACGTCTGGGTTCGAATCCTACCATCGTCACCTGAAAAAAAAATCGTTCTTTTTCACGGTCCCCCCCATCGCGAGGATCTGACAAGCCCCTTCGAGAGTATAATTTATCTTAAAAAGCTTCTCAAAGTGCGGTTCGGATTTGGCAAAAAATTGCAGGTCCAGTTATGTGAAAGAAATCAACACAAACAGCATACATTGTTGAAAAGTTGGTCCTGATTCACCCCGCCCCTACATTTATTTTTTTCGCTCGAAATCAACCTACCTTTGCTTCGAAAGAAGAAGGTTAGGTTAGGTTGATGGATGCCCTTGACAATAGTCACGACTTCACTTAGACCAGCAGTTGGGTCCCTTATCCTTCTTAATACCTGGAACAAAAAAAGAAATAGACCGCTGTTAGAAGCTCAGAGTTCCGCCCTCGTGGACCCATCCGGATTTGTATACAAATCTTTAGATCTACATTCGAGCTCGTTGAAGAAGTAACTGCCGAGGTTACTACGCCTGATGCTGTTTAGGGCTGGGCATTCGCAAAGCAGGTGACGAACAGATTCAATTTCTTCAAAGTCCCTGCAGCTTTTGCAGTAATCGTTATGCGGTATGCCAGTAATCGTTATGCTCAGCGTGTAGACCCACAGCGCAGTGCCCCTTGAGGATTCCCGTGAGTACTCGGATATTTCTGCGGTCAATTCCTGTCCGATCAAAAAAAATGATCTCTTTTTGCTTACCGCTGGCCATAGCTCCCTTGTGTGTCTGCACGTAACAAGTTCTGTCCAACGTAGGCTGGTTCTACTCAATGATTCAGTTTCTATCCTACGTGCTATCGAACTCAGCGGGACTCTTACCCAACACACAGTTACAGTGTTGCCAAGTGATAACTCGTCCAGAATTTCCCTGCGTAGTTTCACAGCCCTTGACTTCACTACGTCTGATTCCAAGGCTTTAATTGCCGCTTGGCTATTAGAGTATATGGTGATGGTCTTGTTTGCGGAGGCAGCTTGGATTATGGCTACCAGCTCCGCCTGAAAAATGCTGCAGTCGTCATTAATCCGAAAAGATTTACACAGTCCCAGAGCTCAACAGAAGATGCCCGCACCGGTTCCGACGTCCATCTTAGAACCGTCAGTATATACGGCGATCTCGACATCTCCTGTAATGGTCTTATCTTCCCATTCACTTCTTTCAGATATTCTGGTAGCGAATCTCCTGTTGAAGGCGAATTTCATAGGGAGGTAGTTCGTGACTGGGGTATCTGTAGAGGCAGCCCATTGAGTTTCCACAGAGGCGTGTCCATAAGATCTTGAGGACCACGGTCCGGATTCCCTTAGGCGAACAGCTGTTTTAGCTGCCTTGCTGCTGCAGTATATGTCCAAGGGGATGAGGTTGAGTAGTGCCGCGGTGGGTGTGGTCCTTAGGGACCCTGTTATACCCATGCAGGTTGCCCTTTGAACTTTGGTGAGGTTAGAGAGGTTCAGACGAAGTATAAAAGTGGGTTGTTCAGCACATTTGAACTCGGGCCTCGCTTCGGAGTCTCATGCCGTAGCATTACGGTTTCTCTCTACTCACTCTTTTTCTTTGCCAAACGAAATTTTGAAGCCATGTTAAGCGGGGAATACCGAAATTTTTTAGCACACACACAGTTCAGTCATCGCATACAACCACGCGTTGGTCTAACGGTCAGTATGATGGTTGTATCGTCTATTTCCTGCTTTAAGAAACACTGAAATCGTATGGCTAAACTTGTTAACGCCAGGCCGAGGCCTTTGTGATCCCCGCTTAAGCTCTGTTGTTCGATATTATTGCCGCAACCGATTAAACATTTAAACACCATTATCGTCATCATATGCATACATCCACAGTAAAAAAAAAAAACTGATTTAATTTTGGATTAATGATCTTAAAATTATCTCATTTTTAGAAATGCTCCGAGACGACCCGATACATACGGGCAATGGTGACACATCAAATGTTATGGTAGCGGTTGCTGAAGGAGGACAGAGAAACGTCTCCTCGCGATCTGAGCACTTTCACTGGGACAGGAGAGGTATCTGGAGAGGTATCGTTTTTTAGAATGCAAATTTAATATGACCACACCCACATGGGGGCGGCTTTTGCTTATTTTTAATGCGAATCACAATACACTATCAGTGGGCGGATTTCAAATTTTTTTTTCATTTGTACTGCTTCTGGACCTAGAAAGAGCAGATATTAAGTTTCAAGTTCATAGCTCAAAATTAAAGGCCTAAAAGCTACCGACAGACGGACATGGCTCAATCGACTTACAATTCGGTCTCGATCATATTCGCTTAAGGTCTTGGGGGTCTACGGTGATTATTTCACTGTGTTACAAATTATGCATTAAATTAATATACCCATGTTTCTTGGACTTGCTCATTTTTTATTCTATCAATTTGTTTTTGACAGTTTGGCGGAAAAAGGTCGGTCGGAAATAGCTCTTAGATGAGTCGGTATTATTCACAATCTCAATATTGAGCAGATATTCTTCTACAGGTAGAATCATCAAAACTTCCACCAATTGCTTATCATGCCTCAAAAAAAGCTTTTTCGACAGGATATGAATGCTGGGCTACAGGCGGGCACGTGGTTGGTAGGCCATAAGCAAAATGACTAGATCAAGGCCTTCGTAGCCTTTGTAACTCATTAAACAAAATTTAAGTTTATTTTATTCAACCAATTTATATTGTTATACAAATTGCTTGGTATAGGAATTCGATTGTTCAGAGGTCCAATACAAGGTTTAAGTTTTGTTATTCAAGCCTTAAATAATATTATTATTTCTAAGTTAAAGCAAGGTCACGTCTTGTTTCAAGGTTCCCTAAGCCTGTGGGTCAAAGATTGCAAAGTGATTTTAGGTGGGGCGATTACAACACAACACCGCCTGCTGCTGACCGTCATTTTTATGGAACCGTCAAAACACCCCACGTTGGGCGCCACCTGTAACGAATTCTACTCTTTTTTTTTTTATTGGTGTTGGAGTAGCTGGAAATTTAAGATGCTCATTGAAACCAATTCAAAGAAACATCTCCTATACTTTCCCACCCTAGGCATTTTGGTCCACCTTTAGAACTGAAGCTGACAGGATACTTCAGCCCATCCAGGCAGACATGCACTAGGGGTGTCCTTCATTTTACGCAGCTGCAGGCCTGCTTGCATTTAGCTCAACCTAGCTCGTCGGTGGGGGGGTTCTTGCTGCAAAAATAAAGGACGGTGTTACGAGTTGTTTCAGGCCTAATGTACAAAAAAAAAACTAGCGAAAAAAAAACCATGACCCGAGATGACATCTGGTCAAACTATAATCTCAAAAAAAAAAAAAAATTAAGGACCCGAAATGTATGAATCGCATAATCGATCCCGTCGATAATAACCTTGTTGTCAGGAGAGCACAGATGAAGAAGCTATCTGAGAGTACCCACCCCTTTGTATCCTAAGTTACCATTAGGATACACCTTGGCTACTACTGTCTCATTTCACGTAGTAACCCCTTGCTTGCTTTACGAAGATAAGAATCTCCTTAGAGCGACATATAGCGGTAATCTTCCGTACTCACACACCACATTCCATCCTGAAATTTATAACGTCATCCCAATCTTAAAACCAGCATCTCAGGGAAGAAGAAACACCGCAAACCAAATCGAGAATAACAAAAAAGAATCTAAGCATCAAACCGAAACCAAAAGAAATGCACAACACAGGTTCTTTGCAGTTGGATAAACATCATCCAAAAAAAAACAAACAAAATATTTATTGAAAAAAAATTCCGTTCAACTAACTATTCTATGTTAAAGTATGAAATCAAGTACAAATTAATTAATTAATTAATAACGATAAATAGTTCCTTTTTGAATTTAAAATTTACACGTTATTCAATCGATCTTTTACAATTAATCCGTAAATTACAAAAAAAAATTTATTAACAATCTAGTTAAACGTAGCCAAAACTTCAAATTAATCTAATGCATGGATATGGGAGTAGGGATTAGGGGGGCTAAATAGATGTAATCGTTTCGCAGATAATTGTCGTACATAAAAAAAAAGTAATCGTTTCCAAGAAAAATGTTCCAAGTCCCATGGCAATATTTAAGTAGGAAAATTAAACCAAAAAACAAAATCGCACCGATGGCGTACTTATGTGAGCCCTGAAGGATAGACTAAATTAATTCGCTAGATTTAAGAAGATAATAATAACCTTATCGTATATTTTATTATACTATAAGTTCGATTTAAATGTTTAGTTTTAAATGTGTTTTACCGAACAAAATAATTTATATTTTGAAAATTTAAACCTCTAGTAAGCACCCGAAAATTATGGTTTAAGCACATACTTATTAAACACTATACACATTATAACATATGAAATATAGGAAAGAAATTAAAAAAAAAACTCACCATTGCGGTTGATTTAAGGTACAACCATTACCTCGGCGAATCCTGTGCACAGTTTCTCCTCGGTTTATCCCAAATAGGATCACAAACACAAAATGTTTATAATATTTCACATGCATATGTATAGTATCTAGTCGCGGACTTTAGATTTAAGATTTAGGTAATCGCCCTTTTATCGATTAATTTTAAGATTTAAAAAAAAATAGCTCGGCAATTTCAAGAATGGATACTTTGCGGGCAAAACGATCAGGTGAAGAAGGAGGGGGAGGGGGAAATATTGAATATTAATAAAATTAGCGGAACTTCTTTGGCTAATTATTATAAATATTTTTTTTCTAGGGTAGACTACATACGGTAATATACGGTAGGAAGTGTACTTTAATCTAACGCAAAAAAAAGATACCGAAATAATTAAGAGAACTAATAAATTTTAGTACATCTCTTCACAAAATGAAAAAAAAAAAAAAAAAAAAACATGAATTAAATCCGTGGGTGGCGTTTGGAGACTTCGGTGATCGTTGAGCAGCTTCCTGGTGGGATGTATATAACAGGTCGCTCTTCGAGCTCTCCCTTCGCTGAGACTTTCTAAACTGACGATGGCTTGACGGGGCGCTGCTTGATAGGCTGGAGCGGATGAAGAGGCGTGCGGATAAAGAGGCGTGAGTTCGTAAATTTGATTGTGCAATTAAATTGGAGCAATCACTTTTAGCATCATATTCGTATGGTAGATATGATGGTCGGGACTTTAATATGGAGTTATTTTTTTTTTTTCTTGATAGGGTCTTTATAGGTTCTTTATAGGGTCTTTCAGAAAATGTTGTCACTTTTTTTTTTTTGATAAATTAATATTTTAGCGGAGGATGCGGGGCAAATTGGGTCTTATTAGTTATCGTTTTTTCTGTAGGCACATCACACATAGCTATTTGTATTCGTGGTCACGGTTGCACGTTTTGGAATTTATTTTTAGAACTTCTTAGGGCACATAATAGTTTTTTATTTGTCTATTTCGGGTAAAAAAATCAGGTGTTCCACGAGTTTGAGTTCTATCGTTGTATGCGGAATTCTTTAGATATTGTTGGTTTAAACGCGACGAACTTTACTTATGGCTTTTTTTGTTTTGCCTTACATCGCGCGTGTCCGAAACTTTTCTGTCATTGCCCGAATTTAAATAAGTGACCACACGACCTTAGGTCCAAGAACCGACTGCCTTCTGATCTCGTTTGATGCACCATGAAGGTTCGCTTTACTCTTGATCTATGGTACCGATAGAGTTATCCCGGTAATTTTCCACTGCGTCGCGTGATTTGGTTTCAAGGCTTTTCGGGTTAAACCATACGATTTTGCTGTTGTTTTTCGCGGTATTCGGCGGTACTCTTTTTTTTATATCCGCTGGTAGTGCGCTTAGAAGCCTCGTCTTACCCCACTTATAGCCTTTGAAGCCGCTCCAATATACCTTGCATGCAAGTTTCTCTTCTAGATGGGCGTTACTAAGCTTAGAAACGCCTTCTTTATAGGAAAAGAGAAACACAGAAAAATTTCCTATATCTCAAACAAAAGTGCTTCTTTGGTTTCGGTTTGTGTCTTATCTTTATAGTGTGCTGTGTATAAGCTTACGATCATGGCAGCTCGCGATCAAGGTTCAGAACTTGGGAAGGGTTTCTTACACACGTGGTTGGTAGGCCATAAGCAAAATGACTAGATCAAGGCCTTCGTAGCCTTTGTAACTCATTAAACAAAATTTAAGTTTATTTTATTCAACCAATTTATATTGTTATACAAATTGCTTGGTATAGGAATTCGATTGTTCAGAGGTCCAATACAAGGTTTAAGTTTTGTTATTCAAGCCTTAAATAATATTATTATTTCTAAGTTAAAGCAAGGTCACGTCTTGGTTCAAGGTTCCCTAAGCCTGTGGGTCAAAGATTGCAAAGTGATTTTAGGTGGGGCGATTACAACACAACACCGCCTGCTGCTGACCGTCATTTTTATGGAACCGTCAAAAAAGAAAATTAAGCAAGCAAAGGTATCTGGGAGAATCAACTGGTACAATTTGGATAAGGAAAAAGGCGAAGCATTTTTAAACGCCATGCAAAACTACCTCTGTATAACATTATTAACGAGGACGAAGATGTAGAGTGCAGAGCATAACAAATGTGGGATGATCTACAGCGAAAGTGCATAGAGATGGCCAAATCACTCCTAGGGACTTCAAAAGGCCACCGCAAACAGGTCAATGAAACATGGTGGTGGTCGGTTGAGGTGAAACTAGTGATCAGTGAAAAGAAAGCGGCATTCAAGGCATGGAAGAAGTGCTCCTCGAACAACAGAAATGAAATGCTTCGCCTGGAATTGGAATATAGACACCTCAAGAATCTTGCTAAGAGGAAGTGCGCCCAGGTTCAAGCAAAGGGAATGGAGGGTCTGTATCAGGAATCGGAGGAAGTTTCTTCTTCCACCGCTAATACACATCAAGCCATTCAGGATCTTCGACAATGCACCTAGAAGAAGGGGGCTAAAATCTTCAAAATTGCCGCTCAGAGGAGGAGAAACGCCCAGGAGATTCGTTCGCCAAGGTTTATGAACAATGCTCAGTGACAGCTTCTTGTGGATGACGACAAAATTTTCACAGGTGGCGGCAGTATTGTGAGGGACTTTTGAACGAACAGTTTCCCAGGCACCACTTTCCAGAAGAGACTACTCCTAACCGAGAAGAAGTACCAGACATCACAGTAGACGAGGTTGGGAAGGCGGTTAAGTACTCCAAAAAGCGAAAAGCGGTTGGGCCAGATCAGATCAGAGTTCTGGAAGAAAATAGGAGACGGCGAGTCCAGATGGCTCACGACCTTTATCTCCAAACTAATAAGAGGGGATCCGATACCTAATCAATGGAGGGAAAGTTATCAACCTCCTTTGAAAAAGGAAAAGGTGATACACGAAGCTGTGACAATTACCGTTCTATCAAGCTGATGTCTCACACAATGAAGATTGTCGAGCTCGTACTTGATAGCAGACTGCGGAAAATAATAAGACTATCAACATGCAATCCAAAAATATAAGGATCATAATGGAAAAACATCGTGATGCCCTTAAAGATCTGCATATGGTGCTGGTTGATTTTGAAAAATTATTCGATAGACTTCCGCGAGATCTAATATGGGTGGCGCTAAGAAAACCAGGGGTTCCAGAAGCCTACGTGCGGATGATCATAGACATGTATGATGGAGCAAAGGCAAGAGTAGAATGTCCTTCCGGAGTCACTGATGATTTCTCAATTAAAGTCGGTGTACTTCTTATTGAAGTCCTTGATTATCTGCTTGAAGGAAAACTTACGGACCCGAAAGTGCATCAGTTATTCTTCGCGGACGATGGGGCCATCATAAGTGAAGATCATACATCCCTGCAGCGAGCACTTGATATATGGGTGGATGTTTTAGAGGGCAATGGGTATCGTATAAGCCCAAAGAAGACAGAGTACCTGTGCTGCCCATTCTCTGACCCACCCGAACCGATTCCAGACATTAAATTGAACGGAAATGTGCTTCCCAAATGTGAAAAGTTGAAGTACCTGGGGTCTATGATCAATAGCAAAGCAAACTGTGATGACGACATCAATGGGGTGGATGAAGTGGCGAGAAAACTCCGCCATCTTCTGTGACCGAAAAATGCCCACTAAGCTGAAAGGAAAGCTCTACACCTCAGTTGTGCGTCCGGCGCTTACATATGGTTCACAATGTTGGACAGCGTATAAGAAATATGAGAGCAAATTAATGGCAGCTGAGATGAAGATGCTTCAAATGACAGCAGGAGAAACAAAGCGAGATAGAATAAGAAGTACGAAGATCCGTGGAAGCCTCCATGTAAAAGAACCTATCTCCAGAAAAATGGAGCACGACCGGCTCAGTTGGTATTGCCACGTTCAAAGGAGAGATCCTACGAACCCAGTCAAAAAGGCAATATCAATCAACATTCCAGCGCAATCGCGAAGGCGAGGAAGGCCTAAACATTCATGTGTGATCCAAATGCAACGACAACATCATTTACTTGGCCCCAGTGACGAAGAGATCGGCGGAAAGGGGTACAAGTAAACAAATACAGTTTTATTTGTTTTTGTGCAAGTAAACAAATACAGTTTTACACAAGCTGCACAATAAAGGTTAGCCTTACCTACAGCAAAGTCAACGGACCGCTCCGCGTATGTCTTCATACTTGACGGTCTTTTTTGTTTTATCTTTCGATGTGAAAAAATTTAAAGGTTCAAAAATAACTGTCAGGCTCTCGAAATTTCTTCAATTGGCGATACCTGGTAAAATATGGAATCTGTGAAGTTTTATAGCTGTCTACACAGATGTAGAAGTTAAAAAACCTACCTACAAACATTTGACCTGCTTTTAATAAACAAATTCCCGATTTTCCGTGTGATCTATCATCCTTATTTTGTGAAAGAAAAATAGTTTGTCATTTCACCGAAAGAAATTAAAAGGAAAATACATTTCCTAAAGAAATAATTTTCATACTCGCTTGATCAATGGTATGGTAAAATATTCGATATCGAAATTCGAGTATCATCGAATGTCAGTTTACTGTCTGCTGACTGGCAGTTTACTGTTTGGTAGTTTACTGGAAAATGACTGGAAATTGTCTTGGCAATTGGTGTCTCCAGTAAATGTCTTCCAGTCACTTTCCATTCGTGGAAATCGGCAAGGCATTAATATGTCGAATGCAGGATGCCCAGTAGCTTCGTTTATATGCAGAGTTCAAGCAAGCTTCAAGCCATTTTCGACCTCATTTAAGCGCGGATCGAATTAGAGTTGATTCGACTCAATTGCATTTGCAGGTTGAAATTACACTCAAAGGATTTAGCTTTCAATTTGCATAATATGTCTTTTTTTTTGGTACTTGCTTGCTTTTTTGTGTTGGTTTGGCATATTATATGCAACTTATACAAAAATAATAAAAAATACAAAAGAAGGAACCAACTTCTTTTAGTTTGAATTTTTGATTGCTGTTTTTTCAACTACTCGACTACTATTCAACTCAACTCAACCCTTCTTTGCTGTGCTGAAAACCTAGATCGAAATTCCAACTCAACTCAAACCCTCAACTTTTGGATAAAAAACGAGGCTAGTAAGAAAGTAAGGCGAGTTCAGCCTTTCTCGCCTTCGGGTAGGGGACACAATGCATCGTCTGAAAATCGTTGCCACCTATATTCTCGTTGGAGTAAAAATCTCAATTGTATATTTGTATCCAGATTTATATCCAGATATTACGTACTGGAACTCTTACAACCGCATCTGCCGCAGAATGACGCGGCAGCTTCTGAAACTCCGGGTCAGAACCATCATGAAAAGTCCCGAGTTTGCAGATCATGATGGTCCTGGCCCCGGGCGTCATTGAAGAGCTTATGACAAGATTGTGTGCTGAGCACGGAGGAAAACCATCTAAAACAAACCCACTGATGGGGTTAACAGTAGAGAACTTCTCCTTCAACTAGTATTATCTGAAGTGATGGATCATAACCCTCCCACCCTAGGAATCCATCACTTCAGATCATAACCTCGCGCCTAAATGGAAAAGAAGAAGAACCACGGTCAACTCTATATACGACGCCTATCTTAAAAATAATACTGTAAACACACGTTGGGGTAAAAATTGTTCTTACAAAATTCTACTTTTTAAGGCTTTTTTGCGAAAAAGCAGAAGCAGATTTTTAAATAAACCGCTCCCTCCAAACGTCTATGTATGTGGAGGTTGGTAAAAGAACGTATCTCAAAGCGTTTAGGGCTTAATTATTATCCGTTTAAGGCTTTATGCAACGATAAGGAACGTTCTTCGTATTCTAAGTTCAGTCAATTTTGCTGATCGTGAATCTTTACACAGGCATTCAAACGATGCAAAGTTTTTCTTCGAGATAAACTTATTTAAATTTTCTAACATGGAAATTAATGCATAACAAGAAAGTATAAGCCAAAAAAATTTCTTATACACTACTGAGTATCGTTTCAGGGTAACTTCATGTTAAATGATTTCGTTTGAACAAATTTTATTTTTTATTTATATTTGTATCATTCACCATACCAGAAGAGAACTTAAAAAATATCAGGCGTTTTCCAAATATGACAGAAATCGTTCGCACCTAGAACTTCTTTAACCACTTCACTAATACACTGATCAAAGGTCTCATCACCCGATAAAACAAGAAAATTGGTATCTGAATTTTTTGGATTAACCATTCATCTCATCGCACTGAACACGCACTTGCAACACCACCGAATTATTCAAACTAATCATCTTAAGCTAATTGCCCAAAGCCTACATCCGACATTGAAGCCTCAAAGATTTCGGTATGGTCACCATACTCGCGCCCCGATTGATAAATTTGTCGTAAAATTCATCATCGAGCCGACATTCACGACGACCGGCACGAAGCGAAACTACAAGCTGCAAGCATCTCTGAAGCTAATTAATTTTTTGTTTTGAATTCTTTTTAGCTTGTCGATGGTTTTGGGGTTTTTTCATTGATGAAAATGCCCGCGCCGCCTGTCATAAAAATGCAAAGCAAGTGATAAGTGATAACCCATGGGCTGGATGCGTCGGGCAACATTAAATTGACTTATCACGCTTTAAGGTGGGTGGCTTTGTGGGCGAGGGGAATTCTTTTTTTTTTTTTCGTTAACGACTAAAACCCACAATTTTCTATTATATTTAATTGAAAAACAAATTGGAAATTGTGGAGTTCTTAGGATATTCAATACGAAAAATGGAAAATGATTAAATTTAATGACACTGAAAATTTAATATATTATATCCTTAAATCTGCAAAAAAGAGTTTCAAATTAATTCCTGAATATTTTCATTTATTTTTTTCGCAGAAAAAAGGACATAGAAACAGAGTGCGTTAATTAGGTATATAATGAGGAAAATGTATTTTTGTAATATTATAGTGTGTTACATGTTTGTATTACATGTTTTCCACCAACATTTTGTTTGTTTGGGTGAAACAGAATGAAAGGGAATTCGTTAGAGTCCAAGTTGCACTGAAATGTCCCTCATTTAAAGCGCAACTGTACGAACTTTGTTGCAGGAAGAACCAAAAGACTAAAGCAATTAAAAATCCATTCAAAAAATCACTTTTGTCATCAAGTTTACGTCCTCCTGTTTTCGTCTTTTAAAATCATCAACAACGCTGATCCTTCTGGACGCCACTTTTGTTTTTACATTAAAAATACTTTTCCCAGAACGTTGAAAACCTTCGGTTTAGAATTGAGCAGGTCAGATTTACGTGTTCATAATTTGAATGCCTTGGCATTTTGCTCCAGAGCCCCACATCAACAAAGTCTTGCTATTAAATTCACAGAAAATTTGCACACCTTGCGCGATCTTATCAGTCCAACCCGCCACCACGCCTGACAATTCAATTTCGTCCTTCAAGCCCTAACACCTTGTTCCAAATCGTCTCAGAGTATTTGGCTGCGCAAATCTAAGTCAATTAATTTTCCTTTGCATGCTGTAAATGCGAAAAAAGGTATTCTGGTAAGCTGGGACGTTTCCATCCTTCGAGAGCCGGGGCGGGGAATGAGGCATGTTAAATAGAGATACATAAATTTGTGAACGACCTTGTTGAGTGCGATACTTAAGCATTCCATACATCACCCGAGTCCACCAGGGTCAGGTGTGCCCTATATATATAGGCCTGCTATAGGGGTGGCACAAGGCTTAGGAATAAAATCTTTTTGCTATCTCCTTCTGAGTTCTATACTTGAAGGTGTATGGACTTTAAAGGATCATAAATTTAGGTAAGGTTTGATGTTTTTTTTTTTTCGTCTCTCCTTTTTTGCTCCCGACATTGTGTCCCTTGCTCGGAGGCGAATTTCAAATGCACGAAAGCGATTCCTTTAAGTGGTGGAAACTTTGCCTATACTAGTGCCGCGTCGACGAGAGCATCAGTCACTCGGGTGGATGCCTTGAAAGAGTCTGCCAATGACAGCAGTGTTGAGTAGGTGATGATAGGTAAACACTTGTTCGGTGTGGGCAAGCAACAGTGCCGTTGATGGGTAGTGGCATCAGTTTTTCTTCGTATCGTTTCGTCATCTGTCGTTGCTGATGGACCTTCTCATCCATCAGTCGATTGGAAGAAGGATGCGGAGTTTTTTTTTTGTTTCCTAGCATCTATACAGGGATGAGAACGTGCTCTTCGATTATGCTTGATGGTGCCTGACCTGGCGTTGGTAAATGTCACGTATGTTGAGGTTGTGGATCCCAAGCATTTATCAATGAATGTGAGACGAGTCTTTGCGAGGGCAAAATGCATGCTTCATTAGGTTGTTCTGCATCGTTTTTTGTGCTAAGATCTCGGGTTTCCTTCAATTTTTTTAAAGCATTCTAAAACCTTGTAGCTTCTTACTCGGGTATAACTTATACTGTAAAGACTCGGGCCTTGAGTGGATTCTCAGTCCGACCTTTAAGGCCAAACTCAATTACAGCTTGGATATTTTAAATATGGATTCAGTCGACACTGTAGATACAAAGATACCTTCATCATAATTCTGGCTAAGTTAGAGGTATAAAAACTCCCTCGTATTAAAAGTATTTAAAAAAAATCTGAATCTTAAGTCCTGTATAAGGGGAAAACCTAGGGTAGCTGGACACCAATCCACTGGCCTTGAAAAACCATAAATCTAGCCTACCAGTGCGATCCCCAACACAGTAGAGGAGCCGCCACCGGTTTCGTCGCACGCAAATGGGAGGGGACTTCAGCCAACTTCGTGTGCAAAACTGGATACGGCTAGCTGGGAACAGAGCGCGCTAGCGAAGCTTATTAGTTCAAGCCCAGATCCATCCCGGAATATAGCAACATAAAAGAATGGTTTTTGCGTGAGTCGTGAGGTTAAGTAAGCTTTCTATTCTGGCGCATTAGCTCTTACAAGCCCGTCATAAATCCAAAATAGCTTTGATACTAGGAGTGTGGATGGCAGCGGCGGAGTTCCCCAGATGGAATCAACGGTGGAATCTACAGCTCCAGTCAGGCCGAAAAACTTAGAGAACACCTTATATGGGCTACTACGACGTATTGTGAGCTCAGGCCTATAAGGAGGGGGCTATCCGGTTCTCTGTCCTAAGAACTTAACAAAGGATCTGGTCCTCCAGGTAAGGGGTCGTGCCGTCGGGGTGACTTCCTGGCAACCCACGTAAAGAAACACCAGTTACGAAGCAGATATAAGCCTCGGATTCGGACGGATTTAGAATCGCGGTCGGTGCTGAGGATTTGGAAAGACCACTTCTGCAGACTGTATAACGACGAAGACGAACCAAATGCCGCTGTCAGGAAGAACGAACCATTCAACCCGGCCGAAGACGTTACCCACGAAGCATACGAACGATACCGCCCACCCGACCTGGAGGAGGTGAAAGTAGCTGTGTCTATAAGCTCAACTGCAACAAAGCAGCCGGAGCAGACGGCCTAGTTGCCGAACTTTTTAAATCCGCTGGCGATGAGCTGGTTAGGAGCATGCACAAGCTCATCTGCAAGATATCGTCGGAAGAAAGCATACCCGACGAATAGAACCTTAGCATTCTTTGCCCGATCCTGAAGAAAGGAGGCCCTCTGGGTTGTGCCAACTACAGAGGCATCAGTCTTCTTAACATCGCACACAAGATCTTTCCTGCTGTACTGTGTGAACGCCTGCAGCCATTTGTCAACAATCTGATAGGCACATATAAGTTTGGCTTTAGGCCATGAAATTCTACCATCGATCAAATATTCACACTGCGGCAGATCTTGGAGAAAACCCAGGAATTCCCAATCGATACTTACCACCTTTTCATCGATTGCAAGGCCGCGTACCACAGCCTTTATAGAGACGAGCTATAAAACGCAATGTCTAGTTTTGGCATCCCTGCCAAACTCGTCAGTCTGTGCAGTATGACGATGGAAAATTCACGCTGTTCCGTCAAGGTCGGGAAAGACTTCCACCGACCCCTTTGATGTTAAAAAAGGATTTAGACAAGGCGACGCGCTGTCATGCGACTTCTTTGACATCGTACTTGAGAGAAATGTGCAGAACTCTCGCGCCAACACCAGAGGTACAATCCAGGTACAATCTTTCAAAAGACCGTTCAACTCCTCGCATACCCAGAAGACATTGACATAATCGGAAGAACAAAGCGTGATCAGTGATCAGTGAAGCCGATCAGTCAACGAGGGCAAAACCAAGTATATGCTGTCATCAAGAAAAGACACCCAACACCGAGGTCTTGGACGAAACATCACCATCGACAGCTATAACTTTGAGGTAGTTAGGGACTTTGTCTACCTGGGTTCCGCTATCAATTCAGACAATGGCACCAGCGCTGAAATGAAACGAAGTAAAACTTTTGCCAATCGCTGTTTCTTTGGGATAAGAAGGCAATTGAGTAGCAAAGCCCTCTCTCTATAAGACCCTCATCATCCCAGTCCTGCTTTACGGTGCAGAAGCATGGACCTTGTCAAAGGTGGATGAAAACACTTTAGGCTGCTTCGAGGGGAAAATTCTTCGGACGATTTACGGTCCCGTCTGCATAGACGGAGAGTGGGAGAGGAGATATAACATCGAACTGCATGGGCTGTACAGCGACACCGACCTAGCCAGAAGAGTCAAAACACAACGTCTACGATGGCTGGGTCATCTAGAGCGGGTACACAAACGCTTCGGCCTGGAAAATTTTCGACTCCACCCCGCAAGGACGGCACGGTAGAGGAGCACCGAGACTCAGGTGGCGCACGCAAGTCGAAGGGGACCTCAGCTAACTTCACGTGCGAAACTGTAGACGGCTAGCTAGAGACAGAGCTGGCTGGCGAGGCCTGTTGGAGCCACCTTAAAGCTTCGATACTCTGTGCCAATAGAATGATATTGCCAATTAGAACAGCAGTAGTCTATACCTTTCAAGGTTCAAGCAGGCTGTGGTGTGTGGAAAACGTCTTCTGATATATGCCTGCAACACTTGCAAATTGGCCATTGCTATATGAAATTGACTTAGAGGCCTTGTCAATCATTCTTTGTGAAGTTGGCAGCTCCGTTGCAAACGATGAAATAGGATCCGTTAGATAAATTCAACGAAAGACGCGACCGAACCCTTAGAAGATAGTTAAGGATCCTCTGTAGAATGGATTTCTACAATCGCCAAATCCCTGGATTCCAATGTAGGATTGGGGATTGTAAGTGGACACTTAGGATGTTGCCCTACAGCAAAATCCTCAATTCGGACAACACACTCTACCAGACTTGCAGTTCTGTCCTTTCAAATTGATCAAAAAACAAACCAGACGCAAACAATACACTCGAATAGCGTGTGGATCAACATTGGTTCTCGAACAGGATTTTGAGATCAGTCGTTTCTAAATTGTTTGGCGAAAATTTACAGAGGATTCTCTGAACAAGAGATTGGCGGTACAGTCAAATACAATATCGCGGCACTCTCTCACTCCTAGGAAAAATCCAACTCAAACTGAGGCATGGATGGGGGAATAAAAACTCCCCTCGTGAAACTACAAGACTGGGGATCTCGTCCAGAGCTCAAGATTTCAAACCTTGTAAAAGAGCGGCTCGTTCAGTGAGTCCACAAGAGGAGCAAAGGAATTCCTCAAAAAAGATCCTCTCGAGATTAGATTCGCTACGAAAATTTCAAAAAATATTCATTTAATATTTCTGCGAATAAAGCGAAGCGCCTTGACTGAAGCAAGTCCTCTCTAAGGCGCCAAAGGCCGAAGTCATCTCTTGAGAAGGTCGATAGCACTTAAAATCCTTCGAGCACGACGAAAAGCTGAATGCCGCGTGCGTGAAGCATTATTCTGCTTGCGTTCATGCTCGAAGTGCTCTCTGCACCATCTCAGGTAAAAACACGCATAATTTTATCCGTTTCCTGTACTCTACAGGTTGGTACCGACTGCTTTACATCTTCACAACAGGCCAAGTCATACGAGTCATATTGTAAAAATCAAAAAGGCGTCTATCATCCTGCCACTTGGGTGCATGTTCGAAACGCGAACTCTACCATCTCGGGTAAAAGGACACTAAATCTTACCCGTTTCCACGAATCGACAGGTTAAAAATAGTTACCGACTGCACCACATCCTCAACAGCCTTATACTTGGGTTCATTCTAGAACCGCCAAGTCTACCTACCTACATAAGAACTTAACGTTAAAACGCACATGGTTTACTGGCATTGTTGGACGCATCTTAGCCTTCGACGCAGTTGTAAAGGTAGAAAGGTGCGGTGATGAGGTATAATTTTCCCAACCTCACCCAAAGTCTCAGGGCGGCTTGCAGTCGAGTGACATTGTTTTTAAGGGCCACATCGTCTGATTCGAGGTATCTACTTCTGAATGTCTCACTTTCGAACATATACTGCAGCAGCAGGGCGGTTAAAACGTCCATCTGATTAAGGGAGTCCAGACTGTGCTCTTCTAGATCTTTATGTACACGACTTTGTAGATTCTCAGTTGTATGCCTCCATAGAAGCATAAGTCACGGGCAACCTGTTTTCGACATTCTCTTCCAGTAGGAGGTTGGATACCAGAATTTTGCAAAGAATTGGGAAACTAGCAGGCGTGAACAGCGAAACTAGCAAAGGCGACAAGATTGGATACGGTCTATCCTCATGGCTCCAAACGCATGGCTTAGTAAAGCTCAGTGGTTAACCAAATTCTCACAGATAGCAGTCACCAACCTTTTGCGGAACTGCCGAGGGACGGGTTCGAAAAGAAGGTAATCACCATTTACTCTGATGGCTCAGAGAATGACTATGAAAAATTCTAGACGAGGCTTCTTTTGCATTGGAACGCGGTAATGCTTAGCCAGAAAATTTACAAGCGTGCATGAAGCGCAACTGAAAATTTTGATTTTAACGCGTTAATTAAGAACTCTGGACAAGAACAAAGTAGCTTTCAAACAACGTTAAAAAGGAGATGAGATCAATAACGTCTCTTAAGGCACAACCTACACTTGGAGATGTAAGTTTCAAAGAGATCTGTCATGCTTAATCAAACCATAACGAAGGGCTGCTTCAAATCCTTCTCATCCTTACTTTCAAATCACAACTTATAAAGAACACGCACCCATAGTGGGTGTTTTTTTTATGAATCAAGTTCGTTTAAAGATATTTATTCCTTTTGCTGCCTTTTCTTCATTCACCTGCACTCCCATGTCGTAAATATCCTTTAACCTGACAACACAATGTGAAGCATAAAAAAGGCACATTCAACCCTCGATATCATATCCACACTGAGAGTATATCAGGCAAGCAGCAGCTATCCTCAACATCAAAATCCTTCAACACAACCAGTGTTTATTATTCTGGTGAAACCATTAAGGAAGATTACATTCTTCATCGCACATTGCTTACGGTCTTGACTCTGGTTCTTCCCCTTCAGTCAAGCGGTAACTATAAAGAAAAACACCGATTCCTGATGGGGGAAAAAAGGACAATTCGCTTCAATTTTAGATGAAAATTATTAGGTTTTTCATCAGTGTTTTTTTTTTGCCTTTGTGAAACTTTGTGAATGAGTGAAAAGTCAGCCTTCGGACGGAGTGAAAAATCTCTACGACCCACGAATAGAATTTTAGAGGCTTGGCGGGCAGAACTGTCAGTGTGACATTTATGACCCCATTGAATTATTTCTCGTTGTTAGTGGTTAGTTTTATTGGCGACGTCGGATGGGGTAGGTACGGGTGGGGCCGAAGCTTCCGTGAAAATAAAAATAAATTTTATTTCCAAAGTTTTTCCGCACGTCCTTTTCGCGTCCTGCGAAATTAACACAATCTGAAGTAATCATTTGCTTTTGTTGAGCGGTGCGATATTTCGTGTGGTGAAATTAGATTTGAAACTTTTTTTCGGTGCTGATGGGAGTACCCCGACTATAGGTCCTGTTGCTTTGTTGCAATAGAAAAAATAAAGTGAAAAGAAAATACGGAGGCATTTAAAGAATGCGGTAAATTGTAGTGGGAGTTTTTTTTCCGTTCTACTTTCTAAGGGAATCTAATTATGGTCGGACGTTAAATCAAGGTTCCGGGTCATGAGTAAGGGAATTTAGCAAAGAGGCTATCTTCGAGGCACCGTTTATCGTTTGTGAAATGAAGGTTGTGTCATTGAAGAAGGCGAATTCTTGAAATACAATTTTGAGGATGAATTTTGAAACGTACAAACGTATAAAGACGTACAAAGATGAAATTTCAGCTTATCATATAGAGAAGAGAAACTAGGAGATCACCCTGTAGAATACCAAAAATAATGATGACAAGTGAAATATATAAAAGTGTCCTGATTTTACTTTGGGGATCCCAACCGAAGCCAAGGTGCAATGAGTTTACCAGAAACGCTTCGTGTGCCTGAAAGCTATTCTTGGAATTAAAAACCCTTGACCCGACAGGCAAATAGGTTTCGGCTTCGCCAAAATTAAGCAGAAAATCAATCTGATTGAATTTATGATAAGGCCTGTTGGATGAGACTCTAAGAACATTTGCAAACCTTATGGATGCACAACACGTCGCATAGTTACATTTTATGCGAAGATCGTTTCTTAAAACATCCACAGAAGTTGTGAGAAGCTATGGAGAAACCTTAAGGCCATTCACAGCCATCGATTTTGCGGCCTGGTGAACTGCGACCAAGTGAATTTTCCACCTGTTTCAATTGAGCTTCATTTATGTGCAAACATTATGTGGAGACAACCATATCACTTCCGACTTCCTCATCTTTACCCCATCATCACCACAGAAGAACAGCTGCAAACCCATTCAGTACTCGCAGGAGATGCTGCTTGGACGATGCAAGGACAAGTAAATCGTCTAAGAAAACCAAAGGTGGGTTATCCGGATGCCACCAATTTCGAAGCATTGCTCGCCAAAACTGGCACTTTGGCTGGTGAAGTTATCTGGATATAGCCCAAAAGTCCACTGCACACCTCAAAAGGACAAAGTTTTATGCCATTGATCCGCACACAGCTTCTGCAGTTATCCTGGTGTGCCAAACACTGAATGACTCTCAGCAAAGACCACAAGGAATCCTCGCAATTGGCTCGTGACAACATGGGACATGCTAGCATCCTGAACGGTCACGACCCCATCCTTGGTAACTCGGACTACGTTGTCCCATGCCTCGACTTCAATGTAAAACTCAAGACCAAATTTCCGAGCAGAGCCACCTGAGAGTCAGGTGAGGTTTTAAATGCATCTGCAACAGAAATCTACGCAGACGGATCGAGAACAGCACTTGGAGTAGGACCAGATGTCTTTTCCTGCACTCTTGACCTATGTATTTCCAAGCATCTGCTAGATCACTGTTGTGTGTTTCAAGCTGAAATTACAGCCGTTCGTGAAGTCGTGGCCTGGTTTTCAATTAACTCAATAGATTGCAGCGCTATTGTTTTCTCTATAGACAGCAAAGCTGCAATAAAAGCCCTGGAATCGCCAACGATACGATCCAAGTTGTTAAAGCAATACCGCGAATCTCTCAACGAGGTTGCTGTCAGATGCGACGTATACCTGTGCTGCGTTCCAGGCCACAAAGATATTCCAGGCAACTGCAGAGCCGACGAACTAGCCAGAGAAGGTGCTAATGCTAACCCGACTCATACAATGGAGCCGACAGTACCCATAAACTCGATAAAGTTCCACCTGGACATCGAAGCCACCACAAAGGCAAACAATAGATGGAATAACATCAGTACATGCCACTCCTCCAAACAAATCTGGGCAGAGCTTGATCGTAGAAAAACAAAGAGACTCATCTCCTTCAACAGGCTGAAACTAAGAAAAATAATTAATCCAGGGCAGAAGACTTGGTGCAAACCTTTAACGAATTCTGTAGAAGTTGCAGGGATGAGGAGGAAGAAGAGACCATGGTTCATCTTCTGTGCAACTGTCCCGCCCCATCGGCATTGAGAAGGAAAACTTTGGGTGAATACTTCTTTCATGATCCTAAATGATCTAGCGCAACTCGATCTAAAGAGAATAATGAACCCGGGGAGGGTCAAACTGGCTAAACGGTTTGTTGTGTATCACAAAACCCATTTCTCCTCGATATGGAAACTCTATGGGTGATCACGCACCTTACAGTGGAGCGGCAAATACTCCGCATCATACCCCCCCCCCCCTTCCCCTCCTTCAAGTTTGCCCAACACCCAAAAAAGCCGGCCTGGTAAGGGCTCATACCGTTTCGTTTGCCTTTACCTCCCTTCTAATGGGAACACCGGTTCATACTCCCCTTGGTACGTGTTCATACCGCTTCGGCTACCCCTACCTCTCCTATTTCCCCCCCAAGGTTAATTCTGACTTAAGTCACCTGAGGTACGGGCTCACACCGAAACAGTTAGCCTACATCAGCGTCTTAACGAAGAATCCTTCTCGGGCAACGGCCATACTGCAATTAATTACCCCACCTGCGCTCTCCATTCCTTAAGGCCAACAGGCGATAGAAAACAAAAGATCTAAAGATCTAGTAAGACTCGACATAAAGGGGAGACAAACCTTATAGGTCCCTCTTACCACCCGGGAAGGTAGTAAGTAGAATTCCTACAGTTATTGCCATTCTCCCCATCTTTAAGCTCCCCACCTTATCACAGTGTCTTGCCTTACAGGGCTGGACCGATGTGGGCTTATACGGCTTTGGTTCGTCCCCCCGGGACCACCAGCACATAATTCCCACTGGTGCGGGTTCATACTGTTTCGGTTTCAGTTCCCGTTGCTCGTCCCCTTCCCCCCAATTCTAAAGTGAGTCCCCTGCAGTACGAGTTTACACCGAAAACGGTTACGCTACACCAGCTTCTTGCGTTAGTATTCCGCCCCTGCAAGGGCTTACACCGAATTCGGTAAGCCCTGCACTATCCCATCCTGGAGGATAATTCTTAGTAGAGAAGCAATTGACACGGACTTATACCGAAATCAGTTGCCCCTTTTCTCACATAGAAACCTTTCCTCATTGACCGCATCAAGTCCGCCCCTTCCAGCCTCAAGGCAAATTCCCATCTCGAGTCAAACAGTAAAGAGACCACCCTTTTTACAGGAATTCTTCACCCTCTATTGGGTATCTGGCCATGTTGGAATAGAGGGGAATGAAGCAGTGGACTCCTTGGCAAGACGAGGAGCAGCAGAACTCTGAACCTTTCTGCGGGATAGGGGAACACACCCTCAAGGGAGAATTCAGGAAAACAGAGAAGGTAAGCCGAGCTAAGATGTGTTAAAGCCTTAAGGTCTAAGGCAAGCAAAGGGAACTATAACCAGAGAAGATTCAAAGCATGCATCGGCTCAGTAAAAATAATCTACGCATTCTCACAGGGTTCCAAACGGGTCATTGTAAACTCAGGGAACACTTGAGGAAAATTTGTGTAACGGAGGAACCCTCTTGCAGATTTTGTGATGAGGCTAGTGAAACTCCAGAACACATTTTGCAATCCTGTGGGGCTCTGAACCACAAGAGAATGAAACGTCTGGGCCAATACCAGATACCAGACAGAGAGATACCCACCTTGGACCCACTTCTCATTATCAGATTCCTACGTGAAACTGGACTAGAGAATGTGCTATAAGGATGAGTTCTTTCAGCCAAGGTCAAAGAGGAGCACATACCCTCGGTATAATTTAGTAATGAATTATGGTGTGAGGGGTGTTCCTTTGAGGGAATTAACCTCTCCAAGGCTTAGTAGGGGTACAATAGACCAACAGGTCGCAGTGCAAAGCCGAACTAAATAATAATAATAATTCTTCAGGAAGTTTCTCACTTCTCCCTCCCCCCTTATCCCTGCTGACAGTGGTTCACACCGCAACGGTTACCCCAAGCCCCCATTATCCTCGGGTAAGCCTTCAACCAAGCAAAAAATTGATTGGTGACTTTCGGAGCAGGTTTACACCGTCACCAGGCGCGAAAGCAGGGGGCGGTTTTGGGGGTTGAAACCCTTCCCGAAATATGTGGAATGAAAAAAAAAAAGAACTGGAAAAATGAAATTCGAAACTAAAATTTTCGGATAAACATTAACTATCTTTAACATGTCCCCCAACACCCCTGGAACTACCTGATCAAAACATGGGGGCTGCTCAAGGGCAGTACCCAAAAACGTATTTCAATCATATTTTTTTAACCCCACCCCCCCCCCCCCCCCCCCCCGCAATTTTTTTCTGCGTTCGCCCCTGCCGTCACTAGTTGCCTAGACCAATATCACCTAAACGGGTAGTTGTCATTTAGGTCCAAAACATTTAGGTTCAAAACATTTTATGCAGAGGCAATGACTGCTGATGAGAAGGTGCCAAGACGTAGTGGTTAGTGTGTGTCTACGCCGGAGGCCTGGGTTCAAATGCCATCATCACCTGGGTTTGACAAGCCCTCCGAGAGTATCACTTGTCTTAAAAAACTTTTCAAAGAGCGCCGTTCGGATTCGACAAAAAATTGTAAGTCCCCTTGTATGTAAGGAAATTAACACACACCAGCGTACATTGTCGAGAAGTTGTCCCTGGTTCACCTCGAGCTGTTGCGCCACTCTTTCTCTACTGCTGATCAAAACAGCTGCCGTTATTTCTACATTCAAAAGTTCAGTAGGGATTTGTTCAAACTTCTGCTAAATGTACACTCGGCTCGATTTGGTGGTTCATACACCAAAACTATAGCCCAGATCGATCATTTCCCCCAACGGAAGAAACTCCAAAACCTTTTTTATATTCCTGACTCGCTGCTTGCGAGCTATGGCACCTTGACCTGAAGAGATCTTTTGTGCCGTGAGCGCCAGGATGGTGAGGCTAGGAGGTTATCCACTTTAATTACAAATTTAATAACGCTCCTAGCAGAGGAAGTCTAAATGTCTTCCGTACTCAATTGTTCTCTGAAGAATAATGAATTCAGCTCAATGAACCCGTTGCGTCCGTCACGTCGAAGTACACAACTGACAACTCAGTGAAATACACACGTTATGGGAAGCCACGTACGTCACGAAGTTCTTCTATAGGTCGCTTTCCATAAGAACGTGTGTATTTAACTTAGATGTTAGTTTTGTACTTCAATGTGACGGATGCAACGGCTTCATTGGGTTGCAGGCTTAAGTTCCGTCTAACACCGTTTAGGGCTGGACATACACATTGTATATGCTCAGCACGTTCGTCTTCTTCAAGACAAAGTCCGCATTCAGAATAGTCGACTATGTTGATTTTAAGGAGGTGATATCTTAACCCATTGTGTCCTAAAAGGTATTCTTAAAGGTTTTAAAAATCATGCCTGTTTCGATTGAGACAACTTTTGGCATTTTTGGTGAAGTATAATATGGTCCGTTTG
The DNA here is from genome assembly GCA_947623515.1 of Neoascia interrupta. Classification (NCBI taxonomy): domain Eukaryota; kingdom Metazoa; phylum Arthropoda; class Insecta; order Diptera; family Syrphidae; genus Neoascia; species Neoascia interrupta. Next base: position 17,830,264 of record OX392464.1, read on the forward strand.
GCCTGTCTTAGGCCTGGAGTACCCAACCAATATGAGATGCATCTAACATGCTCCCAGTTTTCTATAAATTCGCTTATCGTCGATTTGGGGTTTTGTGCAGAAAGATTGAGATCCCTGGAAAGCGGTTTCCGGGCCTTTTCTGGCTAGTTCGTCGGCTTTTTCATTGATGTCAATCCCTTCGTGACCAGAAACCCTCCACAGTTTTCTGTGGCTCCAGGAACCAAACGCTTTTGTGCCTTGAACTAAGCTTCTGTAGGGTATTGAAGCAGTGCATCACTGATTTGGAGTCAATGTGCAAGCTAGGGTCTTTTACAGCCGCCTGACTGTTCTTGTGTATAAGAATGTTTACACCTTTGATACCAGAGATGTAGATTTGGCTACGGTATTCTCGAATAGCATGGAGTTCTGCCTCAAACACACTGGGGCTTTTTACCATCGCGATTGTGGTTTTCAGGTTCGGCCCGTATACGCCGGCTCCCACTCCCGGCTCCCACTCCCACTTAAGGCTGCTTTCGCTCTTTGGTGAGTAAGTGCTAGCTCAAATTTCTCTAGCAGGAATCTTTTGTTAAAGCATGAAGCTTATAGAATGCGGTCTGTGACCGTGCAGTACATTTTAAGTTCCGGGAATTCAGGGAAAAGTGAAAGCAAGCCTGGGTGGTTGCTAAGACTTAACTTTTTAATTTTAAGTCGAATTGCCATGTTACGTGTTGCCATTTATTGTCTGAATATGTGAAGGGTTTAAGCCCAATTATCGCTTCTAGATAAAGCAGCTGTATAGGGCAAGTCCAATATATGTATATTCCGACTAAGCGAAGTCTTGTGAGTTTCCCCACAGCTATGTCATGTGGGAGGCTATATCAGAAGAGTCTTTACCCATCAGCGAAGTCTTGAACCTTTCTATTTAGTTAAGAAGATGCCAGTTGCATCAATATGTGAAAGGGTTTAAGCCCAATTATTGCTTCTAGATAAAGCAGCTGTATAGGGCAAGTCCAATATATGTATATTCCGACTAAGCGAAGGCTTGTGAGTTTCCCCACAGCTATGTCATGTGGGAGGCTATATCAGAAGAGTCTTTACCCATCAGCGAAGTCTTGAACCTTTCCACTTAGTTAAGAAGATGCCAGTTGCATCAGTCACCAGACAGGCAACCAGTTCAGGTTCCTTCTGCGTTAGCGATTAGCCATTTCAATTGGTGCCAATTTTGGATTGATGCCGTTGTCACTCTCTAAAATCACCACCTAAGCCCTCATTTTACAATAGGTTCTTTAGCCTATTTTTGGACGGACTGTTAGAACTGCTTATACCCGGAGGACTTCTCTCTTAGAAGGACGTCAATTTTCAGTAGTACCTCCGACACTTGACGTTGTGGTATGAGATGAACAAAGGTAAATTGTAGAGGGGCACCATCAACCTAATAATTTCTCAGCAGCGAGCTCCGATATAATAATTCTTTGGACATTAAGCAACTTCTTCTTAATTTGATGTACACTCCCTTGTGATAGATCCTCCTTTGCTGTGTAATAGGCTAATACTTTCAGAAGTCCCACAGCTTCTCGGTACGCATCAATACTCACAACCAGATCATCCACATGGTATTGTAGTCCCAGGACTTCTTTAGCGTTTACTATTGTTGAAAAATAAAACTGTGTGGCTTGAGAGCAAGTTGCGCCAAAGGTCATGACAGTCATTCCACAAGTGTCGGGATCGTCGTTCGTCGCCTTCTACCAAGGTATTTTCTCAAATTGCTTTAAATGCACAGACTCCAAATCATCAACTGCAAACAATAGTTCTTTTATATGGTTGAGGTGATTGTCCATGCCAACGATTAAAATATTGCAGCTCAAGAGTTGGGATTGCTTACAAAATTTGAAATTCCTCATAGCTTTTGTATAAGGCTTCCTCGCATGTGTTGTGTATCCTGTTGCCCTTCCTTGCATTAACATATGCCATGTTAACATACATACGTAAACCTTAACATTGATGTAAAATATGGATAAATACACGTAAAATGGTTCCTGTGTGACAAGTCTCCTAAAATATTTCCGAGAATGACATTGGCTGGTGTTTGGGTCTTTCCTGACCATAACCACTCGTCGGTGTTGTAATGGAAAATGTTTAATCGGTGTTACTGACCAGCTGCAGGGGTTAATTGAAAGAGCCCACATTCACAGAAGTGAGTGCACAAACAATGGACATCTCCCTTGTTGTATGGTAAGGATGCGGTACTAGGCAGTTTGCTCGGATTTGGTAGTGACATTGTTTTCGTATAGGTGTACAATGTACAACCCTGGTGTGGATCAAAACATTGGCCACTAGTTAATGTGAAGGTTGGTTTTGAAACATCAACCTCGGCAAAGCTATTTGAAAAGGACTTTTTTGAAGCTGCACCTTTATATCACCGTTGAAAATGACGCAAGCAATTCGGAGAAAAAAACACATATGTATACATGACCAAAAGCAAACCCGTAATGAGGAGTCCCAAACGGCTCACCACAAAAAGTCTCATATTTCGGACAAACAAACACATCTTCTCTCTGCGGGCCAATAGTCAAGTGACCATGACCCATGAACTTAATTACACATTTCACGAACAATTAAAGATACTGTATCTCGTCGGCTATAACTTTAATGAAAATATTTAATTAAATGCACATTCTGACTTTTACTCTGTGTGTAGGAGCAACGAGGCAAAAAAAACCGAAGAGAAACACATTTAATTCTTTAGCCTGGGCGTATATGTACGGACGTGTTGCTCCGGCTCCAAGTAGGTATCCCCCGAGCAGTGTCGATGTGAATATGGAAACCGACAATCGTTTCGGCCTTTAAGAGAATGTAGGTATATAGCTGTACGTTTTTATCATTCAGGACACGCTGCTTAAATAGCTACTCCTGCGTCATATACATACAGACTTGAACACCAAGCAGATGTTATTTCGACAGAGTCGATTGTGATTCTCGGTTTTTTTTTTTCATCCCACAATGCCTCAACCTTCAGCACGCTTTATCCGAAATTATTTCATTTAATCGCAAAGATATTCCGAGCCAGCAGCAGCATAAGAGAATCATCGGCTCATTGTGTCCACACATCCATACGCATATGGCCACACATTAAAACCATTCACAGATCCATTGCCATTGAACCGCATGACCAACAACAGAACATCTCCTTCCATGACAGCGACTACTACGGACAACGACGACGGGAAACAATCAGACATTCTATCATGGATGCTGGCTGGATGGAGTGCGGGTGCATCTAGTGGTTGGTCACCAGCCGGGGCTATCCGCAGAAAGACAAACACATCTCCATTGGCGCATAGACGGAACCAATGTGTGCAAGGAAGACCACTTGGCCGCCAACTTTGCCGTCATCGTCAACACCGACGACAACGTACTCTCCCCGGAGCTGGAGCTATAACAAACGATTCCATTCACTAGGCGACTTTTTTTCATTTAATCCCACAGCAAAGGGGATGTGGGGTGGAAGTTGACCCAAGAATACACACTTCACGTATAGCCTCTATCGTCGGCACCGCACGAGGCCGCAGATACAGGGATACCATGGGAAAAGAATCGCCTCCTTCTGGCTCGGTGCTCAGATTTCAGATCGACAAATGTACACATATAGAATACACACAGCCAACGGTCGGAGGGAAAAGGGTGGTCAATATACTCTGGGTGTACTTCTTTGTGGAGTCGATTTTTCTAAGCCGAGAACTGTCTGTGCACTTAAGAAAGTCCAAAGTTGAATGAAATCAAACCTTTGTAATCCACTGAGTACATGATGTGTTGACTCATTCACGCGAAGATGCATTGCATTGCATTCATTTTGAGCGCCACCCGCTCTTTGGCCCGATTAAGCCATCCGCACCACTTATTCCAGAGAGTTTAAAAAAAAAACAGGGAGAAGAAAAATAGTAAAACTAATCCATGTGCTTCTCGGGGAACTGATATCTCAGAGTAAACATGTTTGCAAAGTGCTTTCGATCTCAAGCCATGAAAACGAGAAAAATTCTGCAAGTATTTTCCTTTTACTGATGCTGTTAAAAAATCATCCTTTTGTCGGGAGACATCAATCAAGAAAGGAAGAAAAACCTTAAAACGTTATTTGGGACAGATCCCAAGCGGATTTTAGGAGCCCTGTTTATACTCGACGCAGACTGTCACACAAGACGAACTGCCAGTAATTACTCTGGTCGAAGGATTTTTTTGCTTTTTTGGTCAAGATATGGAGAAGAGAGTTAAATGTGTGTGGGACGAATTGGTATTATTGTATTTTACTTTGATGGATTTCGGAAGATGCATATTGACTGCAAGTCGACCTTCAATGTAGCAGCATTTTAGTCGACATTGGTTCAATTCGAGCAAAAAATTAGATGAAGTTTTACGGAATTATATTAGGAAAAGCACAATATGAGAAGTTGGAGCTCGTTTAGCCCAATTTGATAGTCACCACTTTAAACCATATTATAAAAGGCCCACACAAGGGTTTATAGGCTCAGGAAAAAAAATGGTTTATGCCACTTTCAGACTATAAGAGAATCCAAACAAAGAGGGCCTGCAGCACATTTCAAAGCAAAGAGCTATAATTCGTCCGTCAATCATGCTGAGTAAGAAAAATTTTGAAAGCACTGCCGCGCCGCAGGCTCAATGATGTCCCACCTCCGCCTGTCAGAATGACTTAAATCAGCTCGGCCTTTTTCGTTCATGGAAATATGGTCCTTTTCAATTTAAAGAAGAAACTAGAAGCGATGCTGGAAAACAAAACACAGGATGATCGCTTTTGGTTGCGTACCTCCTCCGGCAATGGTTCCTACCGAAATCGATTTCCCTTGCACTCTCCCAACCTTGAGCCTTACTTACTTAAGGGGTAATATGGTACACCTATTAGAACAGAACATGTTAAATTCTATGAGGTAGAAGATCAAGAATCCAGCTAGACTCGACTTAAAGAGGATATTGACACCTAAATGGTGAACCACACAATCTGTCCCTCTAAACCACTCGGGAACTCAATAGTAGTACATTCAGTTAACGCCATTACCTGCCATCATTGCCCCCTCTCCCACACCAACATACCCCAAAGACTTCCATAAAAGAACTATTCTAGTACGGTCTTATGTTCCTTCGGTTGCGCTCACATATCCGCCCTTACGGGAACACTGATATATATTCCCACGGGTTCAAACCGTTTCGGTTACCCCTACCTTTCCCATTCCCTTAAGGGTTAATTCTGGCTTGAGTCGTATGAACGTTAAGTACGGATATACACCGAAGACGGCTACCCTGCATTCAGCGTCTTACCTAAGGATTTTCCCCCAATTTCATATACCGAAATCGGTACTCTTTGTACTCTGCGATCCTTGAGGCAAGTTCTTACTTGAGAAGCAATAGACATGGACTTATACCAATAACGGTTGCCCTTGTCATGTAAAAATACTCCTCACTGACCCACCACTACCTTGTTGATGCCGGATCCCACCGAAAAGGTTACCCTCGACCTCAAGTAATTTCCTGCACTTCATACTAGCCCCCTCCCATTCTCAAGGCAAATTCCTTGCTGGAGTCTATAATGGCCACGAGACCCTTTACTTCCGAAAAATCTTTCACTACTCTCAGAAATCTTTCACTGCTCTCTTCAGAAAAATCTTTATCAACTCCTCGACTCTGCTGACAGTGGTTCACACCGAAACGGTTACCTCCAGCCATTCACTAACCTTTTTCTGGTTACCCTTTTTCGCTTACACCGATTGTGGTTGCCTCGACCTCTCTCCCCCAAAACGGGTATAGTTATCATTAAGGTCTTCGGGCTGGTAGCTCAGCTCTTTCAAAGTGGTAACACAATGAACCGCCTTCGGTCTAAGAGAGTCCCTCCCTAGCGGTGACAGCCACCTAATCTAACAAAGCTCAATCAATATTGATGTCAATCACTTGCATGTTTCCAAATTTAATCTGTACGAGTAACACACCGAAAAAATGCCGAAAAATAAAACAGCTCTGATTTTGAGTGATGAGCAAAAGCACTTGAGCAAAAGAACTTGAGCAAAAGCAATTGATGTGTGTAAAGGGTAGATTGACGAAAATATTAGCACGGGCGCGAACAAATTGAAAGTCCGGTTGTTAAACTAGAAATCTATGTCAATCATTTTAACTGTGTAATGCAAGGAGTGAGATAAGTCTACATGCAAACGATGTTTGACTCGATCAATCTAGCCCTTGCACACGTCAATCTGCAGGACGCTCATCATGCAAAGTCTAAATTGTCTAAAATTGCTTTTTGTCAACCAAATTCAATCAAATTTTTGTGATATTATGATGATAAAGATAAATTTTCGCAAACATATGAAAGTGATTGACGTCAATCGATTGACCGTGTTAGGGCCGCATAAGTCTAATTACGATAGACGAAAGTGTAGGTACCAGATGACATTGATTTCAAAATTAACCACCGATGGATTCTTAACACGGTCAATTGATTTACGTCAAGCATCGTGTACGTGGAGATTGATTTAATCCCCTACCAAATTCAATCAATTGACAATTTTTTTTTTGTTAAGCTTCCGTAGCAACCGAGCAGTCAATTATTTTTGAAGATTCATGTTTCCTCGCGGTCCTTTCAAACATAATATTATTATTTTTTATGTCAATCTAGCCATTTGTCAGCATGTTACAATTATTATTTTTTATGTCAACATAACAGTCAGCATGTTTTTCGTCAATGTTGTTTGTCATTTAGCTTCAATCACATGAGTGTGACGCATACAGATAATTTTTTACATAATTGACTGTGCATGCACTGACGTCCTTCGATTGACCATGAAACAGCCACGAGGGGTCTGGTTATAAAGCTCTCTCGAACTTTGAAACATCGCTAACAAAACAAAATTCCTGTTATCATCGCTAACTAATTTGTTCCTGGTGCCCAAATATTTCCATTCAACTGATGCTTAGAAAGTAGAAGAGCCATGTCCTGACTACTCACAATAACCACGCCAGCTTTTTTTGGCGCCAACAAGCACTCTCATTTGTTTTTCGATTCCAAACGAAAAATTGTAGGCAAAAAAATTGCCCCTTTTGTCGAGTGGAGCGGCTTGGAGTTATGCTGCCAAAGTGCTTTAAAGCACTCGAATATCATCTGAAAGTCTAAGCAGGGGGAAAGTTAAGCCTGCAACGTTCATGGATTAAAGGACTGAGTTTAAACTTCTTGACTTCAGTACATTGAGACCCAATGAATCCCTGAAATTTTCTGATAAGAGAAGCAAGGCACTATAGCCTTGGTGTAAGTTCGACGATTACCTCGACGAGAACTCGATTCGAAAGTTCGTGTTTTATAGAACACGATTCGGTAGACGATATGCTGTTTTAGAGAAAGGAAATTTAAGTAGGCAGAATTTAAGCAAATCGTACTTGTTTGTACGGACTGAGGCCTAAATTCGCATCCAAGGATGTCAAAAGGTGGTAAAAGTGGGTCAGTAGTTGGGCCAGTAGTTCCGTCTAAGCTCTCTATATTATAGAAGCAAACTCCAACAGTACAACCTACGAAGTGCTCTTCCCTTTTTTAAAACCGATTTGGCTTTCTTCTAAAATTTTGGAAGTTTTACACGCATTAACACCGCTGTGTTCCTTAACAAGGGACCTTTGTCACCTCTGTTTTTCATGTTCTGTATGAGTTCCATTCAAGTCCTGAAGAGGAATGTCTCAGTTTAAAGGCGTTGGGAGCAAGTAATTTTCTTTTCATTGATATCTCAGCCATTGTCACTCTTGCGCCCGCCTGCAGATCACACAAGAAAAACCATAGTCTCTTTAATGGTCCTTGTCATGCTTCTAACCTTTCATGTATTTAAAAAAAATTTATAGAAGGTCCTTGATTTAAAATAATATTAAGAATAAAGTTACCCATCCTGCTAAACTATACAAAGTGTTTCCCTCAAGTTTCCCCCTAGCGTCAAGGACATCAATTTATAGATTCTGATCTATTTTTATGAGAAAAGTGATTTCAAATTACGAAAAGCTCCTTAAATTTGCAAGGGCTTTCCTCAAAAGGTATACCTTTGCCGATTTACAAATTTTCTAAGTACATTTTATTTAAGCAAGTTATAACGAAAAATACCCTTAATTGCTTGGGTCGCATTACTAGTGAAATTCCTTACGTATATGAAAGAAGGCATTTGCATAAGAAATTTCCTCTGTCCAAAAGAAAAGATATCTCCATCAATAAAAATAGTCCTTGGTAGGTACCAACCTTATTTGCTTTTACTTTTCGGCGAAAAATTTATTTAAAACGCGTTTTGACCAGAGACAAATTCTCCTAGACTCACTTAAGTCCTTCAATAAGTCGAAACAAATTGTTCCAAGAATAGAGCATAGAATTGCAGGAGGTTTTTATTGAAAAAGAAAAATTCCACAAAAACGGACTCTTATCCTATAGAAAAAATAGCCTTAAAAATGTTCATCCTGTTCTGATGTCACTGACGTCACTTTATGCCAAATGAAATGAAAAATAATTCAATTTGACCTTCGCTTACTACCTAGAACTACTGAGATTTGGTATAGGCAAAAGTTCTAGATTCAAGCAATCCTTTTGCCCTTTCTTCTGTTACACATTAATTGACATCATTGTCAACCGGCAATTGAAGCTCATTTTGTCCAATTTCCGTTGCGAAAAGTTCTCTTGTCTCTCGCAAATGGACAGTGGACAGAGCAGGACTTTCAATTAAATTATTTTCATTAGAAAAATGTAAATTCGTTTTAGCGTTGCTTACACCCAAGCACATGCAGCATCCTGGCGTCCTGAAAATGAACGTCAAAAAATGCACAAAACATAAAATATGGGTGGCACCAGCCTATCCAGGATATCATCATCGCTGTGGTTCTGATTCATATCCTGCCAACTGGATCTCAGTGCGGCACTGCCATGCCATGATGGTGCGCCCCTTGTTCTTCTCTGCTTCGCAGGACAAAAGTAGATTATTCAATTCGAGTTGTGCATGTCTCCATTTTATTTTTGTGACATTTTTGTCTGCTTGCAAATCGAAAATGCGAACCGATTTCTTTTTCCTCATTGTCGTCTCTCTGTGTGCTCTGTACGCTGTATCATGATTTAAACTACTGAATCCTTCGGAGAATAATTGCGCCCGAATTGGGTCGCATCCCGGTGACATTTGCTGGGCGAAAATGCGACTCACTTTTGATATCCTTTAGCGTTGCAATTTGCGATGCGAACGAACGAAAGCAGAGACTTGAGCTGCAGCAGCTAAAAATGACAAAAAAAAAGAAGAAAAAAAAGGGAGGGGTGGGGGGGAGAGAATCTACACAGTATCTGGGTGTTCGGGATACCCGCGCTTTAGAAGTCAAAACAAAGGCAACGATTGTGTGAAGGTGGCCCAGGCCGAGAACTGGAGACACCCAGGAAGAGAAATAATGTAATGTTATCTTCGGGTGGATTATACATACACGTACCTTTGGCAAAAAGGACTATCCCCATTCTCATCCTCATCCTTATCCTCGACCTCTTCCATAGTCGAAGCGAAATGAAAAATGAAACGAAAAGTTCAGAAAAACTAAAAAGGACCAAAGTGTAGAGCACAAACACACAGGACTCAGGGGAACTAGTAAAAAAAAAACCATCTGGAAAGAGCTTTCTGCGATAATCTTTTATCATCTTTGACATTGCGACAAGTGACTTTAATTCACTGAAATTCTATTCGCAACTTAAGGAATTGTGAAAGGATAAGGAACGAATATAGAAGAAAAGTCACAATTGGAGAAAGGAGCAAGTAAGAAAAAAAAAAAAACAATACGGACGGAGACCATCAGCGACACTGTGTATTGCATAAGCCCTTTAGTTGTCATTGTCACTGGCCGTCAGTCTGGCATTTGTTTCATGGCAAGAATGAACGATGAACGAAGAACGCTAGAGCGGATGAAATGCAATTGCATTTTAATTTTGTAATTCACATTGGAAGTGGGTCAGGAAGGACACTATGCCCAGGATATGGCATAGACTTTTTGCCCAACCAATTAAGCGAGATGGGAAGTGTCTGTCTCTGCATATTTTCCTTTGAGCATAGCAGCTGTAATGAGCCATAAGAGTGATGATTTTCTTAAAGGGTATCTTTTTGATTCGTTGATCTGTTAAGCAGCATCAGTTCGTTTTTTTACAATTCACACAGGATGTCCTTTGCAAAGCTTGTGGACCGCTCCTAATTAACTCTTTGCAAGAAAAGGACATGCTCTTGGGAGATAACTTGACTAATTTTTCACGACATATTTAAAAATGTGCCTTTGACTCCGGAATTTGTGTTTTTATTCATGATAGCATCATTTGCGGCAACTTGAATTGGAGTACTTATATTCTTCCTTTGATTACCTAAACTTACCAGTTACCCCAGTACAGATTATCATGCGCTCCTTTAATGTATATCCAGCAAAATATACACGAACTTTGAATAGACCTAATTTGCAACTTCCCCAAATCCAACAATGAGTTAAACAAGAGTTATATGTCTCCGTAACCCCAGATTTAAAGTGGGGCCTTTCATCATAAGGGGACTTACAAACATCTCTTATATTTTTTGGCTTCTGTTTAGGCAATATTTTCGGAAAATTTAGTTTTTGCGAGGTTCTAAATTTTCCGCATTATTTCATTATTGCGAATATTTCATTGGGTGTTCTTTCCACCAGCCCTCTGTAGTGTTTGCTTCAAATGTCGCACAAACCAACGAGATATGGCATAGCTCGCACAAGCCCCTACATACTTTGAAACTGAACAAACTGAAAAGCTTACAAAAACCAGCGGTCGAAGTATCGATAGAAAAAACCAGTGAGTAAGTTCTACATTGTGTACGCAGAAGTTACAGTCCGTAAAACAGACCGTTGAATACCCCATCCTATCCCACATTGTAAAATGCTGATGGCATAGTTATTTTTTGACATTTTATAAGTAATGCAAACTTCGAAAAGGGGCGTGGTCCAACCGCCCCTAATTAGAAACCACGTATATATCCAAGTTACACTTAAATGTACGTAAAAATGCAATTTTTTGGTTCAAATTCAATATTTTTGAAAAATCGACCCCTAAAAGGGGGTGTGGCTAAAAACTTTATATAAACGAAATCTGGACTGAAGTCTCGTTTACCTAACGTGCTACTTTTTTTGTTTCATGCTTTCCTAAATAAGGCTCAAGGCCAGTCAAAATTAAGTTTTTCTGGAAAATGTTAGGTTTTTCTTCAATAGTGCCTCCAAATATGGGCGTGGCCCAAAGTCTTGTATTAACAAAATGTGGAACTAAGCGTTTTCTAAATAAAATATTATGCAATTTTTTTTCAATTTCGAGCAAAAATATTGAGTTATCTACATTTGAAAATTTACCCTTAGAATAGAAGCCACGCCCACTAGAGGAGGTTTACCAATATTAAATTTGTCTTTTTTGTGTCTTACATTCATTAGGAGATGCTAAATGTCAAATTTCAGCCTTTTAGAACGTCTTACAGTTATGAAAACTGCGGAGGTAGTTGCACATTTAGACCGATTGTGGGCGTGTCTTTGGGCGGATTTCAAAAATTTTTACCCTTGTATGACGTGGACCTTACGTACGAAGTTTCAGCACCCTAGCTTAAAATTTGAGGCCTAAAAACATGTGACATACAGAAGGACGGACGGACGGACGGACGGACGGACGGACGGACGGACATGGCTCATTCGATTCGGAATTCGGTCTCGATCATATGCCCTTAAGGTCTGGGGGGTCTACCATTATTATTTCACCGTGTTACAAACTATGTGACAAACTTAATATACCTCCTATCCTATGGGATGGGGTATAAACATTTAGATTTTCGACCCGCAATTCGTTTGTGGACATAAAATTGTTGATTGATGTGATCTTATGGCTCACAACACCCAATTTCACACATCCAAACATGCATTTACCCCAAAACCAACAGTGAGTTCACGTAGCATTCGTTTGTGTGCTTACAAACGCTCTGGCTTAAAGCGAAATAAGCTGCGGCTTTGCCTTGTTATACCCTACCCAGGGTATATTAAGTTTCGTGTACAGTTTGTAACGCAGTGAAATAATCACAGTAGACCCCTGAGACCTTTTAGAAATATGAACGGGACCGACAGGTGAATCGATTAAGCCATGTCCGTGCGTCCGTCCGTCCGTATGTAAACAACTTTTAGGCCTTTTTTTATAATTTACTCGCGAATAAAGGGATTGGCTACCCTTTTAATGTTACACATCTCACGAGCGGAAAGGATTAGAAAAAGAGGAAAAGGAGGAGAGGTACCGATGCACTCTTGTTTTGAACAGTTGCGGGTTGTAATGTGACGGAAAGACTGAACGTGGGAGAACATTCCACATTCGCGTTGAGCGGCTTATGAAGGAACTTCTAAACTTGACTGTACGTCCGAAAGTGGGCTCGGGGGTAAACTGATGTGCAGTATCACGGTTGAAAGTCTTAAGGGGCGGAATGCAATTGGCTATTTCGATGGAACACTGTTTGTGGAAAAGGCAATAGAACAGTGAAAGGCAAGAGACATTGCGTCGATGTTCTAATGAGTCAATTGACTGCGCAATATTTCTGTCTCCAAATAGTTTTATCGCCCGTTTTTGTATCCTGTCTAGCAGGTGCAATGCTGTTTTTGGAGCACCAGCCCAGACGTGGGAATTATATTCCAGCTTGGGGCGGATGTCAGAATCAGAAGGGGTGAAATATTTCTTACATCTTTTGAGAAAACCTAGGCATTTCGCAGCGTTCTTGGCGACGTCAAATATGCGGTCATTCCAACTAAGGTTTTTATTAACACACATACCTAGAATGGAAAGCGTTTCGGTTTCGTGGATGCAAGTGCCATTTATGGATAAAGGCCTTAAATTTTAAGCTAGAGAGCTGGAAATTGGTGAATTGGCTGGAAGTCCATTGGACCAGATCAAGTTTGAAAATAAGTTGAATCCGCCCACAGACACGCCCACTACAGGCTTATTTTTTTCAATTTTAAGCTATGTTAAAATTGTGCTAGCACTTTAATGTTTGGTATGTAACATTGCCTTGTAATTGTTTTTGAATTGAAATTGGACTAAAAAATCATATGACGAAATTTGTAGATATTAGCATTTGCTAACTTTTTTCCCCCGCCCATATATGCCCCCGCCCACTTTTGAGGGCGTGGCATTAAAAAAAAGTGATTTTTTGAGTTAAAAAAGCGGAGTTTTAGGCCGAAACGTATGCAACCACCTAGTATAGAGCATTCAACAGTTATATATCACGCCCAATTTTTGGAGGCATGGCAATTTCCTTTTTTGGAAGGGTAATGTATTTTGCAATCTGTCACAGATGGACTGAAGTTTTTACATACGCGCTGTTGCATTTTCCCACTTGTTTTTCTTTCCTATCAATTTTTGAGCAAGGCTAAGGTACACATTCAAATTAGTTGTCTAGAGGCCGCTCATTAAAAGGATGACAGTCTAAATTCTTTTGCTTTCTTCGATCCGAGTGGATTTGATCGTATCCAAGTTCTAACATCATCTTCTCTCCGTCAATTAAGAAGGTGAGCCATGGAAGATCAGGAACTCCAGAGGATTTAAAAATTCTATATGTCTTTTTTTATATGTTGTCCTCCTGCTAGTTTTAATGTCTGTCTATCTCTAAAGTCTGGTGCTATTTCTAAAGTTCTTCATATACATAATTATTTCGAAAGAATTTAATTTGGACATGGACGCACATCTAGGATATGGAAAAGAAGTAAATTATGATCGGCTCCTTAAAATATTTAGATTAATTTTCAAAAAAGAAAAGTCTTCGTTTGCCGACTGCGCCAAGCTAACGATACCAACATCATCAGGACTGCCGTGCAAGAACTGGTTTTTTTACATATTTATTAAGCGGACTCCTGGCTGATTCACAGTGCCTTCAATTCTCTACGGTTGGCAGAAAACTGCTTCCTGTGGTCCGGATCAAGCATCGGCGAACTGAAGTTCGGTCTCTGCGTCAATATCTAAATTTTTATAATTTTTTACATATTCGATATAAAATGGCTTACAATGGCTTTATGTTCAATAAACAAGGGTACGTTTTTCTATCTAGCTACTCAGCCTCAAGAAATCTACAATTAAGGAAAATATTTTTCATGTGGCGCAGTCCGTTAAAGTTTTAGGACATCCATTAATAATGTTATGCAAGATTTTTTGTATCGATATTACACCATTGTTACTTTTAGATCTTGTGTGTCAATGGTTTCCGTCTTGCTCCTTAAAGCAGAATAAATGTCCAGCTTATTTCCGAAATTTCAAAAAAAAAATCAAAAAGCCGTGGAACAAAATTAGTAGATTTTCTGTGATTCTTTCTTTTTTTTCTGACTTACTCAGGTGGTTCGACACTTCTAATTTTTCACAAAATATTGTTAAAAGTTCCGGTATCTTTCCTAATTCATTTGTCTAACGTTGCTGCTCTGGCAGCGAATAGTGCTTTTCTGTGGGTTCTGGTCCTCGATTGGGTGCTTCCCCAGATGGCAGAAAGGGGAATGCTTACCAGATATGCACCGGTAACCAGGCATAGAAAAAAGCCGGGGGGGTTAGGTTACGTTGGGTGGCTGCCCCCGCTAGGCAGGCTCACACTTAGACCAAGAGAGGTCCATTGTGATACTACTTAAAGGACCGGGGTTACCAGCCCGAGGACCTAAATGACAACTACTCATTTGGGTGGGAGTGGTCTAGGCAACCTGTGACGGTGTGAACCTATACCGAAGGTCACCAATCGATTATTGATTGGTTGAGAACTTGCCCGAGGGTAATGAGGGCGAGGGGGGGGGGGGGGGTTACCCCCCTTAAAAAAAAAAAAAAAAAAAAAAAAAATTGCCTTGAGGATGGGAGGGGCGAACTTGATGCGGTAAATGAGGAACAGTTTCCATGTTAGAAAAGCCCGGCAGGGGCAACCGATTTCGGTATAAGTCCGTGCCAACTGCTACTCTGCTATGAATTATCCTCGAGTATGGGAGGGTGCAGAGGTAACCGAATTCGGTGTAAACCCGTGCATGGTGGGGAGTACTAGCGCAAGAAGCTGGTGCAGGGTAACCGTCTTCGGTATAAACCCGTATCACAGGCGACTCCCGTTAGAAATGGGGAGGGGAAGGGGACGTGGAACAGGAAATTAAGGGCAACCGAAACAGTATGAACCCTTACCAGTGAAATTTTGTGCCGATAATGAATGGGGAATGATGACAATGGGGAATGTTTCGCGCTCCACTGTGAGATGCTTGCTCGCCCATAGAGTTTCCATATGGAGGAGGGAAGGGTTTTGTGATACACAATTAGGCGTTAAGCCAGTTTGACCCGGAGATAAAGGTAATTATCCTCTTTAGATCAAGTCGCGCTAGATCATTTAGATCATCAGGGAAGTATTTACCTTAAATTTTCCTTCTCAATGTCGATAGGGCTGGATCGAATTGCACAGAAGATTAACCATGGTCTCTTCTTCCTCCTCATCCCTTAAACTTCTACAGAAATCGTAGAAGGGAGCACTAAGTCTTCTGCCATGTCGCCCTACCAGACAGTGGCCTGTGAGGGGCCCAATTATCTTTCTAAGATTCAGCCTATTGAGGGAGGTGAGGCTCTTTGTTTTCCTACGATCTAGCTCTGGCCAGATTTGTTTGGAGGAGAGACATGTTCTGATGTTATTCCACCTGTTGTTTGCCATTGGGGCGGACCAAAGCCAGCAAAAAAAGAACAACCAATAGCGTCTACCTCAGAATGAGCGGACTCTTTTATTATAATATGCTCCTGATCAAGGGGTTATGACTACACTTAAAATGCGTAGAACATCCCGAGCGGAAAGAATTTGAGGATAGAAAAGATATAAGAAGAAAGTTATTCTCGATCCAACACAAGCACTGATGAGCCAAGCGAAACCTCTGCACAGTAACACCAAAGCTTACCTTCGCAAGTGTTATGCCTTTACGGAGAAAAGCAATAGTATAACGAGCAGAATATTTCATAAGACCATATGGCATGCATCTTATTGTTGTCCATTCTATTTTTTTATTGGGAAGAGAAAAAGGTGTTTTGTATTCGGCCGACCCTAACCGGGTATCAGACGACCAGGAAGCCGCTTATTTGAGAGACAGACGCTTCTGTATTTTTTTTTTGTGACTGGTTTTGGTCCGATCTGGATATTTTTCCTACCGGTACCCACCATATCTGCTGAGTATTCCCCTATTCGCCGCCTAGTCAGGCGCCTAATTGGGGACCAGCAACCCCAGAAGGTAGAGCCTCTGGTCGGCGTCTGTTATCCAGGTTTGGAGTCTGCCGAATATAAGACATTTTTTTCTCTTCCAATATGCCCCCAGAATGGCTATGGACAACAATTAAATTTATGCCAGATGTTTTTATTCAATACTCTGCAGGTTATATCATTGATTTTCTCCGTATAACCGGTATTTCTCCGTATTAAGGCATCACATTTGCTGGGGTAAGGTTTGGTGTTTCTGTGCAGGACTTTCATACTGGCTTATCAACGTTTGCGTTGGATCGAGACCGAGAGTATAACCAGCACTGACCGTATAGAAGCCGCACGTCCACTTGAGAGTAAAGCTACTGCGAGCAGCTCTCAGGCCGATCACGAGAGTCCCGAGAGTACTCGCAGAGAGTTGATTTTGTACTCTCAACTTCCCGACTCCTTGAAAGTCTCTCTCTACGAGTTATTTTCGTGACTCTTGGGAGTGGTCTGAGCGCTACTCGCAGTAGTTTTATACTCAAGTGGACGCGCGGCTTTAGAATTTAATATTCAGGAATAGAAGGATTAAAAACTAGCACAGTCGACAGGTATCTTTGTATCTTTGTATTGTAGACAACGTAAAACAGCTTTTAATGGTTTTTCGTCCAATGGCAAGTGAAAATTTTTCTATCTACTCAGGTTTACAATTAAGGAACAATTGGATGGGGCGCAGTCGGGTTTAAGAAATCTAATACTTATGGAGTTTGATGAAATATCGAATTGGCGTGGATGGTTCTGATCTGAGGTGGATAGTTGCTATCAGCATACATCCCTTCACTTAGATTATGCTATCGGACAACTCACGTATAAAACCACGACTTCTGCGTAAAATTTACTAAAAATTTACAACATTCCCGAAGGAACCTATTTTGCATTCAAAATATCCGACTATATCGTGTCTGTTTCCTACGAATTGGATGACGTCTGCCTGTATTTACAAATATGGTCCAATTACCGAGCCAGACGTTCAACTCATGAAATTGAGTTTTGACTGGCATAATCCCTGTGTCAGGAACTTTCCGAAGCTTAATGCATCCCTACTGCCAAAGTCAGCAGGCGTGGTCAGAACTCGATCTGATTAACGCAATGAATTTCCGTCGCATCAGCGAAATTTTCAAATCCAATTGCCACCCATATCCAGCAGACTGCATTTAACCTTCTGTGCATCCTATGCAATTGAGTTCCAGGCTCGAGAGCCCATGCCATCATGCATGCAAAACACAGCGCACTCGGTCACTCTTGTGACAGTGGAAATGTGCAAACACCTGGAACTCGGGTCATCGGGGGTGCACTCTGTTAATAGTCAGCAATTGTATACTTACGCTTGCTGAATTACAAATTGGTCCTTTACCGTTAATTATGTTCTCGCCATAGAGATTGCACAGCTTACGCTAATGTGAGCCTGTTGTGTGTCTCCCTTTCCATGGGATAATTATACAATATTGATGGCAAATATTGCTACAAGGACGCTATTTTCGCCTGATTCCGCGCTTTCGTTTGAGCCTTCCGTTGTCGTTGACAGTATGGGAAGCGATGCGTTAGGCAGGATCGCAGCGACCGGCTATTGATTCTGTTTTTGTTTACGGCCCACAGCCGCTGGCCAAATTCTTAACCAGTTGAAAATTTATTGCATCACACATGGCTGGTCATGTCATGTTGATACATTTTGACTAAATCAAATCAAATACATTATCCGGGCTACCAAAACAAGGACATGTTTCAGCATGGAGGTGCGGAACGTGGGGGCTCTTCCTCCCTGTCAATGTCAACTGGTGATAATTTTACAGAATTGGTTGCACGTCTGTATATGAGTGATTTGGGGGGAAGGGTGGTTGAGGGAGCACTTTTGCGTAGGCGAAGGACACAGCCCACTCCGCGAACACATGAGAGATAATCAGCTTAATTGTTATTGGCCTTTATTGGAAATAATTAGTGTCCTGGACGGTTTTACGGGTAGCCGCATGATTTATTATGATTTAATAGAATTTGCAATTGTACCGAAGAGCGCGCACTGTTATGGCGATTCGCCTGTTAGTTTGGGCCAAAGAGTTATTGCCGTCGTTGCCAGTTTGATAGCTTTGAACAATCGACTCTCGTGTGTGCGGGTGTGTGCGAGTTATATCGCTGTGAGGAGTACTAATTTATTTCCGCTATGCGAGTGTAGAGGCATGGTATTTAATGGAATCGCTATAATAATATTTTACAAATTGGATTTGTTCGCCAGTGCACCTAAAGCATGGGTCAGTTTATAGTTGGAAGATTAACGAACCGTGTCACCGAAGGCGCTTCACAGAACGATATTAATGGGTTGATTGCCTGTCAGTGTCTGAATGCACGTCACATTGGTGCAATAAATATGGCTGGAGGTTTGAAGAGCTTTTAAGGGGCGGGACAGATATCAAAAGGTCATGGCTGTTGGCATTTAAAGTCCTTAAAGCAACGCATCAGGCTTAAAGGTGACAAGCTCTGCAACATCGATTGTCTAACCATTGCCTCACCATTCGGAATTACCAAAAATGTTAAGTTCTCTGCATATGGAGAATATAGACATAAAATGCATACTTGTCCGTACCACGTTATAACTCATGCCGAGCAGTAACGGTAGATGTTTTTTCCTCTCTTGTTGATAAGTTTAAATTTCTCAATGTTTTTGAAACTCACACATTTTTCATCATCAGGCAGGCCTTAAATTTTGTTAATGGCCAAGAATTTTAGTTTAAACCATCGAGTGTACCGACTGCGCCACTGCAAAGAAGACTGCAGATCAATAGTAAGCCAACTTCACATCTTGGGAAAAGCTTTTGGCGAAGTTTTTTAACGATCGAAGTAAATTTGAGCGCTTCATTTGGTTGGTTTTTATTTATTCCTGTTTCGACTGCGCCATAATTGCTCTAGTGGTAAATTGTTCAAATTCAGGTAGAAGAAAACCTACGTATTCATAGGGCATAAAAAAATGGCCAGTTGATAATAAAATCATTAAAAGATATAAAAAAAAATATATTGGTCTACACGAAAAAGGATAAGACGAGCTGACTTTTGGAAATCTAATTTAGAGAAATGTTTGGTATTGAATACGATGAACGTTTTGAATTGAAGTAATTTTTGAAATTTTTTATCTGGAGTGATTAAGGCAACGAAAAGTTTTCCTTACATAAGTAAAGTCAAGAACGTTTTTTAAAAAAAAAAAGCTTTTTTTAAAATTAAGTGCAACGAACCAACTGCGCCAATCGCAAATATAAACCCGTCAAAAAGGTTATTTTAAAGAATATGCATATAAAAGTTTCAAAGATGCAAAAACTATTTGCGAAATATTTTAAACTTTGAAGTAACCGACTGCGCCAATAACAGCATAAAAAAAATTCTAAAGAATATAAACGAAGACGTGATAATTGCAAAAGTCCGCTGGAACAAAGGTTTGTGAGTCGAGTCAAGTTTGTAACTTACGCAATGAATCTAAATATAAGTCAAAAATATCACCTTATGAACTCTCATTATCACCCAGCTTCTGACTGTATGAACCGACTGTGCCAAATGCCAAATGGAACAAAAAACATTCAATTCAATCGAATTATTTCCTCAATTCGAATCAGTTTTATTTCTCCATACCAATAACATCTGAATTGTTCATAAATGGAAATTTTAATTTATTAAGGCAACTTCAGCCCAAATAAAACAATGCGAACTCCATAATTTCAACAAACTTTCAGTAAAAAAAAATACTTAACCAGAAAACTCAACGCGAGGACTTCTAACGATCTAAATAGCTCAACGGATCGACTGCGCCAGAGCGAAATAAGCACTCCAAACAAAAATTGTCTACGTTTTTTATTTAAAAAACTTTCATACAACAAAAAAAATTGCGCCTAGTCACCTTTTTGAAAGAACTGGCTGCGCCAAATGCAATAACTCAACATTTACAACAAATTGTAGTACAACTTAATGTAAGTGAGCCAAATCGTAGCGTTGAAAGTTCTCTGCGAGGACTTTAAATGATTTAGTCGACTTGTTAACTAAACGTATCCACTAAGCCAAAAGAAACAATTTGGCGCAGTCGATTCGTTTCAACTTCGAAACAAACAAGTATTTGAAATAAGACACATTTACATTTTTCACAGACAGAAATTTCTGTTTAGAACAAAAATTAGCCCAATCTTATATTAAAAGGAACCGACTGCGCCAAATGCAACTATAAAAACTAGAAAATTCGATATTGGCAAAAAGGTAGCACAACTGTGCAAAATAAAAAACCAAAAAAGCCAATATTATTGAAAACATGTTATTAAAAAAAACGAAAGCCGGAAAATTCCCTTCGGGGACTTCAAATAATCTAAATAGCTTTTTAAGGAAAAATCCGACTGCGCCAACTGCAAGAAAAGGCACTTTTTTCTATAAAAAAAAAACTTAAGTACACGTAGTCAATAGATAGAGAATAGAGAATTTAAAGCGCAATGAGCTTAGTGATTATTTAAAAATCACCGATTGCGCAAACGGCAACGAAGTAAGAAAGCAACCGACTGCGCCAACTGTAAAACTCTAGACAAAACTCTAGTCATTCACGGATAGAAAATGTAGAACATTAAAGCTAAAAAAAGCAGCACGTATGTAAAAAAAAACCGGTTATACCACAAGAGTCGAGTAAGCAAGAGCACCATGAAGATAGATCTTTTAAATAACGTGACTTTCTCCTAAGTCCCATTGACCATTCGATAAAGAAACCGACAATCAATAAAACCCATGTGGAATGTACACTCAATTTTAAAATTTACATTTTTTTGTCAGCCATATTAAGTCCAGAAACAAAGTTCAAAAACTTCGATATGAAAAAACTCGCAACGACCTTATTCAAATGGGGGAGTCCCTTCCATGTTTTATAGACTCCTCTTAGAACTAAGGCCCATTGAAGTTGGCGCGTGTATTTCTAGCGAAGGCAGCCTTCGACCATTCTCCCTGAATTATAATCATATCGATTAGTTTGACTGACTCGCCCAATTTATTCAGATGAACAAACTTCCAACATGTGTCCCCTTGGCCGGAATCATGCGCCCCACCCACCATCAAGGACATTCGACAAGGCCTTCGATACTATAAACCGACCGACCGACCCTTTACATTTATTCCCCTCGATTGGTCCTGGTATGTGTAAATAATGCGTGCAAATAAATCTACCTATGACTTACGCTGACAGTCGTAATCGAATGTAGACATATCCAACTTTCAATTTCGCCCTTTATCATAACGTCCTGGCAGTTATTTCCATATGGGGAAATGAAACACATCAGTTAACTTGCCGCCGCCACCAAAGGATCCGTATATAGTCCTTACGCCATCTCAACTCTCTAGCTAGCACATGTATCTCTGGGATGGTGATATACTGATGTTCATTTATCTTATCGACGCGTTTCCATTTCCCCTTCCTTAAGGGTATACGTATGGATGCTGCCAAACCTAGTCCCACATTTATGTAGTATCGCCGCCGCAACCATTGAATTGCAATTAATCATTGGCTCTAACCCCATAAGAAAACATCGCCAGTTTGGTTTGGAAAATAAGAGTGTTCCGTTCGTCTTAGTCCTGTGTTGTCCTTATAACATGAACAAATAGGGGCTCTGGCGCGAAGGACGAAAATTGGCATTCGTTTTGGAGGAAAATTTTTCTCTTCGTTTTTTTTTTCGTCGCACATTGTTGGTATTGTTGTGTTTGTTGTGTATGTGCCAGGCGAAAAGGATAACACAGCGTCTATGTAGGTATAAAGGGAGCCGAAAAAGAAATGCTTTCCCTTTTGGACCAGTGACAAAGGCTCCCTCACCTATCCACCTTGAGAAGTACAGTTTGTTCATCATATCTTTCGGTTGCTTACAGTCACATTTTCGCGTTGTAGGTACTCTGAGTACCCTTGTGGTGTTGCAGTCGTTTCTTCTCTATCCCATCGGTAAAGGGGTTATGATTATGACAGGAAAGCCATAAATTTGTAACAACAGTTGTGGCACCTTTGAGCCCTATGTGAGAAAAGCCAACCACATACACACAGAGGGATGCAACAAAATCTTGTAGAAAACTTCATAAAATCTACTGCGTACTCAACTGACTCTGGCAGAAGATTTCGTTGGCCCAAACAAGACCGGAAGTTTGAGTGCAACTGCACAACAGATAAGAAGGCGGCTGCTTGGTTAAATCTGGTTCGCGGCCGACAGCTAACTTGATACAAGTACAATAAAGTGTTGGGTTGAAATTCTTTAGTTGAGGATGGGCTGTAGACGCTTGCCAAAAATTGACAATGCAGCACAGATGCAAGAGGAGACCTTAAAATATGCGAACTTGTTGTTCTTGGATAGTTTTTGAAACGGTCTGTCGACTTCGATTAAACACTAAAGTGGGCTAATGGAAATGGAAACAGCTTGGAAGGAATGCAACAGACCAGATTATGTGACTGGCTTGAAACAGTTTTATTGGTAGCTTTAATGACGTTAACACGATGACGGTTGAACAGATAACCAGCGCGCGTTTATCTTGGCAACTTGGTTTGTTATGCCCTAAACGAGTTCATATTAAGTAAGCATTGACAGTCATACGAACTCTGTAAAAAGTTTTCCTAACTACCGACTGCGCCAACTACACCAAAGCAACAGAATGAGCAGGCGGGGCTCATAGAGAGCTGGTTCGACGAGCTCAGATTTTATATTTTTATACCCGACCGAGGTTATATTAATTTTAATGCATATTTTGTAACACAGTGAAATAATCACCGTAGACCCCTAAGACCTTTTACAGATATGATCGAGACCGACAGGTAAGTCGATTAAGCCATGTCCGTCCGTCCGTCCGTCCGTCCATCCGTCTGTCCGTATGTTTGCAATTTTTAGGTCCTTAGAATTGAACGAGGAAGCTGAAACTTGCAGCTTTACTTGGTTCTCATTTTGTACAGATAAAGTATGAAAATTGAGAAAATCCGCCCACAATTGGCGTGAATGTCAGACAACCTCAAATTTACATTTTATTTCAAAATACCTTTTGGTCGAGATAGACAGAACATATAAAATCAAACTTTGGTGGAGAGTAATATCAACATGAAGCCTTTAATAAGGCAAAAATTGGACCACCCACTCCATTGACCATGCCCACTTTTAACATCTGAAATCTTTGAAAACCTGATTTCTCGGGAAATTCATTTTGAATTGAAAAAAAATTGTATGACAAATATTAAAGATATTACCATTTGCTAAGTTTTTTGCATACAAAGCATTGAGCTCCGCCTACTTTTAGGGGGCGTTTTTGGAAAAAAAAAACTGGTTTTTAAGCATAAAAATTCGCTTTTAACCCATTTTCTCGTGTTTACAACAAAATTAGAGTTAGTTGATTTAAATTTTCAGCCTACGCCTCTATTTAGGGGCGTGGCCAACACAAATAATTGACCTTCAGTATATAAAACAGACCAAAAAATTTTAATTTGGTGTTAATGGGGAAAGAGGGTGGGGTATTTAGAAATTCGTTACAGACGAACTCTTGCACTTATTTTTGTTTCGATTTAGTTTTCTGTTCTGACGCAATAGCTGCCTTGTAGTGTTATCTCTGTTTTATCCCAGCTTACATTAAGTAACACCAATTGGTAATCAAGGCCTTATAGGGTCTAATCTGTCATTCGATTATAATCAAAAAAGCAAACAAGTTTTCTACTTAAAAATCGACTGCGCCAGACAAGGGAAGGTAAAATTGTTAAATCAGCTATTCAACCCTACTATCAAATTTAAGTTTATTATTTTCCGCCTTTTATTTTTACTTCGAGGAATCTAATGACAGAGAAAGATTTGTGCAAAAATTAAAAACCGGAAAAAATCAGTTTTGGAATCGGCTAAGGTGAAAGAAATTCACAAATCACAAAAATTCGTTTGCATAAACTGTGATCATCACAATTTTCTTGTGACAGCTCTCGATCAATCACTGGCAAAATCAGCTGGTCCCTAGTTCAAACTTTCTGGTAAGTTGGTTTTTTTTTCTACACTTAGGCTAACTTTCTGCATGAATCTTCTTCTTTTTCATTTAGGTGCGAGGTTATAATATCTGAAGTGATGGATTATAACACTCCCACTCTACTGCATTCCTAATGGTCCGCTTGTGGAGTACGCCGATTTGACCTCAGAATATACCGGTTTTGGATCTCTTCGTCACTGAGGCCAAATTAATGTTTACGCCTTCCTCTCCTTCGCGATTGTGCTAAAATATTGATTGACATTGCCTTTTTGACTGGGTTCGTAGGATCTCTCCTTTGAACGTGGCAATACCAACTGAGCCGGTCGTGCTCCATTTTTCTGGAGGTAGGTTCTTTAACATGGAGGCTTCCTCGGATCTTCGTACTTCTTATTCTATCTCGCTTTGTTTCTCCTGCTGTCATTTGAAGCATCTTCATCTCAGCTGCCGTTAATTTGCTCTCATATTTCTTATACGCTGTCCAACATTGTGAACCATATGTAAGCGCCGGACGCACAACTGTGGTGTAGAGCTTTCCTTTCAGCTTAGAGGCATTTTTCGGTCACAGAAGATGGCGGATTTTCTCACCACTTCATCCACCACACGCTTACGCGATGATTGATGCCGTCATCACAGTTTGCTTTGCTATTGATCGTAGATCCCAGGTACTTGAACTTTTCACACTTGGGAAGCACCTTTCCATTTAATTTAATGTTCGGGTGGGTCAGAGAATGGGCAGGCAGCACAGGTACTCTGTCTTCTTTTGGCTAATACGATACCCATTCCCCTCTAAAACATCCACCCATATAACAAGTGCTCGCTGCAGGTATATATGATCTTCACTTATGGTGGCCCCATCGTCAGCGAAGAATAGTTGATTTACTTTCGGGTCCGTCAGTTTTCCTTCAAGCAGATAGTTAAGGACTACAATGAAAAGCAAAGGATTTAAGACGCTTCCCTGGTGTACACCAACTTCAATTGAGAACTCATCAGTGACTCCGAATAGACATCTTACTCTTGCCTTTGCTCCATCATACATGTCTATGATCATCCGCACGTAGGCTTCTGGAACCCCTCGTTGTCTTAGCGCCACCCATATCAGATCTCGCGAAAGTCTATCGAAAGCTTTTTCAAAATCAACCAGCACCATATGCAGATCTTTAAAGGCATCACCATGTTTTTTCCCTTATTTCCCACACTGGTCCTCAGATAGTTTTATTATTTTCCGCAGTCTACTATCAAGTACCCGCTCGACGATCTTAATTGTGTGAGACATCAGCTTGATAGAACGGTAATTGTCACAGCTTCGTGTATCACCTTTTCCTTTTTCAAAGGAGGTTGATAACTTTTCTTCCATTGATTAGGTATCGGATCCCCTCTTATTAGTTTGGAGATAAGGGTCGTGAGCCATCTGGACCCGCGTCTCCTATTTTCTTCCAGAACTCTCATCTGATCTGGCCCAACCGCTTTTCGCTTTTTGGAGTACTTAACCGCCTTCCCAACCTCGTCGACTGTGATGTCTGGTACTTCTTCTCGGTTAGGAGTAGTCTCTTCTGGAAAGTGGTGCCTGGGAAACTGTTCGTTCAAAAGTCCCTCACAATACTGCCGCCACCTGTGAAGAATTTTGTCGTCATCCACAAGAAGTTGTCCCTGAGCATTGTTGATGACTTTGATAACTTCGGCGAAATCTCTGAGCGGCAATTTTTTCGGAGCGGCAGCTGTTTTTCTCCTCCTCTGAGCGGAAATTTTGAAGATTGTAGCCCCTTTATTAAAGGTGTTTTGTCGAAGATGCTGTGTAGCCTGGTGTGTATTAGCAGTGGAAGAGGAAACTTCCTCCAATTCCTGATACAGGCTCTGCATTCTCTTTGCTTGAACCTGGGCACACTTTTTCTTAGCAAAACTCTTGAGGTGTCTAAATTTGAATTCCAGACCAAGCATTTCGTCTCTGTTGTTCGAGGAGCACTTCTTCCATGCCTTGAATGCCGCTTTCTTTTCACTGATCACTAGTTTCACCGCATCTGACCACCATACCATGTTTCATTGACCTGTTTGCAGAGGCCTTTTGAAGTCCCTAGGAGTGATTTGGCCTTCTCTATGCACGTTCGCTGTAGGTTATTTCACATCTTGTGCTCTGCACCCTACATCTTCGTTTTCATCAATGATGTTACAGAGGTTGTTTTGCATAGTGTTTAAAAATGCTTCGCCTTTTTCCTTTTCAAATTGTATCTTTTTTGGCGGTTCCATCAAAATGACGGTCAGCAGCAGGCGCTGTTGTGTTGTAATCGCCTCACCTAAAATCACTCTACAATCTTTGACCCGCGGTTTAAGAGAACTGTGAACGAAATGACAGACAATCTGGGTCTCATTCCCACCGCTGCTGTAAGTGATCAGGTGCCTGCTTTCCTTGACGAACATGGTATTAAGCACGATAAGACCGTATGACTTGCAAACGTTTGGGATATCTTCACCAGGAGAGTTCCTAGTGCCATACCCTAGTCCACCATGGCAGTCTTCATAGTCCTCGTTAGATTTTCCGACATGTCCGTTCAAGTCTCCGCCTACAAACAAAAGCTCTTCCTTTGGGATCGCCTTGAACAGAGTATGAAAACCTATCCAAAATGCTTCTCTTTCCCTCTACTCGCACCCAACTTGGGGAGCATATACACTAACGATGTTCCACACCTCACCTTGCATCACCAGCTTGAGAGACATCAACCGGTCACTTTGCTTTGAAATATTCAAGATGCAATCAAGTAGCTCTGCCGCAAGGATGATACCGATTCCGTTCCTACCTTGTTCAGTTCCGTAGTAGTACATCTTGTAAGCTTTTGTCTTTACATCCAAGAAACGAGCCCGATTACCGGTGTTCCGCCATTTCGTCTCTTAAACACACAAGATGTCCAATCGCCTTCTAACCATCATCTCTTCAAGTTTGTAGCTACGACCAGGCATGCTTCCAACATTCACGCTTCCGCGACCCTGAGCTTGCGCTTAGGCAGCTGCGTTATTTTACTATCCCCCGGAAACCGACTAGATCTGACCCGAGCATTAATGCTCGTCCCAGGATCACTGCCATATAAGCCATAAGCAGGGCCTAGCGGGGTAGTTCCATTCTTAGAGTACCTCTCCACAATGCTCTTGTCTAAACGACTTATTTCGCTCGACACGTGCATAGTCCCTATTGTTGTTTGATCCCCCAGTCATGTCAACCCCTTAGTCGCCTTCTACGACAAGCGCTATATGCGCTAGAATGAACAGTTGGTTTGGAAATATCTTGCTTCTTCTTTCAGTTTAAAAGTTTTGAGTCGTTTAAGACTATTGTTAACGAGACTTATCTAAAAAACTTGTAAGCTTGTGTAAAAAGCCTCAGTTCCTTAGCACTATCCCACCTGGAGGTTCAAGTTTACATGTTTTAAATATGTTAAAATTATTTAAAGTGACTGCGCAAATAAACCAGTATAAAAGTGCAAGAATCAGCTATAATAATATAGGGATTATTATAAGGATTCTTTTGGTCTGCATATTTTTTCGTATACAAAAACATTTGTAAAAGATACTGCCAACAATTTTTTAGTAAATTCACCTATAAAAGCTTCACTTTTTTGGCTCTTTACCTTTCATCAAGTATTTCAAGACTTTTTTACGACGCGTCTACCAATAAACTAAAAAAAGAGTACAACATTTTAGCCACATTAAAGTTTTTGAAGTATCTAAAGAGTTCATTAGTCCAACTGCGTCAATAAAATGGTGGAAAAATTAAACAAAACGTATGTACACAAATCCGTTTAGAAGTCCTTTCAAGCATGTACCCTGCAATTGAAATGGTTTTACACTTCAATACTTTTTTTAAGGCGACTGCGCCAATATGCGAATAACTTTGTATTTTAAAGCTTCGGTTTTCTACCCTTTCCTACGTTTCACTTTAAATATTTTAAGTATTTTAAGACACAATTTAAGCATCTTCGCCATTAAACTGGTAGAAAAGTACAGCACAAGCCATGTAAAGGTATCAGTTTAGCGGCCGTATTTTGCCCATATCTTTAAGATTAAATGCTTTATTTGAAGATTTATAAAACCGACAAGACTTTATTTAAGCGACTGCACCAAAAGACTGGTAGGAAGTATAACAAAAACTATCTGCCCATACCTCAAAATTTGAATTCTTTAAGTAGTTAAAGACCTTTTTTAAGCGACTGCGCCAATAAACGGGAAAGGAAGTGTAACAAAATATATGTAAATAAATGTATCAAATCATCTTCAAATCGTCTTCCCATACCTTCCTATAATCGAAAAGTTAAGAGAATAATATATTAAAGGCCTCTAATTTGAAGGCTCTTAATGAGATCCCTTTATCGAAGAGCTTTTCAAATTAGCATTTGGAATAGGCAAAAAGTTTTAAGTTCCCTTGTTTGTGAAGAATACAACACACACATCATACATGGTTTAGATGCGCCACTTCCTTGCCCTTATTCCTTGTCACGAAGTGGAACCTATGGTAACTTAACTGCACTCGAAATCTACTTCTAAAAACACTTGTAACAGAAACATCTAATATTATATCGAACGGTTTCGCTATCGACGTTTGGTATGACATACCCTGCATCGGGATTACGATCAAAAAGGACTTTAGCTGTTTTTTATTCAAAAGGAAATTAAGTTACCGCACTGACCACGCAGTCACATTCTAAAGCGGTTCGAATTGAAACCACGGATGCGGCTAACCGGTGGCACTTAACTGCGAGTTCTTTTTCCACATATCCGAAGGACACATTTATAACTTGATCCTGCATGACTTCAATGGGGTCGTCCTTTTTCGTTATATACGTTTACGAAGAGTGCTAGTTATGATGGGTTTGCAGCCTATATGTATGGTATGAGGTTAGGCAACAGTTGGCCCATATTTGCCATCGTTATCTAAACGAGGACGAGAAGGATTTTTTTTGCAAGCCCCGGTCTTACAATTGTGTTTGTTAGAAGCGCATTCGAGCGACAAGGCGAAATGATCTAAAACTCCCTCTAGTCAAATATTTTTGAAAAGAACTCAAGCTCTCGTCCTCAATGGTTTGCTGTGTGATGACAGTTTGGAGAGGAATTTTCATCGTAGCCTATATACGTTGATATGATTTCATAACTGCTGGTGAAGGAGGGTGTAGGTTTTCATTGGTTGGTCTAGCTAGGTCTTTCCGAGGACATCCATGGAATATCCGCATGAAATCGGATTCGAAAAGGAATATCCCTGTTAAGAGTAGTATATCGCCTCTGTTTTTTTTCAGCATCAGTTGTGTATGAGCGGTGCTCAAAAGGATACCATTTTTTCCAACGATGGATTAAGTGGTGCTACCGATGCAAGAAGGATATACACATTGATTATTGTATTTTTTAATATCGTGATAGTCTTTCAAAACATGTGCAGAATACGGCTAGAATGCGATGTTTACACAAGCGTATCCCATGTGGGTAGAACGCTGACGCTTTTTCGAATGTGTGCTTATGATTTCGACGTCACAATTCAACTCTATATGCGAAACAAGAGATTCTAATTATATAAATATTTGCTTTTCATTCGCCTATTAATAATCCAATAAATAACAGAACCGTAACAGATCTGTATGCAAACAAAATTCCACTCGTCCGGGCGTCCATAAATCCCTACGTGCGTATCCATTTCATATTTCATGCCACCCACCACCCGCGCACACATTCACATGTAAGCTTCTTATGTTTTGGGGCGCAGACGTCTGTCCACATTGTTGCTTTCCCGCCCAAAGGATGCGATGACGACAACAACAACGACAACGATGAAAGCGAATGCGAATGGCAACAGCCATAAACAAAGAAAACCCAAATGAAAGCAAAACAACAACAACAACAAAAAAAAATACATAAAAACAAATCATGGAGTATGGTCCTTCGTAAGGACATTAACAAATAAATGCCATTGTTGTTTTTTCATTAGTCCTTT
Source organism: Neoascia interrupta (assembly GCA_947623515.1). Lineage (NCBI taxonomy): Eukaryota > Metazoa > Arthropoda > Insecta > Diptera > Syrphidae > Neoascia > Neoascia interrupta. Next base: position 17,860,459 of record OX392464.1, read on the forward strand.
CATTATTTCAAGGTGTCCTTGACAACAGCTCTCGTCCTCCGAAATAGCCCCACATCCGCAATGCTCCAGACCTCATGCCTTCATCCAAATACAGAAGCAGCGGCACACATACACGGCCTGGGAACTAACTAAGAGCATAACAAAGGATTCCTAATGATAGGAAAATAATGCCCGAGGAGAGCTTAGCAGTGCCTGAGTATACTGCACACAGAATATTTTATACAACATAAATCAGAAGGATATTTTCCTCGGCTACTCCTATGTGTGCACAAGCAAAGGAATACTACACCCACACGCGTAGAGTACGCCTATACAACAAATTTCCGAAAAAGTTCAAGCAATATGCACATGTAACGCAGAGAGCCTTCAAGTGAAATGTTTACTATCCTTGTACCTACTACCTACCTACATGTGCCTGCCTACCTACACTTGTCAGTGCTGTTGTCGAGGACACTTCTAGTTGACCTATGCGTTTAGCCAGACAGATTTGTGTTCGCCATCAGAAAACACTAAACAGTCAACTGGGACGCACAACAGGGACGTCAGGTAGCTTTCGGAGACTTTCAAGTGCAATACACTTGAAACGTGCTGAACAACATATGCCTGGCTAACGAGCCTATCCGTTTGGTACTGCAGGAGCGGCACGCCTCTACCCGAAGCACTCGCATTGCTGTTTTAAGGGTATAATTCAAAGTCAAATTTGAAGCACACTTGCATCTGAGCCTTTTTTTTGGGAATCGATTTCCAATTAGTACGATAAGAGTGGGTCTTTGAGTCGTACTTAAGGACTTATGAGTTATATCTTGAGTTAAGTTTTCAGGTAAAATACATTTGGAAATATTTTCGTTAAAACATTTTGCAAAAGAGCCTCTTCAGATTGTGCTTGTACCATCAGTAACTGGACTTATTAAGTGCCTTCGTTTGGCAAACGTGGGCAATTGAGACTCACATTCACTTGATATGTGGTCAATTTAAATGTGGTCTATTAAAAGGTGTAAATATTCACTTGCTGTAACTTTAATAGCTTAAGGCAGGGTGAGGACTTAAGTGAACGAACAAGTAAAATCGATGAGACTGAACTTCCAGATTTCATTTTTTAAGTAAAGGGTTTAGAAAAAAAGGGAGAAATATCAGAATGGAAATTCCCTTGTGACAAGGATGCAAAATAACGATGGCATTGCAATTATCATCAATGCAGAAATGGACAGAAAATGGACAAACGTTTGCCTCAAGCAAAAAAATGTTGTATTCACGGCCGTTTCACATTCAGCGCGAGAGCGTCAAACCAGAGCGACAACACGAGACCAGAGAAATCGTTTGTTACTACGCAATCAAAGCGAGATACCGCGACGATTGTTTTGACTTCACAGTGACAAAACTTAACATATTTCTAAAATTTGTCGACATTATTGCACATGAATAGTTTATATTTTAGTTTCGGGAAAAAAATGTCTATTCACTAGCTCACAACATAACTCACAACAGCGAATGACAGAACAATCGTCGACCTAGCCGAGGGTTTTTCACTTTTTCGAAAAGCCCGGCGAGCGAAACAGCGATTACGCCGGCATTGTGAACCACCCCATACATTGCCAATAATTGAAATTCATTTGACAGCTCGTCCAAGACCCTCGCTCGCTCTCTCGCTCTTTATGTGAAAGTGAAACATCCATCATTGTGTATCAATTAGCGATTTTCATACCCCATCCCATAGGATAGGAGGTATATTAAGTTTGTCACATAGTTTGTAACACGGTGAAATAATAATGGTAGACCCCCAAGACCTAAAGGGCATATGATCGAGACCGAATTCTGAATCGAATGAGCCATGTCCGTCCGTCCGTCTGTATGTCATGTGCTGAAACTTCGTACGTAAGGTCCGCGTCATGCGAAGCAGTACAAATGTAAAAATTTTCGAAATCCGCCCAAAAGACACGCCCACAATCGGTCTAAATGTGCAACTACCTCCAGAATTTTCAAAACTGTAAGCAAATAAAAGGCTGAAATTTAACACTTAGCATCTCCTAATAAATGTAAGACACGAAAAAGAAAAATTTAATTGTTAAACCTCCTCTAGTGGGCGTGGCATCTATTTTAAGGGTAAATTTTCAAATGCAGTTTACTCAATATTTTTGCTCAAAATTGGAAAAAAAAATTGCTTAATATTTTGTGTAGAAAACGCTTAGTTCTACATTTTGTTAACACAAGACTCTGGGCCACGCCCATATTTGGAGGCAGAATTGAAGAAAAACTTAAAATTTGCCTGGAAAACTTTGTTTCGACTAGCCTTGAGCCTAATTTAGGAAAGCATGAAACAAAAAAAGTAGCAGGTTAGGTAAACGAGACTTCAGTCCAGATTTCGTTCATATAAAGTTTTTAGCCACGCCCCTTTTAAGGGTCGATTTTTCAAAAATATTGAATTTGAACCAAAAAATTGCATTTTTACGTACATTTAAGTGTAACTTGGAAATATCTGTGGAAGTGTCTTATAATTAATAGTTTGTAATTAGGGGCGGTTGGAGCACGCCCCTTTTCGAAGTTTGCATTACTTATAAAATGTCAAAAAATAACTATGCCATCAGCATTTTACAATGTGGGATAGGATAGGGTATTCAACGGTCCGTTTTACGGACTGTAACTTCTACGTACACACTGTAGCACTTACTCACTGGTTCTAGTGTCACTTTAACGCCGCCGCTCTTGTTTGACGCGGAAGCGCTGATTGTAAGACAGGCATTAGCCCTGTGGGAGTTTTTCTTGGCTTATAAACTTCACCAAGTCTTTCGCATGTTTAAGGAAAACCGATATTTATTTGAGTTTGAACTTGAAAATCTAGTCATAAAGAAAGGCTTATGACAACAAGGTCGAGGAAGGCGGTGATGGAAATTAAAATGTATAAGTGCTGATTGGTTTAAAATAATTGCCTTTAACTGTCTAGTAAGAAGTATAATGCAGTCTTCCCCCAATGTCCTTAGTAGCCCAATTCCATTTCAAACTTCTCGGAAAAACGTGTTTAAGGTGACATCATAAGAATCTACAAAATAAACGCCATTTTTCAATTTAATGGCATCTATTTTTATCCATTGGGAACGTTGTTGGGTGAACACCTTTAAAGTCACTTAAAAACAATGTGCAGCTGATTTGCAGAGCACTTTTTTTGTGTCCCGCAAACTTTGAAAAAACATTTATAAAATGAGTTTCGCACCACTTTTTTTGGCAAACTCCAAACGTGTCGAGGAAAAGAATTATTTGGTGAAAAACGCACTCCAACCGGAACTATCGCAAATCTCTAGCTCCGCAGAATATGTTATAGAAAGTAAAACTCAAACATACCTACATACCTATACACGTTATACATAAGCTGAATCCAAACAAGGCAAGGACATTAGAAGAACAAAAAAATGTTTGTAGGTACGGCGTACATACATGTGAGAGAGGATAGCCAAAAACTTGGAAGCTTTTAATTTACTAAAGACTTCCGTCGATAAATTATACAAGAAACCATTTACGTTCCGCTGGACCGACTAATGGTCCCAGTGCAAAATGCGAATCCTTTTTCTCGATTCCTGTTTTAGGTACATATATGTGTGCGAGCGACTGCCTGAAACTTCTGTCGCAGCCAATAAACAAGTTAAGAAGCATATTCTCGAGGGCGACCAAGCGGACAACGAATCAATATCATAGCAGGATGATGGGAGGGAAAATTCTCATCTTACCACCACTCCACACCCTATTTATATACGAACGACAAAAAATAAAATAAGTACATCTACATGTCCTGCCTGATCCTTGGGCTTGGTTTCCGAACAGCTATACACCGAGGTGCAGACAACTTTGTGCTAGTAAAATAATTTTTTTTGGCAACTATAGCTAAAGTTCTTTAAATCCATTGAGCTGTGCTAAAAGACCGGGCATACGCTGTTACATATGCGACGTTTAAGTTTTCACACTATTAAGCTGGCGGATTTCAGCTTCCATTGGAGAGCAGAAATTGCTTGTTCTAAGGATGTTCAAAATGGGCAGTGTATCTGGGGTGCATTAAATCAACTATATACGTCGACAAGTGGTCCACAAATGGAGGAGAACGTTTAATTTGAAATTTTCAGAGGCAAGTAGCCAAAAGGTAAGCTAAGTGTTCGAATGGAAAGTTTAAGAAAGTGATTTATGTGTTGCTTTCGTTTGAAACAAGTGCGTTTTTAGCAGTTTCTCTGTAAAACTGTGTAGTAATCCGTGCAGCATTTGACACGGAACTTAATAAGGATTCAAAATTATTTTCCATTTTAACCTTAAGCAAGATGTGTGTGAGAAATTTTTGAGCAAAAGAAGCTTCTCCCAATTGTAAACGTGCCTAGTAGGCTGCTTTAACCTACTGACAAAATGTCTAAATTGTATGTCAATTGCTACATTGCGTAAAAGTCCAAGATGTGAGAAAATACGTTTGTTTAAGTACATACAAAACTACTTTGGCATTACTCTTTTTAAGCTTACATGCGAATTTTCCAAAATTCAACATTCGAAAAGTGTTCGAATAAAAAGGAAAATTAGCGAATCTCAAAAAGGCAGGGATGAATGTATCCGAACCAGCAGAATCCTTGAATGAAGACAAAAAGTTCGCCCTCGAAATTCGACAAAAAATATCAGGATCGAAACCCCGGAAGATCTTTTTAGGCCCATATGGAATACTTTACAATGGCCTTGCCCGGAGATGGCTTTGCATCCGGCACGGCCAGGTGCAAAACTGTAATCTAGGAGCACAAAGAATGCGACGAGTTCTATACTTCGACATAAGTGCCAGAGTTCGTCTGCAACGAACTTCTAAATACCCGACCCTCTTTACCCATTAAGCTTAAGGTAGCGCTACAGTCCGGCGTGGACCTGGGCCTCAGCCAACAAACTGCGCCAGCCAGCTCTGTCTCTAGCTAGCCGTCTCCAGTTTCGCTCGCGAAGCTGGCTGAGGTCCCCTTCCACTTGCGTGCGCCACCTGAGTCTCGGTGTTCCTCTACCGCGCCGTCCCTGCCGTGTGGATTCGAAGGGGGCGTTGTCCATCCGCTCTAGGTGACCCAGCCATCGTAGACGTTGTGTTTTGACTCTTTTGGCTAGGTCGGTATCGCTGTACAGTAAATCCGTCCGAATCCGAGGCTTGTTTCTGCTTCGCGACTGGTGTTTCATTACGTGGCCGGGAAGTCACCCCGACGGCACGACCCCCAACCTGGAGGACCAGATCCTTTGTTTAGCTCTAAGGACGGAGAGCCGGATAGCCCGCTCCTTATGACCTGAGCTCCGAATACGTCGTAGTAGCCCATATAAGGTGTTCACTAAGTAGTTCGGCCTGACTGGAACTATGGACGCCACCGTTGATTCCATCTGGGGAATTCCTCCGCTGCCGTCCGGATGCATGGAGAAGTGCCTTAGTGGGAACACTCCCCCCTCCCCTCTCTCGTCTGCTACCCCCAACAACCTTCCAAAGGGGTGGAACCCAATTTCCAGTTGAGGTTCTAGGTACCCGGTATTCAACACGGGGCGGAGAGGTGAGAGTAGGAGTTGATAGACAGAGGTGGGTTTAGAAAACCTGTGGATGCTTGTATCCTCTTGAGTGCACATGTCTATCCTTTGACCACCCTTTTGACCACCACTCTTTACCCATTAACACCAAATTTAAAATTTTTTGGTCTGCTTCATATACTGAATGTCAATTATTTGTATTAGCCACGCCCCTAAAGAAGGGCGTAGGGTAAAAATTAAAATCAATTAACTCTAATTTCGTTGGAATCACAAGAAAATGCATTAAAAGCGAATATTCATACTAAAAAAAACAGTTTTTTTACCAAAAACGCCCCCTAAAAGTGGGCGGAGCTCAATGCTTTGTACTGAACAAACTTAGCAAATGGTAATATCTTTAATATTTGTCATACAATCTTTTTTCAATTTAGAATGAATTTCCCGAGAAATCAAGTTTCCAAAGATTTTAGATGTTAAAAGTGGGCATGGTCAAAAGAGTGGGCGGTCCAATTTTTGTCTAGTTAAAGGCTTCTGGTCGACATTACTCTCCGCCAAAATTTGAGTTTATATGTTTTGTCTATCTTGACCAAAAGGCATTTTGAAATAAAATGTAAATTTGAGGTTGTCTGACATTCACGCCGATTGTGGGCGTGGCTGTGGGCGGATTTTCTCAATTTTCATACTTTGTCTGTACAAAATGAGAACCAAGCAACGCTGCAAGTTTCAGCTTCCTAGCTCAATTTTAAAGACCTCAAAAATGCATACGTACGGACAGACGGACAAACGGACGGATGGACGGACGGACGGACGGACATGGCTTAATAGACTTACCTGTCGGTCTCGATCATACCCTTAAAAGGTTTTAGGTCTGTGTTACAAACTATGCATTAAAATTAATATACCCTCGGTCGGGTATAAAAATCATGCGGCATCATGCGGCAAATAGACACACGATTTTCTGCCGCAAGCATTTCATTTGTTGGAGGTTGCTACTATCCGATGGACCACTCAGACACAACTACTGGTCCATTGTACTACCACGCGGACTCCTTTCTTTAATGTATTTAGTTTACCCGTCTTTCGAAGAAAAACGAGAAAGAGCTTCAGTGATGAAGAGCTTAGGTGTTCGGCACTCACCACGTCAGCCCCAAAGATCCGCCACCTGATGCGAGTAAAGGTAGGACAACTGCATAGGACTACATTCGCTGTATCGTCGTCCTCTCAACAGGCAGGGCAGGTGGTGGTTTCGCTCGAACCAAGCACATTCAAGTACTTGGCGAAAGCTTGGTGGTCCGTAAGGACGCCTACAAGAAGTCTGCAATCGATTCTCCTGAGAGATAGAAGAAAAGACGCTGACCCCTCGCAGATATCCGGGCGTAGTCGTTTAGTCTGTCTGTACCCATCGCAGACACGCCAACGAGCCCTGTGCTCACGAGAAACCCAAGTATCAATGGCGGACGTGACAACAGATACAGGCAGGCCTAAAGCAGGTTCGGGTCCTGAGAAAACCTCTTCTGAGCCTAGTCTGCCAAGCTCATCAGAGATCTCATTTCTTTGGATACAAGTGTGAACTGGAACCCAAACAAGATTCAATGCATTAAGCCTTCCGACTAAGTTCAGTGAATACTTGAGTTCGAGCAATATCTTGGATGAGGTAAGAGGGTTGAGCAACGCATTTAGAGCGGCTTGGCTGTCACTGCAAACCCATATCCTTCTCGCCCTCCATCTGTTAATCACAATATAGCGCATAGCCATTAGGATAGCGAAAATCTCTGGTTGGAAGACAGACGCATATTTACCTAAGGGCCATTCCATTACCTGAGGAAAGTCGACTTGGTACTTTTGTCGCAAAAGGATTTTTGGGGTCATTGCGTCAGAGGGTATGTCCATAAGACAGGGGTCAAAGGACAATTCTCGAACAAGCTCTTCAAAATTCCAATGCTTGTGGTACCAAAAGCCACCTCTCTTTAAGCGAAAGATGGTTTTTAGCGTACACCCCATGATAAATAAATCAAGGGAGGGAGGTTCATCAGAGCATCTAGAGCAGAGCCCGGCGTACTAGGGAAGGCTCCTGTGCAGCCAAGAGAAGCCGTTCTTTGGAGTTTGACAAAAGAGGCAGTAACACGTTTCCGCGAGAGCCTGTTCCAACAAACCAACGATGCCTATGAGAGGAGTGGTTTTACCATGGCCGTATAAATCCAGCGGACCCTTTTCGGCACTGCCAGAAAGTAGACAGTGCTTTTTCGGTTTTGGATTCAACATTCTTTGGACAAAAGAAGTTTTCTATCAAGGATTACTCCCAAATATTTGACTTCATCGGATATCGGGATAGTGACACCTTTAGGCACAAGTTGCGTCAGACCAGTGACATTTCTCCTTCTCGTAAGGAGAACAACCGTCGTTTTGAGAGGATTCACTGAAAGCCCATTCCTAGTGCACCAATCATCGATCATGTCTAGGGATCTCTGCCGCAAGCATACTCAACATACAGTCAATATTCTTCGATTAGGTACTTTTTATGAGAACTTTCATTTTTGTCAATGGGAATTTTTTTTAACTTTCTTCCGTGTGGCTTCAAACAGTTTGAATAGACTGAATGGCTCATGATTTCAGCTCCTTAAAAGCTTGATCATTAACGAACTATTTTTATCGTCGTGTGCCCCAGGCCTAAGAAAAAATCGCAATCAGCGAGTTTTCCGAAATCTTGACATTTCACTCAGCCACTTTGTTGATGGCAGCAATCTGCGACTGGCAGTTTGGTTTGGATTCGAAGTTTCAGTTCGTAAAATATGAAAAATTATTTCTATTTCGTTTAAGTTGCTCTGCGCCATTGTAAAACTTATTAATTTGTCTATCTGTCTGGCGCAAGGCCTCAGGTATTGTAAAACTTATCTATCTTTTTATGGTACTCTGAAGAAATTGTAAGTAAACACATATGTTTGTTGCAATAAGTTACATCTTCGCAACATGCAAAAACGTTTCAAATAACTGCCTGCCAGTCATTGACAAAATTTTGTTATAAAGTGCCATCTTGGCTATCACTCGTTTCTTTTTGGGATGTGCTGATAAAATACAACGATTCCCAGTATAGATGCATTGTTTTCCCACCCCAAGGCGATGAAAGGCTGAACGCATCCATCGACTTACTTAATGAACACACCCACCATTGAACAATCATTCCAGTCAGATGACAGCAAACTTATCTCAAAACCGAGAACTGCTCGTTTCAATAAAACATGTTTCCCCGGCAACTAACAAACACATCCACACATAAAATCCAAACAAATGAAATTGCTTCGATTTGGCCTTTGACAGCAGAAATATTTGCATGTGTAAGTGGGTTCAGATCAAATTCCCCAAGATCGGGAGATCGCATTTTTCGTGTCGAGAATTGATCTAGAATTGCTCTATTATTTTCAATGAAACATGCAAGATCGAAAAAGATCAAATCTTTTGTCAAAAGAGCAAAAGAGCAAATGAAAAACGCTATTACATTCCAAATTCGAATTTTGATATGGAATTGCCCCACACACACGGGCTGGGAACTAACAGCAGAGGAAAATTAACAGCGAACTCTGACATTAGCAGTTGATTTTGAATCGTTGTATTGTGAATATCGAATGCGAAAGTCAAAAGTGGTTAAGTTGACATAAGTAGAGTGTAGAATTCTAAAAGTGTATCATGAAGTTGATTTAATGTTGTATAAACTTAAAAAAGTTGTCTATTTTAAAAAAAAATAACTCCTTGTCTACATTTTGAATGTATTAGTCTTTTCTTAGAAACTATAAAGGGACTCCGAAAAATTTTGTTTCCAAAATTGTGTGCATAGAATGTGATGTGGCCTGCTGCAGCGATGTCCATTGTCTCCGATGCTCATCAATCTTCTCATCAACTTGACAGATACAAGATTGATATAAAAAAAAACTATATTTTTTGTGTTTCCCTAAATCAGGGTTACCGCTGAGCGACTTAAGTCGTTATTATCAACCTTTTTTCTTCTTAGCGACCAAGAGACGACCTTTATTTGAAAGCGACTTTTTAAAACACTCAAGTAAGAAGTTGGCTTCTCATTTTTCACTGCAATTCCAAACAAGTTTTCCCGAAATAATGTAAAAGGCTTTGCCCAATGAAAACGCTACTTCCGTCACGCCAAAGTACACAACTGACAACAGTTAAGTACACACGTTTTTATAGAACGCGGCCCATAGAAGAAGTAAGTGGCGTACGTCAAGAAAGAAAGAACGTGTTTCGAGTTTTCAGTTGTGTGCCTAAGTAGGTACTTATTTGTCTATATTATAAAGATAAACCATCAAACCTATAGAATGGGGTATAAAAGAATTAAACAAAGTGACGTTAATAAATTTATCTAATTTTCGTGTTTAGCGATCAATTCATCGCATAAAGCGACCTTTTTTGGTTTTACGCGACCATTTTATTTCTTTTAAGCAACTTTTCAAAAATTCTCAGCGGTAACCCTGCCCTGAATATTTGCAACCTAGGCTAACCATAGAGCCACAATGTAGAGCTGTGTCAATCGTTCATTATCCTGGATCGAATCGATCCAGAATTGATTTGAAAAAGGACCCGATTTTTTCAGTCAATCATTCCTTCGATCCTTTTTCAACCATCATCGTTCTTACCGATTTCGTTCTTCTTTCAGTCATCGATCCAAAGTCAATTACCGTGCCTCCACTCAATTCGGATTGACTTAGCAGCAGCCAGGGTGTGCGCGGCAAATATAGATTTTTCGAAATCTCGTAGCAGTTTCGCTACGGTCATGGATGTTGAAATGGAACGTGTTAATGTTGTGAATGATTGAATTGACCCTTTCTCTTTTGTTTCGCTCATTTGACCAAAAATAATGGAGAGAGAAAAGTATTGGTTCGTACCGATTTCATGCGTTTCGTTTATTTGAAAGAAAAGGCGATTAATATTGTGGGAACGATTGGTTTTACTTTTTCATTCGTTACGTTCATTTGAACGGGAAAGAGGACTGAAATTAGGAACGAAAGAGGACTGAAATTTGCCCAACCGGGATTGCAATCACCAATACTTTTAGAGGAGCGGGTCCAAAGGATCGAATCAATCACGATTGACACAACTCTACCACAATGTCGCAGTAGTAGTATGCAGCAGCAGCGTCAGTATGACGCGCGGACCTATGCGGCGCGGCACACGAAAAACTCGAACACCTTTATGTGTGAAGCTCGCTTATGTCAGACAGATACCTAGTTTTTAAGCTAAAGCGAGTGACAAAAATTTCAAGTCCTTTTTCTACATTGTTTACTTTCCTTGAAGCGAACTGTCAACCGTGCAGCGCTGTCCACCGTGAAGCGCTGCAAAAGTTAAAGTTGGCAAACTCTTACTGCCGTTGCTGCTCGAGCTGCCGCTGCCGCCACACATTGTGTGTGCAGTACACTGAATACAAATATACATGTGTTTTAACTTTTGACAGCTCTTACATCCGCTGCTACTGCCGCTACAGCTACATCACTATGTTCCTACGGTTAAGCTCGTAACAAGTTCCCATTAAACATAAACTCTCCCCAAAATGTCAAATTCACTGCTAAATTCATATTCAAGTTGACAATCGAGAAATGACATTTGAATAGCAGATCCAGAGTCAATGGAGTCGACATAATAAAATAACCGTTGACTGAAAGGTAGTGCACCCGAGATCCTTCTTGTATTAATTGCAGGAATCACAATTTGGTGTAGACGCAATGCAACTAAAGAACAACAATGTTTTTGATATTTTGAAGTCTCTTATGAACTCAAACTTGTCCTTAAGTAAGTCATACCTCACACATCTAGATGAATTTTACATTGCACGCTCCATCCCTGAACCAAATAATGACTTCAAATCGTGAATGACAATGCAATGACATTGTCACTGTCCATCGGTCAAACAAAGCACACTTTGAAAGCAAACGTGCTGGACTTTAGGGATTGAAACGCTTGTTTCTCCGTTCGTTCCATTCGATTTCGAAAAGTCATCTATATGCAAATTTTGCTCATTTTCCGAAATCGTGATGAAAATTTTCTCAAGACAACCGGTTACAATGTTAAAGGATACAGAGTAATCAGCAACAATAGCATCTTTGATACATTCTATCCTTCTTAAGGGCTCACCTTGAACTTTAGCAATAAATTTCTTTATTAAAAATGTATCCTGCATGGCAACAGAGCATTCATTATTTATTTTCTGGAGCATGTGCTTATCGTCTAAGGACCCCTAAGTTCTCGGCGAAACAATGCATGTGTCAGAAAGACTAAGGAGCACTTGCATAGGCGAGAACATGAATATACGCGCCACCCTATGATTAAGGGCCACATGCAACAACCATAGCAACAGACATTATAATCGCCGATTATCCTTTCGGAAACCTTGTGCGAATACAGCACCTCAAAAAATAAAACCCACACAACACGGCGCGCGTGGCTTCAAAGGAGAACACTCGGCCACATCCGGGTAGCAGTGCGCCCATTGCCCGTCGTCGTCACATGCTGCCGCTTACTGCCTTATTTACAAGTTAGTGTTCGTAGTGCTTAGCGCTGGGCGAAAACTTTTTTGCATAATGCGCGATGAAAGAAATTGAATTGGTTTACCGTCTTCTCTCGGTACTCGGCGCGAAAATCCCTGTACGTAATATGTTCATAGCGCGACAGGGTAATCCTGTTTACCGTAGACAAGTTGATGCCCTTGTAAATCACTCCTCGGCGTCACTTTGCATGAGAATCCACTTTACATTATCTTCATACACACAAAGGCGTTAAGTGGCACATTCGCGGGATTTTAAGGATACACCGCTGTATACTTATGCTCCTTTTCCGCATTCACCATACCTATTTTTTTTTTTTTTTTTCATTTGTTCTTCTGTTCGTGTCCTTTTGTTTCTCATTTTCAAAATGGAAGGCATAAACGTGAATTGGAGTGAAAGGTGGAATAAATTGTGTGTTCGTCGAATAGAAAAAACGTGTATATTGTGTCAAAATGCTCGTTTTGCAAGCGATTTCATGTCAAAAACGGATTTACAGAACAGTTGCCGGTGTTCGTCCTGCGGGATGATGGGGTATAGCAAAAGAACGATTAAGGAGAAATCACGCTCGGTGCGATGTGATCATTTATGGAAAGCGAAATCAACGCTTGTTGATTCCGCTGAGAGTTCATCTTTGAAATCGGCGTCATATGGCATTGGGCGGATTATCAGAGCTATGGAAAACACAACAGTAGTGTGGCACTCTTTAGTTCTAAGAGATTATGTCACTAACCATACTGCGTTGTTGCAAGGCACCTATATACATACCAAAGACAATAGATTCCAATGGGATAGAGCGAAAAATGTATTATAAACGCGGATGTAGTCCGCACGGGCTAGTATGGGCAAAATATAGTAAGTATACGCCAGAGTGACTTTAGCCAAATCGATTTTGACATAATTTAAGAATCATGATTTCAGCGAGTGTTCACAAAAAAAAAATGCAGCGGATTTCTGAGTGTACTGGCTTTGTGTATTGAATGATCAAATGGAAACACTTGTTATAGAAAACAGTGTTGTCATATATATAATACAAGGCTTCATTTTTGATGACAATCGCATCATTAGAGCAACAGCTTTAAGTAGGCAACTGCTCATTCCAACACAGATTCGCTGGAAAACATGGCAGTGGTTGTGTGTTGGACTACTGTGCACATGATCCCGGGTTCAAATCTCGACCGGGACAGTAAAAATTATTTTACGGTCACGCCTCCACGAGGTTTATTTGCCATGAGAGGCCTCTCAATTCGCTACGAGTTGCTGAACTAATGTATCGATCTGTCATTTATGAGAATGAATGAAAGAATGAATATTAGATTACTACGTATGCTGTGACATTTGCTCAGCAGACCAAACTGTTTCCAACTTTCAACCAATCTGACGTCCTTGATTTTGACTGTCACTTTGTATACGTGTAAAAAAACAGTCCGCCTGTCTAAACAACTTTCTGTGCTGGCCACTTAAAGATCATCAATCTGGTTTACTTCCAAACCAACGACGACGTACGTACATTTTTTTGTGAACATTTTCCTCCTCGAATCGGCATAACCTTATACCACGTCTCCACCGGGAACTTATCCGCGATTAATATAAATCTTCATTAAATCCTCTATAAATCACGCGATTTGCCATACCAATTTCAGTCCTCTGGGCAAACGATTAAAAAAAAAACCCCTCATAAATCCCATTCACCCTATTCACAAACCTATTTTAAGCACCTTTTTAACAGTTTGAGAATCTAAAAAGGAAACTAAAACTGTCCCTGTACGACAAATCTGTCACGTATACGTTTTCTATTGAAATTTTCACAATGGAAATTTTTTTTCGCTCCTAGGAAATGGCATCTCCACTCTCTTTTGAGAGTCAAAATGGCGGAAAAAGAGTGCTCGTGTCAAATTAATCCTATATTTAGCCGGTGGGGTCACATTGAGATTTATTTTAAATCGTCTCCTGGTAATCTTCTTTTTATTGCCGGTGGAGACATAGTATTTTACTCAGCGTTTTGTGTGTCCTTCTCCTAAAATAATTGCCTTATTGATTATTGTTTGGCGGCCTTTTTCTACACACACATAAAGTTATTGTCAATACCGATGACGTCAGATTTACAAATTTTAGTTACAGCTCCGATAGCGATGAGACATTCCATGTGTCAATTTGAAGTTGGTGCCGTTGTCGATTTATAGACTAAACATTTAAGCCCTCATTTTGGTTAAGCGCTGGTCCTCCTCCGTTCTCGTAATGGGTAGCAACACCATAGACTTTTTACCACGGCTGTCAAAATCTGACGTCTTTTACATTTATGGACCGCGGGATGCCAAGCAAATCCCATTTGTATATGAAAAAATGCAATAGTTTCTGTAGAAGTGCGAATAATTAATAAACTACTTAACCTAGAGTGAGCCGGTAATGAAAGCAGTTATTGTTCTTATTCCGTTCTTTATATTTATTCAAGATTCACAATTTATACAAAAAGTGGAAAGTATCGAAAACGTGTTCCGAGGATGTGATCTTCTTGAATAGGTGAATCGTTTTGTGGTTGCAGGCACTGTTTCTACAACACAAACAAAACTTTTCTATAATCCTTTCCGTGTTTTATAATTAAAATATTTTTAGCATTCCCTAGAAAGGCTGATCAAGTCTACAACTTTCTCGATTGTCGAAACAGGGTTACAAATTTTTAAATAGTTATTTACGTTTAAGTGTAATTTTTGTTTCGTTTTCCATATAAAAAGGAACTTTGTTTGACATCCTGCACTCGAAATACCAGTAGACGTCAAACTCTTAAGAGCTCTATTAACGGGCTGCTCGTATTTTCTACGGGTTAAACTCGGTCGTATGCCGAGCAGGACATTCCGACCACCAAACGCTCGCATGCTGACACCCCTCCATAGGGCGCCCTGCGTTACCAGGATCAGCATATATCCGAGGCTTTTCTTTCTCTTCTTCATGGTGGGGAATGAAGTTGGAGTGTATCCGGCACATAAATGGAGTCCCATTAAAACAGGTAAAGAAGTTTAAGTATCTCGGGGTCTTTTTCACAAAAGGTGGAAGCAGTGATACTGAGTTAAGCCGTAAGATTGGCCAAGCTGCAGCAGTAGTAAAGGAACTGCAGGATCAAGAAAGCCGGTGATCAAAAAAGCTGAGCTTGAAGTGGAGGCAAAGATTTCAGCTGTTTGTTCAGTGTTCGTTTCAACCCTCATCTATGGTCATGAAATTTGGCTAATGACCGAAAGAATTAGATCGCGGGTACCTACAAGCCACCGAAGTGAAATTTCTGAGGTGCGTTTCTGGTGTTACTCTTAGGGATAGAGTGTGAAACATCAGTATTCGTAGGAAGCTTAATGTTGAGTTGCTACTTCTTCGAGTGGAACGATCGATTCTTCGTGGACGAAATTCTTCGCATGCCTCCTGACAGACTTCCGAGACTTCATGCTAGCCGAGATACGAGCCCGTACGTCGCCCCCCTGCTATTCCAAGAAACTGGTGGTGGGATCAGGTAAAGAACCGCTCCGAGTCCCGCCTGGGGACTGTGCTTGAATCTCTTGAGTATAGGAGGCGGAATATCGGGAACGATAGAGGCACCATTTAACCGCCCTCGCTCCACGACCTTTTTATAGGATAAGCGCCCTTTTCAAAATTATGATGATGATAACCGCAAGAATAAGATCGCGGGTACAAGCTGCCGAAATGAGATTTCTGAGGTGCGTTGCTGGTGTTACTTATAGGCATAGAGTGAAGAACGTCAGTATTTGAAGGAATCTTAATGTTGAGCAGCTACTTCTCTGATTTGAAAGATCAATTTTTCGACGCAGTTCGCATGCCCCCCGATAGACTTCCTAGGCAGGTCATATTAGCGAAGATACAAGCGCGTCGCCTCCCTGAACAGGTGGTGGGATGCCCGACCCTATATACCATGTAACACCAAATCTTAAATATTTTTTGTCCCGAATTCATATATTATTTGTATAGGCCACGCCCCCAAAAGTGGGTCTGGGCTAAAAATTAAAATCAATTGATTGTAATTTCGTTAGAATCATGACAAAATGCGTTAAAACCGAAAACTATTGCAGAAACAACCGTTTTTTTCCTAAACACGCCCCTTAAAAGTAGGAGGAGCTCAAAACTTTGTATGGAGCAAACCTAGCAAATAGTAATATCCTGAATATTTGTTATATAATTTTTTTTTCAATTTCGAGTAAACTTTTCGAGAAATCGGGTTTTTAAGAAAGAAGAAAGTTGAAGTTTTATGTTTACACGTCTACACCGTATCTGTTTACAGATACACCATACACGTCTTCTGAAAAAAAAATACATTGATGTCGCGATTTTGTGGGTTTCCATCCTCGGGTGAAAAAAGACATGCAGCAGTCCCCACCTCCCACCTATTGAGCTGCCATTCCACTTAACTGACAGGCAAACTGACATTCGATTTTCGAATTCGATATTCAGCTCCTCCAATAGAAAAGAACTAACGAAAAATTAGGAACAGGGAAATTTCGAGAACTTTGACCATTTTTATAAAAAGGATGATATGTGGCTCTAGCGGACAGTTAGCGTTGAATCTTGGAATTGTGAACATCGAAAGCAAAAGTTTACAAGTGAGTAAATACAAGAGGTTTTTTGTAATGCAATTCTAAATACCAGACCCTATTCACCAAATTTTACCTGTATCACCAAAATTTAAGACCCTGTTTCACCAAAATTTAAGGTTTTTGGCTTAAACTCATAAATTGTAGCAATGCCAATTATTTATTTGCATTGACCACGGCCTCGAATATGATCATGAGCTAAGAAATAAAATCAATTACATAATTTTAATTTCGTAAGAATCTCATGAGTAGCCAGTGAGTAAGTGCGACAGTGTGTACGCAGAAGTTACAGTCCGTAAAACGGTCCGTTGAATACCCCATCCTATCACACATTGTAAAATGCTAATGGCGTAGTTATTTTTTGACATTTTATAAGTAACGCAAACTTCGAAAAGGGTTTGCTTTTCCAAGTTGCACTTAAATGTACGTAAAAATGCAATTTTTTGGTTCAAATTCAATATTTTTGAAAAATCGACCCCTAAAACCTGGCAGGGGTCGTGGCTAAGTGGCCACTAAAAAAGTGGCTAAAACCCTTATATGAACGAAATCTGGACTGAAGTCTCGTTTACCTAACCTGTTCCTTTTTTTGTTTCATGCTTTCCTAAATTAGGCTCAAAGCCAGTCGAAATTAAGTTTTTCTGGAAAATTTTAGGTTTTTCTTCATTTATGCCTCTAAATGTGGGCGGGGCCCAAAGTCTTGTATGAACAGAATGTGGAAGTAAGCGTTTTCTACATAAAATATTAGGTAAATTTTTTTCAACTTCGAGCAAAAATATTGAGTAAACTGCATTTGAAAATTTACCCTTAAAATAGTTGCCACGCCCATTAGAGGAAGTTTACCAATTAAATTTATCTTTTTTGGATTCACTAGGAGATGCTAAATGTCATTTTTCAATTTCAGCCTTTTAGAACGTTTTGACAGTTTTGAAAACTCTGGAGGTATTTGCACATTTAGACCGATTGTGGGCGTGTCTTTGGGCGGATTTCAAAAATGTTTACGCTTGTACTGCTTCGCATGACGTGGACCTTACGTACGAAGATTCAGCCCCCTAGCTCAAAATTTAAGGCCTAAAAACATGTGACATACAGACGAACGGACGGACGGACGGGCGGACATGGCTCATTCGATTCAGAATTCGGTCTCGATCGTATGCTCTTAAGGTCTTGGGGGTCTACCATTATTATTTCACCGTGTTACAAACTATGTGACAAACTTAATATACCTCCTATCCTATGGGATGGGGTATAAATATATAAAAGCGAAAACTAATACTTAAAAATACGCCGCTTTTCCCTTTTAATAAAACTCTCAAAGTGGGCGGATTTCAATGATTTGTATGTGCAAACTTAGCGAATTTTTAGTAGTAATTTTTTTTTTAATATTTGTCTTTAATTTTTTTTTCGATTTAGAATGAATTTTACGAAAACTCAAGTTTTTTAAGATCCAAGATGATAAAAATGGGCACGATCAATGGTGTGATCGGTCCGATTTTTCTCGAATTTAAGGTTTTTCGCCACTATTGCTTTACACAAAAATTTAAATTCCTACGCCTTGTTTAACTGGCCAAGTCAAGGCATTTTGAAATAGCATGTACCTAAATTTGAGGCTGTTCAACATTGAAGTCAATTGTGGGCGTGGCTATCGGCAGATCTTATCAATTTTCATATACATACTTCGTTTGAACCTAAATACACGGCAAGTTTCAGCTTTCTAGCTTAATTTTAAAAACCTAAAAAATTTACTCATATACGGACAGACAGACATACGAATGGTCAGACGGACATTGTTCAACCAATTCGCCTATCATACTCGATTATATCTCTAAAAGGTCTTAGGGGTCTACGTTTATTATTTCACTGTGTTTCAAACTATGAAATACCCTGGGTAGGGTATTAAACAAAACGGTTCCATGTCCTTATTTTTCACTAATTGAAGCTCATGCAGATTTCATGACCCATCCAGGAATGCAAAGCCGACTACAATGGTCGATACCCAATGGAATTGCAAAAAACAAAACGCTTAATATTGGATGCAAAACAACAAAGAAAAAAAATGCCACCACCCAACTTATCGCTTAATCCTTTTTCACTGATTGAACTAACGAGACGATAATGTCAAACACGACTTTGTCCCACCAAAAGGATTACACTTGTTACTAGATTGTCTCTCTAGGAATATACATGTGTTCATTTTTTTCCCGCAAACGAAATACAAAACCTGTGTTACACTTTCGCGTATATTCATTGATCCTTTTACGTAGATTACGGCAGTTAAGGCTGCGTCTACATATTTGGGAGAAAAAAATTTAAGCTTAAATTAAAATGGATTTTACGTCGACCTTCAGTTGCAAGGTACACTTTTTTGCGTGATAACATGAGGCTTGTGTTGTATAACTTTTGAGGAAGGAGGCTTTTTTTCAATAGTCTATAAAGATTATCTTATAACATAATCTGTTTTGCTGTAAATTAAATGTGCTTAATTTTACTCCTTATGGCATTTCCCTTATCCTTTCTAATGCTTGCAAAAACGGCATTGATCAATTTATCAAAAGCAGGTAAATATAGTTTTTTCCGTGAACACCTTTATCGGTATCTATAATTATTGTTGAAAATCGAAAAACGATACGAAGGACAATTCACATCCCTTTGATTATACAAAAAAAACACAAATTCCTGTCAGTTGCACTTTGATTTAGGCCCTTTGCACTTTGCATTAAAACCTTCATAATGAATTTTAAGCTTTTAGGCAAATTGCCTTTGTTGTTTATGATATATGTTAGTGTTTTAAACATTACAAAAAAATTTGCATTTATGCCTTTAGTGACAAAAGTAAATTTACCATGATGAAGCATTTAGCATAATTAAAATGCTTTTAATCCGATTGGAAAGATAAACCTGCAAAAAAAAAAATCTACAAAATTACACAGATGCACCAATAAAGAATTTCGATATCAGGCTTAAACCACTCTGGCGTCATGAAACTTTTTGATATTTGGGGTAAACGTGGGACTAGGAAACTTCCCTATTAGAGAGAGATAGATAGATAGATAAATTGTTTATTTTCACAAAAAGGGATACTTGTACAATTATAATTCAAAGAAAAAAAGACATGGCTAATTCCGTTGACGAAGACTAGTGATTTGGAAAAAAAAAACAAAAGCAATTTTAAAGTGTTTTGAAACACAAAGAAAATCAATTTTAGAGTAACTTGAAACACAAAGAAAATATAAGTCAGTGAGTTTAGAATAACTGTTTTATTGTTTTTTTTTTTATTAAGTAAGACTCTTGCGAAAGCTTAAGGCATGTTCGCAATAATTCAAGAGTATAAGCCATCCCCGAGCTCCATTTAAAATTTCATAAAGACTATCAGGCGAGATAGTCATTGAAATATAGACGACGAATTTCTTGCAGAATCGGACATCTTGCAATAAATGATTTATATCTTCATTTTCTCTTCTGTTACACAAATTACAGATTTGTAAAAGATCCGTTCGATGGGGTATGAAATTAAGGTTTAGGAGTTTAACACGCGCTCTAAAAATTAGGCTTACAGATTCGCTCGTAAAGTCGTTCCTGAAGTAGTTGGTTTGATACGATAGCTGATGATTGAAGTTTCTATACGTGTTCCTAGATACTGTTGAGGATGCTCTTAACAAATGACGATTGAAAGATGCCTCATCAATTTTGGCTATAACATCTTCAAACACACTCCTCAAACACACTAAGATTTGAATTATGGGATAGAGCTAGTTGTTGCCATTTCTTGAATGGGGAAGCATTTATTTGAATTAGTCTAACCATAATGCACTTTTGAAGACTTCTGTCAGTTCTTTTCATCACTCTTATAATGTAATCGCAATTGGCTTTAAGGTTTTGAATGAACAAAGGCGTTATACCGGACTCCACATAGATGGCATAATTTTCCGTAGAGTTTGGCAATCTGAAGATGCATTTAAAAAAGTATCTCAGGAGTGATTCGAATGCCTCGAAGTGTAAATACCCGAAAATCTGGACCGCATAGCACATACACTTGTTAACTGTTGCGTCAAAAACACGAAACTTTAAAGCCAAATCTACGTCTTTTGTTAGCAAAGAACTTGGGCCGCATTAAGCTCACGGCAAGCTAAGCTTCATTGCTTTTTTGTTTTGCGTGCTTAGCAAAATTTAAGTTATGCGTCAGCAAAACACCAAGGTATTTAAACTCTTGTTCCAATTTTCCAAACTCCAAGACCAATTTTCCTCTCGTCGCCTCCTCTTTTCTCGCGCTTCAAAAATCATAACTTTGGTTTTGCTTGAATTAACACTCAAACCACACGTTCCGCAAAAAGAATATTATCTATTAAGTTGCAACTGCAAGGAAGAAGGGTTATCAGCCAACAAAACTAAGTCGTCAGCGTAGAGCAGAACCTTAATTAGGATCCCCGCAACAATAATACCTCCAGGCAGCACCTCAGAAATATCGTCAATAAGCAGAGCAAAAAGTATCGGGCTCAGGATGCAGCATTGAGGAACACCTGTCGTAGTCACTTCTCACCAGGCTGAGAAGTCCAACTTATCCCACACCGTGGCATCGGTTGAGGCGAGAAAATTGAAGTAAAGCATCAAGAATTTTCGAGAGACGCCCAGTGTGACGAGCTTGTACAACAAAGCCTGTCTATTAACTCTGTCAGATGCCGCTTTGAAGTCAACAAAGCATGCGTAAAGTTTTTTCTTTTTATCTATTTGTCTCCTAGCAATGTTAGTGTTTTGAAAGGCTGTTGGAGTCGCAAGGACGGTTGAATTTAACAATATTTCCGAACAGTTGAAATTGATTTGTTTATTCTCTATAAAAATACAAGTTGAAGAACAGTTGGATAATACAAAAATATTGCTTACAATTTTTAGCGTCCTCTCTCGGCTGCTCCGACTCCAACTCTGTTCTCTGAGTGAATTGCTTTGACGTTTATTTTGACGTCTTACTGACAGCGTAAAATAAATGGGTGCGTTCTACCTTTCTTTTCTAAGGCAGCGTTCAGAATTGGAGTCGGAACAGCCGAGATTTCGTTTGGCAAAAAATATTTTATGACAGCTAGTCAATGCAAAAATATGGTCGCTTGTGGAGAAACCTGACCGAAAACCGGCTTGGAACATGCTAAGAAGGTTTCTATCCTCGATCCACCTGGAAAGCCTTTCATAGAGGATTGACGTAAAAAGCTTCATTAAGCTATTTAGAACAGAAATTCCTCTGTAGTTCTCGGGCGAATTGGCATCTCCTCTTTTAAAAATGGGAAAAATAATTGCTTTGTTGAAGCTACGTGGCACAAGCGAGTTGTCATATAAGGAGTTAAAGTATTGAAGAAGATAATACTTGAATTGCTCAGTGCTAAATTTGAGGAACTCTACTGGAACTTCCCTATTATTGTCGGTGCTTGCGAAAAAAAACAGCCGAGTAAGTGCAAAAGTTTGTCTGTGTCAAGCTTCTATTACCAACAATATGTAACGTGTAACAACAAATTTTAAAGTCTTTTGGCCCGATTATTTCGGAAAAAAACAGTTTTTTTGAGCGGAGCTCAAAACGTTGTATAAAGCAAACTTAGACAATAGTAATATGTTATATATTTGTCATATGATTAAACCCGACCCAGGGTATATTAATTTTAATCAGTTTATGGCACAGTGAAATAATCACCCTAGACCCCTAAGACCCTTTAGAGATATAATCGAAACCTCTTAGGGGTCGAACGAAAGGTGAATCGATTAAGCTATGTCCGTCCGTCCATCCGTCTGTCCCTTTGTGTGAAGTTTTTAGGTCTTTAAAATTGAGCTAGAATGCTCAAACTTGGAGTATAACTTGGTTCTTATTTTGTACACACAAAGTGTAAGTGTGAAAATTGGTTAAATCCATTAACGGCCACGCCCACTACTGGCTTCAATGTAATAAAACCTCCATATCAAATTTTCTTTCAAAAAGCTTTTTGGTCAAGTAAGACAAAGCGTAAGTAGGTACTCAAATTTCGGTATAGAGCACCAATAGCTCAAAACCTCTAAGGGCCAATTTTTCTGTGCGAGATTATAAATTCTGGTGAACACTGTGAACTTCTTAGAATGTTGATCCCGGATAAATTCTGGTGAATAGTATAAACTTCTTTGAATGTTTGTTCTATATAGAATGACAGTTAATTTGTGTATTTTTATGAAAAATGACATCTGAGAACAGTTCGAACTTCTTTTCCTGTGTATTTCTATGTGAATTGAGAGTTGGGAGAGTCAATAATTTCGAGAGTCGAAGATTTTGACAACTCTGCTGACGGAATTAACTCTGCACTAAAAAACTGCTCGCTGGGTTAGGTTAGGTTGTTGGGCTGATGGAGCGAGGTGACCCGCGCCTCATCGCACTT
Source organism: Neoascia interrupta (assembly GCA_947623515.1). Lineage (NCBI taxonomy): Eukaryota > Metazoa > Arthropoda > Insecta > Diptera > Syrphidae > Neoascia > Neoascia interrupta. The sequence continues at coordinate 17,883,463 of OX392464.1, forward strand.
AGTTCTATTTAGACCCATTGTGATGCCCAATGGGGGATAATCCTAGTTGTGTGGATGTTCCGCTTCCTTCTTACGCCGTGTTGAGTTCCTGGAGCCACCTTGTTGATTTAACATACCTGGAAAGAGATGTTAGTGGTGCGTTTGAAAGTTCTGAGATGTCATGGAAGAAGTAGCTTCCTAAAGCTCTTTTCCTCAACTGACTTAGACTGGGGCAGTGGCACAGAAAGTGAGGTGTCTCCTCGCAGCAATCCGTATCCTCTGCAGATGTCGTCATTGTCGAGATTTCGTTTCATAGCATGGTGTCTCAAAAGATTGTGGCCAGTAAGTATACCTACTAGTAACGACAGAGTCTTCTTGTTGCTCTTGATGAGCGTGTTAGTTCGGGACTTATCATATTTAGGCCACATTTGTCTTGAAATTTCACAGGTGGGCAAGGATGTCCATCTTGTATTTGCTTTCATCCGAATCTTGTTTTCCACACGCCTTCTAAGGTCACAAAGTGGAGGTTTGATAAATTGAAGGGCTTGATGAGGATCCAAGGTTGATCCATGTCGTGCAAGCTCATCGGCTTATTCATTGCCACGAAAGTTCCTGTGGCCAGGAACCCAGCAGAGTCTTACATTGTGCTGTGAGCCAAGAACCTTTAGCTCTTTGCGACAGCACTTAACAAGTTCGGATTTGATTTCTGTCGCAGCTATTGTCTTTATGGCTGCCTGGCTGTCTATAAATATGGTAATATCATCCTGTGGTATTGCCCTTATTGACAGTTGGCTGGCTGCCTCCTTGACTGCAAGGACCTCCGCTTGGAAGACACTGCAAGAATCGGGCAATTTTATTGATTTTTCTATAAGTGGGTTCTCAGAGTAGAGACCTGCACCCGTGCCTATGCTCATTTTTGACCTATCTGTGTATATGGCTAACGATAAATTTCTTAACGGTTCTCCCGCTTCCCAATCATCCCTGCTAGGAAACATGCAGGTTAAAGGCTTTTCGAAGTCAAGGTAGGGGGTGGAGGTGTCGGTTCCTATAACGCTGTGAAGAATCTGCGCATGACCAAATGAGCTTAGGATCCATTCAGGTGACTGACTGAGCCTCAAGGCGCTTTTGGCAGCAGATTCTTGCATATAGAGGTCGAGGGGTAGCATACTGAGAATTGCCTCCAGCCCTGAGGTTAGTGTCGTTCTCATAGTTGATGTCGTACCAATACATGCAGCTCTCTGTATTATTGTCATGTAGCGTAGGTTCGTGTTTTTTCCAGCTGCTTGCCACCAGACTAAACACCCATACGTCAAAATAGGTCTAACAATTGCAGTGTACATCCAAAGGACAATTTTGGGTCTGGGACCCCAATTTTTCCCGAAAACGCGACTGCAAGTATAGAATGCGGTTGAGGCTTCCCTTACTCTTTCCTCAACATTGAGTTTTCAGCTAAGATTAACAGATCTTGGTACTGAAAAACTGGGCCTAAGAAGGCAAAAATTGGACCACACTTTTAAGATGTTACATCTTTAAAAACCCGATTTCTTGGAAAGTTCATTACAAATCTAAAAAAAATTCTTTCACAAATACTTTAGATATTACTGTTTGCTAAGTTTGCTCCATACAAAGTTTTGAGCTCGGTCTACTTTAAGGGGGCGTTTTTAGGAAAAAATGGTATCTTTCCGAAATGGTTTTCGGTTTTAAAGCATTTTGTCATGATTTTAACAAAACCAAAATTAATTTATTTGAATTTTTAGCCCCGGCCCACTATTGGGGGCGTGGCCTAAACAAATAATATATAAATTCGAGACAAAAAAAATAAGGTTTTCTGTATATGGTCGGGTATATAGAAGTTTGTCACTTACTCACTACTTTTTTTCGCTTTGGAGTAGAATAAATCGGGTTTTTAACCCCGCCCACAAGTGGTCGATATTGTGGGCGGTCTAGTTTTTGCCTTGTTAAAGGTCTTAGGCCAATGCTCAGTACCAAAATTTCCGTTTCAAACGTATTGACTCAAAGGCATTTTGAAATAAAATGTAAGGTAGAGGTTGGCTCATATTAAAGCCAGTAGGGGGCGTGGCCATAAGCGGATTGCGCCAATTTCCACACTTTATCTGTGCAACAGAAGACCTCTTAGCCGTGTACCAAGTTTCAGCTCTTTAGCTTGATTTTGAAGACCTAATACCTGAACACGGACGGACGTACGGACGAACATGGCTTAATCGATTCGCCTGTCGGTCTCGATGTTATCTTTAAAAGGTTTTAGGGGTCTACGGTTATTATTTCACTATGCATTAAAATTAATATACCCTGGGTCGGGTATAAAAATTAGGACGCGGTATGATAGATTTTGTCCCAAAATTTCGTATGTTATGCGAACGGGGGTGCATGAAAACAAATTGCAAGTAGGGTGATATGCGTGGACGTACATCAGTTAAAAAAAAAACGCATTAATGCACGAGAGAATATATTTTTCTTAACATTCTGAAAATGTATCATGTATACGCCACGAACATTGAAAACAGGTGCCGATGTGCTATGTAAATTTTGTCCCAAAAGGTAGTTGTTTTTACCGTGTGAGAAAAGAACGCTTCTGATTATTTTCAAAAAATTTACAAGTACACGCAAATAAACTCATATGCGAAAGGTTTTGAGGAATGTTGAGGTCACTTGTGGCAGTCAGTCTGGCGAATGACTTTTTACAGAGAATGTTCAAACCAACCCTACCCGGAAACAAAACGATCTTCTTCACTTATATCCTGCCACCAGCCACGTACACCTAACTGATATCAACGTCCTGTTGCAATTTCAATAATGATGTCCACATCTTCACCTCTTTCACTTCATATCGAATAATCATCGCAACATTAACCCCTCGCCTCGAGGCGGGATAAAGCCTACTTACATGCATTCCCATGCACAAAAGGTACAACCATTCGGAAAATAATCACGCATTGCATAGGAGAGACGCTTCGCATAAACGAAGCCTGTTCCCGGTCGTCTGGCGTCTATTTGGCGCCTTTGCAACTTTCTCAACAACTAATGGCAATTGAAGGAAATGCATTTCCTAATTACAAAAGTTCATGTCCTTCGTGCTGAGATAGATTTTTCTATCCTTTTGCCTTGTTCGCCTGCCTGCTCTGCCACTCTTTATCTCTGGCATTTTACGCGAATTCTTTCTTCTTTTTTTTCCTCCTATTCGACACAGCATTGCATTTCATGGTTGTGTTTTTTTCGTCCTTTTTCCATGCGAGATACGACAGCCCCCTGTTGTTCGGCGACATCGTCCTCCTTTGGTCCCAATTACGTTTTCGCAGTGGAAAGAAAATTCGCCTGCCTTCAGGGGGTATCCTTTTTGCCATTTCACTCTCGGGTTGTTCACATGGTATAACCACTTTTAAGGAGCTCAAACCGTGCATCAAACCAGGCCCCGCTCTTACAGTACTCTACAAACACACAAATTCAAGGAACTCGGCATCGGCACACACAAGCCAACAATGAATAACTGCATTAGTGTGTAATTGCGGATGCTAATTCAGCGGAATTGTCTAGGATATAAATTAAGCGACAAGGTTGTGCGTCTTTTCCAATAAATTAAGTTTTAAAATATTGTGACTCGTTTTTGTGGCGGTTCCTCTGTGGGAGGGTGAAAAGGATTAAAGACAGTTTAACGCTGTGATAGGAGGCAGCGAACGTGTCTCTTCTTCAGGGACTCAGTCGCACAGATAAAATTAAATGAAGCAACAGCAATTAATTTCCTTTTTTCCAAAGCGAAAACATTGAAGTGTAGGTACTTCCAGGACACGAAGCAGAACATATGAGCCTTGTGCGTGAGTGTACCTATAGCCTGTGTGTGTTATTCACTTATTGCTTAATTGAGCAGTTTCACCTGCTCGAAAACAGGGCTCGCACTGCATTTATTCATCTTCGGAGGTTCAAACGGTGTGGGTGATTAAATTCCGGAGGGGTATGCGTGTTGTATAGGCAATGAGAACGAGCTTGTTTGCCGGCGGTAATTACAGGATGAATTGCTTAAATGTGTGGTATTTGCTTTTGCAGGAAATTGACTTGAAATTAAGGTTTTAAAAGTTGTTCTTCTTGATGGCGGGGGAATATTGGCTCACTATAACACTTTAACATGTTGTCATGTTTATTGTCCGGTTTTTCTTTTGAAACCAGCAGACATTTACCTGATGACAGATGACACTATTATATCATTTTCCGAAAGGTGAAGGAGCTAACTTTAAAAATTTTATGCTCTAAGGACTCCAGGTGGCAATGGAAAAAGAGTAGCTCTATTTGCATTGTATTTGCATTTCGTCTGAAAAATTTATTTATTCCCGCTTAAAACCACCAGATCCATGAATCTGACTTTGTGGAATGTGCAAATCGTCTTTTTCGTGGGGAATATTTTAAAAGGTCAGACATTAAAATATTCAAATAACCATGACACGAAAACGAGTGCAACAAAAAATAAAAAGAATTTGTTAACATTTTATATTAATACTGGAAAATACCTGTCACAGCACTAAGGCAGGTTAACTGATCAACTGTGAGAAAAAACAGGGTATTCGCAGAAAGTCAACAGCTGCTATACTTTTGGTTCCGAATATACAATGGGTTAAACAAAGATTAGTTACGGTAATGGGTTAAATATTGCATTTGAAGTAAGCTCTGTACAAAGCAGATAATGTTATCGACCGTTTCCGATTTTTTTTTCGAGTAGTTATCGACTCTACACTGTTCAAATGTCATTGTTCATAGAAACACGGAAGAGAACGATAGTTCGAATCCTTTTCCAGAGTTATTCCGGAGTTACATCAAATTTTGGTGATTTAGCCCCGAAGCGAAGTTGACTGAAAACTTCGTTTCCCGGAGGCAACCTTATTTAAACTTAAAAACACGGATGATCTTTTAGTGAAAGTATTTCTCAAAGACTCTGTTGGGTGACTGAAACGGAGTCCGCTTGTACAAGTATTTTGCTAAAGGTATTGGCAATAGTAGGTGGATATTTACGAGTAGGACCAATCTTTGAGAGAAATCAATTGGCAGATAGAGAAGAAGTAGGGAAAGAGTTTCAGTCCAAATTTCGAAACTAGTTAGCCTCTTATACTATGTGTCCACCGATAATTAAAAGAAGATTAGCGGGAGACGATTAAAATAAACTCCAAAGGGGCTCCATCGGACAATTATAGGATTAATTTGACACGAAAACTCTGTTTCTCTCATTTTGGCTCTCAAAAGAGAGTACCGATGTCATTTTCAAGGAGCGAAAACGATTTCTTCAGTAAAAGTCACAATCACAACAGAAAACGTACTTGTGACAGATTTTTAGTAAAGGGGCAGTTACTTACAGTTTCCTTTTTTGATTCTCAAACTGTTACAAAGGTGTAGAAAATAGGTTTGTGAATAGGGTGAATGGGATTTATGAGAGAATTTATTTTTAATCGCTCGCCGAGAGGATTTAAATTTGTATGGTAAATCGCGTCATTTGTAGAGGATTAAATAAAGCCACGATCAATGAACATGGTGATCACAATGATCTTTCGCTACCCCAGGGTGAAGCTTATGGTTTCGACCCGATCATTGCCTTATACTATGTCTCCACCGGCAATTAAAAGAGAATTAACGGGCGACGAATAAAAATAAATCCCACAGTGGCTCCACCGGACAAATAAAGGATTAGTTTGACACAAACACACTGTTTCTGTTATTTTGGCTCTCAAGAGAGAGTGGCAATGTAATTTCCCAGGAACAAAAAAGATTTCCGCTGTAAAAATCAAAATCAAAAACGTACTTGTGACAGATCTGTCGTACTGGGACAGTTTCAGGTTCCTTTTTGATTCTCAAACTGTTGCGAAGGCGCAAAAAATAGGTTTGTGAATAGGGTGAATGGGATTTATGAGAGGATTTATTTTTAATCGCTTGCTGAACGGATTTAATTTTGTATGGTAAATCGCGTGATTTGTAGAGGATTTCATAAAGATTTATAATTAGTCGCGGATTAGTGCCCGGTGGAGACATGGTATTAGTTTTCTGGCGAGAGGATCCTCTAGAGATCACCATATCTTAAAAGTGAACTTTACACAAGACTTTTGAGTATTTTAATAGGTCTCCTATCGAATGTCGATTTCAAGGATCTTTGAGGGGTTGCCGAAATTATTAAGGCTGTGATTCATTGATCACCTTCAACGTGGCAGAAGAAAGGAATTTTTTTTTATGAGAATTTAAGTTTTTGAGAAAAATATTCCCACTTCATTCAAAGCACTTGAAAAATGTTGGCAACACTTTGATCGAAATCGTTGAATTGCAGTGAACTTTTCGAAGGGGACAGGAGTTACAATACAAGGAATCATCTCTATTAAAACAGGCATCTATACTTCTGTAAGCCTGTTGAAAGTATAGGTTTTGAAAAAAAAAACTTTCAATCGTTCATCGGATGAGTTAAAACAATGTTTTTTCAAAACTACTGATACGCATCTGGTTGCTGCAGAAAAAATGTGCATCTTTAACAAACGCTCGTCAATGTATCTATCCTATATAAAGCAAGCGCCATAACGTTATTATAGGACCTCTGTCTAGTCATGGTTGTTTGGTTCGAGCATACCAAATTGGAATGGGTAAAAAGTCTTTCTTAGAAGCAGACCTGCAGCTTAACAGGAAGCACTTATATAAAGTGCCTCCACACAGAGAAGGTGAGAGTATCTACTCGCGACCTCTACGAGTAGAGAAGGAGAGCAACACCGTCTCTTTTAAAGAAAAAGAGGGAGAGTAGGAAGAACGCAGTTGAAGATATGCTTCAATTGTTTTGAGGCTCGAAAGTCTACCAAAGGTTTTAAAAGACCTGTCAAGGATATAAAGTTCGAGCCCAAGCCTGTGAAGAAGATTGTGGGAGCATCGAAGTGGAACTACAGTGAGTGCTGAGTATTTTTAGAAACCATTTTTGCCGACCGTATAACATCACTCTGTCAGGCAGAATGAACTCTTCTGCTGAGCGAGGAAGACGCCGACTAAGAATCAAATCTACACCGCCCGCCCGACCTCAATGAAGTGAAAGAAGCTAAGTCTAAGCTTAAGTGCAACAGCCTGATGGCTGTTTCCCATAAAGAACGAGAGAGCGAGCGAGGGTATTGGGCGAGCTGTCAAATGAATTTTAATCAATGGCAATGTATGGGGTGGTTCACAATGCCGGCGTGATCACTGTTTCGCTCGCCGGGCTCTTCGAAAAATTGGAAAACCCTCGTCGAGAAAAACCCCTATTCTGTCAGTGGCTGTTGTGAGTTATGACACGCCATTGAATTGAGGTTTTTTTCGAAGCTAATAGGTACTTGTTGTGAAATGTATGCCATTTGCATTAAAGTCGACAAAATTTAGTAATTTGCTTAGTTTTGTGACTGTGCAGTCAAAACAGTCGTCGCGATGTCTCGCTCTCGTTGTGTACCTATTAACAAACGATTTCTCTGGTCTCTCGTTGTCGCTGCCGCTCTAGTTTGCCGATCTCGCGTTGAATGTGAAACGGCCATGAAGCAGACGGCCTAGCTACCAAATTTTTTAAATCCGCTTGCCATAGTCTTGTCATTACTTCTCGCACTGCACCCTAGGCTCGTATTTAAAAATCTTCTTTTTTTAAAAATAAAGTAAACTACAGACAAATTGGTGTCTTTTATTTCCAGCCTTTAGGATCAAACGAGTTTTGAGGCTATGTCACAAAACTGTGTTGTAGTTTGCTTTGTCCCGTTACATTCCCTTTGCTTTACAACCGCGTTGAAAATATATCATTCGAAAGACGATTAAGGGTCTAATCATAGCTATCAGATTGCATCATTGAAAAATTTGTTTTCATGTTTTTAGACGTTTGAGCAAACAATGTTGGCTGTTATTGGTTTTGAAATGAAGCTTATGAGTTGCAGAATTTATTCCGAAACAAAAATACATAAATTGCGTTAAAACTTTTATGTAAACTCGCTTTTACTATTTCACTGACAGAAATCGATTTCAAAGAACAGCTGATTTTGATTTGTGTTTTTGCAACAAAATCGTTCTACTGAAAAGCATTCCATTCTCTTTTTATTCTCGTCTGTCAGTTTTACTTTCACTGATCAACTCCAACTTCAAACGCCTGTAGTTGTTTGTTGGCACTGACAGAAATTTTTAACGATTGCTATGAATGACTTGTCAGAAAACCGAAGACATTGTTCCACTAATTTTTTCCAATGATGCTATCCGATGATAGCTATGATTATACCCTAAAAACCATAGAAATTGCCTTTAAAGATTACAAACCACCGCAAATGCCAACAACTCCAAGTATACAGAAATGTCAAAACGCACGCAAAAGTTCATCGTGTTGTATGTTTTTGCTTTCTTAGAACTTTCTGAGAAAACGTACAGTCGAAGCAACGTTGTGGTAAGCTCCCATTGAATTTAATCTGTTTGAATTCGGGTTGTCAAATCAACTTTGACGCAACGCAGCTTTGTGACATAGCCTTCATATTTCTTCGTTCTTCGTCTGACAGCTCAACAGCTGAGAAAAAAAAACTCGCATGTTGAGAGTTTTGTAGTGGGTTTTCCAAACCCACTACAAAATTTCAAAGCAAATTCAGATTGCAACGAAGTTGGAGTACAAACACAATTCTGCTTTCGAAATTCTGCTTTTTAAAATTCATTCTGAAAATACAACTTTGGTAAAGCGACACAGTGAAATCTGTATTGCCTGCCTGTTCGTTCCATTATTGACCTTTGCTTTACTTAAAAAAGTTTGTTTAAAAAAGCATTATAAACCTTATTCCATAAGACAGAATTCTAAAAAAGCAGAATTTTGGAAAACAGAATTACCCGCTCCCATCGTAACGAGATAAAGACAAAACCAAAGCTTGTTTGTGAATCCAGCTTAAGGCATTTCGAATTAAGGCATGTCGATTTGCGAATTCCAAAATCGACTTTTGCTGTTAGAAAAGTGTTCGTGTGCGATGGCCAACCAAAATGAATTTCGAATGAGGGTGAGGCTCGCGTGGTAAGTTGAAAGTTTTTGAGTTAATTGCACATTGGAGCTGAGTTAAGAAATCCTTCAAAATCTGATCTGAGATTGCTCGAACCTAATGGTTCTAAGATTTTTACAAAAGAACCATTCGTTTCTTCTACAGCCCCTGATTTGAACTCTGCGTCTGAATGATTCAGCTACGGTTGCATTTTTTCTTCCTCCCTGATTATTGTTCAAAAGTCCTTCATTCCTCTACAGTCAGTGCATGTGGGGAATTTTCATTTAGAATGCGCATATAATGTAAGTACTTATACGGCGACAAATTAAAAAAAAAATATCTAAAAATTAAATGACAACTAGCAAAGGATAAAAGTAAAAAAAAAAAATGGGAACCTACATAAAATAGGTCAGTACGCGAAATGGCACCAATGAGATGCACATCCTCCACATATACCAAGGCTCTATGCATAATGCACGTAACTCAACACCGCGACACCCCAGAGGAGCAGCAACCCCCGAAAAAAAAAATATCTCAACTACGAGCATTTTTTTGCTATTTTATGAATTTGTCCAAATGCATAACGGTCGAGGGGACTGCAATTTTTTTCCTGTCGCCGTTCTTTGTATGTATGGCATGCGTTTGTGTACATGTATGCCACTGAACGGATCTAAGGATATACGATATTTTACACACAATGTCCGGGAATGAATCTCGGTTTTGTGTCTAGTTTTTGTGTTGTCCGTTTTTTTTTTCGTTTTTGGTTTTGATTAAAAATGGATTCGGTGTGATATTTTATTCAAAATGTATTTAAAAAGGATATCGCATGACCCGTTTATGTGCACCATCGCGTATCAGAGACAATTTACTATCGTTTCTAGTTTGCAGTTTTCAGCCGAGTAGGTATAGTCGCTTTAGGTATTTTTTGAGGCAGTTTTTTGCCCCCCATTTCGAGGCTCAGATTGATTGCAGTGTGTTTCGGAATTGATGTTCGCGTTCGGAAGGATTGAATATTTTAAATTTGCTTTTATGCTGTTTAGAAAGGATTGAAATGGTGAATGACGCTTTTGAAATAATACGTATTGACAAATTGCTAACGGCAGCGTTGACTTTTGAAATGGATTGTCGCAATGAAACCTCAACAAATTGCACTTTGGGCTATTGGAATAAGCGATGCTCTTTTGGTAATGTCAATTTTGCCGAATCAGTGAATGTCATCTAATGGGGGAGGGAGGTATATCATTGGACAATCAACCTTACCCAGTATAATTGCAAAATAAAAAACTAGAACCAATCAGATAAATTGCATTTCTGTCATATGCTTTTAGTTTCAATAAGCGATTATTTTTTGTGGTCCTGGTAACAATAAGGGAAAATGTGGAAACTTGACTAGCCACACGCAAAGCAATTTTGAACTGACTTAGGACAGAAGATGGCAGATTTTCTGCCAAAAGCATTTTTGCATTTTCCACCGCTAGAAAAGTTTTTAGGTTTTGTTCTGACATTAAGAATGGACATTAAACATTGCAAATAGTGAACAGCGAGATGTTTCGAGAAAACTCAAGCGTCAATCTAAATGTCATTCTTTCAGTGTATTTGGCATTGTCAACTGGTCTTTCTGGAGCTTCAAGAGATAGTGACATGTCCTGCATTGTGAAATGTAGCATTGACAAGTTACAGCTGAAATTGTAGATTTGTAGTAAACGCATTGACAGCACGTTTAAAAATTCACTGCAAAGTATAAACGAAATGACAATAGAATAGTGTATAGACGCTCGTGTCAAAATCTCCTTCATTTCTTCTTTTAACATTCTTAAATGATAACGCTTAAGTTTGCAATAAAATTTTTCACAAAATGTAAGATTGCCAGGCCCGTTCGCTCTTAGAGTTTAGGTTTTTTTCTCGTCGATAGCATAGTGACGCCCTTTGAAGAAAAAAACTCCCTACTAATATTATGGTTTAGGGTGGCCTTCTAAACGAAGAATAAACCTAATTACACCACGAGCGAGTAAATCAACCCCAACCTACCAAAATGGTCTTTTCGAAGTGGAGTAAAGTCGGAGAGGCTAAATCATAGACTTTTTTTTTTCTTTTAACATCTATACCAGACTTGGTTATGGTTTAGCCCCATGGCCGCCCAAGCCAATCGAGAGAAAAAGTTCTTCTATACAAATTGAGTTCCGGCAGAGGGAATAGGGATGGGAAAATATGGCAGTCCCCCAGCTGCGAAGAGTAAACTGGAGGCTACTATAGGACAGGCAAATAGATTTGTGTTTTCGGCAGCTCAAATTGGCCACATTCATTACGTGCGTGAGGATAAATCGGGCAGCATTTTTAATTCTCATATTCGCCCGTGATGATGATAATGGCTGTGGTGATGAGGTTACTTTCGCACTCCAGTCACGTTAAGTGAGCAAATATGCGATAACCAAATGTATATTAGGTCCTTGCAAGGATGTTCTATTCCTTTGCTGCGTGTGGCACAGACCAGAGTGTATACAAATGCGTTGAGCCAGTAGTCGAGGAATAGAATGCCAAAAATTTATTTTACTTGTGAAAGCTCCATCATCCGGGGGGTGTGTGATCAGATCAGATTTTCCTTCTTCACACATCACATTCCCCGATGGAACGTGGGGATTTTTTCGATGATTTTTTTCCCGCATTCATCGAATTTTGGCCCCTAGCCGCACCACCGAAAGACGCGGGTCTTTCGTTATACCCATTGCTTGGGGATTGTGCCATCGAATTCTATTCGTGGAAATTGAATATTAATCAATACTGTCTAATTGGGTTTGTGTAAAGGCGGTTGTAGAATATTTTATTACCTGTAGATCTACCTATACATGCTCAACATACTATTGCTATTCCTTAAATTAAATTGTTATCAATCCTGCTGCTCGAAGTTGATGATATTTGTGCGAATCTATGACGGGTGGACATGCTTGGGGCTGTGCTTTTGTGAGTCCTTACCGATGCGATGTAATATTTAATTATCGCAACACTTATACTATTGCGCTGGAAACGACATAACAAATAATGAGGATATTTGATTTGGGACCTTTGTTTAGTTATGAAACAAAATCGCATTGAAATACGTGGTTAGTATTAAGTTTTTCTTCGCTTGTCAGCTGCATCAAACACCTTATTCCTTGGAAAGGGAGCCGCAGGGAATCACATGAAATGATTCCTACAATTTATGAAACAAAATATTTTCTAAGTTATTGCAGTAAAGCCTGGTGTTTGTGCTCTATCACATTATTAATTAGTGTTTGTAATACAATCCGAGATCATCTTTTTCCTGCCACTAGCTGAAGTCACCTTTACGCGTAGTTCCTGGAAGAAATTAACAGGGCACCCAGGTTTGCTGCGGGGGTCACAGCTCAAATTTTTTGTTAAGTGTTCATGGCGTGAGCCCGTATAAAAATCTGACTGGAAAAACGGTCTAAAATATGTTTTCGTGGAGAATTTATTACACTGAGACTTTTCCATTGATACACTTGATCAACGTAGGTAATTGACGAATGGAAGTCATGCAATGCAATACCTGTTGGAGTACGGAGGAATATATTGACTTTAATTGCAACAACGTCAAAAATTCAAATTTTGACTGTCAGTTAAACGTCGTAAAGTTTTTGGAAGGAACTAACTTAAGTGGGTTTTCCACCAAAAGTTGACAGTTGGATCAGTTGGCAAATCTTAGAAAGTTGATGTTTTTACAGGTGTCTACATTCCTCTGTTATTCGCCTGTGCCGGGTCCAGGCTATCCTTTCAGGTCTCTACATATATTCCCCTTTTATTCATCAGGTACCGCATTTTTACTTTTCTAGTCTTCAACTCGCGGTTGAAGGTGAAAGTTATACACGATACAAAATGTCTAAATTTAATGTTGGCTGGGAACCAAAGAAAACCGGCATTCGTAAGAAGTTGTCTGTCGGCTTGACCTATATTTCAAGGTGTTTTCCAAGAGGTCCCTTTTGAGTTTCTGAGCCTCAACCACGCAAGGAATTGGCGGTTTTATATGTTTTAAATGCTACCGCTTCTAAGATGTAGAATCGTTCGTTCGCAGCAAGAAGCCACGCACTTTTAAGTATAACACAACGATTAATTATGATGTGGCGACAAAATTCGACGATTTTTAGAGGTGGCATTATGTTCTACACCTTCTTGAGAAAAGACAAGCCTGACCTCACCACCTAACACACCCAATCGAACTGTCATTCCATTCAGCTTAACCGCCGTAGAACCACAGTGATGTAGCTGTGGCGGTAGTAGTAGCGGTAGTAAGAGCTGTCAAAAGTTAAAACACATGTATTCAGTGTATTGCGCACACAATGTGTGTCTGTGGCGGTAGTGCGTAGCTGTGGCTGTAGTAAGAGTAGGCCAACTTTTAACTTTCGTAGCGCTACACGGTTGACAGCGCTACACGGTGGACAGTTCAATACAAGTTAAGTAAACAATGGAGGAATAGGACGTCGAAAAGTTTATTGAGATGGTTAAATCTAAAGAAATTTTATGGAATTTGTGTCATACGTTGTACATAAATATTAAATCTAGTTCAAATTAACTCAGAGTATCGGCCATTGTTTATAAACGAGGTTTTTGTTCGGCATAGCCGCGCTACACCATTGTGTTCAATTTTTTTCCGTACTACGCCACATGGCTCCGCGGCTGTACTACGTACTACTGCTACATACTACCGCCACGGGCATTGTGGTCCTACGGTGAAGCAAGCTGACATTCGATATTCTAAATTCGATATCGACTTTCCTTCTAGTGGAAAAGTAGCATAGGTATCAAAAGAGCTCTTAACAGTTTGACGTCTACTGGTATTTTTGTGTGCGGGATGCCAAATAAAGTACCTTTTATATGGAAAACGAACAAAAATTACACATAAACGTAAATAACTATTTAAAAGATGCAATCCTGTATTTCGATGAACGGGAAAGTTGTAGACTTGATCAGCCTTCCTAGTATAATATTTTCATTATAAAACACGGAAAGGACAACACAACACAAAAGTGTTGTTTGTGTTGTAGAAACAGTGTATTCGACTACAAAGGGGTATACGGATTCAAGGAGGTCACATCTTCGGAACACTTTTTCGATACTTTCCACATATTTTATTTAAATAATTTTTGGGTCAATGTAAAGAACGGAATAAGCTCAATAACTTCTTTCCTTATCGGCACACTCTAGGTTGAGTAGTTTATTAATAATTCGCACTTCTCCACAAACTAGTTATTGAAGTCTTTCATATAAAAACGCGATTTTGGCATCCCGCTGTCGAAAAATGTGAAAGACGTCAGATTTTGACAGCCGTGGTAAGAGGTCTATAAAGTTTTTCGCCACAACGTCACTTTTCATCACTGGAATTAAGAACCAACTTTTCAAACTCGTTCATACCTAGGTCAACCATTCGCGACCATTTCATTGTTATCATACCAAGTAAACGAATTTTGCCAAAGGTCAGAACGAGAGATGGTTGCGCAGAAAACTCTATAGAAAACTATTCTAAGTGAAGTTTCGAAAAATTTGCCTGCTTGTATGTGTATAAGAAGGATATAGCCGACTCTGACAGCTACTTTTGGAGAGGCATTGACATGGTTCTTTCCAAAAATGAGTTTCATATCGGCTCATATTGCCTGTGAAATAAGTCATAACATATTTCTGATAGCGAGCATCCAAAAAATCGGTGGCAAAACTAATATTAAAAGTCACCGCAAACTGGGATTCGTGCTTGTAACTGATGTCACATATCACAAAAATCGCTCTACGTAAACTTTGTCCATCACAATTTTCTTGTGACAGCTCGCGAGGAATCACAGTCAAAATCAGCTGGTTGGAAGTTTTCAAACTTTCTGATTCGCTGTTTTTATATTGGATACGCTTAGGAAGAACAAAATATGCAAAGGTACAAAATTTAATTGCTCTGACATCACAAATTCACAATATAATACCATGTTCCAATACCATGTTCCAAAAGAACACTGAAACTGTCCACTTATGACAGAGCTGTTAGAATTACAATTAATACTGGGTTGTTTACAGCGGAATTTTTTTTTTTTGCTCCAGGAAAATGACATCACCACTCTCTTTTGAGAGCCAAAATAAAAGAAAAAGAGTGCTACTGTCTAATTAATCCAATATTTGTCTAGTGGAACCACTTTTGGATTTACAATTAATCGTCTCCCGCTAATCCTCGAATTTTGGCAGGTGAAAACATTGCATAAGCAACGCAAAAAGCAATCAGAGAATTAAGGTTTAAGCTGCTAATGTATGGGATTCTGTTTCTGTTTTACGTTGCTTGTGATAACGCGCCCTTAAGCCTTCAGCCCAATAAATCCATTGCGTCTGTCACGTTGAAGTACCTACACAACTGAAAACTAAGTTAAATATACACGTTCTTATGGAAAGCGGCCTTTCATAAGAAGGAATGATTCCGTATTCTTACGGAAAGCCTTGGAATCAGACGTGGTGAAGTCAAGGGCTGTGAAACTATGCAGAGAAATTCTGGACGAGTTATCACTTGGCAACACTGTAACTGTGTGTTGGGTGCCAGGTCACACCGATATATCGGGAAACGAAGAAGCGGACAAGCTTACGAGATTTGGGTCTGGAATGAATGCATCTCTAGCCCTCAAATCTATAAGAGTCCCGCTGAGTTCGATAGCACGTAGGATAGAAACTGAATCCTTGAGTAGAACTAACCTACGATGGACAGAACTTGATACGTGCAGACACACAAGGGAGCTATGGCCAGCGGTAAGCAAAAAGAGATCACTATTTTTGATCGGACTAGCCCGCAGGAACATCCGAGTACTCACGGGAATCCTCAAGGGGCACTGCGCAGTGGGTCTACACGCTGAGCGGCTAGGCATACCGCATAACGATTACTGCAGAAGCTGCAGGGATGTTGAAGAAATTGAATCTGTTCATCACCTGCTCTGCGAATGTCCAGCCCTAAACAGCATCAGGCGTAGTATTCTCGGCAGCTACTTCTTCAACGAGCTCGAAGATCTAAATAATGTAGATCTTAAGGACCTCCTAAGATTTGTATACAAATCCGGGTGGATCCAATAGGGCGGAACTCTGAGCTTCTAACAGCGGTCTAATCGGAATCTGTTGCAGAAGCTGCAGGGACGTTAAAGAAATTGAATCTGTTGCGAACCTGCTCCGCGAATGTCCAGCCCTAAACAGTATCAGGCGTAGTATCCTCGGCAGCTACTTCTTCAACGAGCTCGAAGATCTAAATAATGTAGATCGAAAGGACCTCCTAAGATTTGTATACAAATCCGGATGGATCCAATAGGGCGGAACTCTGAGCTTCTAACAGCGGTCTATTTCTGTTTTCGTTCCAGGTATTAAGAAGGTTCCCAATGGACACAATGGACCCAACTGCTGGTCTAAGTGAAGCCGTGACTATTGTCATCAACCTAACCTAACCTAACCTAAGGAAAGCGGCCCATAGAAGAACTTCGTGACGTACGTCGCTTCCCATAAGAACGTGTGTACACTGAGTTGTCAGTTGTGTAGAAGTCAGTTGCTGAAGACTTTAGTCGCGCAACGGTTTGGAACAACTTTTTGGTGACTGTATTAGGTGGGATACAGAAACAGAAAACCTGAAGTTTAGGAATTCAGCCATACGCAAGACCGTAACCAGGGGGGGAGATCACATGGGTTTTAAACTCCGCTTACTGCCACGCCTACAATTGACATGAATATCAGTCTTCTAATTTACATTTTATTTAAATAATTCTAATAATTCTTCTAATTTACTATTCACTTTCAGGGGGCGTTTTTAAGACAAAAAACTGTAAGAGGCGTTCGAAACAATAGAGGCGTTTGTAAGCACAAGCTTGTAGTGGGCGTGTCTGTTTCGAGAATTTGCTGATTTCCGCAATTAACCTTACAAAATAAATTCTTAGAGCAACCGTCAGATTTCTAGCTCAAAAATTACGATCTGGAGCTTTTTAACATTTGGATGGACATTGCAAAATCGATTCTCCTGCGGTCGCGTTCATTTCTCTTTAAGATCTTAAGGGTCTACCTACGGTGATTATTTCACTGCGTTGCAAACTTTAACTTTACTCATAAATACCCTGGGTAGGTAATAAAGAAATATTTTTTAAATGCAATAAGCCTTCTAAGTGTTTTTATATCTTTAAATTTTCAACATCCAGAGAAAAGTAAAAAGTAGTTTAACTAAAATAAAGTATTGAAATCAAAGTGGTGAAAGAAAGAAGGTGATAAAGAAAGTAGATAAGCAAATAATTCGTCGTGTAATTATAAAAGTGAAACTGTTTAGCGGCTCCTTTACAAAACACGACGATTACTCAAAAATAAACGTTCCTTATTAATTCCACGAAACTACAATAAATCGCTACAAATAACCAGGCACAACCGCACGCTACTACTGCTCACGTTCGAATGCTCTTTTTCTCCTTTTCGATGTAGGATATCGGTGCCATACCTTTCTACCCAGTGTTGCCGTGGTTTTTTTCCGCTACAACTGAGTTTTATTCGACGAACCCGAAAATTTTAGCTTCCATCACAGTCTAGTAGATGTCATGTTCCTATCAGTACTTTCACAGAAATGTGAGTACAGCTTCAGTCCTTTCTTGCCTTAGGGCCCCAACACAGTGCGTCCTCTTTGATATACCTGGCAACATCACAAACACAACAGTTCTTAGTATCCGCAACCCAATATTGAAGACGAGCTTATAAGCCAAGGCCCTAACGGGAGCCTTGATTTTCATCTCTCGATTTGGGCCTTTTTTACTTTTTCAAATTGGAAAAATTTCTCACTTTTAAACGAAATCCAAGCACACTCCAAAACAGACTCTCCCAGGTCCACTTCTTCATGGCTTCCTCAGATTTTAGACAGCACGTTCCAGCAAAAACACTCCACATTTTCCCAGCAATTAACTGCATATAATTGCTGAAAGCACAGAAGGAAGCCACAAAATAAACTCGGAACCACATTGTTAAGGTAGGAAGATGAATCCTACACGATGAATCCTTTAACCTTATTCCTTATTTGCTCCGATTCCTAATATAATAGTTGCTTGCCTATCGACTACCATAGGTCTCAGCGGATGTGTATTCATCCGGGTGCTAGAGCTATACTATCCCTACATGGAGAGCTCTCTAAATCAAATTTCAATGGTCCATCAGCTTGTGTGAGATATAAAATCACCGCATTCCAGGAAGGAAACTTTCTTGAGCACAGAAAATTAAGTTACAGATCTCTAATAACTTTGTCATTGAAGTTCTTCATTAGATTTTCGCTTTCTCCCCGGCCAGAACCGCACCGGCACCACTCTATCTGCTTTGCTATTCTTTGGCGATGATGCTTCTGTTGCCATAGTAGGTATACCTACGACGAATGTTTCCATTCGAATCCAGTTCTATGTTTGTCAAGTTTTCACCATCACCCACTTTGTGAAAAGACCCTCTTCGGCCCTCTTCCCTCCTGTGCTACACTTGATTTGAAGTAGGAATCAACTTTTATGGAGCGTCTTTTGAAAGGTGCGGCGCATTACGAACCGGGTGGGTGTTGGGGTGATGGCATGGTTCTTGTGGTACATTGCTGTCGTGTCGACGGTTCTATCCTTTCAACATTTCGATCATAGTAATATTCGGGAGCTCCTCGGGGATGGGTTCGAGGAATGACGATATGCGTTCATTCCTTATCCAGAGATAATTGTATATTACAATTGGAAAGGATTTGTTTGGTTACCCATGGCGGTTTTTATTTGTGTGTGGTTGGTGAAGTGGTCTGAATTTTGTGGAAAGCGTTTCAATGTGAACCAAATTAAGGGATGAGTGAAGATATTTTAAATGCCGTCCTACTAGGTGGGCGACTTTCCTATCCTTCAATCAATATTCAAATATCTAAATGACTTGTCTGTTTGCATTTGAAACTTTTAAAGAGGCAAGTTTTAAAAATTTTAAAAGTTTTTAATGAGCCTGCAAAATTAACCGTTAATATACCAGGCTAATAGTTTTACAAATTGAAGCACCCAAAATTACTCCTTTCTTTATTCGAGAGTGTTCTTAGAAATTTTTAGCTATTAATTTGCCAAAGCAGTGTACTATTCAGCTTACCGCTAAACGAAACCACATTATTTCATTTCAAATCCTTTTAGAGAATTTTTCATTAGCATTGTCAAAACCTCAAACCGACTAATAACTGCTGGGCAATTACATATTCTGTTTTAATTATTACTCAATTACAGGTCTATTTGCTTACTTTCCGCTATTAATGCGATGCAGTTCTTAGTTGTCAGTGATTTAATTAAACCGATAAATAATAAACCAAAATTAAGTTCAGTTGAGCGATTATAGCTAAAAAATTCTATTTTTTCGAAATACCACATTGAATCTTTTTATATTGCCACAACTAGCATCAAAATGAACTAAATTAATAAATGAAGAATTTGAAATACACAGGTAGGTATGTACATAATCGAAAAATGTGTAAGGCTTTTATTTTAAATGGGTGAGCTGTCCTTGCTTCCGTGGGAAACACAACTCTACCAAATCGGTCATCTTTGGAAAAAAGGTGCAGGTACCTATTTATGCCATCCAAAAATTATGCCAACAAAAGTAAAGTTACGTTATTGTTTTTGATAAATCAATAAGGTAATATGCAAAAATTAACCTAGTCGACTTGGAGCACGAAGTATCAGCCCTACTCTACGGTCTATATTTTGAGAAGCGGTTTATAAAATTGAATAAGGCATGTATGTCATTTGCGAACGTTGCTAGGCTTGTGTGAATATCTTTTGTAAAGCAAAAAAGAATGAGGGGCCTGAAAACGCTTCCTTACGTGAATGCTAGGTGTACCTTATTCACGAGTAACATAATATTCACTCCCGTATCTCACGCGAGCATTTTTTCATGGGTCGTCCTCCGTGCGGCGAATAGAGCTTTGTAAATCTACATTTAGGAATCGGTAAGGATTTCGAAAGCCTCAGCAAAAAAAAAATTGACATATACCTAACCCCAGGCAAAAATATAACATTGGTGTCAGAAATTGGGTATAACTCATAATTGGGCGGGTAAATTCTACGAAAGAGTTTTCGGAAACAGTGAAAGTGTACAATAAAGCGTCGTTTTTTTTAAACAGCTTCAGTGCCTCTGACTAATACGACTTTTTATGGTGAGATGACAGAGATGTTGCGCGTTAACAATGTCGGTGACTCATACAGTCTTGATTGTGGAATTTTCTAAATTTTACTAATTTTTTAAATTTAAATTAGGTAAAGTTTAACTGATTGTGCTTATATACTACAATAGAATAATAGTATAAAAGAACCTATATATAGAATATGGACAATTAACAAATTAAAGTACCGGTAATATATTCGCTGGAGAATCTTCTAGAACATTAAAAACGTTTTTTGTGTTGTAGAAATCGTGTTTCCAGACAAAAATAGGTCGCAAAGTTAAACAAGTGAAAGCAGCTGAGTTGAAAAAAGAACAAGATGGAAAAAAGGATTTCAGACTTTAGGGCTAAAAAGTGAATATTGCTCCGGCACCAATATGCTATCACTGGGGAAGGTTCCCATACGATGTCATATGCTGGTATGCAACAACAGCAAGAAAAGACAGTAGGTAAGTACTCATGATCAGTGCTGTCGTTCTCCGATTCTCAAGGGTATCACAGACTTGGCTTTTCGGTATCCTTTTCAAACGAAGAGTATTTTATATGCGACCGAGGGTATATTAATTTTAGTGAATAGTTTGTAACACAGTGAAATAATCACCGTAGACCCCTAAGGCCTTTTAGAGATATGATCGAGGCCGACAGGTGAGTCGATTTAGCTTTGTCCGTCCGTCCGTCTGTCCGTATGTGTGAAGTTTTTAGGTCTTTAAAATTGAGCTAGGCTGACTCTATTTCAAATTTTCTTTCAAAATGCCTTTTGGTCAAGTTAGACAAGGCGTAGGAGCTCAAATTTTGGTATAGAGCAATAATGGCCCAAAACCTCTAAGAGGGCAAAAATTGGGCCTCCCACAATATTGATATGCCCACTTTTACCATGTTAGATCTTTAAAAACCCGATATCTCGGAAAGTTTACTCCAAATTGAAAAAAAATTATATAACAAATATTCGAGATATTACTATTTGCTAGGTTTGCTCCATTGCTCCAAAGTTTTGAGCTCCGCCCACTTTTAAGGGGCGTGTTTAGGAAAAAACGGTTTTTTTGCAATAATTTTCGGGTTCAGCGCATTTTGTCATGATTCTAACGAAATTACAATTAATTGATTTCAACTTTTAGCCCAGACCCACTTTTGGGGGCGTGGCCTATACAGAATATATATGAATGCGGGGTAAAAAAAATTAAGATTTGGTGTTAAACCGTATATAGGGTCGGGTATACTATAGAAGTTTATCACAGACGAACTCTTGCACTTACTCACTTGTTCTTCTCTAAAATTTTATTAATTTTTTTGATTCAAAGTCATTTTTTCCGCTACTTTATTTTAAACCAATGAGTGCAACCAGTGTGTATGTAATAGCTGTATACCCTATTCCTATTTTCCTTCCCATTGATATCCTTTTTTACATCCTCTTCTCGTTGTGATGCCAGAAACATAAATCAACTAACAAAAAATATTTTATTCCCTGTAAAGTTTTTTTTGTTAAATGATGAAGTAGGTTTATATTCCTGTAAAAGAAGACCTATTAACAGGGTATCCTTTCAGAGGTTTGGGTATCCCGGTATCCCCAGCTGTGATATAGTATCCAAAAGATACTAAAGTATCCCTTTCGACAGCACTGCTCATGATAAAGTGCCACCTTTCGGGAAGTTGCTTCCGAAAAAAAAACACAAAAATCTAGGGAGCGGCCAGAAAGAACGCTTTTGATGAACAAGAGAATGTTCTCGAAAATAAATTGGGTAATGAGTGCGATGAGACAGAAAATGCTTTGGAAAGCAAACACGATTCCCAAAACGCACTCTTTGACAGAAGTTTTCAAACAATGGCTTAAAATATATATAAAAAAATTGAGGTGGAAGAAAAATTAAAAAAGTAAAACAGCAGAATGAACAACTGGCCAAAGAAATCGAATACGCCAGAAGCAGAAAGCAGAAAGATCGGGAAAACTCGATTGAAATTAGACGGCGAAAAGAAATACAGCCTCATTTCTTTCATGGTCGAACGTCATGGCCGATTAAGAGGAGGCAATAGAGTTTTTCGCATAACTATCTCGCTCGTTCCTCTCGTTCCAACCTTTGGCGAAATCCATTCGCTTGGTATGAAAACGAACAAATGGTTGCCAAGTGTAGGCCTTTGCGCGAACGAGATTTGTTTTCATACCAAGTGACGAAACGTGACATTTTGGCGAAAAGCTCTATTCGAAGCTGCCGCGATGACAACGATAAATAAATGGGACGACTTAGAAGAGTCAGTTGTTCTCGTGCTTGCGCTAAAAGCTAGTTTTTCAGTACGAGATTATCCGAGTTTTGGGGTTAGCCCCAGAACGGAATTTTTTAGTGAATATTGATCCTGGATCAATCTCGGCTCAACTTGCCAAATTTCGTGAGTTAATCTGGGATCAACTCTGGTAAACACTATAAGCTTCTCTGAATGCTTTTTCTGTGTGAAATGGCAGTGGCTTAGTGTGTTCGATGAAAAATTACGTCTAAAATTGGCTCGAATTTCTCTTTCTGTGTTTTTCTATGTGAAGCGAGATTTGGGATAGAGTCAATAATTTATTGAGTCGAAGGATGCAACAGATTCATTGGGTTGCAGGCTATACGGGAAGCGAGATTTGGGAGAGTCAGTCATTTTGAGAGTCGAAGTTTTTTTACAACTTTACTGACGAGTTAATTGTGCACTGATTTGATTCTAGATTCGTTTTGTTCCGGGATTAACAGATCTTGGTTAAAGATGGGCTTAACACAGCACTGAAAAACCGGTTCTAAGAGAAATAGCGGCAGAACTGCTGCAGAGAAAATCCCAAAAAAAAAGACAAAGGGATTAGGTATGTACATTGCCATGGTGAAGGCCATTGAGTTGAGGCGAAGGCCACAAGCAAAAAATTAACCGGGTCCAATTGCACCCCGACATAAGCTTCGTTTATATGCAGAGTTCAAGCCAGCGTCAAATCAGGTCTCATATAAACGCGGATCGAGTTGAAGTTGAGTCGAGTCGACTCCATCGCACTCTCTCTGCAGGGTTGAGTCCAAATGTTGCTGATATACCTAGGTTGAAATTGAAACAAGAGCATTTAGCTTTTAAAATGCATAATTTGACATTTCTTTGGTACTTTGTATGCTTTTCCGTGTTGATTTGGCACAATTGCAGCTTCAATGTGCAAAAAGGGAACTAAATTGCTTCAGTTTCAATTTTTCATTCCTGTTATTTTAACTACTCGACTCAACTCAATGCTCTTCGTCATGTCATAAATTACTGAATAACTAGATATTCAACTTGCGTCCCTCTTACCCTCCAACACACAATTGTTTACGTTTTTTATAAAGCCTTTAAAGCTTTTTTAAACCGCTACGTTTACAAATGCAATTGCAGATGAAAAGCGGCAATTGGCTGTTAGAATGGCAGGTATGTAGGTACCTACAAAAAACGATGCTCGCTGAAACATATGACAAACAGACAACAAACAGGGGTGGAATCGGCTAAGGTGATCTATGATAGATGATGTCACAAATCACAAAAATTCGTCTGCGTAAACTGTGATTATCACAAATTTCTTGTGACAGCTCCCGATCAATCATCGTCAAAATCAGCTGGTCACCAGTTTTCAAACTTTCTGGTAAGATGGTGTTTTTGCCTACCCTTAGGCTGACTTTCTGCATGCACGAATAAAAATCTGTGTTCTTACATCACAAGCCTAAATAAAGCAATGATTCGGAACAATATTTTTGTGATCACCTTAGTGCCTGTTTTCATTTGGTTTTTCCTAACCTAACCCAAAATTTATTTCTCGAAATAAAACTGAGGTTGAACGGTGGCCACCATACTGGCGCTTCCCCTCACCTTAGTAATTCTGACACATCAGGTTAGGATAAATTAAATGAAAACAAGCACTTACGCAGACGGATTACTTGGTTTGATCACATTGACTGTCACAAAATGTGAAAATCACAGATCACCATAGCCGATTTGCCACACGCAAAGTGCAAATACCGCTCGGGGCCAAACGACATGCTGGAATTGTAACAAGCTGGGACCAGTGTTCGGATATCGAGGGAAATTTACCTCTTCGAGGGAAAAATAATGAAAAGAAAATGCATAAAGGGAAATAGGGAAAACTTGCAATTTTAAGGGAAACTCCATCAAATTGAAAAATAAAAGAAAAAGAGTTGAAAAACGAAGAAGGTTCTATAAGTTTCCCTAATTCAATAAAAGTAATTAAGTTTCTCAACGTATTTCTTCCAGAGAAACGGAATATGTGGGAAGAAGAATAGGAAATGACTTCCTAAAAGCAATTAAGCGGGGACCACAAAGAAGCCTTAGGCTTTGGCTTCGCCCCGTTACGATACGTGGGCTTTGAACCGGATTTACAACGACATTTCGCTCATGGAGAGAGAGCTTTTATTATGCAGTCACTACGTTCTCCAAGCATGCCACGATAAAATAAAAAATACGCACATACAGCCGAAAGGCCTGGTAGCTAGTGCTGTGTACATAATTATGTGGAACATTCATGTCCAACTAATAAATCAACAATACGCAATTTGGCCCAAAATGTAGACACACTCAGATGTTCTGCATCATATCCGTGCCTGACCAACACACTTATACAAAAATATCCAGAGGCAGACCCATTTGCTTCACACGAAGCAAAAGTTCAGCACAACTGAACTCGTGCTTGGCTTCTGAGCCTCATTATTTAGCATTGGGTTTTCTCGTTGCTCACTCTCTCCTTTGCAAAAAACATTTTGAAACCGAGCTTCATTGTGTTCGGAAACACTGAAATCGTATGGCTGAACTTGTAAACGTCAAGCCGAGGCCAAACCCAGGCTGCTTTGTGGTTCCCGCATTAGCATCAAGGATCTGATGACGCTAATATCAGAATATTTATATCTATCGTGGAGCTTGTTTTTAACTTTTTTTTAAGTATAGCAAATTGAGAAATATAATTGAAAAGTGAGAAATTATAACAATCTACAATTCTAAATTGTTTGAATTGTAAATTGTTGTAATTTTTCACTTTTTAATTTAATTTTGTGTGGCTTTGCCATAGGGGCCGCTCTCTAATATAAGCAACGATACGTTCCGTTCGTTTTTGACTTTAATAAAAATAATTTATTTTGTTACTTTCCATTGATATTTTTTTTTTAATTAAATAAAGAATTTTATTTTATTTTTTTTTACTCTTTTTTATAATTATTAAAAAGTTTCAGGCATATTAAAAAAATATTTCTTGCGAAAAATGCTTGAGGAAAAAAAAGGTATTTTCGGCAAGGACGGAGGGAAAAATAGGGAAAAACGGAACTTGTTCGAGGTAAAAACCATCCCAGGGACATCCTAACACTGGCTGGGACAGCTACAGCGACAGTGCCTCGCTCCAGTGCATAGCGCACAGTTCCTCGACAAACGAGCTGTCCACGTTGCGCTAGAAGAAGGCAAACTGCTGAAGCATCTGGCAGGGACAACGTTTTCCCCACGGGGGAAGTAGCCACAGGAAGAAGACTCCCCCAAAATTGCGGGGTTCTCCCCATCATAGTAGGGAAGTTCCTGAAGGCACGTGAGGTAATTGCAGACCTTCGAATACAATTGTTAACGTATCCAAGCGTCGAGATTCCTTTGGTATTGTAAAAAGAGGACACTAAAAGCCTTTGAGCGACAATTAAAAGCAGAGATGAAGTCCTGTGGTAATCTTTAGAAGTGATCCTGACTCCCAAAACTACAACATTGGAAAAATTGTCGCAGAACCAAGAAACAACATTGAACCGGTTAACTGCTTCACACCTCTTAACCCATAGAAAAAACAGAGCTGACCCTCTCACGCAGGTAACTCTACAGCAACACGCACAACCGCATTTGCGAATGAGAAAGGGTCTTCAAATCTAAACATACGATCGCTTCTATCTCTTCTAGTAAACTCTTAATATCTAAAACCCTGCATTAAGAGTTTTCCCAGGTCTTTAAGAGATTAGTTTCTTTTAAGGCTAAGTGCTGCCATTTTTCGTTTTAAGCAACGCCTTGCTTCACAATTGTCGGGCTTTTTCTCGAAATTTTAAACAAATTTGTTTGGTGAAACCGAAGTGCCAAGCGTGCAATTGGTTGAGCTGTCTTCACCCCCATTAGGTGAAATGCCGACGACAGCCCATGGGCATGCTTTAATAAGCTTCTTAAACATATTACAATACTCTATACTTCACTTAAACGAGGGCCTTAAAAAAATTAAATTGATTTTATTCAAACCTGAAATTACAGTTTTTAATTCAAAACACTTAGCACAGAAATTGAAAGATTAAAGCCTTGTAGAACTTACAAGCAAAGAAATAAGAAGATATAAAACAAAACTTAGTATGGTTGTGGGAGCACCCTGATTCGCCCTTCAATTCTTTTTTTTTTTCCTTCCTCCCACACGTACAGTTCTTTACAAAAAAAAAATTGTTTTCAAACAAATAAAAGAAACAGAATTCATTTCTCAGTCGTCGTCGTCGTCGTCAAGGAACCGCTTCATCAGAGGCGACTCGAATCAGTCGTATTGTGCTGTTCGGGCTAAGAGTAGGACCTTACGTCTTACTCAACTGTTTTTTTGTTTTACTGTCTTAAGGTAGATAATAGTTAAATGTAGATTCTGACTCCCAAACACCTGCTAGCTACTACTAATTGATAAAGTGTGGCTTCAAGTATTTGAGCATTCCGAAGGTGCGGAATCGTTTGACTTTCATGATTTTCAGCAGCTCTGGGTCACAGATGGCAAATTGCTTGTTCTTGGGGTCGTACAAGTTGCGCTCCTTTATTATTGACCAGACTTTTTTGACCACCTCGTGTCGTGGCAGGGACTCGGCGCCCATAAGAGCAGACAGTTCGGGTGACAGAGTGTATGGACGTGTGAAGCCGGTTCCCTTCTTGGGTCCACTGCCGGCGGCCTTGGACTGAAACGGCGGAAGAGACATTAGCTTAGAGATGATTGCTGCTGCAAATGAATTACCTTCTTCGGCTTCTTTTCCTGTTTGTAGTCCTCGTCGGATGGGTTGTCCGAGTCCGAGTTTGTATCGGTTCCATTGACACGCTTTCGCTTTTTCTTTGCGGGGGCTTTCTTAGCTGCAGGCGCTGCAGCTCGCTTTTTTCTTGGTTTCTCCTCTTCAGAGTCTTCCTTGCCTTCTTCCTCGGAGGAAGGTTCACTGCCGCTTTTTTGATCTATGCCCTCCATGACAAGCTCGTCGATCTCCTTCTTGCGGCTGAGCAACGAGATTCCTAGGTCCTTCTCCAGCTGCAGGCGGACTGATTTAGAGGTCAGTACTTTTAAGTCGGCTGTCTTTAGGATCACTGTGGGTAAAAGAAAACTTAACATCAATCTCGGTGCTGTACCTTTTGACATGTCAAAGGTGTAAGGATGTTAGGCCTCGCTTGGAGGTTAGGTGCTTCCCACCCAAGACCAAGGATTTTTTCCCACAACTGTTTCTTTGATTTGCTTATTCCATTTAACGAGATGAAAGACGTATTTAAACATTAGATATTCGTAGACACTGACTCATTTTAGAAAGTTCCTCGTCCAGGTCCGAATGAATTCACATTTCCGTTTAGTTTTCGGCGAGAATGCGGTACTTACCAGCGATTTTCCCTGCGAGTTCTTCGCGTGTAATCTCACTCATATTGATTTATTTGACGCTAATTCTCTATCACCGGCAGGAGATTAATTAAAAGGCAAACTTTATAGTATTATTCACAGATTTGTTGAATGTGCAAATAAATAAATAAAAATCGCAGCGTCGTCGTACCTCCACGAAAAAACCAAGCAAAAGTGTGTTCTTCTTTTTCTGTCAGTTTTTTGATTTGTTAACGACGAAGTGCTGTCAATCAGTTGCTCTCAAACCGTGATGAGGTTTCGTCAAATTTTGAAAGTAGTTGAATTTGAATTCCTAGGGTAGGTAGGTAAGGAATCCTCCTCTCTGCAACTGCAGAGAGAGATTGAAAAACACATTTTATTTCGATTCATCACATGTGTAATGCCCTTTTCACACCGGATCGAAAACTGAGTTTTCGGAAAAAAGTTTACGAAAACTCATTGAGGCATTTTATTTGCATATTAAAGCGCCCTTTTTCTTTTTTACGTCCTCACGAAACAAATATGAACTCGACTTTGTATTTCGACAGAAAGGATCAGCTGTGCTGCTGAATGCATGAAAAGCTTTGTTTCTTATGAAATCTTGCGATTGCAAGAAAAACTCATCAAAAACTACCAAAAACACGAGGTTAGGAAAACAGGAAAAAGTATGGGAAAACTCTGGTTTTCGGGGAGGTTTTCACGAAAACACGGTTTTCGGTCCGGTGTGTAGAGGGCATAACTTTGAATGGTTTTTCAAAGTTTAGTCAACGTGAATTTTGGATATCTAAATACCCAAACACCTGACTGGTGCACTAGATTCTAGAAAAAACACTTTTTTCGGCTTCACTAAATTACATTATTGACGTATTCTTTTGAGCACCCAACCGCACCGAGCTGTCAAATAATACTCGATGCTCGCGACAATTCCAGCGTGGTGTATACTCGGTTTCATTGTGTACAGAACGACAAATGCTGCACCGGTGCATTCATCACGTTATGTGTCCAATTGTTTTGACTTCATTTTGTTTACTTTTTTATTTGCTTGTGTTATTTTGTTGGCATCGTTTTTTTTTTACTTTTTACTTAAAATGAATTTTGATAGCTTTAAATTTGAGATATTTACTAGTTTTTTATGGATTTCATACAATATCAGTCGCATGAAATGAAAATTGAGTCGAAACGTCACTTCACATAAACAATCAAAGCTACACCCAGCCTCTACCGTCAAAAAAGTCGGTGGCGAAATTTCGAGTTCGGTTTTTTGACACCGAACAAATTTGTAGTTCGTAAAAACACTCACAGAGCACGATTCCGTTCAGGTTACGAGAAAAGGACAATTGTTGTTCCTGTATTCTACACCAGTTTCACGATTCGGTATTGAAAAGAATACGCCATATGAGTTTACAACGTAATATCTTAGTAGAAAATAAGTTCACTAGGTTAGGTTTTAAGTGGCAGTCGGATCCAAAGTAACCGACAGACTATTGCCGCTCACTAAATACAAGGAGAACTCATAGCTACCGATCCATTGTTCTTAAAAGCTTACACTTTGCTTTAATTTGCGATTTTCAGTGATAAAGTCGCAGTCGTCACGTGAGCCCCAGAAACTTAAGGCCCAACCATAATACCATGTCTCCACCGGGCACTAATTCGTGATTAAAATAAATCTTTATTAAATACTCTACAGATCACGCGATTTACGATACAAATTTAAATCCTCTCAGCAAGCAATTTACATTAAATCCTCTCATAAAACCCATTCACCCTATTCACAAACCTATTTTCTGCACTTCTGTAACAGTTTGAGAATAAAAAAAGGAAACTGAAACTGTTCTCGTACGACAGGTCTGTCACAGGTACGTTTTCTATTGTGATTTTTCAAGCGGAAGTCGTTTTTTGCTTCTGGGAAATGACATCGCCACTCTCTTTTGAGAGCCAAAATAACAGAAACAGAGTGTTTGTGTCAAATTAATCCTATATTTGTCCGATGGAGCCACTTTGAGATTTATTTTTAATCGTCTGCAGCTATTCCTCTTTTGATTGCCGGTGGAAACATAGTATAATAGACTTTGATGAGCTTAATTCAGCTTTCTGAAAAGTTCCACTACACACGATTCTCGTGGCACGACCATAATAACCTTTTGCTCGATTTCGTACAGTTTTCGTTAGCTTGTGTTGGTTTAAGGTTTTGTTTTTGCTTGTCATTAGTCCATTAATTGTCATATTAATGCCCATTTTTAATTTTTAACGTTGAAAAAAATTGAACGCTGACCTCTAAAGTTTAATCACATTTTAGATCGGACAACCGGTTTCGGAAATATAAACACCAAAGTCAACAAAGTTGAAGAAAAAGTGACATAATTTTCAAATTTGATTTCAAATTCTCAAGGCAACGTGATACTCGAGACGTTCACAGTGAAACCTCAGGACTTTCAAATCGTTTATTTGCTTATGTCTATAATGGGCACCACTATTTTTTGGCAGAACTTGAGTGGGATTTTCGTTGTATTTCGACATTAGACTAATCCAGCTTAAGCCTATTATGGTTGGGCCTTTAGTTCTTGTTTCTTTCCGGTTGAGCAGAAGAAGAGGCAATTCCCGATATTCTTTTGAATAATTTAAATTGTCAAATCAGTGCAACGGAACTTTGTGACATATCCTTAAGCATAAGGTTCATTTCGTCTCCACCGGAAACAAATCGTGAATTAGGGTGTACGATTAAAAATAAACCCAAAGTGGCTCCACTGGACAAATACACGACTAATTTGACATGAGCACTTTTTTAGTCATTTTGGCTCACAAAAGAGAGTGGCGATGTCATTTCCCGTGAGCGAAAAAAAGATTTCCGTTGCACGAATCCCAATAGAAATAGAATTTTTGACAGATCTTTCATACGTGGACTGTTCGAGTTTTCTGTTTCGATTCTCAAACTGGGGTGAGGTCGGCTATGGTGATCTTTGATTTTCACATTTTATGACAGTCAATGTGATCAAAGAAAATAATCCGTCTGCGTTAGGTGATCACAAAAATATTGTTCCGAATCGTTGCTTTATTTAGGCTTGTGATGTAATACTATGTTTCCACCGGCAATAATAGGAGGATTAGCGGGAGACGATTAAAAGATAAAACCCAAAGCGGTTCCACCAGACAAATACAGGATTAATTTGACATGAGCACTCTTTGTCCGTCATTTTGGCTCACAAAAGAGAGTGGCGATGTCATTTTCCAAAAGATGTCGTGTTTAATATCCCTCTAGAAATCGTAACTCTGACAGATCTGTCATACGTGGACAATGTCAGTGTCCTTTTTCGATTCTCAAACTGTTAAAATGGTGTTCGAAATGAGTTGAAAAGTGGTTCGTGAAAAGGGTGTATGAGGTTAATGAGGAGATATATTTGTTATCGCTGGCCTAATGGATTTAGATTTTTATGGTTAATCGCGTAATTTTTAGACGATTTCATGAAGATTTATATTAATCGCGGTTAAGTGCCCAGTGGAAACATGGTATAAGAACGATGACTGTTATTCGCACGTGCAGAAAGTCAGCCTAAGAGTAGGCAAAAATACTAACTTACTAGAAAGTTTGAAAACTGGTCTCCAGCTGATTTTTACGGTGATTGATCGGGAGTTGGCATGAGAAAATTGTGATGGTCACAGTTTACGCAGACGAATTTTCGTGATTTGTGACATCACTTGTCATAGATCACCTTAGCCGGTTCCACCCCTGTTTCAAAGGTGTGCCAAGAGGGTTGGCAATGGTTTGTTAAAAGGGTGAGTGAAATTTTTGAGGGAACCCAGACCCAGGGAACAAAACTGGTGGAAGGGGGACCGCTCTTCCCTTCCAATTCATCTGGCGTACGCGGAATTGTAGACTATTGACGGAAAAGATTACACTAGCTTTAGTAGAGTATACCGCTGCTCTGCGCCGTTACATTCATGGTTTGCATGTATGAGTGAGCACGTTTTTTCGCTGCGTTTGACGTGTCAAATTCCATCTGAATTCGCGACTTTTTCAATTCACTTTGGGTCGGGTTTTCCAGAAAAAAATTTTTTTTTTTTGAATATTTTAAACAAAATTTATTTGGTTATATTTTCTAAATAATTCAATCTATTCTCTGGCTTTATTTATTCGAAAATGAAATATTCTTAGAGTCCGTGGGAGGAGAATTTCGTAGCTGCCTCATTGAAGTCTGCTTCTGGTGAGCAAATCGCATTCCACAGTATTCTTTGTTGTTGAAGAGCGTTTGGTGAGTCAATGATGAGAAAATGTATTTTGTTGTTGCTTTTGCTAAATTAATTTAATTTTATATTGTTATATAAAAATTACATACGGTAATAAAAACAAATACTTGTATCAATTTTTCGGCTCCAAGGACTTCGTTGCTTGCATCGAAGTGGACAACAACACCTTCCCAAATACCTACACGCTCAGTGATCACTCGCATTTATTGTACTTTTTCTCTCTCGCGGAAAATGCCTGTACACACACTGTCTAAACAAAACATAAAAAATGGCAACAAAGGCAATGGAAGCGGTTGCAAAATCTGCATTTGTTTGAAACATGACCCAAAACTGTTTGTTACTGATTTATTTTCAATGCTCTTGCCGAGAGGCTGTAAATTTGTATCGTTAATCGCGTGATTTGTAGACGATTCAATGAAGATTGATATTAATCGCGGATTTGTGCCCGGTGGAGATTTTTTTAATTTTATTTCAATTTTCGGCGCAACTTCATCTAAAGGAAAACAGTTTGTGAGCCTCTGGTGTGGGGACCAACAACGAATTCGTGTGTTCATCGAAATCGAGTCTCGCTGAAGAAACGTCACAGATATAGGAAACTTTCGCGCCATTATTTATTCCATTTTAACAGTTGTAAATAAAAATACTTTTCCGGAACATAAATTTGAATTTTCTATTAAACTGTGCCCATGGGTATCACAGGCTTGATACCATTCCTTGAAAAAGCGTCCGCTAAAGTTCATTTAAAAGTAATTTAAAAAAACACTACTTTCCATGGTGGAGATCCTGATTTAACGATTTTTCAGGATCTACGAGGATGCACAGTGGCCGTGGATACGTACTGCTGGCTGCACAAAGGAGTCTTCAGCTGTGCCGACAAGTTATGCCGTGGTGAGGACACCGACATGTAAGTATAAACTTTGCACTTGTCTTTGTTGTGGAAAGGCTTCAAATGAGAGGGAATCAATCGCTTTCAAGGTATGTGCACTTCTGTCTGAAGTACGTTTCCATGTTGCTCTCTTATGACATTAAGCCGATTCTGGTGTTCGATGGTCGACATTTGCCGGCCAAAGCCCTCACCGAAAAACGACGTAGGGAGAGTCGAGATCAGTCGAAGAAACGAGCCGCTGAGCTACTTCGTCTGGGACGAACTGACGAAGCGCGCTCCCACATGAGGCGTTGTATTGACGTGACCCACGAAATGGCTCTGCGACTCATCAAAGAATGCCGCCAGCGGAATGTCGATTGCATTGTTGCGCCCTACGAGGCCGATGCTCAAATGGCCTTCCTCAACAAGTTGGACATCGCCCAGTACATCATCACAGAGGACTCTGATCTCGTCCTGTTTGGCAGCAAGAAAATCATTTTCAAACTGGACCTTACCGGCGCTGGGCTGCTGGTTGATTCCGAGAACCTACACCTTGCTATGGGCTGCCGCAAGGAGAAGTACACGTTCGACAAATTCCGCGTAATGTGCATTCTCTCCGGCTGTGACTACCTGGACTCGCTGCCAGGCATTGGACTGGCGAAAGCCTGTAAATTCATTCTCAAGACTGAGGAGGACGATATGCGGCGGGCGCTAAAGAAGATCCCGCAGTATCTGAACATGCGAAGTCTGCAAGTTGACGAGGAATACATCGAGAACTTCCTGAAAGCTGACGCGACCTTCAAGCATATGTTTGTGTACAATCCAATAGAGAGGCGAATGGAGCGCCTGAATGATCTCATGACGTGGAATACTAGCGAGGAGTATTGCTCCAACGCTGGGCAGCCACTCGACGACAAAACAGCGTTTCAACTGGCTCTGGGCAATCTGAATCCGTTTTCCCTGAAGGTGCTCGACACTTGGAGTCCCGATAAAAAGTTGGTCTTGGGGTTCGTTCCCGAATGGGTTGTGTTATTAAAATGTTTCTTCCCATAGTCAGGTCTTCAGCAACGTGACACGCACGAAGCACAAAAGCATCTGGCTATCGGACTTTCAGCCTCACAAAGTCGCTGAGAAGAAAACAAAGAGTCAGGACATCCGGTGTGCCTTACAGTTTAAGAAAATAACGTATGCCAGCCTAGAGGCGGAGGTAGAGGAGGACAGGTAAGAATCTTATTGCTCGTGAGCTGATTAACTTTTCTAGTCGTTCTAACTCTAGGCCCGAGGAATCCGACATTGTGTCGATGTACCAGGCACAAGGGGAGCCTCCGTCAAAGCGTCGTTGCAGTGATGCCGAAAATGTGGCAACTCCACAGCAAGTCACACCAACAAAAAGGGCGTTTAATCCATTTGCCTTGTTATCACCCCGTGAAAAGGAAGCAACTAAATCCAGTCCTCGAAAACTAGCACCGTCGAATCCATTAAAACGGTCGATATTTTCAACAAAGGTCGAGGTACGAAGCCGGTTCTTTTCCTCAAATGTTTGCTTAGCTGGTAACTCAGAGTCAAATGACGAGCCCACACACTCTCCGGAAGCGCCGCCTAAAACTTACGAAGCAGTCGCTGAAGAAATCAGTCGCATTGAGGAGATCTCTGCGCAGAACTGCGAACAGACATCAATGCTTTACGACTACAACTCTCCGTCGCCTGTAAAGTCGTGTGCTGTTAAACCCGTCGAGGCATCGCCCGTAAGCTCATTGCAAGCTTTAAAAACTGATCCCATACCGCCGAGCATCGACAGCGGGATCAGTTCGCCCCACACAACGGTGTCAGAGTCACCAGCTCAGCTTAACTTCAATGTGCATGCCTTCAACCCAAGCAATGTGATAGAGCTATCCGACGAGGAAGCGAAGCCAAGACCAACAAAGACTGCGCAGAGAAAGACGCCGTTAAAGGTACACTTTTCGTTTGTAGCTTATCGAGGTATGTAATGGTTTAACTGTTTTTAGAAGTCACGAAGCTTGGGATTATCCAAGCCTAAAAAGGCGAATGGTAGCAACAAGATGCCAGTTAACCAGACACGCTTGAGTATGTTTGGGTTCCAGAAAAGGTAAGGTCCTTCAAAAGCTTATAAGGGTTTAATCTTTTGGACAGACTTAGGCATCAAATCCGAGCTGGCGTTTCGGATATCGATTTGTGTTTCTCTAAGCCCGATTTCTCCAATAGTCTAAAAGGAAGCACCTGTATTGTGGGAAAAACAAGGTTGCATTCTTTGATTAAACTATAAAAATGAGTTGCCTTAAGGTTCATCAAATCATCTCCCGATGCTTTGCACAGGGGACGAATGTATTGAAAAGCACAGCTCGTATGCCAGGGTCTAGGTTTTGTGCCAAGATCTAAATGTCAAAATCATTTTTCGGTCAACACAAGTTCTATAAATATTTTTTTTTTCTTACCACAGGCCGTCGTTGAAGTAGCTGCTGCGTTTTTAGAGGTTCCATTTCAGCCGTCTGTATGTTAAATGTTCACAGTTTACTATTTATTGTAAGAAAATAAATTAATATTTTTTATCGGAGGAAAGTTATGACTGGGTCAACTGTTTCGCAATGCATTGACCCCATCCTCCGGAGTCAGTTCACGAGCAAACTTGAGCTCACAGCCGGTAAAAGGATCATTAGTTTTGATGTGCAGATCCTCCAAGTCGTTGGGAGCAGTTATTCTAAAATGGGAAGAGCTGTCAGTTCAGTTATTTGCGTTGGGCAGCTAGAGTTACCTTATCGCATGCAGGTACATTCGTCTCATTTCTTTGTCCTCAATTGAGCCGTACGTGAAGTCGCCGAGTATTGGGTGGCCTATTGCCGAGCAATGCAGACGTAACTGGTGGCGCCTACCGGTGATTGGTTGGAGTAGAACTTTTGATATTGGCCGCGATCTGTAAGTCCCCTGTGCCAGAAGAGCCACCCGAGTGTGGGATTTGCGCGGATTCTTGCAAAACTCGGTAAGTTCTGCGGTGCACATTTTTTTGCTGGTCTTCTCAAAGCGGGTGTCTTCCCCTGCGGAAAGGATTCATCAGTGGATTACAAAAATAGAAGCAGGAGCAATAGTCACCGATAGCCAAGTCAACGTTGCAGCTCGGCTGCTTCATGTGGCCATTTAGAACTGCAATGTAGAACTTCTGGCACTTTTGTTGCTCGAACGCTTTGCTGAGCGAGGCACACGCCTGACGATGCAATGGAATACAGAGAATACCACTTGTGGAGAAATCCAAACGGTGAGCAAAGTAGAAATCGTGGGTTAAACTGGGATTTACCAACGTCGGTAGTTGTGCGCGTAGGATCGTTTGAACTGTGATCTGGAGGAGGTAAAATTATCGTAAGGAACTATCAGCAGGCCCATGTTCGTCGAGTAAAGTACCTTTGACGCGTCATTGCTATTGATCAGGAGATCCGGTGGCGTGTTTAGGACGAGAAAATGTTCGCTTTGATGGAGAACATCTAGGTGAGAGGGGAGTGCTTTATTAGTTTGTGATTTTCGCTTTCGAAAGAAACTAACAAGTTTCGTTAGATAATTGCTAGTTTTTGTAATGAAAGCTTCTAGAACTTCAACAAGTAAATACTGAATAAAACGATCAAGAATATACTTGAGGGACATTTTCTATTATTTTGTTGAGGAATTCTGACTGAAAACAGTTGTTATATTTTTATTGACGTTTTGGCAATGACAGTTTCGCTATAGATTTTTATGGGGCGATTGCATTGATAAGAAAGGAAACTTGCAAATTCAAATAGCTAGAAGAAATTAAAGATTACGACACTCGTTTGTTTTATACTATGTATCCACCGGCAATTAAAAGAGAATAAGCAGAAGACGATTAAAACTAAATCCCAAAGTGGCTCCACCGGACAAATATAGGATGAATTTGACACGAACGCTCTGTTTCTGTCTTTTTAGCACTCAAAACCTCTGTTTTGGCGATGACATTTTCCAGAAGCAAAAAACGATTTCCGCTGTAAAAAGCACAATAAAAAACGTACTTGTGACAGATCTGTCATACAGGGACAGTTTCAATTTCATATTTTGATTCCCAAACTGTAAAAAAGATGCAGAAAATAGGTTTGCAAATTGGATGAACGAGATTTATGAGAGGATTTAATTTTTAATCGCTTGCCGAAAGGATTTAAATTTGAATTGGATTTAATAAAGATTTAAATAAATCGCAAATTAGTGCCCGGTGGAGACATAGTAACACAGACCTAACTGGAACTGTCGTTTCGGCGCGTGGAAAAAGCCCGTTTGATTACACCATTTTCTTCTTTTTCATTTATGCGCGAGGTTATGATCTCAAGTGATGGATCTTAATCATAACCCTCCCATTCTTTTGCTTACCTTATGGCCCGCTTGTAGGGTACGCCGATTTTACCTCAGGCCACAGGTCAGAATATACCGGCAGGCCACCCGGCTTTGGATCTCTTCGTCACTGAGGCCGAATTAATGCTGTTGTCGTTGCATTTGTGTGATCCATGAATGTTTAGGCCTTCCTCCTTCGCGAATTGCCTTTTTGACGGGGTTCGCAGGATCTCTCCTTTGAACGTGGCAAAACCAACTGAGCCGGTTGAACTCCATTTTTCTAGGGTTCTTTCACATGGAGGCTTCCTCGGATCTTCGTACCTTCTAATTCTATCTCGCTTTGTTATTCCTGTTGTCATGCGAAGCGTCTTCATCTCAGAGGAGGCACACTGCGACAGAAAAAAGCGCGACCTATTGCAGTCCGGCTAGAAGCTTAAGCGTTTACAAGCCGGGCAGAATGTGTTTCTGTGTCTGTCACTGTGTCTCGTCACATTTTTGCACCTAAAATCAGAGACACTGCGATACACGCATTGTGTCGCTATACACTTGTTACCGTAAGCTGAACTGCGAGACCCAGCCACAGACACAGACGCAGATACTCCTTGTGTCCCAGCTATTTTATTGTAGACAACACACGACGAGATGGCAGAAATGCCACTTTTTTTTTGATTTCCTACGTTTCTTACTTCTGCTACATAAATGAAGTAGTTTATGTAATAGTTAAATGTAGTTATAGTAGTTAAACGTAGCAGACGTAGCAAATTGACGTCAAAATTACGTTTGGAATGTCAATGCAACCACCGAATTGTCAATTAAAATTGTTTTTTCGATTTGCAAGGCCGTAGACGCATCGCCATTCGTCTTTTATTAAATTTCGAACTGATTGATTTTGGTCATACGCTTCACATTTGGCTCTTTACACGATCTTCAGTGTTTTCACCCGGTTATTATTCTTTAATTCTTTTTGAAATTTAACATTTTGAAGTGTAACAAATGTAGGTACTTAATAAAACAAGTCAGAAGCGTAGTTTACCTAATTAGCCACGTGTAGTTAATCGAGCAGATTACTGCGGCTGCGGCAATAAGTCGCGAGACTAGATTTGCGACAATTTTCCGCTTTGCAACACTTTCAAACCGCACAACAAAAAATTTAATTTTTGTTTTCTTCAACGATGAAAATTACAATTTTCACCACAATTCACAAGAACCGCACAGAAAATTATTGTTTGTGTACTTCGTTTACCACTAAAAGCTTTCAAACTCTTTTTTTTTCAGCTATGAAAATAAAATTTTCATCAAAACTGACAGGAGCCTCATGGAAAATTATTATTCGTGTGTTGAGCATGCTTGCTAGAAAATCGCGCTTTTTTTGTCGCGCGTTATACTATGTCTCCACCGATAATTAAAGCCGCGGGTCACAAGGAACGGGAACATAAACAGAAACAGAATTTCATACATTAGCAACGCAAAGAGCATTCAGCGAATTTAGGGTTCAGTTGCTAATGTATGAGATTCTGTTTCTGCTCCTGTTTTACGTTGCTTGTGACAACGCGGCTTAAAAGAACATTAGCGGGAGACGGACAAATATAGGATTAATTTGACACGAAAACTCTGTTTCTGTCATTTTGGCTCTCAAATGAGCG
The DNA here is from genome assembly GCA_947623515.1 of Neoascia interrupta. Classification (NCBI taxonomy): domain Eukaryota; kingdom Metazoa; phylum Arthropoda; class Insecta; order Diptera; family Syrphidae; genus Neoascia; species Neoascia interrupta. The sequence continues at coordinate 17,922,272 of OX392464.1, forward strand.
TGGCGATGTCATTTCCCAGGAGCGAAAAACGATTTCCTCAGTAAAAGTCACAATAGAAAACGTACTTGTGACAGATCTGTTGCACAGGGACAGTTTCAGTTTCCTTTTTTGATCAAACTGTTATAAAGGTGCAGAAAATAGGTTTGTGAATAGGGTGAATGGGATTTATGAGAGGATTTATTTTTGATCGCTTGTCGAGAGGATTTCAATTTATATCGTAAATCACTTGATTTTTAGAGGATTTAATGAAAATATACATTAGTCGCGGATTTGTGCCGGTATGATCTAAAATATGTTTTTATTGGCAATAATACGAGGATTAGCGGGAGATAATGAATAATAAATCCCAATTTGGTTCCACTACACAAATATAGGAGTAATTTGACATGAGCACTCTTTTTCTATCTTTTTCTATCTTAACATCCCAATAGAAATCATAATTCTGACAAGTCTGTCATACGTGGACAGTTTTAGTGTCCTTTTTCGGTACTCAAACTGTTAAAAAGGTGTTCGAAAAGGGTTGAAACTGGTTTGGATAATGGAAAATTAATACAAAATTAATGAGATTTATGAGGGGATCTAATTTTAATCATTTAGCAAAGGTTAAATTTGTATGGCTAATCGCGTAATTTGTAGAGGATTTACTAAAGATTTATATAAATCGCGGATTAGTGCCAGGTGGAAACATGGTAAAAGCCCTGTACCGTTTTCACATCGAGCCCAGAATCTAGACTTAGAGCAATACGATTTCAAAATCGATATTGTTGACGTTTGGATTAATTGCCTTGTATAGGCGTCCAATTTGTCACAGTTGCCACAAGTGAAATCGCTTCAAATAGGTTAAAAACAATAAATTGTAGAAAACTAAACAAGCACTGGCAAACACTTAAAAATCATCTCATTATTAAATTGTACAAAAAAGAAAAGAAAATATTTCTTGTATTTCATGGAAACAAACTTCATTAGGTTTGTTTGTCATCAGCAATGTATTCACAGCGGTTGATTCCCACATAATAGAAAATAAATCTAGTAAATTTGTATTTGAATTTGTGGGAATCTAGATTCTTTCCTAGACTCCACAAATGTATGGAAAATCTAATAAATGTGAATTAGATTCAGGAATGAACTAGATATTCAACTTCGGACTTGTAAAAGCTTTGTCCACCAGCTGAAATTGATGAATTTACCCATCCTCCGACAATTGTTTACAAATATGAGTAAATTCATCAATTCGTCATTTCCATGCAATTTCATTTGCAGCTTTTACATCAGCTGATCGCGTAAGGTAAATTGTTGTTGTATCATCTTACACGAAATTCAAAGCTTTATAAAAGCTTTGAAGGCCTTATAAAAAACGTAAGCAAATGGGTGTCGGAGGATAAGAGGGACGCAAGTTGAATATCCTTATCCTTAGGCCTTAACTGACACGGCGGACTATGAACTTCTCTACTCATTCTACTCATGTAAAATTCAATTTAATTTGATGGAAGCTGAACCTCATATTGATTTTTTTCATTGTCTTTTGCATACCTCCAGGCGAGATACTAAATGCTGAAAAAATATTCATCTCAGCTTCTAACCACTCTTATTCCGGTACCAGTAGATGTCACTCGCATGTCGAAAAACCAAAGAGAAGCTCTTGAGCTTTGGTCGTTGTAAACTTTCCAACTAGACTCCAAACTCAACCCAAAACCCGTCTCCAACGACTCCAATAATTAACGACTTTTATTACACACACGACTTTGCCTTGGCATGTGGCTATGAATCAACGTGAAAAGCTCGATTCATGCCATGAGCCCCTCTGCCTGCACTGGCTTTGGTCATGATTTCTAAGGAATTTGGTTTAATTGCACTTAGCCGTTCGTCACGTTCCAGTGGAAAAAGCTCGTGACGCTAGAGCAGAACTTTCCCTTAGCATAGCTACAGAAAATCGCTGGTGGATTACTCATCAGTCCACTGGAAGGCAGAACACAACAACTACGTCTTGACATCACAAGCTGAGTGCAGTCTCGAATCGATTTGTTTTGAAAAAGAATCTCATCCTTCCTCCAGAATCTCTTCAGAAATGGATTACGTGGTAAGTAAGGGTTCAAGGCGAACTGCCCAGCCAGAGTGAATAACTTTCTCATCACACCCTCGCCAGCCACAACCCTGTGTAGTTGCTGCACCCAATTTCAACGCAACCGAAGATGCAGCTGCCCTGCGCTCCGCCATGAAAGGCTTCGGCACGGATGAGGAGGCCATAATCAACATCCTTACGGCCAGAACAAACAAGCAGCGCCAGCTTATCAAGCAAGTCTTTGAAAAGGAGTACGAACGCGACATGATTGACGACCTCAAGGGGGAGTTGGGCGGCAACTTTGAGAATGTGATAATTGCACTGATGACTCCCACTGAGGAGTACATGTGTGCTGAGCTGCACAGGGCTATGGACGGCATGGGTACTGATGAGGAGACTCTGGTCGAGATATTGTGCAGCAAGTCAAACGAGGAGGTGCAGCAAATCGTGGTCGCCTACGAGAAGCTCTACGGGCGTCCACTGGCCGAGCATATGTGCAGTGAGACCTCGGGACATTTCCGGCGACTGCTGACGCTTATCGTCACTGGAACCCGTGATCCTATCGGATCGACAAACCCAGCCAAGGCTAAGGAAGACGCCGCCGCTCTTTACGCAGCTGGGGAGGCAACTCTGGGCACAGACGAGGAAGTGTTCAACTCAATCATGGCACACTCTAGCTTCGCACAGTTGCGCCTTGTCTTCGAGGAGTACAAAGAGTTATCGGGAATGACCATCGAGCAGGCCATCAAGCACGAAATGGACGGGTCCTTGCACGACGCAATGCTGGCAATTGGTAAGCAGTAGCTCACCCGTAACTAATGCAAATCCTGACAATTGCTCTTCCAGTTGAGTGTGTGCAGTCGCCTGCGGCGTTTTTCGCCAAGCAATTGCAGAAGTCCATGGACGGGATGGGCACAGACGACGACCGTCTGATTCGCATCATTGTCAGCCGCTCGGAGATCGACCTGGCCACCATCAAGGACGAGTTTGAGCGGATCTACGATCGCACCCTGCTGAGCGCGATTGCGGTAAGTTGATCAAAGTTGTAGTTGCTCGGTTTCGGTTGTAATTTAAGGCAATTCCTCTTCCTTAACATGTGGAATGGTCTCTTTTGCTGCCATTCGCTGTAGGAGGTAGGTGTTGGAACAACCTCCATTCTGGTCAATTTTTGATATTCTTCTCATTTCAGAACGAAACATCTGGAGATTACAAACGCGCCTTGTGTGCCTTGATCAAGGAATAGACCAGCCGCGAGCGAGCGGATGGGAAGACGTAACTTGGGTGCCTTTCGCACAACGCTGGGTTCTTAGTTCAAATCTATAAAATATTTATGTCCACTGCATGTTGTTGGCTTTTAGAAGAAATATACAGTTCACCACAAATAATTGTCGTTTAATACATTTTCTTTTTATTTTAACCGAAAGGTAGAGCTTGTAACATAGAATGGAACGAGGTTGTCACAGGGCTTAAGCCTTGCCCCTGTACTCACGGATGTGGTAGAGCACCCATGCTGGGATAAAGAGAATCGATCCGACGATGGCTGAACCCAAGACGATTACTTCCTGTAAACAGAAAAGAGAACCGATTAGAATCGTTTCTGTGATGTTTTCTTTGCGCTCCAAGGTGATGAGGGTGTTTACGTAACTTTTTTTCTAGCGAGTACTCACCCCTGTGGAGACATGTTGGGTTGGTGGTCCAGAAACAACCGATTGCGAACGCTTTTGGATTGCGTTGCGGACAATTGGGAGCAGGATGCGTGAAGCGTTATCTCTCAACATTTTCGGAAATTTTTTGAAAATTATTTTTCACACTCGGATACGGGAAGATCAAGGCAAATGAAATTCTCGCAAATGTGATTTCGATTTTTCTGATTTTGACGTTTCGTACAAGAAAAGAAAGGTGATGCCAAACTGCCATAAGAAAAGCTTGAGTTGGAAGCACACGGGAAAAAGTATTTCACTGCGTGGAACCACTCATATTTTTGTAGTAAATCAAGTAAGACTAGATTTTCGCCAAAACAGATTTTTCTGCTGCAGAACATTATTTTTTTTTTTTGTATTTTACGGATTATGTTTCCACCGGCAATAAAACGAGGATTAGCGGGAGACGATAAAAAATAAATCCCAAAGCAGTTCCACCAGACAAATACAGGATTAATTTGACATGAGCACTGTTTTTCTGTCATTTTGGCTCTCAAAAGAGAGTGGCGATGTCATTTTCCACGATCGAAAATAACAGAAATTGTAAACATCCCAATAGAAATCTCAATTCTGACAGATCTGTAATACGTGGACAATTTTAGTGTCCCTTTTTGATTCTCGAACTGTTAAAACGGTGTTCGAAAAGAATTGAAAGTGCTTCGTGAAAAGGGTGAATGAGATTAATGAGGGGATTTATTTCTAATCGCTTGCCGAGAAAATTTAAATTTGTATGGTTAATCGCGAAATTTGTAGAGGATTTAATGAAGATTTATATTAATCGCAGATTAGTGGCCGGTGGAAACATAGTATCAGCTTGAATAGTCTGCATGTAATTTTGATGAACAGAATAAGGCTTGGAATCCGACTCCGTTTGTCAATGAATCCATTTGCCAATGATGTAAGTAAACCATTAAACTACTGTAAACTATTTTTACCGGCATTTATCACAAAATATAAGCTACCAGCGAGGCAGCTATTCTAGGATAAATTATAAATGCCAGACTAAGTTTCACACTAAGTTATAACGCTAAGTCACATTTTTACCCTTCTTATTTATTTATGTCTTTTATTTGAGTTTTTTTTTATGTACAATCTTCTCTATCACAAAAACTAGCCTTAACTTTGACCAACGTGTGGCATTTCCATCGACAAAAAACACATTTCTGGGGCTAGCCTCAATTTAAATTCGAAGCTCGGATGATCTCGCAATGAAAGACTGGCCCTTGCTGGACAATAAAATAAGTAGCGCACATCAAAGACGGTGCTCACACTCATTCTAGCAAGACGTCTCCAGTTTTGCACGCGAAGTTGGCTGAGCTAAGGATTCGAAGATCCTACGGACTGGGGCATTGGTGTCTATCTGCTCTATGAGTCCAGGCGTCGCTGTACATCTTCTTTTCTACTACCGTCCATGCAGATGGGGCCAAAAAACACCCGAAGGTTTTCCCTTCGAAGCAATCTTAAACATTTTCATCTGCCTTTTACAGGGTCCATGCTTCTGCAGCGTAAAGCAAAACTCGGATGAAGATGGTCTTATAAATAGACTTAAGTTGCTCGAGAGAGCGCGTTCTTGTTTAACTGCCTTCTTAGCCCAAAGGAAAAGCGATTGGCTTCCAATTATGTCGATGTTACCTGCGTATGCGAGTAAATGTACGGACTTTTAAAAGATTGTGCCTTTCGTGTTGGCGCGGAAGTTCTGCAGAATTCTCTATACCTGAAACAAATGCGATACGTAAGGAATCAGCTGCTCATAAACCTCTACCCTTGGCGTTCGCTTTAGCGATGCATGAATCTTATCATCTGATCTTCGATGCATGAAGATTAGAATAACTGCCAATGCGACTTGATTTCATTGCGCCAAAGTGTAAAAATTGCGAAACACCTGAGTTCATACAACTCTTCGCTTGCGTATCGCTCCGGCAAATATCAACGCTTTCCTTTCTTTTGACGAATGGAAAATGGAGAGTCCCCAGCATAAAGCCAATGCGAAATGCGCCATCTTTGCGCCAAAGCAGTGAAATACAGTCACATTGAAAAAATCAGTGTAAAATGTTATCAGAATACACCAAAGTCTATTTTTCACAGATTTAAATGTGTACTCTTCAAAAATAGCTGAAAAATTCTCTTCCTACTGGAAAGGGCTACTTGATTGCACTGTTTTGTTCTAAACACTCTTGTCCACTGGCGACATCCAAAATTATTGGTTACATAGTTGGGGCACCATATGACAGGGAAGTAAACGTAACGAAAGCGAACAGTTTTCGTTAAGAACAAAGCGTTTCGCTTATTGATTTGAGAGATTAATGCTTACGTAGTTGGTGGTCTAGAGTGTCTGCAGCTTTGGATATAGACAGAGATAATGCAGCGGGCTGGCGCAGCAGCTCGGGTGAACCAGGGCCAACCCTGTTTTGATACCCTCAGAGGGTTTGTTAGACCCTGGCAGAATAAAGGTTAAGACCATTGATTTTTAGTCGCTTGAATAATAAATAAATAGAGTGGCGCAACAGCTCGAGGTGAACCAGGGCCAACTTCTCAACAATGTATGCGGGTGTGTTAATTTCTTTACATACAAGGGGACCTACAATTTTTCGCCGAATCCGAACGGCACTTTGAGAAGTTTTTTCAAGACAAATGATACTCTCGGAGGGCTTTTCAGACCCTCGCGGAGGTGGGGACCGTGAAAAATAACAAGTCTTTTTTTTCGGGTGACGATGGCAGGATCCTGCTCTTCTATCCTTTTTAGTCGCTTGGGACCGTGAAAAAAAACGAGTCTTTGGTTTTTAGATGACAAAGCGCAACCATAATAGACTGACAGAACCACAATGCTCGCAGCGGTAGTATGCAGCAGCAGCGGCAGTATGAAGCGCGAACCTATGCGGCGCGGCACAGGAAAAACTTGAACTTAATGGTGAAGCGCGCTTATGTCAGACAAATATCTCGTTTGCAAGTAATGGCTGAGATTTTCCACTCCTGACTTTTCATTTTATTATTTTTTCAAAGCGGGTGACACAAATTCCATAAGATTTCTTGATATTTCACAATTTCGATGAATTTCTTCACGTCCTTTTCCTTCATTGTTTACTTTTCTTGAAGGGAACTGTCAACCATGCAGCACTGTCAACCGTGTAGCGCTGCACAAGTTAAACTGCCGCTGCAGCTACGTGCTGTCACTGCCACTACACATTGTGTGCGCAGTGTTTTAACTTTTGACAGCTCTTACTTCCGCTGCTACTGCCGCTGCAGCTGCACCACTGTGTTCCTACGGTAAGTCGGCTTTCGGAAATGTCCCATTACACGCGATTCGTTTGCCACGACCATAATAGCCCTATGCTAGGTTTCGTAAGGTTTTCGTTAACTTGTGTTAACGAAAACCTAACAAATCGTTTGCTTGAGTCTACGATTTCGCAACGATTTTGCTCGAGTCTATGGGCCACACAATCTTTTGGCAGAACTTGAGTGGGATTTTCATTGTATTTCGACATAAGATTAATCCCGCTCAAGTCTATTATGTTTGGGCCTTAAGAACTGAATACAGACCTCCCGCGCAAATGATCTAAAAAAGTTGTTGGTTGTGACCTTAACAAGCGTAATAAAGCCTCTCGGCAAGCGATTAAAAATAAATCCCCACATAAATCTCATTCAACCTTTTCACGAACCATTTTCAACCCATTTTGAACACCTTTTCAACTGTTTGAAAATCTAATAAGGTCACTGAAACTGTCCACGTACGGCGGATCTATCCGAATTACGATTTCTATTGGGATGTTTACAACGGAAATTTTTTTCGGAATTTTTTCCGCTCCTAGAAAATGACACTACCACTCTCTTTTGAGAGCAAAACCGACAGAAAAAGAGTACACATGTCAAATTAATATATTCGTCTGGTGGAACCACTTTGGGATTTATTATTAATCGTCTCCAGCTAATGCTCGTATTATTGCCGGTGGAAACATAGTATAAATGAAGTAAATCCAAATCAAACACACTTAAACTCAAAAATGTTGGCTACTGCGTTTGCTTCGACAAAAGAATACAGCAAAAGACGGTCTGCAAGGCTCCAAGTGTCAGGGGTCTGTTGACCAGCGAAAAATGGTTGGTGTATATTAGGGTGATTAGAGTTAACCTACAAACCCATTAATGCAGGTTTCTGGTAACAGTTTCTATTCTGCCAGTTGTCGCGACATTCGTGCCAAACAAATGGTATTGTTTGTGTTTTAAACAGTTAAATGCTCAGTCTTTTTTTAGCTAAGCATTTCGAGATATATCAGGTTGGTGATACCCTTATTCCATGTCTCCACCGAGCAATCATCTGCTATTAATATAAATCTTTACTTCATCCTCTACAAATCACGCGATTTATCATACAAATTTAAATCCTCTCGGCAAGCGATAAAAAAAATCCTCTCATAAATCCCATTCATCGTATTCACAAACCGATTTTTTTCACCTTTGTGACAGTTTGAGAAGGAAAACTGAAACTGAGACCCAAAATGACAGAAACAGAGTGTTTGTGTCAAATTAATCCTATACTTGTCCGGTGGAGCTACTTTGGGATTTATTCTTAATCATCTCCCGCTAATCTTCTTTTAATTGCCAGCGGCGACATAGCATAGGTGTCCAATTCTATTAGATCTAGGTGGTTAGATTTTAAAGGGGTCTATGTACTGACTATCCTCGCGCACATACTTGCATCGCTGTAGGACTTGCTTAAAAATTGACCATTACTGATAAAGGAAGTCTGACTCTTTTGTGTGGAGTATACAGAAAAACTTGAAGATAGGTAGTAAGCACAGAAACTGACCACTAAGCCGGTCCATCCCACAAATAGATCCTCCTACAATAGATACTTTGGGTAGAACGAAACCACCCTGCAACAAGGCCCGCATTACATACTGTTCAAACAAATGCGCCCCTGTTGAGTTTACACGACTCAAAATCTCTCTTGAGTCACTCTCTTCTGACCGCGCAGACCTTGAAAAGTTGGGGCACACTTCTCTTAGCCCCAAGTTTCACTATTTTCGGCATCAGTGTCACAGTCACACTGTCAGTCTGTGTTGTTTGTTATTTGCTGATGGTTGTATTGCTGTGTTGTGGCGCCGCGCTGTCCGCTGAGCGAATTTCATCAATTTGCATTACTCGCTCCCATTAATCTCCCCCCAATAAAAAATTTAACGAAACGCCGCCGCCACAACATAACGATTGCCGTTCTTGGTGAAATTGATAATTGCCGAGGCGAGCTCCATCCGTCTGGCTCTGAAGTTTCAGTTATCCGCGGGCGCCGTCGTTCGCAGAACGCTTTTACGGTTGTTTACTTACTATAGTCGCGCACACACACGGACACGAGACCCCCGACAAACGCTCCGAATAAAAGTCGTGCGAATTTCTCAGGGGATCCCACTCAAAGTGAGTTTGTTCAATCAGGAGGACGTTCGCGTGACGTCATACAGTCTGGCACGCGATTCACTTGCATTACTACACTATTAATTGTCGTGTTTCCGTTAACCGTGTCCACCGTAAAAGTATTTAATCGGATCAGTGACCCCAATCCTAATCAATTACCAATCGGAGGTGCAAATTACAATACGATTCGAGTGCTTTTTTTCTTGTTTCGTTTGTGGTTGAGTGAAACCAGGTGCATGCTGGTTCTAGTGTTATCCTCGGTCTTTGTTGTAACAAGGTGTCTGCCAGAACAGAAGAGAGCAGAAAGAAAGCATAAATCAATATGAATCGGACAAAGAGAAAAGTGCAGAGACCGCCAAATCCCATACTGAAAGCGAATTTCTTCTCAAAGTGGAGTTTTTGGTAAGCAACACGATTTACATAATGCGACGGACCACACACGTGTAACGGATTTAACCGTCAACACTAGGTGCCTATGCCTACTTCCGTCAGTTATGTATAGATTTGAAGTACATAGCATACCTGTAAAACATTTTGTCAGAGTTGTTATCGTGTAACCTTCGGCACGAAATAGTGGCGCTGTTGAGATTATTTATTTTTTCGGGGAAATCGGAATTTTATAAATAATTTCGCCAATAATGTGCTCCCTGCTAAGGGGGTGCCTACACCTACACACATAAAAATAGCCCTCGCTGTCGAACTGTCGCGATGATAAATTCTGTTATTTGCTTGTTGCCGATAGGGCTTTTATGTATGAATGTTTGAACAAGTAGTTTTTGGTGGTTTTTTGTTATCCGCCTGGTGACGCACTCGTTGGAGATGTACGAGTAAGTTCAATTTATTTGGTAATTCACATCACGTGCACCCACTCGTTAAAGCCGTATATAGCTCGGTTGTAATTGTAATCATTCCGAAGAGAGGCGGAAAAAACGGGATTCTTTGGCAATTACATGAAAAAGTGATGCCACTCCCTTTTTTTTTTGCAAAAGGATAAATTAGTACTAAATGAAAAGTGTTATGTACTTTTACGTTAATACCTAGGTAAGAAACAAATACAGCAAACACAAGTTCCCTCTCAACTTGTCCTGCAAGGGAAGAAGAGCGGTGGGACCTGCAAGACTGGTTGAACCTTTCAACGATACAAATTACAAGAGAAGTCATGAACAAAAGTGTATTAACATCGATGACTTCCAACCTCCGAGGCGGAGAGGAACGTTAAGAAGAACATTGAGAAGAAGACCATAAAAAAAGTTATCAATAATTCTTGGTCTGCAAGGGTTATCTTCCTAATTTGTTTTTAGGTGCATAAATTGGCTCTGTTCTTACAAATTTTGCATAATGTTTTCGTATTATGAGTGAATACCACCTATTATTTCATAAGCTATTTAGAACCTTTATTATCAGTCAAAACTCAAGATAAAATCTTTCAAACAGTGTTATCATTTTTATCACTCGGAAAAAGAGGTAACTAATGGGCTTGGCCCATTGAATTCGTTGCCTCCGTCTTGTCGAAGTATACAACTGCCAACATAGTTCAATACACACGTTCTTGTGAGAAGTGACGTACGTTACGCACATCTTTCACCTCACAACTGCTTTTTTCTGAATTCGATCTCATATTATATTTGCTTATAATTAAAATAAGCTTAAAGTGCGACGCGATTTCTTAAGATTGCTGCATTTCATGGTATAATTCCAAGAACAATATCATGAAAGGTAAACATTTATAAGACTCTGAGAGGTTATCTCGCAGATTGCATGCGAATTAAGGTCTTTCATTATTTACACGCTAAAGACCATAAGCTGCATGGATGCAATGCTTATTTCAAAAACAATCCTATAAACGAGAACTTTGTTAAATTGCCTATTTTATTAAACTAAGTAGGTTATGGCGAAATTCTTTTCTAAATTGATCATACTGCAAGTTAAGTGCATTTATTTAGAGAATGGGAAATTCATTTTGACAGTTGATCAATTGGCAAATTTTGACAGTTTGCTTCTTTTCATTCTTGCCTTAGTGCCTGTTTTTATTTGGTTGATCCTAACCTGATGTGTCAGAATTACTATGTTGAGGGGAAGCGCCAGTGTGGTGGCCACCGTTCAACCTCCGTTTTATTTTGAGAAATAAAATTTGGGTTAGGTTAGGATCAACCAAATGAAAACAGGCACTTACGCATTTAAAAAAAAAAACTCAAAAGGAGGTAGGTACTTCATTGTTCGAACAAATGGGCAAATGGAAACTAAACTTCCAAGAGCCCCAACCATAATAGACTTAAGTGGGAATTACCTAAGTTAATTATCCAAGGAGGACAAGGATTAATCATCGAAGGAGGAACTTCTGCGAGCACTAGAAAGGTTTACAGCCGTTTGTGGTGATGCTGGAATGAAGGTATACGTGAACAAATCCGAAGTGATGGTCGTTTCCTGAACTCCTGTGCAGTGCACCCTGCACAGAAATGGAGTTCCATTGAAACAGGTGGAGAAGTTTAAGTATCTCGGGGTTTCACGAAAGATGGGAGGACTGATACTGAGTTGTCCTGTAGAATTGGCCAATCTGGAGCAATAGTAAAGGAACTGCGCCGGCCGGTCATCAGGAAAGCTGAGCTTGGAGTGAAAGCAAAGATCTCAGTTTTTAATTCAGTGTTCGTTCCAAACCTCATGTATGGTCATGAAATTTGGGTAATGACCAAAAGAATTAGATAGCGGGTACAAGCTGCCGAAATGAGATTTCTGAGGTGCGTTGCTGGTGTTACTCTAAGGGACAGAAAGAGAAACGTCAGTATTCGTGGGAATCTTAATGTTGAGCCGCTGCTTCTCCGAGTGGAGCGATCGATTCTTCGATGTTTGGACACGTTGTTCGCATGCCCCCTGACAGACTTCCTAGTAGGTCATGTTAGCCGAGATGCGAGCGCGTCGCCTCCCTGGTAGGCCAAGGACCAGGTGGTTGGATCAGGTAAAGAACCCTTCCGAGCCCTGCCTAAAGATTGCGCCTAAATCTCTTGAGTTGGTGGCGGAGGATCGAGATCGATGGAAGGAACATTAAGCCGCTCTCGCTCTGCTACCCTTGTAGAGGATAAGCGCCATAATAGAAAATTTTGATGATGATGATGGAATAGACCTTTTACCACGGCTGTCAAAATCTGACGTCTTTCACATTTATCGACCGCGGGATGCCAAGCAAAACGCGTTTTTGTATGGAAAAATTCAATAGTTTCTGTAGAAGTGCGAATTACTAATAAACTTCCCAACTAGATAAGGGAAGAAGTTATTGTGCTAATTCCGTTCTTTAAATTGACCCAAAAATTATTTTAATAAAATATGTGGAAAGTATCGAAAAAGTCTTCCGAAGATATGATCTCCTTGAATCCGTGTACCCTTTTGTTGTCGTATACACTGTTTCTACAACACAAACAACACTTTTCTTATTCTTTCCGTGTTATATAACGAAAATATTTTTAGCATTACCTAGGAAGCCTGATCAAGTCTACAACTTTGTCGTTCATCGAAACACAGGGTTGCATTTTTTAAATAGTTATTTACGTTAATGTGTAATTTTTGTTCGTTTTCCATATAAAAAGGTACTTTGTTTGGCATCCCGCATTCGATAATACCAGTAGAAGTCAAACTGTTAAAAGCTCTATTAACCTTATGTCAAAATACATCGAAACCCCCACTTAAGTCTATTGTGGGCGCCTCAATGCTTACGGTGCCCATCACAGACTTAGTGCCTGCTTTCATTTGGTTTATCCTAACTTAACCCAAAATTTATTTCTCAAAATAAAACTGAGGTTGAACGGTGGCCACCACACTGGCGCTTCCCCTCACCCTAGTAATTCTGACACATCAGGTTAGGATAAACCAAATGAAAACAGGCAGTTAAGTAAACGTTTGAACTCGGAAATCGTACGAAATTTGTGTGTATCTACCCGGCTGTCAAATTTCCGTGTAAAAGTTAACGAAGCCCAAACGAAATCGAGCAAAAGGCTTTTAGGGTCGTGGCATACGAATTGCATGTAATGGGACACTTATCAAAGCTGACTTAAGCTCACCTAAGTCTATAATGGTTAGCCCTTAAGGGTTTCTGCAAACTGTACCTTTTCTGTTCCTGTAGTTATAAGAACAGTGCATTCAAGCATTCTGTAAAAGTGCTCGGTAGTTAGTAGTTCCGTACTATGCGCATCACTTTGAAATTAAAGTGGCATCACTTTTTACTCCTACAAAAAAATAAATGAAAATGTATTCTTAATTGATCTCAATTAGCTTTCGAAAACAAACCGCTCTAGAGAAAATAGATTTGTAAGTATCTGAATAAATCATTTTTATATTGATTTTATTGTACTGTGACGGTTGGAGGAGTTAATCAAATGGGCTACAAATAGCCCAGATTAGCTGTAGTTTTAAACCTTGATTTCATTATTGTGAGTTACAACTTGAACATGTTTTGACGTCACTGAAACAATTGAACTTTTTCTAGTGTTGTACCAATTTTTCAATAATTAAGCTTTTACATGTTGTTTGTTATTGTTTTTCAAGTCCCGAGATGATCATTAAACTTTTCTTACGGTCAATCTCATCTTTTGTCTATAGTATTAGTATCTCAATCTTTTATCTAGTAGGTAGTAATTTTATTTATCGAAGGTGAAAGTTGAGTTATATTGGATAGATTAGATATGGAAGTACCCAACAATTGACCAATTTTCACTTAATGTGCGACTATTTCGATTACGATCAACAAGTAATTAATAGTCAAACAACACGAAAAGTTTGTGTTATAAACAGTTTTTTTACGAGATGAGTTACGTGGATAGTGATCAGAATTTACTTGCATAAATGATAAATATAGGAAAGAATCTGCTCCTTTTAAGATGCAAACTCGCGGCCTAATGAATCACTACATTTTTACATCTTGCTAGCGGCGGCTTGAAACTCAATTAAAAATACGTTTTTTGGGTAAGGTCGGGTGAGGTTTTTTTTACCCAGACACAGACGGACCAAAATCAGGAACGGAGGCTTCAACCTATTCTAAGTTGACTTGTGCATTCCCAAACAACTGCAGGAACAACGCATTGTATTTAAGGCAGAAGTCCATAGCTATTCAAAGCCGCGGTTTGGCTTTAACTTAGCTCAATAGAATGCAGCTCTATTTTTTTTCAGTCAGGCTCCATAAAAGCCTAATAGCCTTGTCACACTGGATCATAAACTAAGTTTTTGCGTAAACTCGCATAACCTCCATCAAAAACATTAGTTTTCCCATATATTTTTATAAAATTTCTGTTTTTGAAACCCCCTAGTTTTTGGTAGTTTTTGCTTAAAACCGCTATGAACGTCACGAATATCACGTTGTCGTTGAGAAATATCAATTAAAATTTTTGTAAATTGCAAAGAATGTCACTTTTGCCTTAATTTTGGATACAAATATCTACGAAACCGAAGGCTCTATCTGAAAACTGCTTGCATTTTTGAGACCAAGGTACAATTCTTGATATATTCCCTTCTTTCAAGGATCATTAAAAGCCCCTTTGAAAATAAATTTGGGCTTAAATTATGGCAATTGACAAACAAAAACAAAACCCAGTTCCCATTCATAAGTGTGAACGCCTTAACGGTTTTGTGTAAACTCTTTGGCAAAAACGCAGTTTATGATTTAATGTGAATGGCGTATAAGAATCGCCAACGATACGATCGAAGTTGGTAAAGCAGTCCCGGGAACCTCTTGCCGTCAGATACGAAATATCCGCGTGTTGGGTTCCAGGCCACAGGGATAGCTTTTTGGAAAAAAATTGCTTTCAAAATGCTGCTTTTTAAAAACTCTGAGTGAAGCAATCAAATTCTGCTTAGACTGCTTTAATGGAAACATTTCACTTTTTGGCAAATAAAAAAAGAAAATGGCAGAGAGGTTGCAGAGGGCGGGGCACCCTTCCATACATATTCCACAGGTTGCTTTACAAAAAATGCATTTCCATAATTTTGTACAACAGAATATTGAAAAGCAAAATTTTGAAAAGCGAAAAATTCTTTTGTAAAAAAAATGTTGATACCAGTGGAAAATTTGTGCCCAACCCACTCCAGTCAAGTCAAGAGCCGAGAAGCTAGTTAGAGAAGGTGCTAATCGTTTAGGATTTCGGATTATCGAAAAACGATGCAGCTGAACGGACAGCACCGATAAAATCAATAAAGTGACAACTGCACTTCAGCGCGTGGCTCTCTTCTGAACAAACCGGGCTCGAGTTTAAATGTAGAAAAACATAAGGTGACTCATTTACTTTTGTAGGTTTAATCATAGCAAGTTAGTTGGAGTGCTCTTCTGTGTCCTTTCTCGCAATGTGTCCTAAATAAAATTGCGGCCACTTAGCCTCTTATTCTTCGAAAGGTCATGAATAGTTTTAACCATCTGAAGGTAACTTGCAACTGAAGCCATGATGGTCACTCGGACTCGAACAATGTTTTTGTAATGTGGTGACAAGAAAAAAATGCACCCATCGATTCACTTTACGAACACACCCGCTCTATTTATTAAACGGACACACCCAACTGTCATTCCAGTCAGCTGACATATTCGAAGTGGGAATTTCGATACAGAAAAATTTCCCCTCCATGGAGTTCAACGGAAGAGTACCAATGGAAAATTACCAAAGGGGAACGTACTAGTTAGAAGGTGCTTAATTTTGTATAAATACACGGATGACAGGCTCGTAAGGGATATATTTGCACGTTGACCTGTGAAAACCGGTAGAAAAGTAAAAAGTGATCGAATTCAAATAAAGTGTTTTCATTGTGTGATTATAAAAGTGAAATTAAGTTTTATTTCGACGAACCCCAGGCAAAAACATAACATTTTATTCCACCCATAATTGGCATAGATCGGACCTCATGAATTTGATCAAGTTCGCAATTGATTTCACAATAAATGTGTGTTTAATTTGATGAAAAATTCGCCTTAGCTGGTGGACCACCCTTTTAGCTGGGACACAATGAGTATCTGTGTCCGTGTCTGTGGCTTTGTCTCGAAGTTCAGCTTACGGGAACACGTATATAGCGACACAATGCGTATCTCGCTGTGTCTCTGATTTTAGGTTAAAAATGTGGCGAAACACAGCGACAGACACAGCCACAGACACACACTGTGCCCGGCTTGTTTATGTTCTTGGGAAGGACATAGATATCTATTGTTTTGTTTTCACCAGAAATTCCAAGCGATTTTTCCGTTGTGAAATTTTCTGGTACGAAATTCTGATATCCTATCTGTCAAATGTTCATATCTATGGCTGGAAGTACATGACGTTTCAGTTATTCGTCAGAATTTGTAAAATTTTCTTGGTTGAAGGTACTAAGTTCGTAAATATTTAAATGGTGATATTTTTGTACCCCATCCCATAGGATAGGAGATATATTAAGTTTGTCACATAGTTTGTAACACGGTTAAATCATAATGGTAGACCCCCAAGACTTTAAGGACATATGATCGAGACCGAATTCTGAATCGAATGAGCCATGTCCGTCCGTCCGTCTGTATGTCACATGTTTTTAGGCCTTAAATTTTGAGCTAGGGTGCTGAAACTTCGTACGTCAGGTGCACGTCATGCGAAGCAGTACAAGTGTAAAAATTTTTGAAATCTGCCCAAAGACACGCCCACAATCGGTCTAAATCTGAAACTACCTCCAGAGTTTTCAAAACTGTCAAAACGTTCTAAAAGGCTGAAATTTGACATTTAGCATCTCTTAGTTAATATAAGACATAAAAAAGACAAATTTAATTGGTAAACCTCCTCTAGTGGGCGTGGCATCTATTTTAAGGGTAAATTTTCAAATGCAGTTTGCTCAGTATTTTTGCTCGAAATTTAAAAAAAAAATGCTTAATATTTTATGTAGAAAACGCTTAGTTCCACATTTTGTTCATACAAGACTTTGGGTCCCGCCCACATTTGGAGGAAGAATTGAAAAAAAACCTAAAATTTTCCAGAAAAACTTAATTTCGACTGGTTGAGCCTAATTTAAAAAAGCATGAAACAAAAAAAGTAGCAGGTTAGGTAAACGAGACTTCAGTCCGATTTCGTTCATATGAAGTTTTTAGCCACGCCCCCTTTTAGGGGTCGATTTTCAAAAATATTGAATTTGAACCAAAAAATTGCATTTTTACGTACAATTAGGTCTAACTTGGAAATATCTTATAAAAAATAGTTTGTAATTAGGGGCGGTTGGACCACGCCCCATTTCGAAGTTTGCATTACTTATAAAATGTCAAAAAAAACTATGCCATCAGCATTTTACAATGTGGGATAGGATGGGGTATTCAACGGTCCGTTTTACGGACTGTAACTTCTGCGTACACACTGTAGCACTTACTCACTGGTTTAAAATATGCTTCACATGTTGATTGGCTCTTAAGGATGGTAAGAGACATCAGTCGCAACCAGCATGAAGCTATCGTTTTCCGAATTACCTACATAATTTTGGAAATCGTTCTGTTGACATTAATAGCTAAAAGGGCTCATATAAGCATGTTTTTAACATTTATTTCGATTTGAACACAAAATTGAAACCTAGTAAGTCAGATGAAAAGAGTAGGAGGCGACCAAAGTTCGGATATCTGCAAAACTCAACGGCATTATCCGAAAGGTGTCAAACCAAATATTTATGCATAATTCGCCGTGTCGGGGCACACAACACAAAACAAACACAAATAGGAATTTGAATTGACTCTTATAAACAAAACAATCGTAGATACAAATTTTTATACTACAATGAAAAAGATAAGCTTCGTATAAGACCTTGACTCTATTTGATTTTGCTAAAGCTTAAATCGATAGTGTACGTTGTACGATCATAATTTGTTGATACGAAGATTTCTGAGCTAAATTTAAAATTTCTCATACTATGCGCGTCCATCAAATATTCTTATCGGCGATCTAGCGTTGCCCTTATAGTTTTCTCTTAAAGTATAAGTACCAATACAAATACTAAATTCTCACTCAAAGCTCTCGCTATTTGAAGTATAATTTTTGACATTTATTTCAGTTCGACGATCTTCTAATGTGATGCGAGTTCTCTGAATAAATTTATTCACTCGCTATTTTTCAAGGCCAACCTGTTTTGTTGCACCGCGTAAAGTAAAAACCCACTCAAAATTCGTGTCACTAGCTTGTGGTTTGACATTTTCTCTTTGCCACCATCTACCGTGTGGATGCAATAGCAATTAACTATGTGTTTCTGAAAACTTAAGGCTAGCCTTTGTTGTTTTGCATTAAAAATACCTACAAAAATCTATTCACAAAGGATTTAACGGAAACAGATGTGTCTACAGTCTAAACAAAGTGTTGCAACAAAGAGTGATGATTGCTGCCGATGGGTGCCGCTGTAACGCCTTGTTTTCTATTTGTTTATACTGTGAGTAAAAGTGCTAAAAAAACAACAAGAAGGAACAAGACGGCAGAGCGAGATCGGCTAAAAGTTCCATGCACAGATTTATAATTAATAATGTTCTTTGTAGGAATGTTTGATTTGGAGATCATTTAGGTTCTTCCCCCTGAAAAGCGGGATTCACAAAAAATAAGCAAGTAGGTATATTTATCTTTGAATTTGAATTTGACGCCCCCCTCGGGGGAACTTTATTAGCTTATTGCAGCTTAACTTAAAACTAAGAATTTAAACAATCTAAACTTACTGTAACTTAAGGCTAAGAAAAAAAAGGGAAGATTAGAACTTTGGGATATTAAGGGTTATCGGGATTGGGTGGATTTAAAAGACTCTTTTAAAGTGTGCTCTTGGTACTATTAAGGTTAAATGACTGTGCGTGCTTGTTACAGATACGTAACATTCTAGAAATAGGTTCATAGTGACCATAGTTAGTGCGATAGGATTTCAGTCGGAACAAACGTACTGATCAAAGGTTCCGGGTGTTAGGATTGAAGGTGATTAGCTGTAGGAGTTGTGGGCTATCAATGTTGCCAGTAAGAAGGTGGTGGATGAAGAGAATATCAGCAATCTCGCGTCGCCTTTTTAAGGACAGCATATCGATTAGTTTTAATCGATCTTCATAGGATGGCAAAATTATGGGTTCTGTTCAACCAAGGCCACGCAGAGCGAAGCGAAGAAATCTTCTTTGGACTGCTTCTATTCTCTGTATATGAATTTGTTGGTAGGGAGACCAAACTTGACTGGCATATTCAAGGAGAGGTCTAACATAAGTCACGTAAAGGGCTTTGGTAACGTAGGGGTCCGAGAATTCTTTTGACCATCGCTTCACAAAACCAAGTGCGGAGTTAGCGCGGCTTATGATGTTGCTGACATGGCTACGGAAGTTAAGCTCGCTATCACAAATAACTTCTAGATCGCGAATTTCGCTAGTTGTCGGCACCAGTATGTCATTGATAGAGTAAGTTCTTGAAAGTCGAACGGTACGTTTGCGGGAGAGTAATTAACGTTAAGATCCAAAAGGTTCCTTTTACACCACTCTGAAAATCGGTTAAGGTCGTTCTGTAGATAGAAGGCATCCAAAGGCGAACAGATTACCTTAGAGATTCTCATGTCGTCTGCAAAGACAGATAAATCAGAATTTATTATGATCATATAAACATCATTGATTGAAAGTATGAAGAGGATTGGTCTTAGATGACTGCCTTGAGGTACCCCAGAGGTTGCATTAATTGAATCTGAGACCGAGGATCTGAAAACGACTCTGTATTGCCGATCCTCCAAGTATGATTTGATCCATTTGACAAAACAAGGGTGAAAACCGAGCGCTCTAAGCTTAAAAACTATAACTTGGTGCGCGAGTTTGTCAAAGGCCTTGCTGAAATCGTAGGCAATGGCGTTAACTTCCTTTCCATCTTCTAGTGCACACAAGGACTTAGAGATAAATTCAGTTTGTAGTGGTGGATTTACCTTTTAAGAACCCGTGCTGGTCGATGGAGATAAGTGGCTTACAGTGAGGAAGGATTTCTTGGTAACCGATGCTTTCAAAGAGTTTGGGTATACATGATAGTTTTGCGATTGGCCTGTAGTTGCAAACATCATTCTTGTGATCCTTCTTATGTCTGGGAATAATGTAAGAGTCTTTCCTTAGAAATGGGATCACTCCTGTTGTGTTAGACAAATCGAACAAGGCAGTAAGCGGGGCCAACAAACTGTTTATGCATTTTTTGAGGACTATAGCCGGGAGACCATCGGGCCGGGAGAATAATCATCCCTTAGCTTTATTATATTGTCCCTTAACAAGGCTTGGGACAGTTTTGGACAGTCTGGGGACAGTTGCTCATATAACCGAAGTAATCGAGATCAGGTTCTATGGTGGATTCGGAGAATGATTGGCAGAAGAATTGCGCAAAGAAGTTCGCAATTATCTTTGGGTCTGCTGACGTATTATGGAGATATTTGAAAGTTGGGGGAAAGCCGTCAGTTTTATTTTTAATATTAACAAATTGGTAGAAGCTTTTTGGATCACATATAAGCTTTAATTGCATGCGGTGAAGATATTCGAGGTATAAATGCTCGCAGAGATCGGAGAAGCGGCTATATAAATGTTGTTAATTCGTGAAATCTGATTCGGATCGAGTTCTTAAGAATGTTTGCCATAATTCGTTCCTGTTGTTTCGAAGTGACCGTAACTCGTTGGTATACCAGGGCGGGGCTGACGTGCAGTCTTTACGAACTGAGAAAAAATTGCAGAGTAGAATGTTGCGAGGGCTAAGTCTATATTTGTAATTTCAGTAATAAAATCGAAGTTTATGTTACTAATTAGGTTATTAAGTTTGGTAAAATTGGCTTTACGGAAGTTGAAAGCAAAGGAATTTTCCGAGCTAATTTGAACATTGACATCACCAAAAGAAAAGTTTAGAGATAAAGGCGGGCCTAGGGGGTATTTTAATTACTCTATTAGTAGTAAAATAGCGACACTACAGCCTGTTTGTTATAAACAAAAATTATCTGGAGTCTTAAGCTCCACTGACAGATATTTAGTACAAAAAGTTCTTATGCTGTTAGGCAAATAAAAACCTAACCGAACATATCGTTGCTTATTGAAGAGGTGCCACTTTGTACGGTTACTTTAGAGAAATTTGGGCAGATGAAATCATAAATCTTGACATGGTGTGCTTTAAACAAGGTAACTAATAGCGGGAGATTTTTTAAGAGGTTGAGAACTTTTTTAAAAAAAAAACACAAAAAATTCGAAAAAATTATTGAAATATTTATTTGAATCGATAGTTTGAACCTTGCAATTTAATGTGTAAAGATAATTTCATGCAAATGTTGACCGCGGCTGCGTCTCAGGTAGCCCATCCGCTGAGTCCAATTTTGGCATACTCTTTCACACATATCGGCCGGTATCTCACGAATGAATGCATGGATGTTGGCTTCCAGTGCGTCAATCGAAGCGGGCTTGTCCTTATAGACATTAGCCTTGACATACCCCCACAAAAAATAATCTAATGGTGTCAAATCGCACGATCTAGGCGGCCAATTGACCGGCCCGAAACGTGAAATTAACTGTTCACCAAACTCGCCTCGCAATTGCGCCATTGTTTCGCGTGCTGTGTGGCATGTGGCACCGTCTTCGGCGTTGTGGTAGGTCGGCTGGCTTTAGTTCTTGCACCAGCTGTATCTTAAAAGGCTTTACGCCCAAATCCTTCCGCAAAATTTTCCACGTAGTGCTGTAACAAAGGCCTAACTGCTGGGAACGGCGCCGAATCGACATTTCGCGGTCTTCTGTCACACTAGCTGATACGGCCGCAATATTTTCTTAACTACGCACAGTACGTAAACGTGTTGGTGGTTTAATGTCCAACAAAGTAAATTTGGTGCGAAATTTAGTCACAATCTTCCGAATAGACTGCTCAGAAGGTCGAAAATGCCGACCATAAAATGGAAGCAGCGCGCGATGAACATTTCGAACCGAGCACGAATTTTGATAGTAAAATTCAATAATTTGCAAGCGTTGTTCATTTGTAAGACGATCCATGGTTAAATTGCAAACCAAACTGAAGCTGTTTGACAGTGATACAAGGTACTTAACACACGTCAGCTGTCAAAACCAGTGTTGCCACCATGCAAATCCCCTGCTTGAATAATATATTACCTTCATTAAGTCCTTAGGAATAGGTTAAATAGGTGTGGTTAAAAAGGCCACATAAACACTGTCAGCGACAACGGCCCCTAGATGAGAAGAGTTTAACCACAAAGATAACTGAGGGCAACGCTAATCCCGTCGAAAAATAAAACGTCATTTTGTGAAGCGCTGTCAAAACGACGATTGAAAACGAACGCCATTATTCCCTTACGAACAGCAAACAAGTCAACACGAAGTTTTTTAGCTTGCTTACTTAATAATTAAATAAAATGCTCCTACTTCCTACATTCCTATAATTAAAAGTGTAAAAGCTAAAAAAACGTGTCGTATTTTACCTTATATTTCGCTGAAATTGAAGAATTGAATACAAACATGCGATTTTGGAAATATTTCACCCAAGTAACGTCCTCACTATCACCTTTCGTTTGATATCAAATTCGTTAGTGAACGCACTAGGCGGCCCAGGATCCCTAGGAAAATCGGCCATTTCCTTTACGCTTATTTAGTTTAAGAATTGCAAATGGGTCCTATAGCCCAGCATGGCCCTATTTCCATTAACGAAATGGGCAAATTTACCATGTGGTCTTGTTTTCTTGTGTCTTATTTCATGTAACCTTTTGGGCGTTGCCAGATGTCATTAGACTCATAACACGATAATGGTGCTAACTGCTTACATTAAATTACATTCAAGAGAAGCATTTTAAGCTATTATTCACAAAAGCTTGGTACAGGACTACAGGCGCTACAGAAATCGTCAACTTTTCGGGTAGCAGAGCGTAGGTACTGGGATTTACAGAGAACGCAAACCTTTCTGGTCTGAACGGACACAATCGACACCAAACCATGCGCCAATATTTCACGGGTTTTAGTTTGCTGAATATAAAAAGCTTTGCTCGTATGCCAAATGACAATTTGTTGCACGATTTTCTGCCGTGTGAATGTCGTGAAACAAATGAGGTTTATTTTATACATAAATTAAATTCGCCTCTAAATACCACTGACTCCACATAAACATCAAATTCTGATGACTGAAAGCGATAGCATGTGTTTGGCACAAAGAGTTGTTTGAGTTTTGACGTCTCCGTTTTTGACGTTTACCCCTCAAAAACTTTGCATGGATTTTTGTTAGTGTAATTTTATTTATTCACTCACGGTTTCGGCTCGGTTGTTTGTTTTATTAAATTTTGTTCCTGTTCTTAAAAAAAGTTAATTTTTTTTTTTTAAATTGGAATGTGTCTTGATAAAGTATCAATAATCCATACCCGAAAAAAATGTTAAAACGCATTTGGATGTACTAAAAAAATCCACCCTTAGCAAAGAGCAAACATTGGAAGATAATTTCATTTATTTTTAACTAATGTGTGATATCTGGTGATTGTTTGCATAATTATGGAAACAATTGGAAAATTTTGTGGAAAGATAAGTTGCAATTCACAAAATTGCAATTTTCATGTAAACAATCACACAAAACAGTTGCTTTACGTGTTATTCACAGGCCTGTCCACGACTTCCCTAGATATAAAGGACCAAAAGGTATGCCCTGCATCAGTGTTTGATAATTTGTCGTATGTGGACCAAAAGAGGCTTAAACAGCGCATAGTACCACGATTTTCTGTGGTGATAAAACTTTAGTTTTGAAACTTATTATTTATTACAAGAACTATTGACAGCTTGAACGTCATTGATTTTGACAAGTGAACAAACATCTTATTAAACACTAATTAAATTTAAATTTAATTAATTAGTGTTTTAATTATCAGTAATCTCGTACATTAGCTAGTTATATAGATAAGTTTTTCTTTAGTATGACTCATGGGAAGTGTTCAACTGTAAATAGAATCATAAAGTTGCCATCGCTGATGAAGCTTAAAACATTTTGAAAAACAACTCAACAGGTCCGTCCGATGAAAGCCCTAGAAAAACCACAGAGCATACTTTTTCCCAAGTTGATAAAGCGATGACAACAACCTAGTATACCTTGCACTGTATTCGACTAAAGCGCTATGGCGCACAATTACAGCACTTAAGTACTTCCTGCAGGGCTCCGAGCATATTGTTGGGGCACCAAGACCGCTGAAAAAAAATTGACGTTTAAGTTTTTTGTTAGCTGCGCATTAGAATTGCACAGTTTCGCAGTCCTGTGTGCCCTTTTGCCTTCTATTGAAAATAAAATTTTTCACAGTTGCACTGCGCTTTTGACAATCAGCTGATCGAAGTGAAAATTGCGAGTACCTATATTTTCAGGTTGCACTAGGGCTTATAATAATATCGCTCTTAAAGTTACAATGTTTTCACATGAGTTTTAATCTTTTCCCTAATGAGTGTGTCAAGTAATTGTTTTGTAAAGACTGTAGCGAAAAGTTTATTCTGAGAAGTAATGACAGATCATGACAGGCAACTACTTTCGGATATTAAAACGATCGAAAGTAAAATCCATAAAACCTGCTTTCAGTGCTGCCACCATATTTAAATATTGACAAATTTACTATATGTAAGTAAAAAACCATAATATTTTGTCAACATGAGTAGGTACTACCAGAACTACCAAAGATTATCCTATTTGCAAGTAAAAAAATAAATCAGACAAATTGAAACGACTGGGAAAGTTGTCATCGGTACATGTTTTTTGAGATGTTTGATTATTTGAAATTGAGTTACATATCTATCTATTAAATCGAAACTTAACACCAATTGAACTTTAAGATTTCAGACGAAATTTTTAACTTATCGTCATACTATTTTGAGTATTTCAAAATGCTGGGCTTAGCGCTATGCTAAAATTCTACTCTGCATTTGGAAGACTGCATTCCACTCAGTCGAACAAACCTCTACACTTATTTAGAACGTCATTTAATGACTCGTCATTTTTATGAACGTCATAAATGACAACGTACTGTCAAAAAATCATCAATGCCAAAAGAAAGAGTTCAAATGACAGAATGAATTCAAAAGTACAAAAATAAATTACATAAAAAGCAGGAAGGTGGTCGTCAGTGACGAGGAGCTTTCTACGTCCCGAAGTAGTATATCAAGGTGTTAAATTTTTTTAAATCCGCCCACTGACACACCCTCTTTACTTGTAGCGTTTTTCATTGAAGAAAAGATTTGCTCTTTCTGTCAAAAGATTTGTTCCTTATCGATTTTGCATGTTTCATTGAAAATAAAAGAGCGATTATAGATCAATTCTGAACACGAAAGATGCGATTTGATCTGAACTCACTTACACATGCAAGCATTTCTACTGTCAAACGCCAAATCGAAGCAATTTTATTTGTTTCGCTTTCGAACCAGCCCGTGTGTGTGATTTATTTTGTCGCCAGACGGGGAAACATGTTTTATTGAAACGAGCAGCTTTCGATTTTGAAAAATCAATGATCATGAAAAATCGAAATTATAAAATTTGTCATTGAAAAGTGGTTGATGCCAGGCCCCTTTTTTTCCCAAGTAGATTGTCATATCTGACATTTTGCGATTCGGAGCTTGACAGGGGTCTTTTGGGATTGGGAAGGGGTATCCAGCGATTCGTCTAACCGAATTGTAAACCGCCCACTAGTTTTTTTGGTTTCTAAACTTATACCATGTCTCCGACGAGCACTAACCCTCGATTAATATAAACCTTTATTAAATCCACTACAAATCACGCGATTTACCATACAAATTTAAATTTTCTCGGCAAGCGATTAAAATAAATCCTCTCATAAATCCCTTTACCATATTCACACACCTATTTTCTGCACATTTGTAACAGTTTGAGAATCAAAAAAGGAAACCGCACTTTTACTGAGGAAAACGTTTTTCGCTCCTATGAAATGACATCGCCACCTTTTTTTTGAGAGCCAAAATGACACAAACGGAGTTTTCGTGTCAAATTAATCCTATATTTGTCCGATGGAGCCACTTTGGGATTTATTTTTAACCGTCTCCCGCTAATCTTCTTTTTATTGTCGGTGGAGAGACATAGTATAACTGTCATTTGAAATGCTGAAAGCTTAATTCAAAAACCAAAAAAGAATTGTTGCATTTTGGCGTGGTGTAAATGTACTATTTATTAACATTGATGTCAAACTTTTTCACCTGTCAATTCAACTGTTAATTTATTGTGTAGACGGCGAAATAAATATGTGTGTTAAGTTTATTGACTCAAAGCGTATTTCGAGCAAGACAGCCGGATTCGACTCTCTTTACGAAGAGATTTAATAGTGATCGCGTAAAAAATCGCTTCCACACATGATTTCGATTTTGTAAACTGAAATCCAATCAACATATTTGACGTTTGTTTGTGTTATTTTAAAAACCAAAAGTTTGGCTGCAATACCGTATAGGAATATGTAACATCTGGTGTTGGCTCCTGGTAGAAACTAGGAATAGAAAAAGATTTCTAAAGAACCAAAAAACTTCAATGAAGAGCACGTGTTTTTTCCCGCGCCAGTGTGTCAAAAAGTGTCATCTGCAATAGTCGAAAGCACACTGAAGCTATTGTCATAACCGGTCGAATTATTGGCTTCAGTTTCGTAAAAACAAACAAGTAACCTGCAATTGCTTTTTGCAAAAGTAAATGTTTATCTGTCAGAAGCCTGCTTCTGGTTTTAAAGCTAAAAAAAATTAAAATCAATTTTGCTTCCTCTCAGTTCAAGTTAAATAAATTCAACCAAAATTTATACAAACAATTTCAAAATGTACGTACAAGATGTGCGGTCGGGCGCGCTCATTACGTACGAAAAAAAGTCAAAGAAAACTTGACGAAACTGACCGATATTATGGGTGAACTATACGAATTGAATGTATTCGCTCAGTTTATTAAAGCTCCGTACGCAGCATTCCGTCTATTATAGTTGGATTTCACAGTTTTCGTTTTTCCCTCAGTTGTCAAGTAAATCAAAAAACGGATGACGAACTTGGAAGTAAAAATAAATTGAATTGTTTCTGAATCTGACAGAATATTCAAGTTGAAATGTGTCAAAAATGAAAGCATACATCAATTTAATCTGTTTTTTTCGGTGGAAACACTTTACGATTAATTTTAAACCTTTCTACGCTAATCTCTGTTTTATGTACAGTGGAAACACTGTTATACAAAAAAATTAGCAACTTCTTTTTTTAGTGTCATACTAGATATGCTTATCCAGTCTTCGCAGTTCTGTATATTCTCCATAGTCATCTGGCATAAGCGGATAAGAGCTTTACAAGTATATAGCTTATCTCATTGTTGTCGTTTTGATATTTTAACAGGTCTGCAATTGACCTACTTCTTATTATACCCTATTTCACAGGAATAGAGTAGGTAGGTATATGTAGTTTGATAGAGGCCAAATTCTGAGTCGAATAAGCCATGTCCGTCCGTGCGTCTGTATATCACCAATTTTTAGACCTTAAATTGCTAGAAAGCTGAAATTTTGTACGTTCAAGTCCGCCCATAGACACACCTTCAATCGGTCTATACCTCCTGTGCTTTCAAAATAATAAGACATAAGCTAAAACTTGACACTTAGCATCTTCTAATGGGCTGCATGAAATTAGGCCCCAACCTGAAAATGGAATCCCCAAAATTGGGGTGATTTTTCATAATGAAATTTTAAATTAAAAATCACCCCAAATTATTGAAAAATCGCCCCAAAAAATGTTGAAAAAATTTCATTTTTTAAAAAGTGCGAAATTGGACATATGCCTGTAGCGGCGCGCTGAGCCCCTGAATGTGAGGCCGAAGCCCGGCCGGCGCATGAGTCGAAGAAACGCCCAGAGTCTTTTTTTTTTAAGAATCACCCAAACACTGTTTGATATCCGGTATTTTGAGTTCGGAAATCATACATTGTTTGGGGGGGTTCTATAAACAAGAGACTCCGCGTATTTCTTCGACTCGTACACAGGCCGGGATCCAAAATACCGGCCGGCCTTCGGCCTCACATGCAGGTGCTCAGGGCGCCGCTACGCGGCATATGTTCAGTTTTAATTTTCTTTACATGTCCATCGTTCTTTAAAATTTGGGGCAATTTTTAATTTTTAGTTTATAAAAAGATTGGGGCATATTTGGAAAATCGCCCAAAACAATGAAAAAAGGCCCCAATAATTTTTCGATGTTGTTGCCGTTCACGTAAATTTTTGGGGCTATTTTTCATTTTCAGTTTGGGGCCATTTTTCGTTGCGGCCTAATTTCATGTAGCCCTTCTTAAGACTGTAGGTTAGGTAAGGTTGCTGCCAGTAAAAGCCACCAGCTCGCATAGGCCTACGAGCGCCCTTAGCGTCACCCTATGGAGACAACCTGTAAGGAGTATAGATTTGAATGTAACTATGATACTTAGTCTGTTGAAGTATCTTGAGCTTCAAAGAGAAACTTGGCCCAGCCGGAGACCCTGCTGAACTTCACAATATTCGAAACCGGTGTACTTGCAAGCTCGTTCAGCTCCTTAAAGAAGTATTGTCCCAGGAGTTGAAAACGATGCCACTTGGACTCTGGCAGAGGAGGTGTTTCTTCCGTTTCTGGATGATGACAGCCCCTGCAAATGTAGTTGGTGTTGGTGGTTCTCAATTTTGCTGAGTGTTTTCCCAACATGTTGTGGCCTGTTATCACTCTTGTGGCTAGTAATGGCCTTTTTAGTGCGATAAGCTTTCTTGATTTGCTGCCATCTATGAATGGCCGAAGCGCCTTTGTATGGCCGCAGCACCGTAAATTTTCCCATCTGTTTTGGGGCTACCTTTTGAATACTCGCAGACATTTCGCATGTCTCAAATCGAAAAAAAGTTTCTTAATGCAGAAAGCACTGAGGCTTCTGTCTGTCCGAAGATTCAGTTTGCTTTGTTAAAAGCTGATTTAAGAGAATTTGTTTCTACATAAATCTTCATAATTTACAAATTTAATTTTCCTAAAATTATAGAAAAAGCGTTCAACCGACATCTGACTAATTTTTCAGTTTTTGACTAGCTGCAAAAAAATATATTTTCTCAAGTCATTGCATCCAAGAATATTTCCACATTTCTTGCTTTATACACAAAAATGATTCAACTTGAGTTCCATATCGAGAGCATAGTGTGTTTTTTAGGTGCACGATTATATGTACTTTCCATGTTAAGACTTGTGTGAGTTTAAGTATCAATAAACAAAGCAAAGTCCAGGAATTGGTTAACACTAACAAACAACAAATTAATATGTAAAATGTTATGTGGATGACTATGACGATACAAGCGTGTTTCTAAGTGATTTTCTTGTTTTCGTTTTTTGGCTTTGGGTGTTTTCCATCTACCTACATCAAGAGCATAAAAGTAGTTCCCGGAAACCATGGCTCTATAATAAACGGCATTGTCTCTAGAACTCCTGAAAAATGCCCTTAAGCTGCCGAGCATTCAAAGTCTTATTAGATATTAAATGTTTCAGAAATGTTTAGAAATGGGCAAATTGATTAACCCCGAAATACCTATTTATGAAAAGCTCACAAATTGTGTTTTCTGTAAATTTGGTCCAGATTCAAATCAGTTAGCTACAAATATTGAAATTTATGGTCAGTAAATATCCATCAGCTGTTGGTTGTCAAGTAGTCTGCTGTTGGTTTGCTTAGTCTGGCATTGACTGATGGTATGGAAAGTTACGCATTAAATTAAGGTTTCTATTTGTTTGTCTCGCACATGCTCCTACCAATTATCCGATGGCGATGAAGATTTGTTGGGTGGTTATGCCCACAACCGGGTAGGTTTTTACATCAACAAAAAGTAACAAGAGTCGTGTATTTTCCAGACAAAATTTCACAGGGTCAATGGAAACGCAAGAGTAGCTGGGTGTCGAGGGTAATGTTGAAGGTTATGTACAGTCAAGGGTGAGTTCATAAGACTTTGTTCTTTCAATAGTGAAGTTGCTGCCTTTATCTAAAACCAGTCATTGATAAAAACAATGAAAGAAGATTACGACTTTTTTCAAACAAATTAAATGACGTAGTAGATGCAGCATTAGTACATGATGTCATTTATGAAGGTCAAAAATAGTTTTGATCTCAAATGAAAGTTGCACTTTATCGCCGATTTTTTCTCTAGAATTTTTACTACTTACCATTTTTTTTTTCCAGGTGGATGAAAGATATGTTCCGTCGTGGCCTCAAGGGACCACTTACCGACGAAGAGCTCTACGAGCATAAAAGTGATCTAGACAGCGAACGAGTAACAGAAACCTTCGGTCAGCTATGGGAGGAGGAAAAGAAGCGAGAGAAACCAAGCGTGATTCGGATGATATTTCGTGCCTATGGATGGAAGTTCATGCCGCTTGGCATCCTGTACTCAGTCTCAGAATCAACAACAAAGTAAGGAGGACTATACCTAAAAATTTCTTGAACTAAAACATTTGTTATTCCCTTCCAGATCACTGCAACCTTTGTTTCTGGGAAACATGGTTGCCTACTTCGTAGCTGCTCAAACTTCGGTCACCAAATACGAAGCTTACATGTATGCCTTGGGCATAGTGCTGTGCTCCCTTCTGCCCATTCTCACATTCCATCCCTTCATATTCTACATCTTCCAAATCGGTACTAAAATACGCCTAGCCCTGTGTGGCCTTGTGTACCGTAAGTGCCTTGAGGTCTCGAAGAGTGCCACCAACGATGGGTTGCGCGGCCGAGCAATCAACATCATATCGAATGATTTGGGCCGCTTCGATGTGGCATTGTGCTTCTTGCACGACCTGTGGAAGGGGCCCTTGGAGTCGCTGCTCATCGGCTACCTTATGTACAGAGAAATAGGCATATCAGCTGTGATAGGAGTTTCGTTCATGTTGAGTTTCATCCCATTGCAGGCGTGGGTTGCCAAGAAGGCTGCCCACTTTAGACAAATGACCGCTGAGCGGACAGACTTGAGGGTGAAGCTCATGAATGAGATCATTCAGGGTATACAAGTGATCAAGATGTATGCGTGGGAGAAGTCCTTTGCCAAGGTGATAGCACAGGTGCGGCTAAAGGAAGTGAACGCCATTCGTGGTACGTCGTACATCCATGCGTCCTTGAGTTGTACTGCTATGATCTCGAAACTCTCGGTGTTCTTAAGTATCGTGTCGTATGTCTATCTGGGCGATGCGATCACCGCGAAGCGAATCTTCACCGTCTCGTCGTACTTCAGTATGCTGAACGAGTCGATGGTGCACTTTTGGCCGTTGGCCATTACCTTCTGTGCTGAGGCTTATGTGTCGGCGACGCGATGCAGAGAGTTTTTGCTCGAAGCTGAGGAGCTTCCGCAGCAAAGCAAAGGAAAGGCTAAGGCGGAAGACCACCGTGCACCGATAGTCATAGACCACAAGAGCGAGGTCAATGGCAATGTGCTAACAACACCCGTCAGCCCAGTACGAATCCGTAGAAACTTCAATCCCGAGGCAGAAAAGAAGAGCGTAGTGCTAAAGGACGCTTGTGCGTCTTGGGATAAAATGGACGACAATAAGAACGCCGCAATAGAGGATTTCAATTTGGATATCCAGGGCAATACATTGGCTGCAGTTGTTGGCCCAGTTGGGGCTGGTAAATCGACCCTGTTGAATGTTCTGCTGGGCGAGGTGTCTCTGAATCAAGGCTCGGTGACAGTTGACGGAAAGGTGAGCTATGCCTCACAGGAACCTTGGGTCTTTGAGGGCACCATCCGGGATAACATCATCTTCATCGAAAACTACAACGAACGGCGTTACCAGAAGGTTTTGCGTGTTTGCTGCTTAGAGCGAGATCTGGAACTGCTGCCATATGGCGACTTGACTATTGTCGGCGAGCGAGGTGTGAGCCTTAGTGGTGGGCAGAAAGCGCGAGTGAACCTTGCCCGGGCAATCTACCGCAAGGCAGACATATACCTTCTGGATGATCCACTGTCAGCGGTCGATACGCACGTAGGGAAGCACATTTTTGAAAATTGCATACGAGACTTTCTGTCGGGCAAGATTCGAATATTGGTCACGCACCAAGTGCAGTACTTGTTTGATGTGGAAAAGCTCATCCTGATGGGCGCCGGACGTATTGTGGCCCAGGGAAGCTATCAAGAGCTGCAGCAATCCAAACAGTTTCAATTCCTCGAGCATACAAATCACGACGAAGGAGGCGACACCGACAGCATCAAGAGTAAAATCTCGAAAAGTGACAGCGAAAAGAGCCTCGAGCATATGCATCAACAGATGCCCACCGAAGACTTGGCCGATGACAACAAGGAAGTGCAGGCTGTTGGCTCTGTGAAGCTAAGTGTGTATGCGTCGTACTTTAAGGCCCTCGAAAGTCCGGCAATGCTGGTCTTCATCCTGGGGCTCTTCGTACTCGCCCGGGTTATGCTTACAGGAGTCGACTACTTCATTTCCAGATGGTTTGTTTGATTTAATTTTCATTTTGTTATTAAAATTCACAATTTCTTTTTACACTTCCAGGGTGATTTGGGAGGAAACTGTCGCCATAACTCGTCAGGACATTTTGGCCAGCCTCAATGAAACAACACTTAGTCAGAATTCCACTCTCATCGAGGAAGATTTGGAGAAGTTGACCGACGAGCAAGCCAGAAGAACGAGAATTGTTATTTTCTACTCGGTGCTGCTGGGCGCCACTTTAATTGTATTCCTGGTTAGGACCTTCGGTTTCTTCAAAATGTGCCTTAGAATATCACTTAAACTGCACGATCGCTTGTTCCGGGGCATAACCAGAGCAACAATGTACTTTTTCAACAAGAATTCATCGGGCAGGATTTTGAATCGATTCTCGAAGGATATACGCACCGTAGATGCTGATTTGCCACACACGCTGATCGATTGCTTATACGTAAGTAACTGGCTTTTCTTATGTCTTTTAGCGTATAGATTATTCGAAGCTTAATTTTATGAAAATTATGGTACACCTTCCGAGTTTAGGCTTAAGTAGAGCCTTGGACGTGTGTTTTTATTCAAACTTGCAAGCTACATTTGAATAGCAACAGAATTCAGCGTTGGGAAATACCTTTTAATTAGGTTATTTGAAAAAGGTCTAGGGTCCTTTTTTAAGCACTTCTGAAGGAGTGTTCGAGTTCTGTAGTTTTGAGAAACATTTACGAACCACCTAGAACCGAGACATTCTAACAAGCCTTTCTGTTGTTCAATTTTACAGTTCGCGATGGATGTGTCTGGTGTCCTTGTGATTGTTGCCGTTGCAAACTTTTGGCTAATGGTTCCTGCTTTTGTCGTAGTTTTCCTCCTGTACCTCGTCCGTTGTCTTTACGTGAGCACCAGTCGAAGCGTAAAACGGATAGAATCGATATGTAAGTATCCACTTCGGATGTGTAACCTTTGAAGAACTCGGTTTTACCTTTCATTTCCATCCAGCTCGAAGTCCCATCTACTCGCTTACCAATCAAACATTCCAGGGCCTCACCACAATTCGAGCACTGGAAGCCCAAAGCGCCCTCGAAGGCGAATTCCATTCATATCAAAACGCCAACACTTCGTCGTGGTATATCTTTTTAGCTTGCACTCGTGCCTTTGCCTTGTGGTCTGACTGCATCTGCTTCGTTTACATATCAGCAGTGACCTTCAGCTTTCTGGTGCTAGACAGTGCCTTCTACAGTGGGGACGTGGGTATAGCAATTCTTCAGTCCATCTCGATGGTCGGCATGTGCCAGTGGGGAATGCGGCAAACTGCCGAGCTGGAAAACCAAATGACCAGCGTCGAAAGAGTACTCGAATACACCGAGACCCAAGCCGAGCCGCCACTGGAAACGGCGGAGAAATTCAAGCCTACTACCGAGTGGCCAAGCAAGGGAAAAATTGAGTTCAATGACTTTAAACTGCGATACTCTCCGGAAGAGCCGTTGGTGTTGAGGGACCTCAATTTCACCATAGAGCCACAGGAAAAAATTGGCATTGTCGGACGAACTGGTGCCGGAAAGTCGTCCATCATCCAGTCGGTATTCCGCTTGGCCTGCAATGAAGGCACAATCACAATCGATGGAGTTAATATCGAAAACTTGGGCCTGCACGATCTGCGAAGTAGAATATCCATCATTCCGCAGGATCCGGTGTTGTTCTCGGGAACTCTGCGCTACAATTTGGATCCATTTGAAGAGAAGAGCGACGCAGAGATGTGGAAATCTCTGCAGGACGTTGAACTAAGCTCCTATGTGTCGACCCTGATAGGCGGTCTTAACTGCCGAATGTACGATGGCGGGTCGAACTTCAGCATGGGTCAGCGGCAACTGGTTTGCCTGGCCAGAGCTATTCTAAGAAACAACAAGATTCTCATTCTCGATGAAGCCACAGCCAATGTGGATCCAGAGTAAGTTTGGCTGTTACCAACTTCTGCATTGTAGGAGCTTAATAATTTTCTTTCCTTTCAGGACGGATAAACTGATCCAGAGGACAATTCGCACAAAATTCGCCAATTGCACTGTATTGACGATTGCACATCGCCTGCACACAGTCATGGACAGCGATCGAGTAATGGTCATGGATGCTGGTCAAGCCGTCGAGTTGGGCCATCCCCATGATCTACTCCAAACACCAGGTGGATATTTGCGGCAGTTGGTCGATCAGACTGGCTACGCAACAGCATCAGTGCTCAAAGATACCGCCGAGAAGAACTACAAGGACAAGTACAGTGAATAGCCAAAAACGCCACTGTTTACGACCAAAAAGCACTGAGATTTTCATTAGAAGGCAGATCTGTACTGAGCGTAACTATGATTGTACTTAAGAGGAATATCGTCGAATTTACTTAAAAGAATGGCGCTTAATTTATTAAAATCTTCCTGTCGCGGTGGCACTACTTAAGCATCATGCGTTCGAATGAAACTTACTTTACAAGAACAGAAAAGTATTTTTTCTACTGCCTACTTATTATAGCGTGTATTTGTAAAAAAAGTATATAAATACGTAATTTTTGTGTTTATTTTTTTATTTATCTATTTGCAAAATCCAATTGCATTGGATTTACGCGGCTAAAGTGTCAATTTATAGCAACTAATGCCATAAGAATAATTTGATAAATATATCAAGAAACTATCCTACTATATCATGCATAATCTACGTTTTTTTTTTATTCATTTACCAACTAACGATAACGGGCGGTTTTATGGAGTCTCCGATTGGGCGCCACCTTAGGCAAGATGATTTTATAAGCGACAGAAGTGTATAAAACCAAACGAAGAAAGCAGTTTAAGTTAAAAAGGAGGCACGGGCCTAATATTCCATATAAGAAGATGGAGATCTTAAGGATCAAAGACCATAAAATGTCTATAAATTAGGCACGTAACTGGAATGCAGTCACTTCAAAAAAGCGAAAGAAGTTTAGAACGCAGGAAGCTGGTGCGTTCTAAAAAATGTTTCAGCTATTTCCTTTGGACCGACCGTGAGGAAATGTGCTAAAAACGAACACGTAAGCAAAAAGTAACAGTTTTTTCCTAAAAGCTCCCCGTAAAAGTGGTTGTGAAACGAATTCAGAGAATGCTTAAATATTTGTCAATATTTGTCAAATTGCCAAGTAAATTTTTAGAGAAATCTAGTTTTCAAATATATAGGCTGTTTCAGTTAAGGCGGGACAAAATGCTCAAGCGTATAGGTTGGGTCGAAACGAGAAAAAAAATTGCATCGGAGGGGAAGTTCATTTCCCCCGTTTGACCGAATTTTCTAAAAATGTGTCTTAAAACAGAATAAAAACTATTAAAAAACAACGGTTAAACTTATATTGCCATGACGTATTTCTTTGTATCATCATCATCAGCATTTTCGGTGACCGCTTTTCCTTAGATGGGTCACGGTGGCTAAATGGTCCTTCCATCGTTCCCGCTACCAACTCAAGGGTCTCAGAGATATTCTTTACCTTATCCAACTACCTGTTTCTTGGCCTACCAGGCGGGCGACGCGCTCGCATCTCGGCTAACATAACCTGTCTAGGAAGTCTGTCGGGTGGCATGCGAACAACGTGTCCAAACCATCGAAAAATTGGTCGTTCCAGTCGGAGAAGTGGCTGTTCAACATTAAGATTTTAACGAATACTGACGTTTCTCACTCTATCCCTAGATTTGACGACCCCCCACGGGGGCACTTTATTAGCTTAATACAAGCCTTGAATATAACTTAAATTAACCCTCAACAATCTAAACTTATCTAAACTTACAGCTCTAAACTTAATCTTAAAGAGAGGGTGAAGACTGCGTTCGGAGACTGTTTTTATTGAGGTGTAGATCAAAAAGAGTGGAGCTAGCGTTGCGCAGCATTCTGGACATTGGTTCGTGAAAACCGTAGTTCGTGCGAAGGAAGTTAATGCGAAAAAGGGTTATAGAGCGTAGCTACCGAGGATTAGTGTTGAGGGTAATCATGTGAAACAGTGAGGGGTAGTCAATATTCCCGGTTAGTAGGTCATGGATGAAACGTATGTCTGCAAACTTACGGCGTTCTTCCAGGGATTGTAGATTGATCAATATAAGGCGATCGCGGTCAGACGGTAGATGATTGCTGTTGGCCCAAGGAAGACCTTGAAGGGCGAAACGAAGAAACCTACGTTTGATCGCCTCAATACGTGAAGTGTGGATAGCGTACGAGGGGGGCCAGACTTGGCTAGCGTATTCACGATGGGGCCGAACGAAAGAAATTTATAGGGATTTAGTAGCGTAGGGGTTGGAGAACTCTCTCGACCAACGCTTCACGAAGCCAAGGGCCGAGTTTTCACGTTTTATGACGTTATCGGTATGAATACGAAAGTTAAGTTCCCGGTCGCAGATTACTCCTAAGTCAATCAAAGAGTCAACTGTGGGAACATATTCATTACCGATAACGTAGGGTCTGACGGGTCTGAAAGCGCCTACGAGAATAGGTTATCGCTTGACATTTGCTGACATTTAGATCCATGAAATTCTTTTGACACCAAATAAAGAAGTTGTTCAGGTCGGATTGGAGAAAAAGGGAATCAGCATGGGAAGATATTTGTTTTGGAATTTTTTTTATCATCTGCGTATATCGAAAGCAGAGAGTGTTCGATAATACAGTTGACATCATATATGGTGAGTATAAATATTAGTGGCCCAAGATGACTTCCTTGGGGAACCCCTGAGGTGGCATAGATTGGGTTGGATAAAAAAGATCTGAAGATAACAATACATTGTCGATTTTCAAGATTGGATTTGAGCCATGAGATAAAACCAGGGGGAAAACCAAGAGCAGTGAATTTCAGAATAATGACGTGGTGTGAGGTTTTGTCAAAAGCCTTGCTGAAGTCAGTGGCAAGAACATCAACTTCCTTGCCATTCTCTAGGGCACACGAGGATTGCGAAACATACTCGACTAGATTAGTGGTGGTTGATCGGCCTTTCAGGAAACCATGTTGGTTTGCAGAAAATATCGGTTTGCAGTGTAAAGAAATAGTGTCGTAGACGATGCTTTCAAAAAGTTTGGGAATACCTGACAGTTCGGCGATGGGGCGATAATTGGTGACCTAATTTTTACTTCCTTTTTGTGAATAGGGATGATAAATAGGCAGATTTCCAGAGATGTGGAAAAAGTCGCTGTGAAATGGACCTCTGAAACAGGGCAGTGAGAAGTTTGATCAGGTGGTCTGCGCGGTTTTCCAAAACTACGGCTGGCTGGCTGTGACTTAGGCGGATGTTATGTGGAGAGATACAAACGACTTTTTCGGAAGGTCTATCAGGTACCGAAAGTAGTCCTGATCCAGTTGAGGGGTCTGCACGGTAAAAGATTGACTCAGCAAAAGTCAGCAAAAAAATTTGCGACCGCCTTGGGCTCATTGGAGGAAGTATTAAGAAAATTAAAGGATGCGGGCTAGCTATCGGATTTTTTCTTGCATTTGTGAAGTGGTAAAAACGCTTTGGATTTGAGATGAGAGAGGCTTGCATTCTGTTGGTGGTAGAGAGAATGGCAAAGTTCTGCGAAACGTTGTAGGAAAGCATGTTAGAAAAGAGGTCGGAGGGAAAGCGGGATTTAAGATAAGAACGCCATCGTTTGTTTTTTTTTATTGCGGGAGCGAAGTTCGTGGTTGTACCAGGGTGGGGAAGAAATGAACTTCTTTTTTTGTAAATAGAACGGATAGCGTGAGGCAGTCGAGGATCTTGGCATAAAACAGCGCTTAGGCATCGTCTACGCGTAAGTATGGATTCAAAATAATATCGAAACCTTCTACGTTAAGCAGGTTTTTTAATTTTGTAAAATCAGCTTTGCGGAAATTCAAGGAGTATGAATGCCCAGATCGGAGAGTGGGGTATGTATTGTTGAGTGATAGAGCTAACGATAGGGATGGGAGCAGAGGGTCTTAGGTTGACAGGAGATGGTTACTAGCAGCGGCGATGCAGATCTCGGTGTCGGATGTATAGATGAGATCAAGCTGCCTCTCCATGATGCGTTGCTGAGTTGG
Organism: Neoascia interrupta; assembly: GCA_947623515.1. NCBI lineage: Eukaryota > Metazoa > Arthropoda > Insecta > Diptera > Syrphidae > Neoascia > Neoascia interrupta. Next base: position 17,960,810 of record OX392464.1, read on the forward strand.
AAGAGACCAGAGTCTATCAGGCGATCAGTTAAAAGGATTTTTTTTTGCTAGAGGAGGGGTTGGTTGCTATAAAATGAGTCTCATCTTCGGATTTGGTCCAAAATTTGAGTCTCATTTGGCGGATTTGGACGATTAAAATCGTCGCAGACAATGATAAATGATCGTTGAAGTTCCTCCTCGGACGACGCCAGGATAGAAATCGTCTGCGAAAAGCAGATGGCTTATCCTGACGCCAGCCATTTCGAAAGATTCCTCACCAAGACTGCGGTCCACCCTGCAGTCCATATATGCTATGAAAGGGAGAGGCAATAGAACTCAGCCCGGGCGAAGTCCAACGCACACATCAAAAGGTTGGGATTTGACGGAATTTATCTGTTCACAGCTTCTGAAGTTCCCATACAAAGACTGAATGGCTCCCAGAAGAGGCCCACTTAGTGAATATTCCTGCAAAACCCTTCACAGTTTATCTCGAGGAACCCGGTCATAGGCCTTTTCCAAATCTACAAAACACGTTTAGGCCGGATGGGCATCTTCCCAGGTCTTCTTAAGAATAACCATCAGAGTAAAAAGCTGGTCGATTTCGCCTCTGCCAGGCCGAAAGCCGCATTGCTCTTCCTGCAAAAAAGGCTTGATTCCGACTCTGGAACGTACTTCCAACACCTTTGCGAATACTTTTCCCGGCAGGCTTAAGAGAGATAAAACCCTATAGTTAGAGTAATTTCTCTTATTCCCCTTTTTTGAAAATGGGCTCTATAGCTCTTGTTTGCCAATCCCTAGGTGCTTTCCCGCATTCTCAGGCGCCTTAATCACACGTGTTAGCCTTTTTATACCTCTGTAGTTGAAGCAGTTAAGAGGGTATCCTTCCTTGAGGATCGGACAAAAAATGATGAGGTTCTATTTCTCAAACATGCTTTCCTACGACAATATCTTGCAGATGAGCCGGTGCATCTGCAAGGTGTTCGTCTTTGCCGTTATACAGTCTGCAGAATGCAGAGTTGTTTTTTTCTAAATCCTCAGCCCAGACTGCGACTCCTCTGCGATGTTCCCTTGATGGTCGTTACAGGTTTCAGCTAAAGTTTTATATACCCTTGACCTATTGATCCTTTGATAGAACATTCGAACTGTCATTCCTGTTGTAGTATTTCTCTATCTCTTGGCAAATGGAACAGTTATTTTTGCATATGTGTCTTCTAAATGTCGTATATACGCTTCTACCTAAAGTTCTGTTTTAGCGTCTACCAATATTTTGGTCCAGTCAATCAACATCTACACTTAAAAAAATTCTGGGAAAGAAAAATTACTTTTAAGACGGAAAGAATTGTTCGATATTTTCATCAAAGCCGTATTGGTTCGAATTATGCATTTCGCTAAGCTGATTTTAACGAGCTTAACTCTGTGACGTTAGAAATAGCGCCGTGTATTGGCAAGAAGTTTAAGAACACGCTCGTCTGTGTAAATCTTGCATTTTTTTTTTTCTTAAATAACTTCAAAGCTTGTTTAAAGTTAAATGATACTGAGTATTTGGGTTAAGGAGATGACCAAAAAACCATATTTAAAAAAGTTTCACCCACCAGACTTTAAAAACCTATAATATGGTTTGGTTACCCGAAACCATCCAAAAGGGGAATGTACTAGTGGTTTAAGGGGGTCGGGCAAGCATTAAAACTTCTGGTGTTATTGTCTCATTCCCTCTGTTACCACACTGTATAAAAGTAGGGTTTTCTAGTAAAAAAAATAATAATTTTCAATGCACCATTGCCAGGTGAACCTAACGGGTCTGAAACCATTTTTGGGTCGGCTATCCAGTAAAATTCCTTTTTTGGTTACACCAAAAAATTATTTTAATTTCTCTGTTGATTATGGGACAACTTCTTTACAGCTTCTTATTATTAAGTATTTTCGACTTTCTTCCAAAAAAGAAAATGCTTTTTCTTCAATAAAAAGTGAAAAAAAATGTTACGTATACGCCACAGTCACTTGTACAAAAATAGCCTTCCCTAATCAACTTAAACCATTGTTCTTTGCCATTTTTTCTTTTTACGATTTTGATCTAAAATTAAATAATTTCACTTAACTAACGTCACGGATATGAACACTTTAGAATGAAATTCTCAACTTATCAATTCACAACGATTAGAAATGCTTCTATTCCAAGCGGCACCACATTCGCATCTGCAAAATGGTTAGCCAAAAGTCACTCTCGAGACATGTCAAATTAAGGTGTAATTGTGAACAAATTGTTATCCATGATAACTAAGTGTAGTACCCTGCGAGCGAGTGCTCCTGATAAGATACCCCACATTGGTGGATATACTAGAAGAGCGAAATCCAACAGCAATATAAAAGTATCTTGAAGGGTTATTAAAGTTTCAGTACAACATCTAACTGTCGAATTAGAAAGACGGTTTTCGTCAGCAAAGTGCGTGCTTTTTTAAAAATGTCAACAAAGAATTAAAGTGCCAATCTAAAATTGTCCATTAAGGCTTAAGGTGCCAAACATTGATTTGATCAAGGACTGGTCAGCACATTTTTGTGAAATAATATTTGAAAGTATGGCTGGAGATAAATTTTAATAAATAATTGTCATTCGGGTGGTGAAGTTCGATACGTGAGGATATAAAAAAAAACGTTTAAGTTTTTCGGAGTAAACTAATAGTTAGCAGAAAAACCTATAAAAAAGCAAAAATACTAAAAAACTTGTGAGGCGTTACAATGAATCGGTCAAGGAATAATGTGAAAAGACCTCCTAATCCAATACTAGACGCAAATATCCTGTCGAAGTGGAGTTTTTGGTAAGTTCCGTCGGGGAAAAAATATCTTAAGATCGTGGAAAAAACTATTTTAGTTTTTTTCCAAGTTTTCAAAGTCGGGGTGGGTAATGGGTCTAATGAATATGTTTTTAGCACTGGGTGCTCCCGGAAGATTTCCATTTAATTTTTTAATTTAACTGGTAGTGGTTTAAGTCCTGACAAAAACTTTCTTGAATTAGCTTAATTATATCAATTTTATCAGTTTTAGAATTATCAATTTTAGAAAATTTAAAGCGTTCCAAGAAAGTTCCGTGAGCATTATTGCTTCTAGGTCAGAAGTGAAGTACCTGAAAATAAAATTTTTGAATAAAACTGGTAAAAAGTTACTTTAATTGGAAATGCTGCATCTAAAAACAATAAGAGGCAATTTTCGCTCGCGGATCTGGTTGAGATCCGTTCCAATTAGTTCCGGTTTTTCTCTATTGCGTCTTTTCAAAGATGAACCAAAGCCTTTTGACCGCAAATTAAAAGAACCTGTAGTTGAATCCCGACTGCCTTTAGTCAAATACAGGTTCTTGTCCAGGAGCCTGCTTTCTCTATTTTTGATTTATCACACAAAGATCTCACAAAACGACTTCGTGATTAAACGTTCTTGAAATGCGTTTAAAATGGTCTTGGTTGATTTGAGAGTTCATTTCGATAGACAATATCCAAGTTCAACATTTAAGCTAAACTCAACATCTCAGGTCAAATTTTTAAATGTTCATCATACATTTTTCAGCGTTTCGAAATGTTGGATTTTAGCGAAATGCTAAAATTCTACTCTACATATCGGTGATTTTTAAGTCGAAGTTCAACACGTCACCTTATGACTTTTTCCAAATATTCCTCCTTCTGAATCTTCTGAGTCTTGTATTCGAATCAAAATTGGTTTCTCATAGTGGTTCAACAGACAGATGAGTAAACTACCACACATCACGCCCAGGTTTTCAAACGAAACGGGTTTCGTTCCTCACACTGGTAGGAACAATATGACATTTGTCATTTGGACTCCTCAACTCGCGTTTTCATGCATAATTACGACTCGGCTCTACTCGAAAAGCGTATTCGAGTCGTCTTAAACCAGTATCTACTTAAACCGCGTTTACATATACATGTAAGAGCAGATTGAAGCCAGGTTCGACCTTGTGTGGAAATATTAGAAACGGCAAAGGGGTTTTTGTAGACTTGTTAAAATAAACTGTGATTTGAAACGCTGAAAATATACTGAGTTACAAAAAAAGTGACGCACTCACACACAAAGTGCAAAGTGGCATATTTTCATGTTTGTTATCATTTTAGTAATATACCGCTATGTTTTCGCGAGGCTTCAATTTTTAAGTGATATTTCGATTAAATGGAATATTCTTTGCATGTTTGCAAAATCTCTTTCCATTTCTTTGTGATTCGTGCTTCGTATTGAGGAAACCATTTTTTTTTATAAATTTCTTAAAGTTACAGAAAAAATTTCAAGCGCCTTTTTTTTTAACTCAGTGTATGTTCAGATTGTTCATTTTTTTTTTGTGAAATGGCGTATTTCGGTGCGGTGTAAATGAAGTTTCATATTTATATTTCCTATTTATCAGCATTGGCATTAACATTAATGTCTTTTCCGTATACCTTTGATATTTAATCCGTAAGAAAAATGTAGGCAAAAATGGGGGCATGTTATTCTAGAGACAGATCTTAGGCCAGAGACACACGGCGACAGAAAAACGCGCGACTAATTGCAGTCCGGCTAGAAGCTAAAGCGTTTATATTATAGACAACACACGACTGCGGCTGCGGCAATTAGTCGCGAGTCTCGATTTGCGACAGTTTTCCGCTTTGCGACACTTTCAAACCGCACAGAAAATAATTGTTTTTGTACTTTGTTTACCTGTTTACCACAAAAAGCTTTCAAACTCTTTTCTTTTTCAACTATGAAAATTAAATTTTCATCAAAACTGACAGGACATAGGAGCCGCACGGAAAATTATTATTCATGTGTTCAGTATGCTTGCTGCAGAAAATCGCACTGCTTTTTGTCGCCGTGTGTTAATGCGTTGTCTCCACCGTTAATAAAAAGAGGATTAACTGGAGACTATTTAAGATAAATCGCTAAAGCCGCGTTGTCACAAGCAACGTAAAACAGGAACAGAAACATAATCTCATACATTAGCAACTGAAACCTAAATTCGCTGAATGCTTTTTGCGTTGCTAATGTATGAAATTCTGTTTCTGTTCTTTGCGATAACGCGGCTTAAGTGGGTCCATCAGCCAAATATAGGATTAATCTGATACGAGCACTCTTTTTCTGCCATTTTGACTCTCTAAAGAGAGTGGCGATGTCAGGAGCGAAAAAAGATTTCTGTTGCAAAAATTTCGATAGAAAACGTATTCGTGACAGATTTGTTGTACATTGAAAGGGAAAACAGTTTCAGTCCTTTTTTGATTCTCAAACTGTAACAAAGGTGCATAAAATAGGTTTGTGAATAGGGTGAATGGGATTTATGAGAGGATTTATTTTTAATCGTTTGCCGAGAGGATTTAAATTTGTATGGTAAATCGCGTGATTTGTAGAGAATTTATTGAAGTTTTAAATAAATCGTGGATTAGTGCCCGGTGGAGACATGGTGTAAAACAGGAGCTTTCTAATTGAAATAATCATAATGTCACCACAAAGCGCACTTTTTGGCAGTTTTACGTTCGATGAAGCGAAGGCAATAGCCAATTTTACCTGACAGCACCACAGTTCTGTCATTGCATACATTGCAATAATGACAGCATGTTCGTGTCACAATCTTGGCCTTTTCGGTTGGTCGTCCGGGTAGCATCCTGAACTCTCCTGCAACTGTTTTCTCGGACTCCTTTGACAGTTCCTCTTTTGGATCGAAGAAACATTTGCTTTTGGTTATGAATCCAGAAATAAAACCAGAAGCACTCACATAATCATGCAAACCAAGTGTTAAGTTGGAGAAACGTCACTTCGCCTCTTGCCAAATGTTGTACTTAATGTCCAACATATTTGTTTATTGGGAAATACATTATTTGGTTACTCACTCAGTCTATTTTTTAACAACAATTTCGCCAACAATAAAGGATATAACCCCGTTTTGTCCGTCAAAATCAAATTCTTGCAAATTAATGTCTGCCATCGTGTTGTTTTGTTTCCAAATGAATTTCTGAAAAAAATTGGGCTTGACGTTTTACACACACAAATGCAGAACCATCAAAATGACACGAGGAAGTATTTGGTTGTTTGGTTGCCATCTCCAATCCGGGAGAAAAACGCCCTGATTCCGAATCGCCAACCGAAAAGGCCATTAATTTTTTCCATTCTTTTCCATTCTTTCCATTCGTTCCATTCTTTTCCATTCTTTCCATTCTTTCCATTCTTTTCCATTCTTTTCCATTCTTTCCATTCTTTTCCACTCTTTCCATTCTTTTCCATTCTTTCCATTCTTTCCATTCTTTTAATAATGCTGTAAAAGCATGTAGTTGGCCAGACCAATCGCTCTGACATCCGTGATGACTTGGTCTTTAAAATGGAGGTTCGGCTTAACACATTTGGGGGCTTGGTTACGAAGACATATTTGGCTGGAGCATTGTTTGTCGTAAGCTACTTGTTCCCTTCTCTTCTCAATGTTAGTAATTTTTTTTGACGTGGCCGGGAAGTTACCCCGACGGGACACCCTCCGAGCTTGAAAGGCTAGGTCGATGTTCAGATATTTGCGGTCTGCTAAGATTCAGTTTTTTGACATAAGTTGGACTTCAGAGTTCTATAAGCTGCGCTGGGCCCTTTTGCATACAACGAAAACTTTAATTTTCACGGTTGCACTGAGTTTTTGACAATCAGCTGATTTTCGGGACGCACTGTGGCTAGCTTTATAGAATGAGCCTATGTTTTCGTAACGTCAACTCTCACATGAAAATTGAGATTATTTTTGAGGGTTCGGAATGTCTAAGGTCCGAAAGGGAATCCGCTCACACGTTTACTTTTGACACATTGTGTCATGCAATTTATTGCAACCCAAACTGTGATTTCTGATTTCAAGCATCCATAAAAGGGATTCTCCTGCACCCATAACTATTAAGTTTATAACACGCGTTTATGTACCTATAGTCTAACTAAGAAAGTTACAGCATTCTGAAGTGGCAACGTCACATTACTATCAGTAAAGTATCTGTTACATTCAAACAAACTTGTTATCGCTTATACTTTGAGTCGAATCATAAATTTGATTGTTAATCGTTATCTAAACTGCTTAATTCCAGACAGAGTGTGGTACTAGAAATGATTTGATTAAATTATCTGAATAGTACTCAAGATGGCGTTCGTTTATTTTGGTTTTTTCGCACGGCACATGTAAACAAAGCGGCAGACTTAGGTGTGTTTTTTTTTTCAGATTGAACTTTTGTAAAAAATTCTTTTGTAATAAATGCAAAGCGAACTGTTATAGCGATGAATTTACCCTTTAGAACGCAAAACCTACCATATTCACCCAATCGCAAACCAAATCTTTTTGCTTAAGGTTAACTGCATAGTGTCACTCATTAACGCCTCTTAGGTTCTATGAAGTCTCAGTAAGATAAAACAGCAGACACTTTCTGAATGAAAAACTGACGTCCAGACGAATTATTGGAACTTGTCAATCCTTTTGATTGATCACCGATTTATCCAACGATCAAAAGTTTTGATTGACAAGCGTTAGTCACTGTGGATTGTCTGAAAAACTCACGTGAATGATAAAAAAAAGTATGCGATTTTTAAAATTATAAATAAAAGAATAAAAATCACCTCAATTTTACCAAATAGTCATTTTTTAATCAAGAATATAGATACTCAAACTGTCAATTATGAAATTTCTAAATATACCTTCTGTCCAAAGACAGGTACTTCACAATATCATATCAATCATGAACTTCAATAAATTATCCTTAAAAAGGATTTACGACCCCAGAAATTGCACAAGTTTGTCAATATTTTCGGTTATACGAAATGTCATATGAAGAGTTTTTGGAACTATTGTCGATTTTTTTCGCCGAACTGTTATTTCCGTATCAGGTGGCTAGCCAACCTGTCAGAATGGAAGAGTGTAGATACACTAAGCTGTCAAGGTGATTTAAGTCACTTCGAGGGATTCCTTTGTGTCTATCTATATCTGTAATGGCGATTGGTGGGTCTAGAAATAGATAAGGTTTACCTGCAGTTATAGAGAGGGGAAAAAATAAACCATAAATTACAAAACTTGACTAACTATGACTATGAGCACACGTACCTAGGTGTGCATGTTTTGGAAAACCCAGACCATAAATTTACAACACGATATTTGAGTTACAATGAATTCTGATTTGTAAACAATACAAAAAGTCCTTAGTCAAACATTAGCCTTGATTTGAAGAACAGTATGGAAATGGGAAATTGATTTCCTAAAGGGGAAGGAAATTTCTAGCCAGCTTAATATATTCGTTATACTCCTAGCACTCGAAATTCTTTTTAAACTTTGGGCATTTCTATGAACGACGACTGAAAAATTGTCATTTAATTTCTGGTGTGCCTCAAGGTACCATTCTTTCTCCTACACTATTTTGCTTTAAAGGTAAAGTGGTTTTAACGACCATAAACGATACTTTTCTGCACAAATTTTTTTATATTCGTATGACATATTCACATAACATGAAACCGTTACAAGACTTTATATGAACCAAGCACTACTTGTATTAGAAGGCCTGGGCGTCCTATTCTTTTCTGTTCAGGACTTCAAGAAATTAAAAAAGTGCTCGAAAATCCTTTCAAAATTGTTACTTAAAAAAAAATATCTTTTACATATTCTCTAGGTGGATTAGAACAGTCTTTCGAAAAGGCCTGCACGATGAGCTGGGAGAGGAAGATCTCTACCAGCACAAGCCCAGCCTCGACAGCAAAGACGTTACGTTTGGCTTGATCAAATATTGGGAACGGGAAGTACGCCGAAAGAAGCCAAGTCTTCTGCATATGATATTCAGTGCATACGGTTGGACTTTTGTGCCAATATGTGTTCTGTATTCAATTTTAGAAATCTCAATTAGGTGAGTAGAAAGGCTAAAGTCAAGCATTGTTTATTTTTTACATTAACTTCTTTCAGATCGTCGCAACCTCTATTCCTCGGTGGTTTTGTATCATTCTTCTCGGAAGGACAAACAAAAATATCTACATATGACGCGTATCTCTATGCCACCGGTATAATCCTCTGCTCTCTTGTCAACACACTGACATTCCATCCGTTTATGTTTTTCGTCTTTGAAGTGGGTGTTCGGATACGATTGGCCTGCTCGGGATTAGTCTACCGAAAGTGTCTGCGTTCCTCGATCACTGCGTACAATGATGGGCTGAGTAGTCAAGCGATCATTCTTCTGTCGAATGATCTAAGTCAACTGGATATGGGATTCTATTTTTTCCACGATCTATGGAAGGGTCCTGTTGAAGCGGTTGTTTTTGGGGTCCTCATGTATCGTGAGATCGGTTGGCCTGCCATTGTAGGAATTGCATTTATTGTGATCTTCATTCCACTGCAAGGCTGGGCGGCGAAAGCAGCAGCGCATTATCGCAGTCAAACGGCAAAAAATTGCGATACTCGAGTGAAGATCATGAACGAGATTATTCATGCGATCGAGGTGATCAAGATGTATGCTTGGGAGAAGTCATTTGCAAAGTTAGTGTCAGAAGTGCGTAAGTTGGAGGTTAAATCGATTCGGGGTTCAATGTACATCTATGCGGCTCTTCAGTGTACAACGATGATATCGAAATTCGCAATTTTCTTAAGCTTGGTTACGTATGTCTTCACTGGGGACGTTATCACTTCGAGGAAGGTTTTCATTGTGTCATCGTACTTCACAGTTTTGTACGATTCCTTGTTGCACTTTTGGCCCTTAGCGTTGACAACTTGGGCGGAGATTTTTGTGGTTTCAAAGAGAACTGTGGATTTTCTGCTGCAGAGCGAGGATCCCGCCGATGGAGGTATCACAAATTTCGGTTGCGAAACACATGATAGTGAAGAGAGCAAAGCTATTGGACGAGTGCATAACCTCGCTGCCATCAAGAAAGGCATCATAGTGCAGAACCTGTCTGCTAGCTGGGAAAAGGGTGACAATTCAAGGCAACACCTTAAGGATTGCTCCTTCCAGGTGAGGGAGAATGACTTTTTGGGCATTGTCGGAAGTGTTGGTTCGGGAAAATCCAGCATGTTGAACGTTATTCTAGGAGAGTTGGGCGTAACAGCTGGAAACATAGAAGTCGATGGTGTTTTGAGCTATTCCACACAGGAATCATGGGTCTTCGAGGGTACCATTAAGGATAATATAATTTTTATTGAAAAGTATGACGAGGAACGCTACAGACAGGTAATCAAAGCTTGTGCTCTAGAGCGAGACATCGAATTGCTTCCATATGGAGATTCAACTATAATCGGTGAAAGAGGCGTCAGCTTGAGTGGTGGCCAGAAGGCCAGAGTAAGCTTGGCTAGAGCGGTTTATAAAAAAGCCGATATCTATCTTCTGGACGATCCACTTTCGGCAGTGGATTCCTACGTGGGAAAGCATATTCTGGAAAAGTGCATTCTCAAGTTCTTGGACTCGAAAATTCGAATTCTAGTTACGCATCATGTCAGACATTTGAAGAGCACCAGTAACCTGATCGTCATGGAAAATGGATGCATCCAGGCGCAAGGAAGTTACGAAGAGCTTAGGAATCATATTCGCTTTCAAGTCCAGAAAGATTCGGCCGCTGAGGATACTGATGAGAAGAAATTGCTGCGCATGGAAAGTGTATTGGTTAAAGCAAAGGTTGAAGATGTAGTACTGGTGGACAAAGGTGAAGAACGAAAGGAGAAACAGGCGCAGGGTTCAGTCAATAGTTCCACTTACATGGAGTACATCAATACGCTTGGAAATCCTTTTGTAATTGGTTTCATATTGCTCTTGTTCGTTGTATCCAGGGCGATGCTATCGGGTATGGATTACTTCATCTCGAGATGGTGAGAAGATTTCCCCCTCTCTTATATGACAGAGACCTGATTTTTTTTTTGTGTCTATTTCAGGGCCACATGGGAAGAATCACTGCCACATGTAGACCATGACTACTTTGTGGAGGAAGGACATCATGGTCACGAGACACCAATAGCATATGAAGAAGTTCCGCTAAATGCTAAACGCAGGCGCATGCTGATTGTGTATACAGTGTTCATCCTGGTGACTCTAGTGCTGTACTTGATGCGGACCTACGGGTTCTTCATAGTGTGTCTTCGAATTTCACTGAAGCTCCATGACAGGCTCTTTGTTGGCGTCACTCGGGCTTATATGTATTTTTTCAACACTAACCCGTCCGGAAGGATTCTTAACCGTTTTGCAAACGATATCAACAATGTGGATATATCGCTGCCGCAGACTTTACTCGATGTTTTAACGGTATGTGCTCCTTAACTTAGCAAAGTTCCAAAAATAATTAAATATTGTTTTTCAGTTCTTCACGGATGCAATAGCAGTTTTGGTGATTGTCGCAGTAGCCAATTACTGGCTAGTTGTTCCAGCATTTGTTATGATTTTCCTGCTCTTTTTAGCCCGCAGATTGTACATAGGTGCAAGTCGAAGCTTAAAGCGTATGGAGAGCATGAGTAAGTGTAAGTTGTCTGGTTGGAATTTTAACCTCAAGGCATCTCTTCAACAGCGCGAAGTCCAGTCTACTCTCATACGAATCAAACCTTTCATGGACTCACAACTATTCGGGCGTTGAACGCGACGAGGATTGTTGAAACCGAGTTCCATGACTTCCAAAACGCCAACACGTCAGCCTTATACCTGTACACTGCAACGAATCGGGCGTTTGCGTTCTGGACTGACCTCATCACAGTCCTTTACATCATCGCCGTGACTTATAGTTTTCTAGTGCTACGCTTGGAGTTCCGGAGCGGGGATGTGGGATTGGCCATCACTCAGTCCATGTCACTTGTCATCATGTGTCAATGGGGCATGCGGCAAACTGCCGAGTTGGAGAATCAAATGACAAGTGTTGAGCGGATAATTGAATATGCTGATACCCCGTCCGAGCCGCCACTGGAATCGGAGGCAAAGTACAAGCCTGGTGACCGGTGGCCAGAGGATGGTCGCATCGATTTCGTAGATACACGTTTGCGGTACTCAGAAAAGGGTGACTACATACTCAAGGGTCTAACGTTCACCATCCAGCCGAGAGAGAAAATCGGAATAGTCGGTCGTACAGGAGCTGGAAAATCCTCAATAATTCAGGCACTCTTTCGATTGGCATACACCGATGGGACGATCGACATTGATGGACATAACATCGGGCAGCTGGGGCTGCATGATCTCAGGAGTAGGATCTCAATTATTCCACAAGACCCAGTGTTGTTTTCTGGAACAGTTCGATACAACTTGGATCCTTTTGAGCAGAAGACCGACGATGATATGTGGAGTGCGTTGGCCGAGGTGGAGATGAAAACATACGTGTCGTCTCTGGAGGGTGGTTTAAACTATAGGGTCCATGATGGTGGTTCGAATTTCAGCATGGGACAGAGGCAGTTGATCTGCTTGGCTAGGGCCATCTTAAGGCACAACAAGGTCTTGATCATGGATGAAGCAACAGCAAACGTTGATCCAGAGTAAGTTAATTTTTGTCTGTGTATATTTAGCCTATTACTAATCTTTTTTTCATCAGTACCGACAACTTGATCCAGATAGCTATTCGGACAAAGTTCGCCAACTGTACAGTTTTGACAATTGCTCACCGATTGAATACGGTCATGGAAAGTGATCGGGTTTTGGTCATGGACGCTGGCCAAGCAGTTGAGCTGGGTCATGCTCACGAGTTGTTAAAGGACTCACGTGGGTTCTTCTTTAAACTGGTCGAACAAACAGGAAACGCTACTGCAAAGCACTTGCGCGCAATCGCACAAGAGAGTTACGAGAAGATAGCGGCTGAGAAAAAATTGAATTGAATTGTGATTGTAGACTTTAAGGGATAATTCTTTAATCTTAAATATTAGTTTGTTTAAGCTTTAATTTTATATTATTTATTTATGAAGAAACGTAAAATTTTTACAAAAACTTCTGGCTATGGTGGGTGGTGAAGCTCTCGTACTGTTGTTTTATTTAAGTCTTAAGTTAACTCTTTCTTCAACTCGTTCCAACATGTAAATATTCCAAGTGACTATTTATGTGGCAAGTTATGACTTATCAATCTACTGCTATAACACATGCGTGAGGCATAACACTTGCGGGAGGCATAACACCTGTGGGAGGCATAACACTTGTGGCACGAATTTTTGGTGTTTCTATGTAGACATTTTATGCTTGAGCTCTGGTCATTATGTAGCGTCTATCCTTTCCACGTTTTTGGTTTTTTTTTTATTGTTTACGACATCTTTCGATTTTCGGGGTTGTTATTTTCGGTGGCTAAAGTATACGTTTACAAGCACCAATACGGCTGAAATCATGAAAAATAAGGCTAAAGGCTTGCGGTGTAAGTCCCAGACTATTTTTTTCCGTTACCTTCGGTGGTTGCTTGTACTCGATATAGTGACCTGCGGAAGCACTAAATAGGGAAAAGCTCAACAGATATGTTGGTGGGTACCGACATGAAAAATATCCGGGCGGAAAAAACCAGAAACAAACGAAAAATCAAGGAGGGGGCCTTACGAGACTAGGGCCAGCTACATATGAAAATAAAGCTTTCATTTCCTTCCCAGGTAACATTTAACTACTAGGCGGGCTGTATTTCAGTTAAATCAGGTCTGCTAGATATACCATTGCTTTTGAGCGTAGGAGCATAACACTTGCGGCAGAAGGCTGTGATATTTCTGTGGCAAGGTTTTATGTTCGACCCTAGGATCGCGAAAAAAAATGGATGATGACGCTGTAGGTAGCTTTGAGAGAAAAATATTTTGGTATATTTTTCGGCAGTTTTCAATAACCGCTGAGTGCGGGAGAACAAAGTTAAAAGAGTTCGAATCCAAGGACTCATTACTTACTTACTTTAGGGTGGACTAAGGTGGAAGGGGGAGCATCTCGGCCTTAGCCAACAAGCTGCGCCAGCCGGATCTGTCTCTCACTAGCCGCCAATTTTGCACGCGAAGTTGGCTAAGGTCATCTTCAACTTGCAATTGATACATAAGTCGCAGTGCCTTTCTTCAGCAGATTTTCAGGGCCGGGCCATTGGTGACCATCTGCTCTATATGACCCAGCCATAGCAGCCATTGTATTTTGACTCTTCTGCCAAGGTCTGAGTCGCTGTACAGCCCGTACAGTTCAATGCTTTATTTCCTCCTCCACTCTCCGTCTATGCAGACGGGACCATAAATTCTTCGGAGGATTTTCCTGTCGAAGCAGCCTTAAGCTTTTTCATCCACCTTTGATGTGGTCCATTTCTGCACAATAAAACAGGACCAAGATGATGACAGTCTAAAATGAACACTATCGATTGCCTTCTTAACCCAAAGAAGAACCGATTGGCAAGAGTTAGCCTTCGTTTGATTTTAGCGCTGGTGTCATTCTCTGAATTTATAGCGGAACCCAGGTAGACAAGGTGTCTAGCTCCCTCAGAGCTATAACTGTCTATGGTGACGTCCAAGATGATCCAAGATGTCGGTGTTAAGTGCCTTTCCTTGATGTATGATGTTCTTCTTCTCTGAATCATCTTAAAAAAGTCACATGACACGAAAGGGGTTGGTGAGGCCTTTACCGGCTTTGACGGAACTGCGTGAGTTTTCCTACAAAACCTGCGTGAGTTTTTCTACAAAACCGACGAGTTTGGCAGGGATGCTTTAGCTAGAAATTGCGCTTTATAGCTCTATTATATCGGCCTTGAACTCGATGAAAGCGTGGTGTAGATTGATTTGGAATTCCTTGGATTTTTTCAATATCTGCTGCAGTGCCAATACTTGATTGACGGTAGACTTTCCTATCAAAAACGGCTTAAGGCGTTCACTCAATACAGCAGAAAAGATCTTACATGCGATGTTTAATCTCACGATTTTTGTTTGCTTGTATATATTTACATATACTTTATTAAGCCATTTAACTGTCTTTAATAAGACTTATCCTTCACTGTGTGTACACACTTGATACCACAATTAAGGAGCGTGGCCAACCTGTACAGTGTGAAATTTTATACCCCCTGTGTTTCCATGGTTGAGTAACGTATACAAGTCCTGCCTAAAGCTGTGCTACATTCCCAAAGCTTGGAGAGAAGTCCGAGTGATATTCATCCCCAAAGCAGGGAAGGCAAACCACTCTACGGCAAAGGACTATCGACCCATAAGCCTGTCCTCATTTATGCTCAAGACGTTGGAACGGCTTATTGACGTGTATGTGAGAGAGCTGATTGGTGATAACTATTTATCAAAATCACAGCATGCGTACATGAGAAGCAGATCGGTTGACACTGCACTACATAGAGTAGTAACAGTAGTAGAAAAATCCTTGGAACACAAGGAGTACACTTTGGGTGCCTTTCTAGACACAGAGGGGGCGTTTAATAACATTGAGGCAGACGCGATATTGCGCCGCTTGAGAAACGCCCACCTAGATAGCAGTCTATGCGACTGGATCGGGCTCATGTTAAGCACACGAAAGATAAACTGCTACCTAGGCGAAGTATGCAGCAGACGAAACGTCAGCAGAGGAACACCGCAGGGAGGTGTCCTATCTCCGCTTATATGGACCCTGGTAATGGACGAATTGCTGAAAACCCTGGAGAGGGAAGGCTTCATTGTGAGCGCATACGCAGACGATGTAGCAATCCCAGGTAAACTCCCACCAATCCTCAGTGACCGACTCAGCTACGCACTTCGTATTGTTGAAAAATGGGTTGAGGGTCGAGGACTGGGAATTAACCCCTCTAAGACGGAAGTTGTGTTGTTTACAAGGAAAAGGGCAGTTCCATCCTTCAGCTACCCAAGAATGGGGGGAGTGGAGTTACCGTTATCCAAATCGGTATGATACCTTGGCGTCATATTAGACTCTAAACTCAGCTGGAGGGATAATATAGAAGATCGTGTCAAGCGGGCATACGTGGCACTATACGCCTGCCGCAGAACGTTCGGAAGCATGTGGGGACTGCAACCAAACATGGCACACTGGATGTATATAGCGGTTGTAAGACCCATCTTAACTTACGGTGCAGTTGTATGGTGGAAGGCTACAGAAAGAAAGTGTCATCTCTCTAGCCTCACCAAAGTTCAAAGAGCAGCCTACATGGGTATAACAGGGTCCCTAAGGACCACACCCACCGCGGCACTGGAGGTACTACTCTACCTCACCCCCTTGGACATATACTGCAGCAGCAAGGCAGCTAAAACAGCTGTTCGCCTAAGGGAATCCGGACTGTGGTCCTCAAGATCTTATGGACACGCCTCTGGGGAAACTCAGTGGGCTGCCTCCACAAACACCCCAGTCACAGATTACCAACCTATGACATTCGCCTTCAACAGGAGATTCGCTACCAGAATACCTGAAAGAGGTGAATGGGAAGATAAGACCATTACAGGAGATGACGAGATCGCCGTATATACCGACGGCTCTAAGATGGACGTCGGAACCGGTGCGGGCATTTTCTGTGGAGATTTGGGTCAAGGTAAATCTTTTCGAATTAATGACGACTGCAGCATTTTTCAGGCGGAGCTGACAGCCATAATCGAAGCTGCCTCCGAGCTGAAGAAATACGGGCCCGCAAACAAGACCATCACCATATACTCTGATAGCCAAGCGGCAATTAAAGCCTTGGAATCAGACGTGGTAAAGTCAAGGGCTGTGAAACTATGCAGGGAAATTCTGGACGAGTTATCACTTGACAACACTGTAACTGTGTGTTGGGTGCCAGGTCACACCGATATATCGGGAAACGAAGAAGCGGACAAGCTCGCGAGATTTGGATCTGGAATGAATGCATCTCTAGCCCTCAAATCCATAAGAGTCCCGTTGAGTTCGATAGCACGTAGGATAGAAACTGAATCCTTGAGTAGAACCAATCTACGTTGGACAGAACTTGATGCGTGCAGACACACAAGGGAGCTATGGCCAGCGGTAAGCAAAAAGAGATCACTATTTTTGATCGGACTAGACCGCAGGAACATCCGAGTACTCACGGGAATCCTCACGGGGCACTGCGCTGTGGGTCTACACGCTGAGCGGCTAGGCATACCGCATAACGATTACTGCAGAAGCTGCAGGGACGTCGAAGAAATTGAATCTGTTCGTCACCTGCTCTGCGAATGCCCAGCCCTAAACATCATCAGGCGTAGTATCCTCGGCAGCTACTTCTTCAACGAGCTCGAAGATCTAAATAATGTAGATCTAAAGGATCTCCTAAGATTTGTATACAAATCCGGATGGGTCCAAGAGGGCGGAACTCTGAGCTTCTAACAGCGGTCTATTTCTGTTTTCGTTCCAGGTATTAAGAAGGTTCCCAATGGACACAATGGACCCAACTGCTGGTCTAAGTGAAGCCGTGACTATTGTCAAAAGGACATCCATCAACCTAACCTAACCTACATGCGATATTAGGAAGGCTGATGCTTTTAAAGTTGGCACAATTCAGAGGGTCTTCCTTTTAAATTTCGGGCAAACAATGCTGAGATTCTATTAGTCGGGTATACTTTGCTCCGACCATATGTATTTCAAATGAGTTCGTGAATGCTCCTATCTAGATCGTCGCCACTGGATTTGCAAAGTTGGCAGCTAAGCTGAAAGACTCCGGTGATTTTTTGCGCTTAAGTTTAGACATAGCTACTTTCATCCAGGTCGGGTGGGCGGAATCGTTGTTGTGCTTCGTCAGTAACTTCTTCGCCCGGGTTAAATGATTCATTCTGCCTGACAGCGAGATTTGCTTTGTTTTTGTCCTTATACATAAGGCAGGCACGGTTATTTCAAATCCTCAGCACCGACTGCGATTCCACTTGGATGTTGCTACAGGCCTCACAGGTCCTCACAGGCTTAAGTTCATATTTTATATCCTTGGCATGAACTCTTTTTCTGTTAGTAGAACTTCCGAATTTTATTCCTGTTGTGGCCTTACTTCATCTCTTCAACCACGAACTTCTCTACTCCAATTTTTTTTATTTGGAAAAGCCGGTGTTGCTCTCTCCTCTTCTGCTCATAGAGATCGAGCGCAGCTCTGATCCTGATCCAAGTCAATATTGGCCCTCGGCAAGTTCGGACGCCCTTGATACTGGAAAAGCGGTACGTGCGAATTTGGGTGTATAAATTTCTAAGTCTAATTTACTAATTTTATGGCCGTGGCGTAGTGGAACATCAACTCCACAACGACACCCTACTGGAGATCCGTCGAAGAATAAGAATAACCCAAGCAAACCGCTGCTATTTCGGTTTGACAAAACAAATGGGTTCAAAACTCCTCACGCGGAAGACAAAGTGTAAGCTCTACAAGACCCTTATTCTGCCAGTTCTGCTTTATGGCGCCGAGTGCTCGCCGATAAACAGAGAAGGCGAAATTATACTTCGCTCTTTCGAGAGAAAGCAGAGAGTGGGGTGCCGTGGCGTAGTGGTTAGTGTGTGTGCTTACTACGCCGGAGGCCTGGGTTCGAATCCTGCCATCGTCACCTGAAAAAAAAAGACTTGTTCTTTTTCACGGTCCCCACCACCGCGAGGGTCTGACAAGCCCTCCGAGAGTATCATTTGTCTTGAAAAACTTCTCAAAGTGCCGTTCGGATTCGGCAAAAAATTGTAATAAGTTGGCCCCGGTTCACCTCGAGCTGTTGCGCCACTCTATTTATTCTTTCAAGAGAAAAATTCTATAGCGATTTTACGGTCCTGTGTGCGAGGAGGGCGAATGGAGAAGAAGATATAACCGCGAACTCTATGTGCTGTGACAAAGTGTGGCTGTAGTTAAAAAAGCCAAAACACGGAGACTACATTGGCTTGGTCACATCGAGCGAATGGACAACAACGCTCCAGCCAAGATGGTCCTTAAATCCGTGCCCCCAGGCTCGAAACAAAAAGGTAAACCCAACTTCCATTTTGAGGACCAAGCCCTCGCGGATGCCAGAGCGCTTGGTCTGGACAATTGGAAGCAGCGTGCACCGGATCACAGAGGATGGAAGGCTACTATGAACCATGGAGGTAGAGACCCTCCATGGCTTGGAAGCCCTAAAAAGTATTGTAAAGTAAGTAGCGTAATGGTCTGTGTGTGTGCTTACTAGGCGGGAGCTCTGGGCTTAAATCCTACCTCTGCCACCTGAAAAAAAGAAATCGTTTTTTTTTTTCATGGTCCCCACCTCTGCGAGGATCTGACAAGCTCTCCGAGAGTAACATTTTTCTCGAAAAATTGGCGTTTGGATTTAAAAGTGGCGTTTGGATTTGAAAATAAATTGTAGGTCCCATTGTATGTGAGGAATGCAACACACACAGGTTATAGGTTCGCTAAATTATTTTTGTGATGAAGAAGTATTTTTGTCTCATTTAAGATTTTTTGCATTCGTGATTTTGATAACAAATTTTTGAGAATTCGCCAATTCATGATTTTTTTCTAGAATGGGAAAGGGCGTGCTTCCAGATAATATTCATTTCCCATAAGGAAATGTTAGGTCCAACATAGCATGGCACCAACCCAACATGTTGTCAACTACTAAAAACTTCTGCATCAAATTGAGCTATTTGCTTGAAGCAAACCGATTCTTTTCGCCTCATCAATTATACTTATACTTTGCAAGGATCAGACCTGCGTCTTTGAGAAAGTAATTGCAAAGCAAATTTTAAACCAACTCTCTGTCAAGGCCTTACATAATCCTCTTCAATCGGGTTTCCGTGAAGCCCACAGCTGCTCCACTGCAATGGTCAATATGATCGAGGATTTACGTAGGGATTTTGATCAGGGCCTTATAACTTTGCTCTGCCCACTTAATTTCACAAAGGCTTTTGATAAAGTAGATCATGACATTTTGTGCTGGAAATTAACACATCTTTTTAGTTTCAGTCGCAGAGCTGTTAGGCTACTACGAGACTTTATTTCCAACAGGTTGCAAAAAAAAGTTGTCATTAGTGAGGGGTCATCCGCATTTAAGCCTCTGAAACAGGGAGTGCCCCAAGGATCTATATTGGGGCCAATCCTTTTCTCCATATTTATTAATGATCTGCACACAGTCTGCAAATTTAGTTGCATATGCTTTTACGCAGACGATGCCTAAATCCGTATATCCCTGCATATGAATGAGATTGTCCGCCTGGTGGATCTTTTAAATATCGACTTGACATCCATTAATAACTGATCTGTAAAAAATGATCTTCTTTTAAACTCAAATAAATGTTTACCGCTGCCCATATCAAATAAACTGTTTAAGCTAAGTGTGGTTTCCGACATTTGGCTTTCTAACTGCAGGCTAAGAATAGTTGGGTCTGCCATCGGCCGCATATATGGGTGTTTGAAGAAACCTTGGCGAGGTGCTAGTTTCACCCCAGTTGATACTAGACAAAAGCTCGTTAAAACCCTTATGATGCCTTTGATCACGTATTCGGAGGTGGTATATCTGAACCCGGATTCTCTTTCGCTGCATAAGCTTATGGTAGCGTTCAACGACATGGTTCGGTATATCTATAGACTACGTAAGTTCGACAGCATATCGGCTGACGCAAACACTTTTTTAGGGCGATCTTTTACTCAGAATATAAATGCCAGGAATTGCATAATTATGCACAATATTCTAATATCCAAGTGTCCTCGGTATTTATATGATAAATTGGATTTCTCACGTTCACGTCGCACCATTAATATAAATATTCCTTCCTTCAAATACTTAACTTCATCTCGGTTGTTTTTCATTCATGCAGTCGTTACCTGCGTACATCAAAACTATCAACAGCCCCGCAATTTTTAAGTCCACAATTTTCAATCATTTCTTCTTTTGAACACCGAATTGCCACACCGAGCTGTCAAATAATACTCGGTGTTCGTGACAATTCCAGCGTGGTGTACACTCGGTTTGATTGTGTACAAATACAATCACTGCACCTACAAATACTGCACCGGTGCGAAATCATCACTTAAGTGTCAACTTGCTTTGACCTCATTTTGTTTAGTGTTTTTTCACTTCGTAACGTGATTTTGTTGGCGTCGGTTTTTTGTACTTTTTACTTAAAATGAATTTTGATAGCTCTAAATTTGAGTTTTTATCGATTTCATACAATTTAAGTCGTGTTGTAAATAATCACGAATGAAAATTGACTCGTCACTTCACATACACAATCAAAGCTACACCCAGCCTCCACCGTGAAATACGACGGTGGCGAAATTTCTAGTTCGGCGTCGACACCGAACTAATTCGGAGTTCAAAAGAACATTTACACGAGAACGATTCCGTTCAGGTGTACGAGAAAAGAACATTTTTTTACTGTATTCCACACCAGTTTGACGATTCAGTGTTGAAAAGAATACGCCATAAAACTTTCATCTTTTCTAGGCAAGTATTAGTATACTTTGGAATTAAATAACAAAAACCATATTTTCTGACACTCAAAGGGCTCAAGTTCGTTATAAAATATAAAAACAAAAAGATTTTACGGGCTTAGATTCACTTTTTCTGAATGTAGCATGTACGCAGAGAGACAGTAACATTTTGCAAAATCTGAAGAGGCAAAAAAAGACAAGAGAGCCATTTTCCAGCGATATAGACTCTGCATTTCTGCAATAAAATGCTGACTCTGTATATGCGGGTCCTATTCTAGCCCTTTGCAAACATTTTAAATAATTTATAAGAAAGCAAAAGTATCAGTACAAGTGGTCCCATAAATTTTAAAAGATCATACGTTGCCCAATAGATTTTTATATCCGACCGAGGCTATATTAATTTCAATGCATAGTTTGTAACAAAGTGACTTAACAGTGATCTTAAGACCTTTTAGAGATATGATCGAGACCGTTAGGTGAATCGATTAAGCCATGTTCATCCGTCTGTATGTGTGAAGGTTTTAGGTCTTCAAGCTAGAGAGCTGAAGCTTGGTACACGGCTTGGTTCTTTTGTTGCACAGACAAGGTGTGAAAATTGTTTCAATCCGTCAACGGCCACGCCCACTACTGGCTTCAATGTGAAACAACCTCTATTCCGCATTTTTTGCGGAATGCCTTTTGGTCAAGTTAGACAAGACAATATCGACCATGCCCACTTTTAACATATTAGATCTTTATAAACCCGATTTCTCGAAAAGTTGACTTCAAATCGAAAAACATATAAGGCAAATATTAAAGATATTAACATTTGCTAAGTTTGTTCGATACAAAATGTTGAGCTCCGTTCACTTTTAAGGGGCGTTTTTAGTAAAAATAATTTTTCTGAAATAATTTTCGCTTTTACCGTATTTTCTCATGATTTTAAAGAAATTACAATTAATTGATTTAAATTTTAAGGCCATGCCCACTTTTGGGGGCGTGGCCCATGCAAATAATATATGAATTCGGGCCAAGAAACTTTAAAATTCGGTGTAACATGGTATATAGGGTCGGGTATATAGAAGTTTGTCACAGACAAACTCTTGCACTTACTCACTTATTTATATAAAGCTCTAGAAAGGTTTTGCAGGGGCAGACAAAAAGTCACATGTCAGAGGTATGGAGGGGGAAATGTCACGCTTACCACTTTACCGTCAGGTCATCATCGTTGTTGCTAAAGAAATGATTGCCAGCTGCTCATTCTCTCTTTGATTTATTCCAGCGTATGAGCCTAATCCTTATGGTTTCTGCTTATCCACGCCAATAATGGAACCATTTTCATTTAAAAAATATTTCAGCCAAAATTTTGTTCCTATGAATATCACTATTCATACCAATTACTCAAAAACAGGGCATATTTCGTTAAATAAAGAACCAAAGTTAGCTCGCAATCAGTTTCCATAGCGTCACGACCATTCACTATGGACAGCTGAATGCTTACCCATTGGCAGGTGCAAGATTAATTACTGACATGAATAAATTCTAGGCGCTTAATGTGAGGCTTTCTGTCGATCAAGCTTACGTACTAATTTTAAAGTTGCTTAATTAGTAACGTTTAGTCACGTTCTATTTAAGTTCGTCGTTGATAAAATACTCACTGCAGTTATTAGACAAATAAAAGAAACACAACTAGGAAGAATTTGTTTTTGTAGGTAATGGTAATATAATAATATATTTTAATAAAATGTTTAAATATAATTTTTTTATAAAGTGATACAATTGCCATGTCAATGTTTTTTTTTTTTGTTTTCTTCTTTATCATAATTTATTAAAGGTTCTCTGTACTCTATCATTTTCTAAATAATTTATCATTTGATTTGTGTCACATTTTACATATTTATATATTTTTTTTCATTAGTACAGTTTATAGTATTATTTAAATATAAGAATGCGTTTTTCTGCTTTAATTTGTTTCATAATATGATCTTTTTAAATTAAAAGAATTGATATAAATGTAAACAGCTTATAGTTTATAATATTATGCATCGTTTTTCTTATATAACACAGCATTAAACGGAAAAAAGAGTAAATAAATGTATCACTAGACTTGTTGAACTAATATATTATGTATATATACTTTCTCTTATATAGAACTATATACTCATTTTCTTTAATTTGATTTAAGACATTATTAGAATGTCTTTCCTTTGCAGCTTCAGTTCTAGGAGTGATTTTTTTCTTGGTATGCTTAAAGTAGAAAGGTAGGTATATAAAAATGTTTCATTTTTAATAGATTTTTATGTTTAAGGTATAATATGTATAAATGTTCTTTTTTTTGTCTAAATAAAGCATTTTTTTGTTAATAAATATATATATTCAGCGTAGAAGATTTTTTTTTCAAACTCAGTATGAAATTAAAGAGTTATGTTTTGTTTGGATAAAACAAAGCAGTTTTGAAATTCTTCCCCAAACTTCAAGACCGAAATTGTTTTGTTTTTTTTTTTATTTTATTAATTTTTCTATATTTTCACACGTTGCATAGTTTGATTTTAATTTTAATAAAAGTTCGATGCACTTCGAATACACTAGATTTATTATTATATTATTACTATTGTTTAAATAAAAGTTTTTCTACGAATTCTTATAGTTAATTGCTTTTATTTATTTTTTGTTATAACTTATGTCTATTAATTTAAAAGTTTTACTTATATTCTGTGTGTGCTGTGGCTTGTGGTTTTGGTTTGTCGGTTTTTTCTTTTATGGAATTTGTGTGTGTGTCTTTTTGTTTTTCAATTCTTTTTTATTTTGTTTTCTCACAGTTAAGCTTTATTGATTGAG
The DNA here is from genome assembly GCA_947623515.1 of Neoascia interrupta. Taxonomy (NCBI): domain Eukaryota; kingdom Metazoa; phylum Arthropoda; class Insecta; order Diptera; family Syrphidae; genus Neoascia; species Neoascia interrupta. The sequence continues at coordinate 17,984,843 of OX392464.1, forward strand.
CACAAAAAGCAATTTTTTGTTAACATAAATTCTTTAAAATTTACTTTTATTTCCTCTGTTGGTTTTTTTTCTCGGAAATAAATAGGGTTACTAACTATTTTTTACACTATTGTTTGGTTTGGTTATTTATTGTTTCTGATTGATGCGTGCATTACGAGTATAACAATAAATTTAAATATTTTCCAGAAAATCTTCCCCTATTTTTTGTAAAATATTTAAAAATTTGTAAAAGAGGAAAAAAATATAAAGTAAATATTTTTGTGCATCAGTAGGTTAGGTAAGTTTAGTTTAGTTTTATTGTTGTTATATATTAGGAAAAGTATTTTAAATCATCAACAATTTAAACTAAGATTGTTGCTTCGTTAAAAATAAATTTGATTGTTTGTATGATAGTTACTAGTTTGTTTCAAAATAAATTTGTTTGGTTTAACTAAAATTCTACAGAAAATTTGCTCACTTTATGTTGGACGTTATTAACTTTATTGTAGTTTAACTTTGTTTTAAAAAATAAATTGAATCGCAATTGTATCTAATAGTTGATGTCTTATTCCTACATATTGTGAATATACCTTTTTAACACTTTGTAGGTTGTAATTTTCATCAACAAGTGATTGTGAATTGGAATTTGTAGTTTTTTCGTTTTGTAAAAATAAAAGTATATGAAAAGGCAGAGTGATGCCATTTGCTTAGTTTTTCTCTGTTTTTATTTTATTTTAAATTACATTTGATTGGTTGTCTGAGATGGAATATTGTAATGGAGATGACTTTTAATTATTTAGTTGCTTCGACACTATTTGCACACTATTATGTGTAGTTGTTTTGCTAAAAAAAAATTATTTTATTATGAGAAGAAAGGATGTATTTTGTATTTTTTCTGTCTTAAACAACGTAGCTTATGTGGGCCGAAAAAAAAGCTTTGCTTTGTTACGCGTTCACTGGGAACATTATGTTTTTTATCCCCATAAAAAGTATTGTTGTCGGTATTTAGTTGAGCAAGCTTACAAAAGGACTATTCTCAGGGGAACGCAATAACGAACTTCCGCAAGAGATCCACAAAGCGCAGATCCACAAAGCGTTTTAACTACGCAAACGTTAAGCCTAACGATTGAATTTTCGCTTACAGCTGCTGTCTGTAGTCAGAGGTTTACGATTTGACAATAATGCATTAAAAATCGCGGCTGTGTCTCTTGAGTTTGTGGCGGAGGATCAGGAACTATGGAAGGACCATTTAGCCGCCCTCGCTCGGCGACCTTAAAACGATAAACGGGCACCGATAATAATTGATAGATTGATGTATTAACAAAGAAAGTTTTGAAGATTAAAATTTAATCCCAAAGTGTTTCCACCGGAAAGAGAAAGATCAAAATGTCCACGCTATAATTTTGACACAACAATCCAGTCCACAATTTATCTTAATATAGAAAATCAACAAACAAGCCCTGCACAGAGTGCTTGATATTGAAGTTTTGATCCGAACATGTGACGGCGGTAGATGCCGATGTTGTCAGTTTCGAACACAATAGAATTTCACTCTACGATTCAAATTATAAATTTGCAATCACTCACACAATGAAAATTCGTCACCAAAAACGTTTTTTCAGAATGAAAAATAGTTAAACTATTTTTGTGTTTGTTACCGAGTTTGTCTGATCCTAAAAAAAAGCAAATTAAACTAAACCTTTAATATTTTGATGGAATTTCAATCCGCAAAGCTCAAAGAAGACCAACTTGATCAACCTTTATCAGCACCAATATCAACATTCACCATTTTATTGCAGTGCACAGCTCAGGGCATTTGACAGGTCTGCGCATCCCTTTACACAATACAACAAACACAGCTGAGTTAAGTTTACCCAGCTGTCAATAAAAGGTTTGTTTGATATCTTTCTTCAAAGCTCGGACAGTATACGCAGAATTCTGTACGGTTTAATATGAGAATTTATGCGTGAAGTTCATTACAAAACTGACTTTTGAAATTAGTTTGGTTAACCTCGAGATTTATGCGGGATTCGAAGAAGAATCGTCTTAGTGGCGGATTAATGTCCTGTGGAAACATCCATCAAAAGTAAATAAGTAATTTTGGAATAATCCTTAAATAAGAAACATCTAAGTCCGTTTCATTCCTTTTTGTATCCGATTTTCTGATGGATAATGTTCGAATGCATGGACAATAAGGAAGTTGCGATTTTAACAATTTATCGAAATCTCGAAAGGGGCTGCGTTTTTTTAGTTCATCTGCACCAAGTTTGTTAAGAAAGAATTATTGTGAGCTCATTGTTCCAAACCGATGGGTCTAACAGAGCAAAGTTACATCTTTTCGTTCAAGCGAAGAGTTCTGGTTTTTGCCGAAAGTTTCAGAAAAAAAAAATGTATGTGCCGACTTCATTTATTTTCTCGCAACGTTTTAATCAGATAAAGTTGAGGAATTTTCGCCTTTATTAATAATACGTGAGTTTTTGAATTTACATAAGCAATATCAGTTTCGTTCTGGACACAACTCGGATCTTGAGTCTGCCAAATACAGTATTTTTTAAGTTTAATCAAGTCCAATTGTTTAAATTATTAAAATCAGCGGTATCATCAAATTAAAGTAGGGTTCAGCTACCGAAAAAAAAAACTTTCCTATTTTTTTTTCTTTTCCTACACGTAGTAACACTGAACTGGCCCATTCACATTGACGAGAAAATTCAAAGCACAATCACAAAACAAAGATTACGACTCTTGCGAAAAAAAACATGGCCCATTCACGAGTCAGCCACGTCATCGGATTCAAAGCAAAACAGATTGCTAAACTATGATTGGCCAGCATAGATTGTTGTGCAAACAAGAGAGCTTTTTTACGCGAGTACAGAATGACAGTTCTCTCAGATTTACAGTTAGGTCTGTCGAAGAAATGTCATAACAAACGAGTGGCGCAATCTTTATATTTTTTATTCATGAATTCGAAGTCATAGCACTAAGCTGTCAGTTTATGGAGCAAGTTTTAAGTTTTAAGTACATTAATTATTGATAGTCTCAAATGAAAATACTGTTGAAATGAAACGAGTTGTCAATGGTTTTGACAAGTAAACACATCCGAAACTCACTCAACTATTTTCAAGGCCGTTGTAATTTGACACATGTCAATTTCAGGCCCCTGCTTTTTAGTATCATATGAACTGGCAAGCAATTTTGAAAAGAAGGCGGAAGGCATTCTAAAGTCTATAACTATAAAATGGCTCACTTTCATTATAAAGAAATAATTTTAGGCTGTTTTGGGCTCTGGCCTAGATGGCGTGGAATTTTATAGGTTCCACCGCCTCAAGCTGTGCTTCTATAAATGTTGCCTGTCCACATTTTCAATCTTTTTTCATTTGAATTTGCTTCTTTTTTATAGCGAAAATTTTTTATTTTTTGTCTGGAAAATATTTTTTCTTTCATTAAAAAAAACTAAAATTCTCAGAGATCCATATTTTTTTTGTTTCATTATTTGTAAAGTTCAAAAAGTAAATTCAGGTTTTGGAGTTGGATGTCTGATTATAATATTTTTTGTCCTTTTGCATGATAAAATAAATATCGACAGAGAAAAATTGGGATACACAAAAAGATAAATAAAAATAGGTAACTGCTTTAAATTCTGCACTCGTTTTCACTATTAGTGTTTCGCTAATATATAATACGTTATTATTTTCTACATCATCGTTATTATAATCTTTCTATAGGAAATCGCTTAAATATATTTCTTCCCTAATAAATTGCTTTAAAACGCCTTATATTGGTCTAAGCACTAAAGGATTTGGCTATCCTTTGCGTTACTAAAACAAAAAGAGGTAATTTTCTATTTAATAAAATTGGAGAATTCGTAGATTTTGTTTTTGAAAAATTTCAAAATTCCTACATCAATGGCAATATAGCTTATGAAAAAACGCTGAAACGCATATTTGTTTGTTTGCATTTTATATTTTATTTTCGATTACATAAAGATATGGTCCCTAAGTCAAGATGGAACAAAAAGAGTCAACAGTGATATCAAATGTTTCGAAAATGTTTTTGAGATGTGAAAATTGGTGCATTTTTCTTTCGCTATAGTCAAGTTGAAAAATGAAAAAATTAAGGTGGAAAAATTCTTCTTTTAAATTGAAAAAAGAGAAGCCAATGTGAGTTAAAATATTTTGTTTCATATGTTTAAATATTTTTTTTTTTCGTTATGTTAAAATTAAATAAAAATTCTACTTGAATAACTACTGATTTGATTAATAATAAGAAATTTATTTTGAAAATCTATTTTAATGATGGGTATGTGTAAAATAATTTAAAAATTTTCACTTAAATACTACTTTTCTTCTTCTTGATCTTAAATATAGCATTTAATTTTTATATACGTAATTTTATAAACGTTTTCTTAAGAATAGAAAAAAAAGCATCTCTTTATTATTTTAGGTGTTGAGTAAATTTCACTAGTTGTATGTATATATTAATATATATATATCACTATTATTTACTAGTTTTCGATTATTATTTTTTTACAGTAGACATTTTTTTTGTTAAAATTTTTCGCAATGGCGTTGTGTACAAATGCGTTTTTCATTGTTTTTTTTTAGCTCTAATGAATATTTTCTTATGGTTTTTCTCTTTCTTATAATTAAAGCGAAATTTTTTTCGAATCTATATAATATATTATTTACTCTTATATAAATATATTTACTTGATGTAAAATAAATAATTTTTTTAGTCTTGTGTGTGAATAGAAAAAAGAAAAGCTTAGGAAATGAATTTGTTATGCAAGGTTTTTGGATTTTTTTTCCTTGTTTTTTTTTTTTAGTTGTGTTGTGTGTGTTTTTTAAGAATAGTATTTTTTTTTTTGAAAATAGCAATATTAAGACATTTTTTGTGTGTATTTTAAAATAGAGTTAAATGGATAATTTTTGTTTTGTTTTGATTTCATAAATAAGTTTTTTATTATTAAGAACTTATAATTCTTTTTTAAATATTTTTTAGTTTATTTCTCTGGTTCGATAATTTCAACGGTTATATTGTCAGCCACTGGATTCGCAGTAATGTTGGTAATAAGAGGCTGCTGCTGTTGTTGTTGTTGTTGTTGATGGTGATGATGGTGATGGGGTGCAGAACTCTTGCGGTCGTTATTGGTAGCACTAGGAGCTACAGAGTTGCTGCGAGTTGATCGTACAGATGTGGCTGATGCATTGCTTCCACTTGCGCTTCCAGATCGTGATCCTTGAATGCAATTATAAGAAAATTGAAATAGGTTTGACCGTTTGGTTTAATTTAAGTTTTCTTAAAATTTCTGTTCAAAGGCGAATTAGTGGCGTAACACTTAACGTGGAGAAACTTACGATTGTAAATTGTAGTCTAAAAAAATTGGGAGAACTTGAAGTTTAATACTTAAGTATAAGAAGCCTTGTGACAACCCTTCTATTAGTGATTTCTAGTAAAGCTAGTTTCCATTATCCGTTAAGGAAATGAAGTCCGAAGCTAACTATTTGACTTTTAAATACGGGGTCATTTTAATAAATGGCTTGAATCCGGCCTGAGAAATCTTGGGTATCAAAGAAAGCAAAAAAAGTAAGGCGAGAGCCTGTGTTGTAGCAAAGAGAAACGTTCACATGTTAATGCTATCTCAATTTTGCACAGGTGATCTTACAATGGTTAAAAGGATGGATGAGAACACGTTACCGTCTGCTTACATATCCCCCGGAATCTATGAGGGAGCTAGCAACAGCGTCCGAAGAAGGTTAAAAAAAACTTAGATTTAGGTTGAGATATAATATATTCCAAAAATCTAGGGAATCTCAGACATTAGGGCTATAGGCGAAGTTTTGTTGTATTTGTTGCTCGCTTCACCCTTTAAGTATGGGGAAGACATCCTTTCTTCTTTAAATGTAACTTTTTTGCCTCAGAACAGCTCTGTTCAAGTAACGAATTCGAGTTTGTGTAAGTAGACATCGCTACCAGAATACTGTTTGAGACACAGGTAGGAAGAGCAAACTGATAAAAGTTCTCTGTCCAGACAGAGATCTCACCAGCGAGCAAGAGATCAACAGCCCTAGTGCAACTACAAGATCGCAGAGTTCATCAAGAGATCAATATCTAGGTGAAACTTTGAAGGGCTCACCGAATGGACGATCTTGAAGATCTTGAAGGAGAGTTTTAATATTCTGGAAAAGAGATCAGATTCGCCAACATGCATTGTACGCATTGAAGAACTTTTGCGAACCAATCAAAATTTACATCTGAAGCGTCTCAGCTGAGGAAAGTCCTCTCTGCGCCAATGCTGATAGCTTCACGAAAAAAAGGCCAATGGCGGCTGGACCACATCACACGAGGAAACGCTAGAAATGCTTACGTATCGGCCGAGGAAGGTCCTCTATTAGGTGGTAATACTCTGATATCTTAACTTAGGAAGGCCGATAGTGGCTAAAATTCTGTGAGGCAATAACTAGCACTCCCTGTGCAGCAAGACTACAAAAGGCTCTTGCAAAATCAGGTGGAGTGCCTACGTTTCTAAAGAAAGTGGATGCAAGCTATACAGAGAATGAGGAACAGAGAGCACTGCTGCTCATAAAAGCTCATATCCCTGGAAGCTCTCCTGACACCTATGTCTGGAGCAGGACCAACACGTCGAGACCCCGGAGGGAAGACTGGCATATAGCAAAGGCCATTTGCTCTAGAGGCCGACTAGAGTGGGCAATAAGCTCATTTCAACCTTTCAAGTGACCAGGTGTAGACAGCTTTCACCAGCCCTTTTACAAAATGGGCAAGAAATGCTTCTCCCCCACTTAGCACAGGCTTATGGGTGCTAAGTGTGAATAGCAATCCACTCCGAAGAATAGAAAAAAGTATTCTTGTCCTGGGATACATACTGAACCAGTGGAGACGGGCAAAGGTTGTATTTATTCGAAAAGTGGGGAAAAAAGACCCAACGCAACCTAAGTCCTATAGACCGATCAGCTTAACATTGTTTCTTTTAAAAACAATGGAAAAAGCAGTGGACAAATTCCCAAAAGAAGAAGTGCTAAACAACCTCCCTCTTCACCACCGCCAGCATGCGTACAGAGCGGGCAGATCTACCGAGACCGCTCTATATCAGTTGACGGAAATTATCCAAAATGCTCTTGACACCAAAGAGACAGTAATCTGTGCCTTCGTAGATATCAAGGGGGCATTTGGCAATACGTCACCCGAAGCCATCAGGCGAGCCGTAGATAGGAAGGGAGTAAATAGCACAGTTGCCAGATGGATGCAGGAACTGCTGAGCACAAGATCAGTGGAGACGCATACATTGCAGGAAATTATCAAGGTCAGCACAACAAGAGGGTGCCCACAAGGAGGAGTTTTGTCACCACTCATGTGGAGCCTAGTTGTGGATGAACTACTTGATACATTAACCAACCTAGGCATCAGCTGTATGATATAGTATTAATTGCCAGGGGAAAGTTTAAAGGAACGCTCTGTGAAATTATGCAAGGAGCACTTAAAACCGTCCAAAAATGGTGCAACACAGGCGGGCTTCATCTTAACCCGGCTTAGACAACCATAGTACCATTCACAAGAAAAAGAAATACTCCAATGAAACCTATAAGACTATCGGGCATGACACTGATACCAGTGAAGAGGTAAAATACTAAGGTTTAACCCTAGACATTGAACTCATCTGGAAAACGCACAGAGAAAAGATCTCCAGAAAAGCTACTCGTGCTCTTATGATATGCAGGAGCCTTAAGGGTAAGTCTTGGGGATGCAGCCAGAACATCATAAGATGGATGTACACTGCCATGATCACTTAAGGGGCAGTAGCACGAACAAGCCTGAGCACAACGAGAGAAACACTTAACAGAGTGCAAACACTGGCTGCCTCTGCATAACCGGGGCTATGCGAACATGTCCGACCGCAGCCATTGAAGTGCTTTTGGAACTGACACTACTACACATCGTGGTTGAGAAAACGGCTAGGAAAACGATCCTCAGGATGGCTAAAGAGGGGACTGGGAAAGAGAGGAGCATTGGGTCGAAGAAATTTGACGCACTTCTCGATAAACTCCCCCTTTTGGCTATACCTAAGGATGACAGTTTGAGGAAGTTTAGCTTCGAAAAGAACTTCATCGTGAAGCTCAGCACCAAAAAGAGCTGGAGCAATGAATCCACAAGCGTTCAATTCAGTCCTGACAGAAATAACAGGAATTGCGACATAGCACCAATGTCCGATAGCCAGGCAGCCATTAAGGCGCTAAAGGCCCCGATAGTCAGGTCCAAACTTGTATGGGACTGCCTACACAAGCTTAATGATCTGGGTAAGGTCAATAATGTGACCCTGTATTGGGTACATGGCCATGTTGGAATAGAGGGGAATGAAGCAGCGGACTCCTTGACAAGACGAGGAGCAGCAGAACATTTAATAGAACCTGAACCTTTCTGCGGGATAGGGGAACACACCCTCAAGGAAGAATTCAGGAAAACAGAGAAGGCAAACCGAGCTAAGATGTGGGAAAGCCTACAAGGTCTAAGGCAAGCAAAGAAACTTCTAGGGAACTATAACCAGAGAAGATTCAAAATATGCATCGGCTTTAGTAAAATTAATCAACGCATTCTCACAGGGTTCCTAACGGGGCATTGTAAACTCAGGGAACACTTAAGGAAATTTGGTGTAACGGAGGAACCCTCTTGCAGATTTTATGATGAGGCTAGTGAAACTCCGGAACACATTTTGCAATTCTGTGGGGCTCTGAACCACAAGAGAATGAAATGTCTGGGCCAATACCAGATAGAGAGTTACCCACCTTGCACCCACTTCTCATTCTCAGATTCCTACGTGAAACTGGACTAGAGAATGTGCTATAAGGATGAGTTCTTTCAGCCAAGGCCAAACAGGAGCACATACCCTCGGTAAAATTTAGTCATGAATTATAGTATGAGGGGAGCTCTATTGAGGGAAGTTACCTCTCCAAGGCTTAGTAGGGGGTACAATAGACCAACAGGTCACAGTGCAAAACCCAACTTAAAAATAAATAAAAAATAGAGTGGCGCAACAGCTCGAGGTGAACCAGGGCCAACTTCTCAACAATGTATGCTGGTGTGTTAATTTATTTACATACAAGGGGACCTACAATTTTTTGCCAAATTCGAACGGCACTTTGAGAAGTTTTTCAAGAGGAATGATACTCTCGGAGGGCTTGTCAGACCTTCGCGGAGGTGGGGACTGTGAAAAAGAACAAGTCTTTTTTTTCAGGTAACGATGGCAGGATTTGAACCCAGACCTCCGGCGTAGTAAGCACACACACTTACCACTACGCCATGGCACCCCACGGCAAAACCCAACTTAATAATAATAATAATAGTGGCTGAATCACGTCACATGAGGAAACGCAGGATGTGCCTACGAAGACACAACCAAATTGGACTGACGCCCACAGGGACTACGATTCAGTAATACAGGACTTTCTGGGAGGAAGATGGAGGAAGAAAGGTTCCGGGCTATATACAACGGGAAAAGGCTTACCGGGTTTACAAATAATGCCCCAAAAAGCAGGAGAATTCACCATTCTCCGGTTAAAAAAAGTTTACATCTTCTATTTAAGGCTATGCTATATTTCCAGAGAATGTAGAGGAATCCGACTGATATCTTCCCCCAAGGCAGGGAAGTTTAGCCCCACACCACAGTAAAGTACTATAGACCCATAAGCCTGTGCTCGTCTATGCTTAAGACGATGGAGCGGCTTATCGACGTGTTATTTACAGAGGTGATTGGCCTTGGCGATTACCACCTGTCAAAATCACAGCACGTGTACATGAGAAGCAGATCTGTTAACATTACACTCCATAGCTTGAGAATTGCTCATATAGGCATCAGTCTATGTGGCTAGGCCAAGTTCATGCTGGGCACACGAAAGATTAATTACTATCCAGACAGGTGAAGCATGCATCAACGAAAATTCAGCAGAGAAACACCAAAAAGGAGGTGTCCTCTTTACAGAAAAAAGTGAATGGGAGAGAAAGACGGGAAAGGCGGGAAATCTTCTTAGATAGTTGTTTATACTGACGGCTCTAGGATGGACGATCAAGCAGGTACAGGCGTCTTTTGTGAAGCTCTGGGATAAAGCAAATCCTTCCGGTTCAACAACGACTGCAGTGTTTTTCCGGCGGATCTAGCGGCCATAATCCAAGTTGACGGGGAAATCTAATGATCGCAAAAGGTTGGTAACCATAATAAGCAATAACCATATACCCTGACAGCCAAACGTCCATAATGGCAATGGAGTTAGATGTGGTGAAGTCAAGGGCTGTGAAATTATACACGAATATTCAATTCGCGATATAGGTTAGGTTAGGCTTAACAGGGGTGTGGTGAAAAAGGCCATACAAACACTTGGCACCAAAAGGGCCCATCGTGATCCCTGGGCAACCAGTTGAATTTCATAATTCAAAAGGCAAAACAACCTAAACATTCTCCCTGATGAAACATCCAATTTCCCTGTAATAGCCCAGATGTCCCCTAAGGTTTGTGCAGTCTATTTCCTCTAAGCTTTCAAAGAAATATTCCCCTAGAAATTTTGTACGTGTCCGTGAAATTGCCTCGCACTCACACGGTATTTGTGTCATATCATCAACCGCTCCATATTGCAGCAGAAGCGACAAATATCCTTGTCAGAAAGCCTGAGCCTCTTCTCGTGTTTCCCCAGGAAACAGTGACGTGTCAGAACTCCCACTAAACCCTAAGCTTGACCCTGCTCATTTTTAATAGTCCTTTTGATCCTATCCGGTTGAAACGTGGCCAGCGGCCCTTAGATACCCTATGTCCAGTCAGACTGGACCACCTTTGGTTAGCAGTCATAATAATTTTCTCCTCAATGGTGCCTCTTACTACGCAGAGGGGTGGTTTGATGTTAAAAACCTCACTATTTTCGAGGAGCCCTACTCTTCTTGCAAGGTCGTCAGATTGTTCATTTCCCTTTAAACCGCAGTGTCCTGGCACCCAGCAAGTCGTGATATAACTTGGCAATACTGTTACTCTGTGTTGGCCGCCAGGTAACACCAATATCCCAGGAAACGAAGCAGCGGGCAAGCTGTCAAGATCTGAGCTGAATGCTTTCCTAGCCCTTACATACACAAGAATGTCGCAGAGTTCGATAGCATGTAAGATAGAAACCTAAGTTGGTAAAAAGTTGATTGACGATTTGTATACAAATCTAGATGGTACCCAACTGCTGGTCTTAGTGAGCTATGACTGCAATAGTGTTACAGGGGCATCGATCAACCTTACTTTACCTTATCTTTAGCAGGTAAGAGGTTTGTTTTCTTTAATATCATCATATCTTCAGGAAAGTATATATGTGACAGTGCTGTCCTTCAAAGCCCAAGTGAGAAAAATCTGGCATAAACGAAAATGAATCATTGGATATGTCACCGAGAATGTCCTTCTTACATCACACTCTCCGAAGCAATTTTTTTTACACATATTTTTATATAAAATCTTAATCAAATATTAAAAAAAATGTAATTTCAAATTCTTTTTCTCCACGATTATTACTACGCCATTTTCAAAATTTACACAGCAACAGTTATCTAATTTTACTTCAGATTTAACTATGTGCAAAAATTAAAATATACACTCAAACTTATTATATTTGTTTTTATTTTTTAGAAAATAGCAACTTATTTCCAGGCACAAAAATAATATAGAAAGAAAAAATCAAAACATTAACCAAACTCAAAAATCAAGAAGCAAATTATAATTCAAGTACTTTTTTTTCAACTCCAGTGTATACGTGCTCATCTAGGAGCTTAAGATACATTGTATAGTACGAGTAGTAAGTAGTAGATGCTGGTAGTTTATAGGTAGTTATGGGGTTTTTATATTGTGGATAAGCCAAGAAGAGTGTAGCTTCGCTAATGTTTAACATGTGTGGTTACGGTAATAGTGTTCTTGTTGCAATAGTGTGACTTTGTACTTAATACTAAATTGAACGATGAATGACATTTATGGAAAACAATTTTTAAGCTAGTACAATAACTCTACTACACACGATTAAATACACAAGAGCTAGTTTATTTATAGTTTTTCAGTACTTCCCGTCCTAGTGATGGGAATGTACCCAACCATCTTACACACACAATTATAATCGCAATGCTCAGGAAAGTAAACAAAACAAAAAATTTACACAGAAAGTTAAAAGATTCTAAAGGAAACAGGAAGCATGTATAATGCAACTCCTTTCGGGGATAGTTAAAAAAAAAATGAAAAAAGAACTAAGGGCAACTTAAGTATTTATAGAGAGGAATCACAACTCAATGTAGGTAAAGTTTATACAATCGTTTTTTTTTTTTGTTTTTATCTAAATTTTCAACCCACTACAAAGTTCTGTAGAATCTACTTGAAAACATAAAAAAAATAATTAAGAGCCTTTCAGATTTTCCGTGGCATATACCTTTAGGTCGAACGAAATCTTTCTTTGATTCCTCTTCACCCGATTTCAGAATTTATTTGTTCGAGCATGATTCAAAGTGACAACAGGTGGCGTTGTTAGAGCTGTTGTACCACAGGCCGTGCTTGTACCCGGTGAGGTGACATAGGTGGCAGCACTTGTTGACGGAACTGTATGCGTATGGGAGTGTGAATGCGAATGCTCAAGTAGCTTCGAACAATTTGATGCATCACTGGTGCGTGAATCACTTGAACGTGTATTACTTTTTGAACGTGTCATTCGACCTAAAAATTTTTGGTTTCTAGTACAAATTTTGTTTGTTTTTTTGTTTTTGCAGTGAGATGATTTACATTTTGATTGCTTAACAAATGAATAGTGAGAACAAATATAATATACAGATAAACAACAAATAATAAATAACAATAAAATAAAAGGAATGGTTGTTATATCGGCTAAATAAAGGTTTGGTATCGTTTTAATAATTTTTTATGTTTTTGTGTAGTTTTGAAAGTTCATGTTCAAGGGTCAAGTTTAGTAAAAATTTAGTTTTAGCTGTTTAATTCAGAAAGACAATGACAAACTTAAGTTTTGAGCAGAGAAAAGTGATTGAATGATTCTTTTAACTTCGTATTTGTTTTTCTTTAAAAAAAAATGGAAGAAAAACCACTAACGGCCGTGCGTCCTGATCGATCGTAAGAAAAGGCTCGGTTTCGCCTAGCCTAGGTGGATCACTATAAAAAGAGGAATGCTGACTCCCTGCAACCCTGGGGTAGGTGTGAGTTCGCATACAAGATCCTGTCAAACGTATTGTGTGAGCGTCTTAGGCCGTTCTGCGACACACTACCAGTATGACACCTAGTATGATCACCAGTATGGCTTCCGGCCCGACAGATCGACCATAGACCAAATCTTCACACTAAGGCAAATCTTGGAAAAGACCAATGATTGGAAACACTTGGAAAATACTTATTCGGTCTCTTTTCTCCTTCTCTCTGAGTCAGCTTACATTTATACTAATCTCTTAAAATATTTCCACTCACTTAAACCACTATAACTTCTTTGTTTTCGAATCTCTCTCTCTTCACTCTTTCCTTTTGTAGTCACTTTCGTAGTTTCAGTTTAATTAAATACAATTAAGTAAATTAAATTTGTAAATAGTTGTTCCACCTGTATTGAGAATCGAAATGAAGTCGACTGTATATACACTGACTTTTCCAAGGCTTTTGATCTTATCTCACATGAAATTATAGTTTTGAAACTGAAAGTTCTTGACTTTCAATTATTATTTATAGCATGGATTAAAACGAACCTTCACTCACGGTCATACCAGGTAAAATTTAGGGGACATTTTTCCACACCATTTGATGCCTTGTCTGGTGTTCCACAGGGAAGTCATCTGGGGCCTATCCTATTTGTTATCGCTAAAAATGATGTATTCTCTTGTAACATCCTATCTTATGCGGATGACATGAAAATTTTTAAAACAATAAATTCCTCAAATGATCGTCTATTTCTCCAAGCTGACGTCGATAACTTTGCTGTATGGTGTGACAAGAATGGTCTCAGTCTTAACCCTTCTAAATGCCAAGTCATGGCTTTTTCGAAGAAACGTACATCGGTTTCATTTTCTTATTCTATCAATAATCATGTACTTGACCGTGTTCAAGCTTTTAAAGATCTCGGTGCTTATAAATAAGATCACCGAGAATAAGAAGAATAATATTGTTCATAAATCTAACTGCATGTTAGGGTTCATTAAGAGATGGTCGAAGGAATTTAATGATCCACATGTTAGGTGGATCCCCTATCCCTATACAATAGGTTTGTCCGACCTCAACTCGAATATGCGTCGGAGATGTGGACACCATTCCAACTTATTCATATAAATCGGATTGAAGCAATTCAACGAAGATGTATCATCTTTGCTCTAAAGGGTCTTCCCTGGGATGATCCGTTTAACTTAAGTCCGTATGAGCAACGGATTAAGCTACTCAATATGCAAACTTTATCACAGAGGAGAATTAACCAAGATTTAATCTTCGTCTCTGAACTAATGACAACCCATATTGATGCATGTGACCTTCTATCTTGCCTACGTTTTAAATTTCGTGGGGGCTCCTATAATCTCCGCCACCTTCACTTACTAAATGTACCTAAACACAGGACTAACTATAGCAAGCATGAGCCTATCAGTCGCATGAGTAGCCTCTATAATACTTATTGTACCATCTTAGATTTCAATGTAGATAAAGAAGCACTGAAGAAAATATTGAGATCTGGAGTTCAACGTATTTAGTTTTAGTTTTTTATACCCCATCGCATAGGATAGGAGGTATATTAAGTTTGATTCATAGTTTGTAACATAGAGAAATAATCACCGTAGACCCCCAAGACCTTAAGGGCATATGATCGAGACCTAATTGTAAGACGAATGAGCCATGTCCGTCCGTCCGTCCGTCCGTTTGTCGGTAGTTTTTAGGCCTTAAATTTTGAGCTAGGAACTTGAGACTAGATATCTGTTCTTTCTAGGCCCCAAAGCAGTACAAGTGTAAAAATTTTTGAAATCCGCCCACTGAAACGCCCACTTTACTTACTAGCATGAAAAACAAAGTTGTCGTAGAAAGCTAAAATTTGGTATGCAATATCCTCGCTTAACTGTATTGTGATTGGCATTTAAAAAGAAAGCGAAAACCGCCACCTTGTAGGCGTGGTCATACTTAATGTGCATTCTAAAAAACGGCTTTTATTTGATATATTTGCTTAAAATCCAAAAAACTTGAACTATAAAATGTTCAGATATGTGCGTAAGCTATCATCTTAAATGAATAAATTTCTGCCACGCCCACCTCTGGCGGCGTTTTTAAGTAAAAAATCAATCGCGATCAACACGTGTATACCACATCCTGTTATTGAAAAGGGGTTGATGCCACGCCCCTTTTTTTAGGAAGATTCTTAACTGACAAATTCTCAACACAATTAAAGTTAATAGAAACTGAAATTTAACAACCAAGATTTTTGACGCATTTTGGAGCTTGCCAGTGGTCAATTGGGATGGGGTATCCAACGATTTGCCTAGGCGGATTTTAACCCTCCCACTAGTTTTTTATTCATTATACTGTATGTAATTATTTGTTGTACTTTTTGTTTTATGTATTTGGTGTTTATATACTAACTTCTAACACCAGCACTATGTGGTGAGCCTGTGTAAGCATATATTGCTTGGCAATCCTCTGCTTGTAGATTGTGCTTGGTTTAAGCGCGCTACAACACAGTTCTGATAGTGTAAACACCATCTGTTCATCGACCTTAAGGCCGCATATGACAGCACTCATCATCAGGAGCTCTACCTGGCGATGACCGAATTCAAGATTCCGCCAAAACTGATCAAACTGTACCGTGTAACATTAGAAAACACACGGTGCAACGTGCAGTTTGGGAACAGCTCCTCGGAACTGTTCCAAACATGCACTTGGTTTCGGAGAGGAGACTCATTGTCATGTGCATTCTTCATTCTTGTTCTCTAGATGATAGTGCGCAGGGCAAAGGTCAACACGGAAGGCACGGTCTTCAACAGATCCGCCGCTTAAGACAAAACGTCAATGTTGGTAGCGGCAACTTCGAGTTAGTTAAGGAGTTCATCTACCTTGGAGTTAACATCAGCTCCATAAACGACACCCCCCAAACCGCTGTTATTTCGGTTTGGCAAAGCATTTGGCTCTTTCGAGAGAAAAATTCTGCGGCAAATTAACGGTCCTGTGTGCGAGGAGGGCGAATGGAGAAGAAGATATAACCGCGAACTCTATGTGCTGTACCAAGCTGTGCATGTGTGCTCAAAAAGCCAAAACACGAAAACTACATTGGCTCGGTCACATCGAGCGAATGGACAACAACACTTCAGCCAAGAGGGTCTTTGAACCAAGCCCCCAGGCTCGAGACGACCATGAAAGAACTAACCTCCGATTTAAGGAAGGAATTCTTAGAATAAATGCCCAATTCGTTTTTTTAACAACGTCTGTCCGTATGTCACACGTTTTTAGGCCATCATTTTTAACTGGCTTAAAAACGTGTGACATACAGCCGAAGCTGCAATTTGGTACATATTGCTCATTGTTCATTGTTGTCCAAAGCAGTACAAGTGTAAAAAATTTTCAAATCAGCCCACAGATACGTCCACAATCGGGGCAATTGTGCAACTACCTCCAGAGCTTTTAATGCTGTAAGTCGACTTACCTCCCCTTCTGGGCGTGGCATCGATAAAAATTGTAAAAAACATGTAAAAAACACTTAGTTTTACATTTTGTTTGTACAAGACTTTGGGCCACACCCCTAAAGTTTCATAGAAAAACGCATAATTTCGACTGGACTTAAGCCTAATTTAGAAAAAAGAAAATTAGCAGTTAGTTATATAAACGAGACTTTATTCCAGATTTCGTTCATACAAAGTTTTTAACCACGCCCCCTTTAGGGGTCGATTTATAAAAAATATTAAATTTGAACCAGAAGATTGCATTTTTACGTACATTTAAGCGTAACTTCAAAATTTCTGTGTTATAATTGATAGTTTGTAATTAGAGGCGGTTGGCCCACGCCCCTTTTCGAAATTTTCGCTACTTATAAAGTGATAAAAAATTACAATAACATCAGCATTTTACAATGTGGGATAGGCTGGGGTAAACAACGGTCCGTTTTACGGATCACTGGTTTTGTGAACAAAAATCAGAAGTCTTTTCTTACATGAAACAAGGATAAAGAAAGAAGCCTTAAAAAGTACCGTAGATGTTAGAATTAATTTCTTCCTAAGCTAAACCTTAAGAAGTATTCTCGTTTTCATATTCCAGTGGCTGCTTTCGTGAGACATCTTCTGACAAATGCTACCCGATTCAGCTAATGCCATGTTGACATTCTTCTTTGCCGTGTTGCTCTGATGTCTCAGCTTGGGTTAAAGTTTTTGTTAATAAAAACTTCTGGGGCTTAACAAAGCACATAAAAACATAAAAAGCCTTTCAAAAATCAAGTCATAATTATAAGTCAAGAGCACCGTTGGCAGAAGGAACATCAGAAAAGGATACCTTCTCATTCAAATCATCACGAAATAAAAATAATTAATCATTTATACCATCTTCAAGACGACATCGGTCCTCATCATTTTTCAAGGCCGAATACAACCTACCTCCACTCATACAACCTTAATCACCTGAATGTCTGTCTAATCACAACAACCGACATAAATTGTTTTTTCTTGATTTGTTTACATAAGCAAGCTGTCGCCCGCTCAGAGCCTTATTTTCAATTTATCACAGCATGGCCCAATACGCACACGAACTTTGGCTATTTTTAGGAGTGCCAAAAACCGACTAATAATCCCTCTAACGGCGATGATTTGGGTTCATCCCTTGTTGTCAGACACAAAAAAAAATATTCCTTAGGCGTTTCACAACCTCATCTTTCGTTAGTCTCGTGTGGAAGCCCCCATAAATTTTGCGTTCCATGCAAAACGATAAATTATTTTTTATCTGTCGAAACGATGTCTTTCAAGCCCCCGCCTTCCATCATACCAATCCACAATGATTGACGAAAATTAAAATATTATCATTTGATTATTCGAAAAAAAGAAGAAAAGATTCGTGCGTCAAGCTTGGAATGCAAAGGCTTTGAATGTGACAAATTGGATGAACGAAAGGATTAGAGAAAATTTGGAGGACGGTTAGCCATGACAGGCCGGTGTTTAGTCATTCAAACCTGCTGCTGCCCAAAGGAATGTTGCAGTCAAAAATAATTCTATTATTTATAACTTCCCATGAGCAGAAGTGATGATTTTATTTGATTTTCACACTAGTATGTGTATAACTTCGACTAGTTGATGATGGGAGAAGAGAAAAGAGTGTAGTTATTTGAAATGTTCTAAGTTAAAGGACACTTTATTGTGCAAAAATTTTTTATGTCAGTACATAAAAATTGTAATTTGAAAACGCTAAATGAGAAATTCTTATGCAGATGTAATCGTAATTGTCGCACCTGCTAAAGCCTTTGTAACGATTTCAAAATCAGGAAAACTTGCATAAATCGCGAGCTTCTAGATTTGACAATTATAGAGGGAGTTTTAATCTTTGAATCCCACAAACACAACTTTTCTTAAAACTATCACAAAACTGGTACAAGATGATGTCCGACTTACTCTCTTACTCAACACGATTTGAAGACTTTTCATCTGTGTGCTCATAAAAATCATAAAAATCTTCAAACAACTGTTAAATATTTTCACCAACTGTTAAAAATAAGTTGTTAAAACACGATGTGCATCATCGCTTGGAAGGTAGCAACCATTTGTCTGTACCGATAATAATAATCGATTTGTGAGTTTGACACTAGCTGTCATACGAAATGTTGAATTTTGGTGCAATGAAGCTTTTACTTTTCAATCTAGATAAATCTAGATGAACTCATGAAGATTGCTCCTATATTCAATTTAGATTTTCCTTTTTTTGGGGAACACCTTTTTGGACAAAGGCTCGATAATCGATTTAAAAAATCTGAAAAGTTAAAGTCTCGAATAAAATCAAGATCACAATTTTTTTTTTTAATTCTTTAAATTAAGAAATTTGACCTAGAAATAGTTGAATATACATAAACTCTACACCAAATTCTATCGTCTGCCCAAGCAGAGGGGCTCCGTATACATATGTTCAACTAAGGAAAGATAGAGCTTTCCAACATAATGAGGGTTTCACATAAATATGATTCAAGAATTTGTTTTCGAGATTTTTGGTGTTCGAACTTTTTTCGAAATTCAGAGATTTTTGTTGCTCTAGATTTTGGTTTTCTAGATATTAGGGACAACATCCAGATTTGTTCCAAAATTAACTTTGTATGGCTTTTCTTAAAGTTGTCTAGTTTGTAAAGTTTGTAAAGTCTTAAAGTTGAACTTCTTCTCTACAATATATTGAGGATCCATCGTTGATTTTTTATACCTTATCCTATCTCTACTGTCACGAAAAAGTTAAGTGCTATCTGCTTATACCCTAACCAGGGTATGTTAAGTTTAGTGCAAAGAAATGTCCGTTCATCCGTATGTAAGCAACTTTTAGGTCTAAAAATAGGTTCAAAAAACAGTCAAATTTGTCCACTGACACAGTCACCACAGTCATGTGTGGAAAAAAAACACTTAAATCCACTTTTAGCTCGTCAGAACATCAATTTTTGGTATGAGGAAATTATTTTGAAGAAATTGTGTTTAGGCTAGGGGCAAAAATTTTACACCCCACCATTAAACACACCTAAGACCTTTTAGCGCTATGATCGAGACGCGACAGGTGAAGTTTTAAGGCCTTTAAAATTAAGCTAGAAATGTGAAACTTGGATTGTATTTTTGATCTCATTTTACGCAGACAAAGTATGAAAATTGATAAGATCCACCCACAGCCACGCCCACAATCGACTTGGATAAGAATTTTTTTTGTAATTCACGCGCGTTTAAGGGGTTATGGCTGCCCTTGTACTGAGTTAACATAATGCGTTCTTGGCGGCGTCGAATATGGGGTCATTCCAACGCAAGTTGTAATTAACACACATACCGAGCTTTTCGGTTTCAGTGATGCAACGTTCATGGAAGGCGTTCATGGATAACCGCTGAAGATTTATATTCAACTTGGATGACAGTAAACAGCATTGCGTTTTTGAGTGAATTAAATTCCACTGTTAACCGAAGAACCACAGTGATGTAGCTGTAGCGGTAGTAGTAGCGGTAGTAAGAGCTGTCAAAAGTTAAAACACATGTATTCAGTGTATTGCGCACACAATGTGTGTCTGTGGCGGTAGCGCGTAGCTGTGGCGGTAGTAAGAGTTGGCCAACTTTTAACTTTCGTAGCGCTATACCGTTGACAGCGCTACACGGTGGACAGTTCAATACGAGTAAAGTAAACAATGGAGGAAAAGGACGTCGAAAAGTTTATTGAGATGGTTGAATCTGAAGAAATTTAATGGAATTTGTGTCATCCGTTGTACAAAAATATTAAATCTACCTCAAATCAACTCAGAGTATCGGCCATCGTTTATAAACGAGGTTTTTGTTCGACATAGCCGCGCAACACCATTGTGTTCAATTTTTTTCCGTACTACGCCACATGGCTCCGCGGCTGTACTACGTACTACTGCTACATACTACCGCCACGGGCATTGTGGTCCTACGGTAAAGAGGCTCCATGTTGATATGCTGTTTAAGTCGGAAATGAATGACTTCAACATACTTAACCGTTCCCTTTCAACGTCCGAAGGACTGGGGCGTTTGCAAGGAAACGAATATGAGAAACTAAGATTACTGATCAAGATCATCAGAAATATCAAAAAGAGTGTTGGAGATAAAACTCAGCCCTGGGGAACACCAGCATTAATATGATGGACATCAGACTTGAATCCGTCCAAAACCACTTGGATTGTTCCGTTCAAAAGGAAACTTCTAATCCAATGAATAAAAGACGATAAGAGAGTCTGGTGCCAGACTCTGTCAAATGCTATAGAAATATCGAGCGCGACAACCTTGCTTTCATCATGAAGGTGCAAGGAGAGGTTAAGAGATAAGCCATCAGATCACCAGTGGACCTTTTGTTACGAAAGCCGTTTTGACGGTCATTGAGAAGCCTCCATGACTCGAGATATTTCTTAACCTGACTATTCATCAGCGTTTCCATGATTTTGGAAAGAATAGATGTTAGTGCAATTGGTCGGTAACTGGTCGGAGAAGTTGAACTTTTTTGGGACGAGCTTAACAAATGCAGTTTTCCATCTACTCGAGAAGAGACCGGAAGAGTAGGACAGATAGAAAAGCCTACGCAGTGGTTTTGCCAGCGTGGAAGAACACTTCTTCAGAACTATGGGGGAAATTTACCTGGACCAGCGGATTTGTGTATGTTGAGGTTTTTAAGGATTCCTGCTACTGTACGAGTGCGAAAATGAATTTGTCCCATGGAATGTTTTCGAGTACAGGTGGAGTACAGGCAGCAAAATGAGCTGCAAGTAGATTGGCCTTGTCGAAGGAGCTGACAGCTGATATGTCGTTGAAAACGATTGTCGGGATGAGGTAAAATTTTTAATGTTTTTGACAAATGACCAGAAACTTTTTTTACCTTTGGGACACTGAAGTATTTTTTGCCTCAATTTCTGATCATGAGAGAATTCGGCACGACAGATTGCTGACATTTCTGGCTTGTTTAAACTTTTTCCGGTTTTCATCGGTTGGGTTGGCTTTATGACCGAAAATTAACCTCCTTTAACTTGATGGCCTCTTTACAGTTTGAATCACACCATGTATTATCCTTTGGTTCGATGACCTTAATTCTGTTGGAAATGAAGGATTTCATGCCAATGAGAACTATTTCGGTGAGCATATTGGCTGCGGCTTAAACATCACGATCGAGGAAGCAAAGTGACCAATTGAAAGACTTAAAGAAACTGTTTAAGCCGTCCCTTTCGGAGTGAAACTATTCTTTTCGGAGTAGGATCTTTAGAGGTGTTATTTTGTAACGATTAAGAAGCCGATGTGACACAGTGGTCTGACGAGCCTAGAGGTGAAAGTAGGAAGACTGAGTACTTGTCAGGATGGGAGGTTAGGAACAAGTCCAGAGTGTTGGCAGCATAACTGTCAATATCGGGGATATGCGTAGGCTCATTTACAACCTGGGTTAGATGGTTGCCCACAGCAAAAATCTCAGCATACCTGCCTTCGGGTGTTGTCTGCCAAAATGTCGAAGCCACTGAGAATAGTGTATATTAAAATCGCCTGCAATAACGATTTCAGTACGAGGATGACAGGATACAATTCTATGGATGGAGTCCGATAGCTCATCAAATCTGTTACAGGTTATAATTCTCTATTAAGACTTCGGCTTCTGTATATAAAGCAGTGATGTGACACATCAAGCCAATTCAGTTCTCTTAGCTTAATTTCAAGTTCGTCGCGTTTCTTTTTAACGTGTGGCTTCCACTTAAGTTTTGCGTCTAGGGTCATGCCTAAATATTTCGCCTCGTTAACGTACGGAATTTGTACCGAGCTTATAAATAGAGGTAAGTTGATTACCCTCTTGCAAGTAAAATTTACATGCGTTGATTTTGTCTCATTTAAGACGATTCGCCAGGCCTTTGTCCATTCGCATATTTTGTTCAAGGCGCATTGGAGGTTTCCCGTTGATAGTTCGACTGTCTTATCCGTAGCGAGGATAGCCGTGTCCTCAGCGAACATGGCTACAGTCGTTGTCTCTACTTGAGGTACATCTCTTGTAAAAAGTAAAAACAGTGTTGCACCGAGGACGCTACCTTGTGGAACGCCGGCTTGTCTTTCTTTGAATTCTGAGTATTCGCTCCCGTATCTCACTCGAAATAGTCTGTTGTCAAGATAAGACTCTAAGAGTTCATACAATTTTTCCGGCAAAACTTTCCGTAGCTTATATTTTAGGCCTTCGTGCCAAACTTTATCAAAGGCTTGGGATACGTCAAGAAAAGCGGTAGAACATATCATTTTCGCTTCTAAGGCTTTCTCAATTTGATTAGTTATTCGATAGACCTGGTCAATTGTTGAATGTTTGACCCTAAAGCCGAATTGGTGATCCGGAATCAATCGTCTCTCCTCAATTATTGGTTGCAGTCGTTTGAGCACAAGTTTCTCGAAGACTTTAGATATAATCGGCAGAAGCGAAATCGGTCTATATGATTTTTTGTCGTTTGGGCATTTCCCTGGTATCGGAACCATTATTACCTCTGCGACTTTCCATTGCCGTGGAACGTATGAAATTCTCATTGATGCGTTTATGATGTAGAGAAGCTTGACTAACGCTCTTTTCGTTAGCTCCTTCGAAATTTCCCCAGTAATTAGGTCATAGCCTGGAGCTTTGTTATTCTTAAAATTTCGGATTGTTTGACGAAGTTCAGACAGTGACACGGTTGTCACTCGATAATTGTCTAGTTCCGCATTGAGATACAGATCGTCGACCAACGGCTCTCCGTCAAACGGTTTGAACGTTTATTCTAGAAGTTCTACAAATACATCTGCTTTCTCTTTGTCACCTTTTACCCATTAACCGTTATCTTTTCTTATTGCCGCCGAGTGTACTATGGGCTTTTGTATGGACTTCACGGCTTTCCAAAGCGAATAGTTTGACCCTCTATCGGAAGTCAAGTTTTTGAGGTAATTGGTAATCTTGCGACTTTTAAAATCTTGAAGTAAGTGTTTTAATTCGTTAGATAGCCCGTTCAGAATGGTTTTATCAGGAGGAGCTCGAGACATATGCCATCTCTTTCGAGCCTTTCTCTTTTAGCGTATGAGTTCTTCAATTTCGCGCGGGTATATTGATCCGCTTTTCCATACTCTAGTCTTCCGGAAAGAAGTATTGCTCCAAGCAGCGTTTTGAATAGTTCTAACAAGTTTATCGACTTCGTCTTCTGTTTCTAAAGGGGTTGTAAGTGGTACATTTTCTTTGCAGTATTTCCTAAAGCCATCCCAGTCGGTTTTGTTATTAGTTAACCTAGGCGCTCTTTAATTTTTTGCTAGACTTCCGCCGATTTTCAAAACGACTGCCGAGTGATCCGAACAGGGATCATAGCCTTCTTCTATATTTGTGAGGTGGCGAGGAACCCCTTTTGCGATAAAGAAGTCGACAAGGTCAGGTACTTTGTTTCTGTCGGTTGGCCAATACGTTGGCTTTCCCGTCGAAAGGAAAAGCACGCCACGTTCCATGCTAGCTTTGAAGAGTACTCTACCTCTTGTTGAATTGCACCGTGATCCCCAAAAGGTATTTTTCGCATTAAAGTCCCCGCCGATGATAAAATTCGACCCAAGTAAGTCAAAGAGGGGAGTCCGCTAGCCTATACTGTGGAGGAAAATAACTCGAGGCGACATTATAATCTAGGTGACTTATTTTTACCGAGACTGAAGTTATTTGCATAGAGTCACAGACAGTTAAGGATACTAATGGTCAACGACACTGCCCCGCGCGACTTTCTATTGCTCGTAGCTACCGGATGTAAATTTAGCTGTAGGTACCTGGGAATCAAATAGCTGATAGAAAGGTAACGCATCTAATTCATTAGATAAAGAAAAAAAAGCTTTATGACAGTTGCTCGTGCTGCACTCTTTAAGCACTCAAGAAACCAACAAACAGTCCTCGAAATTCATCTCGTAATGCAAATAAAAAGCTAAATACATAGACACATACGTCGCGTAAAAGATCCTTTTCAAATGATCCCTTGAGTGAAATAAAAACTGAATGACATTCACTGAAATGTAATTCCAATGCCGCTGGTAGCGCCAAACAAATTTATTTCTTCTTCCAGGAAAATGCTATAAAGCCCCTTGCGACAGTCGATCCATCAATTCAGAGTATGAAACATGAACAACTCTTGATTCATCCATAAGTTATTGACTTTTTCACACAAACTGTGTCCTTGTGTAGAATATTTTTTTTTTATAAAGCACCGGCTTAAACAATTTAACCAAATTGAATAATAGTAACACAACATAAAAAAAAACTTAAAAGTAAATCAAGAGAGCAATTATAAAAATAAAAATCATAGGGTAAAACCATGTGCAATTGTGGTGGAATACAAACCTGTCTTACCTAACGACGGATTCGGTGAATGCGGACGTAACGATGCCATACTGGGCTGGCGGGACGGTGCCCTGACCGACATCCTGGAACCGCGGCGCTCTTGTCCATGCAACAATTTGCTGTCACGCAACAGTGACACGTTCATCAATCGTGGATTGGGGGTATTGAAGATGGTGCGATTCTCACGCCATCTAGCCCTGCAAATAAATACAAACACAAAGGAAACCGTTAGTTACCATGATATTCCTACTCGTGCACTAAAGACATCGTATAAATCAGTTCAATGAATAATGCAAGTAAAAGGATGCAAGGACCTCGGCATTTGAGCTGCATTGTAATGGTTTGGGTTGATGTTTCAACCTCATTTAAATGTGTGTTAAGCGACTCTTCCACCGTGTAGCACTCAATCTACAATTTAATTATATCCGCAAGCTGGTTTGTCCTGTCGGTGAATGGCGTTATAATTAAAACGGTGGTGGCGGAACGTTCGGTCGTCTCCAATGGATTACACGAACACGTCCCGGGATATGTAAAACCGGCCATTGTATGCAATTGACGGCCTTTGTGAGCATTTTCTGATTTTCTGAGTTTGATAGACCCGGTCTGGTTGGATTATTGTTGGGCGCTCTACAATTGCGGACTCCAGCTGGTAAATGGCGCAACAATAGTGAAAGTGGACAACAAAGGAGGTGATTAAAATGGACGCCTGTTGTACTGAGTTATTCATTTATTATATGCGATTTTTTCTTTTTAATTATCGGCTTACAATGGCATATATACTTTGGCTTCATGTTTGCATACTGTAATTTTGATTCATGAAATTAACAAAAGAATGATTGACGTTTGAGGCGTACATTCTTATACTGTTTGTGAATAGTTCTCAGAATCTTATTCGCTGAATATTTTATTTAAACAATTACTTTATTATATTAATTTGCTTTGCAAAAAATGCGGGGGAAGGATGCCTACGTGACCTCAATTTTCTGAAGTTTTGTTTTAAGCCTGACTACATTTTGAGAGCCCGTGATTGATAGCCCTTCAAAGGAAGCATTATAGGGCGTGTGCAACTATTGAAGATTTTCACTGTATATTTTTCCCGCAGATATTTAAAAAAAATTTCGGACAGGCGATGAAAGACACTCACAAATTTAGTACTTATTTAGTACTTATGTAAGTTTTTAATTTAATAGTTAATTAGCGAGCAACTAATTACACTTAGTTTTGCCTTTCTCTTGAGTTTCTATCGTAAAATTCATTTTCAAGAACCACATACACCTATTTCTGACTTCATCTGTCAAATAGGCATTTTTCAACTTCTAGCAATGATATTTCCAAATACCGTGAATAGAACCACAATACCTCCATTCATACATACTGCTCGTAAACATAATGGACTTTGCTTTGCCATTTGATGGAACATAATTTTTAAAATCAATAAAACTCTTGATAATATTTGCCTCAGCAAAATGCAAATAATATGAGAGTCCTTTCATTCATTTTTATGTGAATTTCTTACCACACAATTCCATGCATTTGAATAGGAAGCATGGAAATAATACATTAAGGATGTGCACATTCTTTTGCATGTTTGTCAGAATGTGGATCCTCCAAGAATATGGAATCTGATTTCGTTTACTGCATTGAAGAGAAACAATATATGCCTCAAAGGATGAAGCCACTCTAAATATTGAACAACAATTTTCCGACGCTGGTTTATCATTGGATAAAAATCCTTTCACGAGAAAATGCATTGCAGGCTGATTTGGGATTTTTCCAACGACGACGTTATACATTTATACAAAAGTTATAAGTACTGCACTCCACGGATAGATTTAATTTAAGTTCCTGTCCTAGTGGGGAGGGATAAAAGTTAAGAAAGTGAATTTTACATTGCTTTTACAACGACATGTTGAGCTCTGAGTTTGAACTTGAGTGAAAGGGCAACGAAATAATGCTAAACTTTATTTGAGCAAAAAAAAGTGTTTCTTCATACATTTCTACAAATCTAGTCTTGTATTGTGGAGTCTACTGTTCTTATATTGGGTAAATTTTTAGCTTTGTCATTTAAAAAAAGTGTGGCATTAAACTTTTCCTTTAATTTTTTTTTATTTTTTCTTAAAAATGAACTATTATAAGCTTATTGTTTTTTTTTTCAAATTTCTTGTGTTGTTCTTGCGTTGGTTAAAGTTTATGTGTTTGTGCCTGCGTCAAATTTAGTCGATGTAAAATAAGTGCCCCAGAAGTTACGATAGATATAAACATTTTGCTAGCACCACAATTTTCGTCAAACCTACTATTTCAAAACGACTTTAGTTTTTTTTTTATTTCAAAAGATGGACTACGTTCGGTATTTATTTGAAATTTTTGCCTCTTACCGTTTCGCAAATAGAGGGAAGGACACATATTTTATACCATTTTCAAAATTTGGTGTTTTTTTCAATTACCGTTAGGCTTTTTTCAATTTAACAACCAGCAGCGTTCCATTGGCCACTTTTCATATATTCTGCGAACATGAATATCTGAGAAAACGGTAAAACATGTTGTTTTCGTTTGTCTAAATATGATTTAAAACATCAGGTTGTAAACGGCAATATGGACATTTTAAGACTGCAGTAAGCGCTTCAAGCGCTTCATACTTTAGCCAAATTTTAATTAGATCCTCATTACCGTTAACAGACTAGCAACCTGTGAAAATTCGTTTTCGGAAACGTTTTTACGTTTTTGAATCAAATCTTCGAAGTTTGCTTTGGCTTAACATGAAATCACAGAAGATGGACTATGTCCGTTATATATTTCAAAGCTATACTTTATAGCTTTTGGGAGCTAGAGGGGGAGACATGCCTTCTTTTGACCTTTATTATAATTTTTTAAAATTCAAATCCGTAAAACAACTGTTTTGAATTTATTTTTAGTTCCCGCAAAGTTTTTGTTTGGGACACACACGTTTTTTCCTGAATGTTTGCGATTTTTTTCCGAAAATGCATTAAAACGGCAGTATTAAATCTGTTTCTGAAAAATCTGTCTTAAGTATTTGATTTACTTTGTGCTGCTTTCTTCGTATGTTCAATATTGTCTTTGTGCGCGAAGCGGTTCAAATGTTATGGCCTCAAACACTTTCAAAAAACCCATTTTTAGCTCTTCATTTTTCAAAAACTTTTAAATATTTTTAAAAAAACTTAATTTTTTTGTTTTAGTTTTTTAAAAAACTTATTTTTTTTTATTTTCATTCATTTTCCCATGAAATTTCAAACTGTAATTAAACCGTTATTTCTGCTTAGAAAAAATTGCCCTAGTTGGATTTTCTGACTACTTCCGCTGATTAAAAGCACACCAAATTTAGCCTTTCTATGACTTACCGTTCAGAAGTTATAGCACGATTTGACGGACGGACGGACGGATAACGTAGCAATACCATTAGAGGTAGTTCTCCATTTTTGGACGGACTGCTAAAAAAAGAGCGTGAAAACATACGCGGAGCGAACTGTCGGCTTTTATGATAGTTTAGCTCTTCCTTATTAAGTAGTCTTAGAAAAATTCTATTTTTCAAGTTGTTCTTGATGTTAAATACTAAATACATTCTGTTGTTTACATTTTTCGTAGTTTGTAGTCTTTTATATTCTGATTTTTAAGCAAGAAACGTTTGCTTTATTTTTTTTTGTAACTTTTTTCATAAAACAAAAATTCCAATAAGTTTATTGTTCTTTTCTGTTTGTTCAAACTTTATGTGTTGGCCCAACGTTCATGTGGTTTGGGCTAACGTTAAATTGTGCTTGCTGGAAAATAATTGGCCTACAAATAACCATAAGTTTTGCCTTTAGAATTCTTTTAATCAGTAAACCAGTGTTTTCAAGCACATCCCGGACTATGCAAACCCACAAAACTTTTTTTTAAAACATAAAATTTTTGAGAAAACGGTAAAACATGCTATTTTTGATTTATTTTTCCTGTTTAGGGCTTAAGAAGGTGCTATTTTTTATTTATTCCTCTTGTTTATAGCAAAAAAATTTATGTTGGAAACGTCGATTTTGAATATTTCTAACGCATATAAATTGCGTTCTAAACGAGTAATATATCAACCAAATATCTACAAGATCGTCATCATCATTACCATAGCAATTGCCATAGGGGCCGTTCTCCAAGAGAACCAACGAAACGTTCGGTTAGGAAAAGGGAGTGACATTCTATTAACTTTTTTAAAACATATTTAAATATTGCAAAGCCATAAAAGAGTTATTTTTATACCCGATCCAGGGTATATTAATTTCATTGCATAGTTTGCAACACTGTGAAATAATCATCGCAGACCTCTAAGACCTTGAAGAGATATGGTCGAGACCGACAGGTCTAAGCCATGTCCGCCCGTCCGTCGATCTGTATGTGTGAAGGTTCTAGATCTTTAAAATCAAGCGAGCTGATTACTAAACTAACTTGGTAAGCGGGTTGGTTCTTCTGTTTCTCAGACAAAGTGTGAAAATTGGCTAAATCCGCAACGGTCACGCCCATTACTGTCTTCAATTTGAGACAACCTCTATTTCTAATTTTCTTTCAGAATGCCTTTTGGTTAATGCCTTTTGAAAGTTGGACAAGGCGTAGGAGCTTAAATTTTGGTTCTCTCTGAATAATATGGGCCGAAACCTTTCACAAGGCAAAAATTGGACCGCCCACGACATAGACCATGCCCGCTTTTAACATGTAAGATCTTCAAAAACCTGATAACACGGAAAGTTCACTCCCAATCGACAAAAAAAAATACACGAAAAATATTAAAGAAATATCTTTGCTAAGTTTGTTAAACACAAAATTTTGAGCTCCGTCTTTTTTTAAGAAAGCGTTTTAAGGAAAAAACTTTTTTTACCAAATAATTTTTGCTTTTAATGCATTTTTTTATGATTTTCACGAAACTACAATAAATTGATTTTATGTTTTAGCCCACGACCATATTTGGGGGCCTGGCCAATACAAATAATATTTAAATTTGGGCTCTTAAAGCTTTTTGGCCCACACAAGTGCCGCGTGCCGCACACAAGTTTTTTCATAAATTTATGCGATAAGTTGTTTTTTTAATTCACCAAAGTCAAAGCAGTAGAAATCTTTCAGAAAAGTATGAATTGAGCACTTGATTAACTTTTCATAGAATTCATAGAGTGGAGTTGAAATATTAGAGGATCAAAGTTGAAAGAGAAAACCGTGTAGGATTCACCGACTGGGTTTAACCACTGCAACCTTTATCTAGTCTTGGCTAATGCTCTACCTACTAAATTAAGGTTACCACGAATAATTCTTTGTCTATATTAGACCACCTTTATCCATATTCGACCACTTTGGGTTCAGTTATACGAGTGTTCAGTATCGGCTTTATGTACTAAGTATGTCAACAGTTATGGCCTCAAATAATATGAAGAACTGCATCTATTTCGAACTCTTTTTCTCAAAAACTTTTCAATATTTTTAAAAAAAACTCAACTTTTTAATAAAGATTCAATACTTTACTTGGTATAATACTTACTATTGAGGAGAAACCTGAAAAGCAGAATTTTGTTTTGAGAAACATCAAACTGAATTTTGATGCGCAGATTTTTAAAAGCAGAATTATTATCCGCTCGCGCCCTATTATACTTGAGCGAGAATTATCCTTTGATGCCTGTCAAATGGTTAAATGTCTAACGTGCATCGACACCAGAAATTATTCTGTTAAAAAAAATTATATGTAGAGACTTTTTGGCGAATTTTTCCCAAATGACCTTAAAATTACTTGTGTTTGCTTTTTATGACAAGTGTCAAGTTTATTTTTTTTTTTAGGTTCATGAAGAAAAATCACTTAACTATTTGTAACAGACAGTTTTTAGTGGTCGATTCTGCTCCGTATAAAAGGTTTAATGTAAATATTTGAATGAAATTAATATCACCCACAACAGCTCGATGCAGAGTCCTGCAACCAGCCTAAACAAACACACAAAATCGATTGTCAGTCATATAGAAAAAAAGTATATTAATCGAAAATTGTGTTTAGCAAGAATCTTCCCCACACTGTGCGCTACCAACTAACATAACCGATTCCCAAAACCACATAATGGAAATCAAATATTCCAAGGGATAACAGAGCATGTCCTGGTGGGTATTAGACCAGCCCCCAGCTGCCAGAGCTGACCTCAAAACACTATCACACAAGTATTTTGCCAACATTTCGTTTAATGTTTATATTTGCATTCAGAGCGACATACACGACCAACATCAGCTACCCACTGCGTAATGTCAATCTGACAAGTTGCGATGACATTAAATTAAATTGCAAATTTTGCAATAAAAAAATAATAAAACCCCACATAATCCTCTCTAATGGATTCAAATAGTGCGTGCGTTGCAGGCTCCGTTAAAAGATTATGAGTGGAGAGGGGGTGTATGTTAATTAGTATTAGTTTATTGCATTGCTGATGTAATTGTCGATTGACTGGAAAAGCTACCTGTTCAACTGTGATTTGTGCATGAGCAGGCCGATCTAATTGCACAAATCGAATTAAAGCCAAAAGTTCAGGGGTACGGTGGCGTATGTGGAACAATTTTTTCA
Organism: Neoascia interrupta; assembly: GCA_947623515.1. Classification (NCBI taxonomy): domain Eukaryota; kingdom Metazoa; phylum Arthropoda; class Insecta; order Diptera; family Syrphidae; genus Neoascia; species Neoascia interrupta. Next base: position 18,016,417 of record OX392464.1, read on the forward strand.
ACGTTTTTTGATCCGCAAATAAAATTACATTTTTTTGCAGATATTTGATTAAGGATTGAAGAGAGGAAAAAAAAACTATTCAGCAGAATGTTAATCAATATGTGTTGAATACACACACATACATTTATGTTTTATGAAAGCCAGGATGATATTCATTCGACAGACAACACAAATAGCAGGTAGTTATGGGAATGTATAACATTTTGCTTTTGTGTATTCATTGAAGCATGCTACATTTTACGGATGGGAAAAGTTTTAATTTTTTTTCCACACTCCACAAACAGGCAAAAAGTGAGAAGTGGAGAAACTTTTCCATGTTATCAGTTTTTTTTTTGTTGCAGGAAACAGAGTAAACGAGTGCATGAGATGGGCAAGGATATAATTACCAGCATGTCGATCCAGGAATGGATTTGCTTTGTATGCATGATATTTTTTTAACTTATCTGATGTGCTTTTGAAAAGTAAATAAATTCATCTAGCTAATGAATAAAGGATGAACATGAAACATATACAGACAAGGATTACAAATCAAAAAGGCGTGAAGTTTCAAACTTATTTTTGACAAATTCTGATGAGCCGAAAACCTAGTATTGGGTATGGATGAAGGCTAAGCGCGGGCGGAAATTATGTGGAAAATGAAAAATTTATCAAAGTCTGATAGAATTAAGAATTCTAAGTTTCATTCCTTTAAAATTTTCTTCGTTAATTGGTTTGCAATATTCCTACAGGCCTAGATTTAAGCACTCGTTTAACAGATTAAGAAATCGGGTGACAGAAGTGACAGAAAGCGATAAATACAACCAAGTCGTTTTTTGGTTACACCCTCTGCCTTTACTTCTGCCTCTATAAAGATATTATTTTGGTGGAATGACCAATTGAAAAGGTAAAAATTTTTTGTCCGAAGGCTTTATATGCAAATAAGATTGAGATTTAGAAAACTTCTACGAACCGAGGGCTTAGATTGAGTTTACGAGCTTTTCGGTAGGTAGGAAATGCAGGTACATGAACATTTTCCTGATGTAAAGAGGTAAGTTCTAACTTTCTACTCTGGGTGTTGGATCTCACCAGCACTGTGTATTCTTTTTCCATCACTTTTAATAATGCAAACGGAGTGGAAGTCGTAGCAGAGTATTATAGCTGAGTGAAGTTTTAAGTTACAAAATGCTAACTCCGACTTAATAAGTTTGAACGACTTATATCTGATCCACCTAATGTATGGGTAGAATGGTAATCTATTCACCGGCAATCATTGCCTCTCCAAAAAATGTTTGTGAATTGAAGCGGCTTGGTGTGTTAACCACCGAGACAGAGATGACAAATACCTATACCCGTGCATTGTAAATACCTCATGCTTGTTAAAATCGCGTGATATGGCGCAGAGAGGAGGGTAAAACGGCACACTTCAAATTTTTTTTCAACCAGAAATATTGACCTCTGTGTTGCACCAACATCGAATTGTCATTTACAACAGCCAAGGAGTAGCCATGGCGAAAATTGGGGAAATTTTGGAAGTAAGATGAAAAACTTTCTCAGGGGAAGGAAGTGGACCTAATAGGATCTAAAAGGCGTATATATCTACTTCTACTGCACCGAGCACTTTTCGGGAATGGGGAATCTAAAGATTACAGTCCAACTGACGAAGAGATGGGTTGGAAAGAAGTCCCCCGGCAAAGTTCTACAACTTGGTAAGTTCATCCACTTCAACAGGAAGTTCTAGGCGGTAGATAGCGATCGATTGCTAACACAGCACCTAGCGATTGGAAAACAAATGGGAAAGACGCCTTGTTTTCTAAAATGGGAAAAAGGGGTTGCTCTAACTCTAAGAGGGGTGTATATCTCGCTTAAGCCTTCCAAAGATAGTTTCTGAAAAGGCGGTGGAAACGAATTCCAGAACTGTGATCGAGCCATTGATTTCGGAAGTGCAGTGTGAATTTTGGCATGGAAGAAGTACGAAATTTTTTGTTGAATATCTGCAAAAATTTGGGAACAGTTCAAGACCTATGTTTCGTTGGTTTGGAAAAGACTTATGACCGGGTCTATAGTAATAAATTTTAGAGAGTTTTGCATATTTCTCTTAAGTAAACACTTCAGTTAGAGCTTCAATATGCCAACTCATGATAAAACTGGATGCAATAGAAAGAACAAATCACATATGGACAAGTGGTAGTACCTGTCTAGTAACGAAACAGATTTGTCCTAAGATTTGTCCTAAATCTTAGACGCTCTAGGAGTTTGATAAAATAGATACACATAAAGAAAGAAAATTACAATTGCTTAAGCAGCTTTTTCAGTGTCGCTTTGTCAATATTGAAATCTAGAACACTACTATATAAGTTGTACAGGGTACTCATGCATGCCGTAATTCGATCGATCTATGATTCGGAACGTTTAACAGATTGATATTACGTAGGTTGTAGGAGCCACCACGAAATTTAAATTTGAAAGAGGACAAGAGGTCAGGTGCGTCAATGTGAATTTGTTGAATAAAAACGAGATCGTTGTGAATACGTCTTGGAGACAGGCTCTGCAGATTAAGTAAAATTAGCCTCTGGGAATAAGGTGGAAGGTGAAATGGATCATCCCAAGGAAGGCCTCTTAGGGCAAAGCGGATAAATCTCCTCTGAATAGCCTCAATCCTGTTAGCATAACAAATTTGGGATGGTGTCCAAACCTGTGAAGCATATTCGAGGAGTGGCCTAACGAAACTATTGTACAGCGAAAGAGTTGCATAAGGATTATTAAATTCCTTAGCCCATATTTAAATAAACCCCAGCATACAGCTAGACTTATTAACGACATAATTAATGTGTTCGGAAAAAGTAAGATCGGAGCTAAAGAAAATACCAAGATCACTAAATCGAAAGACACGACCAAGGATGTGGTTGTTTATTGTATATAAGTGTCGGCGTACGTTTTTTTGAGAACGTCATAACTTGACACTTATTTGGGTTAAGTGTGAGTCCATTTTTATCACACCAGATGGTGAAACTGTCGATGTCTGACTGCAAAAAACTATGGTCCGACACTGACTTTATTGTTTTTGATATTTTCATATCATCGGCATATGCAAGAATATCACAATGTTTCACACTTGACGGAAAATCATTAGTTGAGAGTATAAAGAGAAGAGGACCAAGATGGCTCCCTTGGGGAACACCTGATACCGCGGAAAAGATTTTTAATTTAGTCCCTCTGAAATGTACTTGATAAGTTCTCAAGTGAAGATAAGATATAATCCAAGATATGAAATTAGGTGGGAAACCTAGCGATGTAAGCTTAAAAACAATAATTTCATGTGAAATTAGATCAAAAGCTTTTGAAAAGTCTGTGTAAATACAGTCAACTTCAAATTGACTCTCCAGAGCGTTGGTACACTTGCTGTGAAAGGACACGAGGTTAGTGACAGTGGATCTGTTTCTTACAAAGCCATGTTGTTCTCTACAAATGATATTGCGACAGAAAAAGACAAGACTATCACAAACAACTTGCTCGAAAAGTTTAGGTATGGATGATAGCTTTGCAATTGGTCTGTAATTTGACACATCACACTTATCTCCCTTTTTTAAAACAGGGGTTATATACGATGGCTTCCAAGCGTTTGGAAAAATCCCAGAAGAAAGCGACAGCTTAAATAGATATGTTGGAGGGGAAAGGCAAGTATATCCTTACATTTTTTTAACAAAATAGGTGGAATCCCGTCTGGTCCTGCAGAACAATCCTCTTTAAGATTAGACATAAACTCTTTAATAGACTCAAAAGCAACTGGTATTCCATTAAAGCTGACTTGTGCTGAATGCTTAAGATATTCAAAGTATTCCGTGTCGACAGGAAACGGGCCATCTCTGAACGATTTAGTAAAGTTGTAAGCGAAGAAATTACAAATCACGGCAGGGTCATTAGATGAGTTACCGTTATACGTTAAATTTGCTGGATATCCGTCCGTCTTTCTTTTCGAATTGACGAATTTCCAAAATTTATATGAATTAGATTTTACTGATGCTCTCATTTGAGAGATATAACTGTTATAAAGATAGTCTGAAAGAGCTTTGAATTCCTCAAAAATTACTATAAATCTTTCGACGTCTTTCGATGATTTAAACTTTTTATATATAATTTCCAAGCCTTGTTTCGTTTGTTACGCAAGGATCTAAGTTCACTAGTATACCAGGGACGGTCACAAATTTCGTTTTTCTTCAATTTTCTAGGAATAATATTAACTATGGAGGTATTCAAAATAGAGTAAAAATTATCCACGCAGTAGTCTACATCAGAAGAGTTCGCAACGTTAGAAATACCTAACCTGGTTAACTCTTCTGAGAGAGCGTGAAAGTTAGCCTTTTTGAAATCAAACATGTATGAACGATCGTATGAATTATCATTCTCATGAATGAGACCGTTCAAGTCAAGATATACATCCAGTGGTGGATGGTGAGTATCTATTTTAGTAATGTTGCATGTGGACTTACAGGCAACAGTACTAGCTGCGTCTGATGAAAAGATTAAATTGAGAATTCGATTATAAATATTTTTGATACAGCTTATTTGCTGTAAGTCAGAGGAAGGAATATTGTCTAGTTTATTAAGTGCCGTTTGAGCAGAGGAAACACATGGAATAAAAAACGTACTATCGTCTGAAGGTACCCATTTTTGAGGGCTGAGGTTAAAGTCACCAATTAGGAGAACAGTACTATTGCAACATGAAAGGCTGAAAATATAATCAAGGGCTTTTGCTAGCTCCGAGTATATTTCAGCAGAGCTATCGGGAGGGATATATGTGTTTACAACATAAAAACAAGGCTTGAAATCAAGTTTTACACATACAATTTCCATATTGACAGAAAAGGGGAAGGGAACTTTCGACGAAGCAATGTGTTTCCGAACAGCGGTGAGAACTCCTCCACCCAATGCTTTCAAATCGTCCTTATCACAATATTTTCTATGTACTAGAAACTCATTATTAAAAGGCTCCGCGTCAGTAATACTAGCATTGAACCAAGTTTCAGTCAAAACAATGACGTCATGAGGAAAAACCATTGAATTTTTAAATACATCTTCCGATTTGTGTTTGCTGCGGATCGATCGAACATTCTGAAAGAAGCAGCTTAGCCTCTTAATAGATCGCACAAGAGTGCTACAATCGGTGTTATAACAGGACACTGTCTGATAGGCAAGCACGCGACAAGGCTTGATGTCTTTTCGAACGATTTTTGCAGGAGCTGCATGGACGAGGAGGAAGAAGAGACCACTTTCCACCTTCTCTGCACATGCCCTGCTCTCTCTAAGAACTGAAATCTTCACCTTGGAGCTTTCTTCTATAATGATCTTAGTGATCCTAGCACGACTTACGCAAAACGTCTCTTACGCTTCATTAGTAGCTCAAAATGGTTCAACGAGTAGGCAATTTTTCCAGACCCGCGTTCTTCGAACCCGACAGCCAATTCAACCTAACCTAACCTAAGAAATGCAGCAGCTGCTCTCTCATAAATGGCGTCAAATCCTCTTCTTCTTCGGAACTTTATTTATCGTTAAATTTTGACCAAAAATAACTTAAGCGAGAACAGGATAGGTTTGTTGTGTTATTTCGTGATACGGCGATGAAAATTTATATGCGCAAATCGGTGGTGATGGTTGTTTCTTAAATTTTAAATTTTGAATCCTGCCCATAGGTAAAGTCCCATTCTAACAGGTGAAGTTTCGAAGGTTTGATTCCTTGTTATCCTGTACAATTGTACAGCTCAATCGACCTAGCTGGAGCAAGTGCTGACTTACCAAAAGAGTATTCTTTCAATTTTAATTGGAAAACTACCTAGACAAAAGTGTTTTTTTCATTTTCTATTTCTATTTTTTTATTTCTTTACCTTTCAACCGAAATAAAAACTAATTAAAGCCTTACTGGAAATAAATAAATCTCACCACTTAAACTGTTTTCGGCTTCTCCTTTCGACGAGAAACCATTAAAACTTTTATGTAGCCAGACCACTTGTGGCGGCGTATTTTATTCACTCAGGGACACAATCAGGCGCCGAACCAATTTTCGCGTTAATATTTTTTTTCTTGTATCCTTTGTTTACCTAAACTCGTTAGTTGACTTCCCAGTTTTGTTCATGGATGAAAAATAAAAAAATTTCAAAAAGTTCATTCAAAAATACACACACACACACTCACACACAAAAGAAGAACCAAATATAAACGTGCACTTGATATACAAATTGCAAAATTACTTACTGGCTAAATAATCGGAGGACGACACAAATTATAATAAACATCAATGCCATTCCTACCAGGACGCCAATCATAGCCGGATCGATATATGTTTCTGGACCTCGTTTGTCCTTGTTGCCAGCTATAAATAGAAAAATTAAAATAAATAAAAAAATTTTAACTCAACAAGATAATTGCAAAAAAAGAATAAGTCATGTAATAAAAAAAAAATGCCACGTCGTCGTATTGAATCAGTTGACCCAATTAAAATTAATTAAAACAGGAATTTTAATGCGACAGGACTTCCTTTTTACCTTTGCATTCGAACACACCATCCTTGCTGAGAATCGGTGTCATTTCGAAGCGGCACACACAACGTCCATCGCGACATTCGGTTTGGAAATTAAAGGACTCGCATTGTTCATTGAAGAAACAGGATTCGTTTACGCTGGCCTCTGTCGAAAAGGAAACGATAAAATTATTTTACATTTTTAGTGAATTCTCTAAAAGGGTTACTTAATGCTTTTATATGTCTGTTTGTTAATATAAAAATTTCATGATATGTTTTATGTGATTTGGTTTTTAATTTATTCGCTGAATATTTTGTTATTGAAAAAAAAAATATTTGGAAACAAAAGAAAGGCGTATAAATATCGCGACTTTGGGCGAACAGGCGCCCAACTGACGATCAAACCGTCACTCGCGTGACTAGTGAGATACCAAATTGGGGTAGAGACTGCCTTCATTATTTCTTTCTAAGCCTGCTATGATAAGACAAGATTCATAAAATATTTCAAACTGGTCGTGGCAAATAAAGATGAATATGGTACAGTGTTTGAATTTGACGACAAAATTTATTGTTGGTCTAAAAACTTCGTAGAGCAATTCTTTACAAGACAATAAGATCTGCCATCAACATGCTGTAGTGTTGCCGGGGTTATAAAACGAATGTGACATTAGACCAAATTTTATTATTTTGGTCTTATTTCATTTATTTTGACACTTTGAAAAGCGATAGTGTAATAAAGCCCAACTAATAAGGGGCAATTTTTTTCGATCAAAGGCTTAGTAGGTATAGCACTAATAATTTAATATTATTGTGAAAGAAGTAAAAATAAAAATGCGCCCACATAGGGCGTTCTTATACCCGATAGGATAGGAGGTGTATTAAATTTGATTCATAGTTTGTAACATAGAGAAATAATCATCTTAAGCCCCCAGGACCTTAAGGGCATAAAATCAAAACCGAATTGTAAGTGGAATGAGCCATGTTCATTCGTCCGTCTGTCGAAAGTTTTTACGCACTAGCTAGGAACTTGAAACTTGATATCTGTTCTCTCAAAGTCTCAAAGCAACTTACAAGTGTACAAATTTTGGAATTCCATCCGCTGACGCGTTTACTTTACAGAAGCTGAAAATTATTTTTAAGCGTTTTTAAGTATAAACCAAATTTTTAATACAAAGATGCAATCAACACCTGTATACCATACCTGATAACAAAAAATATAAAAAAAACGAGGTTATTGAAAAGTTGTTAATGCCACGCTCCTTTTTTAAAGAAGAAGAGTCGTAACTGATAAATTCTAAATACAGTTGAACTGAAATTCAACAACCGAGATTTATAAAGCGATTCGGAGCTTGGAAGTGGTCAATTATTGGGATGGGGTATCCAACGATTTGCCTAAGCGGATTATAACCCTCCCCTTTAGTTCATTTATTTTTGCCATCATCAAGAAGACTGCACAGCAAAGTTCCCAAGTGATGTGAGCGTGACTGACATTTTTTCCAAAATTTTTGAAATTTGTACTCCTTCAGGACCCTGAAAGAACAAATATGAAGTTTGGACCGACGGATGGACATAGCTCATCCAACAAATAACTCTTCATTAAACCACGTAGCTCACACAGGTAACTAAATATTGGACTCGCTTAAGGTTCATCATGGATGTCCAAACCCTCCAAGGGGCCAACATTGAATTGTATCACTACTTCGGGTCAGTCAAGGTAAAGCAGTGGATATCCCGACCAACGCAACGCCAAGAAGTGGAAATACTGTGAGGAAATTTGCATCGAGAAGCTGCAATTGCAAGAGCTCTCCCGGTCCTTCCCCAACCCATAACCTCAAAACCTTCTACGAAGCCCAACATCAAGTATTGATAGCCAGTGGCAACATTGCCAAAATGCCATCAGAGACGCCGCCTCTGAAGTGCTGGGTTTCACACGGCCACCACAATGAAACCCCTGGTTTGACGATGAATGCCGGCAAGTACATGCAGCTAAACAGGAAGCATACAAAGCGGCGCTGCACAGAAGGACTAGAGCTGCTCGAGAGCTCTACGAGCAGAGGAGGAGAGAGAAACACCGGCTTCTCTGAAGGAAAAAGAGAGAGCACGAGAAGCGCGCGGTTGAAGAGATAGGGAGATGTTACAACAGGAATGAGGCTAGAAAGTTTTACCAAAGGATCAAAAGGTCCTGCCAAGGGTATTCAAACTTCGAACTGAAGCCTGTAAGGACCACCAAGGGAACATCGTTATAGAATCGCAGTCGGTACTGAGGATTTGGAAAGACCACTTCTGAAGACTGTTTAAGGGCGAGGACGAACCAAATACCGCTGTCAGGCAGAACGAACCATTCAACCCGGGCGAAGACGTTACCGACGAAGCATACGAACTATACCGTCCACCCGACCTGGAGGAGGTGAAAGTAACTGTGTCTAAGCTCAAGTGCAACAAAGCAGCCGGAGCAGACGGCCTAGCTGCCGAACTTTTTAAGTCCGCTGGCGATGAGCTGGTTACGAGCATGCACCAGCTCGTCTGCAAGATATGGTCGGAAGAAAGCGTGCCCGACAAATGGAACCTCAGCATTGTTTGCCCGATCCTGAAGAAAGGAGACCCTCTGACTACAGAGGCATCAGTCTTCTAAACATCGCTTACAAGATCTTTTCTGCTGTACTAAGTAAACGCCTGAAGCCGTTTGTCAGCAATCTAATAGGCGTGGCTTTAGGCCAGGAAAGTCCACCATCGATCAAATATTCACACTGCGGCAGATCTTGGAGAAAACCCAGGAGCTCCAAATCGATACACACCACCTCTTCATCGATTTCAAGGCCGCGTATGACACGATTGAGACATGGCGACGCGCTGTCATGCGACTTCTTTAACATCATACTTGAGAGAATGGTGCAGAACTCTGGCGCCGACACCAGACGTACAATACGAAGCGGCGAATATGGGTTTAGCAGTCAACGAGGGCAAAACCAAGTAAATGCTTTCACCAAGAAACGACACCCAACACCGACGTCTTGGAGAAAACATCTCCATCGACAGCTATAACTTTGAGGTGGATCGGGACTTTGTCTACCTGGGTTCAGCAATCAATTCAGACAATGAAACCAGCGCTGAAATCAAACGAAGTATAACTCTTGCCAATCGCTGTTTCTTTGGGCTAGGAAGGCAATTGAGTAGCAAAGCCCTCTCTCGAGCAACTTAAAAGTCCATGTACAAGACCCTCATCATCCTAGTCCTGCTTTACGGTGCAGAAGCATGGACCCTGTCAAAGGCGGACAAAAAACACTTTTGGCTGCTTCGGGAGGAAAATTCTTCGGACGATTTACGGTCCAATCTGCTTAGACAGAGAGTAGAGGAGAAGATATAACATCGAACTGTACGGGCTGTACAGCGACAATGACCTAGCCAAAAGAGTCATCTAGAGCGGATGGACACCAACCAAGGCCTGGAAAATCTTCGAATCCACAACGCAGGGACGGCGCGGTAGAGGGGACCTCAGCAAACTTCGCGTGCGAAACTGGTTCCGGCTAGCTAGAGACAGGGCTGGCTGGCGAAGCTTGTTGGCTGAGGCCCAGGTCCTTCCCATACTGTAGCGCCACCTAAAGTAAGTAAGTAAGTATAAAAGAAAAAAAAAGGACAATTTTTCTCGAAATCCTAAATTTCGTCCTTGTCGTAGCTTAGAGTCTAAGAGGAATTATGCTTAAGCTGAATAGATTAAGCAATAAAGGGCCTGTTTTTCAGTGCGGGATCGTTCGAGTGCGGGATCGATCGTTAAGTTAATCTCGATTTAACTCGCCGAATTTGATGGCCAAACTCTGAAGAACAGCCCGAACTTCTTTGCCTGTTTTTACTGTTTGAAATACCAGTTGATTTGCGTGTGATTCTGTGAAAAATGACATTTGAACACAACTTTCAGACAAAAACTCGAAATTTTTTGCCTGAAAGTTGTGAAAGTCAATAATTTCGAGAGTCGAAAAATTCGACTTATTTATTTATTCATGAAGTTATTATGAAAAACTGGTCCCTATTTTAACTCCAGAATTGTTTTGTTTCCGGATTAACAGATCTTGGCTTAAGCGGGCCCTATCAGGAATGGGCAATGGCACAATAAGTAGATAATACCATTCAATGTGAAGTCACATTCTTGAGTCGATCAGTGGCTCCCCCAAATCGGGGTGTAATATTTTGGAACCTTTGATTAAATTTGATATGTGACATTGTCCCAGCTTATATGGAATCTCCGAGCATATTTTTCTAGCTCTAGAGTCTAATTTCTGACAGGGTGCGAAAAGGGTCTTCAGAAATATCCCACTAATTAATTTTTTTTTAAATTTTGTGAGACTTTTGGACCTACAAAGGGCTTGGGGGTATATAGTGTGACTTATTTCCTTCTCTCAGTTATATTCGAAGTTTCCATAAAAATCCACCCTTGATTTAAGAGAAAAACGTAAGGTATCACGTCATAGGCCAAGTGATTAGTTTCATCAATAGAACCTCGTTTGCCCGTAATGTAAGTTTATTTTTACCTTACAAACAATGGTTTTGACTAACATCCTTAGAAGCCAAACTATTTAATCATGGGTTCAATGAAACTTACCTTAATTGAATGAAACATGACTTGTCCGAAAATTGATTTTTGAGTGTCCAAAACAGTGCCACCAAAATGTCAATTGACGTACTTGACACTAACAGCAAATGCCACGTAAAAGAAATGTGCAAGTAAGTTGGAAAATCATTAATTATAAGGACTCTCGATTGCCGTCTGTGAAGTTACACTCAATTTACTTGGTTACGAGTAGTTACAGGCGAATTAAAACCGTACCAAGAATTTGTCTTTAGAAGTCGGGTCCCCGTAGGTTAAACAGAAAGCCTCTTGACCATTTAGCTCTAATGGATCCATCCACTCTGCGCCACCATCCGTAGTCGTCTGGCCCATAAGAGTCATCTGTCATTTGTTCGACATAGTACCGATACGACCAACCGATGCAAACATCAATCAATGGGTCTGGGTGTAAATAATCCTCAGACTATATCAATGGGTTCTTTGGGTCCGCCACATCCTTCTATTGGTGAGTGGTCCATTTCAGCACATAAACACAATTTGTGCTGCAAATCGAAGCAATGTCGGAGAAAAGTTGACGCCACCCAAATTGATTTAGGTCCATCGAACTAGAAACTATACTCTAACCTTGAGCAGGGTGATTCTGTCATCGGGCAGGGGAAAAAGGTATGTTTGCGTAGGATACCTAATGTGGTCTTCGCATCAACGAACATTGTGTTTGCATTTGCCTAGAAATAGGTCAGAGGCAAGACGTGAATGAAATTGACTCTCCATGAAGCCTGTTTTAGGAAGATCAATATTTTTCCTTCTCAAGCACCGAGACCCAGGGCAGATTGCAATTTCCATCTTATTTAAGTAAACCCTAATCAGGTCATGCTGTTGACCCATAAACAAGCCTTTTCAGTTGTTAAGTGGAGCAGCATAAATTGTTGGAATTCTTCATCGGAAGTGTTCCACCGGGACGTGACTTCTTCTCAATGTCTGTGTTATTCCTTAGTTACTTTCCCGAAATCGGTGAAATAATGTTTTTTTAAGCCCCTTTTTTGTTTGAGCCCGCAGCGACTTCGTGCAATGGAATTTTGCCAAAAGGCGATATATAAGCCCGGTGAAAAAAATTTTTGCTGCAGCTTCTTGAGAGGGAGAAAAGATGCACTCATCGGTTGTGTCATGTTACTAGTATACACCACCGCAAATAGGACAAAGAAGTCTTGAGCGATCCTATGGATGATAAGCCTCACTGCATCGCAATGAACGGCAGGAATAGCGCTCGAGGAAGGCGCAACTGTAATAATCTTAGGACATTAAATTAACATTAAGGATTCTGTGGACGAAGACAGAGTGCATTTTTCTTTCAGTGTGTGTATGTAACGCCCCCTGGGAAAGCTGTCTATGGAATTTGTTTTGAGTCTATTACACGTTATGCATTCGACCGTGAATTTAGTTTTGCACATTCATTTCCCGGTCCAGGATGTGGGGACACAGTTTATGAAGGAAGTTATTTTCATCTTTGCGGTCGTTTGTCGGTGCACTGTGAATTGTGATGTGGGAATATGCATCTTCCAATTAAGCGCTTGCATGTGCATGTGTTTGTGTGTGTGTGTGTGTGTGCATGGAGTGTAAAAATAGCTATCGACACGAGTGGCGCTTGCATTATAATCCTATGTCCTTCGTGGTTGTGAAAATTGCACTTTTCAGTTGAGGTTTTATGGTGAGGAAGAAAATTGAAGGGCGGACAAAAATGGAGAAAAGGATGTAAGTGAAAAATGAATGGCAAAATACACACTCGGAGAAGTACTGAAAAATAGTGCCATAAAAGTTCGCCCATTGTTGTACTTTCTATTTGCATGATGATGAATTTTGTAGATTTTCAATTTTGGTAACATTTAGGAGCCACATCCATCATAAGCCATTGACCAAGGATATTTCTGTATTTTATCAATGATATACATGTATAAAATTTCCCTGTTCTTACTCTGAAAATTCAAAGATCTTGCGAACTTGCGAGTTCACGATGTACCATGGAACTAACTTATGATCAAATACAATTAAGAGGAGCTAAGGATATTACTTAAGTGTGACAGAAATTAAACATGATGCACGACGAACCTGTGGGTCCAGGTTGCTAAATGACAAGCAAAGTCTTTAAAGATTGCTGTGCAGAGTAAATGGATGAAACTGAAACTCGTTGTCCAAAGCTCTGTGGTAGAATAGGAACTTTTGAGCGAAAAAGGGACCTTAATAGAGTTGAGGCAAACAAAAAACTTAACTAATTTCTACAACTTCCATAGCTAGAATTACTTTTAGGGAGCCTTGCATACGATTTTCATACGGTTATAGGATCTTATAAAGGGTCCGCCAAATAACTTTTTTTTTAAATGCTATAAAAAAAACTACTGAATATTTTCTCAAACTTCTTTTTTAGTTTAAAGTACAATCCTTCCCGACGAATGGAACCTCAGCATTGTTTGCCCGATCCTGAAGAAAGGAGACCCTCTGAGTTGTGCCAACTACAGAGGCATAAGTCTTCTTAACATCGCATACAAGATCTTTTCTGCTGTACTGTGTGAACGCCTGAAGCCGTTTGTCAACAATCTGATAGGCACATATCAGTGTGGCTTTAGGCCAGGAAAGTCCACCATCGATCAAACATTCACACTGCGGCAGATCTTGGAGAAAACCCAGGAATTCCAAATCGATACACACCACCTCTTCATCGATTTCAAGGCCGCGTATGACAGCATCTATAGAGACGAGCTATATAGCGCAATGTCTAGTTTTGGCATCCCTGCCAAACTCGTCAGTCTGTGCAGGATGACGATGGAAAACTCACGCTGTTCCGTCAAGGTCGGCAAAGACCTCACCGACCCCTTTGATGTCAAAAAAGGATTTAGACAAGGCGACGCGCTGTCATGCGACTTCCTTAACATCATACTTGAGAGAATTGTGCAGAACTCTCGCGCCAACACCAGAGGTACAATCTTTCAAAAGTCCGTTCAACTACTTGCATACGCAGACGACATTGACATAATCGGTAGAACAAAGCGTGATGTCAGTGAAGCCTTCGTGAGTATTGGGACGGAAGCGGCGAATATGGGTTTAGCAGTCAATGAGGGCAAAACCAAGTATATGCTGTCATCAAGAAAAGACACCCAACACCGACGTCTTGGACAAAACATCACCATCGACAGCTATAACTTTGAGGTAGTTAGGGACTTTGTCTACCTGGGTTCCGCTATCAATTCAGACAATGACACCAGCGCTGAAATCAAACGAAGGATAACTCTTGCCAATCGCTGTTTCTTTGGGCTAAGAAGTCAATTGAGTAGCAAAGCCCTCTCTCGAGCAACTAAAGTGTCCATGTATAAGACCCTCATCATCCCAGTCCTGCTTTACGGTGCAGAAGCATGGACCCTGTCAAAGGCGGATGAAAACACTTTAGGCTGCTTCGAGAGGAAAATTCTTCGGAAAACTCTTCCGTCTTTGCCGACCTTGTCTGCATAGACGGAGAGTGGAGGAGGAGATATAACATCGAACTGTACGGGCTGTACAGCGATACCGACCTAGCCAAAAGAGTCAAAACACAACTTCTACGATGGCTGGGTCATCTAGAGCGGATGGATACCAACGCCCCGGCCCGGAAAATCTTCGAATCCACACCGCAGGGACGACGCGGTAGAGGAGCACCAAGACTCAGGTGGCGCACGCAAGTGGAAGGGGACCTCAGCCAACTTCGCGTGCGAAACTGGAGACGGCTAGCTAGAGACAGAGCTGGCTGGCGAAGCTTGTTGGCTGAGGCCCAGGTCCACCCCGGACTGTAGCGCCACCTTAAGTAAGTAAGTAAGTAATAATGGAAAATAATTTAATTCAAATGGCCGCCTCGGCTAGCTATGCAGTAGCCTACACGATCGGCCCAATTTTTAAGCACATTATCGATTGTGTGCAGGTGTATTTCACCAATTTTTTTTTTGTTGAATACTAGGATGGATAGGCTTAAACTCCAAAAATCTTTCAAAGATGCCAATATGCCCTTTATAGCAGGTATATAATACCGAAGTGGCTGATATTGGTTATGCCCGGTCCCCACGTGCTTAAAAAACCATCAATTTATGAGAGACACTATGAAAACTGCCAGGACGCATTTCATAGTAGTAAATTTTTGCTCTCTGATGATTCTTCTTGACTACAACTAAGTTTACTTAACAAGTAGTATCACTATTCACCATGGAGCATTCACAATCGCTCTTAGTGTCTTGTTTTGGAAAGTCTGCAACATGGACATGTTGCTCGGCTTAGTACGGAATTATATATGCTTAATTTCGAAAATCCAATACATTAATTTTGATAAGCCAATACATTTTCCTGAGCCTAATCTCGAGCTGGTCACGCTTCTTCTTTACGTGTGGTTTCCACCTTAGTTTAGCGTCCATTGTCATACCTAGATATTTCGCTTCATTTGCATAAGGTATTTGTGCAGAGCTTATGAACAGAGGTAAATTGTAAACCCTTCTGTAAGTGAAATTCACATGTGTAGACTTGTTCTCGTTAAGAGCGATTCGCCAAGTCTTCGTCCAGAAACAAATTCTGTCCAATGCTCGTTGGAGGTTTCTCGTTGATGACTCGACTGATTAACCTGTTGCCAGGATGGCCGTATCATCCGCAAACGTGGCCACGACGGTCTCGTCATCTAGAGGTATGTCTCTTGTGTAGAGCAGGAACAGGGTCGGACCGGGAACGCTTCCCTGGGGGACACTTAACACGAAAGAGTCTTCGAAATAAGCATTAGTTCCTTCAAGATAGTTTTTCAATATTTTGAACATGTCTTCCGGCAAGTTTTGCCGTAGCTTATATTTCAAGCCTTCGAGCCATACCTTGTCGAAGGCTTGCGATACGTCGAGGAAAGCACTTGAACATATTTTTTCCCCTTCTAAGGCTTTTTCAATTTCATGCGTTATTCTGTAGACTTGATCTATTGTGGAATGGTTAGGTCTGAAACCGAATTGATGATCCGGGATCAAGCGTCTTTCTGCAATTATTGGTTGTAATCGCTTCAGCAGGAGTTTCTCGAATACTTTCTATATTATCGGCAGAAGCGATATGGGCCTATAAGATTTTTTATCATTTGCACATTTCCCCGGTTTTGGAACCATAATGACTTCAGCAACTTTCCATTGCCTTGGAACGTATAGAAGTCTAAGAGAAGCGTTTATCATATAAGGTAGCTTGACTAGTGCCTTTTTTGGTAGTTCTTTCAATATTTCGCCAGTGATCAGGTCGTAACCCGGCGCCTTATTATTTTTAAGTTTGCTTATTGTCTATCGTAGTTCAACTAACGAAACTTGTTTCATTCTAAAGCTATCAGGTTCCACGTTGTTGTTTTGAACGTCAGCCAACGGCAGGCCGTTAAAAGGCTTGAATGTTTCTTCTGAATGTTTAGCAAACAAATCCGCTTTCTCTTTGTCTTCTTTTGCCCATTCGTCGTAAGCTTTTGGATTATAAAGGATTATAGGTTTCTTGATAGACCTAACTGCTTTCCACAGCGAGTAGTTTGAGCTCCTATCCGCCGACAAGCTTTCAAGGTATTCGATGCGGTCTCGCGATTTTTAAAATCTTGTAACATTTCTTTCAGTTTGTTATTGGTTGTTTCACCAATGGCTTCACGAATATTGTCCTTTAAAGCGTCAATTGTCTCTGGCTTGTCGGTGTAATACTTATCTTTTACGGCACCCCACAAATAATAGTTTAACGGAGTCAATTCTAATAACGCAATCTTCAAAAACAGGGCACAAAATATCGGGTGTAGCTTCGGCTGTGTGGCACGTAGCGCGCCGTTCTGTTGAAACCAAATGTTGTCAATATCCTCTTCTTAAATTTTTATAAACAAAAATTCGTTCAACATGGCCCGATAACGATCGGGATCATTGACTATAACGGCCACTCCTTGCTCATTTTCGAAGAAAACTGGCCCAATTATGCCTCTGGACCAAAATCCGCACCAAACAGTGACTCGTTTTGGGTGTATCGGCCTTTCAATGTATGCGTGCGGGCTTTCTGTGTCCCAAATGCGGCAATTCTGCTTGTTTACATACCCGTCAAGATCAAAATGAGCTTCATCTGAAAAGATGATTTTTTTTTTGGCAAAATCGGCATTTTCTCTAAGTCGATCGCAGGTCCACTTACCGAAGCGAAAACCCCAGAGTTCTTCAAGTGTATACACAACCATATTCGTTCAGCGGAAGGATAAAACTAATTATCTGTCAAATCAGACATGAGCTAAGTGTTACCGTTCATGAAATAAGCATTAGTTGAAAAAAAAAAAAAAACGTTAGATGGCGGACACTTTATGTTCAAGCTAGGCTTGCAAATGACTGTTGTGGCACCTTTGATTTCATACTTTTTTGCAACTGTTAAATAACGATGCACTTCACTCGACAATCTCAAAAAAGTATTAGGGGTTTCTTTATGCAACATATGAAAATTCCGATCTTTGGCGACTATTCTACGACTTCTGCGCATTTGAGACTACGCCCTCAGTTTAAGTCACACAATGGGAGGCAATGCAAAGTTGTCTTATATGCGATCTTGAAGAAAACTTAGTTCGATGCGACAGGAAAAAAATACGACCATTTTCGCAACTATTCTAAGACTTTTAGTAACATTTGAAGTCGTGCTTTCAATTTAAATCACAATAGAATAAAATTTCAGCATTAAGTTGACTTTTGTGCAAGCTGGTAGAAAATTAAGTTTGAACATAACTCCTTTGCGTCTGCCTTCCCAGTTAGTCACTCAAACCCTCGTGAGGAATTGTTACGCGTTCTTTCTGCGACAGATGAAAAAAATCGAAGTTTGGCGACTATTCTGCAATTTTTAAGTATAATTTAAAGACACATCCAAAATTATTGACACTAGAAGAGAATTTATACTAAAAGTTGACTTTTGTGCGACCTATGTAGATGAAAATTCAGTTAAAGGAAGCCTTTTGAGTCTTTCGCAAGGAAGTAAGACGCATTTTTGTTTCCAGTGACAAAATAAAATCTTGAGTTTTGGCTACTATTCTGCGACTCCAAATAGCTAGGTTCAAAATTGTGACCAATGTTTTAAGGGCAGAATGTTTGCAATAGCGCCTTATTTACCAAGCCGTAAATAAGGCGCTATTTAGCCTTGCTACTTTGTCCAAGATACAAGTCGAACTCAAGCTTTCGATGAACTTTGTCGAAAGACCTAATTAAAGTGAATCTTTTTTGGCTGTTAGGACACACTGGCATCCAGGGCATGCTACGAAACAACCGATATAAGTTATAAGAGGAGCGAACTGTACTATTTTGACCTGCTATCACATAAGCCTTCACGTATTAACGACCCTAATTGGGGTGTTCCTCTCATAGAAAAGCGTTAACCAGCAACGCACCTCAGGAATCTCCTTTCGGCACCTTGTACTCGCGATCTAATACTTTCGGTCATTACCCAAATTTCATGACCATAGATGAGGGTCGGAACGAACACTGAATTAAAAACTGAGATCTTTGCTTTCACTCCAAGCTCAGCTTTCCTGATGACCGACCAGCGCAGTTCCTTTACTATTGCTCCAGCTTGACCAATTCTACAGGGCAACTCAGTATCACTCCTTCCATCTTTCGTGAAAAAGACCCCGAGATACTTAAAGTTCTCCACCTGTTTTAATAGAACTCCATTTATGTGCAGGGTACACTGCACTGGAGTTCGGGAAACAACCATCACCTCCGATTTGTTCACGTTTACTTTCATCCCAGCATCACCACAGACGGCTGCAAACCTATCCAGTGCTCGTTGAAGTTCCTCTTTGGATGATCCAAGGATGAAAAAATCATCTGCGAAAAGCAGACGGCTCAGCCTGATGCCAGCCAATTCGAAACATTGCTCGCCAAGACTGCGCTTCACCATCCAGTCCATATATGCTATAAAAAGGAGCGGCGACAAAACACAGCCCTGGCGAAGTTCAACGCGCACATCAAAAGGACGGGATTTGACGCCATTAATCCGTACACAGCTTCTGCAGTTTCCATACAAAGACTGGATGGTTCTTAGAAGAGGCCCATTCCCAGGCCTTCTCAAGAATAAATTTCAGAGTAAAAAGCCGGTCGGTTGTGCCTCTGCCAGGCCGAAAACCGCACTGTTCTTCCCGTAGAGAAGAAGGCTTCCCAAATACTTTTCCCGGAAAACTTAAGAGAGGTATGCCCCTGTAGTTGGCGCAATCTCTCCTGTTCCTTTTTTTGAAAATGGGCACTATAACTCCCGTTTGCCAATCGCTAGGTGCCTTCCCGCTATCCCAGGTCACCTTAATGACGCGTGTTGGCCATTTAACACCCTCTTCATTGCCTTGAGCATTTCTGGCTGGATTTCATCAATTCCAGCAAACTTGCCAACTTTTAGCGATTTAATCGCTTTAGTGACTTCGTCTACTGTTGGACTATTCTTCGCCCTTATCTCGTCAGCAGTGGGAATGCCATCTTCAGTGCCCTGTTGGGGGTTGAGCAGCTCCGAAGAGTGCTCTCTCCGTCTGCGCAAGACATCGCTCTCATTTGAACGAAGTGTACCGTCCTTGGATTTAACCCCTTGAACGATATTCAACTTCCTTCCTCTGAGCCGGCGAATGGTCTGCCAAAATATCTTGTTTACAGATCTGTTATCGTGCTCCAACTTCTCGCCGAACTTTTTCCATGACTGTTCCTTGGCTTCCAAGGACTTCCAATCTGGCAGTCAGAAGGAAGTCCTTCGCACCTCTTTGAACCGGGCTCGAGTTGAGTTGAGTTTCTACATTGGATCCACGCAATGTAGGCTATCTTCTTCTCTCTGATGGCTTCTTGAACTCCAGGCGTTTTAAACCAAGCAGTTCTTTTCTCACCACCAGCCACTACCCCAAGCCGCTTCACTCCACAAACATTTCCTGCAGAGGCAATGACTGCAGAGCCGATAAAAACAGCTGCCATTCCTCCTCTACATTCAAAAGGTCAGTTTGAATTTGTTCAAACTTCTCCGAACCATGCTGTGCAATGCGCTCTCTGAAATCAGAGTCAGCATCCTGCAACCTTTCCCACCGTATGCGGGTCACCAGTCTTGGTTTTCACCTGGGTGGCAAAGGAATACTGTCACTGAAAAACAATTTACACAGCACTAAGTGGTGATCAGTTGACAACTCAGCTCCCCTGAAAACTCGAACATCACAAATCATTCTTTGAACACACGATGATAAAACAAAGAAATCAATCAGTGACTTCTGATTTAAACTGTGCTTGTACCATGTGTATTTGTGAATGTTTTTGTGTGGGAAAAAGGTGTTCATGATGGGCAAGCCAAAAGTCCAACAACAACTTCCCTCCGTTCCTGTTTTGATCCGGGTCACCGTGCCTCCCGATCACACTCCTCCAAGTATTGTCGTCCGTACCCACATGTGCATTGAAGTCACCCATCAGGAGAACGAAGTCCATTTCTGCCACTCTGTCCAGGGCAGCATCAATTTCGTTCAAAAACGACTCACACTCTGACTCTCGATTTGGTGCATAAACCTGAACCAGAGCCAAAGTCGATCGTTCCAGCTTAAGCTTTAAGATCAGAATCCTTCCCCCTAACGGAATGACATCGAATACATTTTCTGCCAACCGGGGGCTTGTGAGTATCCCCACACCCGCCTGTGCAGTCATGTGACTTGGGACGCCAGACCAGAAGAGCTTCCACCCATCATCGAAGTCTTTGGTTCCAGAACCCTTCCACTTAGTTGAGCAGATGCCAGTTGCATCGAGCTGATACTTTTTGGCCTCCTCAACCAGTTCAAGTTCCTTCCTCGTTAGCGACGAGACATTCCACGTACCAATTTTGAGTTGGTGCCGTTGTCGATTTGTAGAGTTTAAGCCACCTAAGCCCTCATTTTGCCTTCTTCATGTTCTAAAAAATCATCCTATTGGTTTTAAAATTGTGCTTGGATCAAAGTTCTTTTTTCTAAGTTCTGTCTTTCAAAATAGTTCCGTTTTACAAAAAAAAAAAAAAACACTTTAATAAAGTGACACAGTAAAATACCTGCCTGTCTTGTTTTTTACCTATGCTTTACTCTAAAAAAGTGAAAAGTTTTAGAAAAGAAGCAGAACTAGTAGAATTTTTTGCTTTAGTCAAAATTTTGAAAAGCAGAATTGCGAATCGCTAAATTTTGAAAGCAGTCTCATGACCCACTCCCTAATATTTTGCATCGTATGTGTTGAAAATGCTTTGCTCTTAGCTTTTGAGCCAACTTGAAAGAGCCAAGACTCTTTCGAAGGTATAAAACAATTCACAAAAATCAATTTTGTCCTTTTCAAATCCCATGTTTAAGCTATAAAATGTCCTTTCACTGTCTCTAATCAATAATGAGGTACAATATTTTAGCGTTCTCGTGTTCATGTAACCGTTCAAAAAGACCTTTTGAAACTTCAAATCAATGACAAAGTCAAGTTCAATTTCCAATAAAATGCAGAAAAGGACGAAAATCATCCGCCCAAGTGCAGTTTCATGTTTTACCCTACATTACACATCCTCTTGGATAATCGATCAAACTTAAGTTAAACCCTTTTTCCTAAAATTTCTTCTTTTTGTGGGGCACCAATGCAGAACTATTTTCTTCTATACACGAAAGACGTATAAGTGGTTTCTTTGTTTCATTGAACGTTAAGGTGGTGCATAAGGGGAGAGAGAGAGAGATAATGTCAACTGCCAGATATCCTTGCGTTATGCTCGGCAGGAACACGCAACCCTTTCTACTAGTCGGCCTATTTCCAACGACCAACGCTTGTATTTAGTGAGCATGACATTATGCATGCTTTCTTATCGGGAAGGGGTAAGTCAAGCCAAGCACATTATAAAGCCTTGGCATTGGGAGTATTCAATTTGCCGAAGGCACTATATGGGCATGGGGGCTGCGTCACTGTATATAATATTTAAATATTTCATGTTGAACTCAGTTTTTGCTCCTGCATATTTTATTTGAATGTAATCTGAACATGCAACCCAAGATTGGGTGGAATTAAGTGAAATGTTGTGAAGGAAGTGAAATGAAACAAACGCGGTTTTAACCAGCCTAATTATTATTTACTTTGTATGGTAAAGTGTCCCGTGGTGTTAGGGAAATAACTCTTAGTCATTGGCATTTGGCTTAAGTCATGCTTTTGACACATTAAAAAGCAAATATACTTCTTAAAGCTAAAAATAAAATTTTCTTCGTTGCTAGGGAAGTTATGTTGAGAATTTAGAATTTAGAAAATTTCTTCGTAAAACATTGCAGATTAACTCCCGAAAAATACTAACGTCCTTATCTGCCATAAACACCTCTTCCCTTTGTATTCTCACCGCCAATTTTTTTATCAATTTAGCTGGAATCTACCAGGTTAAAGCCCTCCACTAGTCGAGATCTCCATACTAAGGCAAAAAATCATGCTTTTGATCTGTCCTTCCTTATTCAATTCAGAAAATCATACTATGGCAGCCGAAAAGAGAGCTGTTGCAAGCACTGAACTAAATTTGGTGCCCAACGTGGGGCACCATCTTAAATAATAACGAATGGATTTAAGTTAAGCTCAGAGTTTATGAAAAACATTTTTAAGGAAGGATTTTGTCAAAAGGCATAAAGAAGTTCGTAAAGTTCATCAAACTTTCAAAACTAATAACTTCCGCTATCAAATAACAAGGACACCTTTTGCTGTTAATTAAAAATAAACTTTTCAAAGTTGCCTTATTAGTTACTTTTTCAAAACAAAGTTGCTATGCAGGTTTTTCTCTGTTTGCCCCACAGTTTAACTGTCTGTTGAAACTAATTTCCATATAAAACGCACCCCATCCTCTATAAGAAACACTTACCTTTGCCACATTTGTCAATGTGGTTGGTGACGGGTAACTCCTCGACACACTGGCAGGACTTCTTCTTCGGGTCACATATCGATCCAGGAAATCCACACTCGAGTGTATTGTCGCACTTGTCGCCGAATTTCTTCTTCCCACGGCTGGCATAATCTGCAAATGAAGAAGAAGAACGAAAACTTTTTAGACAAGAAAACGAATTAATCTCCCCCCCCCACCAACCCCAAAAAGTGTGACAAACTTTAGCCACCTAAAAAAGAAGGAAAAAAAAAACCAAATCCAAACCTAATTTATCGGTCGAAGTAATTTACGCCGTTTTCCATTGCGTAGAAAAAGGATTTAGCCGTGGTGTGTGTCCTTCCCGCTTCTATTAAATCACTTTTGTGTGACACTCAACCTGCCAGGCGACTGAATCGATTTTAAACCTCCGAAGCACCTCGCAAAATAAAAAAATCAGAGCCTCCACTCAGAATGATTAATGGAACGCTCAAGTCTTCAGCGTGTGGTTGGATTCACATTAGAGTTCCGAAAGGCGCTCCTCTTCACAACAGGACTCTTCGAGTGAATCTGTTTTTTTTTTTCTTATACCTCTCTTCATTTGCATTTTTATCCCGAGCAAGGAGAAAATTAAAATTGAATTTGCATACACGCGTCCTGATGATGATGAAGGCACAGGGAAAGTGTGTGAAAATATGGAAACTGATTTAATGGAGATTGATGAAATATCCTCACGCTCCGTCATACCTATACATAGGTACACCTCTAGCCACACGATAAAAACTCGCTTCAAGGATACAATGCAATTTTCATTGGGAAGCGGAAACTTTTGCTTGCATTCGTGGGTAAGCCTTTCTTCCTGTTGCGTTTCCGGATGCGCTAACTTTGGAATAAAAAACGAAATAAATTAATTAAAACCCAGGCAACCAGGAAGCCCGTGAAGGATCCGATCTTTTGATTGTAAAAGTTTATAAGACCGGCAGACGTTGTTTAGTCTTAATTGAACGAACTGATTTTTTCTCACAAGTTTTTGTTTTCTGAATACATTAATGAAGCTCAATCAATTATCCTTATTATTGCCTTTCAATCCACAGATGTTTGCATATACTTTCATAGCCCTTCCCTCTTTCGCGAAGGGCAGAAATGGCGAAACAATTTCGAGGGTAAATTAGTTTTTAGGTGATAAAACCCTCCGCCCTCTATTCGGGCGAGGGATAGAATGTTATTGAGAAAATTTAATCTCGCTTCCATGAGGTTGAGCTTATCGAAAGCAGGACTTTCGTTTTTCATTTCGACGATGACACGAAATCGATGAAATACAAAAATGACACTTCATGGGTAAAGAGTGGTTGTTGGTGAGCAAGATGGCGCCTCGAATTGATTGCTTCATTTTGCAGCCAAAGGAAGCAAGGTTGAGATTGTCTTTTTTTGTGCTTCGAAAATAATTTTCGTTTCGTATTGATTTGCGAAAAGGATCCAAGGCTGATGGCCTATTAACAGAAGCGAGGCGTAGTAATTTGGGAAGATGCTTTCACGAGCAAAGTGGCAAAATGAGTTCAATGACTAGACATTCGAGTGTTCGAAATTGGTTTAAGTGTGTTCCTCTGCTGTAATTTCAATCGCATTACATCGTTTCAGAGCGGCATGCTATTTAACTGTTGAAGGAGTTGAAAAGCTTCGGTTAACATTTCGTTTTTGAGAGTACTGAATAGGTTTAAGTTTCTGCAAGTGTTGATTTAAAAACCACATTCTAATTGCCAGGGCTTGGGATTCCTTAGCGGAGAAAAGGGTTAAAAAACTCAAGTGCAGAATTATGCCCTTATTGTCAAATGGGGTATACTTGTTATTGGTCTAAGGAGGGAGGAGTTACGCCAGCCAAGCTATTTCAAAACTATTTACTCTTCAGTTAAGTCGTAGAAAGATTTCGAAAGGTCTGCGACTTTCTTGTATGTATTGCTACAGTGAAATTTTTACTGAATCCTTATTGGCTCAGTTCAGCCTATAAATAAAGGGTCCGCCATCTTACGTTTATTTTTTTTCAACTAGTGCTTATTTCGTGAATGGTAACACTTAGCTCATGTCTGATTTGACAGAAAGTTGGTTTTATCCTTCCGCCGAACGAATATGGTTGTGTATACGCTAGATCAACGCTGGGAAATATTGCGACGATCCCTTGAAAATCATGGTAATGTTGCAGAATGTGTGCGAAAATTGCGTACGGATTTTGGAAGAAGAGAAGCTCCGTATGTTCGTTATCTTGTGAAAAAAGTGAAAGAAACTGGCATCCTCATCGATAAACCAAAGCGTGAAATTCCAAAAACAGGGCGTACACCCGAGAAAATTGCTGCTGGCAATTGTGGCAGAAAGGCGCTACACGCACACTTTCTGCCACAATGAGCAAGGAGTGGAGTGGCCGTAACAGTCAATGGCGATCGTTATAGGGCCATGTTGAACGAATTTTTATTCACAATAATTAAAGAGGAGGATATTGGTAACATTTGGTTTCAACAGGACGGCGCTACGTGCCACACAGCTGAAGCTACACTCGATGTTTTGCGCCTGTTTTTGAAGATCGCATTATCAGCCGCAGAGCTGATGTTGTTTTGGCCACCTCGGAGCTGCGATTTGACACCGTTGGACTATTATTTGTGGGGTGCCGTAAAAGATAAATGTTACGACGACAAGCCAGAGACAATTGACGCTTTAAAGGACAATATTCGTAAAGCTATTGATGAAATGCAGCTGGACACAATCGATAATATGCTTAAAAATAGGACGGATCGTCTAGGCTACTGCAGGGCCAGCCCCTAAAACTCCACCTTTTTAACTAAAAAATCATTTTTTTTAACGCCATGCCCACAAAAGTGGGCGGAGGCACATACTACATATACATGAAAGTTAGAAAATGCTACTATCTACGACTTTTGTCATAAAATTTGTAGGCAAATTTCATATATATTTATTAAAAAACAGTCATTTTAAGCTAAAATCCCTTAAAAAAGTGGGCGTGGTCAATAAAAAGTCCAAATTTTTCTACCTTATTCAAAGACAATTGCATGGCAATGTTACATGCCACAAATGAATGCGCTAGCTCCATTGTTACATACCTAAAATTTGGAAAAAGTATTTTTTGGAATTAAATATGGTCGCACATAAAGGCCTGTAGTGGGCGTGCCTGTGAGCGATTGTAAACGATTGGACTTCCAACCAATCCACCAAATTTCAGCTCTTTACCTTGAAATTTAAGGCCTAAAAGTTGTTTACATACGGACGGACGGACGGACAGATGGACAGACATGGCTTAATCGATTCTCCTGACGGTCCCATTCATATCTCTAAGGGCCAGTTTTTCAGTGCAAGATCCACCGACTTTCCGAGTTAAACTGAGATTTACCCCAGAAATGAGTTTTTCAGTGGACTAAGATCTGGGGTTAGTCTCGGCTTAACTCACCAAATTTGGTGAGTTAATCTCGGATCATCTTTGGAGAACAGTATGAACTTCTTTGAACTTTTTTTTTTGCATGGAATGTCAGCTGATTTGCGCGTTGCTGTGAAAAAGGACATTTGAGAATAACTCGAGCTTCATTTCCTGTGTTTTTCTATGTGAAATAAGAGCTGGAAGAGTCAATAATTTCGAGAGTCGGAGATTTTCACAACTTTGTTGACGGAGTTAACTCTGCACTGAAAAACTGCTCGCTGAGTTAACTCCAGATTCGCTTTGTTACGGGATTTACAGATCTTGGTTTAATCTGGGCTTAATTCAGCACTGAAAAACCGGTCCTAAAAGGTCTTCGGTGTCTACGGTGAGAAAAGTTTGGGCAAGTCGGAAACAATGTCCAAAATTTACTGAAAAAGTCGTTTGGTACCTCCATAAAAAGCTGATTGTTTTCACAGCTATTTTCATAAGCCCAAGTTTGGTGCAATCGTCAAGGTCAACAAGACTTTTGCACAGGATTCTCCCATCATAGTTTCGCCTTTGATCTTCTTAAAAGGAATCTTAGCTCATTTAAATAGAAATAAATAGTCCGTACGAACCGTGTAATTGTCTAAATAATAGTTGTCATCATTAATTCTTCATCTCATTTAGTGCTCGTCATCGTCAACTTACGACCGCAGAGCCAAGTGAATGGCCAAGTCCATTTAATAAACTTTGAAATGAATAAAACATCTTACACAATCTCCTGAAGCTCTTCAAAGTGTATGTATATATATAAAAGAGAACGAGCATATTTATTGGCAAGCAATCAAAGCCCCAGAGAATTTTATCGCATTAAAAGCTGACGTACCTTCGAGGAATAACCATCCCATCAAATCACCACCAGCCACAACGCTCTCCTTTATTTATCAAAACTAGTCCCTAGGGTGATTTATTTTATGGAAATAGCTCGATTATCCTGAGCTAGCGGTAGTATTAGACTGGCCACCACAAGCGTTCAATGAAATCAAATGAGATACTAACACATAAATCGGGAAATCCTTCCTAAATCCTTTGAGACTTGCCTAGCAGTTGTGCGAGTTGGCCTCATTTGGCATTTGGAATAAAAATACCTAGATCCTATAGTCCCTCCAGAACCATAAGTTCACCCAAAAGAAGATTATGCACACGGGCGCATATTTGCATATTCCCCCTCTGACAGGCACAGGACCCTCTAATGAAATGCAAATGCCCGAATTTAGGACCGCAACCGTATATATAGAGCAAAACTCAACCTCAATCTGCTTTTTCAAATGTCATTCTGCTTTGCATTTTCATCGAGCAAAAGTAGATGAAAATTCACACTTAAAACGCCACCAAAAAAGAATACAAAAACGCATATCTACCCCTATGTGAAATAAATGTAAAGTTTCTGTGTGTTATCCAACAACCCTTGAGGTGTCATCTCCTTTAATGCAAAGGAATAAAACGCGCTCTTGAAAAATGCCCCCCGTGTGTGTTGTTGCTTTATACTTGAATTTTTAATTAATCATACTGCGTCGTCCGAGTGTACACGAAGAGCATCACTTCATCTTCTCGAACGTGCTTGCCCGTCATTATGCATATTTTACAACTTTGCATTCCAAGGACATTTCTATTTTATTACACAAGGGGGTTCAGCAAAAAAAAAAAAAACTCGCATTGTAATGCAATGTTCCACACTCAATTGAGCAGAAATAAATTCATTGAACATTAAGAATTGTGACGACTTATGCCCACCATATGACACACCAACTCAACGTGTGCAAGTGAAGAAAACCAGGACGATGTAGACAAACCGTAATGGTGTGCATTCACAATACAACACGCTCTGCACGCTCTCAAAATGTAAAGAAAACTATATTCTCACATAGTTTCTTTTGTGTTAGAGTTTATCGTATTGCATTGGCGACGAATAGAGGGCATCAGCATATACGTGTAATTAAAAATGAAGGACACGAAAAAAGGATCTAAAAATAGTCCAAGTATCCCATTATGAGTAGTTTATATTTAGGCCGCTAGGCTTTTTGTGAACACTGAACGTAGCTTTGAACTATGAGTAAGTGAACGCATCTAAAAGGAGGTGAAGTGGGTGTGGAACGGGGTGGTGGGTGCGACGACGACACTTTTTTAAGTCCTTTTTCATTATTGTATGTGCCTGAACGTGACACTGCTCAAAATGTTGTTTAGTTTTGTATAGTGTCTGTGAAGGCTGACATAAATGAGTATTCTGTCCGGGGGTTATGGTGTGGTGAGTTACTAAACAAGCACTTTACAAGGATAGCGGGCCTCCACGTGGCTATGTGACCTGATGGGATTCGACCAACGCAGCTGGACTTCTTTGAATAGAATTGTGGGCTATTTTGTAGATCTGGGAAATGTGTGGTCAGGTCTATAAATACATGACGAATTATATTTGGCAAAGCAATTAAATTTGACAGATTGCTAGAGTTTATTTGACGAGATATTAATACGGTTCTGTTTAGTAGGAAAAGAGGTCCTGTCGTTTGCCATCCTGCAGTAGGAATAGCCTGACTTCGAGTTTGCGAATTTAACTGCACCTTTAAACATTTCCTACTCTCGTTGCAACAGCGACTTAGCAGTGGCGGTGTGCGACCGCAGGAATGAGGTACAACTTATTCTTGCATCCGCATACTTGCCATACGAAGAGGACAATCCACCATCGACAGCATTATGGGACTTGGAACTCCACGCAAGGAACACCAAGGCTAACCTTGTCATCGCGTTGGATGCCAATGCCCATCCCACTCACTGGGGCAGCAAAGATTTAAACAAGAGGGGTGAGTCTGTTTTAGAATTTGTTTTGACATCCAATCTAAAAATTTGTAACAGGGGTAGTCATCCTACTTTCCACAACAAAATTAGGGAGGAGGTCATTGATCTAACTCTAGCTCACTGTACCGAGAATTTTGAAGTTAATAACTGGATGGTATCCACCAAATGCTCCTTCTCGGACCATTACAGGATAACCTCCAATATTAATTGTAGAATAGATAAAGAATTACCTTTAAGAAACCCTGCTGAGACCGACTGGAGCAAATTCTCCAAACTCGTCACAGGACGATTAGCGCCTTATCAAACAGGCAGCATCTCGAATGTGACACAGTTAGAGGAATCCGTCAACCTTATCACTGAGACACTCTTAGCCTCGTTCAAAAAATCCTGTCCTATAAGTCGGCCCCCCAGAAGAACCCATGCGACATGGTGGACCGCGGAACTTCGACTTCTCAGGACAAAAACAAGGAAACTTTTCAACAGGGCTAAGCTGACCAAGAATGATGCTGATTGGGACACTTATCGCAACAGCTTCAACGAATACAAAGGGAAAACTAGAGCAGCGAAAAGAGCATCATGGACCAACTACTGTACCAACATGGAGACCTCAATGGAAGCGGAAAGATTGCGCAAAATCCTTGCCAAAAATCCAAGCATACCAGGGAACTTATGCAAAGAGGATAACTCTTGGATGGTAAACAACCATGAAACCTTGGAACTTCTGCTCAATACACACTTCCCTGGGTGCAAAGACATAACAAGCGAACAAACACTCGATACAACAGACTGCCACCCTTCATTATCCAACGAAGAACAGGCCGTTATCGCTGAGGGTATTCGCAAGGATAAACTAACCTGGGCAATAAAATCCTTCCAACCCCTCAAATCAGCGGGACCGGATGGTATAATACCTGCCATGGTTCAGAAAATGAGTGATGCACTCATTCCTTGGCTCAAGGACATCTTCATAGGGTGTATAACTCTAAGACATATTCCAAAGAACTGGCAAGATGTGCGTGTGGTCTTTATTCCGAAAGCGATTTCCTAAATGGGACCAATCTTAAACTCTCCCTGGAAGCCAAATATCTTAACGTTTTGTTTGACTCCAAACTAAACTGGAATAGGAACACGGAGAAGAGAATGAAGAAAGGTCTCATTGCTCTTTACACATGTAAACAAGCCATTGGGAAAAAGTGGGGTCTTCAACCCAAAATAACATACTGGCTTTATACAGCGGTTGTTAGACCTATTCTTACCTATGGATCACTGGTAGGTGGGAGGCGTGTAAAACGAAATCTTACCTCAATAATCTGAAGAAGGTACAAAGATTAGCTTGCTTAGGTATCACAGGTGCATTAAGATCCACGCCTCAAACAGGTCTGGAAACAATGCTGCACCTCCAACCTCTGGAGCTTTTCACAAGAAATGTGGCGGCAAAGGCAGCTCTCAGACTAAGAGAGAACAACCTCTGGAAATCACGATGTCTAGGGCACTCGAACATTCTGAACATCTTAAATCAAAATGGGTCTGTAACCCGTACGGATTATAAGAAACCTCAATTTGACTTCGACAGAAGATTCAAAGCCATTATACCAAGTAGGCAGGATTGGTTCGAGACTAAAGTCGACATCAAACGTATAGCTATCTATACTGATGGTTCGAAAACAGAGAATAGAACAGGTTCTGGAGTCTTCTCGGAAACACTGCAAATCAACCAGTCATATCGACTAAATGACTACTGCAGTGTTTTTCAAGCTTAGATTTATGCGGTGAAGAAAGCTGCGCAGACAATTCAATCTATGGATCTTCCAGCAACTCAAGAAATCACCATATGTGTTGATAGTCAAGCAGCACTTAAAGCCCTGGACTCCAACCTCGTATACTCTAAGTGTGTCAAGGACTGCCTCATGGCATTAAAGGATATAAGCTTCCACACAGTTCCACTCTGCTGGGTTCCTGGGCACGTTGGCGTGGCCGGAAATGAATTGGCGGACAAACTGGCAAGGAAAGGTTCTGATATGGACATAACGATGGCTGACCGACGGGTTAATCTCCCTTTCAACACAGCCAAAAGTCTTAGAGATCAATACACGATCAAACTAGCCGGTGAACGTTGGCAACAGTCTAAAGATTGTATCATAACTCACAGCTTATGGCCAGTACTCGACTCGAAAAAGAACAACGACCCTTCTATCTCTCAGTAGAAATTTCATAAGAACACTCGTTGGTGTAGTCACGGGACACTGCACCATTGGTGTCATGGCTACACGAATGGGAATCTTTGCCAACGACTTCTGCAGAAGCTGTAGGGATGAAGAAGAAATAGAGTCTATAGAACACTGTCTCTGCCACTACCTAACCTAACCTAACCTACTCTCGTTGTATATCAGACAAAAGCTCTTCTATTTTAAACTCAGTTTCTAGTTTTTGACCACAATATTGTAGTTTTGTTGGTACTTTGGGGCAAATGTCAGAGTGACGCTACTCATATCAGTGTGCTGGCAACGATACAATAATTGTGGCAACAATACACAACTCTGTTGCAGTATATATTTAGAAGTTGGATTTCAGAAATAAATGTGTGTGTAACCGCTACAGCATTGATTTTATTCAAGTCGCTGCACGACTACACGATGCACTGCAACACAACACAAAAGTATGTACAGAGTGTAAACCAGAAGAGACAGTGCACTGCCCTGCGTTATCCTTTGACACACAAGTACGGTTCTACTAACTTTATGATTTCAGTGGTTTTGTCATTTGAAATTCTGTTTCTAAGCTTTGTTTTTAACATAATCAAACTTACCCTAGCTATTCCCTAGACTCTATTACCGGCAGGAGTATGATTAGTTAATGAGGACTGGAAGCCAGCGTTTCATAAAGCAGGTAGTCTCAGGGTCGTCGTCATAGAAATTCAGCAAGGAACTTTGCAAGCAATGAACCCTTACGGTGTAGTGAGGGATGGCATGCCGCGGGCTTCTTAAAGCTGGGAACTGGGTTAGTCCCTTTATATAGCCGAGGTTAATAGAAGAAGTATCAGACATCGCATGAAAGAGTTTTGAAGGGCGATCAAGTACTTCAAGAAGAAAAAGGCATTTGGAGTTTTGTAAAAAGCATGGGAAACATCAGAATTAGATGGCTGGCAAACCTCATCTGCAGCCTAAGGAAAGCTACATTCTCCCTTTTTACATAAAATAGACTGATGCCCTGAGCTGCGACAAAAATTGTCTTTAAAGCTGATGAAGATCGTCAAGAGGATGTAAGATATTGGATGGCTAAAAATAGTAAGGCAAACAAGGACCAGTGCAAAATATTGGAAAAATATCAGGATTCCTAAAAAAAAGTATGCTTAAAAGGGCTGGTCGGCTTTTGAGGAGCTTTCGAAAGACAGTCACGAGATTTAATATAAGTGGCGCTAAGAAAAGGCGGAGTTGAAGACGACTACGTACGGATAGTAGCCGTAATTATTTAGGGAAAGTAGACGTTTTGCTTCGAAAAAAATGGATTTTGCGGTAAAGATGGATATTTTCATTCTTTAGAGAATGTCAAAAATACCCTAATGCCGGGTGTCAATTTTCACTGGGTTTAACTGTGTGTCAAACGTCACAGAAAAAAGTTTTTCTCGAATTTCACGACAAAGAGTCCAATCTCAAAAACCGCTGCTCTCACGAAAAGTCGTCATTTAATCAGTTGTGTAGGAAATTTTTAGAGCTATTTTTAAGTCCAAACCGTGGTCAATCCCGGCAAAAGTGATCAAACTTCGCGGTATAATATAAGAAAATACATGGTGCAAAGTGCGATTTGGGAACAGATCCTAGGTGGGAGAGGCTTATAACGCAGCACTTATGGTTGTAATGAGTCTTCATACTGATATAAGCCGTTTCTTCCTTTATTTCCTTACTTATGAGTCGTTAAATTTAAAGCTTCTACTCAATCAAAAAAATTTTGTTTTTTTGGCTCGGGTGTTTTAAAATGTTTAAACAAACAATTAAAACAAAAGTAAAATTTTCAAAAAAGTGTTTAGAATTTTTTGCGATATCTTTATGCTTGATGGTCGTATTGACTCTGCTAGGAAAACATCTTTTTATACTCCATCCTCCATCCCATAGGTTAGGAGGTATATTAACAATGGTGAAATAATAATGGTAGAACCCCAAGACCTTAAGGGCATATGATCGAGACCGAATTCTGAATCGAATAAGCCATATCTGTCCACCCGTCCACCCGTCCACCCGTCTCTATGTAACATGTTTTAAGGCCTTAAGTTTTGAGGTAGGGTATTGAAATTTCGTACGTAAGCTTTACGTCATGCGAGGCAGTACAAGTGTTAAATTTTTTGAAATCCGCCCAGAGACACGCCCACAATCGGTCTAAATGTGAAACTACCTCTAGAGCTTTCAAAACTGTAAGACGTCCTAAAAGGCTGAAATTTGATATTTAGCATCTCCTAATGAATGTAAGATACAAAACAGAAAAATTTAATTGGTAAACCTCCTCCAGAGGGCGTGGCATCTATTTTTAACATTTTCAAATGCATTTTACTCAATATTTTTGGTACAAATTGAAAAAATGTAGCTGAATATTTTATGTAGAAAACACTTAGTTCTTCATTTTGTTTATACAAGACTTTGGGCCACGCCCACATTTGGAGGCACGATTGTAGAAAAACCTAAAATTTTCCAGAAAAACGTAATTTCGACTGGCCTTAAGCCTAATTTAGGAAAGCGTGCAACAAAAAAATTAGCACGTTAGGTAAATGAGACCTTATATCAGATCTCGTATATGCAAAGTTTTAAGCCACGCCCACTTTTAGGGGTCGATTTTACAAAATATTGAATTTAAACCAAAAAAAATGCATTTTTACGTACATTTAAGTGTTGATATTGATAGTTTGTAATAAGGGGCGATCGAACCACGCCCCTTTTCGAATTTTACACTACTTAAAAAAAAGACCGTCAAGTATGAAGACATACGCGGAGCGGTCCGTCGGATTTCGTTGAAGGTTATAGTCATCTATATTGCGCAGTTTGTGTAACATTCTAGTTATTCATTAAAATTATTTCTGAATATATTTTACAGTTTGTAATATACTTTTTTCGTAGTGTTTCTGTTGGATTCCGTACTGTTTCCTACTGTTATTATATTGAGTGATTTTATATTGGGTTGCGACACTCTAGAAAAAGGCTGGCAGAAAGCTTTACCGTTACGAAAAGAGACGGAAGGACATACCCTCTGTTGGCCTCTTTTAGGATTTTTATAATTTTAAACCCATAAAACAGCAATTACTATTATTTTTAATTACTGTTTGACTTTTTGATCAATTTTACAACCACCTGTGCTAGCATTTGCCACTTTTCTCAAATTCTGCGGACATTTCTGAGAAAACGGTAAAAATATGCTGTTTTTTATTTCGCTTGTTTGAATGGGCTTAAAAACTTGGGGTCGAAAACGGCAATTTTGAAACGTTTTTGATGCAGTTCCTTGCCTTTTAAACATTACATACTTCAGCCAAATTTAAACAAGGTGGTCATAGCCGTTAAGGAACTAGAAATCTTTAAAAAATAGTTTTCGAAAATGTTTTCACGTTTTTCAGTTAAATCTTCGAAGTTTTTGAATATTCGAAGTCTGGTATAGTTTTGTATAAAATTTAAGAAGATGGAATATGCCCAGTGTTAATTTAAAAATTATACTTTATACCGTTTGTGAGATAGAGGGGGAGACATGCGTTCTTTTGACCTTTTTATAATTTTTTAAATTTCAAATCCATAAAACAAATAATTTGAAGTTTTTTCCAGTTCCCGTTAGACTTTTTTCCAACAGCAGAACCAGCAGCACTAGCCTTGGATGTTTTTTTTTTAATTCTATGGCCAACGGTTTATGCGCAAACGGTAAAACAAGCTCCTTTTTTATTTCGTTTTTTAAATAGGCTTCTAAAAACTTAGGTTAAGAACGGCAATTTAAAAAAATTTTAACGCAGCCTTCCTTCTTTTTGTAAGCTTTTTGCTTTAACCGAATCTGAAAAAGATCGCTTATGCTGTTAAGCTACTAGTAGACTTAAAAAAATTGTTTTTGAAAATGCTTTTATGTTTTTCAGTTAAATCTCAAAAGATTTTGAAATTTCGAAATCCGCTATAATTTTCATTAAAATTTTGAATTATTTCTGATACGTGTGATTTTTTTCATAGAATTCCACCAAACAGCACCGGTGATAAGGGGGGGGGGGGGGTCACACGTTTTTTCATGCATTTTTGCGATTTTGTTTTTGAAAAACATGACCTAAGCACTTGGTTTACTTTGAGTTTACTTTATTCGTGTGTTCAATATTGATTTTGAGCGATAAGCCGTTCAAAAGTTATGGCCTCCAACACTTTGAAAAACGTCATGCATTTTCGACTCTTCATTTCTCAAAAACGTTTTGATATTTTCAAAAAGTTTTATTTTTTAATTAAAGCTTAGTATTTCTTAAATCCAAGTTTCGTTTTTCTAGTTCTTGCCTACTAAACTTCTTGAAAAAAACACTTAAAAACATTAAGTCCATTTTCACATGAAATTTCAAACTGTAATTAAACCGTTATTTGTGCTTAAAAGAAATTGATCTCGTTGGATTCTCTGACTTTTTCCGCAGTTTATACGCACACCAAATTTTGTCTTTCTACTACTTACCGTTCAGAAGTTATAAAGCGATTGGATGGATGGACAACGTAGCGATACCATAAGAGGTCCTTTTTCCATTTTTGGACGGACCGCTAAAAATGTCAAAAAATAACAATACCATCAGCATTTTACGATGTTTGATAGGATCGGGTATTCAACGGTCCGTTTTACGGGCTGCAAATTCTGCGTATACACTGCTGTACTTACTCAGTGGGGTTTTTTGCATTTCTTTGGTTTTGGCTTTTAACATCAGTAAGAATGGCTTGAGTAGGCTTTTTCTTGGATTCTATGCCCTTTTCATCGTTTACCGGAAAAAAACATGATTGTAATAGGATTTTGAACAAATCCTATAAGAAAAATGAACAAAACACATTTTCCTTCAACAAATAGTAAGACCCAGCTATCACGTTTTCCAAGGCAACATTAGATCATCTCATCACAAGTTGATGTCCCTTTTTACTCGGTGGAACCCCTTCGGAGCCCTTTTATTCAGCAAGGGTCAGTGCATTCATGAATAAATTTTTTACAGCGAATGCACAATTCGTATGCAATGCAACGCTACTTGATATTCTGCTGACGTACGATTGCACATTGGGGCAAGGATTTCTTCTTTAACAGCATGCATACAACAATCAAGGAACATGCTGCCCGAAGCGTGACGCTCACTAAAGCGACAAGAAAATAATTGAATCCTTACAAAAGGAGCCCGCAAACGAAAATAATTAATTATACATTTTTATCACAGCACAGGTTCGGATTCCACCTCTTCCATTGCAGGACTATCTATAAAGGATTAACCTGGAAGGGAGACTTTATTATTTATCTTTAACTGCAGCTCGCTGTTGGGATTTATTCACACAAAAGAGATGACACAAGCGTTTTCATCATTTCAGAGAATATTAAAAAAAAGATGTCGTTACAGGGACCGGAAGTATGTCAATTGCTTTAAAGTCGCTTTACAATTTATCCCCATCAGGAAGAGAGTTGTGATCCCTCGTGTGTACCATGGTGGAAGCACCTCACGCCCGAAGGTCGTGAATGCCAATTTTGTGCCCGACAGCGTCGGTTTTATTACAAAACACACCGGGGCCCGGGAACGTGAAGGGATCAAAATTAAATGGTTTGAACTTTCAAACGTACCACCATCATCGCACTAGCTAACTGCTTCATGCCGGAATGTGATGCATGATGACGATGGCAAGAGAGAGGAAGAGGCGCGGTTTTCAAAAGACCATAATTGGAATTTCCAAGTACTTCAGCTGGGGGGGGGGGGGGGAGAATGTGGGTGGGGCCTATAATGGTGGTGATGTTTTTTTTTTCATTTCGTGGTTAGGGCACCAGAATATTTCGGCGACGTATATCTGCCTCACGGAATTCATTAAAAATTGAATCCTCGTATTGTTCGCTACCTGAATGACACGTCGCCCTAATGTGCATTTAGCTGAAGTGGATCTGGCCTGTTGGCTGGCTTGAAGGATCAACATTTACTCGGGTGGGTTATTTCTTGATTTCCTCATTCCTATCATTGTAGCTGATAGCAGTCAGGGTATGGAAAGTTGGGATGACTTAATAAACTATAACGAGGAGGAAGGCAGGCAGAGGCATTTCTTTTTCTGATGAAATTGTTGGTTGGGAGGAATGAATCCTGCAGCAGAGAATGAAGAGAATTTTAAAATAATTTGCCTGCTGCCCTAGAATTGAAGATAAATAGCACAAATTTGCATGAGGCTGGTAGGTTTGGGAAGCCATCTTTTTTGGTGTCTTTTTCTTTGAGTATTTTTGTTTCTCTGGAAATCATAGTGAAATACATTTTTTTTCTTTCGACCTTGGCATGATTTGCAGAGGTTCTGCAATTGTTTCTTTTATGTTACTTTGGTTGTTTCTTGTTTGTGGTTCACCTGTCTAACGTGCTCCCTTATTTTGGTTCTTCCTTGTAGTGTGCTATGTGAGGAATATAAATAAATTCTTTTGATGAGTTCACCTGTTTACGTATTCTTTTAGGAAGGCTTGCACAAGATAAAGAGATTTTTGTAAGATTCTGTAGCACGTCACGGAAGGAATTTTTGACTTTCGTATGACGTTTTCTTTTCGATGCTTGACACGCCCCAAATAAGAAAAAGTACCCCAAATAAGAAAAGTAACTTATTTATAAACTAAACTAATTAACTTTCCAGGAGCTCATTCTTCCAAAAAAAACAGGACTAAGTAATACCAATGCAGCGGCACGATAAAAACGTGCCTGGGATAAGTTTAGGTTTTCAAATGCGCCAGGTCCGGAAAAAAAACTATAGACTCCAGCTTGACCATGGGTCTCTGGTGCTCCCGAATCCACCATGCACTCATTCTCCAAAGATGTCAAAACTAGTGGTGGCCACGCAAAGGCACTATTAGAAACGTTTTTGAACTAAATTAAGGTTTTGAGCCACCACAAAAATGGGCCTTGACTTGATAATGGATAATGATTGCTTTAAAAAAAACGTTTATGTGAAAATTTGTGGCCTAACACATAAGACATCAGCGGCACAGAATGCAGACTATCGAGAAAAGCTAAGAAAAAGTTAAGTCCAAGTTCGAGGATATCAAAGACCTTAGTGATTTAACGAGTCAGAAAGTTCTAAAGAACCTAAACTCCACCGGTTCTTCGGAATAGCAAAGGAAACCAGCAGAATAAAGCAGAATTTTAAAAGCCATCATTTGAGGAAATATCATCATTAAAAATTCAGTTCACAGCTGTGTAATACTTAACTACGAAAGCCACACCTGAAACACTGTGCTAGAGTGCTGTTAATACCGAAAAGGCAAACACGGCCACAATCCGCAAAGGACTTTCGGCCAGTAAGTCTTAACCACTTCGTTCTTCAAGCTCTAGGGCGTTTCCTAGACATCCAAATGAGAAGTTTTTTTTAGGAGAAGCATGTCAATTTCCAAATCACAGCATCTTGACCTCAGTGCAGTGGCAGACCAGAGGAAAAGACTCTCGACGAGGTAGTATAGAGAATTGAACAGTCAATTTACTACTAAGAATACACCCAAGCCTTTATATAAGTAATTGAGGGAGCTTTCAACAACGAACATAGAACTGTAAAAATAAACTAAGTGACACTTGCAGCTTGGTTTAAGAAGAGCCATCGCCTTTCCCTACTCAACCACCCATGATGTGCGTTACAGGTGTTCTTACATACATGGATGCTCGAACCTACAGTTTTTTTTGCCGAATACTATTGAATAAAGAGTTTTCTTATGACATTGACATTAATAGATTTTTCGGACCCTCGCTAAGGTGGGTCCGTAAAAAACTCTTATTGGTCCGTTTGGGATTCAAACCCGGGATCTTGTGCACAGTAGTCCGACACACTAAGCACTGCACAACGAGCGGCGGCGCCCACAACGTACATATATACATACTGACTCGTTTCTTGGATCTCTATGCTGTGTAAATAGTAAGTACAGAGTAGTTTAGTGGTCTAAAGATGGTCAATTTGCTTAGAACAAGAAATTTTCTGGAAAAAGGTGGTTCAAAGGGTCGAAGCGTATGTAGAGCGCAAAGACATGTCCGCCCGTCGATCCTTCTATATATGTGAAGGTTCAAGGTCTTTTGCATCAAGTTAGAGCGCTAAAAATTAATGCACAACTTGGTTCTTCTGTTGCATAGACATCATAGACGGCCACGCCCTCTGCTGGTTTCAATGTGAGGCAACCAAAGTGCCTTTGGTCACGCCTCTAGAGACTAGGCGTCAAAACTCAAATTTTGGTGCAGAGCAATATTTGCCAAAAAGTCTTTATTAAGGCAAAAACTGATCCGCCCACTCTATTGACCATGCCCACTTTTAACATGTTAGATCTTGAAAAACCAGGTTCCTTAGAAAATTAACTTCCAATTGAAAAAAAAATTTATATAACAACAAATATTAAATACTAGTAAAGAAGCCTGTCGTACGACAGGAACAACGCAGCACACATCAAATAAAACAAACAATAAAAATTGCCCTAGCCACATAGCACTTTAATGTAGGGGAACTTTTAACTTTTTACTCTTTATTTTTACGTTTTTACTTTTTACTTTTAACTTAAAATGATATGCTTCTCCTTTACGAAAGAAGCTCCATTATCCAGGGATCCTTTATAAAGGCGATACTACCATATTAGGAACTCCAATGAACCCAACGAATTCAGGAGGAAGTGTGCAGGATCTGCTGGGATCCTTTATAAAGGGGAAGCATATCATTTTTCGGGGTACTACCAGGCCAGGAACTCCATTGAACCCAAGTAATACTGTAATGAGCACATAGAATTCTAGAGGAAGTGGGCAAGAGCTGGAAGGATCCTTTAAAAATTTTTTTCGGTACTAACAGGTAAGGAACAACAATGAACCCAAGGAATACTGCAATGAACCCAAGAAATACTTCAATGAGTCCAAAGAATTCTGAGGGAAGTGGGCAGGAGCTGCAGGAATCCTTCATAAAGGTGAAGCAGTCAATTTTCCGGTACTAACAGGTTAGGAACACCAATGAACCCAAGGAATACTCCAATGAGCCCATGGAATTCTGGGCTATAAAGGGGAAGCTTATCATTTTTTGGTACTACCAGGCGAGGAACTCCAATGAACCCAAGTAATACTGCAATGAGCCCAAAGAATTCCGGAGGATGTGGGCAAGAGCCCTAAGGATCCTTTATAAAGGGGAAGCGTATCATTTTTCGGTACTACCAGGCCAGGAACTTCAATGAACCCAAGTAATGAGCCCAAAGAATTGTGGAAAAGTGGGCAGGAGCTGGAGGAATTCTTTATAGAGCTGAACCAGTCAATTTCCCAGTACTAACAGGTTAGGAACATTAATAAACTCAAGAAATACTTCAATGAGCCTTGAGTGGGCAGGAGCTGAAGGGTTCCTTTATAAAGGGGAAGCATATCATTTTTCGGTTCTACCCGGCCAGGAACTCCAATTAAATCCAAGGAATACTCCATGAGCCCAAGGTATTCTGAAAGAAGTGGGCAGGAGCTGGAGGAATCTTTAATTCTCGAGGAAGTTGGCAAGAGTTGGAGTAATGTTTTAACGGTGAAGCATTTTGTTTATCGGTGAACATGTAAGAAACTCTAATAAACCCAAGAAAATAAAAACATTGCAAAATTTATTTAAAAAAAAAAATCCCTCTGCCCCCCTCGACGCGATTTGAGCTTCGAGCCAACAAAACGCGAGCCAAACACTCTCCCAGTGAGCTATCGAGTCACACCACTTGGACTTGTCATTTGGCGACTGCTTTATTATATAGGGGATATTACTATTTGCTAAGCTTGCTTTATACAAAATTTTGAACTCCGTCCACTTTTAAGAGCCGTTTTTAGGAAGAAACAGTTTTTTTCTTTTAGAAATAATTTTTGCTTTTTAAGCTTTTTCTCATGATTCTGAAGAAATAACAATTAATTGATTTATATTTTTAGACCACGCCCATTTGTGGAAGCGTAACCAATACAAATAATTGAAT
Organism: Neoascia interrupta; assembly: GCA_947623515.1. Classification (NCBI taxonomy): domain Eukaryota; kingdom Metazoa; phylum Arthropoda; class Insecta; order Diptera; family Syrphidae; genus Neoascia; species Neoascia interrupta. The sequence continues at coordinate 18,057,700 of OX392464.1, forward strand.
ATATAAATTCGGGGCAAAAGGCCCGAGTTCTAGGTTTGGTCTTACCCGGTAAATAGCGTTAAAGACGTCTGTCTCTTGCACATACTCACTTGTTGAATATAACTGTATTTACGTCTTCAGCTTAGGAAAAATAAACTTGCATTCATAATTGAAGTCGTGATTGAAGCAATCATTTCAGCAATCAAATTGTTGAAGTCGAATGAATGAAAAATTTTTGACTGTTCTGCAAAAGTGTGGTAGTCTTTTAGTTAAGTCACATGACTTCGATTCACTAAAGTCATTTGAAGTAAGTGAATACATTCAATTTTTTGAATTCGCTTGAATAACTTAAAGCAGAGCAGTCAAAAAGATTTCTTTCATTCGACCTCAACACTTTGATTGCTGAAAATAATTGCTTTAATCATGACTTCAAATTGAATGCTGATATAATTTTCCATTGTCATGATTGAAGCAGTAACCAAATTGCTGAAGGAAAATGAATCAAAAATTTTTGACTACTCAGTGCCATCACTTACACTCACTTAATGCATTCAATCCATTGAAGTCATTTAAGAGTCATTGAATGCATTCAATTTAGCTTAGGAAAAATAAACTTGCATTCATAATTGAAGTCATGATTGTAGAAATCATTTTATTAATCAAATTGTGCATATCAAATGAACAAAATTCCTTTTACTGCTCTGAATGAACTGAATGCTTATTAATTTTCTCTAAGTTGTTGTCATTGTTATTGTCTGATATTTTGCAAAAAGTGGCAGCTCTGCATTATACTGGAGTACTGAACCATTCTGTTTTAAGTGTAATAATCAGCATAGTATATTTTGTCAATCGGGTATGTAAACATTGAGAACCGATGAGAAGGATTATAATTTTGTGTCAGCTTAGTCTGATATAATGAAACTTGGCAACAAGTCTTACGGAGGCATATCCTTTTTCTCCAATTCATAAAGTCTTGCAGTTTAATCAGCCTACACGCCATAATAAAAAGAAAACGCCTTAAGCAAAACTCCTAGAAACATTGGTCACCCTTTAAAACTTTACATCTTTCCGGTCGCCCTTAGTAAGCTTCTCAAAGTTACAAAAAGTTTTCACATGTTTGGTTGTGGTTTCCTTTGGCAAATTGCCCAATTTCAAACTCGTCCTTAACGCTTCTTAAGATTCATATCAAGTAAATGCTTAAAAGAGTTCACCAGAACACGTGGGCGAAAAATTGAAAAGGGATGAGGAACTCAATTTTTTTTTTGTCTTGTAATAGAAGTCTTTAATCTCTCATGACATATTTCCTTACACGGCCTTTGTAGTACAAAGCGAATACAGCTCGTTGGAAAATGTATTCCAAGTCCTTTTTGTTGATTTTTTTTTGTTCTAAAATACAGCCCCTTGAGCGATTAGGCAAAACTCACTCTGAGTTGATCCATAAATTCCTTTCGTTTAATGCTTTACTTGAAAAAACCCTTCTTACGAGCCATGATTATGGGGTTAATGCGCCGGCAAATAGGCTTTCGTTATTATTTTCGTAAATATTTGAAATTATAGACGTTATGAAAATGTAATCTTTTCGAATGGCAGCTGTGTGCGTTGTGTATACATAATTTCCTATCGAAGGAGTAAGCAAAAAAGAAAATTAAATATTCCTAAGTGGACTGGAGGTTCATGGAATAAGCTTAAAGTTGGAGAAGCAGAAAACCAATATTTTTAGGCCTTTTAAAGACTGCTTTAAAAATATTTCAAGCGGAAGGAATAAATATTTATTCAAAGTATAATGAAGGATATAGTCTCGTCGTTTGAAGAATACCTTGACTTGAATCTGGTAAAAGTTTAATTATACTAAACATAACGCCGCCGTCTAGTTCTTTTTTTTTCTTTATTAAGTGCCACTTAATGTCCTGCTGTAACTAGTGTGCAAACAAAGTCCCTTTGATCTTGGATCGTAATTACTTCTAGGGCTTACCGAAGCGGATGTCAGACATAACAAATTTGAACTCATTACTTTCTATGATCTTTTGACGATGCGCAAACTTTATGACTTTCTAAGTCCCTCACTTAACCTCTCATGGAAATGTCTGTGCACCTTGGATACGCCTTCCTCTCCACACCAACGCCGCCGCCATACCAATTGTCCTTAATATCAGGCATTCCCGTGCTCGATTCTCCTCATTTGATATTCATTGAAATACACACACACACACATTTGCCCCACATAATTTCCATATTTGCAGCAACTGCCGTAAAAAAAGGACTTTTTTCCTACTACCCCCATTATAATGGCGGCTTACTCAAGCAAATTAGCACCCAACTCACGTGGGTGTAATTTAGAAACTGCCAGGCACTCGGCATAGCATACAACCATCCTACAATTTCTGCAAATGCACTCACCAAATTCCGGAGTCACCGTCTCTGGTCCCATGCTGAAGGTATTAACGAAAAAGCCATTATCCTCGTCGCATATGACATGACTCGGCAGCAGCATAAGAACATAGACCAGGCATAGAACGAGCGTTGAAAAGCTACTTAGGCCCACCACTAATGATGGTGCGGCACGCACTAGGCGGCGCTGGTGTTTGGCACCCTCGTCCGTGGATAGTGCCGCTGAGGCTGTGTCACCACCGCCTCCATCGCTTCCTGCAGTTTCCTTGCTGATTGCGGCCATTTTGACTGGTGTTCCAATGTGCTGCTCGGCGTGATGGTTATTGGTAGAAACGTCGGGTTCCTCGGTAGGAGGATAATATCCTGTCGCGCGCTTAAAATTATTATTTGCTGCTACTACGGCTGTAAGTGTTGTGGTGTATTTGTTGTTGATTCGATCACTAGCAATTGTAGTGTTGTTGTTGCTGTTGTTGTTGTGTTTGCTGATTGGTTTCGGTTGTTGCGGTCGCTTATCACGATAGTTTTTAGCACCAATGGAGCGTCCAATGTATGGAGCTCCGTGGGGCTTTAAAGCCCCATTTAATCTCATATTATGTCCTCGCGGTCCTCATCCATTCTGGTGGCGCGTTGCGGTGTTTGCTTTTATCGGTGTCGTCGTCGTCGTCGTCTTCGTTATTGGACAAAATGTTGCTACTCTGTAAATAGAATTAGACAAAAAATTTAATTATGAAAAAATCATTTTTATGCAAAAACTAATAAAAAAAAGAAGCGAAAAACGTAGAGGAGCAGTCAAAAGGTCACTGCACAACAAGAATTGCTAATTATGTGAGCCAAATGGTTACGGGGCAAAGGATACTTCAAGTTTGCTTGTGTAACAATAGAGTATTTCTTCGAGGATGGAGCCCAGATTGAATGACAAGGCGCAAGACAAAGACGGGGGTGACACGAAGAACAGAACGAAAGTAGGTTGGAAATTGAAGAAGGATATTCATTAGCAGAAGTATTGTTTTATGCCGCAGGCGGAAAAGGCGAAGAACCGAGGTGAAGCAATGCTCACTATGTAAAAAGGTTACAGTCGTGAGGGTGAGGGTGTAATGGTGCGGGATACGCAACGCAACACATGCCATCGTCGTCGTCATGGTCTTACAGGTTAAGTCATGCTAATGATCCTTGTTGAATTTAGTCCTTGGCATCGCATAAGAATGGAGTATATATAAGCTTGAATGTTGGATTAGGGTGACGGTGATAGTGAGACGATATTAATGGTACAGCATTGTTCCTGGGGTGGGTGGAGCTCGTTTTCCCTATGCCTTGTGAATGTTTCTAAATAAAAGATTTCCTTAGACTAAGCACTCGTTTGTGAGCTAAGGACAGGAGCAAGCTCTAAATGGCTTAGGATCCTTGAAAAGGAAGGAAAATGTCGACTTTTATCGTGACCGTGGAACATGGCTTAACAGGAAAAAAAATTTCAGTTCATTTGACTACTATACTTAAACGGTATGGTCTTGCTTATTAATTGTTGCTTTTGTTTATTGTTAATAAGAAATGAAGCAGCAAATAGAATTTATTTATTAAACAGAGGATAATGATCCCATCTTGGCAACAATGAATATAGTTTGTCAAGGACAAAGATGCTAAAACGTTGCTCGCGAAAGGAAATGAAAGGGGACCCATTGTGTTTTTTTTTTTGCTTCACCTAAAATAATTTTACACCAACGCTGAAAAAGTATGACTTTTTCTATAAAAGTAATATTAATAATTTAACTCAAAGCTAAGATTTCCCTTTTGACTAGTTTTACTTAGTACAAACTGCCAGAGAAATGAATAAAGCTGTGATATGATAGCATGGAGTCAACCTAATAAATTCACTGCAAATCGATTTTTGGATGAATCTTTTCTTGGAATGCTTTGAAAAAGTAAAGGTTACCTAACTTAAATACTTTTATAGTTTTCTGTATTTTAAAAATACCTATGCAAGGTTAAAACACAAAATATTTAGGCAAATATCGGTTCGAATATTGAAGTGTAAAGGCTGTTTTTGTTATTGTAATGAGCGAGAAACACATATTGTCCTAGGCGATTTTAATGCCAAGCTAGGAAGGGAAGGCATCTTTGGTCGTACTATCGGAAAGCATAGCCTGCACGACACGACCTCCGATAACGGATTCAGGCTGATCGACTTTGCTGCGGGGCGACACGTTGTGGTAGCTAGTACACAGTTCCCGCATCTCAATATCCACAAAGGGACATGGAGATCTCCCGATCAATCAACCGTCAACCAGATTGACCATATTGCGATCGACGCAAGGCACTCCTCCAGTATCATGGATGTCCGAACTTTCCGAGGGGCCAACATTGACTCGGATCACTACCTTGTTGTAGCCAAGGTACGGCTGCGGATATCCCGACCAGCGCCAAGTAATGGAAATACTGTGAGGAAGTTTGACGTCGGCCGACTACAATCGCAAGAGATCGCCAGGTCCTTCTCCAACCGAGTCTCTCAAAACCTTCTACGAAGTCCTATGCAACCAGCATCAAGTATTGACAGCCAGTGGCAACATTGCCAAAATGCCATCAGAGACGCCGCCTCTGAAGTGCTGGGTTTCACACGGCCACCACAACGAAACCCCTGGTTTGACGATGAATGAAGGCAAGAACATGCAGCTAAACAGGAAGCATGCACAGAAGGACTTGAGCTGCTCGCGAGCTCTACGAGCAGAGGAAGAAAGAGGAGCACCGGTTTCTCCGAAGGAAAAAGAGAGAGCACGAGAAGCGCGCGGTTGAAGAGATAGGATGTTACAACAGGAATGAGGTTAGAAAGTATTACCAAAGGATCAAAAGGTCCTGCCAAGGGTATAAACTTCGAACTGAAGCCTGTAAGGACCATCAAGGGAACATCGTTGTAGAATCGCAGTCGGTGCTGAGGATTTGGAAAGACCACTTCTGCAGACTGTATAACGGCGAGGACGAACCAAGTACCGCTGTCAGGCAGAACGCACCACACAACCCGGGCGAAGACGTTACCGACGAAGCATACGAACGATACCGCCCACCCGACCTGGAGGAGGTGAAAGTAGCTGTGTCTAAGCTCAAGTGCAACAAAGCAGCCGGAGCAGACGGCCTAGTTGCCGAACTTTTTAAATCCGCTGGCGATGAGCTGGTTAGGAGCATGCACCAGCTCATCTGCAAGATATGGTCGGAAGAAAGCATGCCCGACGAATGGAACCTCAGCATTGTTTGCCCGATCCTGAAGAAAGGAGACCCTCTGAGTTGTGCCAACTACAGAGGCATAAGTCTTCTTAACATCGCATACAAGATCTTTTCTGTTGTACTGTGTGAACGCCTGAAGCCGTTTGTCAACAATCTGATAGGCACATATCAGTGTGGCTTCAGGCCAGGAAAGTCCACCATCGATCAAATATTCACACTGCGGCAGATCTTGGAGAAAACCCAGGAATTCCAAATCGATACACACCACCTCTTTATCGATTTCAAGGCCGCGTATGACAGCATCTATAGAGACGAGCTATATAGCGCAATGTCTAGTTTTGGCATCCTTGCCAAACTCGTCAGTCTGTGCAGGATGACGATGGAAAACTCACGCTGTTCCATCAAGATCGGCAAAGACCTCACCGACCCCTTTGATATCAAAAAAGGATTTAGACAAGGCGACGCGCTGTCATGCGACTTCTTTAACATCATACTTGAGAGAATTGTGCAGAACTCTCGCGCCAACACCAGAGGTACAATCTTTCAAAAGTCCGTTCAACTACTTGCATACGCAGACGACATTGACATAATCGGTAGAATAAAGCGTGATGTCAGTGAAGCCTTCGTGAGTATTGGGACGGAAGCGGCGAATATGGGTTTAGCAGTCAATGAGGGCAAAACCAAGTATATGCTGTCATCAAGAAAAGACACCCAACACCGACGTCTTGGACAAAACATCACCATCGACAGCTATAACTTTGAGGTAGTTAGGGACTTTGTCTACCTGGGTTCCGGTATCAATTCAGACAATGACACCAGCGCTGAAATCAAACGAAGGATAACTCTTGCCAATCGCTGTTTCTTTGGGCTAAGAAGGCAATTGAGTAGCAAAGCCCTCTCTCGAGCAACTAAAGTGTCCATGTATAAGACCCTCATCATCCCAGTCCTGCTTTGCGGTGCAGAAGCATGTCAAAGGCGGATGAAAACACTTTAGGCTGCTTCGAGAGGAAAATTCTTCGGACGATTTACGGTCCCGTCTGCATAGACGGAGAGTGGAGGAGGAGATATAACATCGAACTGTACGGGCTGTACAGCGATACCGACCTAGCCAAAAGAGTCAAAACACAACGTCTACGATGGCTGGGTCATCTAGAGCGGATGGACACCAACGCCCCGGCCCGGAAAACCTTCGAATCCACACCACAGGGACGACGCGGTAGAGGAGCACCGAGACTCAGGTGGCGCACGCAAGTGGAAGGGGACCTCAGCCAACTTCGCGTGCGAAACTGGAGACGGCTAGCTAGAGACAGAGCTGGTTGGCGAAACTTGTTGGCTGAGGCCCAGGTCCACCCCGGACTGTAGCGCCACCTTAAGTAAGTAAGAGAAACACATATTGGGGGCAGTAGGAATCGTTGCATTGCCAACCGCCGGATAAGAGTTCCCCAAAAAATGGAAATAATCTGCTCGTGGTTGTACTTTGCATGCACCCAACTTTGCACCAATCCCAAGTCAAAAATGTCTAAGTAAGGGGGCTGTAGGAATGGTATGCGAAAAAAACTGACCGCTAAAAACCCTTAAGCTAGAATCGCAATGCTGCGTTGATGAGTGCGTACATTAATGTGTGTTGCCATCCTTTTCCAAAACTTTACGATACTTAACGCCAAAGTACGCACCTAACAAATTTGCAAAACTTGATGCCGCTTTGCGTTTTGGGGTAGAAAATTGGAAAGTATTAGCTCAAACACATTCAATTTCGGTTGAAAGATTTTTTAAAAGATGCTTGCAAAAGAAAGAGCAAGATGTTTTTTGAATAGAGTTACCAAGCTGTGATATAAGTTTTTGTTTTCTAAGTTTTTCAGTACGTTCTCATTTAAAGTTTGTGTTTTTCCTTGGTCTTTTGATGTTAATTTATTAAATTATTACTTTAAGCCACAAAAAATACACAACTGACGACACATGTAACAATTTATTAAATAAAAAGCACCCTTGAAAAAATGGAAAACAAATCAACGAAACGTCGAGTTAAAGAGGAAATAAATTGTTTTATTTGCATCTGAAAGGAACGATCTACAAAGCCCTTTATTTCAACAGACCGAAATGAATGATGGCCGTTTCACATTCACCGCGAGAGCCAGGAAAATCGTTTGTTAATACGCAATGAAAGCGAGACACCGCGTCGACTATTTTGACTGCACAGTGACAAAACTAAACAAATTACTAAAATTTCTCGACTTTATTGCAAATGTTTGGTTTATATTTCCCAACAAGTACCTATTAGCTTCAAAAAAAAACTCCATTCAACAGCGTGTCATAACTCACAACAGCCATTGACGGAATAATCGTCAACTTCGGCGAGGGTTTTTCAATTTTTCGAAAAGCCCGGCGACCGAGACAGCGATCACGCCGGTATTGTAAGTCACCACATACATTACCATTAATTGAAATTCATTTGACAGCTCGTCCAAGACCCTCGCTCGCTCTCTCGCCCTTTTTTGTGAAACAGCCATGAGCATGCATGCGCTGTTCAACGTACGCAAAAGTAGAAAATAGATCTGTTTTTGCGTTGTAGATGCGCCTGCGATATAAACGGTCAAACGCGGAATGAAGTTTTGAAGTAACATTTCGTTTTGCCCCATATGCGCACGTTTTTTCTACTCTGCTTGTCATCGAACGCACGCAACAACGCAATGGTAAGTTGGGTACACTTTTAAACAGCGAAATCGAAAGCGAATGCATGTCAGCAGAACTGTTTCGATGCACACATAACGGTTCAATTACAAAGCACACATTTTCGTAGAAAGATTTAGTTGTTTAAAAAAATTTTGTAAGGTTTTCGACAAACGAAGGGTTGATAAAAGATGACGCTTGCTCCAAAAAGCTGATATTAATCACACTTATAAAACGACTTAAGTTAAAAATGGGGATTAGGTAAGTCATATTTTTCTGAATATGATACTAGTTTTTTAACGAATATTCGGAAAAAAATACCCCCCCCCCCTTATCTCTGTTGTTATTTGGACCAATTATGTGGAAAAAATCGCACGCATCAGAAATTGATCAAAACTATGATTATAACTATGGCGATTTTAAGATTATAGTCTGACTTACCAAAACCTGGTAAGTCAGACTATAGCCTAGCCAAAAGCTTCAGACCCATAAGTCTGTCTTCCTTCCTGCTGAAAAGCTTAGAGAGACTGGTTGAGCTGCGCGTGCGCAAAGTTGCTCTTCGTTTGCACCCTCTTTTGAGATGCAACACGCTTATCAGCGCGGAAAATCCTGCGAAACTGCGCTTCAAAACCTTGTTGGTAAGATTGAATGTGCTCTTGACCAGAAGAAGTACGTGCTGGGCGTTTTCATCGATATTGAGGGTGCTTTTGATAACGCGACGTTTGATAGCATGTGCAACTCAGCCAGACAACACGGTGTAGATGAAACATTAGTTCAATGGATTAGGGCAATGCTAATGAACAGGACGCTGATAACCGAAGCAGATTGTGGCATGTGCGTCATAACTGGGGTAAACAAGGGCTGCCCGCAAGGTGGTGTTCTGTCTCCCCTTTTATGGTGTATGGTTGTAGACTCTCTACTATCGGCTCTCAACCTTCCTGGAACCTACACACAAGCCTACGCGGATGATGTCGCCGTTCTTTCTGTCGGCTCAAACCTAGGGACTGTGTGTTCTCAGGCGCAGAGATCCGGACTTGATCGATGATTGGTGCACTAGGAATGGGCGTTCAGTGAATCCTCTTAGAACCACGGTTGTTCTCTTTACGAGAAGGAGGAAGGTCACTGGTCTGACTCAACTAGTGCTTAAAGGTGTCACTATCCCGATATCCGATGAAGTCAAATATCTGGGAGTAATCCTTGATAGAAAACTTCTATGGTCCAAGAATGTTGAATCCAAAACCGAAAAAGCATTGTCCACCTTCTGGCAGTGCAGAGGCGCTTTTGGCAAGACATGCGGCTTATCTCCGAAAAGGGTCCTCTGGATCTATACTGCCATGGTTAGACCACTCCTCTCATACGCATCGGTTGTTTGATGGAACAGGCTTTCGCGGAAACGTGTTACTGCCTCTTTTGCCAAACTCCAAAGAACGGCTTGTCTTGGCTACACAGGGGCCTTCCCTAGCACGCCGGGCTCTGCTCTAGATGCTTTGATGAACCTCCCGCCCCTTGACATATTTATCTTTCGCTCAAAGAGAGGTGGTTTTTGGTACCACACGCATTGGAATTTTGAAGAACTTGTTCGAGAATTGTCCTTTGACCCCTGTCTTATGGACATGCCCTCTGACGCAATGACCCCAGAAATCCTTTTGCGACAAAATTACCAAGTCAACTTTTTTCAGGTAATGGAATGGCTTCGGCCAGACTCTGAGCCAGGGAAAGAATGCCATCGTATTTTCACGGATGGCTCCAAAACCGGACAGGGGTCTGGTGCTGGAGTCTTTGTGGAAAGCGAGAACATTAGACTCCACTACCCCTTAGGTAAATATGCGTCTGTCTTCCAAGCGGAGATTTTCGCTATCCTAATGGCTATGCGCTATATTGTTACTAACAGGTGGAGGGCAAGAAGCATATGCGTTTGCAGTGACAGCCAAGCCGCTCTTAATGCGTTGCTCAACCCTCTTACCTCGTCCAAGATAGTGCTCGAACTCAAGAATTCGTTGAACTTAGTCGAGAGGCTAAATGCAGTGAATCTTGTTTGGGTTCCAGACCACACTGGTATCCAGGGAAATGAGATCTCTGATGAGCTTGCCAGACTTGGCTCAGAAGAGGTTTTCTCAGGACCCGAACCTGCTTTAGGCCTGCCTGTATCTGTTGTCACGTCTGCCATTGATACTTGGGTTTCTCGTGAGCACAGGGCTCGTTGGCGTGACTGCGATGGGTGCAGACAGACTAAACGACTACGCCCAGACATCTGCGAGGGGTCAGCGTCTTTTCTTCTATCTCTTAGGACAATCGATTGCAGACTTCTTGTAGGCGTCCTTACCGGCCACCAAGCTTTTGCTAGACACTTGAATGTGTTAGGCTTAAGCGAAACCACCACCTGTCTTGCCTGTGGAGAGGACGACGAGACAGCGGAACACTTTCTCTGTAGTTGTCCTGCCTTTGCTCGCATCAGGTGGCGGATCTTTGGGGCTGACGTGGTGAGTGCCGAACACCTAAACTCTTCATCACTGAAGCTCCTTCTCATCTTTCTTCGAAAGACGGGTAAACTAAATACATTAATGTAAGGTGTCTGCATGGTAGTACAATGGACCAGTAGTTGTGTCTGAGTGCTCCATCGGATAGTAGCAACCTCCAACAAAAACGTAACATTTACTCTTACCACAACTGAGGGGAACATGAGGTTTCTAAGACTTGGTAAAAAAATTAGGTACCTACAACTGTCTTCCATGTAAAGTATAAATCTTTTTTTGCGCCCTTAAAGATTTCTCTTTTTTTTAACATCTAGAAAGCATAAGTTTTCGACGTATGTGAAACTTGTACCAAGGACGCATTGCTGTGTTATAGTATTGCTTTAATTTGTCGCCAAGATCTTTGTGAGAAAACAACACCTAAACCTAAAGTGTTTGTTTTATTTCGACAGTCATAACCCTAAAAAATATCCATTTCATATGGTACAACTATGAAACATCACAGTTCAAAAAGTAATATTGTTTTTGCTATCCCAAAACTCTATAGATCTAGTAAAAGTAGTCAACAAGCATCAATAAAGACATTTTGTTATAAGAGCATTTTTGATCTAAATTTTACAGCATTAATCATTTAAAGCAAGGACCTTATTGATTTGCTTTAAGAACAAAATTAAAACGACAACAGATTATGTAACAAGAAAGGATCTAGAAGCTTGCTGCTTTCATTACAAATTAAAAGCAAAAACGATAGTTAAAAACATCATAAAAAGCGCATCAATTTTCCATTATCCTCTTAACGACCTCGGTAAGGCAGGAAATAGGCATGGCTCACAACAGACAAAATCATTAATATTCCCCTCTTGATTCAGCGGATTTGTTTTATTGTCTTTAGCTATAAGACCTTGTTGCATCCAAAATCATTCTTCCATGACATTTAAGAAGTACAACAGAATTCGAGGATGATTATTAAAAAAAAAAAATACTATGCAGGACTTGCAGGAGTTGCTTTAGATTAGGTTCGCGATGAATAAAATCTTTTAACTATTTTTTTCGACAAAGTTTTTTTCGGAACGAGCAAAAACAAATCATTCATCATTCCAAGTATTCAGAACTTTCTAAGAACCCCACAAGGAATAAAACCATAATTACATGGATTAAAGGACAACAAGCTTTGTTATACTTTCGGTCAAATGATTTTAACAAGAGTTTAAATACGCTAGTTTACCCTATTCAAGTAATCCAAAGTCATAATAAAGGATAAAGGTAGCTTTACATTTTTTATAGAGACAAAACAACACGTTTGCATGTAATTTGGGATTTCATTTATGTAATTTGACACTTAAAACCCACAAAATCCGATTTCGGACAACATGCCTTAACAAAGGCCATGTAACACCGATCCAATCTAATTTGATTTCCCTGCATTAATCATACCAGACTCTTTTCATGCCGAAAAAATTAGCCCACCTCTGGTGAGCTGAATTGACACAATAAAGAAATCTATTGTGACCCGCCAGCCTCAACATGGGCCGACATTGATAAGGCCATTGTGTATCAGTTTCGGGGTTATTAAAATTTCGTGCGACCATTATAACAATCACGAGGGATATCCACCTGTGCGGGGACCTTTCAAAACTGTTAATTAACATTCCCACCTCGAGTGTAGGTATAGCAACAAGTTCCCTGGATAACTGGGTTGGGCATTACTAAATTACTGTTTTGGTTATTTGCTAGGGATATGTCATAAATTGTTCAAATACCTAAGCATGACACCTACATAGCATTACGTTAATTGGCGGATGAATATTTCGACAATAATGTGTATCGTGAAAATTGTTGAATTCGCCCCTCTATTTAAGCAATGAGGAGTTAAATGTTCTTTTGTCAACTTTGTGCTTTCGACTGTATTTTATTTTAAAATAGCAAACGTCAAGCAGTCTAGCTACAATGACGTTGCAAGTAGAATAAATTATGAAACCTGCAGCTTTTTGTTGAGAAAAAAACCGGAAAAGCTGTCACTTGCCCCCCTGAAACTGACCTTTCTCTGAGTTGGTTGTCACTTAGGCCTGGGGTTATTGCATAGTGCTGGATGCTGCATTCTTATTTTTGTCTAAGCCTCATTCGAAAGAACGAAATTTTGTACCTTCCTCGAAAAAGAGCCTTCGGCCGATCAAACTTAAGGAGGATGTTCGTGAGGGCTGGTGTAATAGTCTGGTTTAGAAAAATATTTTCTTTAAAATGTGATGAAAAAAAGGTGGGCTTTGAGGGCAAAATTTTGATTAACTTTCTCAGTGAATTGTTGATGCTGGTCATCTTACCCGAGGCTGTTGTTCATTGTGGATAATATTGCTCTATAACTTGAAGGCTTATTTTGAATGAAAAATAATCTCAAATTTATACGGATAAAGTGAGAGAGTGTATGAGGTTTACATCAAGCTCAAAGGCTCGCAAAATGAATTGAAACAGTGAACAAAACCTTCTGCCTTTACATGATACGTAAAAGGAAAATAAAAAAAAACCCGTCAAGTATGAAGTCATACACAGAGCGGTCCGTCAGCCTTTGTTAAAAGTTAGGCACGTTAAAATTAAAAATTTTTGCGCTAAATACTGTTTTTTCTTAAAATTATTCGTTGTTATATTTTACATACAGCAAAATTTACATTGCGCTAAATTTATGTCTCGTTACTCTAAATTGTTTCAAAATACAGGGTGGTATCCAGTTTTTTCTTTCGGTTTTTGTTTTCTTAAAAAAACTGTTATAAAACTTATAAATTGTTTTTAAATACTGGCTTGAAGTTCATGAATTTGGTGATTGCGTCAACTTTGGTTGACGTAATATTATAATATAATAAATAATAGGCCCTTATATAATAAATATGGGCCTTAAGGGCATATGATCGAAACCGAGTTCTGAGTCGAATGAGTCATGTCCGTCCGTCCGTCCGTAAGTCAACATTTTTGAGGCCTTAAATTTTGTCCTTTTAGAAAGTTGAAATTTTAGCCGCAAGCTCTATGTTATCCGAAGTGTCAAATTTTTTTTAATTCTACCCACAGTCGGCCTAAATGTGCAACCACCTGCAGTGCGTTCGACTGTAAGACGGCGTGAAAAGCTGAAATTTGACATTTATCATTTCCTAATAATTGTAAGATATAAAAAATTAAAATTAAGTCTGCAGAACGCCCCTAGTTGGCGTGGCATTGATTTAAAAATTAATTATTCAAATTCAATTTAAATCGAAAAATTTTAATTAATGTACATAAAAATGCACAAAATACTTGGTTCTACATTTTGTTCATACAATGTTTTGGGCTACGTTCACATTTAGAGGTAGAATTTAAGAAATGCCTCTAATTTTCCACAAAAGCAGGGAGTTTGACTATGTTTTAGCTTGACTTAGGGAAGAGTAAGTAATTAAATCTAGCACAAAGGTACATCAGAATCTATTCTAGATTTTGTTGCTACAAAGTAATTGGCCACGCCCAACTTTAGAAGTCAATTTTACAAAATTATTGAATTTAAACAAAAAAAAAATTTTTTTTGCGTATATTTTAGCCACAAACTTAGATATTTATATGCTAATATTGATTTTTGGTGATATGAGTTGAAAATGCCACGCCTCTTTTAAAAAATAAACCAAAAAACCATAAAAGGGATACTTTATGTGTTTTTTAGTTATTAATGATTCATGAATAGTAACGAGAAGAGATGGAATATTTAGACTTTTTTCAAAATTTCAAATACCCGCACTAGCGTAAGCTGTATTTCTGAAAGTCTGTGTGAACAGATTTTTGACAAAACCATAAAACATGTTCGGTTTTTAAACATCTAAGGTTGTTATCCTGCAGTTATACTGCTTTGTAAACTTTACTTAATAGTTGAACAGATTTTATTATTATTAATACTTATTATTAAAAATACTCTGGGAAGAAAGGAGCACAAACAACTAAGCTTTCGGCTCTTAAGAAAATAAAATTGCAGGATCGTACCCTGCCGGTGAGCCACACACGTTTTTTTTCTTTCGACATTTCCGTCCGCTAGCATTTCAACTCCACTCTACAACTAAACGTAAAAATAGAGGGGCCTGTACGGCTTAGTTGTCATCATAATTGTTATAATTTACTTATGATACTTGAAACTTATATATTTTTTTTAAATGCTTCATCTTTTTGAGTAAAAGCTTAAAAGTTTTTGAATTTATTAAAATCGCCATCTTTTTTATCTTCTTTTGTTGGAGGTTGCTACTATCCGATGGAGCACTCAGACACAACTACTGGTCCATTGTACTACCATGCAGACACCTTACATTAATGTATTTAGTTTACCCGTCTTTCGAAGAAAGATGAGAAGGAGCTTCAGTGATGAAGAGCTTAGGTGTTCGGCACTCACCACGTCAGCCCCAAAGATCCGCCACCTGATGCGAGCAAAGGCAGGACAACTACAGAGAAAGTGTTCCGCTGTCTCGTCGTCCTCTCCACAGGCAAGACAGGTGGTGGTTTCGCTTAAGCCTAACACATTCAAGTGTCTAGCAAAAGCTTGGTGGCCGGTAAGGACGCCTACAAGAAGTCTGCAATCGATTCTCCTAAGAGATAGAAGAAAAGACGCTGACCCCTCGCAGATGTCTGGGCGTAGTCGTTTAGTCTGTCTGCACCCATCGCAGTCACGCCAACGAGCCCTGTGCTCACGAGAAACCCAAGTATCAATGGCAGACGTGACAACAGATACAGGCAGGCCTAAAGCAGGTTCGGGTCCTGAGAAAACCTCTTCTGAGCCAAGTCTGGCAAGCTCATCAGAGATCTCATTTCCCTGGATACCAGTATGACCTGGAACACAAACAAGATTCACTGCATTTAGGCTTCCGACTAAGTTCAACGAATTCTTAAGTTCGAGCACTATCTTGGACGAGGTAAGAGGGTTGAGCAACGCATTTAGAGCGGCTTGGCTGTCACTGCAAACGCATATGCTTCTTGCCCTCCACCTGTTAGTCACAATATAGCGCATAGCCATTAGGATAGCGAAAATCTCCGCTTGGAAGACAGACGCATATTTACCTAAGGGGTAGTGGAGTCTAATGTTCTCGCTTTCCACAAAGACTCCAGCACCAGACCCCTGTCCGGTTTTGGAGCCATCCGTGAAAATACGATGGCATTCTTTCCCTGGCTCAGAGTCTGGCCGAAGCCATTCCTGAGCATACCTGAGGAAAGTTGACTTTGTAATTTTGTCGCAAAAGGATTTCTGGGGCCTGTCCATAAGACAGGGCATGTCCATAAGACAGGGGTCAAAGGACAATTCTCGAACAAGTTCTTCAAAATTCCAATGCGTGTGGTACCAAAAACCACCTCTCTTTAAGCGAAAGATGGTTTTCAGCGTACACCCCATGATAAATATATCAAGGGGGGGAGGTTCATCAAAGCATCTAGAGCAGAGCCCGGCGTGCTAGGGAAGGCCCCTGTGTAGCCAAGACAAGCCGTTCTTTGGAGTTTGGCAAAAGAGGCAGTAACACGTTTCCGCGAAAGCCTGTTCCATCAAACAACCGATGCGTATGAGAGGAGTGGTCTAACCATGGCAGTATAGATCCAGAGGACCGTTTTCGGAGGTAAGCCGCATGTCTTGCCAAAAGCGCCTCTGCACTGCCAGAAGGTGGACAATGCTTTTTCGGTTTTGGATTCAACATGCTTGGACCATAGAAGTTTTCTATCAAGGATTACTCCCAGATATTTGACTTCATCGGATATCGGGATAGTGACACCTTTAAGCACTAGTTGAGTCAGACCAGTGACCTTTCTCCTTCTCGTAAAGAGCAAAAAACTGAAAGCCCATTCCTAGTGCACCAATCATCGATCAAGTCCAGGGATCTCTGCGCCTGAGAACACACAGTCCCTAGGTTTGAGCCGACAGAAAGAACGGCGACATCATCCGCGTAGGCTTGTGTGCAGGTTCCAGGAAGGTTGAGAGCCGATAGTAGAGAGTCTACAACCATGCACCATAAAAGGGGAGACAGAACACCACCTTGCGGGCAGCCCTTGTTTACCTTGTTTAAGAGCCCTTGTTTAAGAGTAAATGTTACTCAGCAGTATTTGAGTAGCAAAAGGCTTGTTATCTTTTGTTTTATCAAAATGTCATGTCCACATATTCTGGTCATCGAAAAAAGAGAATTAAAAATTAGTCATTTTTTTTTTATAATGTACTCGCGAACAAGGGATTGGCTACCCTTTTAATATTTAGCATCTCACGAGCGGAAAGGATTAGAAGAAGGGGAAAGGGATGAGAGGTACCGGTGCACTCTTGTTTTGAACAGTTGGGGGTTGTATTGCGTAGGAAAGAGTTGTCGTGGTAGGACATTCCACATTCGCGTTGTACGGCTTATGAAAGAACCTCTAAACTTGACAGTACGCCCGAAAGTCGGCTCAAGGGTGAACTGATGAGCATTCGATCGTTGGCGAGTATTACGGTTGAATAATTTGAGGGGTGGAATGCAAATGGCTATTTCGTTGGAACAAAAACGGTAAAACAGTGACAAGCAAGAGACATTGCGTCGATGTTCGAGTGATTCGATAGACTTTGCAATATTTCTGTTACCTATTAGTTTTATCACGCGTTTCTGGATCCTATCGAGCAGGTGCAGTGTTGTTTTAGGAGCACCAGCCCAGACATGGGAGTTATCGTCCATTTTAGGGCGGATATAGGCCTTATATAAAATAGCCAAACCAGAAGGGGTGAAATATTTTTTGCATCTTTAAACCTAGGCATATCGCAGCGTTCTTGGCGACGTCGAATATGTGGTCACTCCAACTAAGGTTGTTATTGACACACATACCGAGAATGGAAAGCGTTTCGGTTTCGTCGATGCAAGTGCCATTCATCGACAATGGCTGGGTGTTTCGGTTTTGCTTCAATGACAGATGACAGCATTGAGTTTTAGAAGCATTAAACTCTACTCTATTTTGAGAATCCCCATGATACAATGCTGTTAAGGTCAGAGTTTAATGAGTTTGACATACGCTGCCGTTCCAGTTCAACGTCAGAAGAGCAGGGACGAGGAGCTGAGAACGAATATGAAAAACTGAGGTTGCTGTCATCGGCAAAGGCATGAATTGGATTAGTAGTAGCAGACAAAAGATCATTCATGAAGATTAAATAAAGAGTCGGAGATAAAACAGAGCCCTTGGGAACCCCAGCGCTTATTTTGTGAATTGCAGACTTGAACCCATCCAAAACAACTTGAATTGAACGGTCCGAAAGGTAATTACTAATCCATTGAATAAGAGATTCGTCGATTCCAAATGCACGCATTTTCGACAAAAGAGCTTGATGCCAAACTCTGTCAAATGCTTTTGAAATATCAAGCGCAACAATCTTGCTTTCACCATGAATATGCAAGGAATGGTTCCCACTTTTCAGTGAGATATGCCATCAAATCACCAGTGGACCTTTTGCTACGAAAACCGTATTGCCGGTCATTAAGGAGTTTTCGTGATTTAAGATATTTCATAAGCTGATAATTAACCAGCGTTTCCATGACCTTAGAAAGAAGGGAAGTTAGTGCAATTGGACGATAGTTAGAGGGAGAAGAAGAATCGCCTTTTTTAGGGACGGGCTGGACAAATGCTGTTTTCCATCTACTCGGAAAGAGACCTAAGAAGCAGGACCGATGGAAAAGCTTACACAATGGTTTTGCCAGCGAGGAAGAACACCTCTTCAGAACTATGGGGGATATTCCATCTGGACCAGCGGATTTGTGAATGTTGAGATCTCGAAGTACTCTCATGACTGTACGAGTGCGAAAATAAATTTGTCCCATGGTATATTCGACGCGCTCAAGTATTGGCGGGGAAATCGCAGAATCTGGGAGCATGGAGCTAGCAGCGAAATGCGCTGCAAGTAGATTTGCTTTGGCCATAGAGGTGACAGCTGGAATGTCATTGTAAACGGGTGTTGGGTTGGAAGATGAGGCACAGTTTTTAACATTTTTTACGAAAGACCAAATGTTTTCACTACCCTTGGGACAATGTAGTATTTTCTGCCTCAGCTTTTGATCGTATTGGAACTTAACACGGCGAATATGAGCATTACAATCATTTCTGGCTTGCTTAAACTTTTTTCGGTTTACCTAAGATGGGTTGGCCTTGTAGGACCGAAAACATAACTCCTTCAACCTAATCGCCTCTTTACAGCTCGAGTCATACCACAACTTCACCTTAAGTTTGATACTCTTAATCCTGTGAGGGATGAAAGATGTCATACCAAGGAGAATGGTGTTGGTTATCATATCAGCAGCAGCATCTACGTTGTTATCGAGAAAGGAATCATTGGGAATCAGAAAAGGTATTGGAAAGAAGGTTGCGGCATACTAGTTTTTTAACGTAACGACTTGCTGCCGGCCATATAGAAAAGTTTGGACTCAACAGTCTTGAGTTAATTTTAAGTTACCTCGACTAGAGATGCATCGTTAAAAAATGTTTTAATGGCAGACTTGGCCAAGGAACTTGTTTCACTTACCAAAAACTCTCGCAGCACTAAAAACGAGCTGCAGCAATAGTAGAAGTATCTCGGGGTCTTTTTCACGAAAGATGGAAGGAGTGATACTGAGTTATAGCAGCAGCAATAGTAAAAGAACTGCGCCGGCCGGTCATCAGGAAAACAGAGCTTGGACTGATCTTGGACTTGAAGATCTCAGTTTTTAACTCAGTGTTCGTTCCAACCCTCATCTAAGGTCACGAAATTAGGGTAATAACTGAAAGAATCAGATCACGTGTACCAGCTGCCGAAATAAGATTTCTGAGGTGCGTTGCTAGTGTTACTCTTAGGGATAGAGTGAGAAACGTCAGTATTCGTAGGAATCTTGATGTTGAGCAGCTGCTTCTCCGAGTGGAACTTCGTTGGTTTGGATACGTTGGTTTGGATACGTTGTTCGCATGCCCCCCGACAGACTTCCTAAACAGGTTATGTTAGCCGAGATGCAAACGCGTCGCCCGCCTGGTAGGCCAAGAAACAGGTGGTGGGATCAGATAAAGAACGTCTCCGTTCTGACTGCGCCTGTGTCTCTTGAGTTGGTCGGAAGATCGGGAAAGATGAAGGGACCATTTAGCCACCCTCTTAAGTTCTCTTCTAGGGTGCAGGAAACGGTCGCCACTTTTTTTTCTAAAACTGAATCACGAATGAGTGATAAAGTTACCCTTTAAAAACCTTGTTGGCAAGGTTGAATGTGCTCTTGAACAGAAAAAATTTGCCCTGGGGGTTTTTGTAGATATTCAG
This sequence comes from Neoascia interrupta, assembly GCA_947623515.1. Classification (NCBI taxonomy): domain Eukaryota; kingdom Metazoa; phylum Arthropoda; class Insecta; order Diptera; family Syrphidae; genus Neoascia; species Neoascia interrupta. The sequence continues at coordinate 18,077,668 of OX392464.1, forward strand.
GGTGTTTGGTATTGCGACCTTTGATAGAATTTGCAGCTCAGCCAGATGATATAAACGTTTTATATGTTTTCGTAGTTTCATGTGTTTTTTATATGTTTTGTATGTTTTTGCCTACGTAGTGCAGGCACCTTAAATTATTATATTTAGTTTACCCGTCTTTCGAAGATGAGAAGGAGCTTCAGTGATGAAGAGCTTAGCTGTTTGGCACTCACCACGTTAGTCCCAAAGATAAGCCACTTGATGCGAGCAAAGGCAGGACAACTACAGAAGAAGTGTTCCGCTGTATCGTCATCCTCTCCACAGGCAGGACAGGTAGTGGTTTCGCTCAAACCTAACACATTCAGCTAGACGATACTGTGTATGCAAATGAAAAATTTGTTCAATAGATAACGAAGCAGATTGTGGAAGCTGGAGCAAATAGGGGCTGCCCGCAAGGTGTTGTTCTGTCTCCCCTTTCATGGTGCATACTCTGTCGGCTCTCAAACTTCCTGGAACCTACATGCAAACCTACGCGGATTATGTTGCTGTTCTTTCTGTCGGCTCCAACTAAGGGACTGTGAGCTCTCAGGCGCAGCGATCCCTAGACTTTATTGGGGATTGTTGTACTAGAAATGGGCTTTCTGTGAATCCCCTTAGGACTATGGCTGTTAACTAAACGAGAAGGACAAAGGCCACTGATCTGACTCAACTTGTGGTTAAATGACACTATTCCAATATCCGATATAGTTAAATATATCTGGGAATAATACTTGCTACAAAACTTGTTTAGCGCAAGAATGTTGAATCCACAACGAATGGTGATGGGCTTATTTTATGTGGGTAAAAAATGTAACCTAATTCAGAGTTTTAGGTTACTGATCGCCCTCAACTTATAAGCGCCTCGAGCTCTGATTAAACCTTAATATTCTGCTTAAACTGGTCTTTTAGTTCTTTTTGAAATTTTCTAGCCTTACCTCAATTCTAGAGGAAGTCATGTTATAAGCCTTTAAGGCGCGCATCCACATGAGAGTAAAACTACTGAAACTAGCTCTCAGCCCACTATCGAGAGTCACGAGAGTAACTTGCAGATAGAGAGACTTTTACGGAGTCGGGAAGTTGTTAGTAGAAAACCAACTCTCTGTGAGTACCCTCAGGACTGTGAGAACCCTCGGACCCTCAGTTGTTTTACTCTCACGTGGACGCGCATATTAAGAATGAAAGGTTTTTTAGTAGGTATTACTCCCGAAATCGACAAAAAGTTGAAAGCCCAGTCATTTATATCGAGAACACACCAAACATATCCTTGTTTGCGACAAGCGAGTCACTGGCTATCAGAAAAAAAATCAGTGAACCTTCGTGAATGGCGCAGGCGCAGCGGCTGTTTTTACTCTTCTGGAAAACACTTACTTCCAAATTGAATCCTTACTTGTAGTTTCCTCTGGCCTAAGCTTTATATTAGACTGGGCAGTGAAAGTGTAAAAGAGTATTCTCGTCCTTATTGGTGCAGCTTCACATGCAGCAATGCCACTGGTTCAACGAAAATTTGGTCCCTAGAGCGAAATAAACTGCCTGGCACGTACTTAGAAAGTTTGTTTGTTCCGTCTCAGTCGAAGCCCTCTGATACTGAAAATAAGACCAAACTCAGGTCTCTGTCTGAAAAGATGGGCAGCCTGACTTACGGGAAAATCGTCAGTAGGTTTAAAATTTCCTCGAACAAGGTTTCCTTAATCATTGTCAAAGAAATAAGTCCGCTTGAAATAAGTTAAAATAATTTCAAAAGACGAGAACTTTATTTTGTTCAAAGAGATTTATGATGTTCGAGTTTTCGGGGGAGCTGAGTTGTCAACTGATCACCACTTAGTGCTGTGTAAATTGTTTTTCAGTGACAGCATTCCTTTGCCACCCAGGCGAAAACCAGGACTAGTGACCCACATACGGTGGGAAAGGTTGCAGGATGCTGACTCTGATTTCAGAGAGCGCTTTGCACAGCATGTTTCGGAGAAGTTTGAACAAATTCCAACTGACCTTTTGAATGTAGAGGAGGAATGGCAGCTGTTTTTATCGGCAGTCATTGCCCCTGCAGGAAATGTTTGTGGAGTGAAACGGCTTGGGGTAGCGGCTGGTGGTGAGAAAAGAACTGCTTGGTCTTAAACGCCTGGAGTTCAAGAAGCCATCAGAGAAAGGATAAGTGAGCCTACATTGCGTGGATCCAATGTAGAAACTTAACTTCTCGAGCCCGGTACAATGAGGTGCGAAGGACTTCCAATCTCGCAGTCAGAACAGCCAAGGAACAGTCATGGAAAAAATTCGGCGAGAAGTTGGAGTACGTTAACAGTTCTGTAAACAAGATATTTTGGCAGACCATTCGCCGGCTCAGAGGAAGTTGAATATCATTCAAGGAGTTAAATCCAAGGAAGGTACACTTCTTTCAAATGAGAGCGATGTCTTGCGCAGATGGAGAGAGCACTTTTCGGAGTTGCTCAACCTCAACAGGGCACTGAAGATATGGCATTCCCACTGCTGACGAGATAAGGGCGGAGAATAGTCCCACAGTAGACGAAGTCACTAAAGCGATTAAATCGCTAAAAGTTGGCAAGTCTGCTGGAGTTGATGAAATCCGGCCAGAAATGCTCAAGGCAATGGGTGAAGAGGGTGTTAAATGGCTAACACGCGACCTTCATCTATCCCAAGATGGCCTGGGATATCGGGAAGGCACCTAGCGATTGCCAAACAGGAGTTATAGTGCCCATTTTCAAAAAAGGGAACAGGCATATCTCTCTTAAGTCTTTCAGGAAAAGTATTCGCGAAGGTATTGGAAACGCGTTCCAGAGCTGCTATCGAGCCTTTGTTACGGGAAGAACAGTGCGGCTTTCGGCCTGGCAGAGGCACAACCGACCAGCTTTTTACTCTGAAGGTTATTCTTGAGAAGGCCTGGGAATATGCCAAACCGGTCTATGCGTGTCCCTCGGGATACACTGTGGAGAGTTTCGCGGGACTATACGCTGAGTGGGCCTCTTCTGAGAGCCATCCAGTCTTTGTATGGAAACTGCAGAAGCTTTGTACGGATAAATGGCGTCAAATTCCGTCCTTTTCCGGCCAGGGCTGTGCTCTGTAGCCGCTACTTTTCATAGCATATATGGACTGGATTCGCAGTCTTGGCGAGCAATGTTTCGAATTGGCTGGCATCAGGATGAGTCATCTGCTTTTCGCAGATGATTTGACCATCCTTGCATCATCCAAAGAGGAACTTCAACGAGCACTGGAAAGGTTTACAGCCGTCTGTGGTGATGCTGGGATGAAAATAAACGTGAACAAAACGGAAGTGATGGTTGTTTCCTGAACTCCTGTGCAGTGTACACTGCACATAAATGGAGTTCCGTTCAATCAGGTGGAGAAGTTTAAGTATCTCGGGACCTTTTTCACGAAATATGGGATGAGTGATACTGAGTTGTCCTGTAGAATTGGCCAAGCTGAGCAATAGTAAAGGAACTGCGCCGGGGAGTCTTCTTTCGACCCACATCCATGGTCATTCGAAATATCTTTCGACCCACATCCATGGTCATGAAATTTGGGTAATGACCGAAAGAATTAGATCGCGGGTACAAGCTGCCGAAATGAGATTCTTGAGGTGCGTTGCTGGTGTTACTCTAAGGGATAGAGAGAGTGACAAACGTCAGTATTCGTGGGAATTTTAATGTTGAGCAGCTACTTCTCCGAGTGGAGCGATCGATTCTTCGATGGTTTGGACACGTTGTTCGCATGCCCCCAGACAGACTTCCTAGACAGGTCATGCTAGACGAGTTGCGAGCGCGTCGCCCCCTGGTAGGCCAAGAAACAAGAAACAGGTGGTGGGATCGGGTAAAGAACATCTCTGAGTCCCGCCTGGGGATTGCGCCGGAGTCTCTTCAGTTGGTGGCGGAGGATCGAGAATGATGGAAAGACCATTTGGCCACCCTCGCTCCGCGATCCTTTTAAAGGATAAGCGGCATTCGAAAATGATGATGATGATGACATCTTGAAAGATTTGGAACGTAAACCTTTCTTCTGGGGTTGCTGGTTTTTAGTTGGGCGTCTTCCCAGTTGGCAGAGAAGAGAACGTTTCCAAGACAGGTATGGAATAAAAAATAACCCGGGTGCAATTAAGAAAAATTCAAGAGCGTCGTATCGAAATAAGCGGCTTCCTGGTCGGCGTCTGCTATCCAGGCGAGGTTCCGCCAAAAATGTTAAAAATCCTTTCTACCTTCTCTCTAACAAAAAAATTAGATAGACTTTATTCGAATTTAGCCCAAATGTTGTAACTGAATGCTATTTTCGTAGTAGAATTACTTTTATCTGTTAAGAAAGTAAGGAACTTACGGCGGTAAGCGCTGGGGTTTCTATGCATCGTTTTTCATATTCTTGTATTCAGCTTTTAAAGTGCCCACAAGGGAAGTCAATTATCTTGGCAACAATTTCCTTACATTGCATTTTTGTGCTCACTCCCAGCAGAATAACAAGCCTCTATTGCTTAAAGTTAAGACTCGTCGAAATACCATCAATCACTCATCAAAGAACCTCATAAAGTTGTATTTAAAAATATTAAACTCCCCAAATAGGCCTTCATTTTATGAATATTAATCTTAGCAGAAATACAACATCCTGGTGTCTGTATACATATATTATTCTATCGACCACACTTTCATATTGCATGAAACCAGCAAGGATCTTCATTACATTTCTCACTGTGCAAAAGCGCAAACATTTGCTTAAATTCCCACGAGGCTATAAATTTCAGATAATAAATCAATTTTCACCACTTTGCTGGCACTGCTATTAAGGCTCATATTTTGTTCAATTTTTCGATGCCTTTAATAACAGGTACAGCGTGAAAAAATAAATTAAATTCGTATCGAATTCAACGTAAAATACTCGGCATATGCTTATTTTTTTTCAGAAACTCAGCACTTTCTGAACACCCAAAGTATAGATTATTAAAATATTAATGGTATTGTTTCAACGAGGGATTTTCGTGTTCCTTTATTTCGTGTTGGTGTGTTGCGTGGTTTGACAAGACTTTTCGCAACTGTGAGATTCGCCTTCATTCTTTCCTGCGGGTAATTGTTTCGTAATTTATTTAAATTGAGTTTATTTTCATTATGAGGAGATGAAGGGGATGTGGCATGTTTAATACAAATGTGTGTGATTAAATAAACAAATAACATTTATCCTTGGGTTCTTATGGTAAGCTCTTCTTCCAGATCCCATCTAACCGACGAGAATTTTTGTGCCATACGCTAGAGAGCTTAACAGGTGGATTAGTTGTTGCGTAATTTGCATGGAGGCAAAAGATGCTATCAGGACTATAGTACTTTCGAACATCTGAATGACATCAAACGCAGGGTGAGACTGTTTTGACAGGGTGGGTTAGTTTGCTCATTTTTGTAGCATAGGGACGTAACTTTTTCCTTATAAAGAGCCTGACATTAGGTGCAGAGCTGATTTTCTACCGAGATTCTGCGAAACAAAGCTTATTTTTCGTATCCTTGTTCCCGACTACTTTCGAAAATATGCAAACAAGTTACTAAACATATTTGCCAACAATTTACTTCTATTCCACCCAAAGCTCGTTGCACTACAAGCAGCTGGGATGGATTTTGCGACGATATCCAAATTAACTCCAGTTTCATTTTGTATAGGAGCAGGTCTACTGCAGATGACTTCATCAGTTCTATGTTACAACACACCCAGACCATTATCGCAGTACAACTGGGAAGTGGGGTGGGATTTGGTGTTTAATTTGCTTAAAAGTTTGCACTTTCGAGGAAATTACATCGTGTCGCCATTTCGAGGTGCAAAATTGTTTGTTCGCTTTTAATTGCATTACACCAGGCACGGCGTACCCGGCGCCTTTGACCTTTAATTAGGTGCTGGGTATAAAAATAATAGACTTCAATTAACAAAAGAAAAGAATAAAAGGAAATATTGCGCAGTTAAATTGTCAAGGGAGGCAAGACCCTCCAAGGATACACTCTGATTGTATAGGCGGTCTTCATATTTCACACAAGCCAGGCCAAAAGAAATCGTAACTAGCCTAATTAATTTATCATCTTCAAGACGAAAGCCTCTTCGATTTGTAGGATATCGAATTTATTCATCTGGATTGTGTTGTGTATTGTAGGCATACGTTGACGAGAAGACAAAAAAAAATTCCAATTACTACTAATTGGGGTCGGGTTGTCGTTTGATGCAGATGTAATAATAAAATCGAGTTTTTCTCTTACTAAAGAATTCATTTGGATGGGAATATACTTTTCATTTCTTTATATTTTCTTAGAATAAAACCCCATCAGGCGGTTGATGGAATAACATGAGTTCTTTGACATTTTATTTCAAATTCCAGGAACTGAGACTGATAAATAAAAATCCATAAAACACGATTCATGTTTTCGAATCAATTTGAGTCTTTTCATTTTATAATCATGTGTATCCAACCTTAAAAGATTTCAAAGGAAAAACTAGATAGATTGAATTCTATTTTCGAATGTAATAAGTCTTTTCAAAAGAGACTGCATTCCACTTCCGAAGGCTAGAAAAAAGGAGACCAATGACACAGAAATTAATTGTGTGGGTTACCATGATTCACGTTTAAGGCTTACCTACATAATGAATTCAAATAATTGCCACAATGCCCTGACAGAAAATTTAGAGATTTGTTTGTCGATTATTTCCTGCTTTTTAGCAATCATTTATTTGTTCTTTTACACACATACGAACTTACCGCGAGGATTTTTAAATTTTATTCGTGATGTTATAAAAATAATTCGTTTCGTTATGTTTTTTTGGCAATATATATATTTTGGTCATATAAATCTTTCAGGCTATATTTATGGTTCATATGATCGGATTGTGCTTTGAGCGATGTTAAAAGATGTCCAAGCATGAGAACGCAACAGGGGAAATTTTTTTAACACACACATAATGATTTAATTACTGTGTGAATTGGAAAAAAAAATAAAAAAAATCTTGGCTAGAACACATACACTAAACAAATATGGAATTACATTAATAATATCTAATCTTAAAAAAAACTTTGAAGAGTTTTTGAGAAATAAGGAATGGAACATAATGTGCATGTTGACAACGTAAATATTTAAGTTTATAAATGTTTAACCGTTTTGCTTAAAAACTCGACGTCGGAAGCTATAGTAAAACTTTTAAATAATTGTTCTAAAACGGTAGTTTTAAATTCTTTTCGCAAAAACGTAAACGCAAGAATTCATAAAAAAAAATTTACAAGACTATCTCCGATGCCAAGGGAGATAATAATTAAAAAAAAGAACCAATAAAAACTTTGAATACTTAGCAGATTCTGAGATTTACCTGGAAAATTTATTTCCTTCAAAAAATTCAAAATTATTCCTTTAAATATCCTGGTATCGTTACGGTAATACAGATTGTGTATATAGTATAGATATAGTTTATGTATAGATTGTGTATAAAGAATTCAAAAAATTTTAAAGTATGAAAAATTATAAAAATTTTCCGCGGTTCGCTTTAAAATTCAAGAGAGTCGTTTCTTAATAATTTTTTTTAAAGTCAACATATTGGCCAACCGATAGGAATAAAAAGCCTGACCTTGTCGATTTTTTCATCGCTAAAGGGTACCCCATATACCTTACGCGAATTGAAGAGTGTTATGATCTTTGCTCAGACCACTCAGGATTTATCTTGAAGATGGGTGGAAGACTGGCGAAAATAGAAAGAGCTCCTAGATAAGCTAGCAAAAACATGAACTGGGACGCTTTTAGAAAGGACTGTAAGGAGGGTGTTGGCTTGAATGTGCCATTAAAAACTCCTTTCGAGTTAGAAACCGCAGTTGACAAATTCATTGAAGCAATTCAGAGCGCTGCTTGGAACAACAATTCGTCCCAAAAGAACGCAGTTAGCACCGACGGGTATGTACGTAAAACATATCCGCTCGAAATCGAAGAATTAATTCGTGAAAAGAGAAGAGCGCGTAGGAGATGGCAAGGCACGAGGGCCCCCCAGACAAAACCCTATTGAACCACCTCTCTAACAAACTGAAAGGAATGTTGCAAGATCTTAAAAATCGTGAGACCACTGAATACCTTGAAGGCTTGTCGGCGGATAGGAGCTCAAACTACTCGCTGTGGAAAGCAGATAAGTCTATCAAGAAACCTATAATCCACTCGGCACCAATAAAAAAAGCTAACGGCGAATGGGCAAGAGAAGACAAAGAGAAAGCGAATTTGTTTGCTGAACATTTAGAAGAAACATTCAAGCCTTTCGACGGTCCGCCGTTGGCTGACGTTCTAAACAACAACGGGGAACCTGGTAGCTTTAGAATGAAAAAAGTTTCGTTAGTTGAGCTCCGACAGACAATTAGCAAACTTAAAAATAATAAGGCCCCGGGTTACGACCTGATCACTGGCGAAATATTAAAAGAGCTACCAAAAAAGGCATTAGTCAAGCTACTTTATATGATAAACGCTTCTCTTAGACTTCTAAACCGGGGAAATGCGCAAATGATAAAAAATCTTATAGGCCCATATCGCTTCTGCCGATAATATCGAAAGTATTTGAGAAACTTCTGCTGAAGCGATCACAACCAATAATTGCAGAAAGACGCTTGATCCCGGATCATCAATTCGGTTTCAGACCTAACCATTCCACAATAGATCAAGTCTACAGAATAACGCATGAAATTGAAAAAGCCTTAGAAGGGAAAAAAATATGTTCAAGTGCTTTCCTCGACGTATCGCAAGCCTTCGACAAGGTATGGCACGAGGGCTTGAAATATAAGCTACGGCAAAACTTGTCGGAAGACATGTTTAAAATATTGGCAAATTATCTTGAAAGCAGACTCTTTCGTGTTAGGTGTAGTAGTGAATACTCGAGTTTCAAGCAAATTCGGGCTGGCGTACCCCAGGGAAGCGTCCTCGGTCCGACCCTGTTCCTGCTCTACACAAGAGACATACCTCTAGATGACGAGACAGTCGTGGCCACGTTTGCGGACGATACGGCCATCCTGGCAACAGGTGAATCAGTCGAGTCTTCAACGAGAAACCTCCAACGAGCATTGGACAGAATTTGTGTCTGGACGAAGACTTGGCGAATCGCTCTTAACGAGAACAAGTCTACGCATGTGAATTTCACTTACAGAAGGGTTAACAATTTGCCTCTGTTCATAAATTCTGCACAAATGCCTTATGCAAATGAAGCAAAGTATCTAGGGGTGACACTGGACGCTAAACTAAGGTGGAAACCACACGTAAAGAAGAAGCGTGACGAGCTCGAGATTAGGCTCAGGGAAATGTATTGGCTTATTGGAAGATTTTCGAAATTAAGCACATATAACAAACTGCTCTTGTACAGGCAGGTGTTAAAGCCGTCCTGGACATACGGTATAAAACTTTGGGGTTGTACCAAGCCGAGCAACATGTCCATGTTGCAGACTTTCCAAAACAAGACACTAAGAGCAATTGTGAATGCTCCATGGTATGTTAGGAATAGCGATATTCACAGAGATCTAGGAATAGCTACCGTGGGCTAAGAAGTAACAAACTTCGCTCGAAAGCTAAATGCTCGCCTTCATGTTCATTGCAGCAATGAAATGATCCGTACTCTAAACGAGACTCTTAACGATGTTAACAACGAGCAACGACTACAAAGAACAAGACCCTTCGATCTAGCGACGTAGGGTGAAGCCGTATGAATGAACGGCTTAGTAGGTGCATTCACTGGAAGGCAACCTATCCAATGCGATTAGCACTATGGAAGCGTAAGCTACTTGTTAAGTTAAATTAGTTGTAGTCAAGAAGTATTATGAGAGAGCGAAAATTTACTACTATGAAGTGCGTTCTGGCAGTTTCATAGTGTCTCTCATAAATGGGTGGTTTTTTAGCACGTGGAAATCGGGCATAACCAATATCGGCTACTTCGGTATTATGTACCTGCTATAGTGGGCGTATTGGTATCTTTAAAAGATTTTGAAGTTTTAGTCTCCGTCCATCCTAGTATTCAAAAAAAAAAAAAAAAACTAGCTGTATACACGGTGGGACCAAAAATCAATCAGAAGATTTTCCCCTCAGAAAGTCTCCGAAAAAGGAAGTACAAAAAGTTGACGATAAAACGTGTGTGAGGAAAGTCAAGCAAATTTTGGCCAAGAAGGTCACAAAATAACGCACTAGTCACAACTTGCTAAGGACCTAAAGTTCTTCCTAGGGATAGAACAGGCCAGGGAAAAGATTTCGTAACTTATCCTGATAATATGTACCTCTTGCCAAAGAGGCATCCGGGCTATGTGTTGCGGAAATAAAAGCGATGGTACTTAAGGATATTTATGAAAGCCGATCGAAGATTTTTTGGAGACTCATTTAAATTAACATTGTTTAAGTAGGCAAATTCGATGCAAGCATCCAAGGGAAATGCATGTTGTCAGCGGAAAACTAAAATAAAGCTTACAACGCTACAGCTTTCTACCTGCCCTTAACACCAGCATAAGAACCAACTTTGGCTCAGGTATTTCTGAAAAGAAAAAAAGGGAGCGAGGATATGGGTCGCAAATCATCGGTTCGAACAAAAAGACCCCGAAGCATTGATGGTAGTAACTATTAATGCGATGATGCATGATGCTTTCAACTCAATTTGATTTGGAAACCTTGATCATTACTTTTACTAATATCAAAAATCGATTGTGTACAGTCAACGTAAGTGTTATATAAATTATTAAAAAGCAATATAAGTACTACCTGCCATAGATGGAACGTAATTGATTTTTCTTTGTTGCAGCAATAAGAGTATCTTAATCTTAAGCAACAATCTCTTCCAATATAATTTTATTAAAAGTAAATTTATGTGCATACCAAAAGAGGCCACACTAATAATACTGCTCCTCCTCCTGATTACTGGCACCGAGCTCAATGGCACCCATTACGCCCCGAACAACAGCAGTAACCTAAATCAACCGATGTAAGGCACAATCGACACAATTACCGAGTTTTTTGCACTCGAAACGGCGCGTTAGTCGGTAGTTTTGAAAAAAAAAACACACACACACACACAAAAGACCAGCCCCATCAACCTATACCCACAACATTTAACGAAACAATGCGAATTCGCATTGTACTATACTGGCTGGAAGGTCAGCAGGACCCTTCACAGATGTGGTGTATATAGTACTCCATGCAACTTGGCAGTGCTCCAAGTGGAATGCTTGATGCCGAACTTATTGATTTGGTGTTTCACATTTAGCCCATAGAGGGGGATATTAAAAGAAAAGTAGGCGTTACTGGGTCTTGCGATTTAAATATCAATTCGACATTGGCTCTCTGCACCTTCAAAGCGATTCCTGTCATTTCTGCCACAATGGAATTGACACAAATCGGAAGGTCCGCATCGAAACAAACCCCCACACACACACAAACAATACATTTGCATTGAAAGCAATTTGATTTATTCGCCGCAATTAAGTAGGAGTATTATAAGCCTTGTCGGTTCCTTTAATTTCATGGCAAACATCCCGAAACAAAGGCACCACCACCAGCAGAAGGACTTGCCCGCACAACCCAACGAAATTGAGGCGCTAAATCACGAGATATGGCGTGGTAGGGTGTCATTGGTTTGTTTTTTTGGCATTTCATGCGCCTAACATCTCGTGTCAAAGTTTTTCAACCCGCAACCATCTCCATCGCAGTTCACAGTCAATCGGTGGCCCCCGGCGCACTTTTCTCCCCAAAAGTGTGTCAACAGTTGACGGAGTAATATAGGCGCCACAATGTTTGATTTCACAGTGACCCACGGCAACACCGGTTATCAGCCACTATTGAATTTGTCAACCGCCGAAATTGTGTCAATAGGATAATGACAATGGCATGGGAAATTAATAAAGCAGTCAAACAAAGTCCATTATTTAATTATCCTTTTGTGGAGAAATAGGCCTACCAAAAGACACAATACCTTGGATTGTGAGGCTTTGTGAAATAAACTTTGGCAATTATATGCGAAGTCCTGCGTAACGAATGGCCATTGATGTCAGGGATTAAGATGAGAAAAAGTCATGCTAGCTCTTATCGAAAATCAAAGGAAAACTTTTTAGCCTTTGAACTTAGCTCTTAACATATGAGCAGGGATAATTGAAGAATCCTAGACTAATCCTTCGAAGTAATTTAGTTCGGACTCTTACTATATATGCTTTGAGGATTTTAATGTTAAGAGGCAACATTAGAGTGTAGCCTAAAAGTTTTTACATTCATGATGTGAGGGATGTTGTTGGAGGTGGGTGTAAAGTTATACCCGGCATCAACAAAGAGCCGAAAGCACTTAAGAGACTCAAGGACTGAAATTTGATATCGAACGGAAGCAGGTTTGGTATGGGAAATAAGAATTTATAGCCCCAAGTGGGTTTGGAAAAAGTTAAAGCTTTCAGCATATTAGATTGCACCATGCATGGAATCCGGAATGAAGATGGAATCGCATTTGCACTCGAAGTTCATTCATCAATGGATCGAACAACCTTCAGCTCAGTTCGTGTACCTATTCGTGTATCAGTGAAGTCCCTTTGAATGGCTCACATTTTAAATGCATTGAAGCACAGTTTCCAGGCATACAAAATTCCACAAAATGAAATACGTCTACAGGATAACATTAATGTGCACACAATGTGACTTAGTCGACTATAATATTTAACAGCATAACAAAAACCAGTGGATGGGCCTTACATTGCTTTGTCAGCAATATTATTCCCTACAATTCGTGGTCGGGTGGCAGACCCGATTCAAAAAAAGTATCAATTTCAATACGATGATTTGATTAGTATGGAATATTACTGATGGATCAATTAAAAACAGATTAGCGCTTGGTAATTGATTTAAGCAAGGTGATTAAAGAAGGACTTGACTTGTGTTGGGGGAAAAAATAATATGCAAAACGGTATCGCGTTAACTATTTACTTGCAGCTGCAAAAATACATGGCATGTGGGAAACATATCAGTCTTTATAGGACATGCCAATGCCACACATTCAGTGTGTTATATACTAGACAAGACAAGTCAGCATTTTCGTTCAGTTGGATTGCCTTCACTGGACACTTAACTCTATTCTTAAGCTCATCGGTGATCTGCGATTATCTCATCAGTAATATTATGGGATCTGAAAGTCAATGCTTCAAAATCCAAAATCATGATTTTAAGACATCACCATCAATTGCCTAGCAGCGAAAGGTGGAGCTTAGACAATGAAAATATTGAAGTCGTAAACGAATTCAATTTTATGGGCCTTCGACTAAAATTTAATCTGGATTTCCGCCCCATCTAAAAGAGAGATCAGTAGCTGCTAAAGATGCTATAAACCAGTTTTTCGCAAACAAAGACGTAGAGCTATCATCTAAATTTAAGGTTTTCGATGCTGAAATTAACAGCAGTTTTTGTTACGTTAGTGAAATTACGGTCCACAAGAAGATGGACGAGGTAGAAGTTATACAGAGCTATTTCTTCAAAAGAATCCGCGAATTACGCGATTTAAGTGGAGTCAAGTTTTCCCAGTCAGGTTTACCCCAGGTTTTCTTAAGAAATGCAAAATCAAACGCGGATTATTTAGCCAAAGTTATGCTCAGACCTACAAATAATCTGCAACAAAAAGTTCTCTCGGTTGCTCTTCAAGCCGATATGTCGCCATTCAAGGAGTGGCGTGAGCTCACTGTCTACTATAACTGTCAATTATATCTGAATCTGACAGTACAAAATTCTCACGAATGGCGCAACATGTTTTATGACTGCCTTTCGGAAATCCCTTAATAGAGCGAGAGGTTCCTGCACGAGATCGGTTTATAGTCGTCTGAATCATACATAGAATGGGGAGAACTATTTTTGTGACAGGTTAAATGTTTCCGAGATCTATTTAATATTCAAAGCGCGCACTCAATTACTCGAATTTAATACCATGTTTCCACCGGGCACTAATCTACGATTAATATAAATCTTCATTAAATTCTCTACCAATTAGGCGATTAAATAAATAGAGTGGCGCAACAGCTCGAGGTGAACCAGGGCCAACTTCTCAACAATGTATGCTGTGTGTGTTAATTTCTGCACATACAAGGGGACCTCCAATTTTTGACCGAATTCGAACGGCACCTCGAGAAGTTCTTTCAAGACATATGATACTCTCGGAGGGCTTGTCAGACCCTCGCGGAGGTGGGGACCGTGAAAAAGAACAAGTCTTTTTTTTAGGTGACAATGGCAGGATTTTAACCCAGACCTCTGGCGTAGTAAGCACACACACTAACCACTACGCCACGGCACCCCACTAATTAGGCGATGAACCATGCAAAATTAAATCCTCTCGGCAAACGATTTAAAATAAATCTCCTCATAAATCTCATTCCCTCTTTTCACGAACCAATTTCAACCCTTCTCCTACACCTTTTTAACAGTTTGAGAATCCAAAAAGGATACTGAAACTGTCCCCATACGACAGGTTTGTCAGAATTGCGATTTCTATTGGGATGTATACAATGGAAATTTTGTTCCGCTCCTGAAAAATGACATCGCCACTCTTTTTTGGGAGCCAAAACGACATAAAAAGAGTGCTCATGTCAAATTAATTCCATATTTCTCTGGTGGAACCACTTTGGGATTTACTGTTAATTGTCTCCCGCTAGTCCTCTTATTATTGCCTGGGGAAAGATAGTATAAATCTAGACCGCACCGTCATAGACTCAGGTTTACAATAAACTTCAATTACCTCATCATAATTTTGATTGTCTCAGCTCCTCTGTTTACAAGCATTTTTTTCACATATTGAAAATTCGACAGCTAACTACTGCATTCTGGCATTTCCAATAGAAAAGTGGAGCTTTAAAAACTTTTTTTTTCTTGCTCCCATGAAAGGCTCCCAGAGAGTCCTTACGTCAAGTTAATTCTTTTGTTTGATTTTGGCTGGTAGAAGCACATCTTAATTTTTATCAACCTTCTTTCACTAAACGTGTTTTTATAAATAGTGCAAACATAGCATAAATCTAAAAAATACCTAATCTTGAAAACTTGTTTTAGACGTATTTATCTCCAATAGGATAAAATCCAAGAAAATGCAAAGTCCCGAAAGACCAAACCCCGAACTTAATCTAAACGTTTAAAGATAATAAAGATTTTTTTACAAACGCTGGCTTTATTATTAGAAATCGCACGGATTGTTGCCACTTGATGGTATCATCATTAAAAAATTGTTATGTGGCCACATTTTTATCGATTTAATAAACAAAAACACATAACTGTAATTTCAGTCGACAGGCAGTAAGCTGACACTCAAATATCTTAAACTTCCCCATACATTTTTCCCGTTGAAATGTACCAATGGAACACTTCTAATTGGGAAATTTCTAGAACGTGGTGACTTTGCATAATTACGCCGATAACAGGCGTGAAGTTGAGTTTTATTCGACGAACCCGAGACGAAAATATTACATTGGTGTCAGAAATGGAAAAAAAATCAACTTCACTTTTATTATATTACACAACGAAACACTTTGTTCATCAAACGCGATTAATTCGACTTCTTCTCTAAGAACTCAACACTTTATATCAATTCAATCGCTTTCTACTCTTATTCTCGATTTTCACTTTTCAAAAGTACAAAAATATAACTGTCTCGCAGTGCCTGTCATACGTCTATTTATAAAAACTTACTACGTTCTACAAATTAAAAATTTGGTAATTTTCCATCGGAATTTCCAACGCTGGTGAAGTGAATCAATGGGTGAATTCAGCAACTCCATGTTTTTTAAGTCTTGTCGCGACAAAGGAACCTGATGTAAGACATGTGGCAAATTTTGACGAAAACGAATACGATTATTTAATTTTTACTCCCTATACAGCGGCAGTGATTCAAAGAATACCTTGCGGGTTTTTTTCAAAAATTTTAATTTATTTTAGAGTTTATTTTCGGAGTTTAGCTTGAAATAAAAACCTGGATTACTATATTAAAAAATAAATAAATAAATAGAGTGGCGCAACAGCTCGAGGTGAACCAGGGCCAACTTCTCAACAATGTATGCTGGTGTGTTAATTTCTTTACATACAAGGGGACCTACAATTTTTTGCCGAATCCGAACGGCACTTTGAGAAATTTTTCAAGACAATTAATACTCTCGGAGGGCTTGTCAAACCCTCGCGGAGGTGGGGACCGTGAAAAAGAACAATTCTTTTTTTTTTCAGGTGACTATGGCAGGATTCGAACCCAGACCTCCGGCGTAGAAAGCACACACACTAACCACTCCGCCACGGCACCCCACCGGATTACTATATTAACTCTATACTAATCATAGATTGATTTTATTCTAGATTCAACGAATCCTGGTTTAACCAGGGTTTATTAATCTGCGCTAAAAAACTTGGCCTAAGTGCTATTATATTGCTCTGTGTCTGTGTTAAATTCAGATGAGACACATTGTCTTATACGAATCAGAAGAAAACTTTAATTCCTAAAGTTTTATTAGAAATAAATTTGAAACATTAGCTGGGAGCCAAAAATATGAGCGGTAACAAGGCTAAAACTCTGCTTTAGAAATCCGTCTTTTGGAGATGCTGGTACAAAAAAAAACAATTTTGCAATAGATTGTAATAAATTTGTGATAAATTTGTAATAAAACGATTTTTAGAAATAAAACTTAGATAAAGGCCCAATATTTTTGCATAAAATTGGAAAATCGCGTCTTATTCATAATCAACGAAACCAAGTTAACTAGCCGAAATAAAGGGTAACGTAAAGCTACACTAGTCCTTCTATAATGGATTAAAGTAGACCTAGACAATATATCGTATGCAATGCATAGTTCTGCGGCTAAATACACCCTCATTCACTTCTGTACCTGAGCTTCGAATACATAAGTCAAATCGTAACGATAACCCAACATGCATCTGCTCCCTTCTGAAAGTCTATTCAATTTCATAAAATCGATATTTCAATCCTCGTTTCATATTGTTAGAGATGTACGAACGAGAATTCTCCATTCACACTCAATGGAAACCCCATGAGGATTTTGACCCCACATTATCTTATCAAATCCATTCGATACATCACTTAGGTCCTACAAATTGATACCACTTGGATGTGCGCTATGTAAGGGTGGCCCTAAATAATTTAATCATTTCCAATCTCCCATCCAATGCGATACCCTTCGTTTCGTCAAAATCAGGGATTTGTAGGCTTAATTTAGCCAAACTGCCTCCACATTATTTTATGCACAACCTCATATGCCCCCAGCTGTTAAATAACAAGCAAAGAGCGACACACCACACCCATTCATACATTCTTATTTGCTCGAAAACATTCGAGAGTAGGTACCTACTTTTCCTTTGAATTTTACGATCAATCGTAAACTTCACAGATTTCCGACTGAAAGCTCACGCCAGCGGCATTGAAGGCGCAACCGTCCATCTGATGCCAAATTTAAATACAGGACTCGCGGCCGTTGTTATCATCAGCAGCTGGTAAAGCTGTAGGTATACGCAGCCTGAAGCATAAGACTTTAATTTTATTTTTGGTAAAATTGCTAAGACACAACTTTTTATAAGTGTCACGCCCCCTGGCGACACTTATCCATTCGCCGAGAAACTTAAGTGACAGCTGTATACTCATGACGAAAGTTCACATGCACATGTCCACTTTGCAAACCACAAAGATAGTCGCTCTTGTCGCCTGCCATTTCGCGTTAATAATTTATTATCATCCTCCTATTAACCATGTTAACATGCCGAGGATAATTTCATTGTTCTTTGTTTACACGCGCCATTACGTGTGAAGTTGTTTCTGATTGGAAAACGAGGGAAATGCCGCATTGCCCTGAAATATCCCTCCTCCTTGTTATGTGAGCAGCAAGCGGACTTATTTGAAAGGAGGAAACTCATAAACCCCTCAACTAAATCCACTTCTACCTGTCACCCTTGGGAGTGCAGATATACGTCTCAGTCGCAGTATCATCCATAAGAGACGAGAAATTCTAGGGATTTCCTTTCGGGATCCTTTGATTGTCTATGTCGGCGAGAACGGATGTCAATGGCATCACACAACGATTGCTAGCAAAAGGATGAAAACATAACGACTGAAAATGTGGGGAGCGGTTCGAAATACTTTCGAGTATCTCTGCCTGGTCGCAAAAAAAAAAAGAAAAAATACGACGAGCTTGTATGAGGATTAAAGATTTAACCTTATTCACACAAAGGATCATCAAGCGACACAAAACGGCAAATAGCCAAACATAAACTGCACGTTTCGAGACGAGTCTTTAAATCCTCGAATCCATTGGTAGGGTTACAGAATCGTAATTGTCTGGTTGTGTCAAGACAAAGGCCAGGATATCTTGCCTTTTGGATGCATTGTTTCGGTGGATATAATAAAGGAATTCGTGTATGTGCTCCTTATGCACACATAAATGTTAATGTGTTTAAGGATTCGATTTTTTTGTGATTCCTTTACTGCAATTATTTACGGCACGTGTTGCGATGAAGAAAATCAATTTACTAGTGAATGGTGTTTCGGGTGGGACATAAGTTCGAAATACTTGAATAAGTCATGAGATGTGTCGCCTTGAAAACACGCGATGGTGGTGGTGAAAATTCATATCAAATGTTGATATAAGGATTCACTGCGTTGATATTATGAAATCATTGAAAGCAATGCGCTAAACGACGATTGTACGCCCGAAATTCATTGAATGCTATGAAAAACCAAGCTGCTAAGGGTGGCAGATGATGGAGATTTTTGTCGAAATGGAAATGAAAACTTTTCAAAAGCTAAAATGTGGGCTATAAACTGAAAGGAGTTTCTCGTTTTATTGGTCTTTCGACTGGGAATAGAATTTTCATTTCTCAAAGAGTTCTACAATCACGTAGAGCTACCAATTCCAGGTAAACAAAATTTGTATGGAAAAAAATGTTACACATACGCCACAGTCGCCGCATTGAGATGTGCCGGATTTTTTTTTATACCCGACCCAGGGTATATTAAGTTTGATGTATAGTTTGTAACGCAGTGAAATAATCACCGTAGACCCCTAAGACCTTTGAGAGATATGAATGGGACCGACAGCAGAATGGATTAAGCCATGTCCGTCCGTCCGTCCGTCCGTCCGTATGTAAACAACTTTTAGGCCTTAAATTTTAAGGCAGAGAGCTGAAATTTTGTGGGTTTGTTGGAAGTTCAGTCCTTCAGATCAAGTTTGAAAATAAGTTGAATCCGCCCACAGACACGCCCACTACAGGCCTGAATGTGCGACCATCTCTAATTCAAAAAAATACTTTTTGCAAATTTTAGCTATGTTACAATGGCGCTAGCGCATCCATTTTTGGTACGTAACATCGCCTTAAAATTGTCTTTAAGGTAGCTAAAAAACTTTACCTTTCTTATTGGCCACGCCCACTTTTTAAGGGACTTTAGCTTAAAATGACTTAATAGTTTTTTAATAAATATATATGAAATTTGACAAAAAATTATATGACAAAAGCTGTAGATATTAGCATTTTCTAACTTTTATGTATACATTGTATGTGCCTCCACCCACTTTTGTGGGCGTGGCGTTAAAAAAAGTGATATTTTTCATTAAAAACGCGGAGTTTTAGGCCGAAATGTATGCAACCACCTAGTATAAGGCATTCAACAGTTATATTTATATATCCCGCCCACTTTTTGGAGGCGTGGCAGTTTTCTTTTTGGTATGGTCGGGTATTTTGCAATCCGTCGTAGATGGATTGAAGCTTTTGCATACTCACTGTTGCACTTTCCCACTTGTTTTTTAATTATCTGTTTTTCGGTTTCTTAAAGGCAAAGAGTGTCTAAGTTTTCACTAAGTTTCTGCAACTTAGGGTGAAGTGTAGGGATGTAATTTTATTTGCTTTCTTTTTTTTAAATATCTCTCTGTCGCCTGGACTTAAGCGCATACTAAACAGAATTTATCTCTTTTACAACACAAATATAAACAGAAAAAATACACAAACACATAGTGGCACAAAATAACATAGTGGCGCAAGAACTCGAGGTAAGCCAGGGTCAACTTCGCTACCGTATGTCGTAGGTTTTGCACTCTCAACAGCACAAAGGCGGCGAAAACAAAAGCTGTCGTTTCCAAACAGGGTTATCATCGACTTACTACGCATCAGGGACGGTGCGCGTAGTAAAGGAGAGCCGCGAGACTTAGGTCACTCATGCGAGTTGAGGGGGAACTCAGTTATCTCATCCAAAACTGGAGATGCCTAGAAACATCTGGCTACCCTATGCCTAGAAACAGAGCTGGCTACCCAAGAAAAATACTCTGGAACCATAAGTGCTCGTCACTAAAGGTTTTGCAAGGTTTCGTTATCGGGCCATTGGTGCGCACTAATTATAAAACTATGTGCTAACACGATTAGTTTTGTCAACGTTTTGCTATTAACGTTCCTAACACTGAAGTCTATAAGTGCTGACGAGTTAGGCTTTATAGCGCAGGTTCTATAGACGTTTCTAAAACCTATTTATTAACACAATAGGTCTGGCACATCCGAAGTACTACTTTGCACTCTTAGATAGCACTTGGGGGTTGCCAGATGTAATACAAAAAAAAACAATGTAATTGACAGAAATTGTTGTGAGAATATTTCAAACAAAACATTCAGAAATAAGAATTTTGCATTTTTAATAGAATGTTGAAAATTTTAACAAGATTACAATTTTAGGCTAGAAAAATATATCACACAAAATTTGATTTCTAGAGAATAATCATCCTATTTTGCTATTTTTTCTATGGTCTAGACTTCTAGAGGGTTAAATAAGTTATATTTGGGCAATTTTTTGTCCAGCAGTTCAAGTATTTTATCTGCTCGCTGGCATGCCCCCTTCTTAGGCAGAAGCTTAAAAGGAGATACCCTTCGAGTTTAAAACTCTTAAGGTATATACTGCATCAATGGATAAGAATTAAAAAATCCTGTAAAAAATGCTAAACAGCAAACAGTAAAGCTTTAAAAAAAGAGAGTGATGGTAGCTCTAAATAAATTATCGCTATATTTGACAGAAAAGCACAAATCCTTATAATAGCTCTAAATGAAGCTAGACAATACTACGTAGAACTCAACGTTTCTAAAAATTAACGCAGAACACTTTAAGTGTTATAATGGTGCTATGGGGGCTCTTCATAAAGCATTGAATTTCTTAGTTTATGCTTTATTTAATATTTCAAATTTATTCTCCTTTTCTTTTCAAGTTTCTTTTCTTCCTATTTTAATGAATCATTCAAAGGCATATATATAAGGCGCATATTATTATATTATTAAGTATTTGCACTCTTTTTACTCATTAATTTCATCATGAACGAATTCATTTGTGCAAAAACATCAACGCTTACAAAGAATGAGATAAGAATGTATGTATACCCAAGTAAAAGGAAAACCACACCATGAAAGTAATAGGTGAACGCCATGAAAGTGTGTATACCTACAGGTTCTTTTAAAAAGGTATTGACTGTCAAATAAGTTCTATAAGAGTTCGAAGTAGAAACATTTTTGCACCCAAAACTAATTTCTATAAAGTGTCAAATCGCACTTATAGGAGTTTGGTAAGGGGCTCCGTCACTTGTATAAAAGCAACTTGCAGCCGCAACGGTGGCCTTAGGAAGCCCGCGGTGTTACTTGAGTGGCCAAGTTTTTAAGGTTGAGATTATAGTCAAATCCAGCTCAGTTTGCAACGCAAAACAAAATTATCATTAAATTAACAAATCCATTGAGCTTAAAAAGAGATAATGAAAGATGCCTAGACAAACATAGTGACACTCTAAAGCTTTCAATGATGCCGGATTGGAGACCGGAAAAGCAAATTTGCCTTTTGTACGTTAACCATGGAGGAACAAAAAAATCAGATTAAATACGAAATTTTAGCTCTCCCGATCGAATATCAATTTTAAACTGCTATGGATGCAGCACATGCAATGAGTTTCCACTCTTGCCATGAGTAAGATACCAGCTTTGGCAGAAGGCGCTTTCGCCAGAACCATATTATTTTGAGAACTGGTTAGGATCCGAAGTCTTAAAGCAAAAAGCCCAAAATTGAAATGCAAACTCTTGCCAATCGCTGCTTATTTGGGCTTAGAAGATAACTGGGTAGCAAGGCCCTCTCCAGTGCAAATAAAATGCCCATTTAAAAGAGCCTCATCATTTAAGTCCTGCTTTACAATATGCAGAAGGACTCTTTGAACCCTGTCAAAGGCAGTTCAAAACGCTTAAGGCTGCTTCAATATCAACTTTCAATTTTTTCAAGAAAATTCTTTGGGCGATTTGTGGTTCCGTCTAAGGCCTTACAGAAGCCCAAGCACTTACCGGAACATACCTATAAGGTTTCCTGTTATAAAAATAATTAAATAGAGTGGCGCAACAGTTCGAGGTGAACCAGGGCCAACTTCTCAACCATGTATGCTGTGTGTGCTATACAAGGGGACCTACAATTTTTTGCCGAATCCGAACGGCACTTTGAGAAGTTTTTCAAGACAAATGTTACTCTCGGAAGGTTTGTCAGACCCTCGCGGAGGTTGGAGCCGTGAAAAAGAACAAGTCTTTTTTTTTCAGGTGGTAGAGGCAGGATTCGAACCCAGACCTCCGGCGTCAGAGGCACACACACTAACCACTGCGCCACGGCACCCACTGTTTCCTGTTATGCTTAACCTTAAGTTCCGATTAGATCTTATCGAAGCCGTAAGTTGCGTTAAGGTCCCTGTTACAAGCTTTAGGCTAAATAGGCTTTTATAAGGTTTTTTGTAAGGCTTTACCTAAACTGCTGCTTTTGATAAGCTCCTTCTAGGCCATAAAGAGTCTGTAACTTACAATTCCTGGGGCAAGATTTATCCAGCTTTAATAAATAAATAAATAGAGTGGCGCAACCAGCGCGATGTGAACCTGGGCCAACTTCTTAACCATGCATGCTGTGTGTGTTGATTTCTTCACATACAAGGGAACCTATAATTTTTTGCCGATTCCGAACGGCACTCTGAGAAGTTTTTCAAGGCAATTGTTACCCTCGGAGGGTTTTTCAGATACTCGCTTAGGTGGGGACCGTGAAAAAGAACGAGTCTTTTTTTTCAGGTGACGATGGTAAAATTCGAACCCAGTCCTCCGGCGTAGTAGGCACACACACTAACCACTACGCCACGGCACCCCACGATTTATCCAGCTTACTCACTTATATAAAGTTTCTTGTCAGGCTTTATTGAAACTATTGTTTCTTTGATTAGGACTGCAAGCTTAGTTGCACATTACAGCGACATCATATTTGTCCTGTACACACTTTACAGCTGGAACCCTCATAGGTGCCACACGCAAGTGGTAAGAGACCTCAACAAACTTCGCGTGCAAAACTGTAGACAGAGTCGGCTGGTGAAGCTCGTTGGCCGAGGCCATAAGAAACCAGTGATTAAGTTCCTGCAGTGTGTACGCAGAAGTCACAGTCCGTAAAACGTACCGTTGAATACCCCCTCCTATCCCACATTGTAAAACGCTGATGGCATTGTTATTTTTTGACATTTTATTTGTAGTGCAAACTTCGAAAAGGGGCGTGGTCCAACCGCCCCTATTTACAAACTATCAATTATAAGATATTTCCACAGATATTTCCAAGTTACGCTTCAATGTAGGTAAAAATGCAATTTTTTTAATTCAAATTTAATATTTTTTGAAAAATCGATCCCTAAAAGAGGGCGTGGCTAAAAACCCTATGCAAACGAAATCTGGACTGCGGTCTCGTTTGGCTAACCTGCTACTTTTTTTGTTTCATGCTTTCCTAAATTAGGCTCAAGGCCAGTCGAAATTACGTTTTTCTGGAAAGTTTTAGGTTTTTCTTCAATTTTTCCTCCAAATGTGGGCGTTGTCCAAAGTCTTGTATGAACGAAATGTAGAACTAAGAGTTTTCTACATGAAATACAAAGCAAATTTTTTCAATTTCCTGCAAAAATATTGAGTAAACTGCGTTTGAAAATGTACCCTTAAAATAGATGCCACGCCCACTGGAGGAGGTTTACCAATTAAATTCTTCTTTTTTGTCTACCATGGGGTCAACCATTATTATTTCACCGTGTTACAAACTATGTGACAAACTTATCTGTCGAAATGTGAATAGTTCCAACCAGATAAGCAATAAATATTCAAACTATTGACGCAAGTTGGGACTTTAGGGGTTAATTTGTAGAGGTAACGCACATTTAGGTAACGATCCTGGTAGCAAGATTTCTAGCTACAGCAACACTTTTATAAAGACTACCGCCTCCAGATCACGCACCCAAAAAGTAGGCTGTTCAAACTTAGTAAGTAACTACTAGTAGAAGTGGAGCTAAGAAAAAAACACGGTGTTAAGAGGTTGTGCATATTTCTTTCCTAACGAGTATTAAAAATGGAAAAACATAAGTCATTACTGGAGTTTTTATTGCTATGTTTATTTGCTCCCATTGGTTTCTAATCTTCGAGCGCAAAATTACAAGCTCCCAATTTTCAATCCTGCCTTACTCCTCTTTAATGTGCTCGTGATCAAGGGGATATAATTACCCTTAAAATGCGTAGCACATTGCGAGCGGAAAGAATTTTGGGATAGAAAAGACAAAAGAAGAAAGTAGTTCTCGATCCAACACAAACGCTGATGAGCCAAACATGGAACCTCTGCACAGAAACACCAAGGCTTACGCCCGCAAGTGTTATGCCCTTACGGAGAAATGCAATAGTACGGCCATAAAACATCAGGCATGCATCGAATTATTGTCCATTCTATTTGCATATTGGAAGAGAAAAAGGTGTTTTGTATTCGGCCGACACTAACCTGGGTAAAACACGCCGACCATCAAAGGAAGCCGCTCATTTTGAGATAGACGATTCGGGATTTTTCGCTTGTTGATGGTTTTGGTCCGCCCTGGATATTTTCCATACCGGTATCCACCATATCTGATGAGCAATCCCCTACCCAATTGAGTTTGATCAATATTTGATAACATAAACCCATTTCTAATAAAAAACTCTAATTTAACTTCATACAACTTCCTTACGCAGCGCAAAATACTATACCAACCATGACAATTTGCAAATTTTAAAAAACCATCCCCTTCAATCAACACTGCTCCTTTATATTTCCACTTGCTGCATGAAAATCGTAGAAACTACCAATTATGGTTATTTTGAAATGTATATCAATTACACTCATTAATTTTTATAGTAGAAAATATTACATTAAACCATTTGGTTACACGATGTGTAGTTCCTAAAATAACCCAACCTAAAACCCATACGCACGCGACGTTAACCTATATTTTATCCTGTGACTATTTTTGAAACGCAATTTATAATTCTAACGGTGTAATTATGAAGAAATAAAACACTCATCAGATGTCATTAACAACGGAACATACGGACAATATTTATTTTGTGCTAACAAAAATATTAAGGAAGGACCAAGGGATCCAAATGGGACGATCCCTACACTTAATTATGCCCCACAAAAGCAAAAATTCTCTTGTTTGTAGAAAGATTGTCAGATGTTCAAACAACGCGGTTGACTGAAAAGAAAACACTGCACAGCATGTGGACAGATTTTCGTGGGAATTTCTAGTAATTAGCATAAAAGTTACTCGCCAAGGACACTAAGTAAACTTGGCTGAGAAGGATTTACTTTGTCGGTTGATTTTATGCATCCCATTAAAAGCGAGGCGCAAATGGATGATACTTTTAGAACAGCAGCCTTATTTCGAATCAATAAGTCCAATGAATCAGGTAGGTGTGACCTGGATAAAGTACAGGACGAAAAAATGCTGCGTATCCTCTCACTGTGTTAGAACTAAAAATAATATGGGAGCCGGAATACTGGTAGACAGTTATGATTTCCACTTTTGAGTTGTGCGAGAGAATTGAAAATTATTTTTTTGGGTCACACAAGATTATGTCATCGTAATGTGAAAATTTAATTAAACGAATTGCCATGGTTCCGGGAAGAGATTCCCCCGGGATTGTTTAATATTTGCATTCAAAGGTACAGCTGAAAAAATAACGCAATTGTGGTGTCATACCTCCCTATGCTTCTGCTATTTTAAGGAACCAGGATGACTGTGAATTTCTCTGGGAATAGCTAATTAAGTTGAGTAGAGCAAATGTTGTACAACCACGATGTCAGCTTAATATTAAACCATTTAATTATACTGAAAGACTCAAAGCTATTTTGTGGCGCTGCCATATTAAGGGACCCATTCATAATAATTTTTCAAACGCATAACAGTATAAAGAGCTCGAAGGACCATATTTTTTTTTTTTTATCAGGAACGTAGGATGATGTCATTTTTTTGGGCACCCTTACTCACACTGTATCTTATCTCATTTGCTATCAGTTTCCGGTTCAGATGGTGGAAACACTCTATCCATTCGATTGAATTTACCGAGTACCTACACACTTCCGTCTGCATTTTGTTTTCGAGATTTATTGATTTTGTGGCAAAAAAAAAAACGAATCTATTTTGTCTGAGGTAAACCGTTGTACTAGAGTCCTGCCCATGTTCTCCTAAATCTAACCTAAATATATAGAATAAAAGCTGATATCGTTTTTAAATGGTACACAGCTGCCATATTATAAAACAGTTAACTGTCATAATGTGCGGCTTTGAAGTAGAAATTTCAGAGGAAATTATGGTCGTAGTAGTGGAGGAAAATGTCCTGATGGTAGCAATAAAACGAAATTGCTTATACGTGTCGTGGAGAGGTATTATAAAATATTTCCAAACATTCCCTGAGTAGCCATGAGGCTAAAGCTTTGAAATTTTTCATTATCTACTTAAATATTGCAACCAGCAGCTGTCAAAACTGAATAAGTGTCACATCTGCTGCATAAATTGTGCATAGCAGCACAAATACATATTTAATTTATTTGTCTAAGTGTCTAAAGCCTTTCTATGAAGGCGAGTTTAAAATGACATTTATGCTTAAGAACGTAAGGCAAAAAAAAAAAATCGCTTTAAAAGGTTTAGGGTCATATGTTAGGTTAGTTAGGTTGACGGATGCCCTTTTGACAGTAGTCACGGCTCACTTAGAGAACAGCAGTTATGTCCATCGGGTCCATATTCTGGGAACCTTCTTAGCACCTAGAACGAAAACAGAAATAAACCGCTGTTATAAGCTCAGAGTTCCGCCCTCTTGGACCCATCCGGATTTGAATACGAATCTTAGGAGATCCTTTTTTGATCTACATTTTTTAGATCTTCGAGCTCGTTGAAGAAGTAACTGCCGAGGGTACTACGCCTGATGCTTTTTAGGGCTGGGCATTCGCAAAGCAGGTGACAAACAAATTCAATTTCTTCATAGCCCCTAGAGCTTCTGCGGTAATTGTTATGCGGTATGCCTAGCCGCTCAGTGTGTAGACCCACAGAGCAGTGCCACCTGAGGATTTCCGTGAGTACTCGGATATTCCTTCGGGCTAGTCCGATCAAAAATAGTGATCTCTTTTTGCTTACCGCTGGCCATAGCTCCCTTGTGTGTCTGCATGTATCAAGTTCTGTCCAACGTAGGTTGGTTCTACTCAAGGATTCAGTTTCTATCCTACGTGCTGTCGAACTAAGCAGGATTCATATAGATTTGAGGACTAGAGATGCATTCATCCCAGACCCATATCTCGCAAGCTTGTCCGCTTGTTCGTTTCCCGGTATCCCAACACACAGTAACGGTGTTGCCAACTGATAACTCGTCCGGAATTTCCCTGCATAGTTTCACAGCCCTTGACTTCACTACGTCTGATTCCATGGGTTTAATTGCGGCTTGGCTGTCAGAGTATATGGTGATGGCTTTGTTTACGGGGCTGTGTTTCTTCAGCTCAGAGGCAGCTTGGATTATGGCTGCCAGCTCCGCCTGAAAAATGCTGCAGTCATCATTGATCCGAAAAGATTTACTTAGTCCCAGAGCTTCACAGAAGATGCCCGCGCCGATTCCGACGTCCATCTTAGAGCCGTCAGTATATACGGCGATCTCGTCTTCTCCTGTGATGGTCTTTTCTTCCCACTCACCTCATTCAGGTATTCAAGTAGCGAATTTCCTCGACCCTCACAGAAGATGCCCGCGCCAATTCCGTCGTCCATCTTAAAGCCGTCAGTATATACGGCGACCTCGTCTTCTCCTGTGATGGTCTTTTGCTCCCATTCACCTCTTTCAGGTATTTTAGTAGCGAATTTCCTCTTGAAAGCGAATGTCATAGGGAGGTAAGGTTTAGGGTCATACATTAAGCGTCTTAGTGTGTGATAATTACCGTTCTATCAAGCTGATGTAGAAGGATACTAGATAGTCGACTGGGGAAAATAATAAGGCTAGCTGGGGACCAGTGTGGGTTTGTCGCGGGTAAATCAACCACTGATGCAATCGTGATGCCCTTAAAGATCTTCATATGGTGCTGGTTAATTTTGAAAAAAGCTTTCCATAGACTTTTACGAGATCTGATATGGGTGGCGCTAAGAAAACGATGAGTTCCAGAAGCCTACATACGGATGATCATGGACATGTTTGATGGAGAAAAGAAAAGAGTGAGATGTCCCTCCGGAGTCACTGATGAGTTCTCAATTAAAGTCGGTGTACACCAGGGAAGCGTCCAAAGTCCTTTAATTTTCATTCTAGTCCTTGAGTATCTGCTTTAATGAAAACTGACGGACCCGAAAGGACATCAGTTATTCTTCGCTGATTATGGGGCCATCATAAGTGAAAATCATCATAGATACATCTCTGCAGCGAGCCCTTGATATATGGGTGGATGTTTTTAGGGGAATGGGTATCATATTAGCCAAAAGGAGACAGAGTATCTGTGCTGCCCATTCTCTGACCCATCTGAGCCAATTTCAGACATTAAATAGAATGGAAAGTTCAAGTATCTGATCAATAGCAAAGCAAACTTTGTCGTCATGACATTAATCATCGCGTAAGCGTAGGGTGGATGAAGTGGCGAGAAAACTCTGGCATCTTCTGTGACCGAATAATGCCCTCTAAGCTGAAAGGAAGGCTACTACACCGCAGTTGTGTGTCCGGCGCTTACGAATCACAATGTTGGACAGTGTATAAGAAATATGAGAGCAAATTAACGGCAGCTGAGATGAAGATGCTTCCAAAGACAGCAGGACAAACAAAGCGAGATAGAATAAGAAGTGCGACGATCCGAGGAAGCTTCCATGTAACAAAAACCTATCTCCACAAAAATGGAGCACGACCGGCTCAGTTGATATTGCCACGTTCAAAGGAGAGATCAAACGAACCCTGTCAAAAACGCAAATTCCAGCGCAATCGCGAAAGAGTGGAAGGCCTCATCATTGTGGATCACTCACACAAATGCAACGACAACAGCATTTATTTGGCCTCAGTGACGAAGAGATCCAGAACCGCATGGCCTGCCGGTATATGCTGAGGTCAAATCGGCGTACCCCACAAGCGGACCATTAGGAATGCAGTAGAGTTGGAGGGTTATGATCCATCACTTCAGATCATAAATTCGCACCTAAAAAAAGGAGAAGAATGTGTGCGTGCGATATTATTGAAATTTTTTGTTCATTGGAAAGACATATCGATGTCATTATATATGGAAAAAAGTCGAACAAATTCCCGCCGTGGCTTTTCTGAGTGGCGTGCATTCAATGTGTCAAATTTTGTGAAAAGTCTGCATAAAGCCGGTTGCCTTGGTTAAGAAGGTAACTTGACTGTTAAACTCCAGCTTAGCGGGATTCAATCTTGTAGCATTTCCATCTGTCAAACCGAGAAGCATTTCCATCTGTCAAACCGAGAATATTCTTTTCGTTCCACCTCTTCGCAAGGAAAAAACCAGTGAGTAAAAGTGCTTCAGTGTGTAAGTTCGAGTTACAGTTTGTAAAACGGACCGTTAAATACCCCATCCTGCCCCACATTATAATTTGATAATGTTATGTATTCTTATTTTGAATATTATTGTTATTATAGACGAAAGCAGTTCCTTATATTTTTTTTAACTGCTTGAAAAGGGGCGTGGTCCGCATAACTCTTGCAACTAACTATGAATATTGGCATTTTCAAGTTAGGCTTAAATGCAAGCAAAATTCTATTTTTTTGGTTAAATGCAGTTTTTTTTTTCTTAAATCGGCCCCTAAAAAAAGCCTGGTCAAAAACTTTGTTTTTTTATTTATTCTTTCCTAAACAAGGCTTAAATCCAGTCAAAATCCGCGTTTTTCTGAAAAATTCAAGACTATTCTTCATTCTGCCTTCAAGTATGGGTGTGGCCTAAATCTTGTATGAACGATATTTGGAACTAAGTGTTTTGTATTGTGGTGTTCCCAGCGATATCACCGGCACGCACGGCACAATAAAAGATTCTACGTCACTGATAATTCTTCGTCAATAACAAGTTTGTATTAAAGTTGAGGACTGATCTCACTTAGTGATGGTTACATAAAAAGAAGAAGAGGTTCGAGAAGAGTAAGTTGGTCTTCGTCACTAGCGCTGTCTTGTTTGGTTGCGTTTAGGGCTCTTGTCAAGTCATTTATCAAGTCATTAATGACTTGACAAGAGCCCTGACTTCATTAATCAAGTCATTTATATCCAAGTTGTTAAAAAAGTTGTATTTATGTTTAAGAAGTACTTAACCTAAAGTTAATAATGAATAATAATTGAATTATTTATAAAAGTGCTCACGCGTATGTGTTAACAATCCCCGCAACTCACACACATAACAACAGCGACCTTCCTACAGTATAAAGTATGTGAAGTAATTTTTTTTCGATTTGGAACGAAAAAAGTGATTTCATTCACTACTTTCGAATTAGAAAATCACCCTCTAAATCGATGCCCAGCGCACTAGAGGAGGTTTAGCTTTTTTATACCACCAGGGTATATTAAAATTAATGTATAGTTTGTAACGTATTTGAAATAAACACCGTAAAC
The DNA here is from genome assembly GCA_947623515.1 of Neoascia interrupta. NCBI lineage: Eukaryota > Metazoa > Arthropoda > Insecta > Diptera > Syrphidae > Neoascia > Neoascia interrupta. The sequence continues at coordinate 18,108,555 of OX392464.1, forward strand.
CCCTAAGACCTTTTAGAGATTGAATGACATCGACAGGAAAATCGATTGAGTCATATCTGCCCGTCCATCCGTATGTAAGCAACTGTTAGACTTCAAATTTTAAGTAAGAGAGCTGAAAGTTGGGGAGTGAGCTGAAAGTCCAGTCTTTCAGATCAAGTTTGAAAATTAGTTGAATCCGCCCATAGACACGCCCACAACAGGTCTGTATGAGCGACCATCTCCAAATTTTAAAAATACTTTTTTCAAATTTTCGCTATGTTACATGACATTGCCTTGTAATTGTTTTTAGGTAGCAGAAAAAGTTTGGTTTACATTGACCACGCCCACTTTTTAATGGATTTCAACCTAAAATTAATGCTTGAAATATGAAATTTGACAAAAATTGCATTACAAAAGTTGTAGATATTAGCATTTTCTAACTTTTTTTGTACATACAGTATGTGCTTTCGCCCACTTTCGTGGGCGTGGCTTTAAAATACTGATTTTTATACCCCATCCCATAGGATAGGAGATATATATAAAGTTTGATTCATAGTTTGTAACATAGAGAAATAATCACCATAGACCCCTAAGAACTTAAGGGCATCTAATCGAGACCGAATTTTTAGTTGAATGAGCCATGTCCTTCCGTCCGTCCGTCCGTGTGTCGGTAGTTTTTAGGCCTTAAATTTTGAGCTAGGAACTTGAAACTTAATATCTGTTCTTTCTAGGTCCCAAAGCAGTACAAGTGTAAAAAATTTCAAAATCTGCCCACTGACACGCCCACTTTACTTAATAGCATGAAAATTTAAAGTTGTCGTAGGAAGCTGAAATTTGGTACGCGTTATCCTCGCTTAAGTGTATTGTGATTGACATTTCAAAAAAAAACAAAAACCGTCCCCTTTTGGGCGTGGTCATATTTCATTTGCATTTAATTAAACATTTTTTATTCGATATATTTTCTTTGAATCCAAAAAAACTTGCGCTATAAAATGTTTAGATATGGGTGAAAGCTATCAACTGAAATGAATAAAATTTTACCACGCCCACTTTTGGGGGCGTTTTTAAGTATAAATCAAATTTTCAATGTGAAAATGCAATCAACACGTTTATATCACTTCTGATAAAAAATATAAACAAAAAAACGATGCAATTGAAAAGTGGTGGAATTACGAATTATGTCATAAATTTAACAACCAAAATTTATGACATGATTCGGAGCTTGAAAGAGGTCAATTGGCCAACGATTCGCCTAAGCGGAACTAAGCGTAACCCTCCCACTAGTTTTCGTTATCAAAGCAGAGTTGTAGTCTGAAATGTATTCAACCACCTAGCATAAACCATTCAACAGTTATATTTTTACATCCCCCTCACTTTTTGGAGGCTTGTCAGTTTCCGTTTTTGGTAGGTTAGAGTATTTTTCAATCCGTCACAGAGGCACTGAAGTTTTTACATGCGCACTGTTGTACTTTCACACTTGTTTTGTAAATCTTCCTTACAATCCCCCATCTACAATCCCCAGGACATGTTAAATGTCAAATTTTAGCTTGTTGCGACGTCTTACAGTTTTGAAAGCACTGGAGGTAGTTGCAAAGTTACACCCATTGTGGATGTGGTTATTCGCAGATTAAAAAAAAATTAATCCTTCAGATGTCAAAGACATACTTCGTACAAAAATTCAGCCTCCTAGCTCAAAACTTGTGGCCCAAAAATTGGTGACATACGGACGAACAGACGGAAATGACCCAGAATTCGTGTCTCGATTGCGATCATAATGCCTTTAAGGCCTTGGGGGTGCATCATTATGATTTCTCTATGTTTCATTTTCGCATTCATGTTCCGAATTTAGTTTAGCCCATTCCTGTAGAATAGGGTATACAGATTTTTAATCGGTTCGAATCCTGCCATAGTCACCTGAAAAAAAAAGACTTGTTCTTTTTCACGGTCCCCACCTCCGCGAGGGGCTGACAAGCCCTCCGGGATTATCATTTGTCTTGAAAAACTTTTCGAAGGGCCGTTTGGATTCGGCAAAAAAATTGTAAGTCCCCTTGTATGTAGACAAATTAACACACCAGCTTACATTGTTTAGAAGTTGACCCTGGTTCACCTCGAGCTGTTGCGCAACTCTATTTTTTTTTTTAAATAGGCTGATGATGCTGAGTTCTCAATCTCAAGGTAATACGTATTTCACATATTTTGTCATTTAGCCTTTACGTTTAGTTCTAGGCGTTAAAGTCGAATGTTGACCAAATATTTTTAACCCGAAATGAGATTAAAGTCATAAAGTCTCCCAATGAGTTGCGCGAGACTTTAAAAGTTTTTCAACAAGTCCGCGCCACATGCGAAAACTTGACCCAGAAGCATAGGAACTTTTTAGGGCATGTTTTTAAGAGATCTGACGAAATAATTTATTTTTTTTGTTTAGAAAAGAAGCCTGCCCTATGACCAAGTAGCATCATACATCAATTTAAACACAAAAATTAAATTTTGCTCCTGATTAGATTCAAACTCGAACGAAAATACCATTTAACCAATTGACCCTATTTTCCATGTAACACCAAATCTAAAAATTTTTTGTCCTGCACTGGCCTATAATGTATGCCGGGCTGAAAATTAAAATCAATTAATTATAATTTCGTTGGAATTATGAGAAATGCGTTGAAAGCAAAAAAAAAACGCCCCCTAAAAGTGGGCGGAGCTCAAAACTTGTTGAGTTATGAGCTTGTCAAAAAATAAAAGCTTTAATATTTGTCATAATTTTTTTTTGATTTGCGTGAATTTTTGGCGAAATCTGGGTTTTAAAGATCTGAAATTTAAAAAATCGGTAATGGTTTGCTTGTACCTCTCTAGCTTGATTATAAAGACACAAACAGACGGATGGACGGACATGGCTTGATCAATTCACGTGCCAGTTTGGACCATATCTTTAAAGGGTCTTAGGGCTTTTTGGTGACTATTTTACTGTGTAACCTATGCATTAAAATGAATATACCCTGGGTCGGGTATAAAAATTGTGTCCTAACATTCTACTACGCTCACTTTTTAAGCATCCTGTAAGATAACAATTTACAATAAATCTGTAACAAATTTTTTAAAAAATATGCCTAAAATAATACATGTATTGTATATGAAAGATTATATGAAAAATATATGTCTCTGACTATTTGTGTTTTCTATCCAAAATTGATGTGACTTTTCCTTAAGTTAAGCATTTTTAAGCTATTTTTTTTTTATCCCGCCTACATTTTGGAGACGTGAAAGGTTTTCCTAGATGCAGGCCAGGGACAGATTGATACTGATGCAATCCGTCGCAGATGAGCTGTTGAGCTGATGTATGAACTGTTGCATTTACCCGTAACGGTTTTAATAACTTTTTACCAAAATTCATCTGTAGCTAACAAAGTTGTAAAATATTTACGATTTCAGCTACAAGTGGTGTAAAGAAGACTTTAGTTTATAATGACTGATTTCATAAAGATGTAAAAAATGCTGTTGATGACCCGCAGCGAATGTCTTATCGTAACTTTAGTATTGAGACTTTAACGTGTTTTTGGACTTAGTCTTACCGAATAATTTTTTTTAGTCCTTCTTATGATAACCAATTTCTTGGGGAAGTTGCAGTTGGTTTCAACAAAATATCTATACATGCCATGCAATGAAATGTTGTGTTTAATAATTGAAAAGAAATATTTTTCTGTAATGAGGCTCAAAATTTTTTGCGTCTAAGCCTTTAGATATGAGGCTTTTCTGCTATATTAAGGACTTTTCTCTGTTCGCAGCCTCAAGGTATCATTTTTTATTGGGTAAAAGCAAGCTTATTTAAGGAGACATTATCAAAACATTTTTGCAGTTTCTGGAAACAAGGCTAACATACATCACGCAATACCAGACAAACTTGAGTCAAAGATGCCAATACAAAGATGCCAATACAAAGTCTGATCCAGGGAATAATAACGACATGCCCTCAGGAAAAGTAAGATAAAATACTTGACTGTCATATAAATAAGTAATGAAATATTTGCTCTACATGACTTCTTAACATTTATTCGAATCGAAAACGTATTTTTTTTCAAAATCGTCCTGCCCATCAAAAAGGGACGCAGTTAAATTCTACTGCAGGCTCATGAATTTTCAATTTCACACATTACACCTTGTTGCCTACGATCCTTTCGAGTACACCTATACTTTCACCATAAAGCATTCCTATTGCCAAACTCATAAACCCATTCGGTTTGGACATATGCCTTACATTAACGCTACTTGTGTCGAATCAACAATTGTCTGTTTACATTTACAACATCCCTTACAAATACCTATACACATGTTATCCGCAAATCGTTTGAACCAAAACACACGCAATAATCATCAAACCCACCCGCATATCACATTTTTTTGATAAGCACAGAGCTCAGCGCCCCTTTCAACCCGACGATAAAAATTTCCCCACGTATGCCCATAAAACCTCGTAAATTATATCTTTGTGGTGTCTCGCATTGTTCCAATATATTTTCAAGGGATGAGAACTAGACGAACTTTATTAAAATTGTTCGCCAAATGCCCGCATGCCCGAAAAAAGCGACCTATTGGCGCCTAGAACCGTTTAAAACTAACGAAGTGCTAAAAAAACTAATGCAAGTTTTCTGCCTATCCTCGCATGTGATCACGATTGGGCCCCACAGCCAGCGCGAGGCGTGCAACTTTTATTTGGTGCACAATATCTCGACCCCAACTGCAGTAAAAAGGACCCATCGTAATGGGTGTTAAAATATTGTATCCTCGACAAATGATAGCTTACAGTAAAAATAAAATATTTCATATTTACTGCAAGGCATAAATATGAAAGCCTTTCAGAAGTTTTTTTTTTGCCAGCTTTTTGGCAAACCCTGCCAAGCGGACCCATAAATCATGAGAGGAAAACATTTTCATGGTAAAACGATTTTGTTTTGTTCTTAAAGGACACACTGAGATTGGGCAATGGGGTGGAGGAGGGTTCAAGTGCAGTCGTCTATCCGGCTGTGTTATGTGTCTTATGTGCGGAAGATTCAAACTTACCCCGTAAAAGCTAATCCTTTTTCAACGATTTGCGCTGAAGCAGCAGTCTACGATGGTGTTGACTATTTGTTTCGGTTGTTTTGGTTATTTCACATAACTTTGCACCTATAGTGACAGAAAAACAAATCGATTTAACACACAAACAAAAAAAAAAAACAAAAAAAAGCAATTAAAGGATATTATTTCATTTGATATTCGCACATTGGATGGGTTCAATTTTGACCGAGGTTAAACCATGCTCATAGTTTTTGTATAATCATTTCACAAAAAAAAACAAAAATCTAAAAAAAACTACTCGTACAGGAGGCACAACAAAAAAAACGTGGAAAACGGATCGATTTAGCTTTAGTGTTGGCTTTTTTCCTTTCTTTGTTCACCAAATGAATTATTTAAAACTACCACTCATACTCGTGCAAGGCACACTATGCAGTAACGAGTAGTTTTCAAACTGAGCCACGAGAAATTTTCTTCTTAATTTTACATCCTTAAGGATATCTTAATTTTTTAGTTTTCTACGCACTATTTTCTATCAACATTCAATTTTCTGTTAAAACATTTTTGAATAAACATTTAAATTCCAAAAATCTAGATTTGTTTTTAACACGCACCGTTTTTGACGTATATCGAGTTTCGAACAGTGGGAAAAAAAACGCACGTTAATATGACTCAGCAGGAGCACAATGTTTGTACGACTCCAACGAACGTAAATATACGGCTAGGATTTTTTTTTTTACCTCCAATCGAAATATGGATTTTATATCTATGTGAAAATGCGACGGTTTTGTATCGCGAACAAACGTGAAGTTATTGGTCGAACGACTTCTGACGGTCTGAGAGCTGTGCGTTAGGCAATAACCTAGGCTCGGACTCGGCTAAGGAAAGCAATATCAAACGGAGAGAGAACCTAAATTGTGGCATTTGGGAGCAATGCGGAGATATCTTGGTGAAATATGGGTTACTGACGTAGGGGAGCTAGTGCAAGGACATGCGCAGTGTTGCATCCTGATGAGTGTGATGTGATGTTGCCGCGAGAGGATTGTTTATATAGAGGCCCTTCTGCGAAGTGTGTCATACACTGGAAAAAAAATATTTCATGAAATTAAGAGATGAAAATTAGGTTAACAAAGTAAATAAAAACCAGTGGGAGGGTTACCGAATCATTAGATATCCCATCCCAATTGACCACTGTCAAGCTCCGAATTGCGTTATAAATCTTGTTTGTTAAATTTTAGTTTCTATTAATTTTAATTTTGTTTAGAATTTGTCCGTTTAGAATCTCCTTCCTTCATAAAGGGACGTCAACCATTTTTCAATAACATCGTTTTTTTGTTCATATTTTTAATCAGAAGTGTTGATTGCATTTTCTAAAAATTTGGCTTATACTTAAAAACGCCCACAAAAATGGGCGTTGAAAAATTTTATTCATTTTACATGATAGCTTACGCACATATCTGAACGTTTTATAGTGCAAATTTTTTGGATTCAAAGCAAATATATCGACATTTATTAGAATGCAAATAAAATATGACCACACCCACATAGAGGCGGTTTTAGCTTTTTTTAAATGCCAATAAAAAAACACTTAAGCGAGAATATCGCATACCACATTTCAGCTTCCTACGAGAACTTTGATTTTTCATGCTATTAAGTAAAGTGGGCGTGTCAGTAGGTGCTTCGGTGGGCGGATTTCAAATTTTTTTACATTTGTATGTTTTTCAGTGCGAGATCCGAGTTAAACTGAGATTAACCCCAGAAATGATTTTTTTCAGTGAATATTGATCCGGGATTAATCTCGGCTTAACTCGCCAATTTGGTGATTTAATCCCGGATTAGTTCTGATGAACAGAATGAAATTCATTAAATTTTTTCTATGTGAAATGGCAGTAGGCTTGCGTGTTTCTGTAAAAAATGAAATCTAAAAGTGACTCGAACATCTTTTCCTGTGTTCTTCTAAGTGAAGTGAGAATTGAAGGAGTCAATAATTTCGAGAGTCAAAGGTTTTTACAACTTTACTGACGGAGTTAACTCTGCACTGAAAACCTATTCGCTGGGTTAACTCTAGATTCGTTTTGTTACGGGATTAACAGATCTTGGTTTAAGCTGGGCTTAACTCAGCACTGAAAAACCGGCCCTTAGAGGCCTAAAAAGAATAGATAACAAGTTTCAAGGTCCTAGCTCAAAATTTATTGCCGGACATGGCTCATTCGGCTTGCAATTCGGTCTCGATGATATGCCCTTAAGGTCTCGGGGATCTACGGTGTTAATTTCTCTATTTAAAAACTATGAATCAAACTTAATATACCTCCTATCCTATTGTATGGAGTACCTATACGTCTTATGAATGCCAGAGCTGTCGAAAACCAACTGTGCATTAAACTCATAATGTTTAATATCGTAAAGCATAAAAAAGCGACTGCGCCAGTAATACTTATAAACAGAGAAAGTGGCAGAATCATTTTATGTGAAATTGATCGTTGCTTAAAAATTTTGGTGGTGCAGAAGAATTTCTTTATAAAATATAAAGAATTTTATGGACATATTTTAACAGCCGTATCGACTGACGTATTTTAAACCATTAGATGTTACAGAAAAGGACTCATCCCCCTCAAGGGTGCTACACTTGGGAGAGTCCACAGGAGTGACGGTCCCGCGGCCCCTTTAGCTAGTTTCCCGGTTACAAGCCTAAACCGTGAAATCAACTCCTTCCAACTATCTCTTTCACATCCATCTTATACTCACCTATTTATCCAACTGTTGGTGTACTCTAACCTACAGGCGCAGAAGCAGTAGTAAAAACTCCAAAGGTTAAGAAAAGAACTTTTTTTACTTTAAGTGGCACTGACAATTGCCGAAATCTACTTGTAGTCTTGGACTCTTAAGGGGGCACAAATTGTGGCGGCCCCAACATTCATTTATAAGCCACCAAACGACTATTGCATGTTTATGTCCGAATCACTTGATAAATTGAGCATGAGTGAGGCATGCAGTGTACTAGTGCTGACGAGATAACTCGGCATATCTCTTTCATAAAACGGGCTGAAATCTCTTTCATAGGAAGTAAAAGAGAAAGAGGAGCAGAAGAAAAAAAAGAAGCATCCGATCGAACAGTTGTGCAAAGAAGCTTAACCGGTTAAAGCTGAAAGGCTTAGCGAACCGTTGACTCTTTGGCAGTCTCAATAAAATGCCATCAACTGAAGGCATCCTGCATCGGGCATTGCCTCTTCTTCTTCTGAAACCAAAAGCAAGAATTCGCCACCCAAGTCCGAGCCTCAACTCTACTCTATATACCATGTGTCTACCCTCACACAGTCTTTAAGGGAAGCCGGTGTTATACTCTTTGCTCGTATCGAGACAATCGAGGGTTGTACACGGCACAGATAGACGAAAACCGAACGAGCGTGGCGTCGTCAGCTCTCCCATGGGTATAAATTCTGGCGCTTCCTGCGATCAGAATGCGGATAGTGCACCGCTTGAACACCATGATTTGAATTCAAAACAGCATATGCAGCGAGTGAAGAAGCATTCTTATCTGGATGCTAATGCGAAGCAGGAAATACGTGGAGCATAAGGGAAAGCAGATCGCAACATGGCTGCATGGTTTTGAATTTAAGGACGGGACTGGACTTTTGATGAAGACTTCGTCGCATAAGCTCATAAAGCCTCTGAATGGCTCGTTTTTCGTTACCACAAATCTCCAAATCTTTATGATAGAGATGGTAGTTCTCTGATTGTGCGCATGAAATCTCCCGAAGTCATGGAGTCTAAATACGACATATGCGACGGTTGAACACAAGTGAGAAAGTGCAACAGTGCGTATGTAAAAACTTCAGTCCGTCCGTGTCGGATTGCAAAATACCCGACCATACCAAAAAAGGAAACTGCCATACCTCCAAAAAGTGGGCGGGATATAAAAATATAATAGTTGAATGTTTTATAATAGGTGGCATTTCGGCCTAAAACTCCGCCTTTTTAACTCAAAAAATCACTTTTTTTTCCCGCCACGCCCACAAAAGTTGGCGGAGGCATATATCTTATACACAAAAAAGTTATAAAATACTAATATCTACAACTTTTAAGTAAAATTTCATATATGTTTATTGAAAAACAGTAATTTTAAGCTTAGATCCTTAAAAAAGGAGGCGTGGTTAATGAAAAGGCCAAATTTTGCCTGCTACCTCAAAGACAATTACAAGGCACATACAAAAAATGAGTCTGCTAGCACCATTGTAACATAGCGAAAAATTGGAAAAAAGTATTTTTTTAAATTATAGATGGTAGCCTGTAGTGGTCGTGTCTGTGGGCGGATTCAGCTAATTTTCAAACTTAATCTGTAGGACTGGATTTTCAGCCAAATCACAGATTTGCAGCTCTCTAGCTAAAAAATTTAAGGCTTAAAAGTTGTTTACATACAGACGGACAGGCATGGCTTAATCGATTCTCCTGTCGGTCCCATTCATATGTCTAAAAGGTCTTCGGGGTCCACGGTGATTATTTCACTGTATTACAAACTATACAACAAACTTAATATGCCCTGGGCAGAGTAAAAAAAGTACTAATAAAGAGGGTAACTAAGTCAAATGAACAGACGTGAGAGTTTTATCGTCATTTGGGCATCTTGACACGTAACTCTAAGTCTCCATCCATAGTGAGCACATAATTCAATCTACAGAACTACAAGGCCCTTATTACTTACTAGGGCTTAGGGGCTTACTATGTCCACTATTCTAAGCAGCAGGCTTGTGGCCTGTAAAACTAAAATAAGTATACATCTATCCAGGAGCCATGGGTTTCACACAAAAACACAACTTGTGTATGAGTGAATTACCTAAGTGCTTTGAACGATGCTCTTTACGATAAGCAGTCCAAAAGGCTTAGGACCAGTCATTTTGCATTGAAACCCTCCAAGGCAGATAGATAAAAAAAAATGGGTAACCTTTTCATCGCTTGGCAAACCTTTGTTGCATCGGTTCACTTTCTCATAATTCTCCAACCCTCAAGCTTGTAGAGTAACCCACTGAGCTCATAGCATTCTGTGAAGCAACAAGGTTCGGTATCATCTTGTTTTGCGACGCAAACGCTCAGAACACTGATTCGGGCAGCAAGTAGCAACAAGAGGAGATATTGAGATCGGGAAATCCAACTTAACCTAATTGGGTACTATCCTAAGAGGAGTCTGGAAACTTTATGCAAGCTTCACTCAAACTTATTTTAAGACAAGAGGTTAAAAGGTCTTGATCCGAACAATCTGATCGTCAAATCGATCATGGTTTTAGTGACCTGATATCCATGCTAAAAAAAATTACCACTGCAAGTCAGGCCTTAGCTTCTATACCTTTCTCCTGGCGTGTGGTTAAAGTCGTGCTCATACCAAAAACTGGTATCTTCTGGCTATCACATAGGCAAAAGTTTCAAACCCATAAGCCTGTTTCCCCCCCTTCGCTTATCGACGGCCGGCGCAGGAAAATCTGCAAAACTGCGCTTGAAAACTTCGTTTAGAAGATTGAATGTGCCCTGGAGGTTTACAAGCTTGGTATTTCGGTCGATATTGTTATAGTATGAAACTCTTACGGATATTAAAATATTAACTTTTGGAGTAACCGGACAAAAAGATCTATACTATACAATTTTTGTCATTTTTAAAGGTTGTTCTCATACTTTGTCTGCATCATGCGGAGAATTAAGAAAAGTCACCTCCGGTCGACAACTCTTATTAGGGATCATAGATATACGACAAATAGTATAGAAACTGTAATATTAACAAAATATTATGTACATAGTATTTTCTAGCATATTACACAACACCAACACCAATAACCTTGCATATATACTTTTGAAACCTTGCAAACCTATACCTTTCGTTGGTTACCCGACTGCGCCAATTATATTTATGCAAAGAACAGTTTTTTTTTTCAAAAACTTGAATTATCGGCAGGCAAGTCAAATGTTTTGGGGGTCGTAGGAAAATATAAAGCTAATTTTACGACCGCTTAAGGGCCTAGTTTCACTCGACATTTAAAGAGTAATCGGAATTCGTTAATTTTTCAAAAGTCAAAAGACGAAGTTTTAACTTTTGACTTTTGATAAATTTCAAAATATCCTATTTTCAGATTGGCGTTTTGTTAGCAACAATTTCTCGAAAAAGAATTAAAGTGCTGGATTTTTCCCTCAGAATGGTGAATGAAGGACTGAATCGAATCTACCCGGCTTGTTCAATGCTAAAGGTTAGGGTTGAATGTCGTTCACATTGACACAAGTGACAGCTCACATCTGCCTCTGCCACATAATGGCTATCCGCCTGTGCGAACAATGAATATTGTACTCGTTTGTATAAGTGTGTAATCAAATCATAGTGTCTATATGACTCCTAACCTTTAAGGAAGGAGGCTTACAATGTTGTACAATGCAAGTTGAAATTGTATGGAAAAGGGAATAGTTCCATATTTCAATTTCAAAAAAAAATCTTCCGTCTTCATACAGTGAATTAAAAATGTAAACTATTAACAAGATGCAACTGACTGATCAATACAAAAATCGCCTTCTCCTTTCACATTCACTCAAGTCAAATGCAATTGATTAAGAAATGGCAAATATCCAACTGAGTAGCCGTGCCGATTGACATCCATCCAATACATTCATTTTACAATTGATTGATTTCGCTACTAAATATAAGTTTTCAATGGGATAGTCGACACTATAGGCTATACGACAATGTCAAGGAGCTACAATCCAATCAAAATCCAATTTGAAGGACATTTTATTCAATTCGAACAAATGTGCAACACAAGAGAGAAGATGCTTGTCCTTCGTGTGTGTGTCACCTCCGAACATCCATTACACCATCAACCGAACATCAGCTCGTGGAGAAATTGTTTTCATCTGTCCGATTCGATTTCTGCGGCAAGTCCTCTTTGACATTTAATGCTGTAGCGTTACATTACAAGTCGACAGACGACAGATAGCACAATCTGCCAAAGGCCCTTCCTCCAATTCGCTTAATCTCTACAGATTTTTATGTCCTTTTTCCCCAAACACAACTTTCGGCTGTGGCGATTGTGAATTGTATTAATCACCCTCACCATATGTGACGACCTATGTTCTACTAACATAACACTTATATATAGGATCGCTCCTCAGCCACAAAAATAAAAATACCAGCTCGCAGTTTTTGCAGGCTTAGGTACCTACTTGATGTGAGGGTATCCTTAAATAGGAGATGACACTTGAGCAGATGAATTTCGTTAGCACAAATACAAGAATCCAGGTTAGGCACTTGAAATAGAAACATAAAAAAACCATAGGTCACACTTTCATGCATGAGACTTAATGTGATACTCACCTCAGACCACAGTGAGAGCTAAAAAAAAAATCGAATCTAATGAGATGCGCCCATAATGAGAATACATCATGCGAAGGAGCTGTTGTGATTACAATCTGGAAAGTACTTCAATTCTTTTTCTACTCGTCCTTTCTCATGTAATAAAGGCAGGCACAGGCATTTCAAACGGAACTGCGAAATGGATCAATTTGCGTCAAAGCATATAGGGTAGCCTAATGGGGGCATACCTCAATACCCAGGCTGGTACTTACAATAGAACACTTACACACAAGGCATTTCCTGCGTTGGGGTTGCATACTGCGTAATAGAGAAAAATGGCGATGGTAACATTGATATGACATTAAGAACATCTTAAAACTGTTAAAGTTTTTTTGTCCTTTTGTGGTTAGAAAGAGGTTTATGAAGGTTATTAGGGGAAGTGGAATTACGCAATGAAATGGGAGCTAGCAAAACTTTTCACGATTTTATCAGGGAAGAAGGTAGGCATTAAAATGCTAAACACTTAAGTAGATTGCTCTTATTTCAGGGCTCGAGGGCTGGAAATGCAATGAAACCAGAAATATGGCCCAATCGACAGCTGGAAAGCTTTTTATACCCCATCCCATAGGATAGGAAGCTAGCGAGCACACTTCAACGGCCACACAGGGGACCCTGCGGGTGGATTGTAGCTTTCTTGTAGCTTTTTTGAAGCTTTTTTGTAGCTTTTTTGTTACACCAATCCCGAATTTGTAGCTTGACCCGGTTCCGCGAAAAAGAATTCGCTAGGTTAGGTTAGGTTAAACAAAGGTTAGGTTAGGTTAACCAAAAAGGACCCATCGCAATCCCTGGGAACCAGTTGAATTTAACAATTCAAAAGGCAAAACCTAAACATTCTCCCTGATGAAACACCCAATTTCCCTGTAAAAGATCAGAAGGCCACTAAGGTTTGTGCCGTCTATTTCCTCTAAGCTTTCAAAGAAATATTCCCCTAGAAATTTTCTACGTTTACGTGAAATTGCCTCGCACTCACACAGAATGTAAGGCATATCCTCAACCGCTTGCATATTGCAGCAGAAGCGACAAATATCCGTGTCAGAAAGCCTGAGTCTCTTCGCGTGTTTCCGCAGGAGACAGTAACCTGTCAGATTTCCCACCTGTCAGAATGCTTTGAGCATTGTGCGACAGCCCCTGACTTAATCAGATTTGATGATGGCTATACAGGCCGTTCTTTGGACCGCTGATAGTTTTCCGTACACTGCTTTTCTGTTTGTTGCTTTCCACGAAACCAAGGCACCGTAAGTAAGTATGGGTCTTACCACCACAGTACACAACCAGTGAACTATGGCAGGTTTTAAGCCCCAAGTTTTCCCTACGGTTCTCCTGCAGATAAAAAGAGCATTATAAGCCTTCTTAATTCTTTCCCCTACATTAAGATTCCAATTCAGTCTTTTGTCGAGGATTACACCCAGATACTTCGCGCTATCCGAAAGGGATATTTCAACTCCATTTAACTTGGGGAGTTTGAACAGAATGTGGAACTAAGCGTTTTCTACATGAAATATTAAGTAAATTTTTTTCAATTTTGAGCAAAAATATTGAGTAAACTGCATTTGAAAATTTACCCTTAAAATAGATGCCACGCCCACTAGAGGAAGTTTACTAATTAAATTTGTCTCTTTTATGACCTACATTCACTAGGGATGCTAAATGTCAAATTTCAGCCTTTTAGAACGTTTTATAGTTTAGAAAACTCTGGAGGTAGTTGCACATTTAGACCGATTGTGGGCGTGTCTGTGGGCGGATTTCAAAATTTTTTACACTTGTACTGCTTCGCATGACGTGGACCTTACGTACGAAGTTTCAGCACCCTAGCTCAAAATTTAAGGCCTAAAAACATGTGACATACAGACGGACGGACGGACGGACGGACGGACATGGCATATTCGATTCAGAATTCGGTCTCGATCATATGCCTTTAGGAAAGCTACTCTCCGCCCAGGTTTCATTTTTTTTCCTAAGGAAACTGGAAACGCACGCTTCTTTAGAAAGCATCTTGCGTAGCCTCGAGGCCTCTTCTGTTGCTGCGATGGATTCGCAGTATCCTTGCCGTGGAGGCCTTTTTAACTTCCTAACTAAGTACTTAAATTGTTTTTTGCAATCGCTATACTCATTCCATGTATTGTCAGTTTTAAAAAGCTTAGCCCTATTGTAGAGTTTCCTAACCTCTTTTCTTTTTAGACCTATATCCCTATTCCACCACTTTTGTTGTGCTCTTTTATGAGTTCTATCGATCGGACATGCCTTCTCGAAAGCCAAAGTTAATACCCTACTGAGATTTCCAACCGTGCTATCTAAGTCATCAGAGTCATCCAAGATGGTCGTTTGGGTAACCAGGTGCCTATGCGCCATCTCCGTGTATTTGCACCAATCGGCTTTTCTGGGATTTCTTTGAAAACTGCATTCCCTGGGCTGAAGGTTCAGTTTGAAGCGTATCCATCAGTGATCCGACATTGACGCATCATCAACTTAAGATTTCGCTAGGTTCAGATGAAATTTTGACCCGGCTCATTTTTTTCGGTAACCGGGCGAGGACCTAGTATTGGAACTAGTGGGTTAATTGAAGCGTTTTTGTAGCTTTTTTATTACGCCCATTGGAAATTTTTCGTACTGCTCTCTGAAGCTAGCGAGCACACTACAACGGCTGAACAGGGTATCCGGTGGGCCAATTGTAGCTTTTTTGTTACGCCTATAAGAAATTTTGTAGCATGACCCGGTTCCGAGAAAAAAAAAACGATTCCTGTATGGCACATGTTTTTAGGCCTTAAATTTTGAGCTAGGGTGCTGAAATTTCGTAAACTCCACGTCATGTGAAGCAGTACAAGAGAAAATTTTTGAAATCCGAAATAGAATCACGCCCACAATCCTACCTCCAGAACTTTCAAAACCGTAAGACGCTTTAAAAGGCTGACATTTTACATTTAATGTCTTCTAATGAATGTAAGACTTACTTAAGGTGGCGCTACAGTCCGGGGTGGACCTGGGCCTCAGCCAACGAGCTTCGCCAGCCAGCTCTGTCTCGAGCTAGCCGTCTCCAGTTTCGCACGCGAAGTTGGCTGAGGTCCACCTGAGTCTCGGTGCTCCTCTACCGCGTCGTCCCTGCGGTGTGGATTCGAAGATTTTCCGGGCCGGGTCGTTGGAGTCCATCCGCTTTAGATGACCCAGTTATCGTAGCCTTGTATTTTGACTCTTCTAGCTAGGTCCATGTCTTTTTACAGCCCATACAGTTCAATGTTAAATCAGACGGAGACGGGAACGTAAATTTCCGTCCGAAGAATTTTCCTCTCTCTCGAAGCAGGCTAAAGTATTTTCATCCACTTTTGACAGGGTCCATGCTTCTGCTCCGTAAAGCAGGACTGGGATGATGAGGGTCTTATACATGAACAATTTAGCTGCTCGAGAGAGGGCTTTGCTGTTTTCTTAGCCCAAGAATTGCTGCGTATGCGAGCAGTTGAACGGACTTTTGAAAGATTGTACCTCTGGTGTTGGCGCGAGAGTTCTGCACATTTCTCTCAAGGTTTTCTCCAAGATCTGCCGCAGTGTGAATATTTGATCGATGGTGGACTTTCCTGGCCTAAAGCCACACTGATATGTGCCTAGCAGATTGTTGACAAACGGCTTCAGGCGTTCACACAGTACAGCCGAAAAGATCTTGAATGCGATGTTAAGAAGACTTATGCCCCTGTAGTTGGCACAACTCAGAGGGTCTCCCTTCTTTAGGATCGGGCAAACAATGCTTAGGTTCCATTCGTCCAGCAGGCTTTCTTCCGACCATATCTTACAGATGAGCTGGTGCATGCTCCTAACCAGCTCATCGCCAGCGGATTTAAAAAGTTCGGCAGCTAGGCCGTCTGCTCCGGCTGCTTTGTTGCACTTGAGCTTAGACACAGCTACTTTCACCTCCTTCAGGTCGGGTGGGCGGTATCGTTCGTATGCTTCGTCGGTAACGTCTTCGCCCGGGTTGAATGGTTCGTTCTGCCTGACAGCGGTATTTGGTTCGTCTTCGCCGTTATACAGTCTGCAGAAGTGGTCTTTCCAAATCCTCAGCACCGACTGCGATTCTACAGCGATGTTTCCTTGATGGTCCTTACAGGCTTCAGTTCGGTAAAACTGGTAAAACTTTCTAACCTCATTCCTGTTGTAACATCTCTCTATCTCTTCAACTGCGCGCTTCTCATGCTCTCTCTTTTTCCTTCGGAGAAGCCGGTGTTCCTCTCTCCTCCTCTGCTCGTAGAGCTCGCGAGCAGCTCTAGTCCTTCTGTGCAGCGCCGCTTTGTATG
Source organism: Neoascia interrupta (assembly GCA_947623515.1). NCBI lineage: Eukaryota > Metazoa > Arthropoda > Insecta > Diptera > Syrphidae > Neoascia > Neoascia interrupta. The sequence goes on from OX392464.1 coordinate 18,125,238, forward strand.
CTTCCTGTTTAGCTGTATGCGCTTGCCGGCATTCATCGTCAAACCAGGGGTTTCGTTGTGGTGGCCGTGTGAAACCCAGCCTAAATGCCTCCAACAACGAAACCACATCCAAAAAGGCGCTGTTTTTGATGCCGATAGCAGTCGCCGTAGTAGAGGTCGCAGTTTTTCATCCTTCTTTTGCCCGGCCCGTCCCACCGCATTTCTTGGATGGCAGTAATGTCTGCCTTGCAGTCGTTAAGGGCCTCCGCTAGTTGCTCGGCTGCACGTGGTCTGTTAAGGGACCTAACATTCCAATTTCTTGTTTGCATTGGTCGTCAACAGTAAATCCGTCCAAATCCGAGGCTTGTTTCTGCTTCGTGACTGGTGTTTCTTTACGTGGCCGGGAAGTCACCCCGACGGCACGACCCCCAACCTGGAGGACCAGATCCTTTGTTTAGCTCTAAGGACGGAGAGCTGGATAGCCCGCTCCTTATAGGCCTGAGCTCCGAATACGTCAAAGTAGCCCATATAAGGTGTTCACTAAGTAAGTTCAGCCTGACTGGAACTATGGACGCCACCGTTGATTCCATCTGGGGAATTCCTCCGCTGCCATCCGGATGCAAGGAAAAGTGCCTCAGTGGGAACACTCCTCCCCCCCTCTCTCGTCGACTACCCCGAACAACCTTCCAAGGGGGTTGGAACCCAATCTCCAGTTGAGGTACTAGGCACCCGGTATTCACCACGGGGAGGTGAGAGTAGGAGTTGATAGACAGAGGTTGGTTTAGAAAACCTGTGGATGCTTGTATCCTCTTGAGTGCACATGTCTATCCTTTGACCACCGTGTACCAATGAATGTAAGACACAAAAAAATTTTATTGGTAAACCTCCTCCAGTGTGCGGAACATCTATTTTAAGGGTAAATTTTCAAATGCATTTTACTCAATATTTTTGCTACAAATTGAAAAAAAAATTGCTTGATATTTTATGTAGAAAACACATATTTTTTCATTTTGTTCATACAAGACTTTGGGCCACGCCCAAATTTGGAGACAGAATTGAAGAAAAATCTAAAATTTTCCAGAAAACTCTTTTCTGCTGTCTCAAAAACAATGACAAATCAGTATTATCTAAAATAAACTTAAATAAAAATACTTAACCTTATACTAAATAAAAACAATCGTCCTTAAAAACCATTTTAACGCACTTTATTAATAAATACATATTCCCAATTATCGTAAGGATTGCATTGCAAATATTAAATTTAAAGTCTTCAGAAAAATTTTTACTTTTAACTAATTAAAGTTCATTTACTGAGCTAAGGTGTCAGGTGCGCTAGTGCACACAAGTCTTAAAAACACATTTTCTTAGACAAACCAAATAATTTTCACCGATAAGCAAAGCAAACAAGTTCTTTCTTTAAAAAGTCATCATCCTTTATACATGCATATATATACATATACCCACCTACCTAATCAAACAATAAACTTGGGATCCTTGTCGAAAGTTTACATTACCTTCTAAATAACTTATTTGGCAAAGTCTCACCACCCCGTGCTGCTAGCACTTACCCACTCAGTCTCTATCATCAGCTCCTCAAATCAAATAGAACAATTGCTCCGGACAAATTCCAAGAAATCATTGACGGGGTGCGAGGTTAACCGTTTGCTGTGAATGAAGCTTCTAGGTATTTTCCGTCCAAATGAACACCCAACAACACTAGTGAACAATCAAAATACACCTCGCCTCCATCCTGGCGCGCAAACATTCCTCAGTATGCCTCAACGTACATTCCACCTCAATCTGTTGTCGTGTCACAGCAGAATTATCCGTGATAATAATTTTCTTACCTGTAATGAATAAAACGCCAAGCAATCTTCCCGAGGAGGTTGCTGAAGCTTGACAATAAACACATAGCTGGGTTTGGACTCATTCCACAACCTTCCGATGAATGGTCATTCTCACGTGACCTGGTATGACTTGAGGAGTTGCAATGTACGAGGAGGGTGAAAGAATTCTGCATTTTGAGGGAAGGAAAGAGAGTGCATATAGAATGGAATGCTGTTCTGTTGGTTATCTTCAGGGCGGTATCTTCAACTGGTTGCATTGTGCCCCCAGAAACACAGCTAAGGTATCTATCATTCCAATACAGGTGCATTCTTGCTTCCCTGACATTCGGAGATAGCTGGTGACAGTCCAAACTGACGATGGCAGGCGGATAATGAGATGCAACCTATGCAGCCATGTTTTTCAAATAAAAACATATTGTATTGGCTTTATTGACAATATGTTATCTTCGAATAGGTGCATACAATGGTCCTTTAAAATACTGCGAATGTCCGATTTTTTGTCTTCCAATTGCTTTCAAAAAATAAACTTCAAATTTGAGCTTTGCAACAAACAATACGGTTCAGTTTTTCTTTAAATGAATCGTTAAACTAATATTCTTATGGGCAATTCAAAATTTTATATCAAGGCAGCATACGGATAGCAACATAAAACCAGTTTGTGAATGAATTTAATTTATTTCCGCCCCCAGTTATTGAATTTTTAGATAATTAAATAATGCTTTTGATATTACTGGGTCGAAGCCCATGGATGAGGGAACCATTTAAGGGCTGTTTATTTATTTCACAATGATTAAGCTCTGAGTTTTTATCACTTTCTTTCCTTTTTATGATTTAGGTATTTAAAATTCTTTTAAATTAACTTCGTTGTGTTATGCATAATTAAGATTTTATTGCCATTAAATCCTGCGTGAATAAACTTTCACTGCAAAAATAAATAATAAAAGGACTCTAGGATTAACTAATTTTAAAATATTAACATTATTCTCATCATGTTGCACCTAATCGCCTATATTTTTAAGTGGGTTTTGTAATATAATATAATTTTTTTTTTAACTTCGACCTTAGACGCGTCAGCCGGACATTTTTTAAGTTCCTTTTTAATATTCACGACACAATTAACACCCAATTAAATGTGATTCAAATGCGTGCAGCAATATCCGTAAAACTTTAGATAGGTGCTTCCAGGGTTTGTTTAATCAAACCAACTGGGCCTTGTGGGATATCTTCCTGTATCGAAAATCAAGTAGATTCTAAATCGAATACAAATTTCCCAAAGCTTTGCATTTGCTTTTGCAATCCTCCAAGGACGAGAGTGTGTACTCCACATAAAAATGTGAAAACTTTGTTTTTCGTGTTTTCTCTTAGAGGTTTTGTGTATGGATTTGTCAAGCTGTGGACTATGTAAGTCTTTGAAACACAAAAAGCAAAAGGAAAGAATAAATACATCTGCAATGAGTTCGTTGTTGTCGTAAGAAATAATTCGAACAAATTTTTATGCGACAATTTTAAAGGTTCTAAGAAAGTTTGGATGCGATTATACAACATAAAATTGCAAAACTCATCCTAGTCTGGGAAAACCATTCGGATCATGCATGGAGAGTGGTTATGTACCAAGTTGATTGATAAAGTAAATTTTAAATAATATGAAACCGTAAAAATCACGTGAAAAGAAGTTAAATTTCCAGGACTTATTGATTTGCTTACGTCTTCTTTTGCTACAACATCGACTTAAATAAGTATATCCTTCATAATTTCCTTTTCAAAAGCCAAAGTGCAATTTTTAAATATTCTTTAAAGGTTTTTTAAAGGGTTTTACTTTGAGTAGTTACGAATAAATTTTGGGAGTGGTCTCCACCCCATTTCGTGTTTCACCAATAGGCGTGACAGTTTGATCGTCAGCTGGGCACCTGTCACGCCCTGACCAAAACACAAACTTCACTTCATTCAACGCATGACTTAAAGAAAAGTTAGCGATTTAGAAGATTTAAAGAAAAGTTAGCATGACTTAAGGAAAAGTTAGCTTGTCAGACCCTCGCGGAGGTGAAAAAGAACAAGTCTTTTTTTTTCAGGTGAGGATGGCAGGATTCAGGCCTCAATTTGCAACGAAAAAATAATTACCTTGAAGCTAACTTGAAGTCTCAAAGCCTTAAAGCGGGGTTCACAAAGCAGCCTAGGCTTCAACTTCACCTGGTTACAATAGGTCGGCTTTGTTGAACCGGCTTTGTTATGACATTGGTCTCATGGAGAGAGAGAGATTTTATTAGTGCAGTCACTTCATTCTCTAAGTTTAAGCCGAAAACCCTGGTAGCTAGTTGTGTGCAATTGATTATGTGGAATATTCATGCCCAACTAATAAATAATAATAATAAGAGTACACAATTTGAGCCTGAAATGTAGACCCTAGACATACTCGGAAATCCTTGCGCTATACCAGCATACTATAGAGCCCAAGGCAGAATGATTAGTGATTGACTTCGTGTGTGCAGCGTGCGCTCGAAATCAATCCCCATTTGCTTTAGAAGGAGGAAATGTTCGAGCTTAAAAACTCGAGCTTAGCTACGGCGCATATAGTACAAGGAATACAAGGTAAGCTCGATCTTTTCCAAATTTCAAAATTGTTGCTCGATTTGACTAGTAAATCTGAAGGGCCATGTGAAATACGGAGTTATTTTATCGTTTTAAAAACTATGGATAAACAACTTAAGTCCTGTAAATCTATGAAAAGTATTATTTTTATAAAAAGAATTAGTGAAAAACAAGAAATGTAGTATTTTACACCATTCTGGACTAAGAAAAATTAAAAAAAAACAAAAGTCCCTAATTTATACATCGACAGCAATTAAGGTTACTTTGAAGGTTAAAGGGCTGTTTTTTAAAACTGGTCTGTATTTTAGAATTAGAAATTTTAATTATTATTTAAGAATTGATTCGTAAGGACCCTTAGACGGGTCACGAAACGAGGGCGGCTAAATGGTCCTTCCATCGTTCCCCATCCTCCGCCACAAGCACAAGAGACACAGGCGCGATCCCTAAACGGGCCTAGGAGACGTTCTTTACCTGATCCCACCACATGTTTCTTGGTCTACCAACGGCGACGCGCTCGCATCTCGGCTAAAATAACCTGTTTAGGAAGTCTGTCGGGGGACATGCAAACAACGTGTCCAAACCATCGAGGAATTGATCTTTCCACTCTTAGAAGTAGCTGCTCAATATTAAGATTCCCACGAATACTGACGTTTTACTTTCTATCCCTAAGAGTAACACTAGCAACGCACCTCAGAAATCTCATTTCGGCAGCTTGTACCCACGATCTAATTTTTTCGGTCATTACCCAAATTTCATGACCATAGATGAGGGTTGGGACGGACATTGAATTAAAAACTAAGATCTTTGCTTTCATTCCAAGCTCAGCTTTCCTGATGGATGACCGGCTGGGGCAGTTCCTTTAGTATTGCTCCAGCTTGGCCAATCCTACAGGATAACTCACTCAGATGGCTTGTCCTGACGCCAGCGATTTCGAAAGATTCCTCACCAAGACTGCGGTTCAATATCCAGTCCATATATGTATGTTATGAATGAAAAGTCGAGGAGATATAACACAGCCCTAGCGGAGACCAAAAGGTTGAGATTTTACGCCATTTATCCGAACACAGCTTCTGCAGTTCCCATACAAAGACTAGATGGCTCGCTTACTCAGTGCATAGTCCTGCAAAACTCTCCAGAGGAATCCGCTCATAGGCCTTTTAAAAATCTAGAATTGATTAATCTAGGAATGGAAAAGCAAATAAAATAATAACTTCAAAGAAAGCACTGTGTTTCCAATTCAGCGCTTAAATCGGGGACCTATTTTCAGCTGTCAAAAGATCGAGCTTACCTTGTATTCTTTGTACCATGGCCTTGTTCTTCTTTGAACTTGGCTTGCTCGAGTGTTTAGAAGAAAGAACTAGAACGGCAACTCAAAGATCCCCAAAGTGGGTTACTGAAACTGCTGCTCCAAGCCCGCTTTCCTAGGATTGAAAGCGGTTGGTTTCCAGTTAAAAGAATGGAGGGCAAATGGAGGAGAAAGTACAACCGCTGTACCAAGATTTGAATCTACTTCAAAAGCCAAAATGCGAAGAATTCGTTTGTTTTGTAAAATCGAGCAAGGTCTTGAGACGGCCAGGAAGACTGAATCACTGATTTGAGAATCAGAACATAGCGGATGCTAGACAACTGAAAGCAGCGTACACCAGGATCACAGACTATTGAAGAATATATTATTCATATATAATATTCATGTTTTGAGATATGAATGGGCTATAATTTTGTAATTCTTATTGAAACTAAATGAAGGATCCTGTCAAGGTCTTATTTTGTCGGTGTATCTAGATGTACGTTATAGGCTTGTAAAGCATTTTTCCACATTCCTCTACTTTAACAGAAACATATAGACGGAATACTGTAAGGAGTCCTAGTGCAGCGCATTGTGATAGTATTGCTGGGATTTATTGTCAGTCCCTAACCTTCCCACCGCCCGAATCAAGTACTGTGACCTCACACTTTCCTTAAATGAGCACTGATAAATTTTAAGCGGTAACAGTTCTAGATAAAGTTTACCTAGAAAGATTAAATATAGAAGGGGGGAAAGAAGGGAGGATCCCAAAGAGGTGGCACACAGTTTAACTAAAAAGCAATCCTTATCTTAGAACTTCTCAAAGTACCATTCGGATTCAGCAAAAAATTGTGTGGGAAGAATACAACACATACATTATACAGTGGTATAGAAGTTGGGCCTGGTTCGCCTAGTCTCATCGGCGGGAAAAGATTTTTTGTCCCTTACACTGCACAACCCGCCTTTTGTTTGCTGAATGGGCAAAAGACCTTGTTTCTGGGTGACATTGACATTGTTCCGGGTGATTGTAAGCGCAAATGGAGACCCTGTGTTGGGTTAAGGAACTAAGGTGCTCTACTCTGAATTATGTTGCTATTTTCTTTGCATTAGGTTACGTTAGGTTGAAGTTGCTGTCGGGTTCGAAGAACCCAACTCACTTAGACGTATGTACGTCCATTGTGATACCACGTGGATCTGTAAAAACTGCCTACTCGTTGAACCATTTTGAGCTACTTTTTTTTTGAATACTAGGGTGGACGGAAGGCTAAAACTCCAAAATCTTTCAAAGATACCAATACGCCCACTCTAGCAGGTATATAATACCAAAGTAGCCGATATTGGTTATGCCCGATGTGCTCGATGTGCCCGACGTGCTAAAAAACCACCCATCTATGAGAGACACTATGAAACTGCCAGAACGCACTTCATAGTAGTAAATTTTCGCTCTCTCATAATACTTCTTGACTACAACTAAGTTAACTTAACAAGTAGTTTACGCTTCCATAGTGTTGATCGCATTGGATAGGTTGCTTTCCAGTGAATGCACCTACTAAGCCGTTCATTCATGCGGCTTCACCCTACGTCGCTAGATCGAAGGGTCTTGTTCTTTGTAGTCGTCGCTCGTTGTTTACATCGTTAAGAGTCTCGTTTAGAGTACGGATCATTTCATTGTTGCAATGAACATGAAGGCGAGCATTTAGCTTTCGAGCGAAGTTTGTTACTTCTTCGCCCACGGTAGCTATTCCTAAATCTCTGTGAATATCGCTATTCCTAATATACCATGGAGCATTCACAATTGCTCTTAGTGTTTTGTTTTGGAAAGTCTGCAACATGGACATGTTGCTCGGCTTGGTACTACCCCAAAGTTGTATACCGTATGTCCAGGATGGCTTTAACACCTGCCTGTACAAGAGCAGTTTGTTATATGTGCTTAATTTCGAAAATCTTCCGATAAGCCAATACATTTCCCTGAGCCTAATCTCGAGCTCGTCACGCTTCTTCTTTACGTGTGGTTTCGACCTTAGTTTAGCGTCCAGTGTCATCCCTAGATACTTCGCTTCATTTGCATAAGGTATTTGTACAGAATTTATGAACAGAGGCAAATTGTTAACCCTTCTGTAAGTGAAATTCACATGCGTAGACTTGTTCTCGTTAAGAGCGATTCGCCAAGTCTTCGTCCAGACACAAATTCTGTCCAATGCTCGTTGGAGGTTTCTCGTTGATGACTCAACTGATTCACCTGTTGCCAGGATGGCCGTATCGTCCGCAAACGTGGCCACGACTGTCTCGTCATCTAGAGACATGTCTCTTGTGTAGAGCAGGAACAGGGTCGTGCCATACCTTGTCGAAGGCTTGCGATACTTCGAGGAAAGCACTTGAACATATTTTTTTCCCTTCTAAGGCTTTTTCAATTTCATGCGTTATTCTGTAGACTTGACCTATTGTGGAATGGTTAGGTCTGAAACCGAATTGATGATCCGGGATCAAACGTCTTCCTGCAATTATTGGTTGTAATCGCTTCAGCAGAAGTTTCTCGAATACTTTCGATATTATCGGCAGAAGCGATATGGGCCTATAAGATTTTTTATCATTTGCACATTTCTCCGGTTTTGGAACCATAATGACTTCAGCAACTTTCCATTGCCTTGGAACGTATATAAGTCTAAGAGAAGCGTTTATCATATGAAGTAGCTTGACTAGAGCCTTTTTTGGTAGTTCTTTCAATATTTCGCCAGTGATCAGGTCGTAACCCGGGGCCTTATTATTTTTAAGTTTGCTTATTGTCGGAGTTCCACTAACGAAACTTTTTTCTTTCTAAGGCTATCAATTCCGCGTTGTTATTTTGAACGTCAGCCAATGACGGACCGTCGAAAGGCTTGAATGTTTCTTCTAAAGCTTCAGCAAACATATTCGCTTTCTCTTTGTCTTCTCTTGCCCATTCGCCGTTAGATTTTTTTATTGGTGCCGAGTGGATTATAGGTTTCTTGATATACTTATCTGCTTTCCACAGCGAGTAGTTTGAGCTCCTATCCACCGACAAGCCTTCAAGGAATTCATTGTTCTCACGATTTTTTAAGTCTTGCAACATTTCTTTCAGTTTGTTAGAGAGGTGGTTCAAGAGGCTTTTGTCTGGGGGAGCCCTCATGCCTTGCCATCTTCTACGCGCTCATCTCTTTTCACGAATCAATTCTTCGATTTCGGGCGGGTATGTTGTGCGTACATGCCCGTCGGTGCTAACTGCGTTCTTTTGGGACGAAGTGTTGTTCCAAGCAGCGCTCTGAATTGCTTCAATGAATTTATCAACTGCGGTTTCTAACTCGAAAGGAGTTCTCAATGGCACCTTCAAGACAACACGCTCCTTACAGTTCTTTCTGAAGGCGTCCCAGTTCATGTTTTTGCTAGCTAATCTGGGAGCTCTTTCTATTTTCGCCAGTATTCCACCCATCTTCAAGATTACTCCTGAGTGGTCTATGCAAAGATCATAGAACTCTTCCACTCGCGTAAAGTATTTGGGGTATCCTTTAGCGATGAAGAAGTCGAAAAGGTCAGGCTTTTTATTCCTTTCGGTTGGCCAATATGTTGGCCTTAACGTGGAGAATCAGGGGATGCAGGGCATCTTACCCATTTCAATTATTAACCTCGAGAGATTAATAATTTTACTTTATGCTAAGGACCAAATGTCCTATGACAAAACATCTCTCCATTCGACCACACCTCACTTCTTTCTGTCTAAATCGTTTCATAGGGATGACATACCCTATCAGCAAGGAAAGTTCCAATGGATTCGACATATACATAAAAGTCATTTGGGAGTTCCTTTTCAGATTGGTTTTAGGTATAAAATAAAAATAAGAGCAAGGGAACGCAAAACAGGAAACTACCCGAAATTTTATGAATGTGTGTGCATTATTTGGGACGATAAAATACCAATTCAATGTCATACCTAGAAGGTAGTACTCTGCATACGTGGTCACAAAACATGAATCATTCTCTTTTGAGATTTGGTGCTTATTAAGAGACTGTGTATCTGTCTGTAGCTATATATTAAAATATCGGCAATTCTCCAAGCAATTAAGCTTGAGTTTGCTTCTTAATAACACATTTTGTCATAGCAACGATTATTTTGTCCTGGGTTTCTACCAACAAGTTGCAAGTTAATTTCACAGTAAGCTTTGTATGTATTCTCTCTGTTTCGATCTGTCAGCTGTTAAATCGTTGTGCTTGTGTCAATGTGCCAGAAATTCATCGATTATAGCGAAATCTGACAAAGCACCACCATACATGCAATCGGATTAAATTTCAAATGTCTGCTTTAACAAAGTGTCTCTAGGGCGGGGATACTTTAATTGTATACTCAGATTGTATACGATGCAAAGTATGTGTACAATGATGGATAATAATGGTGAGTGGAGGTAAATATTTGCCAAAGACATGAAGTAATTTGATTTGTTGGGTAATAATTAATGGCGTTGATAGATACGAGAACGTAAACACATACATACGCAGAATGCTAATTAAGTTTGAGTTTGTAAATAATGTCTACATGCCTGTTTGGATAAACTATCATTTTTTTATTTTAAAGAATGCATTTATCCTTCCAATAAGTTTAGTTATGCTCTTGTGTTGAAATTACAGGTTTAAAGTCTTATTATTAATACACTCGGATAAATTTTCTACTATATTTAAACATTTTATTTTAAAATTAATCAAGGATTCTATATTTTTATTGTTTAACTTGGGACTGAACGGTTCCCACGATGTTGCTCCAGAACTTTCCATATTCTTGAAGCACGGTGCCACTGAAACGAAAGTTAAAACAATTTTTTTTTTAAGTAGGTATTAACAAAAATATAAAATTATATTTTTATACACATCGCCTTCCCCGGGAGGGGGTGATAATTATTTAGCTTTCAAAAAACAGCTTTTCAAATATACAGGGTGTTTCCTAATTCGATGCTAATAGTTTGGAATATGATTCTTGGGTATAATTGAAGAAAAAAATCGTTCCACAGCATGGGCCTATCTCTTATTTTGATATCATTTAATGGGAATTTAAGAAAACACCTACTTTGAGGTACCTTGACCCATACTAACACAAATATCTCCGCTAATACGTTCAACAGGAACTTAATTTAGGATTTAAATTTTAGAAGAAATAATACTTCTTTGTGAAATTGATGGTTTTTTTAATTTTCGAGATATTTGCTCTTAAGTCGGATCTTTTTTCCCTGCCCATGAAATTTTTTTGACTTTCAAGTCACTTTTTTGCAAAAAGTACGTTATAAACATATCGGTAAATTTTTGGTGAACTTAACAATACTTAACAAAAACTGCTGCAACATTATTCGAAATAAAAATGCTGTGTTTGGTTTATAATTTATTTTTTTATTAAGGTGACCAAGCAATCAAATGAGGTGCTCAAAGTGTCCCCCTCCATTTTGTATGCATGCTAGAGCCCGTTTTTGGATTGCGATTATTGAAGCTAACTGCTGCCGCACTTGTGACATGTGACGAGGCTGGAGAATACGATCTTCTAAATCATTCAAAGTTGATACTTCGGTAGAGTAAACAACTTCTTTTATTCTCTCCCATACATAGAAATCCATAAATAGTAAGGCCCGGAGATCTTGCAGGCCAGCGAACTGGTTCTTCCTATCCAACGACCACCGTACTTTTCGTCTAGCCAATTCCTAACTATACGACCGTAGTGGGCTGGGGCTCCATCCTGTTGAAAATATGATTCGCAAAGATAAGCGCCTGATGCTGATTGATGGATCATTTGTGACAGCTTTCAGTACTTTTCATCAACCGCAACTCTCCCTGGTGAAGCTCCTGCGTTAGGTCTTCTTGTTGAAACAGATCCCGTTTCCCGAAGCCGTCGAAACGAATTTCTAAATACACGGGGATTAGGTATTCTTCGGTTAGGATAGAGCTCATGGTATCTTTGCCGTGCTCTACTAGAACTCCCGTTGCACATCCCATAAACGTAGATAATATCCGTGTATTTTTCGTTTCTAAAAGATGCCATTTCAAGTAAGGCTTCCAAACAACTGTTGTGTAACCTCGGTTTCAAAAATTAAACTGATGGATTTAATTTGATTTTCTTACCTTTTCTACAATTTTCGTTAGGTAAGTTTTCAAACTAGGCGCCCATCCAAAGCTCAATTCTTTTTGAGACTTAACAGAAAAACGGTAAGGAAATTACGGTTTTATCAGGTAGCTTAATAAAAATGCATTCTCTAAAAACCTACGTAAATTATAAATACGTAGTCAAAAAATTTTTCTTATTGTCAACTGCGGTTATAAAAGTAGGTAATAAATCACATTTCCAATCTATACCTATCGCGGCTTCGTGAAAATAATTTTTCTTAATTTTACCTGCTATGGCTTTTCCCAAGTATTGTAAAATCTGTGCGTTTTTCAGGTACCTTGTTGCAGAAATTTTTGTTAAGTGTTGTTAGGTTCACCAGAAAAAAAAATTTACCGATATGTTTATAACACATTTTTTGTAAAAATGTGACTCCAAAGTCAAACAAATGTCATGGGCAGGGAAAAAGGATCCGACTTAAGAGAAAATATTTCGAAAGTTAAAAAAGCCGTCATTTTTATTTTAACACAGTTAAGAAAAGTACTATTTCATATAAAATTTAAATCCTAAATTAAGTTCCTATTGTAAGTATTAGCTGAGACATTTGTGTTAGTTTGGGTCAAGGCACCTCAAAGTAGGTGTTTTCTTAAATTCCCAATAAATGATATCAAAACAAGTGGGAAAGTGCAACAGTGGGTATGCAAAAGCTTCAATCCATCTACGACGGATTGCAAAATACCCGACCATACTGCCACGCCTCCAAAAAGTGGGCGGGATATAAAAATATAACTGTTGAATGTTTATACAAGGTGGTTGCATACATTTCGGCCTAAAATTCCGCCTTTTTAACTAAAAAAATCATTTTTTTTTTACCGCCACGCCCACAAAAGTGGGCGGAGACACATACAATATATACATAAAAGTTAGAAAATGCTAATATCTACAGCTTTTGTCATACAATTTTTTGTCAAATTTCATATATATTTATTGAAAAACAGTCATTTTAAGCTAAAATCACTTAAAAAGTGGGCGTGGCCAATAAAAAAGCTAACATTTTTTGACTACCTTAAAGACAATTATAAGGCAATGTTACGTATCAAAAATGGATGCGCTAACGCCATTGTAACATAGCTAGAATTTGCAAAATGTATTTTTTTAAATTAGACATGGTCGCACATACAGGCCTGTGTAGTGGGCGTGTCTGTGGGCGGATTCAGCTTATTTTCAAACTTGATCTGAAGGACTGAACTTCCAACCAACTCACAAAATTTCAGCTCTCTGCCTTAAAATTTAAGGCCTAAAAGTTGTTTACATACGGACGGACGGACACGGCTTAATCGATTCTCCTGTCGGCCCCATTCATATCTCTAAAAGGTCTTAGGGGTCTACGGTGATTATTTCACTGCGTTACAAACTATACATCAAACTTAATATACCCTGGGTCGGGTATAAGTAGAGATAGGCCCATGCTGTGAAACGATTTTTTTCTTCAATTATACCCAAGAATCATATCCCAAAGTATTGGCATCGGATTAGGAAACACCCTGTATTTTGGCTTTACAAAAACGTTGCTATACCCTTTTTAGTGAGATAAGTCATCAGATCGTCATTGCACAGGACATCCTTAAAACTTTGCTGCTTTTAAACGAATATGATTTCAGATTAAAAAACTCTATTTGTAATTTGAACCTGACTTTTAACCAGGTTGTTAAGATTGATCAATAAATAGATTTTTTTTAGGAACAAAGTGATCGAACTCCGTTTAGTATTTACTAAAAAGTTTACAAGGAAAAAAAGAACACTTTAGAACATTCCTTCTATAGAAACCGAATGTCATCTCAACGAACTGATTTTTGTACATATATTGATAAAACTGGGCGACTATGAAATTGACTTTTTCGAGGGTGCTGTGCTAAGGGTCTAATCATAGCTATCATCGGATTGCATCATTGAAAAATTTGTTTTCATGTTTTTAGACGTTTGAGCAAATAATGCTGGTTGTTATTGGTATCAAAATGAAGTAACAAAAATACATAAATCGCGTTAAAACTTTTATATAAACTCGCTTTTACTATTTCATTGACAGAAATCGATTTCAAGGCTGATTTTGATTTGTGTTTTTGCGACAAAATCGTTCCACTGAAAAGCATTCCATTCTCTTTCTATTCTCATCTGTCAGTTTTCCTTTCACTAATCAGCTCCAACTTCAAACGCCTGTTGTTGTTTGTTGGCACTGACAGAAATGTTCAATGATGGCTATGAATGACTTGTCAGAAAACCGAAGACACTGTTCCACTGATTTGTTCCAATGATGCTATCCGATGATAGCTATGGTTAGACCCTAATTTGACTAAAATTTTGATCAAGCGATATTTAAAATACGTCGGACAAGAATATTGCACTTATAGCTGGTTTTAACTTTTCGATTATCTACATAATCTCATTTTTGTTAGTCATTATTACAACCAACTCGAAATAAAAAAGGTCTTTTAAAAAAAAAATGCTCTTCTCTTCAAATTTCTCTCAAAACAGCACGATACCACCTTTCATTAACAACCACTTAAACTACATAAAACAATAATTAAGCCACTCGCTAGTTAACTCGTTATTCGAAACTCACAACTTGAACTTAATGCCATGTTCAATTATTATGAAACACCAATGTGCAGTCAAGCTGGCATTTTCGGTCATTAAGGAGCCACACTAATGGCCCAATCTTGTTTAGATACCCACAAAATAGACCCACAAAATCCTCTTAGTTTCTCCCTCGGCCAAGCTGCATGCAACACCATTCAAAGCCAATTAATCTGTTTGGAAGCCAACTTACTGAGGCCGCAAATCATATCGTCATTGTCTGACCAAAACTGGCATAAAGATCTCCAGCCTGAAACGAATTACAAGAGCGTGTACCAACATTTTGCAATTATACTCTCGTGTGCTCTGCGACTCTGACTAATTCGGTTAACGCACAATCCCAAATAGATTTGGTTTCGATTGCAACAATTGCGCCGGCGCGACGCGCGCAATTTCTTAAGTCCATTGAGCTGAATGGAATGAAATTTATTTGACATAAAATGCAAAATGCTCTCGAATCTGTACGTACGTACTCGGGTTGTGCAAGGCACTTTAGTTGCAGCTAGACACACTGTGCGACTTTGGGCGATTTCATTACTTGTTTTGGAGCTAAGCACATTTCTGCTCAAAGGAGTCTTTGGTATACTTTTAGTGCTCGGTCAGCTTATGAATGAAATTCAAGCACCGAAAGTGGTAGTTGTTGGGACAACCGATTGACACACATTTGGTTCGGCACTTGTTTCGTCTCCTATCCTAAACGGATTGGTATAAAAGTGTACTTAGATGGTTTTTAAAAAAGGAAATATCTTGTCCAGCATAAGTTATTGCAGAATATGTTATGCAATACTAACTGCAAACATATATTCTCGAATATTCCATATGATTGCGTTGATTGAAGCCATAGAACTTTTCGCACGCCACCGCCTGTTCCGATTGACTCAAATAAAAACTGCACCATGCCATGACCTTCACTTTGCCTTGAGGTTGCACAGATATCTTGCCAACAAAAGATACACGGCTTGGGGCAAGGTCTGCGAGTAAACAAAGAAGTTTGCATTTCTTGCAGAAAATAATATCTAAACAACTTTTTACTTTTTTCTTTGTGTGAGTTAACAACACGCCAGTCGGATAGATTCTGTGCAATCTGTGGTTATAACTTTTCCAGGCTGTGCAAGGGCACCAAGCGCATTAAAAATACCATAGTATCTTTAAGTAGAGTATGGAAATACTATACCGACAGAATTATGCAAAAAGGCACAAGTGAAGTCTTATGCCAAAACTCAAAATTGAAATTTAAGTGGAAAAGATGTTGGTATGACATAATGCAAACAACTAATTATTGTCTGCATTTATAGACTACAATCCACCCTAAAGTACTACCCACTGAAACCGCTCATGCTTTTTCCTTCTTTCAATATTATATTTGAACTTGGAACTCCTTCCTTGATTTTTTAAAGAAAACAAATTCAGAATTTATTCGAGAATAATGAGCTTAAATATATCCACGTTGCTTATTCATAACATGGACATTCGACATCTACTTTTTATCTGAATTCATGAGAAATCATTTGTGATTCCTTTGTGTGGATTCAGTTTACTAACTGACATTCTTTAAGTTCATCTTTTGACCAAATGTAAAATGTTTCGTATCAATTGTCTATCTAAAAAAAAAAATAAATAATAAACCATAAAATTTTCTCATAAATTCAAACGTCTTAAATGCTACTTGATAAGATGCTGATTGATAAGAATTATATGCGTGCTGAACTGTATATTAACTCCGAATCTTTTGCTTAAGTTTTATTAAGATGTTCAGGCATACATTTTTTTTTTAATTTGAATTCTGTACCTGGAATACAAAATTGAGCTCTGACTCTAACTTCAATATAATAAATTTACCAAGTCCCACAAAAGTGACTTCATCCCACCGAAGCTCTTTACCAACGAGCTTCACTAGTCGTTTTTCAGACTAAGCGTGTTCGTTGAAAATACAGTTTTCGTTGGTGATACAGTCCAACACGGATATAAGAAACAACTAAAATAAACAAAATTTTTTTCTTATATCCGAGTTGTTCATTTATAAAAACACGTTTATAGGAAACAAAGTTTCTTATATGAAAAAAAAACGTATGTAAGAAAAAAAGTTTCCTATATAACAAAACGCAAACACGATTTGGCAGATACATATTTTTCCAAATCTGTCATATTTTTTCTGTCAACGTTTCTTGGAGATGTGTTTACGTGGTTACAAATTCAACCGAGCCGTTTACATGCATATTTACACTGAGAAGCGGTATACTTCAATACCTGAACTTAAATCTATTTCTAAATCTATTTAAATTGTTGATCTTGTGAATGAAAGATCGTTTCTTATATCCGATTTTTTCTTATAAACGTATTTCTTATATATCAGCTCCTTTTTATATGGAAAAACATTGAAAAGACACGGTGTTTTCACATGTGTTTCTTTTAAGCGATTTTTTCTTATATGAGTGTTGCTTATACCCGTGCTAGACCGTATCAGTAACTTTTTTACAAGCAGTATTTATAAAGTTCCTAATATAAAATGCACCTTAGATTTGCCATATGATGCTTTATTTTTAGTTTTGCTAACAATATTTTTAAACAGACTTTTCTCTACCTAAAAACAAATAATTAAAACAAACAACATTCTCGAAAATTCCAGAACTTTCTACAATTTTATTAGAAAGTTACGCTTTCAGTTTTACTTTTTTGACAGTTGTTTTTCTATTGGCAGTAGTTTTGTGAATTCTACACACAATTTCATTTTTCTCATCAAGGCGCGATTGTGATAAAAGAAAAACTTTTTCAAATTAACTTTTAGATATTACTTCCTGGAGTTCAAGAAGCCATCAGAGAGAAGAAGAGAGCCTACATTGCGTGGATCCAATGTAGAAACTCAACTTCTCGAGCCCGGTACAATGAGGCGCGAAGGACTTCCGATCTAGCAGTCAGAACAGCCAAGGAACAGTCATGGAAAAAGTTCGGCGAGAAGTTGGAGCACGATTACAGATCTGCAAACAAGATATTTTGGCAGACCATTCGCCGGCTCAGAGGAAGGAAGGACGGTACACTTCTTTCAAGTGAGAGCGATGTCTTGCGCAGATGGAGAGAGCACTTTTCGGAGTTGCTCAACCCCCAACAGGGCACTGAAGATGGCATTCCCACTGCTGACGAGATAAGGGCGGAGAATAGTCCCACAGTAGACGAAGTCACTGAAGCGATTAAATCGCTAAAAGTTGGCAAGTCTGCTGGAGTTAATGAAATCCGGCCAGAAATGCTCAAGGCAATGGGTGAAGAGGGTGTTAAATGGCTAACACGTGTCATTAAGGTGGCTTGGGATAGCGGGAAGGCACCTAACGATTGGCAAACGGGAGTTATAGTGCCCATTTTAAAAAAAGGGAACAGGAGAGATTACGCCAACTATAGGGGCATATCTCTCTTGAGTCTTCCGGGAAAAGTATTCGCGAAGGTGTTGAAAACGCATTCCAGAGCTGTAATCGAGCCTTTGTTACGGGAAGAACAGTGCGGCTTTCGGCCTGGCAGAGGCACAACCGACCAGCTTTTTACTCTGAAGGTTATTCTTGAGAAGGCCTGGGAATATGCCAAACCGGTCTATGCGTGTTTTGTAGATCTGGAAAAGGCGTATGACCGAGTCCCTCGGGATACACTGTGGAGAGTTTTGCAGGACTATGCGCAGAGTGGGCCTCTTCTGAGAGCCATTCAGTCTTTGTATGGAAACTGCAGAAGCTGTGTACGGATAAATGGCGTCAAATCCCGTCCTTTTGATGTGCGCGTTGGACTTCGCCAGGGCTGTGTTCTGTCGCCGCTCCTTTTTATAGCATATATGGACTGGATGGTGAGGCGCAGTCTTGGCGAGCAATGTTTCGAATTGGCTGGCATCAGGATGAGCCATCTGCTTTTCGCAGATGATTTGGCCATCCTTGCATCATCCAAAGAGAAACTTCAACGAGCACTGGATAGGTTTGCAGCCATCTGTGGTGATGCTGGGATGAAAGTAAACGTGAACAAATCGGAAGTGATGGTTGTTTCCCGAACTCCTGTGCAGTGTACCCTGCACATAAATGGAGTTCCATTAAAACAGGTGGAGAAGTTTAAGTATCTCGGGGTCTTTTTCACGAAAGATGGGAGGAGTGATACTGAGTTGTCCTGTAGAATTGGCCAAGCTGGAGCAATAGTAAAGGAACTGCGCCGGCCGGTCATCAGGAAAGCTGAGCTTGGAGTGAAAGCAAGGATCTCAGTTTTTAATTCAGTGTTCGTTCCGACCCTCATCTATGGTCATGAAATTTGGGTAATGACCGAAAGAATTAGATCGCGGGTACAAGCTGCCGAAATGAGATTCCTGATGTGCGTTGCTGGTGTTACTCTAAGGGACAGAGTGAGAAACGTCAGTATTCGTAGGAATCTTAATGTTGAGCAGCTACTTCTCCGAGTAGGGCGATCGATTCTTCGATTGTTTGGACACGTTGTTCGCATGCCCCCTGACAGGCTTCCTAGACAGGTCATGCTAGCCGAGATGCGAGCGCGTCGCCCCCCTGGTAGGCCAAGAAACAGGTGGTGGGATCAGGTAAAGAACCTCTCTGAGTCCCACCTGGGGATTGCGCCGGAGTCTCTTGAGTTGGTGGCGGAAAATTGAGAAAGATGGAAGGACCGTTTAGCCACCCTCGCTCCGCGACCCTTTTAATAGGATAGGCGGCATTCGAAAATGATGATGATGATGACTTTTAGATAAAGGTTAGGAACGTATACGTACTCCTATGCAATTTCTTAAATTAATTTACTATTTTCGTTTTAAGTGAAATTTAAATTTCGCTACTCAATTTATTTTTAAAACAAATAACTTTTTCTTGATTCCTTTTTGAAAAAAAAATTTAATTCCAAAGTTTTTTTTTAATTTAACCACGTTTTGGCTTGAAACTCAAGGCATTTGTGCTTGCGTAAAATTTAGCTCAGAAAATATAATTAGCTCGTCCGATCCTCTGTTCGTCCGTCCTTTTGTCCGTCCGTATGTCACCAATTTTTAGGTGCTCCGTCATCCGAAGCAAAACAAGTGTTAAAATTTTTCAAATCAGCCCACAGACACGCACCACAACCGGTATAAATGTGCAACTATCTCCAGCGTTTTGAAAAACTGAAAGGCATCGTTGGATCCGTGAAAAAGAACAAGTTTTTATTTCAGGTGACGATGGAAGGATTCGAACCCAGACCTCCGGCGTAGTAAGCACACACACACTAACGCCACGGCACCCCACATCCTCCTCCTAATGATTGTTAGACATAAAAATAAAGTCGGTAGACCGCTCCTTGTGGGCGTGGCATCGATTGAAAGAGTAAATCTTTAAAAACAATTTATTCAATATTTTTGTTCCAAATTGGAAAATTTTTAGAAAATACTTGGTTCTACATTTGGTTCGTACAAATCTTTGGGCCACGCCCACATTTAGAAGCAGAATTATAGAAATACCTCTAATTTTCTAGAAAAACATAGCCTTAATAAGGAAAAAATAACCAATAAAAAAGAGCACATAAAGTACACCGGACAATATATAGATTTTTTTCATATAAAGTCTTTGGCCACGCCCATTTTTAGCAAATGTACAGAAAAATCTAATTTTTGTGTACATTTTAGCCGTAAACTTGGATATTTCTATGCTTACATTGATATTTGGTTTCAGAAGTTGGAGATGCCACGCCCCTTTTAAAAAAAAAAGACCATCAAGTATGAAGACATACGCGAAGCGGTTCGTCGGCTTTTGTTGAAAGCTAACCTTTATTGCGCAGTTTGTGTAAAATTCTATTTGTTAATTCTTATTCATTTTGTTGTATACATACTTTTTCGTAGTGGAGTCTACTGTTCTATGTGGTTGTGTCTGCGTCAAATTAGGCTAAGGTCCCAGAAGTTACGATAGATATACATATTTGCTAGCAGCATCATTTTAGTCCGTTAACTAAAGTGTTTTCAAGCACATTTAGAAAACCATTAAATATTTCAAAACTGCTTCAGTTTTTTTTTCATTTCAAAAGATAAACTACGTTCGAGATTTATTTAAAATTTTTGCCTCTTACCGTTTCGAAAAGAGGAAAGGATATGTATATATGAAAGGATATGTATTTTCTTGGCCTCTTTTAAAATATAAAATCCATAACATCCATAAATTCACATTTTTTTTTCAATTACTGTTAGGCCTTTTTCTTTAAAACTAGCTGCGTTCGATTGGTCTCTTTTTAAAATTCTGCGGACATGGGTTTCTGAGAAAACGGTGAAACATGTTGTTTTCTCTTTTGTTTGCTTAAATAGGTTTTAAAACTTGAGGTTGGAAATGGCAATATTGGAATTTTTTTGCTCCTTATACTTTAGCCAAATTTAAATAATATCGTAACTGCCGTTAACAAACAAGCACCATTAAAAAATAATTTTTTGAAATGTTCTCACGTTTTTAGCGGTCCGTCCAAAATGGAAAAAGGACCTCTTATGGTATCGCTACGTCCTTACGACCGTCCGTCCGTCCAATTGGTTTATAAATTCTGAACGGTAAGTCGTAGAAAGACAAAAATGGTGTGCGTATAAACTGCGGAAATAGTCAGAGAATCTAAAGAAGGCAATTTTTTTTAAGCACAAATAACAGCCAAACTACAGTTTGAAATTTCATATGAAAATGGACTTAATGTTTTTTAGTGTTTTGTTTTTCAAGAAGTTTAGTAGGCATGAACTAGAAAAACACAACTTACGTTTAGGAAATACTAAGCTTTAATTAAAAAATAAAACTTTTTGAAAATATCAGAACGTTTTTGAGGCCATAACTTTTGAACGGCTTATCGCTCAAAATCAATAATGAACACACGTATAAAGCAGCTCAAAATAAACCAATTGCTTAGGTCATAAAAACAGTTTGAGTACTGCAGTTTTGACGCATTTTCGAAAAAAGTCGCAAAAATGCATGAAAAAACGTGTGTGTGTGTGTCCTTATCTCCGGTGGTATTTGGTGAAGTTCTATGAAAAAAATCACACGTATCAGAAATAGTTCCAAATTTTAAGAAAAATTATAGCGGTTTTTAAAATTTCAAATCTTCTGAAATTAAAAACATAAAAGCATTTTCAAAAACAATTTTTTTTAAGTCGCTTAACGGTAGCTTAACGGTATAAGCGATGTTTTTCAGATGCGGTTAAAGTACAAAGCTTACAAAAAGAAGGCAAATTGCGTTAAAAAAATTTTAAATTGCCGTTTTTAACCTAAGTTTTTAGAAGCCTTTTTAAAAAACGAAATAAAAAAGGAGCTTGTTTTACCGCTTATGCATAAACCAGTGGCCATAGAATTAAAAAAAAGCATCCAAGGCTAGTGCTGGTGGTTGTGCTTTTGGAAAAAAGTCTAACGGGAACTGGAAAAAACTTCAAAAAACTTATTTGTTTTATGGATTTGAAATTTGAAAAATTAAAAAAAAAGGTCAAAAGAACGCATGTCTCCCCCTCTATCCCCCAAACGGTATAAAGTATAATTTTTAAATTAACACCGGGCACAGTTCATCTTCTTAAATTTTACACAAAACTATAGCAGACTTCGAATATTCAAAAACTTCGAAGATTTAACTGAAAAACATGAAAACATTTTCAAAAACTATTTTTTAAAGATTTCTAGTTCCTTAACGGTTACGACAACCTTGTTTAAAATTTGGTGAACTATGAAATGTTTAAAAGGCAAGGGAACTGCATCAAAAATGTTTCAAAATTGCCGTTTTTGACCCTAAGTTTTTAAGCCCATTCGAAATAAAAAACAGCAAGTTTTCTCAGAAATCCATGCCCGCAGAATTTGAGAAAAGTGGCAAAGGCTAGCACAGGTGGTTGTAAAATTGATCAAAAAGTCTAACGGTAATTAAAAATAATCCAACTTGCTGTTTACTAAAAAAGGCCAAGAAAGAGTATGTCCTTCCCTCTATTTTCAAAATGGTAAAGCTTTTTGTCAGCCTATTTTTAAAGTAACGAAAACCATTATAAAATCACCCAATATGAGAACAGTAGACAGCACTACGAAAAGAGTATATTACAGACTGTAAAATATATCCAGAAATAATTTTAATAAATAAATAGAATGTTACACAAACTGCGCAATATAAACGACTATAACCTTCAACAAAAGCCGACGGACCGCTTCGCGTATATCTTCATGCCTGACGGTCTTTTTTTTTAATTTTTGAGAATGCTCTGTTTATGCATACTTTAAGCAAATTTGATCACAATTGCTATTACCGTTGAGGCACTAGAATTTTTTTGACAACACGCTTTTCAATTTTTTTCAAGGTTTTAAGGTGAGTTTGAGAATTTACTGATTTATTAAAAGTTCGTCATTTTCCGAATGTTTTAAATTGATTGTGTGAAAACAAATCCAAGACTGTGAAACAGCTCGTTCCCAAAAAAACTAGCTCGTTTTCCTCGTGTTCACTGAATTTTGTGGGTAACTTTTAAGTGGGGCAATCATGTGTAACAGGTTATACCAACAATTTTAACCATGAAAACTTCGGAAAAAAACCCTTAAAGCGAACTATATAAATTAGTCTTAGTAGCCGATATAAACTTCAAAATATGGCAAGATACGCATACGATTCGTTATGGACGATAATCCTTAAAGTCTACCAATCGTAGACAAAATCAATTTTATAAACTTTTAAAAATCAATTTACACTTTCCGGCGATTCACCCTCGTTTTCTGTATAAAGCCCGATGGCACTGCGGCAATCAATTTCTAACATCGCCTCCCATCAACATAAAACACAAACATGAATTGGATTTAAAAGTTCTTCTCAAAGACGAAACTTTTTACAATCATAAACTTGAATACGACTTTGAAGTTAGTTCCCTAAAAACCCGATAAAATTGAGTATTGTTGTGCTCGCGTCTTTAAATTTCAGGGACAAAATGTATCCTTTCCTTATCACTTAAACTGAATTTTTTATGGAACAACTCCATTATAGTAAAGGACCTTAAAGGAAAATTGCTACATAAAGCTGAATCTGGAGTAAGTTTCCCTTCAACACTCAGGCCATATTCACTTTCACTCGAGTGGGACTAAAAATTGAATGTTTAAATATTCAAGCCCTGTTGTTGGCCCCCATGTGACCCATTAAAGGCACGTGGCATGAGAGCTCACATCTTTTCAGTTTTCACACATATGTTCGTTCACCACAAAGCAATTTCGACAGCCTCTGATCCCCCGGAGACCAATTCCAAAGGAAGTAAAACTTTTACACGCCCTGAATTTCGCCACATATGCAGCGCCCCGATGACGAAATTCTGGAAAAAAATATACCTTACGTCTAGCACTCCACAAATTCAAGTAATTAATTTAATTGATTGCCCCCCGGGCTTAGAGGGAAAGGCAAAGCGAAACGCACTTGGCCAGCTTGCTCAAGTCTTCGATATTAACCCGGATTGAACACTGTTTTCCACTTACGTGAAGTACACACGTCCTTTTTTGTGCTGCGGCGCTTGCCATATCAGCTTGGCTCCCAATTTATCCCTATTGTCCGAGTGAGTTATCGCCGAACACTCTGGAATCGTTTTGGTGTTCTCGCTCTGTTCCCACTGGCCAATCCATTCGTTGGTCACAACATCACGCGCCTGAATGAAGAATCCTCGGAACACATGGCGATTGTCGTAGGGGTAGATTACAACTGGAAAAAAAATAACGTCTTTAGTATACGGTGAATCGATTGGGTGTTGTCACCACCTACCTGTGATTTTCTGTCCTGGACTGTAGTTCTCTGCACTGGCGACTAACTCAAAGGGATTTGACTGCAGGGACTGGGACCTTGCTTGGCCATGATTGGGTTGATTGGCACGTTGCTTGACGCAGGTATCGGCTGGAGCTCCGTCGGGAAAACCACCCACACCGTTGATCGCGAACAGACCGAAAATTACAAGTCCAACAACAATGGGAGCATTCATGGTGATCAAATGAATGTATCTACACAAAGTCTATCGTCTATCACTGGGGGGATTAAGATGCGATTGTTGTGCGGTACACGACACGCGGTGAACTACGATTACTGTTTGTCCAGTGCAGCAGAGTAACGATCTCTTTAAGTCACCGATAGGTTTGGGGTTTTTAAAGCCTTTCGCTTTTCAATCGAGATGTTGTTCAAGTGTCGCATGGAGTGGGAAATGACCAGTTAGGTGGTACTGGATTAAATCGGACATATGCTCGATGGTGGGGATGTTAGATGGTCTGCAGATAGAGGTTCACCTAATTTCTGCTTGTTGCTACACCGGTAATGTTGTGCGTTTTTGTTTACAATGATGTTGGATGTGTTCTTGCAGTGCGTGCTATAATCACCCCTTAAGAGATCGCATTTGAATGCCCAAAACGGGTATGGTGAAAGAATTGGGTAGGTTCACTGGTCGTGGTGTGACGCATTGCTGGTCGTAAAGTGAATGATTTAGGCCGGTTTCTTTTAGACATGATTTTTTTTATAGAACTCGCTGGCGAATTGAAAACAAATCGGATTGGAGCAAAAAGTAAAAACGTGTTAGAAGCGGGAAACCATAGCGTGGGAATTTATTGCATAACCAGATTTTTTATTATGAAATGTCATTTTTTTGCAAATGCTTGTCGTATTTTGATCCTTTCAATTAGATCGGGCTTTAATTGTTAGAAACAAATCTTGATGAAAGAAATTTAAAAAAAAATACCCCAAAGACGCACTTTCATATCTTATTTTGAAGCCTCAGAACCTATCATATAAACATACGCTTCGGGTCGTTTGAAATTAAGCTTCTATTTAGGGCTCAATCTTACATTTCCTTCGTCCCTATAATTTTAAGCGTAGGGCTTGAGGCAAGAGAAATTCGGCAGAAAAAGAAGATCTTCTGAAGAAGATTGGTATTTGGCTTTAAGTTTGAGTCTTTAATCTAGACCTAAGTACACGGAGCTAAAACAATTGTTTCGTCCATTGGTTTATTACTGTAGATATGTTAAGGTACCTATAGACTATGGACAAATTAGATTTTCGTCTAAAAATATCAGGAATTGTGTAGATCATATCCGTTTTTAATGACAAGAAAAAATTCTTTTCTTTTAAATTTTACTAAAAAAAATTTTAAATTATACACAAGAGACGTTTTTAATGACAAGTTCTTTCGACCTTACCCACTCAACTATGGGTGTCTCTGTGCATCTGGATATTTTCATTACGAAATGCCATTTATTTGACTATTCTCTAGAATGTGTACGTTTAGGATAACCATGCAGTCGGCGACGACATCTTACTATGGCATGCGATTGCAATTTTGTGTCTGATGTCCATTTTGCACCCCATACAGCCAAGTGCACATTACACCTCACTTTGTTAGAGATGCATGTCACGTAAGGGATTGTAAAAAGATTGTCGATACATTAAACTAGCTAGACTATAACTTTTTGCAAACTCGTATACATGAGTAGGTACATGAAGTTTAATGTATAGCGATGTACTCTAATGTATGACGAAGATCTATTAAACCGTACCCTCGATTACATAGTTTTTATGTGTCCTACTATGGCGAACAAATTAAGAGTTGACTTACTTAGTTTTATGGAAAAGATGAAAAGAAACGTCACTTAAAGCGTTTTTTCACTTTTTGTTCTAATCAGTCGTTCAACCAATAGGAACCAATAGAAATTAAGGTAAAAAGTCAAAGTTGCGAAAATTCAGAAGTATTTAGTTACACAATTGACGGTACTATAAGGTTTACCATGCAAAGTGCGCACTTTTTTCGAAGTTCCGCGCTCGATCAAGCGGTTACAACAACCCAGTGAACGCCGTGCTGCATTCGATAAGAGCACTGCCTGACTGGTTGTCAGAACTAAGCTGTCAGTTGTGTACTTTGACGTAACGGACGCAACGGATTCAATGGGCTGAAGGCTTTATTGTAAGCATCGGATCTGGTTGAGGGTCGTGTCGTCGAGGTAAGTTTCCGACCACGTAAAGAAAGCCTTATTTTCGGAGCGACAACAAGCCTCGGATTAAGATGGATTTGCTTTTGACAAAAAAGGTCTACGAGCTTTAGATCTACATAAAGAACGTTAGGAACTTCAATAGGCGTGCAGCCGAGCAAATAACGAAAGTCCACAACGACTGAAGGGCAGATATCACTGCCATCCAGGAATCGCGGTGAGATGGACCGGCGAAAAGCAGAATGGAAAAATGTGATACGGCGACTGTTACCGACAACAAAAGAAACGCTTACTTGGAAAATACTGAGCTTCATGTATGTGACCATCTCATAGCGATTCGCATCAAGGTTATGTCCGCCAAAACTGTGTACGCGTATTTATTAAGAGAACAGGCTGGTTCATTTAGTTAGACAGGGGTACCCACAATTGGGTAATTTTGCCTTCAAATGAGCTTGCACCTAATGCAAACAACCATTCCAACCTAACCTAACCTATGTACGCGCATGCCGCCACAAATTAGATAGATGACGACGGCAAAGATATGTTCTACGAGCTCTTGATCAAAACTTTTCAGTAATACTCTAGGGACGACAGCAAAATTTTCCCAGGCGTATTTAATGCCAATAAGCCTTAGGTAGGGAGGGCGTGGCACGGTCGATAAAGCACAGCCTGCATATGTATTCAGCCTGACGAACTTTGCTGCGGGGTGACACTGTGGTAGATAGTGACATTTCTGCATCTTCACATCCGCAAAAGGACATGAATGCGTCTACCGCTTAACCAATCATCAACCAGATTTATCATATTGCGATCAAACGCAGGACAAACTTCCAGGACATGGACGTCTGATCGTCTGAAAACGTATCATGGACGTCTGAACCTTCCGAGGAGCCAACATTGAGTCGCAGCACTACCTTGTTGTAGCCAATTTACTGCTGCGGAAATCCTCACCAACGCCAAGAAATGGAAATAATGTGAGGAAGTTTGACGTCGGAAGGCTGCAGTCGTAAGAGGTCGCTAAGTGCTTCTGCGCAATCTTCGAACCCAGACCTCCGGCGTAGTAAGCACACACACTAACCACTACGCCACGGTCGGTACACCTCTCGTAAAAGCTTCTACGAAATCCTTTGCAGCCATATCCGAATGTTCGAAGCCAGTGGCAGCATTGCCAAAATGCCATCAGAGATGCCGGAGCTGATAGGCTGGGTTTTCACACGGCTTCCACAATTTATCCCCTGGTCTGAAGATGAATGCCGACAAGCACATGCAGCTTAACAGGAAACATGTAAAGCGTCCTTGGACAGAAGGACTAGAGCTGTTCGCGAGCTCTACGTGCAGAGAAGGAGAGAAGAATGCTAGCTTCTAAGAATGAAAAGCCTCCCCCTCGTGAAATAGGAGATCACGAGGAGCTTGCGGTTGAAGAGATAGAAAGATGCAATTGCCGGAATGAGGTTAGAAAGTTCTACTAAACGATGAAAGAAAGGGCTCGGCCTGAATGGAAGTTCAAGCGGACATCGTCGTGGAATCACATTTAAGGGTGCTAAGGATTCGGCAAAACCATTTCTCAATAATTTTTGGCTGTTTTGGATTTGACAGGCGAACTTCTTTTTTTCGCGGGTTAATAAAAACCTTCATAGGCACTATTTAGATCGACCGCGTGCTCATAGTAGTGTGATGTTCTTACTTACTAAAAAAAAAGACTACGACTTAGTTTCCTTAATAAGAAGTTCAAGATTCTGTAGTATTCCCGAATTTCTCAAAACATCTAAATTGGTCAAGATTCCAAGCAATTATAAAAAACGATTTCTTCAGATTGTATAACGAATCTGTCTATCAGACGAAATTAGCCGTTCAACCCGGGCGAAGAAGACACCCCATCATATGAACTATACCGCCCACCCGACCAAAAAGTGGAAGTAACTGTGTCTTAGCTTAAGTGCCTTAAAGCAGTCGGTTCAGTGCTGTAAAAATTTAAAGCTTCAGTTGTTTCTCAGGAGTTATCTATGCCAAAACAGCGATTGGCAAGGATAACTCTAGCCAATCGCTATTTCTTTGGGCTAAGATCAGGCAATCATTAAGGCTAACTCTCACTTAGGGGCAATAGTAAACCAAAGATCTAAATCTAGTTAAACTCGACGCAAGGAAAAAATACCCTATTTATCCCTCACATCACACGGGACGTAATTAGTAGTACTTCTACAGCAATTGCCAATTTCCTCGTCTCGCCGCTCCCCACCATATCCCTGTGTCCTTCCCAGGGCTGGATTGGTGTGGGCTTATACAGCTTCGGTAACTCTCACCCCTCCACCCCTACGGGATCACCAGCACATCATTCTCACTTGTACGGGTTCGGTTTCCCTACCTTCCCTACCTTCCCCCAATTCTTACGCGAGTTGCCTGTAGTACGGGTTTACATCGAAGACGGTTACCCTAAATCAGCTTCTTGCCTGAGAATTCCCCCCTGCAAGGGTTCACACCGAATCGGTTACCCCTGCACAGGTTCGGACTTATACCGAAATCGGTTGCCCTACCGGGCTCTCTCCCCTATAGGAACTATTCCTCACTGACCCACCCATCTCGACCTCTAGCAACCCCCCCAATCCGTATTTACAAGGCGAATTCCCATCTGGAGTCCAACAGTTACGAGACCACTCTTTCCTCAGGAAAGTCTCTTTCTTTGGAAAAAACTCAACCCAGGAAGTTTCAACAATGAAAAAATTAGATGCGACATTTTGTCAGACAGTCAGGCAATTTTGTCGAGTTTCATTTGCCCTTAGCCTTCATGTTTTATGCAAGGAAGAAAAAATTTCTTGCAAATCGAGTACTTTTTTGCGTAACTTTAAAAAATCTATGGTACTTAGGATGTTCAGGTTCAGATACAGCACAGAACTTGGAGGAGAAAATAGAGTTTTTCCAGGTTTTCTACTATTGAAATGTGCTCAGAAAATATGTAGGGTCTTTTTTATACCCGACCGGGAATATACTAATTTTATTGCATAGCTTGTAACACAGTGAAATAATCATCTTAGACCCTTTAGACCTTGTAGAGATATGATCGAGACCGACAGGAATACGGAAGTCCACCCAAACGGAAGTGTGAAGGTTTAAGGTCTTCAAAATCAAGCTAGAGAGCTGAAACTTGGTACACGGCTTGGTTCTTTTGTTGCACAGATAAAGTGTGCAAATTGGCTCAATCCGTTAACAGCCACACCCACTACTGGCCTCAAAGTGAGACAACCTCTATTTCACATTTTTTTCAAAATGCCTTTTGGTCAAGTTTGGCAAGACACAGGAACTTAAATATTGGTACTGAGCAATTGGCCTAAGACCTTTAACAAGGCAAAAATTGGACCGACCACAATACCGACCATGCCCACTTCTAACATATTAGATCTTTAAAAACCCGATTTCTCGGAAAAATGATTCCAAATCGAAAAAAAAAAATATTATATTACAAATATTAAAGATATTACTATTTGCTAGATTTGACCATACAAAGTTTTGAGCTCCACCCACTTTTAAGGGGCGTTTTTAGGAAAAAACTGTTTTTTCTGATATAATTTTCGCTTTTACCGTATTTTCTCATGTTTTTAGCGAAATTACAATAAATTGATTTTAATTTGAAGTCCATGCCCACTTTTGGGGGCGTGGCCTATACAAATAATCTATGAATTCGGGCCGAGAAACTCGGGTCGGGTATATAGAAGTTTGTCACAGACAAACTCTTGCACTTACTCACTTGTTTAATACAAAATTATCTAAAATAAAGACGACGGACCCCTTACCCCCGGCTTTTAATAGTGCGACTGTATTAGATACGCTGCATTAATTTGTTCTTTTTCTGATCGCACACAGAGGAGGGCTGGGACTTGGATGTAAACACAAGTCTCACAAGTGCCTCTTTCGTCAGCCGTAAACAACTGGTTCTTTTGTATAAAGTCAGTGTAGCTTCTTGCTATCCCCACTCTTAATACCTCAGATTTGCATTTATTCAGCTTGATTATCGCCTGATTATATCGTAGTAGGTACACAGTTCCAGCTGAATTAACATTCTGTGTGCAAGTTGTGTCCCTTTCCAGTCTATAATAATTATTCTATCGCCACTCTGGTTCCACTCCCCTTATCTGCCATCAAACCTACTCAATCCCGTCAGACCAGAATAATAACAAATTGATCAAGTGAAAACCGGGCGCTCGCCAGCTAGATTTGGGTTCACTCAACGTTCACTCGAGCAGTTCTAGATTAGTACGAAAGATCCGTCGTGGTGAGCGGTGTTTAGTGTCGCTGCTAAGTGTTCTCTATAGTGAAAATGGAAAAGAAAATCATAAATTTCGGAGCCGGTCCGGCTAAATTACCTGAAGAGGTAGGTTCTGGCTCTGGCTGCGGTTGGGGCAAAGTAGAAGAAAAAAAATTGCAATTTCATTTGGAAGAGCAACTTTCACCAGCAGACCAACTCTGCTATCCAATTTTAGGTTATGAAGGAAGTCCAAAAGAACCTCATCGACTATGAGGGCTCCGGGCTGAGTGTAATGGAAATGTCTCATCGTTCGGCTGGATATTTCAAAATCAATGAAGATGCCCTCAAGGACATAAGGGAGCTGATCGGAGTTCCATCTAATTACAAAATCCTCTTCATGCAGGGCGGCGGCACTGGAATGTTTGCTGCCGTCTGCCTGAATCTGATGGGCCGCACAGGTACTGCAGATTACATTGTGACAGGTTCATGGTCTGCAAAGGCAGCCAAAGAAGCCGCACAGTATGGTTCGGTTAATTTGGTTATACCGAAAATGCAAAAATACACAACCGTACCGGCACAGAGTACATGGAATCTGGATCCAAAGGCATCCTACGTGTACTATTGCGATAATGAAACTGTCGATGGGGTGGAATTCAATTTCATTCCCGATACAAAGGGTGTTCCTCTGGTCTGTGATATGTCGTCGAATTTCCTGTCCAGGCCGTTCGACGTTACCAAGTTTGGAGTGATTTTTGCCGGAGCACAAAAGAATATTGGCCCGGCTGGGATAACGGTGGTGATTATTCGCGACGATCTGCTGGGCCATGCAATGAAGGTGACTCCGTCGATTTTGGATTTTTCCATCGCCGATAAGAACAATTCCATCTACAATACGCCACCAACTTTCATGTGAGTACAAGTTTAATCTCTACAGGGGGGTGTAGATATAGTTTTAATTAATGGGCTGTTATTGTTGTTGTTGCATTCTTGTGACGTGGGTTATTATGCAGAGAATTGATAAGTGCATAATTGGGGGTTCGAACAAAAAACATATTTTTCTGTTTACTCAATTAAGATGTCAGACAAGAGATTATATGAGCGCGGATGTGTGCATGTGTCGGAGATAAGAAACGAGCAGGGTTATGGAAGCACGCACACGTCAGCTTTGGTGTTGGGTTCTAGTAAGAAATTAATCGGAATTGTTTTTTTTTTGGGGTCTGGTGCCCAATCTTGACGAACTTTTTAAATCCAAACCGGATCAATCCAGTCTGTTTTTTTTGGCAATAAAGTGCCGGATACAGCGTTCAACAGATCCGGCTTTCAAGAAAATGTGAATGAACTAGTGGGAGGGTAAAAATCCGCTCAGGCGAATCGTTGGAGGCACTCTCAAGCTCCGAATCGCGTTATGAATCTTGATAGTTAAATTTTAGTTTCTATTAACCTTAACTTGTCAGTTAAGAATCTCCTTCCCTAAAAAAGGGGCGTGGCATCAACCCTTTTTCGATAACATCGTTTTTTTGTTCGAATTCTTAATCAGAAGTGGTACACACGTGTTGATTTCATTTTAATATTAAAAACTTAGTTTATACTTAAAAACACCCCCAAAAGTGGGCGTGGTAAAAATGGTTATTCATTTGAGTTGATAGCTAACGCACATATTGGAACATTTTATAGGGCAAGTTTTTTAGATTTAAAGCAAATATATCGAATAAAAACCTTGTTTTAGAATACAAATTATATATGACCACGCCCACATGGGGGAGGTTTTCGTTTTTTTTAATTGCCAATCACAATACATTTAAGCGAGGATATTGCATACCAAATTTCAGCTTCCTACGACAATTTTGATTTTTCATGCTAATAAGTAAAGTAGGCGTGTCAGTGGGCGTGTCAGTGGGCGTGTCAGTGGGCGTGTCAGTAGGCGGATTTCAAAAAATTTTACACCTGTACTGCTTCAAGACCTAAAAAGAACAGATATCAAGTCTCAAATTCCTAGCTCAAAATTAAAGGCCTAAAAACTACCGACACACGGACGGACGGACGGGCTGACATAGCTCATTCGACCTAAGATTCGGTCTCGATCATATGCCTTTAAGGTCTTGGGGTCTACGGTGATTATTTTTCTATGTTACAAACTATGAATGAACTTATATACCTCCTGTTGCCGAATGCTAAAATTGAAAGTCGCTAGACCAACCTCCAAAAGTCGCTAGATTAGCTAAAAATCTGAGCACAAAAAGTCGCTAGAAGTCGTCAATAAAAATAATTGTACAAAAAGAGAAAAAAAACATTTTCGAGAATAGCTTATGCATACATATTTACATATGAGATTTTTGCAACAGTTTTTACGCAAATTGCAAAGTATCGCATGGGTTGACGTTCGGTTGCTCACGTTTCTTTGTCGTGCGTCGTCTGTCCGAGCTCCGAGTCCTTAAGGATTTTTCTTAAGTTTTCAATACTTCGAATAGTGTTAGTTATACCATGTATCCACCGGCGATAAAACGAGGATTAGCAGAAAACGTTTAAAAATAAATCGTAAAGTGGCTCCACCGGTCAAATAAAGTATTAATTTGA
The DNA here is from genome assembly GCA_947623515.1 of Neoascia interrupta. Taxonomy (NCBI): domain Eukaryota; kingdom Metazoa; phylum Arthropoda; class Insecta; order Diptera; family Syrphidae; genus Neoascia; species Neoascia interrupta. The sequence continues at coordinate 18,158,374 of OX392464.1, forward strand.
CACGAGCATTCTTTTTCTGTCATTTGCATTCGCAGTCAGGTGCATAAAATAGGTTTGTAAATAGGGTGAATGGGATTTATGAGAGGATTTATTTTTAATCGCTTGCCAAGAGAATTTAAATTTGTATAGTACATCGCGTGATTTATGGTGGATTTAATAAAGATTCAGGGTGATCGCACACTTGCAATTTTATCAAGCATCAATAGTTTACTCATGATTTACGAAAGAAGCACTCACATGAGCAACTTTTCTAGTTGTACACACAAATACAGATAAAACAGTTTACTCTTTGCTCTCTGCGGCTTGAAAGAAATGAAACGGTTTCACATTCACACCCACGCTCAAATATACAGCTAAAAAATTTGTGATGAAACACAGAATTTAAAGTTGCCCAAAAATGGTTTCATGTCGGCTGCTCGTGTGCGAAGTGCGCGCATTACTATGCAAGCCCATGGGACTCAAAAAGGCAATCAAACCGTTGCGTGACTAAAAGTGCCATGTGTGCGATTAGCCTTATACTAATCGCGGATTAGTGCCCGGTGGAGAAATGGTATTAGTAACACATATAACAGAATGACAAATAAATTTAAGGAGATGAATTGTAGAAAAGAGACTATACTTGGAGTCACTCACACTCACAATACGTATAAGGTCTGCAGTTTGCTGTGCTTTTATAGGGCATTTCAGAATGGATAAAATGTCAAACTATTGTAGATGGCATGTTATAAACAATCCCATTGCATTGATGAAAAAAAAAATGTTATTTGCGTGTCATAAATTATTTTTATAAGTCAAATGCCTGTGTCCCAAAGTCGCTAGAAAAGTCGCTAAAATAATCTAGCGACATAAAAATAATTTTTTGTCGCTAACTGTTCTGAAATTCCGCTAGATCTAGCGACTTTGTCGCTAGAACGGCAACCGTGCGCTCCTATCATATGTGATGGAGTATAAATATAGAGTGGCGCAATAGTTCGAGCTGAGCCAGGGCCAACTTCTTATCATGTATGCCGAGTGTGTTGCATTCTACAAGGGGGCCTAAAATTTTTTGCCAGATCCGAACGGCACTTTGAGAAGTTTTCATACCGAATGTTACTCTCGGAGGGCTTGTCAGACCTTTTCGGAGGTGGTGACCGTGCAAAAAGAAAAGTAAAACGAGACCGCGAAAGTTAGAATCATGAGGACATGCTTTAAAGGAGTAATTAGACTCTAGAAAACAGCTTTTATAAAAAAAAACAGCTCTCAAAAAGTAGGCGGAACTCAATAATTTGTATGTATCAAATTAAGCGAGTGTTAATTATGTTAAATATTTTCAATAAAATTTTTGTTCGAATATATGTGAATTTAAGCAAAAAAAAAACTTTTTTTAAAGATTATGCTAAAACAGGCCTTGATCGGGTGCCGTGACATAAGACCATATCTCAAAATTTGGCCTTAAGTTACTTTGTAAAAGTGACATAAAGCCAAATTCATCCGTTGGCACTGTGACACTTTTGTAAAGCGACATAAGCCCAATTTGCACTAATTTGACTAATTTGATTAATTTGCCCAATTTGACTAATTTGCCAATTTGACATACATAAGCCCACATTGCACTTTAGGATCGAAAGGAAAGTAAAAGAAAAACAGGCAGAGCGGTTGCATACATATTCCAATTTGATAAGTAACATTTGACCTTATGACACTTTGGTAATTTGGGCTTATGTCGCTTTATAAAGTGTCAAAATACCAAATGATAAAATTTGGTCTTATGTCATTCTCACAAAGTGACTTAAGGCCAAATTTCGAGATTTAGTCTTATGTCACGGCACTCTTGATCGTTTATGTAGGCGGTGCGAATTTCATCCAGTTTAAGGTTTCTGCCCTCAATTGCCATCCACAAATTTCGGGTTCATATACGTCTGTCTTTTGACATAAAATAAAAAATGTTAAGCTTTTCTTACAATGAGATTTATGGTGGGCGAAGCTGCAGGCGATTCTCACGCTTTGTCTGAAAAACGTGAAATCCAAGATATACCCCCAGTGTTCCAAGCTATACCAAGCTGCACACGGGCGGCTACAGCTTAATCGATACAGCTGTCGTTCTCGATTATATATCTTAAGTTTCTTGGGGCTCGGTCAGTGCAGAGTTATGCCCGAGTTTAACCTATTTCGTTTATCCCGGAATCAGTGAATCTGTGGTTAACCCAACGAGCAGCTTTCCACTGTAGAGCTAACTCCACGAAGTTATTGAAATTTCAACTCCCAAAACTATTGACTCTCCCTTCCCAATTGTCAGTTCACATTTGGCAACTTTCTTTTCATGCCTTTCATATATAGAAGTTTGATTCATAGTTTGTAACATAGCCATGTCCGTCCGTCTGTGCGTCGGTAGTTTTTAGACCTTGAATTTTGAGCTAGGAACTTGAAACCTTATAACTGTTCTTTCTGGGCCCCAAAGCAGTTCAAGTGTAAAATTTTTTGAAATACGCCCACTGAAACGGAGAGTACGTGTATTGTGATTAGAGTTTAAAAAAAAGTTGAAAAACGCCCCTATTTTGGGCGTGATCACATTTAATTTGCCGTTTTTGTATTACCGTATTTGTATGCAATATGTTTGCTTATAATCGAGAAATTCTTGCTTTATATGCTAACATAGATCTGCATACAATCAATTTACTGGAAAAATTTTAGCCACGCCCACTTTTTGGGGTGTACCTGAGTAAAAACCTAATTTTTTGTTAAAAATGCACTTAACACATGCAAACCTCATATGGACACTATATTTGAACAAGAACTGTAGTGTTATTAAAAAATTATTGATGCTGCGTCCTATTTTTACTTAAGGGACTTTACTTATAGCGTTTTTCAATGAAGAAAAGATTTGCTCTTTCTGTCAAAAGATTTGATCTTTTTTGATTTTGCATGTTTTATTGAAAATAAAAGAGCAATTCTAGATCAATTCTTAACACGAAAGATGCGATCTCCCGATCTTGGGAGATTTGATCTGAACTCACCTACGCATGGAAATATTTCTACTGTCAAACGCCAAATCAAAGCAATTTTATTTGTTTTGAATTAATGTGCGGACGTGTTTGTTGGTTGCCAGCCCGTGCGTGTGATTTATTTTGTCACCAAACGAAGCATGTTTTATTGAAACGAGCAGTTCTCGATTTTGAGAGCATTTCTTTCAAGTTTCAATGAAAAACGCTGTTAAGAAGGGATTTGTCTTGTCATATTTGACATTTGGTGATTTGGAGCTTGGCAAAAGTCAATTGGGATGTCAGCAATTTTCAAGTGTTAGTATAACTGAGTTGACGAAAAAGTACCTACGACACCCTTCCACTGATTTGTTCCAATAGGGAGGTTCACACGATACAACATGCTGTACAACATGTTGGACAACATCCGATGTTGTATCGTGTGAACGAAAGAAACAACCGCTTGACAAGCCGCTTGATGGTTTTCAAAACATTTTGATTTTTCTGCCGGCTTGTCAAGCCATACAACCCGTGTGAACAGATGTTGGTCAAACTTCCTTTGCGTTTGCCATTTGGAAACATTTTTCGTGTGGTGAAAATGGCGGCAATAACAAATAAAGCCTTTCGGGGGGAATTTTTTGAGGGAAAAAACATTTAGAAAAAACATAAGTTGTACAACATGCTTGATGAATGTGAACGCAAGGCTCCTTTAACTGTAAATTTTTCATCAAGCAATGTTGTACAACATGTTGTACCGTGTGAACCCCCCTAATGATGAACTCAAATGACAGCTATAAATTTGTCCCTAACTACGTCACTTCATTGGCATTTAAAAATTATCCCTTATTTTTCTTAATTTCAGCGTCCACGTCATGAGCCTCGTATTCAAATGGATCAAACGGAGCGGTGGCCTGGCAGCAATGTACAAAAACTCTATTTCGAAATCGAAACTCATATACGACATCATCGAAAAGTCTGGAGGATTTTACGCGGCGCCAGTGGATAAGGAATTCAGATCTCGTATGAATGTTCCGTTCAGGATTGGCAGTGCCAAGGGTGATGAAGCTATGGAGGAAAAATTCCTGAAACTTTGCGAAAGCAAAAACCTTATCCAACTGAAAGGACATCGATTAGTGGGCGGCATAAGAGCCTCGCTCTATAATGCCATGACCGTTGCTGAGACTCAAGTACTGGCTGAATTGATGACCAGCTTTTATGAAAACAATAAGAAATAAATTTTCGACTGTATTAGGTTAAACATTTATTAAAAATACGAAAAAAACAATTCCTCACAGCAAATCTTTTTCCTTAAAAATTGCATCAAGCAAGGATTCCAGATGCTGGTTGGTTCCACGGAGATTGTCAACTACGCTTTTGGCCCAAACAAAGTATTCCTCACGGCGTTGCTGTAAGGTCATAAAGAATAGTTATCTGGTTTACATGTGTTTCGAATTTTGAGAGTAAGATTACAAACTTCAGTCCATGATGTTGGAAGACTTCTCTGCAGATCTCGTAGATTGTCCAGCTTATCGGCAAGCTTGACCAGTTTCGCCTTGTTGCTTGTAGTCTTTGCGTGAATTATTTGAAGCCTTTTACGCTCTTGCTTGGCCAGAGTCTTGTCATCGGTTACCTCACGCACTATGTCGCATACGTTCTTGCCAAATAATTCTTCGATTTCTTCAAATGTAGTTTCTGTGTCTTCCACTGTGTCGTGTAGGAGTGCAGCTTGGATAACTTCTTCGTCATCGATCTGCCCTTCGACTGCTAAGATCGTCGCCACATTAATGGGGTGGTTAATATACGGCGTTTTATTAACGTCCTTGCGACGCTGGTCCTTGTGTTTGTGTGCGGCGAATTGAACACATTTTAGTACGTTTTTGGTGGGGTTCATGTCTGAAATTGAAAGCATTTTGGTCATATTCACTCTACAGAGCAAGAGATGGCGCTCATTGAAGCTTTAAGCTTTTTTGACAGCACTTTCCAGTGGAAGAAAATGTGTTTAATTTTTGTTGACATGATTCGCCCCCAAATTCACCACCAAAGGTGTTGGGGGAATTAATAGTTAGAATCTATTGCAGATTATCCTTAAAGAGTTTATGATCACCCAACAGTTCACAAATCCTTTGGATTTAAAAAACACCAAACTCACCCTATTTCTGGAGTTGCAGTTATGGTTGTGAATAAAATATGTAAAAAGAGAACTTGTCGGTTTCTTGCCCTTCCACAAATAAGCTTTATTTGTTCTAATTTTGCAAGAGTTGCCAATTCGAATTAAAAAATTATAAATTCTTTTAAATTTGTTTCTCTATATTGGCGGTATGAGACATCAATATTTAAATCCTTTTCTCATTTTTGATGCATTTAAGAGAGCAACACAAATTCAACATACAAATTCCCTATGAATGTGAATGTATAAGCAACAGTCACATAAATTCGAGAAATTGTGTGAATCCTTAAGAAGTAATTGACAAACAACGTAACGTAAAGACGCGGTGTCACAAACAGATTCTGTTTCTGTTCCTGTTTTACGTTGCTTGTGACAACGCGGCTTAACAAAGAAAAAATGAAGATAAAATGAGTGCGAATACTTATTTTCTTTGACAGTTACTTCATTTTTCCCATTGTTCGAACATATCACACACGCACGTGTGATGTGACACAAAATTATGTTTCAACACGATTTTGGTAAATTTTTAGGTGACTAAAATCTTAAAAAACAACGCTTGAACCGGCTAAAGTGACCTGTGATTTCAACAATACGTCAACGTTAGGTGAGGTGATCCCAAGAATATTGTTCCAAATCGTTGCATTATTTAGGCTTGTGTTTGTTAAGCGGGGACCACAAAGCAGCCTCAGGCTTCGGCTTCGCCCCGTTACGATGCGTGGGCTTTGAACAGGCTTTGCAATGACATTTCGCTCATGGATGGAGCTTTTATTATGCATTCACTACGTTCTCCAACCATGCCACAATAAATTAAAAAATACGCACACACAGCCGAAAGCCCTGTTAGCTAGTGCTATGTACATTATTGTGTATAACATCGAACATTCATGTCCAACTAATAAATAAATAATACGCAATTTGGCCCAAAATGTAGACACACTCAGATATTCTGCGCCATATCCGTGCTTGACCAACACACTTATACAAATATAGCCAAAGGCAGACTGATTGACTTCGTGTGAGCGATCGAAATCAATCCCCGTTTGCTGCACACGAAGCAAAAGTTCAGCACAACTGAACTCGTGCTGGGCTTCTGAGCCTCAGTACGTGGCATTACTTTTGCTCTTTGCGCACTCTTTCTCTTTGCAAACAACATTTTGAAGCCAAGCTTCATTGTGTTAGGAAACACTGAAACCATACGGCTGAACTTGTAAACGTCAAGCCGAGGTCAAGTTCAGGCTGCTTTGTGGTTCCCGCATTAAGCCATTATTTGCATTTGTTAAGGCTTTGCCTAAATGTGGGCAAAAAACTAACTAGCCAAAAAGTTTGAAAAAACTTTTGAAAACAGGTGACCAGCTGATGTGACACTGATTGATGTAGAGCGGTCAAAAGAAAACTGTGATGATCACCCAGACGAATTTTTGGAATTTGTGACATCACTTAACATAGATCACCTTAGTCTTTTCCACCCAAGTTTTTATAACCCCAGTTACCTTAGTGAAAAAATAAAAAGCTTTAGTACCAAATAAAACGCGTATTCTTCATGGAAGCTTTGTCACTTATAACTAAACTTAAAACTAAACTAACTAAACTTATAACTTAAAACTAAGCGTTTGACAAACGGACATTTTTTTTCAGTTTTGACGTTGTTACAGGTCTCTACATATTCTACTTCTCATCAGGTGTTGCATTTTGGCTTTTTCGTTGCTCGATATGGCCCGAAAAAAGGCACTGATAAAATATCCAAACAGCAGTCGAGGCGTTTTGATTGTTTTTATGAATGTAAGCCGATGTTCATGTTAAAAATGAAATCAAAGACGCAAAAACAATATGTGAACAAGGGGTAAACACCTATTTCATAACCATTGTATAATATGCACCTTTTTTCGAATAATGTACATTACAGATAAGTTTTTTTTTTTAAATCCGAATGGCACTTTGCAAAGCATTGCAACTAATATCTTATAACCTTTGAAATTCAATCTGTAGCGTGGGTTATTAAAAATAAGATCTCGTTTTTCCCTACCAATGCACAAAAGCAAGGGCTTTATTGAGTAAATTTTCTAGACAAATTGTCGTCTATGCACTTCAAATTGGTGTGGTGGAAAATGTCTTACAAGCATTAGAATTCAAGAAAGATTCATCTCGGTCTCTGGGGAACCAAACCAATTCCATTAAAAGACGAACAATTTTCCTTTCCCCTATTTCTGCAAGGATTTACGTGAAATTTTCGACTTCAACAGGATATTGCCGCGCATTATTACAGTATGTGTGTTACATCCTTGTTTCGCTGTTTGTTGTATCCAAAAGTGAAGACGCTCCCCGTCACTGTAAAAATGAAATTTTTATGTATTGCTTTTATTATTTATTTTATTTTCGTTATTTGTCTATAAACTTTCTATCGTGGTGTATTCGAGATCTTAACGCCTACTTTTGCGTTAAAATAAACGCGTTTTGAACCTTTAAAATAAAAACTACTTAGTCCTGGGACTCAGATATAAGCAACATAAAAACGTGCAAAAAAACCGTACGATTCCTGCAGCAGCCATACTCAACACGCGCAAATGGTTACAAATTCCTGCGGGGTTCCTGTCAGTTTTGATGTCATAGCGTTTTGATGAAAAAAAAAATATATTCCAGCTATTTAGTGGTAATTTTAGCACACCAATATTAATTTTCCCTGCGTTGAATAAAAAAAATCTTTTTATTTTTTTAATTCTCCGTAATTCAGCGTAGAAATTTTAACAGATTCCAAAATGCAATTTTAACAGACTCCGATGGTAGGACTATTGATAGTCATCTGAAAAAAACACTTGTTCTTTTTCACGGTTCCCACGTCCGCGAGATTCTGACGAAACCTCCGCGAGTAAATTTATCTTGAAAAGCTTCTCAAAGTGCCATCCAGATTTTGCAATTGTAGGTCCCTTTGTATGTGGAAGAATAGAACACACACAGCATATACATGGTTGAGAAGTTGTCCCTGGTTCACGTGCTGTTCAAGCTGTTGCGCCACCCTATTTATTTATATATTTATTCTATGTTAATGCACATGTGTGGATTTTAGGTTTTATTCATATTTAAGCAAAACTAGATTTAAATCGGATCAATTCGATTAAAAGCGTAGTAAAAAAATGTTGATCACTATTGGTTTCAACTTCGAGACAGGGATTTAGGCAGGAAGTATATTTCTAAATAATAGAATAAATGCCTGCGTCACTCTCCTTTGAATGCCAAAATGATAGAAAAAAGAGTGCTCGTGTCAAGTGAATCTTATTATATTTGTCCGGTGGTCGGTGGAACCACTTAGGAACTTTTTGCAATCGTCTCCCGCTAATCCTCGTCTTTTCTGGGTGGAGACACCTATTTTTATTCGTTTTAAACTTAAGATGTTCTCGCAATATTTTAAGCATCCCTTCTAACAAAATTCTAAGTGGGCTTAAATCAAATGGTAGAAATATTTTTTGAACTCTCTTTCAAAATTAAAATTCATAAAAAATTTAAAAAAAATAGCTATCGGCTGCATTTTGTAGTAATTGTCAATCTAAAGCTTAGGTTAGAATAGTTATCTCTCAAAATACTCCACTTTGTATTAAGTACTAAAAAAGTTCCTAAGCAACACCGAAATGAATAACATAAAGATACGATTACTCATTATAATTGCGTACGAAAATTGGTCTACCCCCTGCAATAAAATGAGGTAAAACCTGCAGACTAGGTAAACCGGTTGCCGGCTAAATTTTGTATGTTATTGTTACGCCTCGCAAGACAGCAAACAAAGAAACTACATGACATCATTGCGATGAAGCTCACGCAAATATTTTAACAATCCTATTCAGAACGAACGCTACAAATTCACAACATTTTCCATTATTGCATTATAAATACAATTAATAGCAAATCTATTCTCATTTATAATACGAGAGGGGGAAGCCCTAGCAAGCATAGTATACATTATTTTTTTGTAGACTTTTTCACGCAATTACAAAATGCCGGTTTCAAGGTAAAAAGTTTCTCTCTTTAGTTTTAGGCGATTGCAAGAGAAAACTAATAAAGCTTTTAAGCTTTTGAAGTAAATGTAAATCGTTTCTTTCATAAATAAAAACCTGCACTTTGTACTTAAAGGAGTTAAGTTTAGTTAACTTTAGTATTATTGTACTATAGGCGCGTGTATTATATTGAACTCATTTTTTGTGAATTAAATTGTTAAAATTAGTGGGTGGGTTTCAAAACGTTTAGGCCTAAACTTGACTCCTGTTAAACTCCTAATTATGTCATAAATGTTTTTTTTTTTTAATTTTCATTTTTGTTAACTTAAATTGCTATGGGCCTTTTTTATAAGTACGTGTGTATTAAGCTGAGATGTCAGTTGTGAACTTTGACGTGACAGACGCAACTTACTCATTGTGCTGCAGGCTCTTAATTTCATAGTTTTGTCTGATGGTTCTGCAACGGCAGTGACCCCTTCTTAAGAATGGATATCCTGATTCAATAAGAAGAATGAACGGATATGCGTAGCACAGGTCGGAAAAAAGTCTAACCCGTACTCTGTTAACTTACATTCTTTCGTCTTATTTAATAATTAAACCTACTTTAAAGAGGCATCAAACCCTGCCAAAACTAAAGAAAAAAACTATGAATAGAATTCTGGGTTCAAATTGGGAATCGACAATAAGGGATTCTTTCATCGGAGCAGGCTAAGCAAAAATTCTGTTATGCCTCTTTGGAAAGAGTCCGGAAAAAAAAAACAAATAAAATAGTTTACGTCTGTAAAAACAACAGATACATATATAACAAGTGAGTAAGTGCAAGAGGTTTTCTGTGACAAACTTCTATATACCCGACCCTTTATACCGTGTACACCAAATCTTAATTTTTTGTCCCAAATTCATATATTACCTGTATAGGCCACGCTCCAAAAGTGGGTCTGGGCTGAAAATAAAAATCAATTAATGGTAATTTCGTTAGAATCATGACAAAAGAAAAGCGTTGAAACCGAAAATTATTGCAGAAAAACCCGTTTTTTCCTAAACACACCCCTTAAAAATGGGCGGAGCTCAACATTTTGTGTGAAACAAATCTAGCAAATAGTAATATCTTGAATATTTGTTCTAGAATTTTTTTTAAATTTGGAGTAAACTTTCCGAGAAATTGGGTTTTTTAACCCGATCTAACATGGTAAAAGTGGGCATGGTCGATATTTTGGGCAGTCCAATTTTTGCCCTCTTAGAGCTTTTGGGTCATTATTGCTCTATACCAAAATTTGAGTTCCTACGCATTGTCTAACTTGACCAAAAGGCATTTTGAAAAAAAAATTGAAATAGAGGTTGTCTTACATTGAAGCCAGTAGTGGGCTTGGCCGTCGGCGGATTCAACCAATTTTCGTATTTTGTCTGTACAAAATAAGAACCAAGATATACTCCAAGTTTGAACATCCTAGCTCAATTTTAAAGACCTAAACACTTCACACATACGAACAGACGGACGGACATGGCTTAATCGACTCACCTGTCGGTCTCGAACTTATCTCTAAAAGGTCTTAGGGGTCTACGGTGATTTTTTCACTGTGTTAAAAACTATGCATTAAAGTTAATATTGTTATGTGGCGACAAGAAATAAAGCAACTCGCAGGAGTCCCTGAATGCACCCATCGATTCACTCTACAAACGCACCCGCTCGATTCACTAAACGAACAAACCCAACTGTCATTAAAGTCATCTGACAGCAGCTGTCATTTTCGAAGTTCGAATTTCAATTTCCCCTCCTTGGAATTCAGCGTACGAGTACCAATGGAAAATTACCAAAGGGGGTATGGAACGTACTAGAAGGTGTTTAATTTTGTATAAATACACGGGTGACAGGCTCGTACGGGGCAGTCATATTTTAAACGTGGACTTGTGAAAATCGGAAATAAAGTAAAAAGTGATTGAGTTGAAATAAAGTGTTGAATTCTAAATAGTAAAGTTGAATAACAGTGTGATCTGAGTTTAAATAAGTTTGTTTGATAAATAAAGTGTTTCATTGTGTGATTATAAAAGTGAAATTTAGTTTTATTCGACGAACGCCAGGCCGAAAATATTACAATATACCCTTGGTCGGCTATAAAAATCAGCTTCTAGCAGATTCGGCCTTGACTTAGGAGCTGTCATTGTAAACGAGTGATGGAATGGAAAATGAGGCGGTTTTATGACAAAATCGTCGTCATCAACGCTTTTGATATCTGTGAAAAACTGTGGACTAAAAAAGCCAAGGTAGCTTTAAAATATGTTCTGCCTCGATGAAATTGTCGCCACCAACAGTTTAGATAAGCTTAGATAACATGCGGTCGTATTGGAGTCTCAGAAGTTCTTTGCTCCTTCTTATTGGAAAAAGGACTAGAGATGGAGTATTTAATAGGAAATTTATTTTAATAGTACAAAATAAAAGCGACCATGGCAACTCTTAGTGGATATGGAAAAAAGAACATGTTATTTACTGCTGTAGTAAATAGAAACCGGAAAGCTTTTAACCAGCTGGCTTTTCCATTTACTATTGTGCTTTCAGGAAAGCACTTTTATTCCATGTCTGGCGGTTCTTCGTTCCAAATTTATCAGTTTTAAAATAGCGCGCATTCGATTCGAACGGTTCGTATACGCGTTTAATTCCAGTCGTTACAGTGTTCTTCCCGGAGCATTCTCGTTTGTGAAAAGTTTTTCCTTTAGTGAATAATTGTGCAAATTTAAATAATCCATTAAGGTAATTAAGTTTTTATTGTGTTTATTAGCACTATTCTTAGTATTCAAAAGTCAGGTGACCTTTTCTTCCCTATTTACTTGATGATTTATGTGTACACTTGCCGTATATACACCATAGGTATACACATATCTCGATATATATCCGAGAAAGATATTCCGGCATAGAGGTGAAATAAAAGTCACGGAGGAGTGTCAGTGTCATTCGCGCTGGATGACGAGGGTTCTGCGGCAATTATTGTTGTTCTGGACGAAATATCTTATTGATGCCTTATGTTCAGGAATTTAATTTTTGTTTGTTCGAAATTGTTCGGATAATTTCCATTACGAACGACTCTGTTGAGCTGGCGGCGGGTTATCTGATAAATATGATAAGCCATGCAATCACTCTGCCCCATCGTGTTCCATTTGGCACAGTTTGAGGAAAACTCGTTTTGCAACTCGGCAAATAGTAGAAATCCTTATCAGTTACTGCATCCTAACACCCCATGTGGGTATCAGTCGACTCTTTTTAATCGTGGAATTCCTAGCGGAATTCTATTGAAGAGGTCAACTTGCTGACACTTAGTCACGTTTGGAGACTTTGCGCTCCAGATTAAATTGAATTCAATTAAAGTGTGTCGCTGATTTTTTGTTAATAAATTTGTTTATAGCGATGGCGAGCCGCCAGCTCTTCCGTATTTAAAAAGTTCAAGTGGTAAGGGTAAATGCCCTTGGAGTGTCAAGTTCAAGGACGGAATTGTCGGTGTTTTGTCGTCCTACTTGTGCTCCAATGTGTGACGTTTCACTTTCACTAGAATACCTACAGCTTGGAACTTGGAAAGTTTAATTTTTTCTTTTTTGGATAAAACACGTCACTTGTTTTCTTGGAAAACGGAATCGACGCAAAAAGCTTTGAATGGAAAAACGGTTTCCATTCGTTGAAAACAGTTTCATTTCAAAATAATTTCCCAAAGTCAAGGTTATTTGTACCTACTTTGCTAGGTCTAGGTTAGGTACGGTACCCGCCTACCTACTTTTTTGCATCATTCGGCTAATGAAATTACCTTAGTGAACAGAAGAAGATAATTGTTTTCTTTGCTTTTAAATAGCGTTTTTGTTTAAGGAAAAAACTTAATCTTTTCGATTTAGCATGTTTGATTATAAATAAAGGAGCGGTTCTCGATCAATTCTCGACACGAAAGATGCGCTCCAGTGAATCATCTCTGGTTCAAGCTTGCTTTAAAATGCCATCGTGGCAGTAACTTGCATTGGAAAGTTGAACGATACGTCTCTACACACAGTCGACATGAACTTGTAGAGAACTAATTTAATTTGGCACTGCTGTCAAATTGACTTGATCATGCCTAATTGAATAATGTACACAAAAAAGGCGTCACGGTATCACGCCGGCCAATAAATTTGTTTATGGCACAACAGATTAATATGAACGCTATGAAAATTGTACCAATAAAACCACTTAACTGTTCGTCGTGGAATAATATTGAACCTGTTGGCAAGCGACTTCATTGAAATTTGTCTCATCAGCCGAAGTCAATCGTGACATGATCAGATATCGGCTTTCTCGGCTTTTTTCTAGAAATTTATTTTTTTTTTCTAAGCTCAAATAACAGTCTTTTGTTTACTTTTTTTGTGTTTATATTTTCCGTGTCCTGTCAGTTTTGATGGAAAATTAATTTTCATCGATGAAAAAAGAGCTTGCAATGTCATTGTGGTAAACTCAGCTAACAAACATTAGTTGACTGTGCGATTCCAGGGAATTCTGGTGAAAACCGACATTTTTAATTTTTTAATTTTTTGTCGTGCGTCAATTTGAACATTTGTCGCAAATCGAGTCGCGCGACAAATTTTCGTAGCCGCAATCGTGCTTCTAGTCGGACTCCAATAATTATAGTCGCGCGTTTCTTTTTTGCGCCTTGTGTCCCTAGTCTTAGGAAAGGCGACAGAGGTCTAATTTGGCATGAATTCGCATTGTACTCAAGTCTCAAAGACCGGGTAGGTCTAAGGACAGTACGCAGCTCTCCAAACGTTAGCTTAAACTCCAGCTAAATTTTAACAGAAAAGCGTTGTGTAGAGAATGCCAACATCAGCTGTGCTGTAGACCTGAGATAAGACATTATTGACGTAACAAGAAAAATATTTGCAGTATTTTTCTTCATAGGTACGTCAAATATGCCATAATGGCATGCAGTTTAGGTAATTAGGTAATCTAGATCTAAGAAAAAGATTTCAAGTGAATTTTACAAAAAAAAAGTATAATCCCGAAATTTATAACTTATATAATCGCGAAACAAAAGTTAGAAATTTTAGCTGGAGCTGCTTAGCACCATGTCTCCACTGGGCACTAATCCGCGATTAATATAAATCTCTATCAAATCCTCTACAAATCACGCGATTTACCATACAAATTTTAATCCTCTCGCCAAGCGTTAAAATATATATATGGGCTTAAATATGACAATTAATGAACTAATGACAAAAAAAAAAACAAAACTTTAGGTCAACACAAGTTAATACCATGTTAATACCATACCTCTACAAATCACGCGATTTACCATACAAATTTAAATCCTCTCAGCAAGCGATTAAAAATTAATCCTCACATAAATCCCATTCATCCTATTCACAAACCTATTTTCTGCACCTTTGTAGCAGTTTGAGAATCAAAAAAGGAAACTGAAACTGTACCTGTTAAAGTACGTTTTCTAATGTTATTTTTACGCGGAAATCGTTTTTCGCTCCTGGGAAATGACATCGCCACTCTCTTTTCGGAGCCAAAATGACAGAAACAGAGTGTTCGTGTCAAATAAATCGTGTATTTGTCCGGTGGAGCAACTTTGGGATTTATTTTTAATCGCCTCCCGCTAATCTCCTTTTAATTGCGGGGCGAGACATAGTTTAAAATGCTTTGATAAATCTTAGCTTGGCTTTATTTTTTGGCAAGAATTTTATATGGGAGCTAAATTTTTGCTCGAGCTGCGTACTATGCTAAAAGAAAAATCTAGCACTGACGTTGCAGGACGCAATAATACTCCATACAAATTCCAATTTTTACAAATACAAAGTTTCTATATTTGACCAAGCTAAAATTTACCTACACGGCACCTTGGTTAATTGCCGTGCTTAAAAAATGATAAAATTTGACCTTCCACAAAGTGACTTAAGCTAAATTCACAAACAAGCTTTCGCTTCATTTTCGTCCCATTACAATGACATTTATCTATCATTTCAAGGCCGACGTCTTGCAGCGGGACAAAGATGAAACCTATATATTTTTTCGGGAAAAATAGTTTTTGTTTCGTTTTTTGAGTGCTCTCATGCCATTCTCCTTAATCAAAAATTATTATCCTCAACATAGGTAGGCACACAATTTAAATTTTTTTAAGCTGTCACGTTGTCGCATCACGATTGTTAAATGAAACGTTGTTTGTTTGGAAACATTGATCTCGTAAAACTGAACTCGTTCACGTCAAGCCTATGCGGAGCTTAATTTTTTTTAAGTAACTTATATTAACATATTTCTTATTATATTAACATCCCTGTTCGCGAAAACACCTTGTCTCTGTCTTTTTTTGCCTTAAAGTGCCGACCTGTCAAAATGGGAGGAAATTCAAAATTTCATCATTTTTGTCAGATAAAAATGCCAACTCAGACATTTTGTATAAACACACATTTAAGCAACTGACAGCATTTTTGACATAAGGCTAACAATTCACTGAATGTCTCTCTTGATGGAAATGCCGCACATTTGATATAATATTTGTGAGTGCCGCTACCAAAAGGATTGGTAATATTTCTAGTGCTATAACCATGTTAGCTGGCATTTAGTGGCACAAGTTGGTCGTCCAGGAAAGTCAGCTATTAGAGTCTTCAGAACGTTCCTCTGCTGAAAAAAAGAAAATTTTACTTCTGGCCTTGACTCCAGAATCAGGACCAAAAGCACAAACAGAATCATTCAACACAAGCTTCATGGCATATCTGCTCTGCCTTGTAGCATAGTTTAGCCAAAACAACGACACATAATCTTTCACCGGATCGCAGACCTCAAATGTCAGTAGTTTAATATTATTTGACATACGAGACGGTAATTGGCAAGCAAGGGATATGGAATCCAAATCTGAGCTTTAGCCGAGTTAATCATTGCGTTTCGGCGTATTTCGTTACGATCTTCGATATGATTTTGCCGACGTATGAACCTACACCAAAACATTTAAAAATAAAATAAACGAAAATGTTAAATAAATGACTGACAAAGACTTTGTTTGAAAAAAGGGAATTTTTATAAAAATAAATAATAAATCATTAAATTCTTAACCTTTGGTGCCAGAACAACAAGTCGATTTAAAAATTGGAAAATGAAAACAATTATTACCGGGTGACTTCTCTTTAATGCCCCATAGCGGTATAGAATATACCACAGCCACATTTGCATCAGCACGGTACTCGCACTGACCGACTTTTATACTGTTTCAAAAATTATAGTATTGAGTGAAAAAATTGGCATTTTTTGCAATCACACTTGTGTGGGTTGCAAAAACAAATATGCTAATAAAATAAAAAATTAATGTGATTTGTTTGCGTCCTCCGGGCGTGGCGTTGCTCACGAAGCACCAAATTGTATTCTTCTGCCGTTGCCGGCTTTTACATAACTTTGGATAAACAGATTACGTAATTGTTGGCAGCTTATTTATATTTCATCGTGTACGATCATAAAATGTCAACGGAACAAAAATAAGACGCATGGCAAAAATTTAGCGATTATTTGTGCCTACACGTTTTACACCTTCAGGTTTAGTTAATAATGTAAAAGTTGCAGTTTTCCATCTTTAGAAACATAAAGTACGCAGCTTTACTCCCTTTAAAGGAACAGTGATCTGTAATTAGTCATTGGCCTGGCATTTTATGGCAAAATTGTTGTTTCACGATTCTATCTCACAAGAAGCTTTCGATGTGACATCATTACCAGAATGTAGTGACTGGCTACTGTTTTTTATTGTGTATTTTTTGGGCTACACAAATTGCAGTTCGTTTTCAAATAAACACAACTTAAAAAAACTGCATTCGCAATTGGCTATGTTTGGCGTTTGAAACTTCATTTAAGACACTTAAAAAAGCTATGTAAGCAATTTTGTACCTAAGCGTTGAAAACCAACACTAAATCTATTTGTAACATTTTGTTTTTATAATGAAATTGATTTTTGCTGCCGATCTTATTATTTTGCTGTTTTTTATTTAATTTTAGCGCCATTAATAGAGTTTCTTGTGTTTATATTTAATACAAACAAGTGCAATTTTTTATTAAACTTTTATTAAAAATTTTTTGTTAAACTTATTTAATTATATTTTCTTTTGCTTTACAAATTAATTCTTTTGATAAAAAAACTATTTCAGCTATTTTTGGATTTCAACCTTCCCGCTTACAGTCAACATTCCATAGAAGGAATAAAAAAAATTTCAACTGTGTTTGCTAGAAATAGGCAAGAGTTTTACGATTTTTTTAAAACTTACTAATACTGCTTTGCTTTTGCTTTATTTTGTTTTTTGTTCATAACATTTAGTTATAACATAATTTCTTACGCATGCATACAATTGATTTTTATTGATTTTATTTCCTATTTTATAAGAACCCACCCTTAAATGTAAAGCTTGGCAAATTCCTTGCATGTGTAGAATTAATTTGCAACGACGCATCTAATCCAAGTCTTATGGGTAAGGGTAATATATGTGGTTAGTATTGTTGTTAGTAGTGCGATGTCTATAGCGTGAAGTAAAATAAGTGTAATTTTTAAGTGGCGAAGAAAATTCGTTTTAATAAAATAAACGAATGTGGATTTTAAGGCAAAATATTTTGGCTAAAGCTAAAGTACGAGTTGAAAAATGAAATTATTATTTTCTTGTGGTGATAGATAAGTTGGCATTTTTCATAAAGAATATGGCATTATTGAGCCTTTGTTTTAATTTATTAGAATAATCACTTGTCAATTTAATAGACATAATGAACAATGTCACTGGTGCTATACGTCTGCACTAGTGATACGTGCTATCAAATCCTTAGTCATCTTCATCAGTCTCAAGAAGTACAGACTTAATTTCCATAATTTACTTTAATTGTTTTTTTAGTATCTGAAACAAATATATGTTTGCAAGTTTTGACACCGTCGAAAAATTACCAAAGCGAGAAATTGGGGTGATGGTAATTTGGTTTTAGCTATAATTTTTTAGTTATAATTTTTCATATTGTATGTTAACATAAGGTAAGACCTTCGAAATTATCTACCAAAGAGGCTAAAACTAGGGTAAAAAATTTGGATTTCACTGTTGTCAATATGGGGTTGATGAGTTCCGTGTAGTTGTCAATACGGGGTTTCCAACCCATGGAGGGCCTCTGGCTGATTCAATTTTGCTACTTAAAGCAATGTTCCGAATTAAGCTTAGATTAGACTGCATGCCAGTTTGACATATTTGACGTAAGTAAAAAAATATTTGCACAATTTTTCTTCTTAGGTACGTCAATATGCCAAAATGACATGCAGTCTAATCTAAGCTTTAGTAGTTATTTCGATGTCAAACATTAAACTGGAGGTGAAATTTTTCGAATGGGCGTAATAGCAATATTAAAAACAATATAGCTTTGCAAGAAGATACCTATACGTACGAGTTATTTCTTATGTCCTGGTTTTCCCTTTTAAGGGCATAACACTAGCGTGAGTCAGATTTCATATTTCTTAGCAGAGTTTTTATTTACTCTTCTGGTATATAATCGCAGCGGGAAAAACCACGTGTGTTCTTTATAAAATTACATATTTGTCACTTAACGTCTAACAAATAGTCAAAATTTGTAGCTTACGACGTTGTTATTGATGAATGGAAAAGTCGATATGCGATACCTGGTGGACAATTGAGGAATATGTGGAGCCCTGCAACAACGTCAAAACCGAAAATTTGGACTGTTTGTTGACTGACAAAAACTTCAATGCCATTTTCCCGCCTAGCCGCGATCCACAAGCAACGTAAAACAGCAACAGAAACAGAATCTCATACATTAGCAACTGAAACCTAAATTCGCTGAATGCTTTTTGCGTTGCTAATGAATGGAATTCTATTTCTGTTCGTTGTGACAACGCGGCTTTAGTTTGATTAGTCATTTTTTGTTTATTTTTCACCCAAGTGACAAGTAAATCAAAGCCGGATGACAATTTTGGTAAATTTTTGAAAGTTGACGTTGTTCTATTCTCCACCGGGGTGCCTTCCATCGCCAATAGAGTTGTTTGAGTTTTGACGTCTCCGTATTTGACGTCTAACCCTCAAGAATTTTGTTTGGATTGTTGTTAGTGTATTTTTATTCATTCACTCACGGTTTCGGCTCGGTTGTTTGTTTTATTAAATTTTGTTTTTGTGCTTAAAAAAATCAATTTTTTTTTTAAATGGAAAGTGTCTTGATAAGGTCTCAATAATCCATGCCCGAAAAAAATGTTAAACTCATTTGGATGTACTAAAAAAGTTCAACTTTAACAAAGACAAAACATTGGAAGATAATTTAATTTATTTTTTATTAATGTGTTATATCTGGTGATTGTTTGCATAAATAAAATGGAAATATATGTTGCAATTCACAAAAGTGCAATTTTCATGCAAACAATTACACAAAACAGTTGCCAAAATTATTATTTACGGACAGGTCTGTGAACGACTTCCCTAGATATAAAGGACCAAAAGGTATGACGTGCAGCAGTGTTTGGTAATTTCCCAAAGGTGGACCGAAGGGCGTCAAACAGCGCATAGTACCTAGTACCACGATTTTCTGTGGTGATAAAACTTTAACTTAAAAGTTATTATTTAATTAAGAAACCGCACTGAATCAATACTCAAATCGCACATTTATACCCCAAGAACTATTGACAGCTTGAACGTCATTGATTTTGACAAGTGAGCAAACTTCTCTGTGGGCGGGTCTCTACATTTTACTCTATTATCCACCAGTTGTCGCATCGTGACTTATTCATACGTCAATTGGTGATTGAGTTTTTTGCCGAAAAGCCACTTCTCGTCACTTGGTAAGATAACAAACTTCTCCATCTCGTTCGCACAGAAGATTACCCTTTGCAACCATTTCATAGTTTCCATACCAAATGAACGGATTTCGTCAAAGGCCAGATGGAGAACTACGACCGGGATGGTAACGCGAAGAACTAATCAAGCCAGCGTTCGGTGGAGAATAGAGGAATATGTAGCGACCAACAACAACGTCTGCTTTCAAAAAAACATGTCAACTGAGTAAAAAATAAATAAACAAAAACTGACCAATGAAACGAAGACGGAAAAAACTGATTTTCTTGCTCAAAGTTTATGTCATTTCAAAAATCCTTTCAATGTCCAAGAAACCGTCAATATTTTCAGTTTTGACATTGTTACAGGTCTCTACATATTCTCCTATTACTCACCAATTATTGCATTGTGATAAATGCCTTAAAATTCAATGTCGTAAACATTTTATGTTTCAATTATTATATGTCAAATCTTCAGTAGAACTTGACAGTTTCACTGGGGCTAGTGATTCATCCAATGAACCTATTGCTGAACTTCAGATTTTATGTTTTTAATTCAAAAATTGTCACTTGCAATTAAGAATGTATCAATCTTTAGACTTTTTTTTACCAGCCGACAAGTATGAGAAAAACTGAATGCCAACATGTCAGCTGAAGCATAACGTTGCAATCCATCGAAATAAACGCCACGCTACTCTGCGATTTTCAGCTAGATAAACTTCAGTTCAGCTACAGCTTCTCATTCTGATGAGTTCTTAACACGATGTTTCCACCGGGCACTGATCCGCGAATTAAAACCTCTGCAAATTACTCGATTAATCTACTTATTAAAATCTTCTCGGCAAGCGATTAAAAATAAATCCCCTCACAAATCTCATTCACCCTCATTCACAAACCATTTTCAATTCTTTCTGAACACCTTTTTAACAGTTTGAGAATCGAAAAAGGACACTGAAGCTGTCAACTTATGACAGATCTGTAAGAACTACGATTTCTATAGAGCTTTTCGCCAAAATGCCACTTTTCTTCACTTGGTATGAAAACAAACTTCTTTATCTCGTTCGCGCACATGCCTACCCTTTGCAACCATTTCATTGTTTTCATACCAAGTGAACGGATTTCGCCAAAGGTTAGAACGAGAGGTGCGAGCGAGATAGTTACGCGAAAAACTCTATTGTGATGTTAACAACGGAAATTTTTTTTGTTCGTGGTAAATGACTCCGCCAGTTTCTTTTGAGAGCTAGTGTCAAATTAATACTATATTTGTCTAGTGGATCGTTCAACTTTGGGATATATCATTAATCCTGTCGTTTTATTGTCGGTGGAGACATAGTATAAGCCAATGTATTATATATGCCACTGCATACGATATTTCTGGGACACAATTGACGAACCAACCTTGCCTTCCTAGTTTCAATCGCTACACAAAAACAGCATCATCATCGCTTTTTTTTTTTACCGCTTATCCTTTAAAAGTGTAGCGGAGCGAGGGTGGCTAAGTGGCACTCCAGCCTTCCCGATCCTTCGCCACAAACTCAAGAGCCACACGCGTGATCCCTAAGCTGAGGTTGTTAACCTGGTCCACCTCCTGTTTCTAGTTTTACTGGGCAGGTGATCCGCTCGCATCTCGAATTGAAAACTGAGATCATTACTTTCTGTTTCTTCACTACTGCCGCAGCTTGTCCAATTTATACAGGACAACTCAATATCAGTCCTGTTTTCCCATCTTTCGACAAAGATCCCAAAAAACTTAAACTTCTCAAAATGTTTCAACGGGACTTCTGTTATGTTCCAAGGTACCCTGAACAGGATTTGGGAACACAACAATTACTTTCGATTCGCTCTATTTTACGATAGCATCACCAAAGACTTCTTTGCATATCATGAAAAGTAGAGGTTACAGAGCACAGTTCTGACGAAATACAACACACACATCAAGGGGTTTGACGCTATTTATCCGTACGGAAGTTCCCATACAAAGACTAAATGGAGGTCCTCTCACACTTAGTGCATAGGTCTGCTAAACTCTCCAGAGTTTATCCAGAGAAACTGGGTCATAAAGGCGCGCGTCCACTTGAGACTTAAACTACCGCGAATAGCTCTCAGGCCACTCTCGAGAGTCACGAGTGTAACTCGCAGAGAGAGACACTTTCAATAAGTTGGGAAGTTGAGTACTCTCGGGACTCTCGAAGATTGACCTGAGAGCTGCTCGCAGTAGCTTTACTCTCAAGTCGACGTGCTTCTTAAGCTTCTTTCAAGTCTACAAAGCATGCGTAGACCGATTTGGTATATTCAGCATATTCCCAGCCATCATGCTGTAAAACGTTTGTATTATTTAAAAAGTAACGCTCTTCTAAGTACAATACATACAATTATTTGCCTTCACCGCTCAGGTGCATCAACTGTCAAATTTATTAATTTCCAAAGTTGGAAGAGCTTTTTCTTTAACTCGCGAATAGCAAACTTATGGGCTTTTCTTTGATGTCGATAAACTCGGCGAAAACTCAAGTGCGCAAGTACCTTTATCATTGTTCGGCAAAAAAGCTCATTTACAGCTACAACCCTTACCTTGGTCAAGAGGAGCCGGCTGCAAACGTATTGAAAATACGATAAAATGTTTTCTCAGCGAAATCAAGCAAACGGAAAGGCGAAAGTAAAGTTCTGAGTGTCTGCGAGAAAACCTAAACTTAACCAGCAGAGTTCAGTTGAAGTGCGCCACCCAACGATATTCAAAGCGAGCAAAACCCGCACGCCACGATATATTTCTCAATTGATTACCAACACGGTCGGGGGTAGCGCAAATCCAAATCCACTTCACATCGGGCTGTATTTTCAAAAAGAACACCCATTAAGTGACTCGGGTTTTCAGAGATCTTAAAAAATCTCAAAGTTTCATCGACTAAAATTTTCAAAAATAAAAAGTAGCCATTTCGTTTCGTTTGGCATATCTACTTCATACTGAACGGAATTTTTTCTGCAAATTTGGACGTTTCGAAAACTTCTCCCGGAAAGTGCTAAAGCAAAAGTGTGTCAAAATGGTTTTCACAACCGAATTCGATGAAGCCCCAAAATTAAAGGTAATTTTAAAATATTTTCAAAAGTGCATCGATTACACAATATTGCAACGTATTTTCGCCTGTGATGCCCTTTATCAAGGGCGACGTGTCCATGTGTAAAATTAAGTGTATTAAATAATTTCTGCAAACCTGTTCAAAATTATCTCGCATTTTGAAGGGAAAAAATGCATTTCTTTAAAAAAAATTGCATAACAATGCATAAACAAACGCCTTTGTACTTATTTTAGTCGATAAAAACTTGGCTGTGCATCCAAATGCATTTAGAGAGTGTGAGAAATGCAGGACCTTGATTTTTATTTTTTTTTTCTTGAGCTTAAAGTTTAGCTAGCATTCTCTTTGCATGTGAATGAAATCTATGAATCAACGTCATAAGACAGATGATGCCAGGCGGGTGGTGAGAACTTTTTTTTTAGCAACAGATAAAAGCGCTTATAATGTTTGTGGGGGATTAAATAGTGCGAGATTGATAATTAAATTAGCGAAATGACTGTTTGGGGATATCACGCTCTGGGAGTCTGGTATTTCGCGTGTCCCTCTAGTACAATAAATTATAACTAAATTTGTTGTAATCAAAATATTAGATTAATGTGTCACTTGGGTTCAAAAATGTGTGCATAGTTATCACCCCCTAAGGTCACTTTGCGTCTTCAATCGTCAGGTAAATGCCTTGTCGATTTCAACGATTGGGAAGTGACTGGAAAACATCAAGTATGCAGACACGAAATAGCAAGACATTTTTCCAGTAATCGTGGAAATCGCCAAGGCATTATACTGCGCACACAATGTGTGGCGGTAGCGGCAGCGCGTAGCTGCAGCGGCAGTAAAGTTGGTCAACTTTTAACTTGTGCAGCGCTACACGTTTGACAGTGCTGCACGGTTGACAGTTCGCTCACAGAAAAAAAAAAACAATAGAGGAAAGGACGTGGACAAATTTCTTAAAATTGTACAAAATCAACAAATTTTATGGAATTTGTGTTACCGCTTTAAAGTAAATAATAATGAAAAAGTTCGGGAGTGAAAATTCTCAGCCATTGCTTACAAACTAGGTATCTGTCTGACATAAGCGCGCTTCACCATTGTGTTCGAAATTTTCGTGTGCCGAGCCGCACAGGTCCGCATACTACCGCTGCGGGCATTGTGGCTCTACGGTTAATCTGCCGAATGGACCTGCCAAGTCAATGTCAAAAAGCCGAGCATGCATTTTTTATATCTAAAAATTCATTAACAGGGTGCTAGCGAATTTGTTTGTTTTGACACACCATTCCGTAATCGCAAAAGAATAGAGAAACAGCAAGGCATTAACAATTCGAGCATAGGTGCTGCCAGGCATGCTTCTTGCGTTACGAAAACCCACTCACCCATCCAGCTCTATCTACAACTTCAAGCGACATTATCGCAAGAAACTGAATATTCTGATTATGATTCAGCCTCATTTGCAAGTAGTGTCGCGAAATCTGTTTCAGTTTTAGCGACTTGCGACTGAATGATCTGAAGTTTTGTTGTCAAAAGCAACATTACAAAACACGATTTCTAGGGTAAATACGCAATGGCGATCCTTTCCCTCTCGCTAATATTTATTACTTTTCAGTTGCTAAGTTTTGTTTCAGTTTTGTTTTTTTTTTTTAAACGGAACAGAATCCCATGAACGTTTTGGCAATACTTAAACCAAATTAGGCGTCAATTATGGCATCAAGGCTTAAGCCTATTTTAAATATTTGTGTCTATTCGA
Organism: Neoascia interrupta; assembly: GCA_947623515.1. Lineage (NCBI taxonomy): Eukaryota > Metazoa > Arthropoda > Insecta > Diptera > Syrphidae > Neoascia > Neoascia interrupta. Next base: position 18,183,074 of record OX392464.1, read on the forward strand.
CTAGTCCACTGCGCCATTAAAATCTGGGGAAAGTCCCACATACTAAAACTGAATTTTTGCACTTAAACATTAAAACAAAGAACATTACTCATTTTTTTTGCAGCAGAATGACTAAATGCAAGCTAAACCTCTGCGCCTATCTTTCTGTGATCAGAAACTTTTTGTTTTCTTTTTTTTCTGCATCAGACAGCTGAATATAATCTTTATTACGATTTAAAAAAAAAAAAATTGGAAATACTCGGAATTGGAAATGAATTAATTTTTGTTGCGTATTAACAAACCATTGTGAATAACACAACCAAACCAAAAGTGGTAGGTAATAATTGACTTGGCGTCGCCATTTGTCAGATGAATGCCTTGCTGATTTCTACGACGGTAAAGTGACTGGACTGACATCTAGTACAGTCTTTAAATCATAAAGCTGACTTGTGAAGACGCGACCTGATGATGGATATTTGTCAGCTGGTGAGAACCAAAAAAAAAGTTATACGGTTTCCGAATCGCTTACTTATGTCTATGGCGTTTGGTACAACTTGAGTGGGGCTTCCGATGTTTTTTGACATAAGGCTTATCCCACCTAAGTCTAATATGGTTGGGCCTTAAGGGCCGTTTTTTCAGTGCACTTGGGCATCACGAGCGTTTGGTACATCTTGAGTGGAACTTTCGATGTTTTTTGACATAAGGCTAATCCGATTAGGCTCGGTCTTATGGTTGGTTTTTCAGTTCAAAGTTAATCCCGAAACAAAATTAATCTGGAGTTAGCTCATCTAGCAGTTGCTCAGTGCAGTCAAAATCTTCTACTCTCGAAATTATTCGCTCTCCCAACTGTCACTTTACATTAAAAAAAAGGTCGAGTTGCTCTCAAATGTCATTTTTCACAACAAACCGTGAAAGACCGGATATTTCACATAGAAAAAACAGTAGAAGTTCGCCAGAGTTTGATTCGGGATTAGCCCACCAAATTTGGCGAGTTAAGCCGAGAATGACCCCGGATCGAAATTGAATAAACATATATCTGGGATTAATCAGTTCAACTCCGAAATTCGGAAAAACTGGCCTTAATGGAATCTCCTCATGAGGACGAACGAACAAATGAACAAAAGAATCGCGAACAAATCAACTTGACAGCTGAGGACAGAAAATTTTTATATATTCAAATCGCAGGAATGTTGATCGATATGCAAACATTTTCAAAAGAAAAGGTTGCCAAAAAATTGTTTAATAAACAAGTTTTTGCAAAAAGTTTGACGTCGCGAGCAGTCAAAGTTTTATCATAATTGGTACAATATGGCTTTGTATCTACTCAAAAACCAATTGAAAAAAATTAGATGATGTGGATGGATTATGTATTTGATTACCCTGTTATTTGACTACTAATTTGCTATAAAATTGCTAATAGTACATTTACACCAGCACTTCGATTCAAAATTTGGTGAAAAAATTTCGAAATCCAATTTTGCCGTTTATACTGGAGTTCCAGCGTTTCAAATGACAATCAGGGACAATCAATCGATCGCGCTCATGTGAATAGTCATTTACTGTAAATCTGGCGATCTGATAAAAACAAAAACAGTTGTTTAGAGGGTAATATTTTCTGTTTTAAAAGATGCAGAAGACGTTTTTAAAAACAAATTCTATAGTCTACTGCGATACTCACACCAAAATCAATCGTATTCGTATATGTCTTTATCCTCATCAGGTATTTTCAATGATCTTTTTGAATTGCTGACATTTAATGAAATCCACGTTTACATTGAATGGTTTGACATTTTTATTTGTGAAAAAAGGCATTTTATCGCATTTTGACAGGCTGGCTCGCATTTTAAAATATTCAATATTTTAATGGTGTTATTGGGTTAATATTAAAAGCCACCATATTTTTTAACACTAATTTCCAATTTTTCATATCTAATAATCAGGTACCTAGATATACCTCCTTAATGTATATTTTTGATAATTAGTCAAACGTCAGCAAAACATGCTCTCATAATTGTAAAATATTCATTGGCAACTGAATCACAACCCTCTGCCTGAAAGTCTCCGCTGTTCGCTAAATCCTAATCGTTTGCTATTTTGAAGATTGCATTTCTGTGATGTTCTCAATGCAAATTTTTATAGTGATTTGCACCTATAAGTCAAGGCGCTGCAATCATTCGATTTTAAATGACGTTTACACATTTCTGCTCTTCTTATCTGCTTTTACGTGTACAGCTTTCAAGTGCTTTATGATGCACATGGGCAAAAATGTGCATCGGGTAGCTCTGTGATTTTAGTTCTGAACTGCATTGCTTTAGTTATAAAAAAAATTAGCAATGTGTAAGTGCTTGGCGTCACGTGATTTTGTATCGATGTGACTAGTCCATGACATAAGAGAACATTTTACTGGGAATATAAAAGAAAGGGAAGTGTTCATCAAGCTGAACGTGAAGTACACCCGCTCACCCGGTATAGAAAAATATCCTTAGGTTTATTTGAAATTAAAGGCAGATAGGTTTATATTCGATAACGATTACATTCACGTTAATCTTTGTAAATTAAAAAAATATTATAAAATTGTATGTAAAAGAAATTAACACACCAGCATAGAGAAGTTGGCCCTGGTTCACCTCGAGCTGTTGCGCCACTCTATAAAAAATATAAATCTTTAAATTTTCGTATGAAATTTTGCATGAAAAAATCTTAGTTTGAAATTTTATCTGATCAGCAATAAAATCAAATTTGCTGAATGATGCAATTCCTGAAAAATTATACGTATTCGTGGCCGGCTTGCAAGTAAATGGTATAGGTACGTCCGTCGTTTGCGATCTTTTTATGATATGAATTTCTGTCTGGGATTTTGATCACTTGAAAATATGAGAAATTAATATTTGCAACCCCGCAGCTGCGGTTGTTATTGATTTGTCTGGGCATTTTTGCTGATATATCTACTCGAATGTCAAAAAGAATGTTTTGTTTTAGTACCTACTCGAGTTTATAAATAAAAACATTTAGTACATACATATTTATTTGTTGACAATCGGACGGAAACGATCACGCGACGCGATCAGGTAAACTGCAAATAAATTGAGGACATTCTCTGCAAAAAGAAACTTGCCCCCACTCGACAACAAATTTTAAAATTGATTCCCTATCAAAGCTCATGCAAAAGAACAATTAAGTTTTATGCATTAAGGCCCGTTTGCTGATACTCATCATAAACTGCTGAGTTCTATTTAAATCCTAAATTCCGCATAAAAAACTGTCAAAATAATAGTAAAAATGGCCGCTAAGACAACTTCGCTAAGTCCCAGAAATTGTAGGTCGTAAATATTTAAGTAGAACATAAGAAAATTTATTTACAATTTTTTACAATTTTTACAAGACAACCCCCGGTGGAGAATAGAGGAATATGAAGAGACCTGTAACAACGTCAGCTTTAAAAAAAAAACCCAAACTTATCATCCAACTTTAATTTAATTGTCAAATGGCGAAAAAATGAGCAAAAACGGACCAATTAAACTAAAGCGGGAAAACAGCATTGGAGTTTTTGTCAGTCAGCAAACAGTCAAAATCTTCAATTTGTCTACATATTCCTCTACTGTCCACCAGGTATCGCATTTGAACTTTTCCATTCGTCAATGTAGAGACCTGCATCAACGTCAATTTTAAAAAATCCCGAAATTTATCGTCCGACTTTGATTTACTTGTCAACTGGCAAAAAAATAAACAAAAACGGACCAATCAAACTAAAGCGGTAAAACAGCATTTAAGATTTTGTCAGTCAGCAAACAGTCAAAATCTTCAATTTGTGTACATATTCCTCTACTGTCCACCAGGTATCGCATTTGAACTTTTCCATTCGTCAATGTAGAGAAGAGACCTGCATCAACGTCAATTAAAAAAAAAAAATCCCGAAATTTATCGTCCGGCTTTGACTTACTTGTCAACTGGCGAAAAAATAAACAAAAACTGGCGAATGAAACAAAGGCGGGGAAAAACACGTCTTCATCATTGAAGTTTTTGTCAGTCAACAAACAGTCAAAATTTTCAGTTTGACGTTGTTGCAGGTCTCTACATATTCCCCTACTGTCCAGTAGGTATATCGCATTCTGACTTTTCCATTCGTCAATACTGTCAGAAAACTTTTTGATCATACATTTCACGGCTGCTTTAGTATAAAAATACCCTTATGGCCTTTTCGGTTGGTCGTCCGGGAGACTTCTGGACTCTCCTGAAACTGTTTTCTTGGACTCGTTTGACAGTTCCTCTTCTGGATAGAAGAGAAATCTGCTTCTGGTTTTGAATCCAGAATAAAAATCAGAAGCACGCACACAATTATACATGTGTCAATGTCAAGTTGGATAAATGACATTTGTCCACTGTAGAATAGCTTTTGTTTCACAAATACAACGCTCTACAACCTTCAAAATCAAGACAAAACGTGTTTGGCTGTTCAGAGAGAAACCCCAATCCGGAAGAAGAACGCCCTGATCCGGGATCGGCAACCGAAAAGGCCATTAGTGCCTGTTTTCATTTGGTTTATCCTAACCTGATGTGTCAGAATTACTATGGTGAGGGGAAGCGCCAGTGTGGTGGCCACCGTTCAACCTCAGTTTTATTTTGAGAAATAAAATTTGTGTTAGGTTAGAATAAACCAAATGAAAGCAGGCACTTAGGTGCTAAGTTTGCCGATACATTTTATTCAAAAATAGCTCAAAACATATTTTTTCACCCAACACAAAAGACAGCTGCTACGCTATGTTGAACTTGAATTGTTTTTAAGCAACCAAAAATCATTATGTTTCTCATAGGCGATAAGTATAATCCTTGTATACCTATGGATAGGTTTCCATATACAGGGGTATAACTTAAGTCTTAAGAGAAACTTATATTCATGTGTAGTATCAGCAAACGGGCCTAAATCTGTCTTGTCCTAATCGTAAAAGTCTAAAGTTCAAAAATTTTGGATTAACTTTACACTTTTGTCAGCTTTTTAATCACTCGGCGTTAAAAAAGGTCAGGTCTCTTCGTGGCTAACATTTTCTATGCTTAAGTTATTTTTAGTTCTCTATAAACATTATAATATCAAAGCCAGTTGTCTTTTTGTCCTTAGAAGACACTGTTTGTCGCGAATAGAAATCCTTATCCTTATACAACCTACCCACTCATGGATAAAGCATGTTAATCTTTTTTAACCAGGCTGCAGCAGCAAAGCTACTTGTAACTCCTTTTAAGGATTTTTTGTACAGCTACATTCTTAATAAAAAACCTAACACACAGCTTTATTTTTAATGAGTTCCTGGCACAATGCTCCTGGCACAAAATATTATTTTTTCCACCATAAATTAACAGCTTAAGTTTTCTCTAAATCTGGTGGTTGTCCAGTTATATTTTTAACGCTTGCACGAACAGTAGGTACTTAAAAACATCGGTTCAAATGCATGTGTCAAGCTCATCCTTACACCAAGAAACTACTGTGTTTATGTCTGGAAAACAACAGCTCGGTCTGCAATAATATTGTTTTTCAAAAGATTTGGTAGGTCAACAAAAGTTGGGTTCATTGTGTCCATATTGTGTACTAAAAACCGAGGTTAACGAGACCATTTTAAGCTAGATTGCATTCATTCACGTACATAAATTGGTTATCTTTACCAGAATAGGATGTAAGTCGGTATGTGTTTTGTTTTAAGTAAGAAGGAGGGATAGGTGGAGGGGCTATCACTGCATGTATATCTCGCTTTTTGGGAATAACCACAAACCACTGACTGGGTTGTTTCCTTTGGGCTCCAAGCTAAAAAGATCATTCCGTTTTGTGTTTGTAGATGAGCCAGATCCCCCAAATGTTGGCCGCCGAAGCAGAAACTCAACTTGAACATATGTGCCGTTTGGACTTCGATTCACCGGCACCACATGTTCGTCTCTCAGGTATCATCTGTACCATCGGACCTGCCTCGCGCAGCGTCGAGATGCTCGAGAAGTTGATGCAAACTGGCATGAATATCGCCCGCATGAACTTTTCACACGGATCGCACGAATACCATGCCGAGACGATTGCCAATGTCCGTCAAGCAGGCAAGAACTACTCAGCCAAGCTGGGCTACGTCTATCCAATTGCTGTTGCATTGGATACCAAGGGACCTGAAATCCGTACTGGCTTAATCGAGGGCAGTGGCACCGGCGAAATTGAGCTGAAGAAAAACGAAACCATCAAGCTGTCCATCAACAAGGAATTCATGGATAAGGGCAACAAGGATACCGTCTTTGTGGACTATGCCAACATTGTGAATGTCGTCCAACCTGGCAACCGAGTCTTTGTCGATGATGGTTTGATTTCATTGATTGTGACAGAAGTGGCTGGTGATTGTCTCGTGTGTAAGATCGAAAATGGCGGTGCGTTGGGCTCCCGCAAGGGTGTCAACTTACCCGGTGTTCCTGTTGACTTGCCCGCCGTCTCTGAGAAGGACAAGTCCGACTTGAAATTCGGTGTCGAGCAAGACGTCGACATGGTCTTTGCCTCGTTCATTCGTAATGCTGACGCTTTGACCGAAATCCGTGGGGTGTTGGGTGAGAAGGGCAAGAACATTAAGATCATCTCAAAGATCGAGAACCAGCAGGGTATGCATAACTTGGATTCGATTATTTCTGCTTCCGATGGTATCATGGTTGCCCGCGGTGATTTGGGTATTGAAATCCCACCAGAGAAGGTATTCGTCGCCCAGAAGGCGATGATTGCCCGTTGCAACAAAGCCGGTAAACCAGTCATCTGTGCCACCCAGATGTTGGAGTCCATGGTTAAGAAGCCGCGCCCAACTCGCGCTGAAATTTCTGATGTCGCCAACGCTGTCATTGACGGTGCTGACTGTGTGATGTTATCCGGCGAGACCGCCAAGGGCGAATACCCACAAGAATGTGTGCTTACAATGGCCAAGACCTGTAAGGAAGCCGAAGCTGCGTTGTGGCATAAGAACATGTTCGCCGATTTGGTGTCACGGGACAATAATACTACCGATGCTGCTCACGCTGTCGCCATTGCCGCAGTTGAAGCTGCGTCAAAGAGCTGTGCAGCTGCCATCGTCGTGATTACCACAAGTGGCCGATCAGCTCATTACGTGAGCAAGTACAAGCCAAGGTGTCCTATCATTGCTGTGACCCGGTATGAACAGATCGCCAGGCAAGCTCACTTATACCGTGGCATTATTCCATTGGTCTTCACAGGTTCGTATTTTAAGAGGTGCCCTCAACTAACAAATTGAACGAAACTGCTACTTTGGTCTTTTTTCAGAACCCGCCATCGGTGACTGGCTCAAGGATGTGGACAACCGTGTACAATTTGGCCTCCAAGTTGGCAAGAAGAACGGATTCATCAAGACTGGAGACTCAATTGTTGTCGTAACCGGCTGGAAGCAAGGATCCGGTTTCACAAACACCATGCGCATTGTGTATGCATTTTTTGAAGAAAACAATCCTATTGATATGATTGATTGCACGTTGAGAAAAAAAGAAGAATGATGAGTGAATGACTGCTGATGGCTGTATGATTGATTGCGCGAATGAAACAAGAAATACAACAATAATAAATGAATACGATTTTTATCCTTAGTTGACTTAAAGAGTTTTTTGTTTCCCTTTTTTTGCAGAACTGTCGCATAAATATCACGACTACCTATATACCTCCTAGAAGTGCGCACAAGAGAACAGCTTAGCGCACATATACACACACCCATCTGAATGGATACAAAGGATTCTATTTTTTATTTAATTTAAAACTAATCTATTGGCACGACGTATTACGGATAATTTCTAAAACTAAATGTGTATACCTTCATATTGTTGTCCTTCATAGTGGGATCCCTTTGACAGGGATCTTGAGTAGAAATTTCATTGGCCTCCATTTTTTATTTAAAACAAAATTTTATTTATGAATATTAATCTTAACAACAAATGGAATAGAAAGAAAAATATATTTTTAATGTTCTCTTAGGTAATTGTTGATAAGAATACACATTATAAAACACATACATGTTAATGTAATGAAATAAAAAAACAAAAAATTGTTATTAATTAACGAAATTAGTCAAATGTGTTTTTGCTCTCAAATTGTGTTTAACTGAACAAGTTAATAAAACTTTATTTATGTTAAAAAAAATAGATTTGAATTTTTTTAAAAAAAAACTGCTAGTTTTTAACGGCCTATTCGCCATCTTGATTCTTAAAGCAAATAAGAACACTTTTGGAAGCTCTGGAACGAGCGTGAAAGGTAAGTGTACGAGGTTTGCATTGTGAGTTGTTTTGTTTCAAATTTTGTTAGATTATTTTTTTCTAAAAAATGTGGTGTTTTTATTTCTTTGAGGCTAAGGACAAACGGCGACAGAAAAACGCATGACATAAGAAAACGCGATTTTCTTTCCGTGCGATAATTACGAGCGATAATTTCCCGTGCGGTTCCTGTTAGTTTTGATGAAAAACTTAATTTTCATCTTTAATAAAAAGGGTGTAAGCCTTTCGTAAGTTTTACAGTACACGGATACTTATTTTTGGGTCGATTCCGGTGAATTGTGGTGAAAACAGTCATTTTTAATCTATAAATAAAATAAATTGTATTTTGATCGTGCGGGTTGAAAGAGTCGCAATTTGGAAATTAGTCGCAAAACGAGTTTCGCGATTAATTTTCACAGCCACAAGTGTGTATTGTCTAGAACATAAATGCGTGTTCATTCGGACGGATTATCGAATGGGATTAAATTATCGAACAGTATTTTTTTATAATAACCGTAGGACCACAATGCCCGTAGCGGTAGTATGTAGCAGAAGTACGTTGTACAGCCGCGGAGCCATGTGGCGTAGTACGAAAAAAAATGAACACAATGGTGTAGCGCGGCGATGTAAAACAAAAACATCTTGCTTATAAACTTGGCTTTCTTTTTAATATTTTGTTCAACGGAAGACACAAATTCCATAATATTTCTTTAGATTTAACCATCTCCGTTAAAAACGAATTTCCGTTAAAAACAAGGCGATCCGATTTTTTTACTGAAACCGTTTTTTTAAATCCGAAATTTAGAGGGAAAGTTACCCTTCCCTTTTCTACCTATTGCAACTCTTCGCAGCTATTTAATAATTTTCAGAGCATCGAAATTTAGAGTGAAAAACAATAATGGTGGCTGTGAGAAGCGTTTTACGAGGTATTTACGCCATTTCAAAAATTGAAATTGAAATGCGCCGTCGGTATAACTGATCAGTGTGTGCATGAAAAACTAATTATGTACGAGCAAATGACTGTAACTGAAACTGATGAATTTACCCATTCTCTGACCTTTGTTCAAAAATGTTAATAAATTCATCAATTCGTCATTTCCATGCAATTTATTTTTTTAGCTTTACATCAGCTGATCGCGTAAGATAAATTGTGGTTTTATCTTCTTACCCGCATTCACCGACGCGGAATTTTAAAGGCTTTATGAAAAACGTTAACAAATGGGCGTTGAAGGGCAAAAGGAAGAAAAGTTGAATGCCTAGTTAAGCCGCGTTGTCACAAGCAACGTAAAACAGGAAAAACAAGAACAGAATCTCATACATTAGCAATTACAACTTAAATTGGCTGAATGCTTTTTGCGTTCTTAATATATGAAATTCTGTTTCTGTTCCTTGTGATTACGCGGCTTTATTTAGTAATCTTTTACATATCTGAAGTTGAATATTTAGCATGAATTAGTGAATAACTAGATATTCAACTTCGGACAAGCAAAAGCTTTGCCCACAAGCTGAAATTTAGGAATTTACCCATCCGCCGAAATTTTTAACAATTGTGAGTAAAGCCACGTTGTCACAAGCAACGTAAAGCAGGAACAGAAACAGAATCTCATACATTAGCAACTGACACCTAATTTCGCTAAATGCTTTTTGCGTTGCTAATACGGAGTTTCCATCGGACACTAATCCGCGATTAAGACAAATCATCTATAAATCCCCTCTAAATCACAAGATTTACCATACAAATATTAATCTCTTCACCACGAGATTAAAAATTAATCGCGTAGTTAATCTCATCCACGCACGAATTCTTAAATCAAACCGTACAGAATTCTACGTGTTCCTTGCGTTTTCTGAAGAAACAAAGCCAACATACCTTTTATTGACAGCTGGGTATCATCAACTCAGCAGTGTTTCTTGCGTGGTGTAAAGGGGTGCGCAGAACAGCTAATGCTGACGTTGATGTGGGTGTGGCTGTTCCTGTCAAGAAAGTTAAATGCAATAAGGTGTGCACACTGCAAAATAATGATGGATGTTGAACTTTGTTTACCGAAATCCCAATCAACAGATTTGACGATAAACATCTGTTGATTTGACGCTTTGTTTTTCTATTTTTAAGTTATTTCGTTGGGTAGATTATAAAAATCGGTGTCAAATAAAAAATTAATTTCATTTTTTCTGTATCTGAGCTGCCCGAAAGATAAAAATAATTCAGGTTTACAAGGAAATGCGCAGATAACGTGATGTCATTGAAAAATGTCAGAAACATACGCCAAGTTAATCTCCTCTATTCCGGTGGAAACACTTTGGGAATAACTTTTAGTCTTCCTATGTTAATCTCTATAATATTTGCGGTGGAAACACCCTATAATGTATGAAATTTTGTTTCTGTTCCTGTTTCTGTTGCTTGTGATTACGTGGCTTAAATTCGTCATATCCATGCAATTTCGTTTTGGAGCTTTTACATGAGCTGATCGCGTAGGGTAAATTGTCGTTGTGTCTTTTTACACGAACACGGAAATTCAAAGCTTTATAAAAGCTTTAAGGGCTTTATAAAAAACGTAAACAAATGGGTGTTGGAACACAAGTTGAATATATAGTTATTCAGTTCTTCATCCAGTTCAGTTATTCAAGATTCTGTCTTCTGTGATTTGTGGGACCACCCTGTCGAATGGGCCTTGGCCAGCTGTAAAGAGCTTTTTGTCAACTGTCAGATTTTTACATGCATAAAAAATTTAAATTTGTTGTTTTCTTTTTTTTATAATTTTACTTCAAATTGAAACTGAAAGCTCTACAAACAATGAGCGACTGGGGGCCCACTGCATCTGAAGATTCTTTTTCCATCAGCTCGTAAGCACTTGCTAGACCTTAGGCTAGAAGTTTCATTTAAAGAAATTATTTTTAGAGCTTCAGAACCGGAGACGAATTGCAGGAAAAGGAAAAACAAATCTGTCATCAAATGTGACGACGAGACACCAAAAACTCGTAATCGCAATTTCTGTGAGTCTTGGCTCACCCGGTTCAAGCCATGGCTCATAAGCAATCCAGATAATCCACTTGTTCCATTTTGCAAAGCATGCAGCCGAGTCCTTCAGTGCAGGAGGCACAGCATCGAAAGGCATTCGCGAGCAGCAGTGCATCAGAAGCATTTTAGTGCATACTGCTTGTCAAATGGATTAGAAGCACCAAATTACGTTGCCAAAGTAAAGTTGCCAAGAAAGCCAAAAAAGAAGCTGAAGCAAATCTCATTGCAAGCGGAAGGCAATGGAAGCACGTTTGAAACTGTGTTCTTAAAAGAAGAAAACGCCTTCGAGACACGGTTGGCTTTCATATTACACATTTACACACAATTTTAATAAACATGGTCGTATCTTTCCAGGAGGGATTCTAGCAATTTTCGAACAAACCCACAAAATCGCAAGAATCTGATGCTGCAAATACAGAAAGACCAAAACGAACTGATGCAATTGACAGCAGCAATCTCTAGTGAAAGGAAAAAGAGTCCGCTGGAATCGTTCTTCGATAGTCTGACTACAACGGTGAGTGCGTTTCCCCCGAGGCTGGCTGTCGAAACAAAATTGCGTGTGTCACAGTTGATTTGTGAATTGGAGATGCGCGCTATTTCGGCAAACGAAAGTTCACAGGCGCCGTCGACTGTATTAGTGTCTGCTCCGGCAGACATTTCCTATGCATTCGACTATCAAGGACAAGAAAAATTCGACGACCAAGTTGGGTCGAGTCAAAGGGATCCAACTTGCAAGGAGGCTAGTTAGTTGAGTGAGGTTTCTATGGTTTGATTTTTTTTTTCTTTAGGCTATTTTTAGGCTTAAGTCATATTTTTAAGTGAACACTGATTCTAACTCCAAGCACTCGCCATCTTCGGAATAACGTGCTTCTTAATTGACGTTGTAAATTTGAACCTGTGTCTAGGTGCAAACTCTCAGAACTGTAGTCCATTGAACTAAATGCAACTCAAAAGTGTCCAGTTAATCTGAAACGCAGCTAGAACTGTTATCAGTCTCAATCAAGACTAAAGTCCGTTAAATACAAACGATGAGACAAAACGAAATAAAACAAAACTTAAATGTCACGAGAATTCACCAATTCTTTGAAAGTTGTAACGACACAGAGACCTTAGTGCTACGACCCGCTGAGTCTTCGATTCTAACCTGGAGGTACAGCACAGCAGAGGAAGCTCTGACCTAGCTTGAGATTGAGCAAGCAGTAAGACGGACTTGACGTATAATATTAAAGCAAACGAATAACCAAATTTTAGAATAGAACCAAATTTTCATTAATCACAGTCGTTTGTGCGGATTATTTTCGAACGACGACTCGCTCCCGAATTTAAGTGGCTACTGCCATGGTAAACGTACATCGCTTTGGCTAGATACAACTGGGTTGTCCTCGTTCTTCTGTGATTGTTGATTTATGACATAATTTGCGGTAACTGAATCGGAATGGAATGCCGTCGTGGATGCAGAAGACGCTTGTGCATTAACTTCTTTCTCTAATAGAGCTCGTACTTCCAACTCGCAAATTAGCTGCATCAAAAGCATCTTAGCCTCAGCAATCATGACCGGCGGCAAGGAACTCACTGTGGTGAAGACGCTTTTGAAAAAGGCTTCAATATTTGACTCTTCCTTCTTTGATGGCCCCTGTTCCCGAAGTTCTACTTTTAAATCCACTTTGGGAAGGCTTGCGTCACTTCTTTTCTTGTTTTTGGGATTTCGGAGTGCAGGAGATTTTCGGTCATTCCGTATTTCTTTTCGAGTACATCCGGCATTATCATCATCATCACTGCAAGCGCTGTTTTCGAATAAAAGAGTTACTTTGGCCTACTTTTGCTTTGGTCAACACTTACTCGTTATGGTCCTCATCCATGATGTCACTTTGAAAATTGCTATCACCAAATTTGTTTGGCTTTTTACGTTCCTTACGCTGTCCCAAGTGGGCTGCCGAGGGCTGTATTCCGCCTTGGTTGCGATACGTATACATGTTCCTGCGATGCTTGGTCGTCCTCCCATGGCGTTCGAGTTTACACTTTCGGGGAATAAGGCGGTTCTTACAAGCCTTGCAGAATGGTTTTGAAGGATCGCCCTTGTCCCTTACGAGCCAGCCCTTGAACTGTGGAAACAACAGCCAACTTTCCACAAATTTACGTCTTTCCGAGTCCTTGACCTTGTAGCTTTTTCGCTCGTCTTTGGTGGCATATCTGCAGGAATCGAAATTGCATTTATTTTCTCTAATTTTCAACGTAATAGCTTAAGCTACCTGTCAGAGTCTGAGTTACCAGAGTCTTTCTCAGAGCTCATTTTTAGGGTTCTTATTTTGTTTATAAAAATATGTACCAAAATGATATTTTGCAGCTAAGGCCAGTTTGATTTGATAAACTACCTTAGGTTCAGAGCACAAATCACAGAACATAATAGCTGGACCACAATGAGTATCTGTGTCTTCCAGCTCAGCATGAGGGAATACGTATAAAAGGATGTTTCCACCGCACATATACAGAGAATAACGTAGGAAGATCCCAAAGTGTTTCCACCGTGATAGAGGAGATAAAATTGACGAAGCTTTCGTTTTCGGCATTTTTCGATGACATCACGCCATCTGCGCATCTCCTGGTAAAGCCGATTTTTTTGTGTTTCGGGAAAACTAAATTTTAATTGCCACCGATTTTTTAAATCTACGCAATGAAATAACTCAAAAATAGAAAAATAAAACGTCAAATAAACAAATGTTTTTCGTCAAATCTATTGATTGAGATTTCGGTCCACAAAGTTGATAGAAGACCAACTTGATCAACATCAACCAGCAATATCAACATTAGCATACATCATTATTTTGCAGTGTACACACTTTACTGCATTTAACTTTTTTGACAGGAACAGCCACATCCACATCAACGGCAACATCAGCCGTTCTGCGCATCTCTTTGCATCACACAAGAAACACTGCTGAGTGCTGAGTTTATGACATTGAATAAAGAGACAAGGAAGTGGTGTTTTGGGGGAAAAAAGAAGCATAATGGCCTTTTCGGTTGGTCGTTCGGGAGACTTCTGGACTCTCCTGAAACTGTTTTCTTGGACTCGTTTGACAGTTCCTCTTCTGGATAGAAGTGAAATTTGCTTCTGGTTTTGAATCCAGAACCAAAACCAGAAGCACGAACACAATTATACATGTGTCAATGTCAAGTTGGATAAATGTCATTTGTCCCCTGTAGAATAGCTTTTGCTTCGCAAATACAACGCCAGACAAACTTCAGAATCAAGAAAAAAGTGTTTGGCTGTTCGGAGAGAAGCCCCAATCCGGGAGAAGAACCCCCTTAGTTGAACGTTTTAGTTGTGTCAATGCAGACTACCTATGGGTTCAACCGGCATGTCATGTGAGAGACGGCCGGTTCATACGTTTCTGGGAGCTGGCTCTACTTTTCTTTAACAATCCTGATCCTTAGTTAAGGTGACATTTGTACCGCGATTTGTGATGCATTCGATGCATTCACTCTCAAGTCGATATCTGATATCAGGCGACTCACCGTAGAACCACAGTGATGTAGCTGTAGCGGTAGTAAGAGCTGTCGAACGTTAAAACACATGTATTCAGTGTATTGCGCACACAATGTGTCTGTGGCGGTAGTGCGTAGATGTGCCCGTAGTAAGAGTAGGCCAACTTTTAACTTTCGTAGCGCTTCACGGTTGACAGCGCAACACGGTGGACAGTTCAATACAAGTAAAGTAAACAATGGAGGAAAAGGACGTCGAAAAGTTTATTGAGATGGTTAAATCTAAAAAAATTTTTGGAATTTGTGTCATCCGTTGTACAAAATATTAAATTTAGCTCAAATTAACTCAGAGTATCGGCCATTGTTTATAAACTAGGTTTTTGTTCGACATAGCCGCGCTACATCATTGTGTACGTACTACTGCTACATACCACCGCTACGGGCATTGTGGTCCTACGGTTATGCCAAAATAAAAACTTCTTTCACACGCACTGTATATGTGAAAAAGAGTTATAGAGCTTTTAACAGTTTGACATCTACTTTTATTATCGAGTGTGGGATGCCAAACAAAGTACCTTTTTACATGGAAAATGATTTTTTTCATAATTCATCCGCGTTCAAGGGGCTATGGCTACCCTTATACTGAGTTAACATAACGCGAATGGAAAGGATCAGAGGAAAAAGAAGAGAGGAACTGATGCACTTTGGTTTTGAACTGTTGTGGACTGTAGCGACGAGGAAAAACCTCCTTCGGAAGCCTGTTCCACATCCGTGTTGTTCAGCTAAAAAAAGAACTCCAATACAACGCGGTTCGTCCGAAATTGGGCTCAAGGCTGTACTGATGAGCATTCCTTCTTGCGCGAGTATTGCAGTTGAGGAAATACTCACTCTTTATGGAAGAAACGAAAAAACAATTAAAGACAAGAGACATTGCGACGATGTTGCAAGGAGAAAAATTGCACATAAGCGTAAATAACTATTTAAAAAAACAACCCTGTGTTTCGATTAACGGGAAAGTTGTAGACTTGATCAGGCTTCCTAGGTAATGCTAAAAAAATTTTCATTATAAAACACGGAAAGGATTAGAAAAGTGTTGTCTGTGTTGTAGAAACAGTGTATACGACCACAAAAGGGTACACGAATTCAAGGAGATCACACTTTTTCGATACTTTTGACTTATATTAATAATATAATTTTTGTATCTATTTAAAGAATAAGCACAGTAAAGCCGCGGTGTCACAAGGAACAGAAACAGAATTTCATACATTAGCAACGCAAAAAGCATTCATCGAATTTAGGTTTCAGTTGCTAATGTATGATATTCTGTTTCTGTTCCTGTTTTACGTTGCTTGTGACAACGCGGCTTAACTTGTTTTCTTATCGGCACACTCTAGGTTGAGTAGTTTATTAATAAGTGGCACTTCTACAGAAACTATTGATTTTTTTTATATAAAAACATGATTTGCTTGGCATCCCGCGGTCTTTCTTAAAGAAAGCTTTTCAAAAGCATTAAAGGCTTTATAAACAACGTTAACAAATGGGTGTTCGAGGGCAAGGGACGCAAGTTGAATGTAATATATGCTTGTGGGCAAAGCTTTTACATTCCAAAATTGAATATTTAGTTATTAACTACCCTTTCGAATGGACCTTAGCCAGCTGTAGACAGTTTTTTGACAGAGCTGTCAACTGTCAGATTTTGACGTATAGATCAAAACGTCATTCTTTTGCTTTTTCTTATATTTCACTTAAAATTGAAACCGAAAGCTCTACTAAAAATGTTTCTGTATCTGTTTTACGTTGCTTGTGACAACGCGGTTTTGCACGCGATTCGTATACCACGACCATAGCAGCCTTTTGCTCGATTTCGTTAAGTTTTCGTCATACTATGTCTCCACCGACAATTGTAAGAAGATAAGCGTGAGACGATTAAAAATAAATTTTACAGTGGCTCCATCGGACAAATATAGCATTAATTTGACACGAAGACTCTGTTTCTGTCATTTTGGCTCTCAAAAGAGAGTGGCGATGTCATTTCCCAGGAGCGAAAATCGATTTCCTCAGTAAAATATAATAGAAAACGTATACTTGCGTCAGATCTGTCTGTCGCACAGGGACAGTTTCAGTTTCCTTTTTGATTCTCAAACTGTTCCAAAGGTGCAGAGAATAGGTTTGTGAATGGGATTTATGAGAGGATTAATTTTTAATCGCTTGCCGAG
Source organism: Neoascia interrupta (assembly GCA_947623515.1). NCBI lineage: Eukaryota > Metazoa > Arthropoda > Insecta > Diptera > Syrphidae > Neoascia > Neoascia interrupta. Next base: position 18,200,024 of record OX392464.1, read on the forward strand.
AGGATTTAAATTTGTATGGTAAATCGCGTGATTTGTAGAGGATTTAAAAAAGATTTATGTTAATCGAGGATAAGTGCTCGGTGGAGACATGGTATTAACTTGTGTTGACCTAAAGTTTTTTTTATATATTTTAACGTGCTCGAAAAGATCCTTGAAAATGGGAATATACCAAGAATTGCACGCTTACCTCAGAAGTTTAAACACTATTTAGATCGGATAACCGGTTTCAAAAATATTGACATCCAAAATTGAAGAAAAAGTGACATAATTTTCAAACTTTGTTTAAAACTCTCAAGGCAACGTGGTACTCGATTTTCAAATGGTTTGCTTAAGTCGATTAATGGTGCTCCAATCTTTTGGCAGAACTTGAGTGGGATTTTCGTTGTATTTTGACATAAGGTTACCTATTATAGTCAGGCCTTTATACTTTTAAAGAAAATCTAATTAGAGTTTGAACTTAGCAGGTGGCCTAATTTATTTGCTGTTGAGTTTAGTTTCAGTTAATCTTAGATTAGACTGCATGCCATTTTGGCATATTTGACGTAGGAAAACCAAAATTTGCACCATTTTTTTTCTACTTATGTACGTTAAATATGTCAAAATGCCATGCTGTCTAATCTAAGCGCTAATAACTGGTGTTCCAGTTTTCGAGATCATACTGTAGACTACTATTGCGTAGTACATCAACTCATAAACATTTCATGTAAGAAAACCGTTTTTAAAAGTACACCAACACGAAGAGAACGTCAACAAAAGTGGCTCTTGACAGTACACGACAGAAAACAGACGCGAATCAAGTGCTTTTATTGAAAAGTGCAATAAATAAAATAAATAAATAACCTAGCCCTCAAAAATTGTATGGAAAATGGATTTCTCAGCTGAATCCTCCGACTCTGAATGGTAAATACTTCAAACTTCACACAGCTACCAACAATGTATAGATTTCCTGACGCATAACCCGCCTGATTATATTTGCAGGAAAGCAACCAAAGTGAAAACAGAGAAAATAATAAAAAACAGCAAGAAGTACTACCAACAAAAATTTGTCGACCGTTGGTTGGATCGCTTTAAGCCATGGCTGGCAAGGGACACTGTGGATCGGGATAAACCGTTCTGTAAAGCGTGCAGATGCCGCCTCAACTGCAATAAGTGCCACCTGCAGCGTCACGAGAAGACCACCAAGCATCATTCCAACTTGCAGGCATATCTTAATGCACGCGGAATGATACCCTCCAAGCAGAATCTTGGCCAACGTAAGGAACGCAAAAAGATCCCCAAAGTGGATCCCGACGCGGAGGCCGACTCAAAGTTCGAAAGTGTTTTCATGGATTTGGAATATTCCAACGACAAGTAAGTCTGAGAGTTTTCTACTCAGTATGTTAATATTAAGACTTCTCTATCTCTTCGGTTTTAGGAAAGAAGAGCAGGATGATCAATCTGGCGAGCAAGAAGCGGCTCAAGAATTTCAGTACATCCAAGAAAACGAGGCTGAGCAAGCTGACGACAATACAGTTCACCTCTACGACATGAATGTAATATCGCCCAACCCTAAACGCAGCGAGAAACCCTCCCCAACGAGAAAATCACTCTCTGGTAAAAAAGATCGCAAAAAGCTGCTTCTGCAAATCCAAAAGGACAAAAACGAACTGATGGCCTCGTTCAATGAGCTGTTTACATCGGGCCCAGCCGAAAAGAAGGAAAAGAATCACGTGGACTTGTTCTTCGAAAGCGTCAGCGCAAGTGTGCAGGCTCTCTCACCGAAGCTCATTGCTGAGAGCAAGATGCGCGTCTCGCAACTGGTCTGTGAACTGGAGCTGCGAGCCATCACCGAGAGTGAATCGATGGTAGCCCAACCCTCAGCATCATCGACAGTGGTGCTCTCATCGCCACTCAGCAATGCGTATATCATAAACCACTCGACACCGACGAATGGAAGCAACCAAGTTGGCTCTAGCCAAAACGATACAAACTACGAAGCACCGTCCTAAGACGGCTTCTACCTTCGCTAGTCTTAAGGTTATTGCTTTCGTAAATCTTAATTTTTCTTAATGTGCTTAGTCGATTCTACCGGCTAAGCGGTAAAGCAATGTACATTCAATTTAAGGTTGATTTCCAAGTCGGAACCAACCATTGTGCTAGATGTTAGTTTCACTTAAAAAAAAAACGTTACGCTCGTATAAGGCGTACGGCTTTGAAATTTTTTTCCGTCAGAATTATACACAAATCATTTAATTATTTTTGACCGTAAAATAGATTGTAAGATAGTCCGAGTAAATAATGTTACCAAGGAGTGAATATGTCTTTCAGCGTTTTCTTTTAGGTCAGATCTGGATCCATCACTAACTCCAGTGGTAAAAACTCTAATAATTGCACACACTGGACAGGAAATTCTCTGTTCTTAGAAACGCACTTCGCACAGAAACTGAAAATGTTTTTGGATATACAAAATTATGCGATTACAACATCCTGGTCATTTTAGTAGACTAAGTCGAGTTTAAGGATTAACAGGGATGAAGATGATCTACAGGCTGTGAAACCTTGACGTCCATTTGCTTTACAGGCAAGGTCTGATCTCTTCATGTAAGGCACACGATGTAATGCATTTAACTAAAGGCTGTGAAGTAAGGCATGTATGTACTTATCTGAAGTAAAACTTTTTCCCTCTGTCCAACCACAAATGTCATGATCCGCATTAGAAGAGCCCGTCTCGGCAAGACTGCACGGATAAATTTAGATTTTCGAAAGAGTTTAACCGCTAAATGACAACAGGAAAATATGTATGACAAGAAACAGTACTGTTAGGCAACACTCCCTGCACGCCGTCGGGGTTTTTATTTCTAGACTTATAAATTTAAATTTTTAGTATAATTCAGTTTCATCAATGTTGTTGCCACAAAAAAGGACAATCAACAAAAAAAAAACTCGCCAGATTGACCCCGACGTGATTTGAACACGCAACCTTCTGATCTGGAGTCAGACGCGCTACCGTTGCGCCACGGAGTCAGGTGGAAACATTTGTACTCTTTTCATTAATGAGGAAAGGAAAAAAATTAATTCCTTCTAATCAATCTGAATTAAAAAAATCAAAGATTTGCTTAAAGCCAGTAAAATAAATGTGCTATTACCCCGATGAAACTGTCCCCACCCCAGTATACAACATGAAAATGCACTTTTCTTTTTTCATTGAGATCAACTGACTGTAAAAAAAACTGCAATTCTGAAAACTAATTTTCAACACCGAATCGCGAAACTGGTGTGGAATACACAAACAAATTGTCCTTTTCTCGTAACCTGAACGGAATCTTGCTCATGTAAGTGTTCTTTTGAACTCCGAATTTGTTCGGTGTCGGCACCGAACTCGAAATTTCGCCACCGACTTATTTGACGGTGGAGGCTGGGTGTAGCTTTGATTGGTTATGTTAAGTGACGTTTAGACTCAATTTTCATTCGTGATATTTTAGAATGCGACTGGATTTGTATGAAATCGGTAAAAACTTATCAAATATCTCAAATTTAAAGCTTTCAAAATTAATTTTAAGTAAAAAGTAAAAAAAAAAAACGATGCCAACAAAATAACACTAGCAAATGAAAAAAAGTAAACAAAATGAAGTCAAAGCGATTTGACACTTAACATGATGACTGCACCAGTGCAGCATTTGTCGTTCTGTACACAATGAAACCTAGTATACACCACGCTGGAATTGTCGCGAACACCGAGTATTATTTGACAGCTCGGTGCGGCAGTTCGGTGTTCAAAACAATACGCCATCAGTTTTTATCTAGCGCAAAATGGCGTTACCAATCTATCTAGCATTTATCCTGCCAGATCTATCAGGAAATGGATTTTTTTTTTTAACAAAAAAACATATCAAATTCGGAGTTTTGTTCGATTGTCGAAGCTAGAATTAAGCTGTAGTGTACGAACCAAGTGTGTGGTTTAAGGTTGGTTTTTTAGCTGCGGTTTTTACCCAAATAAGTAATATAAAGTTTTAATTTGACAAACAGAGAAAATTGTGGTATTAATGACATATTTATATAGTCACACAAAGCTGTCAAGCAAGATAATTGACATGCTTTACTTATTTACTAAATTAGGTATATTAAAGGATGGGGGACAGTTACATAAAATAAAAAAATACGTAGTCACGTATTTTGTTTGGCACTACTAGTAACGTGTTGGTGGTAATGGTTATGGTTGTGTGTTTGCATGTCAAATTATTATAGCGATTGGTGACGCCACGCCATATTTCGTCTAAAAACTCTACATGATGTCTAATTCTTGCATTAAGTAATGTTTTTTTTTTAGTTCCAAACATTAACATTAAAATTTAAAATCAATTTTATTGAAGTGTCAGTTTAATAACTATTCACGCGGATACAACCCTCACATGAGCATCTTTTTGTTCTCTCAAGGCATTAATTTAAATTACTGAGGGCGGTATTCACGAAGCAATCTTAAACTATGAGCTTCGTAAGTCTATGCACGAACGGTTTTTAGTGTCAGTTTATGAGCGCTCATAAAACTTACGAGTAGTCACATCCACTATTAAGTTGAGAGCGGTACTTTGAAAATTGGAAATTGTATTACGGGCTGTGCAGAATGGTTAATGCTGATGTAGATGTACCTGTCAAAAAATTTACACGATGTGACAGAATGGTCAGCTGATGCTTTTCGCAATTTGTTATGGTCCTGTAACTTGAACTATCCAATCAGTTGAACAAGCCTGACATCTTGCGTTCAAGTTTACGTGCATCTACTGTATTTCATTAAAGAAACGTCGAAACACGACAGAGAATCCTCAAATCAATCCGAAAAAGTATGTTGGCATGGCATATTACCAAGCAGCTAAACAAAAATGAGCAAAATATTGCAACATTATAAACAAAGTGACAAGTTTTTGTGCAATAGAAGAAATATACACTACCATTAGATTTGACAGTCGCGAAATAATAGTTTGCATGATAAAAACGGCGAATTGCTGGGAATGCGTTTTGAGTAGACACTTTTAAAAGTAATTTTATTATTAATCTTTGTTTTATAGAAAACAATTTAATAAAAATTATTCGAAAAGAAAAAAGAAATTGCATCGGCCGGGAATCGAACCCGGGCCGCCCGCGTGGCAGGCGAGCATTCTACCACTGAACCACCGATGCTGACGAAGATGGTTGATTCAACCAACTAACTCATATAGGAACGCTGAAAGTCCCTGTTCTTACCCCTTTGTTAGCAGAATCAATTCGTTACCTAATTATTAAAGCTTTACTCTACTCTACAGATATAAATATGTACATATACTTTTCTAATATGTCTTAAGCAACGTTGTCACAAGGAACAGAAACAGAATTTTATAGATTAGCAGCGCAAAAAGAATTCAGCGAATCGAGCTTTCCAGTTGCTAATGTATGGGACTCTTTTTCTGTTTTTGTTTTACACACGTTACTTGTGACAACGCGGCGTTACTCTACTCTAGTGCTTGTCTTACTAAACTGAATTCTGCTCGTCCTGAGCGTCAATTGATATAGGTATGTACCTAGAACCTAGTCACTGCGACTGGACGCTTACTTATGGCTTAACACAATTGTCATTATCATACTGCATAATTAACTAATAGGTGTGGTTGATCCATATTTTGTTGCTAACTACATTAACGGCATTTGCACCCATCAAATTTCCAGTTGAAGGTACCTAGGCACCTACGCCAAATTCATTTATTGTGAGAAGATTAATAACTTTTTGGACTAGTAATGCTATCTACAAAAGAAAACGTCACCAACGAATATTAAAACAGCTTAAGGTGCTTCCACCGCACAGAAGACAGCGACTAACGTAGGAAGATTAAAAGTTAATCCCAAAGTGTTTTCACCAACAAGGAGATTGACTTGACGTATGTTTTAATATTTGACATTTCTCAATGACATCCTTTAATGTGAAATGGCAATGTCTGGTCATCACGTCCTCTGCGCATTTCTTAAAAAACGTGATTTTTTGGCTCCCCGTCAGCTTGGATTTGAAAATAATTAAATATATATATCAATATCTGTGACATTGATTTCTTTAGTCTACAAAACAAAATAACAAAAAAAAAATAGGTATATATGTTGATGTGATTTTGGTTCACGAATTCGGCAGTAGACCAACTTGTTCAACATCAAACAGCAGCACAAACATTAATATCCATCATTCTACTGCAGTGGGCACTCCTCACTGCATTTAATAGTTTTCAGAGATCCAACCACATCCATATCAACAGCAACATCAACGGTTCTGCGTAACCCTTTACACAACACATCAAACAAAGCTGAGTTGCCCTCTAATGGCCTTTTCGGTTAGTCGTCCAGGAGCGTCCGGGAGACTTTTGAACTCTTCTGAAACTGTTTTCTTGAACTCGTTTGACAGTTCCTCTTCTAGATGGAAGAGAAATCGCACACAATCATACATATTGTGTCAATGTCAAGTTGGATAAACGTCATTTGTAGAATAGCTTTTGCTTCACAAATACAACGCTCCACAATCTTCAAAATCAAGAAAACGTGTTTGGCTGTTCGGAGAGAAGTCCCAATCCAGAAGAAGAACGCCCTGATCCAGGATCGCCAACCGAAAAGGCCATAAGTAAATTTCCGAGTAAATTTTTCTGAAACAGATTTGACTTGTTTCTAACTCGGATAGCACTCCACAAACAAGTTTTTTTCGTCATGTTCAACATGCTCACACACATACTCAACCACGAATATTCAACGTGCACCTACACACATTCTCTCTAACAGGGACGTCCGGCACTCAAGCAAACTGGGTAGACATTAAGACTCATTTTGATATATTTGTCTTGCATTTTGCCCGGTTTAGCTCTCTTCTGTCAACCGTGCAGCACTGTCAAACGTGTAGCGCTGCACAAGTTAAAAGTTGGCCAACTCTTACTGCCGCGGCAGCTACGCGCTGCCGCTACCGCCACACATTGTGTGCGCAGTACACTGAATACATGTGTTTTAACTTTTGACAGCTCTAACTTTCGCTGCTACTGCCGCTGCAGTTACATCATTATGTTCCTAAGGTAAGAGGGCACTTAAGTGCCTGTTTTCATTTGGTTGATCCTAACCTGATGTGTCAGAATTACTATGGTGAGGGGAAGGGCCAGTGTGGTGGCCACCGTTCAACCTCCGTTTTATTTTGAGAAATAAAATTTGGGTTAGGTTAGGATCAACTAAGAAAGTACCACTCAAGAAACTTTGATACTTTTTTATCGTTATTTATTACTTTTCGTTTTGCTTCCAAAATATCAAAAATTCCTGCAACATTCATTTAGATCCTTACCTATGTTTTTTAGGTTGGTACCTACTAACTTTGAAGAATGCATAACGTTCTCTGACAGCTGCGTCTTAAAATTACTTAAACAACAAGAACTAAAAAAGCTACGCACAGCATTCGCAACCATTAGGATAGATATAAAATAACTTCATAATACTAAGCAAAATAATTTCATATTCTTTCCTTTACCATCTTCCCCTTCATTCTTGTCCTCTTTCTTATCAGAATTTTATTAACAGGCACAACCATAGCCACCCAAAAAGTGTTCAACTTTGAAGCCGATTCAAAATAAACGAACGATTAGACATTTTCAATTCTGTCTACCTTTCCCATGCACGAATCCAAAAAATGACTGATGTCGCATATCGCTGTTCCTGCTGTATCTACCTAAAGTTGGACAAAAACGAAGACAGTGTCTTCGGAGATATTCGTTTTCCGATCGCTGTCCGCAGTGACGACACAACACACATTTTCTGCCTTGCGCATGCGCTTGTGACTTTCGTGCGTGGTAAAAATGTATCATGCAAGAATCAAATGGCATAAATGTGGTGTGTTTGAGTATGGCTGCCTTGTATATTTCTTTCATGTAACAAATTCATCGGTGCATTTAGTTCAATTCAATTTCAATTAATGGAATAGATTAATGGAATGAAAGTGCAAAGGGTAAGGCATAAGTCTTTTGAGCTTTGTCTGTTTAAATTCGTTCTACCCAAGCCAAAACCCAAAAGAAATTAGTTCTTGGTTTTGGTTTTGGCTTGGGTAGACACTGTCTTAAATGTCTATATGGAGCATCGTCACTGCTCTTTTAACAAATTTAAGGAGAGCAGTCTTAATCACAGATAAGTGTACGGTGGAAACAGCCTATTAGACTTCGAAAGAAAGGAATTTAGCCGCGCGCTTCCTATGCCCAGTTAAGAACATTTTTTTCTTATTCTCAGCTTCATCCATTATATATTAAAAAGTGACATTTTACTTCTAATTTTTTATTTTTTCACACATAATACGTACCACAAACTAACAGAAATTCGAGAAACGAATATGAATTGAATTGAATTCAATTCTTCATTGAGTTTTTCATAACAATTTTGCTTTCCTTGTTCTTATACTAACATTAGCTTGACAGTACTTGTCTTGTCAGTAATATAAAATGGACGGCTATAATGTATGGCCGTCTCTTTCTGTTTTAGTTTTGTTCTTAAAAAGAATACGCCCATGTAGCACTTGACATTTTCTGTTTTGTTTTAATGACTCTTGCTCCTGGAGTTACTTACAAAAAAAATTATTTTGGCTGTAATCAAAATCAGCTGTGTTACAAAATGGGTGAGAATCAGCTGTGTTACAAAATGGGTGAATAGATTTGTTTGTTTATAAAATCTTACGATTACAAGGAAAACTCATCGATAACTACAAAAAACTCGAAGTCACGAAAACATGAAAATATATGGGAAAACTCGGGTTTTCAGGGAAGATTTCGCGTTTTCGCGAACCTGTCGCCAAACAGGGAAATTATGTTTTATTGGTAGCAGGAGTTCGCGAGAGCAATTCTTGCAGGTTTCAGTGAAAAACGCTATAAGTAAATAAACACGTTCTTGTGGGAGTGCGGGACGTACGTTTCTGATTTATACGCCGATTTGCTCTAATCAAAATCTGCTAATCGCGCTGAAATGTGCAATGCCTTTTTGAAGCGGATGAGGTAGGGTGCGTTTCCTTATTCATTCAGTAGAAGGAATGGAAAACGTGGAATATGAGGCCGAATATTCCGATCGTTCTAATTGGTACTACCTAGGGAGGAAAAAATGCATTCCGAATATTCTGAACGAATAAAGAAACGCATATCGGAATGATCGGAATATTCCGAATAAATAAAAAACCGCAGATATTTCGTCCGGATAGGATACCTAGTTGGAATGATTAAAGAAACGCACCCATAATGTTTTATCAAACCAACCTAAAAATAGTATCTATTGGCTTTTGGCCACTATTTCACTCACAATAGACACTAAACATTCACAAGTCAGGATGGCCGAGTGGTCTAAGGCGCTGCGTTCAGGTCGCAGTCTACTTCTGTAGGCGTGGGTTCGAATCCCACTTCTGACATCTCTTTTTTTTCCTATTCGCTCAACGAAAATTACTCTTACTCAGTGTTCAAACCTGAACCAGTTCCATTTTTTTTTGATATAAAAAAAAAAAAACATTTTTAAGTGAAAGATCAATATATTTTGAAAATCCATGTTTCACAACATCGGTGAATTACGTAATACTAATCAATTGCGGGTAAAGTTAACATAATTTGTAACAAAAGGAAAAATCAGTCCAATACGATGATTTCTGCGTGAATTAGTCATCCCTGTTCCCGAGCGGGTCAACGGTAGGCACCCCACTCAGCCCTGGACGCTGTTGATCAGCAGCTATCCGCTCATCCGTTGTAATCGGTATGAGTTCGACTTCTTTTAGATTGCCAAGAAGTCGAAATGAGTTCACCATGTATCCATTATCGGGTTTCTCGTAGATTGTCGTACCGTTCACTGTAGGGCTTGCCTTGGCGTCTTCATCCTCCGCCGCCTGTTGCACGCACTCGGGACTAGGGGTTTTCCCGTTTTGCACGACCTCGTTTAGTCTTTTGATCTCTGGTGATGATGCCTTGAACTGGCGGCTTTCATCGGCTTCCAGAGCCTGGTCGATTGGCTGAGATCGTGAGTTGAAAGGAAATATGAACTTGACGTCAAGGAAACTGCAAAGCTCCTCAATGCCATCGAGTGCTTGGCCGAATTCCTCCGAGGGGTACTTATTGACTGTTCGTTTGATGGTATCCAGGTATTTTTGTAACTTACACTTGGATATATTGATGATGGTTTGTGCGTTTTTCAGCTCCAAACGGAGAAGTTCCGGGCTCTAGAGGGCGATAAGTTTATTATTTGTGTTCACGGGAATGGAAATTGGAAAACTTACATTTTCAGAGTAGCCATCGATTATGACTCTGTCCGACTCGGGGGTTGCCTTCAGTCTGGCTGTCGCTGCAGAGTCCAAAGCGTTTAAGTACTGAATATCAGTTATCTGCTTGTGAAACTTATTGTCCTCGCTTAAGGACGTAGAACGAGGACGTTTCTCTATGGGCGAATCCAACTTAAGTTGAGTTGCTTTTGGATTTTGCAGCACTCGACTTGATTTGGGCGTCGCAGACGTGTAGATAGGCTTTTGTGACAAGGCTGCTGATGAGGACTGGGCCGACTCTGTGCTCATTGTAAAGTAGACGAACGCATTGTCCGGTCGATCAAATCTCTGTTGAAAATGGTAAAATTTATTATTAAACTAGGAGCTTGAAAGGTATACCTTAGGTCTTTGCATGTGAAGAGCGTGCCGAAGAATCAAGTTGATGTCGACGTTGGATGGGTACCGCATCAGGTATGTTAGGCAAGTGGTGTAATCATTAAGAAGCACTAAGGATGAAAAAATAAATGAGTTTTCTGCAGTGTGGTAATGCACAGCATCTAACATTTATCCCGTATTCTGATTAACATCGCGACAAGAATGTAGTTTGGCAAATCGAAACGATCACTATCGGCGAATATCGCATCCCAAAGCATAAGCAGATCCAATAGGGGAAACTCTCTCCCAAAAAGGAGGCGAAGCCACCGACTGAAAATAAGCAGACCGATAACTTTGGGACTTTATCAAACCATTTTTGGCCTTACATTCCAAAGATGTGCAGCGGAATGTCCAACTTCAGCAGGTAATTGTGCAAGTGTAGGTCTTCCTTGGCAAGAATTTTGTCTCTGATAGAGTTCAGTTGGCCAATGACTTCGACTTCGCTTGTCATTGGGTTGACAAGGTTCTGAAAAGAGAGTGCTTGGTAATGGCTGCAAGCTACGACATCAAGCCAATACTTACTTCTTCGCTCTGGGTGGAGAGGTAACCGTTCTCTGTTTGGACTAGGTTAGAGATTCGATAGTAAGACTCAATGGAGGCCATTAGACGGGAAAATACCGAGCTAAAATGGAGTTAGATACACTATATCACCAGACCAGAAATTTGTAACTTACTATGAATCGGCTTCAAGGAACTCTGGGTTCAACACTTCTATCAGCAATTCACTAGAATTGATAAAAATGTTAAGAACGAACTTTGGGATACTGCGTTCATTTAAAATTACTCAATGTCGTCAGTAAGATCCATGAAATGCAGCAAAGCTTGGTGATCACCGTACATAACAAACAGAATCGGAGCCAATATCTCGTGCATTCCCTGACGGTAGCACATGTAGGGATGTTCCCTCGCGTAGTAGAATAGGATACTTATCTGAAAGGTGTCTTGTTAGTAACAGCTTCTATATGGTTTTCACATGGCCTACCATTGCACTTTGAATCAGAGGTTTTCTAAAGAAATCCACTCCAGGAAATGTCCTTATCACATCTTGTTTGATCACAGCGAAGAGCTCTTGGTCACTAAAGTATTGGTTCCAGATGCTCTGTGGAGGGAAATAATAGGGTTCAAATCTCATGTGTCGAAACAATTGATAGAATCTCACCTGCTTTGACTGCGATAGCGGGTCATCGTTGATGGCTCTTTCATTGTGTGGATTCTTGACAAACTCGTGTTTCAGTTTTTCGTACCTACAAAAGAAAATTAAACATCATTTTCAGCTCGGAATTACATAACTCGCCATACCGATCCCTTTGTTGTTTGCGTTGTTTAATCCACGCTTTGTGATCGGCACTAAGCACACGCAGCAGTAGCGCCCAGTAGATACTACGGAACTTGGAAACTTTCAGATCACCATTGAATGCAAGGTCGCGGATGCTTTCGAAGTTCTCAAGCGATCCTAAGATTTGAGACCATTCGTTTCTGAAAGGAAAATGTTGTTCTTCAAATGGTTTAGTCTACTGAGGAAGGACAAAACCTGTATCTATCCATGGAGTTCATTGTGGGGTCCTTTTCTCCATTCGAGAGAACTTTAATGGCTTCGATTCCTTGCACAGCCATAGCCCGAGATTAGACGAAATTCTTGATTTCTTGGAACAGTTTGTGAGTTGGCGAAGTGCACTATTTGAGTGTTGTTGACATTTTCGAAAAAAAAGCTAAACTAATAGACACTTTGAGACCTGAACAAATAGATGATTATGATTTATTAATTGATTTACGCAGGCCAGAAATTATAACAAAGGCTGGGGGAGGAGATTTTTTTGCGATAAAAACTGAAGCGAGTTTGACAAGCAGCTGATTACAGAGAAGTGTAAACAAATGACAGGGCGGGACATCTGGCGGAATGGCAATAAATTACTGCAATCGAAATCCTATACGCCGCCAGATGGCTAATGAGCGGAAATGTTTCTTGGTTTAGGTACTCAACCGTTATATATTCAAATCTCTCAATATGGAGAACATGAACACAGTGGGGCAATTTTTCATAAAGTAAAATTTCCCCTAACTTTTGCAACATGTTTCTTCACGCCATGCAACATTTTCGAAACTAAAACTCAAAAATTGTCCCAAATTTTTACATGACAGAGAGATGACAATGAACGGTTGAAAAAAATTTAAAACGGCATATGCCGCGTACCAGTGCCCTGAGCATCTGCATGTGAGGACGAACGGCGATCTGCGTATGAGTCGAAGAGACGCCCGGAGTCTTTGCTTTTTAAGAATCGCCGAAATACTGTTTGACCCTCGGCATTTTGAGTCCCGACCGGTGTATGAGTCAACGAGATACGCGGATTCTCTGGTTTATAGAACCACCCAAACAATGTAAAAAAGACTCAGAGCGTCTCTACGACTCTAACGCCGGCCGGACTCAGCATGTCAAATTTCGCTTTGATGATGCTAAAAAAAAACAAGTGGGAAAGCGCAACAGTGCGTATGCAAAAGCTTCAGTCCATCTACGACGGATTGCAAAATACCCGACCATACTAAAAAAAAAAACTGCCACGCCTCTAAAAAGTGGGCGGGATATAAAAATAAAACTGTTGAATGCTAGGTGGTTGCATACATTTCGGCCTAAAACTCCACATTTTTAACTAAAAAAATCACTTTTTTTAACGCCACGCCCACAAAAGTGGGCGGAGGCACATACAATATATTTAAGTTAGAAAATGCTAATATCTACAACTTTTGTCATATAATTTTTCGTCAAATTTCATGTATATGTATTGAAAAACGGTCATTTTAAGCTTAAATCCCTTAAAAAGTAGGCGTGGTCAATGAAACAATGAGTCTAAATTTTTTGGCTACTTCAAAGACAATTATAAGGCAATGTTACATACCAAAAATGATTGCGCTAGCGACATTGTATCAAAGCTGATATATGGAAAAAGTATTTTTTTAAATTAGAGATAGTCGCACATAGAGGCCTGTAATGGGCGTGTCTGTGGGCGAATTCAGCTAATTTTCAAACTTGATTTGAAGGACTGGACTTCCAGCCAACCCACCAAATTTTAGCTCACTACTTTAAAATTTAAGGCCTAAAAGTTGTTTACATACGGACGGACGGACGGACAGACATGGCTTAATCGATTCTCCTGTCAGTCCTATTCATATCCATAAAAGGTCTCAGGGGTCTACGGTGATTATTTCACTGCGATACAAACTATAAAAAGACTTCGGGCCTCTCTACGATTCTAACGCCAGCCGGCTTTGGCCTCACATGCAGGTGCTCAGCATATTTTTCATTTTTATTCATATGTCAATTTTCGCATTTTTTTAAAAATGAAATTTTATCAAAATTTCTTAGGGCGATTTTTCATTAATTTGGGATAGTTTTCATTTTTAAAATTTGGACTATTTTGCATTATGAAAAATCACCCCAATTTCGGGACATTTTACTTTTTCAGTTTGGAGAAATTTTTCATTTGGGCCTAATTTCATAGAGCCGGGAAAGTGGGAGCTGCATCTCAAAGCAACTTCCAAAATGCCGTGTGGATGATTCTTTACAACTTTAAGCTAATGATGCCACGATCGACAGTCCAGAAGTTTCTACGGGAATTCCATGACGGAGTATCTGGTGGGTGCTTGAAAATCAACAAAACACAACGCAGAAAGTGGATGTCACCCAAGCTGCAGCAGGGCTGGGAAGATTTCTTCACAAAATTTAAGCTTTCTAGCTCAAAATTTAATTCTAGGCCTGGTGTAAAAATTGGTGACATACGGACGGATAGACATGGCTCATTCGATTCAGAATTCGGTCTCGATAATATGCCCTTAAGGTCTTGGGGGTCTATTGTTATTATTTCTTTATGTTACATTTTCGCCTGTATCAAACTTAATATACTCCATTCCTGTGGAATAGGGTATAAAAATAATTTTCGGGAATGAGGTACCTACCTTTAGAAGGTATCGTTTAAAATGCGGTTCCTTTAAGACAGAGCGTTGGAGCCATAATTATAAAGATGATCCGATCCTCTGTCTCCATTAATTATGCGGAATGCAGGCGGAATCCCCTTAAGATGGGACAGACGGCATGGAAGCCAAATATATCTCTTCAAAAATATGTCTTCTCTTTCCCTTCGGTTGCATAGACTGCACAGCCCATGAAAGGAAGATCAGGGCGATGTGGCATGTAATTAAGTTGTAAAAGCTCTCCTCTTATTTAAAAATGAAACTTATCCTAGAATTAGTACTGTAGCACAGTAAGTATAAATTCCATTGCCCAGACGGTGGCTTAACTTGCTGTCGAAAGCTCTGTGCTGTAAAGACCGAGCTGCATTAATAAACTCGTCTTAAGGCCACCCTCCCGTTTTCTGTAGCAAGGAATAAAGTTTTCGTTTCAGACAAGAAGATGGCTCTTCGTGGTCGATTGAAAAATCAAAGTCGCCTGCAGATGTCAGCTCACTCAACTTTCGAACAAAACTACCCCGATTCCTAAGCATGTACAAAAGTATGACCTTTGGTAACCGTTCGTTTCGCTTTGACATGACACTTGCAATACAATCGATGTGCAGCTTGAGCGTGTACAAGAAGAGGGCGCTATTCCAGTTTCTAGATGGATCATGTAATTTGGCGTATTACTAGGAAGCTAAAAAATCCTTTTGATGAAATAGCGCAAAAGTTTTTCTACGAGTTCTCAATTTAAGAAACTATACGTTCAATTTTAATGAAAGTTGTCCTCACTCAATAAATACAACATCCACCATTGGAATGTCATTCTGGTCACCTGACATCAAAATGACATTAAAAAATCGAATTTCCGTTCGAGTAGAAAATTACCAAAGGTGAAAGTTCGATAAATTCCAAACGATTTTTTGACATTTGAAAATTCCATGTCTGGAATAAGGTGCCCCAAAAACTGCATTGCACCTAATGAATAGAATTATAAAATAGGCGTTGGAACTTATTGGTTAGAAGAATATCTTCTTCTCTTTCATTTAGACGCGAGGTTATAATCTGAAGTGATGGATTATAACTCTCCCATTCTGCTGAATTTCTAATGGTCCGCTTGTGGTACGCCGATTTGACCTCAGAATATACTGGTAGGCCACCCGGTTTTGGATCTCTTCGTCACTGAGCCAAATAAATGCTGTTGTCGTTGGATTTGTGTGATAAATGAATGCTTAGGCCTTCCTCTCCTTGTTGGAATGTTGATTGACATTGCCTTTTTGACGGGGTTCGTAGGATCTCTCCTTTGAACGTGGCAATACCAACTGAGCCGGTCGTGCACCATTTTTCTGGAGATAGGCTCTTCACCATGGAGGCTTCCTCTAATTTTCGAAATTCTTATTCTATCTCGTTTTGTTACTCCTGCTATCATGCAAAGCATCTTCATCTCAGCTGCCGTTAATTTGCTCTCATACTTCTTATAAGCTGTCCAACATTTTGAACCATATGTAAGCGCCGGACGCACAACTGTGGTGTAGAGCTTTCCTTTCAGCTTAGGGGGCATTTTTCGGTCACAGAAGATGGCGGAGTTTTCTCGCCACTTCATCCACCCCACGCTTACGCGATGATTGATGTCGTCCTCACAGTTTGCTTTGCTTTTGATCATAGATCCCAGGTACTTGAACTTTTCACACTTAGGAAGCACCTTTCCATTCAATTTAATGCCTGGAATTGGTTCGGGTGGGTCAGAGAATGGGCAGCACAGGTACTCTGTCTTCTTTTGGCTAATACGATACCCATTCCCCTCTTAAACATCCAACCATATATAAAGTGCTCGCTGCAAAGATATACATAAATATGATCTTCACTTATGATGGGTCCGTCAGTTTTCCTTCAAGCAGATAATCAAGGACTAGTGTACATGGTGTACACCGACTTTAATTGAAAACTCATCAGTGACTCCGGAAGGACATCTCACTCTTGTCTTTGCTCCATCATACATGTCCATGATCATCCGAACGTAGGCTTCTGGAACTCCTCGTTTTCTTTTTCCACCCATATCAGATCTACTCGTATATCGAAAGCTTTTTCAAAATCAACCAGCACCATATGCAGATCTTTAAGGGCATCCCGATGTTTTTCCATTATGATCCTTATGCTTTGGATTGCATCAGTGGTTGATTTGCCCGTGACAAACCCACACTGGTCCTCAGATAGCCTTATTATTTTTCGTAGTCGACTATCAAGTATTGTGTGAGACATCATTGGTTACAAGAATATACAGGGTAGAAAAGCCAACCGGGTCACTGACACATTGCAATCCAATGTTTCTTGGTTGTAGGGTTGCCGGATTTTGATAGAGCCTTATTATAGCGACAATTATAGGGTGGGAAACATCATCCTGGAATCTAATAAAAATACATGATAGTCGTCTGTTTTCTTCGAACTTTTCTCAACTGTCGAGGGTCGATAGCAATTGTTCCGTCGCTCGTGGAGTGGTAATAGACCCTTAAAGGGTAGCCTAAAATTTTGATCGAGTTTATTGTATTAAGGGCTCGTCCAATAAAACTCAATTTTACTTAAAGTATTTCACAACGAAACACTTTATTTATTCAAGACTTAATTTCAGTTCAATTTCTGTTTAGTTTAAATGGCGATACTCACAAAGGTTCCGAGCCTGTCATCCGTGTATTTATACATATTCACCAAATTCTCGAAATTTCCCTTTTGCTAATTTTTCATTGGTATTTTTCCACTAGAACCACTAGTGCACGATGCATCGGGTTAAAGCAAGGGTTAAAATAATGAAATCTAAAAAATGTCATCTTTTTCAAAAATTGTAAGTGCTTGCATACCTTTTTTAACAATGTCAAAAATAATTAAAACTTCAAAAAATGCTCTTTTAGCTTAATCAATAAAACCCATCTCCCAGAGGAAGTCGACAAGAAATCGACGAAACGTCAAAGGAAAAAAATGGATTAAAACTTTTTCTTTTCTTTTCTCGCATTTGAAGTTTAACGGCCTAAAAGCCCATTAATAAATATTAAATTGATATTTTTGACAAACTGAACCATTAATGCAAAGTTTTATTCAAAATAATAATGGAAATATGTACAGCATATTGCAACAAGTTATATGCTTTTGAAATGGGACTCAAATGCTACTGACGTCAGTGCGGCCTCAAAGCGGACAGAGTGAAATGGTTCCGTTGACTTAACTAAGCTGTGAAACATTTATGAAAACTTCTCACGTATGAATGTTTTTTTTTTAAGATATTCCAAATGCTATAAGGTTTTCAGTGACATGTGTTTTTTGCAAGACTCAAATAATTGTAATCAAAGAGCAATGTTGAGCGTCATAGCTTTTATATTCTCATTCATTCATTCATTCACACAATCCGAACATTTTTCTTATACATTGCATACTAAATTCAGTTGCAATTGCAATTCGGTTGAAAGCTAGAAAATGTCAAAATCATGAACCGGTTTCACTTCCAAAAATTCGCGAAAAAGTAGCGCCAATCAACAAACCGAAATTCCTGTGTTCTCACTTGTTGATTCAGTGCAATACACCCTCTACGAATTTAAAATTCTATAGTCACAAAACCTGCAAATTATCTGGTGTCATTATGCAGTTTTCCAATCCAAGTTTACCTGTCTTAGTCTTACACTTTCTAATATGTCAGCTAAGTTGGCGTGGATAATCGGTTTACAATGTTCGGCCTTGGAACCTAATGTGCATTGAACTTGCATTAAATTGTGCCAACTGAGGATTCTCTTAATGTCAGCTTAAACACCGGTGACATGATCATTTCACACACTTTTGAGGAGATTCGCTTAAAAATTTCGGCATACTCCTCCACCTACTAAAAGGTGCCCATACGTGCGACTTCAATTACCCATTGTATATTTATTGAAGCCTGCACTCTGACAGTCAAAGTTCAACTTAAAATTAGTTTATTTTCTTGATTTGACGTGCTAATAATTGCAAATCAAACAAATAAAAATGGGTTCACTTTTGATGGGACAAAAATTGCGCTTTGCCGGTCGGTCAATTCTCATTCAGTGTTTACATGTTGAGTGTATTTTTCACACAATGTCATTTTCTTAAGTGCAAACTAACAGCGTAGAATAGTGCTAGAAGTGTCATGCTGTAAACAGTTTGCTGCTCCAAGTGCATCGTTGTGAGGAGCTTTATTTACAAATAACCCAAAACCTTGAAGATCTGGTCGTATAACCTGTGGCAAATCCATTAGGAAGATTATTTTTTACTAGCCACAGGTGGATATGTTTTTTTTTTGTTTTGTTTTAAGATTGAGGAGTGTCATACTATGAACGCCTTTGCATGTGACCCATGCATTCTTGGTCAATATGTGTGCAATGTTTAAGCTTAGAAGAAATTAAAAAAATTTTAACTTGCCTGTCTAAATTTTGCTTGAGGCTGCAAAGAGCAAATACAGGTATTTTTCATCAAGTGATGTAATGCGATGGACAACATTTGAGGGCATCAGGTGGTTATTAACGCACGTTGTGTAATGAAAAGGAACTGAAGCCGTTTAAATAAGTTAAGTTGGGAAAAAATACACATAAGCTGCTTTTCAATTAAATTCGCAAAATCTATGCGATATTCATTGAAATGCAGCCGCATTGTGTGCCGTCTCACACAGAAACGCTTGTGCAGCTATTCGAACGACTCACGAGTCACGATTTGCCCCAAACTTTTGTGTCATTGTCTGTTTATACCCCATCCCATAGGATAGGAGGTATATTAAGTTTGTCACATAGTTTGTTACGGTGAAATAATAATTGTAGACCCCCAAGACCTTAAGGGCATATGGTCGAGACCGAATTCTGAATCGAATAAGCCATGTCCGTCCGTCCATCCGTCCGTCCATCTGTATGTCACATGTTTTTAGGCCTTAAATTTTGAGCTAGGGTGCTAAAACTTCGTACCTAAGGTCCACGTCATGCGAAGCAGTACAAATGTAAACATTTTTCAAATCCGCCCAAAGACACGCCCACAATCGGTCGAAACGTGCAACTACCTCCAGAGTTTTCAAAACTGTAAGACGTTCTAAAAGGCTGAAATTTGACATTTAGCATCTCTTAATGAATGTAAGACACAAAAGGAGCAAATTAAATTGGTAAACCTCCTCTAGTGGGCGTGGAATCTATTTTAAGGGTAAATTTTCGAATGCAGTTTACTCAGTATTTTTTCTCGAAATTGAAAAAAATTTGCTTAATATTTTATGTAGAAAACGCTTAGTTCCACATTTTGTTAACACAAGACTTTGGGCCCCGCCCACATTTGGAGGCAGAATTGAAGAAAAACCTAAAATTCTCCAGAAAAACTTAATTTCGACTGGCCTTGAGCCTAATTTAGGAAAGCATGAAACAAAAAAAAGTAGCAGGTTAGGTAAACGAGACTTTAGTCCAGATTTCGTTCATATAAAGTTTTTCGTTCATATAAAGAAACAAAGTACCTGACCTTGTCGACTTCTTTATCGCAAAAGGGGTTCCTCGCCACCTCACATATGTAGAAGAAGGGTATGATCTCTGTTCGGATCACTCGGCAGTCGTTTTGAAAATCGGCGGAAGTCTAGCAAAAAATGAGAGAGCGCCTAGGCTAACTAATAACAACACCGACTGGGATGGCTTTAGGAAATACTGTAAAGAAAATGTATCTCTACATGTACCACTTACAACCCCTTTAGAAATAGAAGACGAAGTCGATAAACTAGTTAGAACTATCCAAGACGCTGCTTGGAACAATACTTCTTTCCGGAAGACTGGAGTAAGGAAAAGCGGATCAATTTACCCGCGCGAAATTGAAGAGCTCATACGCGAAAAGAGAAAGGCTCGAAAGAGGTGGCATTTGTCTCGAGCTCCTCCTGATAAAACCATTCTGAATGGGCTATCTAACAAATTAAAGATTTTAAAAGTCGCGAGACTACCAACTACCTCGAAAACTTGACTGCCGATAGAGGGTCAAACTATTCACTTTGGAAAGCCGTGAAGTCCATTAAAAAGCCCATAGTACACTCGGCGCCAATAAGAAAAGATGGGTGAATGGGTAAAAGGCGGCAAAGAGAAAGCAGATGTATTTGCAGAACATCTAGAAGAAACATTCAAACCGTTTGACGGGGAGCCGTTGGTTGACGATCTGTATCGCAGTGCGGAATTAGACAATTATCGAATGAAAACCGTGACACTGTCTGAACTTCTTCAAACAATCCGAAATTTGAAGAATAACAAAGCTCCAGGCTATGACCTAATTACTGGGGAAATTTTGAAGGAGCTATCGAAAAGAGCGTTAGTCAAGCTTCTCTACATCATAAACGCATCAATGAGAATTTAATACGTTCCACGGCAATGGAAAGGTAATAATGGTTCCGAAACCAGGGAAATGCCCGAACGACAAAAAATCATATAGACCGATTTCGCTTCTGCCGATTATATCTAAAGTCTTCGAGAAACTTGTGCTCAAACGACTGCAACCAATAATTGAAGAAAGACGATTGATTCCGGATCACCAATTCGGCTTTAGGGTCAAACATTCAACAATTGACCAGGTCTATCGAATAACTAATGAAATTGAGAAAGCCTTAGAAGCGAAAATGATATGTTCTACCGCTTTTCTTGACGTATCCCAAGCCTTTGATAAAGTTTGGCACGAAGGCCTAAAATATAAGCTACGGAAAGTTTTGCCGGAAAAAATGTATGAACTCTTAGAGTCTTATCTTGACAACAGACTATTTCGAGTGAGATACGGGAGCGAATACTCAGAATTCAAAGAAATACAAGCCGGCGTTCCACAAGGTAGCGTCCTCGGTCCAACACTGTTTTTACTTTTTACAAGAGATGTACCTCAAGTAGAGACAACGACTATAGCCACGTTCGCTGACGACACGGCTATCCTCGCTACGGATAAGACAGTCGAACAATCAACGGGAAAACTCCAACGCGCTTTGAATAAAATATGCGAATGGACAAAGGCCTGGCGAATCCTCCTAAATGAGACAAAATCAACGCATGTAAATTTTACTTACAAGAGGGTAATCAACTTACCTCTATTTATAAACTCGGTACAAATTCCGTACGCAAACGAGGCGAAATATTTAGGCATGACCCTAGACGCAAAACTTAAGTGGAAGCCACACGTTAAAAAGAAACGCGATGAACTTGAAATCAAGCTACGAGAACTGAATTGGCTTATCGGACGTTATTCGAAACTAAGCGTATATAACAAAGAATAAGACACTAACAGCAATCGTAAATGCTCCATGGTATATAAGAAACAGCGATTTACATCGAGATCTAGGCATCGGAACCGTGACCGACGAAGTAAGAAACTTTGCTCGCAAACTTCACACTCGCCTTCACGGTCATTGCAACCACGAAATAATCCGAACTCTGGATCAGACAAATCTTGCACGCCGACTACAACGAACAAGACCGTTGGATGCGTCGTAAGAGGAAACCGCCCATAATGACGGTATTGCAGGTGCTTTCGTTGGAAGGTAGCCTGCCAAACGCGATTACTATACAGAAGCTTGAACTACTTGTTAAGGAAACTTGGTCGTAGTCTTACAAAGATTGGGAGGTTTTTAGTGAGTAAGAATCTCACACTACTATGAGCACGCGCGTTCGATTCTCATAGTGCCTATGAAGGTTTTTACCTACCGACGGAAAAAAAAATAAAGTTTTTAGCCACGCCTCCTTTTAGGGGTGGGTCGATTTTTCAAAAAAAAGAATTTGAACCAAAAAATTGCACTTTTACGTACATTTAAGTGTAACTTGGAAATATCTTAAAAAAAAATAGTTTGTAATTAGGGGTAGTTGGACCACGCCCCTTTTCGAAGTTTGCATTACTTATAAAATGTCAAAAAATGACCATGTCATCAGCATTTTACAATGTGGGATAGGATGGGGCATCAACGGTCCGTTTTACGGACTGTAACTTCTGCGTACACCTTGTAGCACTTACTCACTGGTTATAGACTAACAATGCAGTTCATCGAGCAATCACTAAAAGTTTTGTATGAAGTATTATCATTTTAAGCATTTCTTAAATGAAAGTTTAAAGAAATTAAAAATGACAGCCCAATCTTAAAATAGAGACAACCTTGTAAGTCATAAAACTTTTTCTGCGATCCCTTATACACTACCCAAAGTGTGACACTTCTTGTTATTTGCCATTGACCTACGCACATCGAAAGTGTGACAACACTTTACATGACAGCTCACTAATCACAACACGCCTATCGCCTGCTTTTCCGCAAAAGTTCAGTCAGCCATCATATCACTGACGAAACCTTTGCATTCATAAATCTAATTCAGATTTTGTTTCGCCTTCTTCGAGTCACACTTTTATGGGAAATTGCTGTTTTTTTTTGTCTTTTTCAGACGTTATTACTTAAAGAAGAGCCAACTACTGCAAATAACCTTAATACGTAACCTATTACCACATAGTTGTACGAAAAATTCAAGTACCTACTATAGTGCTTCGGCTAATTAAGTAAGTTAATGAAGAGGTTCAGCGACACACAGACAATAATACCATTTAGCGGCCTAGATGTGATATTTTTGTCAAAATAAACGATTATTATCTATACTTACTTAAGATTTCATAAAAAAAAAATATAACGATAGCCTTTAGTT
Source organism: Neoascia interrupta (assembly GCA_947623515.1). Lineage (NCBI taxonomy): Eukaryota > Metazoa > Arthropoda > Insecta > Diptera > Syrphidae > Neoascia > Neoascia interrupta. Next base: position 18,223,292 of record OX392464.1, read on the forward strand.
AAAGCTTTAAAGCAGTAAGATTGTGATAGAAGATTGGATTCGCCTGAAAATTAAAAGAAAGCTAATTGACATTTGACATCTGGCAGACGTGATGTTAAATAAAAGCGGACCGGTCTACTACTTTTAGTGTTCCGTCATTCATAAGATTCGTATATAAAAATGATCGTGAGGTAGGCTTAAAGCGGTACGTGCCCTAAGGACGTTACTATTCTTAATACGTAAAGCAAATTATATTTTCGTTGTTGAGTGATTCAGTTTGTTACATCACTTTTAGTTTAACTAAAAGTTAAATTTATAAGGTAACGCCAATTTAGGCAAGCAATCCCACGGGGATGTCCCCTTCGATTCAGAATATATCTTGATCGAGAAGTAATTGAGGCGTACCATGTGTCATCTTCTGTAGTCACTTCAAAAGCCCCTTTAATAGATGGGCAGCTCTATGATAATTGACACTACGTGGACGGATGTGACAGATTATACCAAAAAGCTGACAGATAAGAGGCATGACCTTCTTCGGCAGGTTTTGGCCTTTGGGGATGCCAATCAAACAGGCACACTATCTCATTTCTTTTTTAAGGCAAAACATATTATTCTACCAGTAGGTTGACAGATTAGACTTATAGCCTATTTGCCCACACTATAATTCTCACAACTGAACCGACGATTGCATGCCCGTTGTATTTGCGAAACGGAAATCAATGCTGCAAGCCAAAAAGGAAAAATAAGAAATATCTTATAAAAGAAATGTCTAATACAAACGATCATATCAGACAATTAGTGCCCAAATCGACACTACTTGTCCTTGTCTAATATGATTGTTGTTGTCGTGTTTTTAGGTTACGAGTTTAATAAGATGCTTCCACCCCGAATGCTTTATATAAGCTATACATGGCACAGATACCTACATCAAAACGTTTTGACCACACTCTACTAAATGCCTTCATTTTCTGACATTTCCAATAACAATCGAAAGCTTATGGTTATATACAACTACCTATCTACTATCGTGATATTTCCGATAAAATAAATTTTATGCATATTTTTCTATCCAAGGAAATGGTGCTAAAAAACCATACGAGCCTTCAGTCAAGTTTCATTCAAATTAAGTTGAAATTTTGTTTAATCTTTTTTGCCAATCCCTTATTAAGCGGCAAATAATGTATACCTACTACATTCATTGCCAAGAACATTTTGAGAACCGGAAAAGTACAACTGAATTGACATATCCTTAACAATTAAGCGTTCATTTACTGACTGATCACTGATGTCGTTGATGGGGTTGAAGTAATATCCGCGATTAGAGTGCGGCTTACAGAAGAACAATTCCTTGAGTAAATCACTAAACAGAGAAGCAATATGAGTACATGTATTTCAAAAGGCTTTAGGTTAAGAGTGGGTCAAGGAGGTTTAAGTCAGGCGATAGATAAAAAAAAACATGAAGCATGAAATCATTTATACGAAAATGTAGAATTTACAGTCAGTTTTTTTTTTGCAATAGGTAGATACATAATTTTATCTTTGAACAAGTGTCTGGTGTGAACAGTGGTATTAAAAATCGAAAGATCTTCATTCAAACCGTTTCTTTATTCGAGAAGTAAATTTAAGCAGCAACATTGACGCAGCAAAATGACAACCAATAGATCTTCACCTACTAACTGGTGTGCATCCCGGAGAATATCGATTGTAACTTTTTGTTCATTATTTTTTTGTGAATTCGGGAGCACTTGGGAACAATTGCGAGACATGTCATGAAAATTTATGTCATTTTCATATTTTTTCATATAAACTTTGGATAGCTTCTACTGTGCTTGAACTTCGACTTTTGTAAGGAGTGGCTTGCAATGAACTCTATACGAGTGTACGTGACAGATAGCATGAAAGGAATAGTGTTAAATTCTTATTTTGTTAACAACGCAGATTGACAACATCGAAAATCTTCCTTCACAGTTCGAAACAAAGAAATGCAAAAATAGTTTTCTACTACATTATCATAATGCATAAACCAGATTATAGTGATGCTGTCAGTATGTAGTCACCAAAAAACGTTTATATTAAAATAATTTCAATGAACTTCGCAGTTGATTTAATAGGATTCATTTTTATTACGAATTACTTCCGATCTTGCATTAATTAATTCATTTTGGGTGCACTACTATGAGCGCATCACAATATATTACTCCCCCACGCGACATTCACATCGTACGCGCGAAACAATCGAGCGCAACCGATACGATAGCACTTTTTGATCGCCATCTAAACAAAATAATCAAACCCACCACTACAGAGACTGAAAAAATGAGACACACACAAATGTGTAGGGTAAGATACATGCTACGTGCTTGGCCTATACCCTTACCATAGTTTCATAGAATCAGCGACCTGAGCTTGCCGCGCTGCCATAAAGTTATAAATTTCGGTGTAGCCACTTTTGGTAGAACTGTTTGCCAAGTGACACCGGGCGGTCAGCAATTAAGCGGCGCTGCACAGCATTATCGCAGTCGATTGTTAGCATAGTTAAATCTATTAGCAAAGCCACAGTGGGCTCTGAATGGCAGAACGACATTCACTCTCGTTCAGTGTGGTGTTTTCTTGTCCGCATGGACACTAAGGATCAGTGGTAGCGATCCAAATTAATAAGTGACAGTGAATTTAAATTAAGTAGAAATAAAAAATTAAATAACGGTCGGAGAAAGAAAAATTAAGGATATATCCTTCAAAATATTAATACATAATTGGATTTGAAACGAAATCAATAAAATTAATTTAAGGTGAGTGTAGTGTTTAAAATTAATAATGTTTAAATTTAATAGTTTTAAAATTTCAAAACGATCTATAACAAAAGTTAAAATATTTAATTGAATACATTAAAAAACAGGATTCAAATAAAGCTTTAAAGACCACAGGAAAAGTAAAGTTAGAAAAAAAAACAAACATTTAATTCATTTGAATCTTAAAAATTTTTAATAAAAAATTAAAGTGTTCTTTGTGCTGAAATATCATCAAAAAATATTTTAAATTCATTTTTTTATTATTTCTTGTTTGCTAAAATTATTTATTTAATTTCAAAGTTAGAATACAAACTATTTTTTGATTTCTCTTTATTCAACCTTATCAATTTAAAGGTACAATACGGCGAATTACATTTTGCGTTGAAAAATACCTCCGCCTAATTCTAACAACGCTTTAAGCTTATCAAAGGAAAGATTTAAAAATTGAAAAACCCGTTTTTTTATGTAAGATTATTTGCATAAAAAATCTATTAGCTTAGGGAAAATCTTGATAAGTTAGTGTTCTCTGGAAAACAATTTTAAATAAACCTTTTCGCATCATTATGCTTCTAGCATGAGAGAGTGATTTGTAAACTCATAAGAGACGTTATACATAGAGAGGCACATAAAATATTCTTCTAGATAGAGCAAACTCGGTACACGCAAAATGGCGCCCAACGCGAGTCTGATGTTATGAACTTTTTTTATTCTTAATAGAAATTATAATGAATTATTTTAGATTTTTCTTTCTTTCTTTCTTCGTCTTTCCTCACTTTGGGTTGGAAGATTTATCATGATTTAGAAAACTTCCTAATCTTCACAACTCCAGTGCGGGATTCGATGAAAAGCTGCATAATTATCTTATGACAGGTCTGTCTATCAAAGAGGGCCTTAACATTTTAAGAATTATTTTTCTAGCTCTGCTCAAAGTGGTTAAAGAGAGCCGGGGTGGTTTAACGCCGTGACACGAAGCTACTTCGAAAAAAAAACACAAAAATTCGACCGTCTTATGGGACATGGGACATGACAAAAATGACAGACCGTGTTTATTATTTTTTAAGCCTCTGCTATATCTTCAGATAGTGTTTGAGCAAGTCAATTGTTGTTAATACAATCTTCATATGTATAGGCCTCGTCTTTTTCAAGGCGTTATTGAAGAGTGGCATCCATACTCTTTTCAAAACCGATTGCTCGAATTGGATACGTTTATAGGTGCACTCGTTGTGATTGCAAATGGTTCACCTTGTTGAAGCCGTCCTTATAGGATCGGTTTTCGTTATAGTTCAACCAAGAAGAACTTGTCTTTTAGTATGTCATGAACTGCCTTATGGCATTAAAGGAAATAAGCCTCCACACAGTTCTACTTTGCTGGGTTCCTGGGCACGTTCGCGTGGCCGGAAATGAAATGGCGGACGAACTGGTCAGGGAAGGTTCTGACCGACGGGTTTATCTCCCTTTCAACACAGCCAAAAAGCTTATAGATCAATACACGATCAAATTAGCCGGTGAACGCTGGCAACAGTCTAAAGATTGTATCATGACCCACTGCTTATGGCCAGTACTCGACCTAAAAAGAACAACGACCCTTCTTAGTAGAAATCTCATAAGAACACTCGTTAGTGTAGTCACGGGACACTGCACTATTGGTGTCATGGCTACACGAATGGGAATCTTTTCGAACGACTTCTGCAGAAGCTGTAGAGATGAAGAAGAAATAGAGTCTATAGAACACTTTCTCTGCCGCTGTCCAGCTCTCCAAGAACGACGACTAACCTTTTTAGGAGTCAGGTTCTTTGATAGCCTGGATGACCTGGCAGGACTATCACTACTAGACCTAGAAAATTTTATTAAAAGACCAGGCTGGTTCAATTAGCAAGACATATGTCCAACCATGTTTGTCTACCTATCAAGGGTAATCACAATGGGCCAATCTGGCCACCGAGTCAACTTTCACTAGTGCAAACAATCCTTTCCAACCTAATCTTACCTAAGAAGAAGTTGTAGATGATTTTGACATACCGCTACGAGGGCAGGGTAACAGCATTCTCAATATTATTACTCGAAAAGGGTCTGTTAAGAAAGTACCTACTCCGTGGCCTTTTAGGATTTTAAGATCTTGAGTTTCCTGAGTCTATTGTTGAGGAGCTCTGGATAACTTAACCATAATCATGTTCACTGCGTAGGTATGTTTTACATAAGACCAAATCAATTAAAACTGTAGGTTGACACTTCTCTGGGTCCATCTGCCACATTTGGATTAATCCTAATCAGTTCTTGAATACCTCGGATCTGAAAAAAAATACCGTCAAGCATGAAGACATACACGGAGTGGTCCGTCGGCTTTTGATATATTTAAGGGCCGATTTCACAGGGGCAGCTTAAGAAAAACTTACGTTAACAACGTTTCAATACCCAGCCTCTGTTCCGATTCCGCTGACAGTTTTGATTTCGCTGATTCAGCTCCTGGAAAATGCTGTCAAAAGAATTTTGTTCGTAGGTTTTGGAGCATTGAATAAAAATTTTCAGTGCATCGTGTTGATTTTGCCCTTTTCCCATTCATTAATGTTACATTGCTGTGTTTTTTTTTAAATAAAAATAATTTTCATTGTTTCTTGTGAAAAACTTAAGTCGCCAATGTTGGTATCTTATTGGAAGACACCAACAACGACAATTTTTTTCCAAAAGAATGATTGGAAAAAAATTAATGTGAAGACGGAATTCAATCCTGAGTTTCAGAATTGATATATAAGGGCCGATTTCACAGTCGGAACTTAAGTATCGGTTCTGACACTTCACTCACTCAGGATGAAATTCCGTTTTCACATTGACTTTTTTTTCAATCACACACTTAAGTCTCCAACATTGGCGATTTAAGTTTTTCACAAAAAACAATGCAAGTTATTTTAATTTTGATGAAAAACACATCAATGTAAAAACAAGGAATGGAAAAAGCTTAAAACCAACACGATAAACTGAACATTTTATTGAATGTTTCAAAAATTACAGCCGCCAGCGGAATCGGAACGGACTGTGAAATCGGCCCAGTCTCAATTGTGAAATCGGCCCTTAACATTCTGTCGTACGCTTTTTTTATAGTTTGAAGTCTACTGTTCTACTTTGGGTGATTTTTAAATTTCGTTACTATAAACAGCAAAAAAACTTTTCTTCCATTGTTTTTTATACAATTTTCTTAAAAAAAATCCGCTATAATTTGTTTTAGTTTTAGGAAAATGTATATGTTGGTTTAACGTTCATGTGGCTTTTGCTTGCGTCAAATTTGGTTGACGTTAAATAAGTGGCATAGACGTTACGTTATATTTGCTAGCAGCATCATTTTAGTTAATCATATAAAGTGCTTTTAAGCTCTTTTTGATTTTGTAAAGAATTGTAAATATATAATTAATGATTTAATAAAATCTAATCTAATGTACTAAGACTTTATTAAATTATTAAAATTCATTCAAATTTAAACTCATTATCATGACCGTTACAGAGAAAGCAGGAATTAATACATTTTTTGTAATTTAGAACACCTTTTTTAGGTTTCTTTCCTAGTTGGTTTCTTTCCTACTTTGAAAGTGCAACTCCCGAAACTATAATTTCGTTGTAATTTTCATTTTCATTTTTCTCTTTTGTGATTAAGTACAGCCTAAGCCCTTTTCTGTCTAGGAAAAAAATTTACGCACAAAAATTTTTTTTTTACGTTAGACTTAGCTAAGTATCAACACTTAATTTTTTTTCGTACTTAAAATTTTCCTTGGCCGTGACTAAATGCCTTTTTTGACAGAATAAATAACCTTCTCCATCTTTTAATAATAGTGTATCGTCAATTTTAGTACCATTCAAAAATCACTGAAAATAAAAAATGAGCTCTGCCATACTAAACGGTGCAAAGATTGAAGATACACCAATCTTAAAAGTTGGAGTAGGTTCTGATATTATTTACTCTGTCAAAAAGAAAAGAGTTGTTTCGTGAAGGAGTGAAGATTCCACCTATTCTTCATTTTTGAACGAATTCCCCCATGTAAAAGGGATCCCCCATGAGCTGGCAATATTTGGCTTGAGTGGAAGCACTTTTTCCTTCGCCGAGAGAGATTAACTTGACTCTGTTTTTAAATGCGGTTTCCCGTCCTTAAGGAGCAAGAACAAAATTTAAAATTTTTATTAAAAACGCTTCAATGCAGTACCTTACAACCATTAGGAGGTAGAAATTGCCTCATTTATTAACAAGATGTCAAACTTTATGCTCACATTAATATCATGACAAATTTATTTCATTGTTTATATAAAGTCGTGAGTTGAAGATTATTATCTTTCAATTTTGATGCATATCTATAATGAGTGAATTATTGCCATTCACAGATCATAGCTGCTTCCATTCAATATTATGTGAGTGTAGATTGTTAATAACGTAGCTACGGCTAACCACGTTTAGAAAAAGTTGCTAATAATGTTACTCTTACTTTGGAGTTCTTTCCTAGCATGTGTGCTATAATTGGCCTTTAAATTTTTTGACAAACTTTTGAATAAGAATTTATAATTGATTACTGTACGCGGGCTCTTATGCAAGTTTTTAATAAGCCAGGAACTAGTTTCTTGTTTCTGAAATGTTTTGTCTCTAGTTCTAGCCTTAAAGATCAAATGGCCTTAAGTAGGTATTATTCTATTTTGTGAATATATTAACCTATGCAATAATAAGTCCTTCAAAACTTAACAAAACTGTGGTCTTCTGCTGTGTCAGTTTCAAAGATTAAAGAAGTGATAGTAGCTTAAAAAAAAGAATGAATAAATAATTCAACAACGATTTATATTTTTAAACTGCGAAACAGCTGATGATGATGCTTACACGCATCAAAGTGCATTCGGCTTATTTAGTTAAAAGCAAAAAAAAAATATATATTCAAACAAGTACCGACACAAGTAAAGTCAATGAGCTGAATAATTGTTTCGTAGATTACAACCGAACTTTACGGCATTCAACACTTTATTGAGAAAAATTTGCATATTCTTTTTTTGACACGAGGTTTGATGCACACAGCCATTATGTCACGTATTCGCCACCGATTTTTATTTTGGATTTACATCTCAAAATAGAACTGACAGGTGATTTAGATTTATGCTTGTCCGGAAGTCCAATAATTTAGGCCTTATACCGGTAGTAAATAAAATATCTTCATCCATGATACCCACATTAGCATACGAGGTGAAAAGACTGCATTCAGTAAGGTTTGACCTTCATTGATGTTTAAGGGTCATAATTTTCATTCGCCGGTTGGGCATAATTATAGAGCTTATTTAATATATTGTGTGCGTGTTTAAAAATATTTTTAAATATTTTTTACAATGCGTACGGCATTGTTTTTACGATGTCAATTTATAGTGAGAGTGACACTGTACCGGCAATATGTCATTCTACTACAATACGTGAAGCCTTTTTTGACATGAAATGACACTGATGTCACTCTCTGTCATTGCTCGAATGTATGAGTTGTTTTTGGTTTTCTTTGAAGTGAACTGCTGAGAAGGAAATTGATATGTAAGTTTGGGAGACAAGAAAAGTTTTTAAGATTTTTACTTCCCTAATTCGAACCAAGGACCTTCGGCGCAGAAGATCCAGCAATGACAATGACACTTACACCATAATACTGGAAAATCGGGCAACTGTATTTGCTTCGCAATACGATGCGATATGACAGCAAATATTAAATAATATGGCTAACGTTTTCTACCACTTGACACTAAAGTTCAATACAATCCAAAAGTATCATTTGGTAAAGTCTAAGATTCTATTTGTCAGATGGAAATCTCCATTATTGGAGTTGAATGTAACTTAAACTCGATGTGTCGTGTTTCTTATCCTTTGGCGCAGGTGGAAACTCAAACTTTTGGCGAAATTCTTCAAGGAGTATTAAAGATTTACAAGAAAAACTAAGACCAGACGAACAATGACTTATCGAACTTTGGGACTACTAATTGTTTTGTCAAAAGTTTAAAAAGTTTGACAAGATGATATTCAAAACTGTCATGACGCCGCCGCCAATAGCTCTTGCCAAGCAAGTTCATTGGAAAACTCACTGCAACTTACGAGATAAGATTCAAATGAATTTTTTGTCAACTGAATTCATTCGGGGTTGAGGTTAAAGGAACCCAGATTCTTCCTTCAAATTGGCTTAAGTAAAGCAAGGCTCTTTGCTTGAGTAGTGAATGCGGTAATTCACTTTTGTTGTTGAGAGTCTATGAGGGTCTATGATCGAGACTAAGTGCGAATCTGTTAGTTCGTTTGTCAACTCAGAATTTTTGCTGCAATTATTGGCTTTTACTGAAACTTTGTATGACAGTTAAAAGGTACTCAAATGAGCGGGCGAAGGCAGTTGCTCAGATGCCCAAGTAACCATCGACCACCAAGTGCGAAATTCGCGTCTGAGCAACTGCCTTAAATATTTTTGATTTTTAGTGAGATTGGCCTCAACTCCAAAATATTTGTTTGTAAAGAACAATTAAAATGCGTTTCGTCTGTGCCTCCGCCATGAATTATCAATGAGCGGGCGAAGGCAGATGCTCAGACGCCCAAGTAACCATAAAAAAAAAAATTGCGTCTGAGCAATTGCCTTCGCCCGCTCATTGATAAGTCATGGCGGAGGCAGAGACGAAACGCATTTTAATTGTTCTTTACAAACAAATATTTTGGAGTTGAGGCCAATCTCACCAAAAATCAAAAATATTTAATCCCCATTCTGAAACTTTGTATTTCATTACAGTTTTGGACATTTTGGGAGATGCACACTTTGTTTTTTTTTTGGCGCAGTCGGTAGTTCTGATAATTTTGACATTGAAAACAACAAATTTTAAAGGACTTTCGTTGTAAATTAATTTTGACCATATTGAGGTTCTACTTTGTTACAAAAACCCCTGACTTATCTATTGCTTCTTGTTACCCATCTCCCAATAAAAGACTAACGAATACCATGTTACCACCGAGCACTAATCCGTGATTAATATAAATCTTTATTAAATCCTCTACAAATTACGTGATTAACCAAATAGAAGTTTAAATTCTCTCGGCAAGCGATTAAAAACAAGTGGGAAAGTGCAACAGTGGATATGCAAAAGCTTCAATCCATCTACGACGGATTGCAAAATACCCGACCATGCCAAAAAGAAAACTGCCACGCCTCCAAAAAGTGGGCGGGATATAAAAATATAACTGTTGAATGCTTTTTACTAGGTGGTTGCATACATTTCGGTCTAAAACTCCGCCTTTTTAACTAAAAAAATCACTTTTTTTAACGCCACGCCCACAAAAGTGGGCGGAGGCACATACAATATATACATAAAAGTGCGAAAATGCTATTATCTACAGCTTTTGTCACAGAATTTTTTGTCAAATTTTATATATATTTATTGAAAAACAGTCATTTTAAGCTAAAATCCCTTAAAAAGTGGGCGTGGCCAATAAAAAAGCTAACGTTTTTTGGCTACCTTAAAGACAATTATAAGGCAATGTTACGCACAAAAAATGAATGCGCTAGCGCGATTGCAATATAGCTAAAATTTGCAAAATGTATTTTTTTAAATTAGAGATGGTCGCACATACAGGCCTGTAGTGGGCGTGTCTGAGGGCGGATTCGGCTTATTTTCAAACTTGATCTGAAGGACTGGACTTCCAACCAACCCACAAAATTTCAGGTCTCTGCCTTAAAATTTAAGGCCTAAAAGTTGTTTACATACGGACGGACGGACGGACGGACATGGCTTAATCGATTCTCCTGTCGGTCCCATTCATATCTCTAAAAGGTCTTAGGGGTCTACGGTGATTATTTCACTGCGTTACAAACTATACATCAAACTTAATATGCCCTGGGTCGGGTATAAAGATCTCCTCATTAATCTCATTCACCCTTTTCACGAACCACTTTCAACCCTTTTCGAACACATTTTTAACAGTTTGAGAATCGAAAAAGGGCACTGAAACTGTCCACGTATGACACATCTGTCAGAATTACGATTTCTTTGGGATGTTTACAACGGAAATCTTTTTTAGAGCGTGTTAAATGACATCCTCACTTCCTTTTGAGCCAAAATTACAGAAAAAGAGTGCTTATGCTCATGTCAAATTAATCCTATATTTGTCTGGTGAAAACACTTTGAGATTTATTATTAATCGTTTCCCGATAATCGTCGTATTATTCCCGGTGGAAACATAGCATAACAAAGTTATCATGGATGTACGAAACAGACATCATTATTAATTATATCAGCACCCCATTGCATAAAACATGATGCATCGAATACGTTCTCGATTTCATTAAACCATTTTGATGTTTATCACTTCCTCGATAAACAGTCCTTTTATTCATGAATATTCATTAGTCATTCTAACTTCAACGCATATGCAAGCGCATCGCTGGAGAGAACTTTTTACGATTATTCACCCCTCACAAATGGGCAACTTATGCCATTTGAATGTGAATGATCAGATGCAAATAATCCAATATCGTAACCAGGTTATAAACACCTGATAGCTAACAATAAAAGATTCGTTTTTAATTGAGATGCGTTTCATAAGCATTTATGAGCTGCGATGCGACTTGCTCACTGTCCCTTACGCAATACCAGGCAATATATTTTGCACCATCATCTTATCCCAGAAGTGCAATTTTCTTAACTTTGCGACACGGCCCACTAATAGCAAAACATCAAATGGGCGGCGTGTAATTAAATGCAATCACTAATCACGATTACAATAAATCCCATCAGCATTTCTGCTGCGGCGGTGTGAATTGTGTAGAAAATAATTGTCTGCCTACTCTTTGTGTCGACGATAACGACGACGGACGCCAAGATGTTAGTAACATTTAAATATCCAAGAATTGGGACATGGCCTTAGCTATAAACGGTGGCTGTGGCATTTGCCTCACTCTTTAAGCCAATATCAAAACTAGTTGACCTCAAATTTAAGGAGGCAAGCTTCTAATGTGGTTTTGTGCTTAGCCGTGTGTTCTTAGCAGATGTGTCTATGGTTAACCTAGAATTGGCTTTGGAATTGCAGTCAACCTGAAGTCTGGTGAGGAGGCTATAGTAAACAGGTTTGCCGGTGTACATATTTAGAGAATGTTTCGTGCACTTGACTGCAGTGCAGAATCACCTTAATGGTAATTCAATAGAATGATTCGTGGTGGTGCATAAGAGCGCCATAGGTGAATGGCACAAGCCTGTGGAAATTTTCTTTAAGGCTGCGTTACAAATTCATAATTAACAGATTCTTTTAAGTCGTCCTCTAAGATTTGCGACCACTTGGGTGGCAACAATTTAACAGGGTTATCGATTGCTGTCTTTAACTCTTATCCGTCAAATCAACTTTAGCGTTCACAGAATATATAAAAAGTAGATGCATATCGATCATTTGGTCCAGTCGAATAAAACTTGTCAAATACAAGGCCTTGAGCTTACATTTTTCCCACGGAGTTAATTTGAATCAAAAACCAAAAAACCTTTTTAAAAAACTAGTGTATCCTTTTGGTTGTCGTTGACGAACACGGACACCACTATGGCGGCGAGAGAGATGTTAAAGCAAATCCGGTCAGGGTTCTGTTTTAATGAACCAAGCCTTTAAATTTGAACGCCGATTTTGAGCGTTAAAAATGGTGCCATATACGAGGCGTATAAAAGTTCTGTGGGCTTATGCTATCGCAGTAATTATCTCATCTCAGACGCCAATTGATAGCCATTTTTTGGGGTTAATCCAGCGTTTCAGTGCACATTAAATGTGTGAACCATGCAAATTGACGTCAAAAATTTAATAGAACTTCGTGCAGTATGTATGGCTAAATTCCCAGGATAATAAAAGTTACCTAAAAAATTTAGAAGATTTAAGCGAATTGTGCGAATCTTGCAAATCTTGCAAGTCCTCAAATTGTAGAAGTTGATAAGCACCTACACAAGCCATACCGAATGATCACTGAAGCCATGCGTTCATGCCATTCCAGCACCCTTCTGGGCCGATTTGCACAGAAAGGTGGGTCGAAAATTTTTGGCCTGTGGTTTAAGTCGAAAACAAGATGTTTCAGAAGAAAAACAAGATGAAGCACGAGAAAATCCTAAGACCTTGTTCTCTTGCAATTGTTGAGTTGGTGAAATTTTAAATTTGATTGCTTGCAATCATTTTCATTTGGGATCATCCAGTTTGCGAGAATGACACCAACCTAGAATGGACAAAACCTTGAAAAATGGTTCCAAAATCTCGAATTTTTAAAACAATAAAATGCAGAACGCACAATTTTTATTCAACATCCTTAAAATTAAGAAATAAGGCATAGACATAGTTTTATTTACCCAAAAAAGTTTCATCTACCCTAAATCCTATCGTTACCCAAGCAGAGAATTCTAGGGAGCAACATACCTCTCAATCAGTATTGACCTAGGAAGGTTTTTAGAAAGTTTTTATACCCCATCCCATTGGATAGGAGGTATATTAATTTTATCACATAGTTTGTAACACGGTAAAATAATAATTGTAGACCCCCAAGACCTTAAGAGCATATGATCGAGACCGAATTCTAAATCGAAAAAGCCATGTCACATGTTTTTAGGTCTTAAATTTGAGCTAGGGTGCTGAAATTACATTCGTACATCAGGTCCACGTCATGCAAAGCAGTACAAGGGTAAAAATTTTTGAAATCCGCCGAAAGACACGCCCAAAATCGGTCTAAATGTGCAACTAACTCCAGAGATTTCAAAACTGTAAGACGTTCTAAAAGGCTAAAATTTGACATTAAGCATCTCCTAATGAATGGAAGACACAAAAAAGTAGAATTTAATTGGTAAACCTCCTCCAGTGGGCGTGCATCTATTTTAAGGGTAAATTTTCAAATGCAGTTTACTCAATATTTTTGCTCAAAATTTAAAAAAACTAATATTAATATTATTAATAATAATATTATTAATATTATTATTATTAATAATAATATTATCCTAATATTTTATGTAGAAAAACGCTTAATTCTACATTTTGTTCATACAAGACTTTGGGCCACGCCCACATTTAGCGGCAGAATTGAAGAACAACCTGAAATTTTCCAGACAAATGTAATTTCGACTGGCCTTGGGCCTAATTTAGGGAAACATGAAACAAAAAATAGCAGGTTAGGTAAACGAGACTTCAGTTCAGGTTTTGGTTACATGAAGTTTTTAGCCACGCCCCCTTTTAGGGGTTGTTTTTTCAAAATTATTGAATTTGAACCAAAAAACGTAACTTGGAAATATCTTATAATTAATAGTTTGTAATTAGGGACGTTTGTACCACGCCCATTTTCGAAATTTGCACTTCTTATAAAGTGTAAAAAAATAACAATGCAATCAGCATTTTACAATGTGGGATAGGATGGGGTATTCAACGGGTCCGTTTTACGGACTGTAACTTCTGCGTACACACTGTGGCACTTATTCACTGGTTTTTGAATAGGCTTAGAAATACTTAGGTTGGAAATTACAATTTAAATTTTTTTTCGAAACAGCTAGCTTCGTTTTTGTACGTTATGCCCTCGTACTAAATCTGAACAAGATCGCTAATACCATTAAGATGCTAAAAGATTTTTAAAAATTAATTTTGAAATCAGAAGTCACTGATTGATTTCTTTGTTGTACCATCGTGTGTTCAAAGAATGATTTGTGATGTTCGAGTTTTCAGGGGAGCTGAATTGTCAACAGATCACCACTTAGTGCTGTGTAAATTGTTCTTCAGTGACAGTATTCCTTTGCCACCCAGGCGAAAACCAAGACTGATGACCCGCATACGGTGGGAATGGTTGCAGGATCCTGACTTTGATTTCAGAGAGCGCTTTGCCCTGCATGTTTCGGAGAAGTTTGAACAAATTCCAACTGACCTTTTGAATGTAAAGGAGGAATGGCAGCTGTTTTTATCGGCTGTCTTTGCCTCTGCAGGAAATGTTGGTGAAGTAAAGCGGCTTGGGGTAGCGGCTGATGGTGAGAAAAGAACTGCTTGGTTTAAAACGCCTGGAGTTCAAGAAGCCATCAGAGAGAAGAAGAGAGCCTACATTGCGTGGATCCAATGTAGAAACTCAACTTCTCGAGCCCGGCACAATGGGGCGCGAAGGACTTCCAATCTGGCAGTTAGAACAGCCAAGAAAGGAAGACAGAAGAAGGAAGTTGAATATTATTCAATGAGTTTAAGTCCAAGGACGGTACACTTCTTTCAAATAAGAGCGATGTCTTGCGCAGATGGAGAGAGCACTTTTCTGAGTCGCTCAACCCCCAACAGGGCACTGAAGATGGCATTCCCACTGATGACTAGATAAGGGCGGAGAATAGTCCCACAGTCACTAAAGCGATTAAATCGCTAAAAGTTGGCAAGTCTGCTGGAGTTGATGAAATCCGTCCAGAAATGCTCAAGGCAATGGGTGAAGAGGGTGTTAAGTGGCTAATACGTGTCATTAAGGTGGCCTTGGGCAGCGGGAAGGCACCTAGCTATTGGCAAACGGGAGTTATAGTGCCCATTTTCAAAAATGGGAACAGGGGAGATCGCACCAACTATATGGGCATGTCTCTCTTAAGTCTTCCGGGAGAAGTATTCGCGAAGCCTTTGAAACTGCAAAAGCTGTGTACGGATAAATGGGGTCAAATCCCGTCCTTTTGATGTGCGCGTTGGACTTCGCCAGGGCTGTGTTCTTTGGCCGCTCCTTTTCATAGCATATATGGACTGGATGGTGAAGCGCAGTCTTGGCAGCAATGTTTCGAATTGGCTGGCATCAAGATGAGTCATCTGCTTTTCGCAGATGATTTGACCATCCTTGCATCATCCAAAGAGGAACTTCAACGAGCACTGGATAGGTTTGCAGCCGTCTGTGGTGATGCTAGGATGAAAGTAACCGTGAACAAATCGGAAGTGATGGTTGTTTCCCGAACTCCAGTGCAGTGTACCCAGTGTAACCAGTGTGTACCAGTGTAAATGGAGTTCCATTAAAACAGGTGGAGAAGTTTAAGTATCTCGGGGTCTTTTTCCCGAAAGATGGGAGGAGTGATACTGAGTTGTCCTGTAGAATTGGCCAAGCTGGAGCAATAGTAAAGGAACTGCGCCGGCCGGTCATCAGGAAGGCTGAGCTTTGAGTGAAAGCAAAGATCTCAGTTGTGGGGTGCCGTGGCGTAGTGGTTAGCGTGTGTGCTTACTATGCCGGAGGTCTGGGTTCGAATCCTGCCATCATCACCTGAAAAAAAAGACTTGTTCTTTTTCACGGCCCCCACCTCCGCGAGGGTCTGACAAGCCCTTCGAGAGTATCATTTGTCTTGAAAAACTTCTCAAAGTGCCGTTCGGATTCAGCAAAAAATTGTAGGTCCCCTTGTATGTAAAGAAATTAACACACCAGCACACATTGTTGAGAAGTTGGCCCTGGCTCACCTCGAGCTGTTGCGCCACTCTGTTTTTAAAGATCTCAGTTTTTAGTTCAGTGTTCGTTCCGACCCTCATCTATGGTCATGAAATTTGAGCAATGACCGAAAGATCATGCTAGCCGAGATGTGAGTGCGTCGCCCCCCTGGTAGGCCAAGAAACAGGTGGTGGGATCAGGTAAAGAACCTCTCTGAGTCCCGCATGGAGATTGCGCCGGAGTCTCTTGAGTTGGTGGCGGAGGATCGAGAACGATGGAAAGACCATTTAGCCACCCTCGCTCCGTGACCCTTTTAAAATATAAGCGGCATCCGAAAATGATGATGATGATGATAATTTTGAAAATGCTTTTTTTTTGCTGTTTTCCAGTTGAATCTCAGAAGTTTTTGAAACTTCAAAATTCGCAATAATTTTTCTTAAAATTTCGAATAATTTAGAATACGTGTGATTTTTTATACCCGACCGAGGGTATATTAATTTTAATGCATAGTTTGTAAAAAATAATCACCGTAGACCCCTAAGACCTTTTAGAGATATGATCGAGACCGACAGGTAAGTCGATTAAGCCATGTCCGTCCGTCCGTCTGTCCGTATGTATGCAGTTTTAAAATTGAGCTAGGAAACTGAAACTTACAGTGTTGCTTGGTTCTCATTTTTTACAGACAAAGTATGAAAATTGAAAAGATCCGCGCTCAGCCCCGCCCACAATGGGCGTGAATGTCAGACAACCTCAAATTTACATTTCATTTCAAAATGCCTTTTGGTGAAGATAGACAAAACATATGAACTCAAATTTTGGTGGAGAGCAATATCGACCAGAAGCCTTTAATTAGGCAAAAATTGGACCGCCCACTCTTATGACCATGCCCACTTTTAACATCTGAAATCTTTGAAAACCTGATTTCTCGGGAAATTCATTCTAAATTGAAAAAAAATTATGTGACAAATATTAAAGATATTACCATTTGGTAAGTTTGTTGCATACAAAGTATTGAGCTCCCACTGTTAGGGGGCGTTTTTGGGGAAAAAACTGTTTTTTTTAAGCATTCGCTTTCAAGGCATTTTTTCGTGATTACAACGAAATTAGAGTTAATTGATTTAAATTTTCAGCCTACGCCCTAATATTGGGGCGTGGCCAACACAAATAATTGAGATTCAGTATATGAAGCAGACCAAAAAATTTTAAATTTAGTTTTAATGGGTAAACAGGGTCGGGTATTTAGAAGTTCGTTACAGACGAACTCTTGCACTTACTTCCTTCTTTCATATGATTTTCCTGAATACTACCCGTGATAAGGGGGGGGGAGAAGTACACGTTTTCCGTATATTTTTGCGATCTTTTTTTTCTTTTATTCCACTTTCGTATAAAATTTCAAACTGTAATAAAAGCCGTTATGTGGGCATGAAAAAAATTCCCCTAGTATACGTTCTCTGACTATTTCCGGAATTTGAAAGCACACCATATTTCATTTTTCTACGTCCGTTCAGAAGTTATAAGGCTATTGGACGGATGGACGGAAACGTAGCGATACCATAAGATATCCTTTTTCTGAAAATTTTTGCACGGACCGCTAAAAATATGATCCATTAACGAATAAAACAAGTGATGGTCTTTACTGAACCATCTCGAATAAAATATGTAGCTGCAATGAGTTTTTTTTTTAAAAGTGCTTTTAAAAGCACCATAAAGCTGTTGTATAGAATATTCAGAAAACAGTAAGCCGTCAAAGCGTTGACCTAATTAAAATTTTGCAATAGTTAAAAATTTAACCCTTAACCCTGCTTTCGGTAAAAGCAAATATGTAATTAATAATGTCTGGTCACAACAGCTTCCCATACGTACTCGCAATTAAAGACCTTTTGACTAAAATCCTTGATCTGACCCTCTTTGATGCTTTTACTGAATCAATTAAATTAAAGATCTCATTAATTGCTGACTTCTGACTGATAAATGGACAAGCATTTGTGGCTCCAAAACCTTTGTTGACAGAAGGTTACTGTCTCCAATCACCTTAATATCTTCCGCGTGTCATCACGACAAAAAGCATTAAGCTATGTATACCTGGCTTAAAATCTGTTTGCTCTCTGTTTCAAACTTCACCTATTAACGAAATATTATAAATAGTGCGGTGTCCAGTTAAAACAAACCAGTTATAAGTTGCTCGTTAAGCTTATAACTATTGAATTAATTTAATTTTGAAAAGAATTGAAAAAAAAACTCCCGCTGATCTTTGAGGAAAGAACAAAGTTCTCTATTTTAACTATTTTTCGGTCGGTGCAACCTTGGAATTTTCAATTTCTATTATTTTTTTTTCAAAACCACAAGCGAAACCTGCTTGAAAGTTCTAACTTATAAAATATACCTTGATGTTTTGGGAAATTAAATAATAGATAAAAGATGCCAAAAAAATTTCCATATTACGTGTATTTTCTTGGAGCGCCTTGGAATAGTTTATTATTCGTTTTTCGCTTTAAGTCACTCAAGATAATTTTATGTTCATCTAATTTGAAATTATTTACGTTAAGAAATTGTTCAATAAGTCACTCAAAACATTCGCATCCGCTCGCTAAGCAATTGATCATTTTGAAGAGTGTGAACAATGCTAGTTCACTGTCAACTTAATCTGTCGTTTATCCACGTAAACGAGGCCTATTATGCCGATCACGTCCTACGCTCAGCGGTGCGGCGTTTTCTTTACGAAAAAAACTTTGCATTTTAAGTAAACTTAAAGCACAAGTGCATTGCTAATTTTAAGTTAAGTCCCGAGAATATTAGCATAACAAAACGACAGACACTCGACAGTATAATAAGACGGCGCGGCGGGTGTTTTCTAATACCGATCAACAATCGACTAATGATTTTGTGTTATTCTGTATCTTTTTAGATGGCTCCTAACATAATAGGGAGCTCATTCATCTTGGCAGAGACCGCACTGAATTCTGATGATCCAGCGTGTAACAATAGAAAACGCAACTCGTCAGTATGCGCAACAAGCAACAAGATTTCCAGCACAAATGATCGTGTCCCTGGTCTGGGCGAAGCGATCGTTACAAAAGATTGCGGAACCAGCGTCAAGCCAAAGAAAGAGTATCGCCTCGAGATTGTCTGGCGGAATGTCGTCATATTTGCCATCCTTCATATGTTTGGACTGTATGGATTATATTTGATATTTGCTGAGAGTGCTTATACGGCGTATTTGTTTGGTAAGTATGTTTTCTTCTTATTTTGCACTCAACTTCTTAAAATTCGTAAATGCTTTCAAAGAGGACAATAGTCCTTGTGACACACTCTTTAATTCTAGTCGAGCAGCGAAACGTGGTTCCCCAAAGTCGCGATCGACAATATTTAAACTGGGCTTCTTTTGCGACTTGAATTTTACTTGTCTGTTGAAAAACGTTGCAAAATTCGCAAACAACATTAAAGTTTTGATCGATACTCGAGAAAAGTCCTTCACAGGCAGAAAAAGTGAAGTTGACAAGGCTGGGCTAGCTTAAATAACCTACGGTAAGAAGGCTACTGGTGCACTTTTTTGTAAGAACTTTGGACAAAAAAGATGTCAAGTCAAATAAGCCTGTTGCACATAAACGATCTTCTGCTAAAGTCCTAAATCGGAATCGGACTTGAGGCTAAACTGATGAGCGTTCCTTTTTTTCATGTGATGAAATAATTAGCACCCGTGACTTATTGATAATGCACCTCACTTTTATAGACTGAACGCTTTTGTACTTTTAAAGATTCAATGAAAATGCAAAAAAATGGGGTTCATAGGTATAGCCCTACAAGTTCTGTGCAAAGCAGATACTTTAAATTTTTCTTTGGAGGTAGAAACTAAAATACGTCTTTGTTCATTTTGAAAAATTTTAAAAAATGGGTTTCTCGCTCTTTCGTATAAGCTTAACTAAGAGTTTTGAATACAGCGAAGAAATACTGCATAAGTATAAGTTCATTGACGAGAATCGAGAAGTACCTATGTATGTTGTCAACATTTGCCCCAATTAAAAAAAAAAACTCAAACCAAACAAAGAAAAATTTCCTAAAAATTGAGCCGATTCCACCCCAATAAATCACTCAATTTTTATACCCCATGCCATAGGATAGGAGGTATATTAAGTTTGTCACATAGTTTATAACATGGTGAAATAATAATGGTAGGTCCCCAAGACCTAAGGGCATATGATCGAGACCGAATTCTGAATCGAATAAGCCATGTCCGTCCGTCCGTCCGTCTTTCTGTGTGTCATACGTTTTTAGGGCTTACATTTTGTGCATGAGCTCCTTGTCATCCGAACCAGTATAAGTGTTAAATTTTTTCAAATCCGCCCACAGACACGCCCACAATTGGTGTAAATGTGCAACTACCTCCAGAACTTTCAAAACTGTAAGACGTTCTAAGAGGCTGATATTCGGCATTTAGCATTTCCTGTGGGCGTGGCATCTTTTTTAGGTGCAAATTTTCAAATGCAGTTTACTCAATATTTTTGTTCAAAATTGAAAAAAATTGCTTAATTTTTTATGTAGAAAACGCCTAGTTCTACATTTCGTTATACAAGGCTTTGAGCCACGCCCACATTTGGAGACAGAATTGAAGAGAAAAAAAAAAATTCAAAAAAACATAATTTCGACTGGCCTTAAGCCTAATTTAGGAGAGCATGTACCAAAAAAATTAGCAGGTTAGGTAAATGAGACTTTATTTCATATTTCGTTTATACATGTTTTTAGCCACGCCCACTTTTGGGGACCGATCTTGCAAAAAATTGCATTTTTACATAAATTTAAGCGTAACTTGGAAATATGTATCTGTGTTATAATTGATAGTTTGCAATTAGGGGCGGTTGAACCACGCCCCTTTTCGAAGATTTCAAATGTCAAAAAATAACAATAACATCAGCATTTTACTATGTGGGATAGGATGGGGTATTTAACGGTCCGTTTTACGGACTGTAACTTCTGCGTACACACTGTAGCACTTACTCACTGGTTTAACTATAAAATAGTCCCAAAATGTATGAAATGTGAAGTTTGTGTACCAATAACAAATCTCCAAAATCAAACAGAGAAAATAAACTCAAGAAATAATTTATTTTTCCTCCCTCAGTTAGTCTAAAACGCAGTCGAAAACTATTTCTGGGAAATTATAGGTTTTCCTTAAATTCTTTTTCTAAATGTGGATGTGGCCCAAAAGTTTGTACGATGAACCAAATTTTACCAAGTTTTTTCTACATAAGTCAAAATTTTTCGATTAAGGATCACACTTAAAGGATCATTTGTTTTTTCATTTGTCGGAAGTTGCTAATATATCCGATGGAGTACTCAGACACGACTACTGGTCCATTGTACTACCACGCGGACACCTTACTTTAATGTATTTAGTTTACCCGTGGCAGACCATTCGCCGGCTCAGAGGAAGAAAGTTGGATATCATTCAAAGGGTTAAATCTAAGGACGGTACACTTCTTTCAAATGAGAGCGATGTCTTGCGCTGATGGAGAGAGCCCTTTTCGGAGTTGCTCAACCCCCAACAGGGCACTGAAGATGGCATTCTCACTGCTGACGAGATAAGGGCGGAGAATAGTCCCACAGTAGACGAAGTCACTAAAGCGATTAAATCGCTAAAAGTTGGCAAGTCTGCTGGAGTTGATGAAATCCGGCCAGAAATGCTCAAGGCAATGGGTAAAGAGGGTGTTAAATGGCTAACACGTGTCATTAAGGTTGCCTGGGATAGCGGGAAGGCACCTAGCGATTGGCAAACGGGAGTTATAGTGCCCATTTTCAAAAAAGGGAACAGGAGAGATTGCGCCAACTATAGGGGCATATCTCTCTTGAGTCTTCCGGGAAAGGTATTCGCGAAGGTGTTGCAAACGCGTTCCAGAACTGTAATCGAGCCTTTGTTACGGGAAGAGCAGTGCGGCTTTCGGCCTGGCAGAGGCACAACCGACCAGCTTTTTACTCTGAAAGTTATTCTTGAGAAGGCCTGGGAATATGCCGAACCGGTCTATGCGTGTTTTGTAGATCTGGAAAAGGCGTATGACCCAGTCCCTCGGGATACACTGTGGAGAGTTTTGCAGGACTATGCGCTGAGTGGGCCTCTTCTGAGAGCCATCCAGTCTTTGTATGGAAACTGCAGAAGCTGTGTACGGATTAATGGCGTCAAATTCCGTCCTTTTGATGTGCGCGTTGGACTTCGCCAGGGCTGTGTTCTGTCGCCGCTTCTTTTCATAGCATACATGGACTGGATAGTGAAGCGCAGTCTTGGCAAGCAATGTTTCGAATTGGCTGGCATCAGGATGAGCCATTTGCTTTTCGCAGATGATTTGGCCATCCTTGCATCATCCAAAGAGGAACTTCAACGAGCACTGGATAGGCTTGCAGCCGTCTGTGGTGATGCTGGGATGAAAGTAAATGTGAACAAATCCGAAGTGATGGTTGTTTCCCGAGCTCTAGTGCAATGTACCCTGCACATAAATAGAGTTCCATTAAAACAGGTGGAGAAGTTCAAGTATCTCGGGGTCTTTTTCACGAAAGATGGGAGGAGTGATACTGAATTGTCCTGTAGAATTGGCCAAGCTGGAGCAATAGTAAAGGAACTGCGCCGGCCGGTCATCAGGAAAGCCGAGCTTGGAGTGAAAGCAAAGATCTCAGTTTTTAATTCAGTGTTCGTTCCGACCCTCATCTATGGTCATGAAATCTGGGTAATGACCGAAAGAATTAGATCGCGGGTACAAGCTGCCGAAATGAGATTCCTGAGGTGCTTTGCTGGTGTTACTCTAAGGGATAGAGTGAGAAACGTCAGTATTCGTGGGAATCTTAATGTTGAGCAGCTACTTCTCCGAGTGGAGCGATCGACACTTCGATGGTTTGGACACGTTGTTCGCATGCCGCTTGACAGACTTCCTAGACAGGTCATGCTAGCCGAGATGCGAGAGCGTCGCCCCCCTGGTAGTCCAAGAAACAGGTGGTGGGATCAGGTAAAGAACCTCTCTGAGTCCCGCCTGAAGATTGCGCCGGAGTCTCTTGAGTTGGTGGCGAAGGATCGAGAAAGATGGAAGGACCATTTAGCCACCCTCGCTCCACGACCCTTTTGATGTCAGCAGATTAGTCTGTCTGCCTCCATCGCAGTCACGCCAACGAGCCCTGTGCTCACGAGAAACCCAAGTATCAATGGCAGACATGACAGCAGATACAGGCAGGCCTAAAGCAGGTTCGAGTCCTAAGAAAACCTCTTCTGAGCCTAGTCTGGCAAGCTTATCAGAAATTTCATTTTCCTGGATACCAATGTGACCTGGAACCCAAACAATATTCACTGCATTTAGCCTTCCGACTAAGTTCAACGAATACTTGAGTTCGAGCACTATCTCACGTTCGAGCACTCTGTCACTGCAAACACATATGCTTCTCGCCCTCCACCTGTTAGTCGCAACATAACGCATAGCCATTAGGATAGCGAAATTCTCC
The DNA here is from genome assembly GCA_947623515.1 of Neoascia interrupta. Classification (NCBI taxonomy): domain Eukaryota; kingdom Metazoa; phylum Arthropoda; class Insecta; order Diptera; family Syrphidae; genus Neoascia; species Neoascia interrupta. Next base: position 18,246,912 of record OX392464.1, read on the forward strand.
GCTTGGAAGAAAGACGCATATTTACCTAAGGGATAGTCAACGGCCACGCCCTGCTGGCTTCAATGTGAGACAACCTCTATTTCATATTTTTTTTTTCAAATTACCTTTTGGTCAAGTTAGACGAGGCACAGGAACTTTAATTTTGGTACTGAGCAATATTGGCCTTAGACCTTTAACAAGGCGAAAATTGGACCTCCCACAATATCGACCATACCCACTTTTAAAATATAAGATCCTTAAAAGGCCGAGATATATAGAAGTTTGTCACTCACTTATAATCATTAGGAGATGCTTAATGTCTTACAGAGATGCACGACGTATTATAGTTTGGAAAGCACTGAAGGTAGTGACACATTTAAACCAATTGTGGGCGTGTTTGTGGGCGTACTTGAAATGTTGGCCATGGCTTATCAATGAGTGGGCGAAGGCAGTTGCTCAAACGCAAATTATCCACTTGGTGGTCGATGGTTCTCGCAAGTAGAAGTTTCTTGTCAAAACTTAATGTAGCGCGCGATGTTCAGCGCAAAGGAGCAACGGCCAAACGCATTTTAAATGTTCTTTACGAACAAAAAGTTTGGAGTTGAGGCCAAACTTACTAAAAATCAAAAATAAAAATTTGTGTACTCTTCAAACATTTTAAAAAAAGCAACTTTTTTTGCTTTGTGTAATGTTTAGAATCTCTTTTTCTTATCTCACCGAACATGTAGATATAGTCCCTATTTTGTTGCTAGGCTGAATTCTATACAATTAGGTCAAGCCAGGTGCTGTGCTGTGCAATGATTGTCATCATTAAAAACTTCCATTACTGTCCGTCTTCGGATATTCTACTTCCAATCAGTACGTGCGTATAATAAATCAGTGTCATGTGCTTGGAAGCTATTAACGGCAACTATTCTTCCCATATGCAATGTGTCATGATAGAAGCTACACACGAAATTCAATCCGAACACACAAACGTAGAAAGTTCGAATACGTACATAGGGGTACATTGACTTTTTATTAATTCAAATCTCATATCTATGGCGGTTTAATGTCAAGTAGCAACTACGTCAAACATTTGTATTCCCTTGACGAACCTCAGAACAGGAGATGCATGAATGTTATAAAGGGAAAGAGCGAAATTACCATCGTTTTAAATTGAACATAAATTTTGAATCTTTTTTCTGTACATTTTCTTTTTTTTGTATTCTTTCAAATATGTGCCTTGAATACATTGAGGACAGGTATAAAGATTTTTTTTATCAAGTTACTTAATCATGAAAATCTTTTGCAAGTTGAATGAATTGCTATTCGTCAGGTGAAGGACAGTTTTAAAATAATGATGCACAGGTGAATGAAACCTGCAGCGAACCGGAGAGGAAATTACTCAGAAATGAGTGTCATAAGGAATTTGATTTAGGCAAGAACTCAGCCCAAGTAGCACAGAAATTCTTGCTACGGCCACCGTGACATCATAAAACCTCAGGTTCTTGAAGTTGGTTTTATACAAGTAACGGGGCCTTTACAAAACCCCTATAAGGACAATTTGACACTTTATAGAACTTACTTTTGGGTGCAAAAAGGGTTCTACTTCGGGCTCTTATAGAACTTATTTGACTGTCAATACATTTTTAAAAGAATATGTACGTACACACATTTTCATGGTATTTACCTTTTACTGTCATGGTGTGGTTTTTTTCTTTTAGTTGGGTTTACACACATTCCTATGTTATTCTATGAAAGTGTTGATGTTTTTGCACAAATAACTTCGTTCATGGGGTAAAGTTAATGAGTCAAACGAGTGCATTTAATTAGCAGAAAACAAAGTACGCATCTGATTTCTTCGATTGATTTATTAAAATAGGATGAAAAGGAACAATGCGCTTCTTGAAATATTAAATATAGCATAAAATAAAAAATGCAAGGTTTTATGTAGAGCCCATATAGCACCATTGTAACACTTTATAGCTGGGACACAATGAGTATCTGTGTCTGTGGCTGTGTCTCGCAGTTCAGCTTACGGGAACACGTATATAGCGACACAATGCGTATCTCGCTGTACCTCTGATTTTAGGTGAAAAATGTGGCCAGACACAGCGACAGACACAGACACAGACACACATTGTGCCCGGCATGTTAGGTGTTCTGCGTTGCCTTTTAGAAACCTTGGGTTCTATGTAGCACTATCTTTAGCTTCATGTAGAACTATTATAAGGTTTTGTGTTTTCTGTCAAACATGGCGCTAAATTAATTAGGGTAACCATCACTCTCTTTTCCTTAATGATATACGTTGGTTTCTGTTTCCTGCATTTGGTGGTTTGAGGTGGTTTATTACAACAATTTACAATTCTGGCCCCAATTTAAGCAACGATACGCTCTGTTAGCTTTAAGTTAATGCTCCTAGAAAAAACAGCAAAAAAGCATGAATATTCTCTAGAAATCATATTTTTGTGTATAATATATTTCTCTGGCCTAAATATGTAATCTAGTTAAAATTCATATCATTATATTAAAAATGTAAAATGTTTGCTTGCAATGTTCTCACAACAATTTCTGTCAATTACATTGTTTTCTATTGTATGACAATCGGTAACCCCCAAGTGCTATACAAGAGTTCAAAGTAATACTTCGGATGTGTCAAACTTATAGTGTTGGAAAACAGGTGCTAGAATAGTCTACAGAACCTGCGCTATAGAACCTAACCCCTCAGCACTTATAACCTTATAACAGTGCTAGGAACGTTTATAGCTGGTTTACGGAACCTTAAGTGCTAGAACTTCAAGGTTTATAATTATGGTGCTGTAAACGTTTCTATAACCAATTTTATAAGAAAGAAAGCTGCGCCAATGGTACGATAACGAAACCTTGCAAAGCCATTAGTCCAACTGAAGATCATTTTGACTGTCTTATAAGTCCAATATTCAAAATCCAATGCTTATGGTTCCAGAGTGTGCTACTAACTCATCTCATGTAAGTGTAATTTTAATTTAATATTATGAGGACAACGTTTAAATACGAATTGAAAATTTGTTCAAGCCAAAAAACGACTGCTCCTCTTTCGATAGGTATACTCAAATCATTCACCCTTTCGCTAAAAATATTACAGTGACCTACATTTAGCTTTTAAAATTCTGCCCTAGACTGATTTTATCAGAATATTATTGTAACACCGAAAACCATAATCGAAAATCAGTTAAATACAGGTTTTTGGATAAATAGTATCAATCCAAAGGTCTTTCCAAAAAATACTTCATGGTCCTAACCAACCTTCAAAAAAAAAAAAACACTAAATCACAATCCAGTTTCTGCCGGCAGGAACCTTGAAAACTTAAAGAAGAATGCTTAAGCATCTGTTCTTATGCCATCAGGTCTGCAAAATGCCATAAGAATTGAAATTTAAATTAATCAGACACGAGGCCTAAGATTCAAGCTTGTTAAGTCATCATAATACACTCCTATTTCCTATAGCCCAATCCACCGAAATCTATCTATGCATAATGTATCAAATCGCAAGTAAAAAAGAATTCACACGCGACATTATCATAAATTTTAGATTTTTCGTTGAGAAACACGAGTCAAACTCGACGTTTATTCTGAAAACAGACCTCGATGTAAAGGTAAGTCCAATAAATTAATTTTACAATTCTGGTTGAAAAAAGTCAGATTTTTACTAACATTGCTGTTAAGGGTCTGGAAGAATGGTCTTTGTCTAAACAAAACCTGTTGTCTTTTTTGTGAGGAATAAAAATCCCGAATCTCCCGGAAGCAAAACGAGCTGAATAAATGAATAAAATATTTTATTTATGCTAAACAGCTTAAGATAATAATTGTCCAACGAAAACGAAAGCGATTTGCTTTCGGAGCGCATCAATTAACGTGAAACAAATTGCATAGGGTGTTAAAAGTTTATAAGCTGCCTATAACTTTAGGAAATAATAGACGAAACAATGTTTATGACATTTTCATTATGGCTTGAGAATAGCTTTCAAATGTCTGTTTCCAAATAAACGTCAAAGTTGAGTCATCGATCAATTGTGCTCTAGCTGTCTCACTTCTGCTTGACAAGTCGTCGGTATTATTGACGATTGCCAAAATCAGAATGCGACACTTGGCGGTCAAATTTTGAATATGTGAAGACCAATAACTGTCAGCATAGATGCCAAAGTTGACAAACGTACAAACGTTTGACTTGTCTTTGATGCACCAATTCGGGTCTTTGCCTACATGTTGTGTCACAAATTTGATGATGCCCAGACAGTGCAAACCATTACAATTGTAATTTGTACATCATTAACATTATGATAATTGCATGTCAGTGTTTATAATTAAATAAGGTTTAGAAGTATAAGTAATTGTGCAGTTAGCATTGATTTCATATTTAAGGCATAAAATAAATTAAAGAATTTATATATGTTCAGCAGCAATAGGATTTATTTAGCTCGTTCCGCTGGAGGGGGAAAAAAACTAAAAAACAACCTTATTGCTGGGTGTCCAATGTGAGCATAAAGATTGTTTTTTATGCTAATGCCTTAAGTACTAAAATAATGCTTACTGTACTTATACTAAGGTTTAATTACAAACGCTGCACAATAACTTATCATAAGGTTCAATTACAATATTGTAATTGAATGCACGAGAGTTATAAAAAAATTTTTCCACAGTCTGGAAATAAGTCGGCGTCATCGAATATTGGACAAAATACTGCATGTTACTAAACTAATTTGCACATGTATAAAATAGTTTGCCCCTTTATTAAGAGCAAAATGAAAGTGACATATATTTTGTATACAAACAATTTTGGTACTTGATTGATATGTGATGAAAACCTCGGCTGCCAAAATGTCCAGGTCTTCTTATGTATATTCCAAATTTGATCGACAGGGGGCATCGCTTAAAATCGTCAATTATTTCTGACAGCTGTCACATTTTGGACAGATTTGCTAAATGTGGCTTTTAGGATAGACTTTAACCCATTCAACAAGATGCTAGTTTTTCTATGTCAATTTTTATATAAAAATCTCGTCATCTAGTTACTGACCGATCGAAAATCTTTGAAAAATGTACATTATGCAAAATTTTAATACTCACGTGCTCTGGCTGAACACCGGTTTAAGCGTTGCCTAAATTTCTATGCAAATCAAATGCCGTTATAGGGTTAAGGTATGAAAAAACATCCGATTAAACTTGAACTTCATATTGCATCAATGACAGCAATCATTTTAAGTTGACACTGACAGTCCATCGGAAACGAAATCTATTTAAAAATCAATGACGCGTTTATTTGTATTTTCATTCAAAACGCAAAGTTTTATTTATCGACACTTCTATTCAAATAGGCTACTGACCCCATCAAGATAATTTTAATTCAAGATTGTAACATAGATTGTATACCTACTTTTTTTGGTGTAAGGAATTTTAAGTACTTAGCGCCTATTTGAATTGAAAAGATAAGAATTGAGTATAGAGTATAGATATTAAAATAGTTTTTACAACATTTTTAGTACTTAACACTGGAGGAGAATATTAATCTAGCTGTTGTGTGACGGGGGAGGCTTAAGGGCACTGTGTCACTAAAGGGGAATCGATTTTTTTCAAGATGTTTGATTGACAAGAACTTGTTAAATTTTTTTCATACATTTTTTTTAGCTCCCGCACCGAATGACCTGCCATTTTTAGAAATCTCTAAAATAGACTCAGAAGAAAGACCATGAAAAACCCTTAACGTATCACAAAAACCCTTGCCAAAGCCAAAAAATGTCAGCTTATTTAACTGTCTTCAAAAGTTAAGATTTATTGACCCTGTGCCCCAAACAACATGCTTCTATCATACTTCTGAGCCTAGAAGAACTAGAAAAAGTTCTAGGGTAAAGTTTATAATACCTTAAGCTATTCATATAAGCACGCCAGTAGCAGCCACCTTAGTTTTGACATAAAAGTAAAATAAATAGAGTGGCGCAACAGCTCGAGGTGAACCAGAGCCAACTTCTCAACAATGTATGCTTTGTGTGTTAATGTCTTTACATACAAAGGGATCTACAATTTTTTTGCCGAATCCACGATAGTCTGAGAAGTTTTTCAAGACAAATGATACTCTCGGAGGGCTTGTCAGACCCTCGCAGAGGTGGGACCGTGAAAAAGAGCGAGACTTTTTTTCAGGTGACGATGGTAGGATCCTTAGTTTTGACTTAAACGTCGGATATTCAACGTTAACAGATTAAAGAACTTAAAAAAATTGTGCCTCTGGTGTTGGACCTAAAAATTACTATTATTTAAGAAGAAGTCAATTCATGAACAGAGGGTCATAATCGCACACCATCGGGAGGGAGGGGACAATAACTTTTTGGCAAATGCTTTCTGCTTTTTTAAAGCCTAGAATGCAACATCTTATGCAAAAATTGTCTTGGTGACTTGACAAGAAGTATAATCGAAGACAGTATAAGTCGCCAAAGACGTATGCGACTATTGGAGGCCATGTAAATTGCATTTATTCATCATATATGACATCGGCAATGAAAAGATTTCTTTTTGAAACAATCTCTTCTAGTTTAGATGCACTTCTCATAGCATTAAAATCAAAAGTTAATTTTTTTATGTTTCTTTTTTGTGTTTTGCTTTTCCAGGCTATGTCGTTGGCACTTTTGGAGGCTTTGGCATCACAGCTGGCGCCCATAGACTATGGTCACATCGATCGTACAAAGCTAGAGTGCCCATGCGCATTTTCTTAATGATCTGCCAGTCGATTGCATTCCAAAACAGTATCTACGAATGGGTACGAGATCACCGAGTGCATCACAAATTCACCGATACCAATGCTGATCCACACAACTCACGCCGTGGATTCTTCTTCTCTCACATGGGCTGGTTGTTGTGCAAGAAGCATCCCGACGTTAGGAACAAGGGAAAGCTCGTCGATATGAGTGATCTCGATGCAGACCCAGTTGTTGTATTCCAAAAGAAGTAAGTTGACAAAAAACACACACTCCGATCAAGGTCTGTTTTAAAAATAATCTATTTCTCCAGATACTATTTCTATATTATGCCTGTGTGCTGCTTTATCTTGCCCTCCTTGATTCCGTACTTCTACATGGGTTACTCAATCAAGATCTGCTTCTTTACCTGCTCAATGTTACGATACGTGCTGTCGCTGCACTACACTTGGCTGGTGAATAGTGCTGCACATTTCTATGGCATGAAGCCATATGACAAATTCATTTCGCCTACGAACAGCAAAATCGTATCGATCTTGGCCTACGGCGAAGGTTGGCACAACTATCATCATGTCTTCCCCTGGGACTATAAAGCAGCTGAATTGGGAACATACACTTACAATTGGTCAACGGCTTTGATTAACTTCTTCGCGAAGTTTGGTAAGTTACAAGCAAGTAGCAGAACCAGTCATGGATAATTTATTGATTCTTTCATTTATTAAAGGCCTGGCATACGACTTGAAAACCGTCTCGGATGACATGGTCCGTAAACGAGTACTTCGTACAGGCGATGGAAGCCACACTTACTCCTCAAACGATGTCAACAATAATAACTCAACGACAGAGGAAATGCTACTGCAGCTGAACCATGATAACGAGGAGAACCTCGTTTGGGGTTGGGATGATGCGGATATGCGGGATGATGATCGCCAAGGAGCTTGTATTATTAAAAAGGATGATTAGGGACTGAAAGTGTTAAGCTATATAGTTAGGGATGCATAGAACCGTATTTTTTTTTTAAATTAGTATTTGTATATATACATATGATATAACGTAATGAATATTGAAGGTGCATGTCACATTAGTTTTAATACCAATGTGAATACTGTAGGTTTTAAGCCGCTACGATTTAAGGCGACTGGGGTTTAATGCTTTGTTTTGCTATTTATAGTTTTAAAACGCTTAACGATAAGAATAAAATTATTTAAAGAACAACTTTATACTATGAAAAATCCTGGGCGTGTCTTTAATTGATAGCCAAAGAGGTGATAAACATTTTACGGATTTTAATAGCTTTCTAGCCTTCATTAATTTGTTGTCCTGAGTGAAAAGATCACAAAAATATAGTTCTGCCGACTCACACCCGGGGCCTCTGGGAGATGCACCTAAGGTTGCACAATGAATAAGAAAATTAACCCTAAGTAAGTCGTCATACTAAACCGAAATTTGGAATTGAGCATCTCTCTCATAGCAATTGCAAGACATACAAAAAAGATCATATCGGTAGACTGTCACTAGTGGGCGTGGCAATGATTAAGAAAATAATTTTTCAAATGCATTTTATTCAATGTTTTTGTGCAAAATCGAAATCATTTTACTTAAAATATTATTTACAAAACGTCTAGTTTTACAGTTTCCTTAAATAATGTCTTGGGCCACGCCCACATTTGAAGAGAATTTAAGGAACACCTACATTTTCTCTATTAGAACAGCGCCTAAGCTAAGTGCTTTAGAAAAATAAATTAAATTAAATTTACCACAAGGTAAACCTGACTCCATTCTAGAGTCCGTTCAAACGAAGTTTTCGGCCACGTCCATTTTAAGCTTCGATTTAACATATTTAATTAAATAACACAATATTTAATTTCATAATTATATACTGCGTGGTCAAATATTTTAGGGAAGTTGTCAGAGTTCATTTGGACTCATTTCTCATGAGCTCATGATCAAGAGAACTATTCAACCCGTGCGAAGACGTTACCGACGAAGCATACGAACGATACCGCCCACCTGACCTGGAGGAGGTTAAAGTAGCTGTGTCTAAGCTCAAGTGCAACAAGGCAGCCGGAGCAGACAGGCCTAGCTACCGCAGTTCTTAAATCCGCTGACGATGAGCTGGTTGGGAGCATGCACTAGCTCATCTGTAAGATATGGTTGGAAGAAAGCCTGCCCAACGAATGGAACCTCAGCATTGTTTGCCCTACCTGAAGAAAGGAGACACTCTGAGTTGTGTCAACTACAGAGGCATCAGTCTTCTTAACATCGCATACAAGATCTTTTCTGCTTCACTGTTTAAACGCCTAAAGCCGTTTGTCAACAATCTGATAGGCACATATCAGTGTGACTGTAGGCCAGAAAAGTCCACCATCGATCAAATATACACTCTGCGGTAGATCTTGGATAAAACCCAGGAATTCCAAATCGATACACACCATACCTTTTCATCGCTTTCAAGGTCGCGTATGACAGCATCTATAAAGACGAGCTGTGTAACGCAATGGCTAGTTTTGGCACCCCTGCTAAACTCGTCAATCTGTGCAGGAGGACGATGTAAAATTCACGCTGCATCAAGGTCGGCAAAAACCTCACCGACCGCCCTTTGATGCAAGAAAGAATTCAGACAAGGCGACGCGCTGTCATGCGACTTCTTTAACATCATACTTGAGAGAATAGCGCAGAACTCCGGCGCCAACACCAGAGGTACAATTTTTCAATGTCAATTCAACTACCCGCATACTCAGACGACATTGACATAATCGGAAGAACAAAGCGTGATGTCAGTGACGCCTTCGTGAGTATTGAAATTGAAATTGAGTATTGGGACAGAAGCGGCGAATATGGGCTTAGCAGTCAACGAGGGCAAAACAAGGTTGCTGTCATCAAGAAAAGACACCCAACACCGAGGTCTTGGACAAAACATCACCATCGAAAGCTATAACTTTGAGATAGTTAGGGACTTCGTCTACCTGGGTCCGCTTTCAATTCAGACAATGACACCAGCACTGAAATCAAACGAAGGATTACTTTTGCCATTCGCTGTTTCTCTGGGCTAAGAAGGCACTTGAGTAGAACATCCCAGTCCTGCTTTACAGTGCAGAAGCATGGACCTTGTCAAAGGCGGATGAAAACACTTTAGGCTGTTTCGAGGGGAAAATTCTTCGGACGATTTACGGTCCCGTGGAGGAGGAGATATAACATCGAATTGTACAGGCTGCACAGCGACACCGACCTAGCCAGAAGAGTTAGGTGCCTTACGTGTTCAACTTACGTTCAAGTTGCTGGGCTACTAACTCTATGTGCATGCGTATTATTGTTATGTATGTACGCCTTGTTATACGATGGCCAACGCACCGGCTTGGAAAATCTTCGAATCCACCCCGCAGGGACGACGCAGTAGAGGAGCACCGAGGCTCAGGTGGCGCACGCATGTGGAAGGGGACCTTAGCCAACTTCGCGTGCGAAACTGGAGACGACTAGCTAGAGACAGAGCTGAGTGGCGAAGCTTGTTGGGCTGTAGACCCCGAACTGTAGCGCCCCCTCTAGTTTCTTGGGGCGAAAATATACGAAAGAAAAGAAAAGTATTACCCGCAATTGTGTTGGATTAGATTTGGATCCCGCAAGTGTTATGCCACTTTGCTAGGGATAATTGTAATAGTATAACAAGCATAATTTTCTGCTACAATTCAATGAATGTAGATGTAAATGTTGGAAGATAGAATGGATAAAAAATAGAAACCGAAACGTTATATTAAAGTCTGGCAGTTTTCAAAATTGGCCGATCCTAACCTACCAACAACCAGAAAGCTGTTCTTTATATTGTTGGTCGGCCTGGATAATTTCTGTATTGTCTACCCACAATACTTATTGCATAGGCTCTTGTATCGTCAAATCCAGAAGAGATCAATTGTATCCTTTGACCGTGAAACAGGAAGAAAAAAACTGACAAAAACAGAGAGTTTGAGTTTAACTGGGGACCAGCTTATTTTGACGGTGATTTATCGTGAGCTATCGCAAGAAAATTGTGATGATCACTGCCTACGCAACGCAAGCGAAGTTTGAAGGATTTGTGACATCACTTATCACAGATGACCTTAGACCATTCCACCCCCGGTTCTTCTATGTAAAATGGTTGTTGTTTTAAGTGTTCGGGAAGCACTACATTTGAGAGCATCTCAAACTTTTTGGCTAGAAAAAATCTATGTGAAGTAATAATTGAAATTGGAACTTGGAAGAGTCAATAGTTTCGAGAGCCAAAGTTTTTGACAATTTTTGACAATGGAGTTAACTCTGCACTGAAAAACTTCTCGCTGGGATTCATTTTGTTAACGCAAAAAAGTTTGGGTTTAAGCTGGGTTTAACTCGGCACTGAAAAATCGGCCCTTAACAGCTTGTTTGACGAGAACTCAGAGAGTTGCTGACAATATAGCACAACAAAGCATAGAGCGAAGCAACGCCATCATATATAATTCAAGAAAATATTGTCAGATTATATTATTGTTCATATTGCAAAAGAACTGAAATACCAGCTGCAGCCTTGTTTTCGAAAGATTACCTAGGAGTGACCAGTAGTCGCTGTTTTTTAATTAGCTGCAGAAAATTACAGCAAATTCAATTTTTTTTTTTGAAAGAACACCCTGCAAGAAGAACCCTTAAATTTTTGCCCTTCTAAGCACTAAAGTCAATATTTAAATTTTTGTTTTTGTAAGAAAAAAATAAATTAAAACAATTTTTTTAACCAAATTTTATTAATTTTCAAAAACGTATAATCGGCATTCATAATTTTTGCGCTACTTGTTCCGTCAATGATATCCAGAGGAGTACATCACCGGCTGAGCTGCGTTATCATTGCTTAGAACATGTGTCCTGGCAGCATGAAGAAGTGCCGCCATGAACGCACTGTTATTCAGAACTATTGACATAAATGTTGCCATCTTCAAAGCTGGCAAGATGAATGGCAAAAATGTTCCCAATAATATTGCTGGCATTATCATTACGGGAACTGCCAACTGGATCATAGCATTCTTGTACGAATGGGGCTTCTTCTTTTTTGGTCGTTTTTTGTCTTCACCTTTCTCCCGACCGGATCCGATGATGTTTAGATGTCCTGCAACAATAATTTTTTAAAAAACCTTTTTCACAAGAAGAACCTGAACTGCGCCTGTGCACTTACTTCCTTTTCTTGTTTTCAATGATAACTTGATTTTATTCTCCTTGCTTGGAACAATCTTTACCATAATTCCCGGCATGAAGTGCAATTGAATGTTGCGATTTTGAAAGAATCTCTTAAAATTCCAAATGACTCGCTGTGTCAACTCAGCATCGGATATTTGGGCGAGCTCACCGCTTATCAGACTCTGGATGTCACCGTCACCGAAAAATTGATCGAGGAAATCTTTAGTCAGGTTCCCACTGCGTGGATGCATGGCATGGCGTTCCATCTTTTGCAGTACAAAAAGTTTCGTGCACCTTAGGATATTGAACCTGCGAACACACTCCAAGATTCGCGCTGGTGTCGACGCCGGAATGTATGTAACCGTTTTTGTCATTTCATCATCAGTTTTTTTCAAATTACTCGTGTCGCCATCTATGGCCAAATTTGTCGTCGCACTTAAACTATCCGTTAATATCCGTTGGTTCGTGGGTGTGATAAAATAAAGTATAACGTAAGCGCCGACAAATACCGTAAGAGAATGCATTTCGAGTTGTTTTTCTTTCGGCAAGGAACGGAAAACCAATGAACTTGCCCGACTAATGCCAAGAAACAGACTGAGAGCCACACTCAGTGGCAGTCACTGCTAGATTCAAGGATGATGCCTCTTTCAAGTTTCAAGATCAAAGGCTGGTGGTTCGTTCTAGTGGATTTTCTCGTTTTCCCATCGGGGAAGTATATGGGACTATGTAGGTTGATTCCATGGAAAGTTGCGGCAAGAGATTGCCATTAGATAATGGAAGGTGACCCAAATTGCCATTCCAAGAGGTTCGTGGATTCAATTCAGTTTCTTGATTTGCGGAGACTTTGGTGGCTGATTGATTTGTTAAGTCATTCATGACGTCCGATGGGGCGCGGGGTCAGCTTTTATTGGGAGTAGTCGTGGCTACGTGTTTGGGGTAACGTAATTACATTGCATAAGCAGTCCAATGACGTTTATGCGCCTGGAGACTTTTTGACTGTTATTCTTATTGCATTATTGCTTAATTAAACATAATCGAGATCAATAAAAATCAATCAGTCAAATGTGTGAGAGAGACTTTTACTTTAAACGATTCCTTGGAACAATAAATCAGAACGCAATCTTTGTGCCAGCCATTGACGCGTTGACGTTCGAGTGAATGTTGAATATGTTCCTTGCTGTCACCGCAGCAACTGGAACGCGTGACACTATTTTTTTTTTCAAATACAAAACCTGATGGAGTAAATTCCGAAATAGAATTGAACAAGATCGTGGACGGCGGACATGACATTTGTTTGGACAAGTAGTGTCCCCCATTTTTAGTAAAAGTGGAACGTGTGTTTGACTAACTGTTTATGGGAAAACACCGATTGAATGATCATCATTAGTTAAGTGGATAGCATGATCATTTGCGCTACTAGAATGAGCATTATCGAGAGAGTGCTGATATCCTTATCAAGAATTCAGGATGCATACGTAAAAGTGGGAACAGAAAGCTCCAGCAAATCGGAGCAGGATTCATATTTCATAATAATTTAATAATATTTAAGTGGGTAAGGGTTGTTTAGGTACCTATACCGACATACCAACACGGAGAAATTGAAATTGACCATGAAATTGAAAATCAGTCTTTTAAATCCTAGTTTAATCTATAGGTATTAACTATTAAGGTAAAGTTGAGGTATCCGGATGGTATCCTAAGGCAAAATGCTTGCCGGACCGCCACCTACTATTGCAACCTTATGCCCGTCCCGCGGATAGTATAGTTGAATATTTCAGGCTAGCGAATAATGCGCTCTATATAGAGTAGGTATCCGAAAATAATAAAACTAATAAAAATAATAAACAAAGCAATCGCGCGGGTGGGGTGCCGTGGCGTAGTGGTTAGTGTGCGTGCTTATTACGCCAGAGGTCTGGGTTCGAATCCTGCCATCGTCACCTGAAAAAAATAAACTTGTTCTTTTTCACTGTCCCCACCTACGCGAGGGTCTGACAAGCCCTCCGAGAGTATTATTTGTCTTGAAAAACTTCTCAAAGTGCCGTTTGGATTCGGCAAAAAATTGTAGGTCCCCTTGTATGTAAAGAAATCAACACACCAGCATACTTTGTTGAGAAGTTGGCCTTGGTTCACCTTGAGCTGTTGTGCCACTCTATTTATTTTGTGTATCAACCGTGCGCGTGAACGTGAGATCAAAAAAATCGTTTGTCAACGCATAATGAAAGCAAGAAACCACGGACTGTTTTGACTGAAAAGTGACAGCATATAACATACTATTATGTACTTGTAAAGTTTGTCAACTGTGTTACACATGTTAGTTTTATTTTCCACATGAAGTTCGAATTTGAACAGTATATCACAATTTACAACGGCAATTGTCAAAATAATCGCCAATCTCGGCGAGGTTTTTTTAATTTCCGGAATTGCCCGCGTGCGAACAGCAATGACGCCGTCATTGTGAATCACCCCATACATTGCCATTGATTGAAATTCATTTGACAATTCGCCACAAATTCTCGATCGCTCTCTCGCGTTTGTTGTGAAACAGCCATTAAGAAAATTTCCTGTGATATGGTGAGTATGCTTGAAACGCCTTGTAAGTGCAAGTTAGTACATATATATATATATATACAAGTCCATCTGTGACGGATTGCTAAATACCGTACCTTACAAAAAAGGAACTGCCACACCTCCAAAAAGTGGGAGGGATATAAAAATATAACTGTTGAGTGCATTATAGTAGGTGGTTGCACAAATTTCGTTCTAAACCTCCGCCTTTTTAACTCAAAATATCACTTAATATTTGCCTGATTTAAGCCCGATCTGAGGGAATGGATTTCCAGCCCGCTTACCAACTTTCAGCTCTCTAGCTTAAAATTTTAGGCATAAAATTGTTTGCATACGGATGGACATTGCCTAATCGATTCTCCTGTTCGTCCCATTCATATCTCTAAAAGGTCTTAGGGGCTTTACTTACCAGTTTACTAACTTACTAACTGGCGCTACAGTCCGGGATGGACCTGGGCCTCAGCCAACAAGCTTTTCCAGTCAGCTTTGTCTCCAGCTATTCGTCTTCAGTTTCGCACGCAAAGTGGGCTAAGGTCCCCTTCCACTTGCGTGCGCCACCTGAGTCTCGGTGCGCACAATTTTCTTAAGTATGATGTTTAAGAAGTCACATGACAGCGCTTCGCCTTCTCTAACTCCTTTTTTGACATCAAACGAGTCGGTGAGGTCTTTATCGACCTTGACGGAACAGCGTGAGTTTTCCATCGTCATACTGCACAGATTGACGAGTTTGGCAGGGATGTCAAAACTAGAAATTACGCTCGCCTTTATAAATGCTGTCATACGCGGCCTTGAAATCGATGAAAAGGTGGTGAGTATCGATGTGGAATTCCTGAATATTTGATCGACGGTGGACTTTCCTGGACTAAAGCCACACTTATATGTTCCTATCAGATTGTTGACAAACGGCTCCAGGCATTCACACAGCACAGCAGAGAAGTTCTTGTATGCGCTGTTAAGAAGACTGATGAGCCTCTGTAGTTGGCAAAATTCAAAGGGTCTTCTTTCTTCAATGCTGAGTTTCCATTCGTCGGGCATGCTTTCCTGCGACCATCTCTTGCAGATGAGCTGGTGCATGTTCCTAACCAACTCATCGCCAGCGGATTTAGAAAGTTCGGCAGCTAGGCTGTCTGCTCCGGCTGCTTTGTTGCGCTTGAGTTTAGAGGAGAGGGGTCTCAGGGCTCTACGGTGATTATTTCACTGCGATACAAACTATACAACAAAGTGAATATACCCTACCCAGGGTATAACTAGCCTCTACTGGCCATAAAATTGTGTTTAGCAGAAGATGATTGAAAATAAATCCATAAGGGCCAGATTTTCACTGCGAGATCACCCAAGTTTCCGAGTTAAACTGAGATTAACCTCAGAAATAAATTTTCCAGTGAATATTGATCCGCGATTTATCTCGGCTTAACTCGCCAAATTTGATGAGTTAATCTCGGGTCAACTCTGGTGAACAGTATGAACTTCTTTGAATGTTTTTTCTGTGTGGAATGAAAATTGATTTGCGTGTTTTTGTGAAAAACAACGTCTGGGAATAAGTCGAACTTTCTTCCTGTGTTTTTCTATGTGAAGTGAGAGTTGGGAGAGGCAATAATTTCGAAAGTCAAAGATTTTGACAACTGTGTTTTCGGAGTTAACTCTGTTCTGAAAAATTGCTCGCTGGGTTAACTCCAGAATCATTTTGTTACGGGATTAACAGATCTTAGTTTTAGCTTGGCTTCACTAAAAACCTTAACCGAAAAACCCTTAGTGTCTCAAGCGAACAAATAGCGCTGGCATTTACCAGAACACCAGGAGCGAGGCTACTATTTCGTTGTAAGGATCCTAATTAAAAAAGTATTTGTTAACGCAAGAAAAAGTTTCTCGTACGAATGTAAGGCTTTGGCCAAATAAATTCATCGATTTAAATGAAACGCTTCGATTGCTATATGCTTCAATTCGATTTTTATTCTGAAATAAACTCAACTCTTACCAAATACACGAAAGTGTGAATTAACCTACTTACGTTGGTCAAGCTTTACAATTTTGAGATTTTTCTCTCTGCTCAACCTATCGCTTCTCGTGTCAGGTTAGAAAAGACATTTTTAAGATGGCAATTTTACTTTAAGAGGTTAAAACGTGATTAAACAAGGATAAGTATATTATGTTTTCAGCTATTGAAGATGTGTATCCAACGGAGCTGGACTCACCTCATATGCTCCGAAAAGAATAGGTATGTCGAGGTCGACCCTTGGGATGAATGTGCGTGAGTGAGAAAGCGATATCCTTGCTGCCGAAAAGACAATGCTGCCAAATTTCTGCTGTTTTAGATTAATGGTTCGTAGACGCTCCTACAGGGCTCGATGACAGTATTTGTGACAAATCTGTCATACGTGGACTGTTTCAGTTTGATTTTTTCAGCATCAAACTGTTATAAAGTTTCGTGAAAAGGATTGACATAAAACTGACATAACTGACGGAGGTGTGTGAAAAAGGTGAATTAGACTTATGAGCAGATTTTCACGGTTTTTTTTTTACATCTTTTAATTCAAATATGAATCTTCAACTTTTAATTCAAATATGAAATATACGCTTTACACATGGTTTTCGCAGACTTTTCTTTAAGTCGAGTGTGAAATCCTTTGAAGCTTGTGTTTTGGGCAGGGCGTGACAGGCGCCCAACTGACGATCAAACTGTCACCCCTGTTGTGAAACACCAAAATGGGTTGGAAGACTACCTTCATAATTTCTTTGAATTTTTTCAAAAGGCCCCACAAGTATTTTATATGTCTTAAACTAGCATCATAATAGTTGACTAATAAATTGTTTAATTTTTTGGAGATATTTTTTTGTTCGTTGCTTGAAGGATTTAAATTTGTTTAGATCTCGAGATTTCAGGAAGTTGAGTATTTTCGTAAGAAAAAAGTTCACTCAGTTCACTCGAAACCTGAGGAAACTGTTGAAGCTACCAAGCTTTCGAATCAAAGGGCTGAAGAATAAGAAGGAGGGCCAAACCGAACGCAGATTTAAGAAACAAGCTTCTCTCAAGCCAAATTTGACCGATTACAACTCGGGCGAGCTTATGGTAGTTGGGCTCTAGTTTTCATGTTTTCCAACTATTGTCTGAAATTCCCTTAATTATTTTCAAAATTAGCTTCGATGCTGTGTCTGTTTGTTTTTCCTTTTAAAATTGCACACGTGTGCCTTAACGTTTTCTTTTCTTTTTTACCAAACACAATTTTGCCCATGTTTTATATACAGATTATAATATTTTCTTTTGGCGGCTTGGCTTTTTGGCGTGATAGTGTTTTATAGCCCCCAATCCTAAACTCTGCCACTTCTTTCGAATAGTGCCGATAAAAGGCGGCTTCTTTGTTTTATTATATCGTAGAAGCCTTCTTGTATACTCTATACAACCTTTGCCATACGCAGCACGTTTTTCGATAACTTTGTAAGCTTATCGGTTTATTGACTTCTTTCCTTAAATTATGGAATATATTTGAATTTAGACTGACATACGTGAATTTAAACCTGCAACTACAACTTAACGACTTTATCACTAAAGTAGAGGTTTAAGATATTTTAGTATAATGACAGTCCTTTGGTTTTTCATATAACTTACTTGTTGAATCTTCTCCAACTTCTCAACGCCGAACTGCTACAGCTACAGGTTGAAGAATAAACAAAACCTAAGAATGATTCTTCAATTTTACTCCATGAAGCTACTGCAATTAGTCCTCGCTACATAAATTTTTGAAAGTCTAAAAAAACATTTCAATGTTCATGTTCTCAAAACTTGCACGTTTCAACTTCCTTATTGGAATCGCTCGTGTGCAGACAACATGGCCTACATCGTGACCCACTATGAGCACCCGAAAACAATTCTTTTGATTACCATATCGATAACAATATCCACAGACGCATTCTGAATTTTAAATTGTGGTGAAAATTTCTTGATATATGAAGAATGTGACACAAAAATTTCACTTTCTTTCAATCAGTCATAAAAATAATTTTTATAGACAGGAAATAAATGAATTTCTGAATGTTTAGCATATTTAATGTTTTGACCTGTCAAGTGCACGAAATAAAAAATGTTTTGCTTAAAGACTTTCGAGAAGATGCAAATATACTGATCAAAACGATCAACTTTGTTTGATTAAAAGTCCTTTCTTCCAAAAGACTAGACGAGATTATGATCTCAGGTAAGGGAATGTCTTTGTACTATAAAAATTAAAAAATAACAGAACAACGATCTATAAACACGATCAGATGTAAAATTCTGAGCCGAAAAACAGGTAATCCAAAAAAATCGGTAGGTATTCCGTTTGTTGTAATTCGAAGTCTTAAAGCTGTCGATTAAGTTATCAATCCCCAGGAAATTAAGCCAGAAAGTAAAAGTGAGAAATCGTTGATTGACATTTTCATTCTACAATGGACTGGACATGAGCTCCCAGAAATAAGAGCACTTATCCTTGTTTTGCACGTTTACGGAGACTGATCTAAATTTTAGTGCCTTATTGATCTAGTACTTGTTGAATGCAAGGACCATTTAGCTCCCTACACACATTTTACGCCAAGAAGAATATTAACACAGCCAGCTCATAATAATATCGATAACTTTATTCAAACAAAGAACTACTTTTGGCCAAAAGAAAATCTTAGTGAACAAATTAATTAGTTTTTCGTTGATAAATAAATAAATAAATAATTTAATTATTCTAGACTACAGTGTATCTTATACTATTTTTTTGGTTTTGCTGCACACATGATCCACCTGTATCAGTTCTGGTTAAATCCACAGGATTGAAGCGGTTACTTCCATTCCTTTTCGAGCCAAACGGGTTGTTGCGAGTGAGCGTGTGAGTAGACAATCGGAATTGGCGCTGTCAGAGGGGCAGCTTGTACCTGAGGTAGAGTACGTGCCATCAGCTGTCCAATAGCAAGGACCAACAAAATGACCTAATGAAAAAAAAATACATGTTAATTTGTTTGAACGACTCTTATGAATTAGGTTAAACTTACGCCGACACCCAATCCCTTCATGGATACAACAGTGAGCGCAGCCAATAATGTGGTTATAACACCAACGACAAAAGCAGCTGGCACAATTGCAAAACTAATCCTCTTCAAGAAGTGATGCCCGAATGTACGTCCTTCTAAAATATTAAAAATTATTATATATTTTTTTTTTGACCTAGCAGCACTTTAGATAAATTAACTAACCGGCCACATCCGAGTCACTCTTATTTGACACATTCTCTGTAGTCTGCTGACAGATCACATCATTGATCATAACACACAACACAACCACGACGACGACGACGAATTTCTGATTGATGGCCATTTCGATTGTTAAATAGTAACTTTTCGGATAATCCTTTAGTCCTGTGAATTTAAACAGCAGCGTTTTAATCCAAACTGACAGTTGAAAAGGAGTCGTATGTGCAGTGATATCTACGAAGATAGAGCGCCTACCAGTGATTTATCGATGACCGTTGAATAACAATTGAATGAAAAATTCCAAGCGTTGGTGGTTTTTAATCATCCACACCCAAAAGAATTGGTCACCAAATGAAAACGACATCACGACACACCGTGCGCCATCCGCGATAACAGCGCCCAGTTCCGATTCAGACCCAGACCGTCTCGCAAAATCAGTGTCACACACAAAATTTCAATCGAACACTTTTGGTTGACAAGACGCACTTTGAAGGTTTTCCGTTTGGTTTTTGGTAAAAGAAATTGCGGAACGTCTGCGATGAATATTTAAGTGACTTAGACGACTTTAGATGGAGAGCGGCACTGCAGTTTTGAAAGAGGAAATGCTAAAAATTTATAAGAACGCGTACCTTTGAAGTTCACGGGCCATAAAAGGATTCGCAGCGCACGCTGCTGACGCTATGGTTTAAACGCAATCATAGTTGCGGATTCGGCGGTGCTGACGGAATGGTAAAAGTTTGAAAACGCATTTTAGTTTTAATTCATTCATGAAAATAAAATCGATGATTGTGATTTTTGACGTTTATGCTTGGACGTGATCGGGAGTCATAGTGATCGTGCTGCACGCATAGGCATTCTTTTTGAACGGCCGGTCGGGACCTTTTAGGTATGGAAATGCGGCCACTTCGCTTTCGTTTTAGTGATACCGTCAACGGATATGGTTAATGAACTAACGAACAAAATATTCGGGTAAAAGTAAATTACTTTCAGGCACCAGAGAATCGATGACTGTTTGAATAAATTCTTAGTGCGTTTGGAGTTTAAGTGCTATAAGCATGATATACATACTTTTGTCATATAGGCCTGACAGCACAACTTTTTGTTCACAAACGTCGAGTCAGAAATCCTTTGAAGTTTGTGTTTTGGGAAGGACGTGATAGACGCCCAACTGACGATCAAACTCTCACGCCTGTTGTGAAAAACCAAATGAGGGGGAGACTACCTTTTGTAAAAATTTTGTATCCTTGACGGGCTTTTGGGATTTTTTGCTTTATTGACTTTAACAATTTTTTGGCCTAGAACTTCTTTAGTATTCTTCTTGTGAGTTTCATGTCGTTCAAATGTTCAAATTGGGGCTTTATTTCATTTTTTGGGGCTTTTTTCATTTTTGCACTAAATGAAATATGGTCCCTCATATGAAATGAACTCTTCAAGACACTGTTTACTATAAATTGTGGACCGGCTGCCATCCTGTAACTCCTGGCTTGGGCCCACTCTTCGAATTTGGAATGGTCTATGGTTTTTTTTTGTGTACAAATTTTGAATGCATTGATTCATTTTGATTTCATGGTCGTATTTCATAATGAAACAAAGCCCCCAACATTATTTTATATTGAAGTTAGGGCTCTTTTCTATTGGGACGTTATTTCCTGGTGCTATAAGGAGGTAATACAAAAATTAACTAAGACAAAAAAAGACCGTGAAGTATGAGGAAATACGCGGAGCGGTCCATCGGCTTTTGATAAAGGTTCAACTCGTCTTTATTGCGCAGTTTGTATAAAATTCTTTTTGTTAAAAAAGTTATAAGTTTTATGTTATAAAAAAAATTATATGACAAATATTAAAGATATTACTATTTGCAAAGCTTGGTCCATACAAAGTTTTGAGCTCCGCCCACTTTTAAGGGGCGTTTTTAGGAAAAAACGGTTTTTTCCGAAATAATTTTCGGTTTTAACGCATTTTGTCATGATTCTAATTTTTAGCCCAGACCCACTTTTGGGACCTATACAAATTATATATGAATTCGGGACAAAAAATTTTAAGATTTGGTGTTACACGGTATACAGGGTCGGGTATAAAGAAGTTTGTCATAGGCGAACTCTTGCACTTACTCACTTGTTTTATTTCGTTTGCTTAAATGGGCTTAAGAACTTGAGGTTGAAAACCGTAATTTTGAAATGGTTTTTATGAAGTTACTTTGCCTTGTAAACGCTAGATACCTTCATCTGACAAATTGAATCAAGACCTTCGTTACCGCTAAGTGACTATTAGCAACCTTTAAAAAAATAGTTTTCGAAAATGTTTTTTCGTTTTTGAGTCAAATTTTCGAAGCTTATGAGTATTAAATACTCGCTGTTTGCTATAGTTTCTTTATAAATTTTTAGAAAATGGGCTATGCCCTTAATTAGTCTCAAAGTAATTATATGTACCATTTGGAAGATAGAGAAGGAAACATGTTGTTTTGACATCTTTTAAAAAAATTTTGATTGTCAAATCCATAAAACATTTCTTTAAATTTTTTTTTAATTCCCGTTAGATTTTTGTCCATTAGCACAACCGCCTGCGCTCGGCATACCCCACAAGCGGACCATTAGTAATGCAGTAAAGTGGGAGGGTTATAATCCACCACTTCAGATTATAACCTCGAGCCTAAATGAAAAAGAAGAAGAAGAAGCACAACCACCTGCGCGAGCATTGGCTGTTTTTGTTAAATTCTATGGGCACTGGTTTTTGCGTAAACGGTAAAACTAGCTTTTGGTTTTACTTTGTTTTTTAGAAAGGCTTAGAAAAACTTAAGATTTAAATTCAAAATTTAATTTAAAATTTTTTTAGCGTGGCTTGCGTCTTTTTGTGTGCTTTGCACTTCAACCAAATCTGAACAAGATCGCTGTTGCCGATAAGATCCTAGAAGATTAATAAATTGTTTTTGAAAACCCTTTTATGTTTTTAAGTTGAATATCAGAAGTTTTTTAAACCTTAAAATTATAGTTTTCCTTAAAATTTTAGCTATAGTTTTCCTTAAAATTTTAGCGATTTTGGTGCGATTTTTTTCATACATTATGATTACTCCAAATGATTGATATTAAGGGGCACACACACACATACACGTGCGATTTTTTTTTTTTCGAAAATGCGTTAAAACGGCTATATTAAAACATTTTCAGAAAAATATGACTTAAGCGCTTGGTTTACTATGAGTTGTTTTATACGCGTGTTCAATATCGGCATTGTCATTAAGCGATTCAAAAGTTAAGCATTAAGCTTCAAACACCTTTGAAAACGCCATCCATTTTTAGTTCTTCATTGCTGAAAAACTTTTCAATATTTTCAAAAAATTATATTTTTCCATTAAAGTCCAGTATTAACTTGAACGAAGTTTTAGTTCTTCTAAAACTTTAGTTCTTCTAAACTTAAAAGTTCTTTAGCCTTCTAAGCTTCTTAAAAAAAGTACTGAAAAACATTTAATCCATTTTCCCTTGAAACTTAAAACTGTAATTAAACCTTTATTTGTTCATAAAAAATTGCCCTCTTTGGGTTTTCTGACTATTTCCGCTTAAAAGCACACCAAATTTTGTCTTTCTACGTTTTACCCTTCAGAAGGTACAGCGATTGGACGGACGGACAAAGTAGTGATGCCATAAGAGATCCTTTTTCCATTTTTGGACGGACCGCTTAAAATATGCAAATTTGCCTTAATTTAACACACTAATCCTAATTACCCGGGACGTTATTTCCTAGAGCCCTCATAAAGCGGGTTTCATCACAAAGAAGCTTTGGCTCCACCTTGGTCTGACGTTTGCGAGTCATTTCAGCCATACGAGTTCAATGTTTCGTTTGACAATCGTAAAGAGACAACGTAATGTTACTCCAAAGTGAAGCTCTATCTCAAGGCGACTTGCAGCCGAGCAGAAAAAAAATTAAGATCAATATTTGTAATTTATGCAAGGAGCAAGCCAAAGCTTGGTTGTGAATCCAGCTTTAAGAATCAAGGAAATAAGAAACTATTGCTTTTTAGCAAAAAGCCGCTGACCCGTCAAGAGAAAACCGACTGTAGGTAGACAGTATTCAAGACAGTATGACGACGTGACGAGTTAGAAGAATTTAGTGTCTTTGAAGGGAAGAAAAACTTAAATTCTTAGCCCTTTAAGTTCTGAAACGACAAGCTGGGATGAGTATCACGAAAAACAATTTGGCGTGTTAAATTCAGAATACTTATGTTGGCATAAAAGCAAGGTAGTATGCTAAGTTATATCGGTATCATGCAAGCTCTTAAATATTGAACTGCGACCTGATGTTATGTAAAGAATAAAAGAAACAAATCAAAAGGCATCTTAAATGGATGATGGCATTGATCATGCTGATCGATATCAGTTTTAAAAAAAAAATGTGACTTTAGAAAGCATTCTAAGAGTCGAGAGAAATCAGGAATTCATTTATTGTTAATGTATTTATGAATTGGATAGGATTTGTAACCGCATTTATTGGTAAAACAATGTTAACATGACAAGCTGGGTTCCAATTATCTCAAAATTAGTGCAATCACGATCTAAAGACTGTTAAAGGCTAAACAATTAACCGGCTTCTTTCAAATGCGTTTTACGCTCAATCAACTTAACAACTTGATATCGAATAAGCTTAAATCGATGCGTCTAATTTGGAGCAATAATGTTATTCTCCCCTTTCTCCTTTAACCGCGACTACAAAAAAAAAGAAACAATTATGCACTGATCTAGATAATCTCCCCGCACATCAATGTGGCACAAGAAAAAATAAACGTTTGCGCTCGATTGCATCGCAAAATAGATTTTCCAGCTTTAATCCAGATTTTCCAGAAGTGCGGTTTTAAGTGCGATCACACCTCCTTTTGTGCGGGATCACGTTTGTGAGGTTAAGCATGTGGGGCAGCCGTTGCCACAACAGTCAGCGCATCAGGTTTGGTTCTCCTCGCAATTGTTCCCGAGACACCATCCTCAGCACAACCGACCAGATCCGTGAATGTGGGATACAATTTCGCCTGCGAAGCTCCACTCAACATCTTAGACAAGACGCAGTCAATTTACAAGTTTTTCTCTTCTCTCCTTCTTTGGTTCGGGATTTCTGGAATTCTAAGATTCTATCGCTGCCGCATAGCCACTGAATGTGTTTCCAATGGCACATATTATCGGCAAAAAGAGTTAATAAAGTCCCCAATGGCTGGGGATTTTCAGCATTTCGTTGATGTCCATCCGAGTATCAAGTCGCGTTGGATTGTATTTCTCCAATCGTGAGTGAAAATAAATCGTTTGTTTAGCCTCAGATGAGATGACTTAGAATGAGGTACATTTTGCTAAGTGTTTGTTTGGCTTTGAGCGCTGTGCGTTGCGCAGAGTTTCAAGGACGCAAACAAGAGTCTGAGGACCTTGTGATTGACCAAAGTACAAATAATGAAGAAGTGGATTTGAGTGTCGCGGAGACGGTGAATGAACCATCAAATGATCATGCCGGCCGGAGTATTGATGAAGCAGATTTCGAACAACTTCAGGAGAAACATGAGATGTTTCAAAAGAGAGCCAAGCCGCTGAGGAATATCTTCATGGGGATTTACAAAAACTACAAGAGTACATACTTAGGCAATCAAACATCTTCTCAGTATCGAAAATCGCTTAAGGATCGGCAATCTGTGACGCCGGCTATTCTTACCACCACCACCACCACCACCACCACCACGGAGGATACGCCAACCTCGGAGGCAAGCCAGAAACTTCGAAAGAAGAAAAAGAAGAGGCGAAGAAATAAGAAGAAACGCATTGGAGCGATCGCCAAAGAGGATCCCCTGATCTATAGCCACGACGAAGAGTTTCGTTATCACGTCGGTACCGGGCTAAACATGAGCTTGGACATGCGAAACGACATCGTGAGTGTGAACCTGGACGAGAACTGTTTGAAGGATGTGCTGCTTGGCCGATGGAACGATCCGGAAGTAGAAGGTGAGATTGTGGTGCAAAATTGAGCTTGTGTTATTCGAAATTTTGTCTTCATAGGCCGTGGAAAGAAATACGAGATGGTGTCGAAAATTTTGCCGCTTTTTATTTTACCGTTTCTTATACAATCTGCAATCATTCCGTTTTTGGTGACAAAGTTGAAGCTGCTGCTGATCAAGTCGATATTAGTCGGAAAGCTGGCTATTTTTCTTTTGGTGGTTTCGGCATTGAAGAACAACAGCAAGAGTGCGCCGACATACGAGGTTGCACCATCGTATTGGGCGGGGGAGCCTAGCAGACGATCGGAGGTGGCCGCTGCCTACGGTGGATACAGGGTTGAAGGCAGACCTACTACCTGGATAAATTAGATAAAGTACAAAACGGTGTAAATTGCAAATGCTACGATAGTAAAGGCATAAATAAAAAGAAATATGTCGACTGAATTGTGAGTTGTTCAAAATTGTGTGCAATTATTTCCAGCAAGATCTAAGTTTAATCCTTGTACTCAATTTTGGTCTTGCTCTGACGAAGGTATCAGCAGAACATAGTGTATGTGAAACTGTTTTTTGTTGCCCACATTTTTTCCACCCCGATGTCTTAGAAATCTTTTTTCAGCTGAACTTCATGTATGGAGCGGGCATCCTTAGAATATGTCACCTCCTCATAACTCAAGTTGCTACATCTCCCTACATTTTTACCCCCTAATCCTTTTCACTTATTGTACATTTTAACTTTTCAGTAAATACATTTCAAGGATTTTTGGTTTGTGAATGAAAAAGAGTTCTTAATTTTTGGCTTCCCTTTGTTCGTTCATATCGAGCAAATTCGCATTTGCAATATTGAACTCATATCTCGCTGGTACCTATACGTTTTCCATCTAGGTATTGCATTGGTAATCCCCGTTCTGTTTTTAACATCATATCCGTCCATTTTTTACGACATTTACTTTTGAGAGTTGCTCCCTCGAAGGCAATCGTTAATTAGGGAAAAACCAACGTTTTCATTCTCATCTACCTGTGACTTTCATTCAATATTTTTTCTTCGATCACAACGCAAAGAAACTGAAGGATAATCAGGCACATACCTATGTTTTGTACATTGCTGGGTAAAAATCAAGCTCATTAGGCATTGTGCATTCATTCATTATTTTTATTACGCTTATACCCTTCTAGGACCTCCTAGGACATATTTAAATTGTTAATCCTTTTATGGCCTCAGCCTTTTCGAATATTTGTAAATACAAGGTAAGTAGGGCAAAGGACTAGGTAAAAAATGCAGTTATTATCATTTTTAAGTTTCATTCATTGAGGAAGGTTGAAGGACTACAACAGGTAGGTTCATGAAGTGAATGTTTAATACTATAGAATGACGGACCAGAGGGAGATGCAAATGATTCATAATTTTGGCGTGATTTTTTGTCTTATAAAAGTAATAGCATTTGACACTCCGGTCACATTTAATACTTAAACCTCGTACAGAAAGGATATTCTATAGAGATATGAACTTAACACTTTGCACACTAATTTTTGTGGGCATTACCTTCAAGTTTGCCGACAGCTTCTTAGACGCTGTGGACGTTATCGCAACCAAAAGTGGGCTTGTAAATAAAATGGTAAGTCAAAATGTTAGTTCTACAAACCGAGCAAATTTCTTAACTTTTTGTTTAATATCTTTTTCACTAGCTCCTTCATACCATGTTTCCATTGAAGGACCTCATCGCTCCCAGTCTGGAGTTAGCCCTCACCAACTGTCAGGACAGTTTCAAATGGGACCAATGGAATTGCCCCAGTACGGACTTTCTTTCAAAAAGGAATTCAAAGTATTTGGATCGTGAAAGTGCCTATGTCTCAGCTCTGACGACGGCTGCCCTTATCTATACGATGACAAAGAATTGTTCATCTGGCGCCATACCAGGATGTGGCTGCAGGGAGGATAAAGGCAATCAATTCGCTGCTTGCTCTGATGATCCTGAATATGCCGAAGAGGTTGTTGCAACAATTCTCAACTCCCGCCATAGCGACAGTCTTGATGTGCAGGCTTACGCAGTGCTACACAATGATAGAGCTGCTAAATTCGCTATTCGAAAGTCTTTGAAACGATATTGCCACTGTGAAGACGATCTGATTCCATGTAGTGAGGGCAAGTGCTGGCATTCGTTGCGACCATTCGTTGATGTCGCCAGTGTGATAAGGCAAATGTACGAAAGAGCTCTGATTGTGAGCGCAGACAATTCGGGATCAGTCAACTGGAAGCACATACCCGAGGATGTTTTGGTCTATGTGCAGGATTCACCAAACTATTGCCATGTGGATGCGATACCAGGATGGTTGGGTATGCGAGGACGACAGTGCTCTCGCGAGAAGGGCAAGAGTGTCAGCTATCAAGAGAGGCACTCGTGTAGGAATCTATGCCGATTGTGTGGACTAAGAACACGTGGACAGACTGTTGTGGGACAGAAACGATGCAATTGCAGATTTTCTTGGTGCTGTGAGGTGAAGTGTGATGTATGCGTTAGTGTTGAGAAACAATACTATTGTGATTAGTTATAGCTGGCTGTAAGCAGTTTAGTTTTAATAAAATTATTTATTTTAATTCTTTGTGCGTTTTTTTTTAAATTTATAAGCCTCCGTGCGGGTCTGAAAAGCCGTCCGAGAGTACGAGCCGTACATTTGTTGTCATAAAAATCTTCTCGATTCGTGACTGTCAGGACACCTATGACTCACGCAACAGAATGCAAGGCATGATAGGCTTCAGGCTGTCTATGCTCTGAGTTATGACTCAGTTATAACCAGTGAACTTACGATTTGAGAAAAATCTAAATACAATTAAAAGCTTTTTAGATAAATAAATAAAATAATAATGAGTAATAAACAATAAATAAATAACTAATACATAATATCTCAATATTAAATAAATGATAAATAAAATAAAAGTTATAAAGAAAATAAGTAACAAAAAGTTAATATATAATGAATAAATCCTGAATATGTAACAAATAATTATAAATAAAGACAATATTAATTTTACAATAAATAAATAGAAATAAATGGGAAAAAACACTATAAAACAATAAAAATACCCATCTTTAGTATATTAATAAATCAATAAAGCAAATAATTTATAAATAACAAATAATTAGTGCACTATAAATATAAATATGAATAAATATAAACATGAATAAAATGTAAATCACAGATAATAGTTGTGAACAAATTATTCAAAGTTAAATTAGTCAGTTGGATTATAAGGGAATAATTAATTTTAAATTCTTGTATTCTTTCTGGAATCAATTTTACATAACTTGTTCATGGAGATCGGAAGCCGAGTGATGACAAGGAACGTTAATCAGAATATTTAATAATTAATTCTGAGTTTTATTAAGAAATATCAAGCTTTTTCATGTGACAACCGGGACATGCGGGACAACCACGCAAAAGAACTGCCACTGCCTGCAAAATGATTTTTTGAATAATCAATTTTTGTTCAGTAAGGATTTTTTTTGGTGGTCAGAGGATAGACATGTGCACTCAAGAGGATACAAGCATCCAAAGGTTTTCTAAACTTACCTCTGTCTATCAACTCATACTCTCACCTCCCCGGTGAACACGGGGTGCCTAGTACCTCAACTGCAGATTAGGTTTCAACCGCTTTTGAAGGTTGTTGGGGATAGCAGACGAGAGAGGGGGGAGGAGTGTTCCCTCTAAGGTACTTCTCCTTGCATCCGGACGGCAGCGAAGGAATTCCCCAGATGGAATCAACGGTGGTGTCCACAGTTTTAGTCAGGCCGAACTACTTAGTGAACACCTTATACGGGCTACTACGACGCATTCGGAGATCAGTCCAATAAGGAGCGGGCTATCCGGCTCTCCGTCCTTAGAGCTAAACAAAGAATCTGGTCCTCCAGGTTGGGGGTCGTGCCGCCGGGGTGACTTCCCGGCCACGTAAAGAAACACCAGTTACGATGCAGAAACAAGCCTCGGATTCGGACGGATTTACTGTTCCGGCTCCGGATCTGCACGTGGAATGTTAGGTCCCACGTGTAATGTCAGACCACGTTCAGCCGAGCAACTAGCGGGGGCCCTTAACGACTGCAAGGCAGACATTACTGCCATCTAAGAAATGCGGTGGGACGGGCCGGGCAAAAGAAGGATGAAAAACTGCGACTCTACTACGGCGACTGCTATCGGCCTCAAAGCCAGCGCCTATTTGGATGTGGTTTCGTTGTTGGAGGCAGACTTAGGCAAAAAGTCTTGAGCTTCAACCCTGTGAGCGAGTGCCCCGCATCGATCCGCATTACGGCTAAATTCGCCAACTTTAGCCTCATATGCGCGCATGCCCCCACAGAGGAGAAAGATAAACGACACCAAGAATATGTTCTACGAGCTCCTGGACAAAACTTATGAGCTGTGCCCTAGGTACGACATTAAGATTGTCATAGGCGATTTTAATGCCAAGCTAGGAAGGGAGGGCAACTTTGATCGTTCAGTCGGAAAGCATAGCCTGCACGACACGACCTCCGATAACGGATTCAGGCTGATCGACTTTGCTGCGGGGCGACACGTTGTTGTAGCTAGTACACAGTTCCCGCATATCAATATCCACAAAGGGACATGGAGATCTTCCGATCAATCAACCGTCAACCAGATTGACCACATTGCGATCGACGCAACGCACTCCCCCAGTATCATGGATGTCCGAACTTTCCGAGGGGACAACATTGACTAGGATCACTATCTTGTTGTAGCCAAGGTACGGCTGCGGATATCCCGACCAGAGCCAAGTAATGGAAATACTTTGAGGAAGTTTGACGTCGGCCGACTACAATCGCAAGAGATCGCCAGGTCCTTCTCCAACCGAGTCTCTCAAAACCTTCTACGAAGTCCTATGCAGCCAGCATCAAGTATTGATAGCCAGTGGCAACATTGCCAAAATGCCATCTGAGACGCCGCCTCTGAAGTGCTGGTTTTCACACGGCCACCACAACGAAACCCCTGGTTTGACGATGAATGCCGGCAAGCACATGCAGCTAAACAGGAAGCATGCACAGAAGGACTAGAGCTGCTCGCGAGCTCTACGAACAGAGCAGGAAAGTGGAACACCGGCTTCTCCGAAAGAAAAAGAGAGAGCACGAGAAGCGCGCGGTTGAAGGGATAGAGAGATGTTACAACAGGAATGAGGTTAGAAAGTTTTACCAAAGGATCAAAAGGTCCTGCCAAGGATATAAACTTCGAACTGAAGCCTGTAAGGACCTTCAAGGAAACATCGTTGTAGAATCGCAGTCGGTGCTAAGGATTTGGAAACACCACTTCTGCAGACTGTATAACGGCGAGGACGAACCAAATACCGCTGTCAGGCAGAACGAACCATTCAACCCAGGCGAAGACGTTACCGACGAAGCATACGAACGATACCGCCCACCCGACCTGGAGGATGTGAAAGTAGCTGTGTCTAAGCTCAAGTGCAACAAAGCAGCCAGAGCAGAAGGCCTAGCTGCCGAACTTTTTAAATCCGTTGGCGATGAGCTGGTTAGGAGCATGCACCAGCTCATCTGCAAGATATGGTCGAAAGAAAGCATGCCCGACGAATGGAACCTCAGCATTGTTTGCCCGATCCTGAAGAAAGGAGACCCTCTGAGATTTGCCAACTACAGAGGCATAAGTCTTCTTAACGTCGCATGCAAGATCTTTTCTGCTGTACTGTGTGAACGCCTGAAGCGGTTTGTCTAAAATCTAAACGGCACATATCAGTGTGCCTTTAGGCCAGGAAAGTCCACCATCGATCAAATATTCACACTACGGCAGATTTTGGAGAAAACACAGGAATTCCAAATCGATACACACCACCTCTTTATCGATTTCAAGGCCTCGTATGACAGCATCTATAGAGATGAGCCATATAGCGCAATGTCTAGTTTTGGCATCCCTGCCAATAAACTCGTCAATCTGTATAGGATGACGATGGAAAACTCACACTGTTCCATCACACTGTTCGGTAAAGACCTCAACGACCGCCTTTTGATGTCAAGGAAGAATTTAGGCAAGGCGACGCGCTGTCATGTGACTTCTTTAACATCAAACTTGAGCGCCAACACCAGAGGCACAATCTTTCAAAAGTCCGTTCAAATACTCGCATACTTACGCAGATGACAATGCAACGCAAAAGATACGGAGTATTGCGACGGAAGCGGCAATCATCGAAGCGGAAGAGTTAAAATACAACTGCAGTGGTAGCTGGGTCATCTTAAGCCTATAGACACCAACTGACATCCTACAGGTATAATGCAGCAGAGGAGCGCCGAGACTCAGGTGGCGCAAGTAATTGGAAGTGGGACCCCACAACTTCGCGCGCGAAACTGGAGACGGTATAGCTAGAGACTGAGCTGGCTTGCGAAATTTGTTGGCGCAGGTCCACCCCGGAATGTATCCCCAACGTGGTAAGTTATAAGTAAACCTTAAAAATTGTGTAGTCAATCTCGAAAACTAATTTTTTTTAAAGGCCCCACATTTTAAAAATAATATTGATTAACTTTTTGACGCCATCGCTGAGTTATTTATATTTTTTGCAACCTTGTCGCTGCCCAGATATGTACGAAAATCGCAAATAAGACTGACTCTGTACTTTACGTGCTTGCTGTTTTTTTGTCATTAGCTCACTGATAAGTTGTAAATCTTTTCGGATAAGCTAATGAAAACTGGAATGACAGTGTATCAATATGTTATAAGTAGTAGAATCGAATCGGTAGTCGTCTTTATGCACTTTACACTTGGGTGTGCGCTTATCAGAAGCATGTCCAATATATTTTTATAAAGGCTCTATAGTCTGATAAATAGTTGTTGAGCAATTGAAAAACCTTAAGTAGCTGGGTATATCCCATTAAAGATAAAACAGTTCGAAATAGGGCTTTTTAAAATTAGTCTATTTCATAGGGGAAATTACAAGACATTTATTCCGGATAACAGTTTAGACTTTAGAGCTTGATTAGCCAGAGGTGTACTCCAACATCTTCACATCCATTTGTTAAGAGTATTTGCCTATCAATTTGTGAGGCATTAGGTAGTTATAATCTGCTCTCAACAAATTTCCCATTCTGATGAAAATTCTTGGTCCTTTAGTTAAAATGATAAAAATATTACTCAGGCTTGACCAAAACCCAAGTTACTTATAATCATATTAATTTGGACCTCCAAAGAAAACAACAAGTGCCCAAACAAATTTAGACGCTTATCATTTTGGGCGATTCCAATTTCGAATTTTTTGCTCATGCAATAACTCCATTCATACAAATCACCTTTCCTAATCTACCGATGGACACCACGATTAGTATTTAATCTGCGATGTAGCCTTTACCTTAGCGTGCGCGCTACTTTACAACTTTAGCAATCGAGATAAGGACGTTTCTGTTTTAGCTTTCAGATTACCTGTTCTGTAAATGCTTAAGACCGAAAGATCTTACAGTTTGCTCGCAACCATTATCCAGGGCGGTTTCACAAGTCGTACCAAGATGTTCGCGTAGTGGGGTGTCGAATTTTACGTTCAAGAAAAAATTATATAAGTGCTGTTAAATAAAACCTTAAAAAATGATTCTTACATCGAAACTCGTTGCAATATGTCTCGGTTTGGCATTAACCGCGTTTACTGTGTCCACCATTGTGTTGGCTGTTCAGAAAGCCGATCTAAAGGATGAATTAGCCGAGACAAGGGAGAAGTTGGATTTACTAGAACAATCGCTGAAGACAACTACTACAACTACTACCACCACAACGCCTAGTGCAGGTATAACTAGCACCACTACTGCGGATACGACTCCAGGTGTGGCAACGACAACTACTGGAACTATTGTCACTACCCCAAGTACGAGTCCTAGCACGACACTCAGCTCAACAACAGTTGCCCCGCCAGAGACTGTAAATATTTTTAGTTTTATGCTTTAATTTTAACTATTTTTTGATTAATTTTGCAAGCTAGAAGCAAATTAACCTAAATTAACTAAGGTTTATTTTTTAAATATCTTTTAAGCTTGGTATAATCGAAAAATCTTATCGTTCTTACCAATAAGTTCAATTATGTTCTTTTATACCTTAGGCCTTGGACCTTTTCAATAAAAGTCTAAGGAAGTTGCATAAAATGTTTTACAATCTGATTAACTTGACGATATCAATTTTTTATTTATAGGTTAAGAATTTAATCTGCACATAGTTTTACTAGTGTGAGTTGAAACACAAGATTGTTTTTGGTCAAACCTTGGTTTTTGCAACTATTTTAATACCTTTTAACAAGCCCGAGTTCTTAGTTTAAATATTCATCCAATAATTAGTTTAAGTTTACTTATCCTTCTTTTAAGTTTTTTTATCCTTCTTGTGGTATTCAAAAGTTAAGCTCTTCAACACGATGTTAAATACCTACTTTCTTACGCCAAGCTATTTTTAGTCAGAATTCTTAAACTCTTGAGGCGAGCTGTGGAATTTAATTGCGTTTGTCCAAGATAAGCTCTAAAATTACTGAAAAACATGCTTAGCTTAAGATTGCCAATTTCGTTGATTTAACTCGGGATCAAGAAAAAAGTTATTGAACCCAGAATAAATATTGAATGAAAACAGGAATCTGAACGATTTTCGAAACTATCCTTGAGCTGACCATCGATATTTATTTTCATTACGAGAAAACGTAATTGACAAGCTTGACATAAGCCCTCCAAGAGAATAATGGGAAGAATTCAATCCAATTCCATCACCGTTTGACCTTGTCGGGTACACAGACGGTTCTATAGGGACTATGTCTTAAAAAACTGAATTTTAGCCTTCGCAAAAGCATATTACTTTTTTTTTTCATATTCTTAAGGTGATTGACTCACCTGTCATGAGATCATAGCTTGTTCTGGAAACATTCATGGCAATTCAAGAGTAAGCCAAAAACGATCTATTTATCCTGAACTTCGACGGCAGCGAATAAGCTTTCTAGCTAAAGTCAGTGCAAATACACCCCTCATAGGTCCTGAACATTTTTGCGGAGTCAGTAAAAGACTTTTCAAGAACTTTTCCAGAAGTCTAGCTCGAATCGAGTCCAACGAAATCTGGCTTCATTCATCTCGACAGTACCGCTTTGTAAAATTCTTTCCCTAGTTTCTCTACCGGAGGCCTTGTACCCCGACCAACCTGGACAGGGATAAATTTAAAGTTCAAACTGGGATTTTCAGCGGCTATTGCAAACTGAAGAAACATCTTACTTTTATTGGCACAATCTCACCGAACGTCACATGCAGACTTTGTCTAGAGCCTTCACATATTTCTGGGGTTGCTGATGGTCTCAAATTGGGCGCTCCTCCCAAATAGGGGAATGCTCACCAGATATGGAGGGTACTGGTATGGAAAATATCCGGGAAGACCAAAACTAGCAACAAACGAAAAATCCTGGACCGTTTGTCTCAAAATGAGCGGCTTCCTGGTCGGCGTCTGCTATCCAAATTAGGGTCGGCCGAATATTAAACACAACTTTCTCTTTCAATACGCAAATAGAATGGACAACAATTAGATGCATGCCAGATGCCTTTAAGAGATACTCTGCTAGTTATGTTATTGCTTTTCTTCGTAAAGGCATAACACTTGCGGGGGTAAGCTTTGGTGTTTCTGTGCAGAGAGTCACGGTCCACACTGGCTTCTTACATTTGCGTGTTGGATGGAGAAATACTTTTATCTTTTATATCCTTAAATTCTTTCCACTCGCGATGTGCTACGCCTTTTAAGGGTAGTCAATGCCTTGATCGTGAGTTCGAAGCCTTGATCGTGTGAAGAATAGTCTCAGCGGAGAAATTAAGCCTGCAGCAAACCTATATCCAAAATTCATCCAGAAAAGATCATTGTCCTCTTGAATGCCTCTGGTCCGGTCCCAAAAGATGGCTCTAGGATTTCACTAAGGAAGGCATAACAGGCTATTCTGAAAGAGACCACAGTGACCAAGCCCAAGGAATCCTCTACTTTACCTGCCTCGTTTTTTGCATCTGTATCGTCTTAGCTTAAACCTCTAAAGTTTACCTGAGAATACTCATAAGATGATGTCAGAGGAAACAATGCTGCACCTCCAACTTCTGGAGCTTTTTACAAGAAATGTGGTGCCAAATGCAGTGCTCAGACTGAGAGCAAACAACCTCTGAAAGCCATCTTAAACATCTTAAATCAAAATGGGTTTGTAACCCGCACAGATTATGAGAAACCTCATAATTTGACCTCGATAGAAGATTCAAAGTCACTATACTAAGTAGACAAGGCTGGGTAGAGACAAATGTTGACATCAAAGGTATCGCTACCTGAACAGGTTCAGGAGTCTTCTCGGAAACACTGCGCATCAACCAATCATATCGACTAAATGACTTCTGCGGTGTTTTTTTAAGCTGATATTTAAGCGGTGTCTTCATCAGCCGCACAGACAGTTCAATCTATGGATCTTCAGGCAACGGAAATCACAATATGTGTTGACAGTCAAGCAGCACCTAAAGCCCTGGACTTCAAACTCGTGTACTCCAAGGACTGCCTAATGGCATTAATAAGCCTTTACACAGTTCTACTCTGTTGAGTTCTGAGTTGGCGTGGCCCGGAAAGAAATGGCGGACAAATTGGCCAGGAAAGGTTCTGATATGGACATAACCATGGACGCAGAAAAAAATACAAGTAAACAGTCATATTTTGTCAAAATTGTGGAGGAATCTTGGCTACTCATATGCTGTGGGATGGGGTAAAAAAAAGAAGAAAAGCTTTAATTAAAGACGTTTCCAGCTTTGAAAAACTGCTTCCTAGCCATTAAGTTTTAACAAATTCTGATGGTCTTAAACTTTATTTTTTTAGATTGACTATCGTCTCCCTGGAAATGTCATCCCCACACATTACAATTTGCACCTGGATCCAAGGGTGGATACCGGCTTATTTACCGGACAAGTAATCATATCCCTGAAAATAATCCAGTCGACAGATCAGATCATTCTACATTCCAACAATCTTGACATAACGAACGTCTATCTTTTGGGAGCCAGCGTTATAAATTATGTTGATAGTTTTACCCTGGACCCAGTACGCGAATTTCTCATAATCAATTTAGCCGAGCAGGTCTTGGAAGGAAGCACTGACTTCCGAATTGGTATTCTTTTTGCCGGTCAAATGGAGGGTAAGATTGTTGGACTGTACAGCAGCTCTTACACAAAGGACGATGGAAGCTTGAAGTAAGTCAAGTCGAACTTTTTATTTTGTAACTAAATCAGACGTTAAACTTTGCAGAACGATAGCTACATCAAAGTTCGAACCAACCTATGCTCGGCAAGCGTATCCATGCTTCGATGAACCAGCTTTGAAGGCGACTTTTGCAGTCAGTTTGGTTCACCCATCGGACCGGAACTATCATGCCCTATCGAATATGGATATTTTGGTAGTTTTTGAAATTTTACCGATAGGGTGGCTGTATAAAATTACGCATTTTTGTGTTTAACAGTCCACAACACTTTTGGAAGACTTTACAGAAGTTCAATTTGCCACCAGTGTACCGATGAGCACGTACTTGTCGTGTTTCATTGTATCGGATTTTGAAGAAAAGCAGAGACAAATTAACACCGGAGGCATTGGGGATGAGTTTACAATGAGAGTATTTGCCAGCCCCGAACAGTTGCAAAAAGTTGATTTTGCCCTGGACTGTGGAGCGCGAATAACAGAGTACTATATACAATACTTCCAAATCGAATATCCTCTACCTAAGTTGGGTAAGCTCAATGAACGCGCCAATGAATGTATAACCAAAGTGGAACTTTACATTTCGTCCCTTCAATAGACATGGCCGCTATTCCAGACTTTGTATCCGGAGCTATGGAACACTGGGGCTTGGTGACTTTCCGCGAAACCTCGCTACTCTACGATAAGGACACCAGTTCGACAGTGAATAAGCAGAGGATTGCTGCTGTGGTTGCCCATGAATTGGCTCATATGTGGTTTGGAAACTTGGGTAAGCCTACATTTGCTTTTTAAGAGTCATTACAAGATGCTTCTTGAAATTCAGTGACAATGATGTGGTGGAACGACTTGTGGCTAAACGAAGGTTTTGCCAGTTACATTGAAAACAAGGGTGTCAACTCGATCTTCCCCGAATGGAACATGGTAGGAAGGACTTTTTTTTTATCTCAAAGCAATTGATGGTAGATCACTTGTTTTTTAGGACGATCAATTTATTATCGGCACCGTTCATGGAGTGCTAAGTCTGGATGCTACCTTGGGCTCCCATCCCATTATTCAAACGGTTGAGACGCCAGATCAAATAACAGAGATCTTCGATACCATCACATATTCTAAGGGGTCCTCAATCATTCGGATGTTGGAGGACTTTTTGACACCTACCGTCTTCGAGGAGGCAGTAACGAACTATTTGACTGAGTACAAGTACTCGAATGCCGTAACCAACGACTTCTTAGCCGAAATCGACAAACTACCTTTGGACATTAATGTCACGTAAGTAGATTGAAAATGTAAATTTTTTTTCACTTTAAGTTATCTTCTCTAATTCTTCTTCAGTGAAATCATGCGAACGTGGACGGAACAAATGGGCCTACCAGTTATTGAATGCGAAAAAATTTCAGCGACACAATACAAATTGACACAAAAGCGTTTCTTCTCAAATCCAGCAGACTATGAGGGGGAGTACAATGACTCACCCAATTTTAAGTAAGAACCTTTATGATCCTTGTTGATCACTAACAAAATTATCTCATTCTTTTTTTTAGCTACCGATGGTCGATACCTGTCACCTATTATACCAGCTTAAGTAGCACTGTACAGAGAGCTTGGTTCTATTATGATGAAGATCAAAGTAAGTTATTTCCGACAAAAACTTTTCTGTTTTCTTTCCAAAAGATCAGTAAAAGTTTGCTGCTAAGCCGCCTTTCTAACTTTGAGGCTTGAACCAGAATTTTCTTTGATCATAGCCTGCAATACAAATCACTTCTGTTTGTTCAGATTTAAATTAAATCCAAGGACAAACCTTAGTTCTGTTCAAAAATTTGATCGGTGATGGTGATCGATATAAAAATTTTCGTCATAAACGCGTCATTTTCTGTGCTGTTTGCCCTTTAAAAAGGCGGTGGAGAGCTGGTACCTTCATCTTCCTCTGTTAAATTTTAAGAATCAAAAGGACTTTAAGCAAATTTTAAAACCGTTTTCCTTATTTTCAGTCACCTTGACAGTTCCATCAGAAATCGAATGGATCAAATTCAACAAGAATCAAGTCGGTTACTACCGTGTGAACTATCCAACTGAGATGTGGAGTGCACTAGTGGCTCAGCTTGTAAAAGATCCTAGCGTAAGCTTAACTCATTTACACCAAACTGTAAAGTTTTTAAAATATTCGAAAATTAAAAAAAAAAACAATATCTCTAGGTGTTCTCTATTGGAGATCGCGCAAGTTTGCTAAATGATGCCTTCTCCTTAGCTGATGCTACACAACTGCCGTATGATACAGCACTAGACATTACCACATACCTGGCGAAGGAGGTCGACTATGTCCCATGGAGCGTGGCTTCGTCTAAACTGAACTCCCTGAAGAACACACTAATGTTCACGGACATCTTCAAAGAATACATCACGTATGCTCGACAGCTCATCACAAAGGCTTACGAAGAGGCTGGTTGGACCGTTGAGACTG
Source organism: Neoascia interrupta (assembly GCA_947623515.1). Taxonomy (NCBI): domain Eukaryota; kingdom Metazoa; phylum Arthropoda; class Insecta; order Diptera; family Syrphidae; genus Neoascia; species Neoascia interrupta. Next base: position 18,286,165 of record OX392464.1, read on the forward strand.
AAGGAACCGAGGACAACCACCTTAAAAAGTATGTATCCTAGCTGATGTTATAAATCATTGGAGTATAATAGTTCTATACATTTTCTATCCTAGCCGCCTTCGTATAACCGTGATCGGAGCAGCTTGTTCCCTTGGCCATGAGGCATGCAATGCTGAAGCAGCCACGCATTTTACTTCGTGGCTTTCGAACACAAGCACTCGACCACATCCCGATATGAGGGAGTCAGTCTACTACTATGGTATGGTTAACAGTGGAAACGAGCGAACTTGGGAGCAGGTTTGGAATCTGTTTATCAACGAACAAGATGCCAGCGAGAAGTCAAAGTTGATGTATGGTCTGGCTGGTGTTCAGATTCCATGGATTCTTAGCAGGTTTGTGAAGTTGCATATCGATATTCTCCCCGCTTATCTGTTTTGTGCAAAGTACTTCTAGTGTGGGGTGCTGTGGCGTAGTGGTTAGTGTGTGTGCTTACTACGCCGGAGGTCTGGGTTCGAATCCTGCCACCGCCACCTGAAAAAAAAGACTTGTTCTTTTTCACGATCCCCACCTCCACGAGGGTCTGACAAGCCCTCCGAGAGTATCATTTGTCTTGAAAAACTTCTCAAAGTGCCGTTTGGATTCGGCAAAAAATTGTAAGTCCCCTTGTTTGTGAAGAAATTAACACACATAGCATACATTGTTGACAAGTTGGCCCTGGTTCACCTCGTGCTGTTGCGCCACTCTATTTATATTTTAAAGTACTTCTAGTACTTAAAGTAAGCACAAAAACAATTTTTAAAAGACGTCTTCGAGTTGCTTTTCACTTCTTAAACTATGTCTCCACCAGCCATGAAACTGAAATTAGTGGGTAAAAAGTAAATAAATCTTAGAGTGTCTCCACCAAGAAAATATAGGACGAGTTTAACACGAATACTCTTTTATTGTCATTCAAGCACGTTTTCTTTTGTGACCTTTACTGAGGAAATCGTTTTTCGGTCCTATGAAATGACATCGCCACTCTCTTTTGAGAACGAAAGTGACAGAAACAAAGTTTTCGTGTCAAATTAATTCTATATTTGTCCGATGGAGCCACTTTAGGATTTATTTTTAATCGTCTCCCGCTAATCTTCTTTTAGCTGTCAATGGGGACATAGTATAAAATTCCTTATAGAAAACGTATTTTTGATAGATCTGGCACACGTTGACAGTTTTAGTTCCCTTTTTCAAATATGAAATTTTTATAAAGTTAAATTATTTTTTATATTTTTACATACCCACACGAATAGAAGATTTGTTTTTAGTCACTAGAGGATTTAAATTTGTATTGTTAATGTCGAGATTCAATCGAGAAGATTAGTTGAATTGTCCGGATGAATATTTTTTGGTGACGATATGGTAAAAAAAACAGTTACTAGGTTAGATTATTTCAAGAATTATTGACAATTTCTCCTTTTTACAAATTTTAAATTTCAACTTTATATCATTACTTCTTTATTAAATAATTATGCATAGTTAAATGCTGAAAAGAAAGTAATAGATTAAAATTATAATTTACTCGCAGGTATGTTCAACTGGCATGGAACGAAAACTACGTTCGTGGACAGGACTATTTCACATGCTTACAGTACATCTCTGCCAATCCTGTTGGTCAAAGTATCGTTTGGGATTATGTGCGGGAGAATTGGCCAAAACTTGTTGCTAGATTTGGCTTGAACGAAAGGTATTTGGGGCGTCTTATTCCATCGATTACATCGCGCTTCGCAACTGAAACCAAATTGGAGGAGATGCAAGAATTCTTTGAGAAATATCCAGAAGCTGGAGCAGGAACCGCTGCCAGAGTACAGGCTCTGGAGACGGTGAAGAACAATATTAAGTGGTTGGAGGAGAACAAGGACAAAGTTGGCGCATGGCTGGAAAAGCAAAGTAATTAAGAAGAGTGAAATTATGATTTAAGAGTGTAAATAGATATATTATTGTAATAAATTGTTTAAAGAAATAAGGGAAAGCATTTCTTAAACCTCTTCCAAAACTCCATGTCACGTTAAGCACAAGATGTAGACCTTTCTGATGTACCCACCCAAAAATTAAATACCGTTTCATTTCGATCATTAATCTAGATTTCGGTCGAAAATTCAAAATCTAGAAAAAAAATTCCAGATTTCCTAGGCATTGTAGATTTTAAAGACACAGAAGCTAGACTGCCACAAAAATTATTACAAATCTACTCGAATACGAAGAAACTGAGTCTGGGGAATGAATAATTTCTGGGCGTGGCATAGATTTAAAGGGTAATTTTTCAAATGCATTTTATTAAATATTTTTGTTATAAATCTAAATTTTTTTTCTCAATATATTATCTAGAGAACGTTTAGTTCTACATTTTGCTAGTAAGACTTTGGGCCACGCCCACATTAGAAGGCAGAATTGAAGAAAAACCTAAAATTTTCCAGAAAAACTCATTTTAACTGGCCTTAAACCTATTTGACTGAAGAATAAAAAAAACTTCAAGACTTCATTTCAGATTTTGTTCATATAAAGTTTTTAGCCACGCCCCCTATTAGGGGTCGATTTTTCAAAAATATTGAATTTAAACCAAAATACTGCATTTATACGAATATTTTAGAGTAACTTGGAAGTATTTATGTTAATATTGATAGTTTGCAACTAAAAAATAATAATGTCGTAAAAAAAATAATAATGAAAATAACAATGTCGGCATTTAACATTGTGGTATTGGATGGGGTATTAAACGGTCCGTTTTACGGACTGTTACTTCTGCGTACACACTGTAGCACTTACTCACTGGCTATTATACAATCGCGAACAAGGGATTAGGTTACCCTTTCAATGTTTCACGTCTCGCGAGTAGAAAGAATTTAAAAAAAGAGGTAAAGACGGAGAGGTACTGATGCACTCTTGTTTTGAATACCTGCAAGTAGTTATGGATAGGAAAGGAGTGACTGTGGTAAGACATTCCACGATCGCGTTGTACGGCTTATGAAAGAACCTCTGAATTTTACCGTGCGTCCGTAAGAAGGCCCGAGCCCGACGGACTGATGGACATTCGTCGAGTATTTTCATCTTTGACGAGTATTAAGGTTAAAATTCTTGAGAGGCGGTCGTAATTTAAGGTCGTAAGGCATGGAAATCTCGAGTTCGAAGAGCACATTTTGATAAGAAAAAACTTTGCACTCGGATTGTACTAGATTTCAATATTTCTAGATGATTTTGCCAACAGCCCATGTTGTAAAACGTGAGTTGGAAATGTTTTTTATATGTAAAAATTTTACATTTTGTAAAGTCTAAGAAAAAACTTTCCACTCGAATTGTACTAGATTTCAATAATTCTCGATGATTTTGCCACTTGCCTATATCCTGGGCACAAACCCACATTGTAAAACGTAATTTGGAAACGTTTTTTATATGTAAATTTTACATTTTGTAAAGTCTAAGAAAAATTTTTCCACTCGGATTGTACCAGATTTCAATATTTCTCGATGATTTTTCCTTCTGCCCATATCTTGGGCACAAACCCATGTTGTAAAACGTGATTTGGAAATGTTTTTTATATGTAAATTTTACATTTTGCAAAGTCCTTCTAAGCACTCAAGATCAAACTGTAAAAATTTTATTAACTTTATCCTACAGCACATTCATTCGAGCGTATTTTTGAACACATTTTTGTGCCTTCTATCTTTATGACAGTTTCAATGCTTAATTCGAATCAAAATCTTATCTTTATTTAGCGGGTAACTACTATACTATATAAACAATGTTGGTAATCTGATTTGCTTTTGTAAATTTATGATCCGTATAGATAAATTACCTTCATCGGATTGAATTGAAATGGATTGACTTTCATCGTGTGATTGCCTTCCATTTAGTCGTAAATTGTTTCTTTATTGATCGATGTACAATTATTTCTGCTTGCACTCGAAATAATTAGCTTTTAAGCAGTATTTGCGTATATTTCGGTGTTCGATTGGTGCATAAAGATTACGAATATAATTTGAGTGAGATTTATTATGCTTGTCAAATCAAAATTTATAACAATTGGCATACCATGGGCAATCGCCGCCCTGGGTGTAGCCACGGCAGTTCTGGCTGTTCAAAAGGCTCAAGTAAAGCGTGACCTTAGAGCAGCCAAAGAGCAATTGGATATCCTAGAGGCTGAATTGGTAAACGCCAATAAACCACCAACGTCAACGACTACAATGGCGCCTAACGAGCCATCCGATGTAAGTAAATAACTTTTCTTCAGTGTGTCACGCACGATTATGTCAAACACAATAAGGGTATAAAAATATTGACATTTTGCCGTCAATAATACTTTCAATGATTGTTCTTAATTGTTATAGAGTGCAATAAAATGTTAATGGTTTTGGGTAAATAAACCCTTTATGGAGTGACAAGTCCAATGTGTGGTAAAACTGCCGATAAGGAAGTAATCAAACAACGTGTTTCACTTGTTATCGATATAAAAAGATAATCGTGTGCATGACAGGTTATTGTCAGGGGTATTTTGTTTTATGTTATCACATTAATCGCATTTTTTTTGTTACCTCGTAGATATTTTGGCGATAGTTTTTAATCTTAAGGAATGAATTTGGCCAATATATTTTGAAATGTGCTAGACAGGCAAATAAACAAACTGACAGTGACAGACTATTCTATATTTTTGGGACCGTTGTCTCTTTTTTTTAAAGCACGAGAAGAACTATTTCTGACTAAAATTATCTCAAAAATTGACTGCAGTTAATTTAGTATTTAATAAAAAAATTGATGCGATTTAATATTTAAGGCGATGCCTATGGTAGGCTCTTGCGTTAAAATATGCAGCCATTTCATTCATTTTTGGATGCTGTGTCTACAGGACGATTTTTTTGACAAATGACTTGGTGTTGATAAAACAAAGAAAATGAATTCGCGCGACAGGTGGAAAGAGCCGAATTCAAAAGCAAAGCTTTCTCTCTAACTTACGCTCAAATAGCTGATACATATTACACAATTTTGTAATATTTTTCATTTGAAAGGCTTACAAAGAAGACAAAACAAGGCGCATGTGTCATATGTATTTCATTCACAATTAAAGATGTCAGTTATAAATTAACACCGCTATTGTAAATAGCTATTTTTGATACTGATGCAGGCGAATGTCAGAATTTCCTTTGCCAGTGAATGGACAAGCGCTTTTTATATGCCAATCAGCGATAGTGGGCAAAAAGGATTGCCAGAGTCTGCACATTTATTTGACAAGAAGTCTGTACTTATGGCCTCTTCGGTGGGTCATCCGCAAGCGTCTGGGAGTAATCTGGACTCTCCTGGAACTGTTTTCTGTGCACTCGTTTGACAGTTCTTCTCATGAAAAAAATATAAATTTGCTTCTGGCCGAAAATCCAGAATCAAAACCAGAAGCACGAACACGATTATATAAAACGCATGTTTCAAATTCGATAAATGTCATTTGTTCCCTGTGTCAGACAGCGTTTGCTTTACAAATTCAACGCTTTACAAACTTAAAATTAAGAAAAACGTATTTAGCTGTTTGAATGTACAGCCCCGATCAAGGAAAAGAACGCCTTGATAAGGGATCGCCAATCGAAAAGGCCATTAGAATTATGAGGCCATTAGAATTTATTTTGTGGCTTTTGACGATTCAAGGCTTACCCCTGGCAGTCAAATTAGGAATGTGTGAAAACCTATACAATTGACTTAATGTATATGAAGAGATGCTTTCAAACTGTTTCTAAGAATATTAGACAGAGTAGATATAAATATGTATTTCAGTGATCGCTGATCTTGTCATCACTTGAACTCGATATTCGAATATGGCCTAAAATGTCGTTTGAAATCAAGTTTCAAAGTATGTGAAAATCTCATTTATGAATGATCTGCCTGACTTGTGTCAATTATTTGTGGGACTGAAAACCGATCTGATATGCCCACGTCGTTCTTGCAATGCATAAGACCGCTTCTCTGAAAGGCAGATATTCAAGAGTTTATGATAATGTCTTGATATTCCCACGTCAGACAGCTTTTTCTGTTCTTAAAGCTTTTCTTTTTGGGTCTTTATATTTTTGCTGTTTCACCAATGAACGTCAGTTCTCTACATGACCTTATCACTTTCTCCACCTAAGACATTGCTGATCTTCTTTTACGCTCTCCGATTAGATACATAGAAAAAACATAATTTGTTCTGCCCATCGTTCATAAGGACAGCTTTTTTCTGTTCTTAAAGCTTTTCTTTTTGGGTCTTAATATTTTTGCTGTTTCATCAATGAACTTCAGTTCTCTACATGACCTTATCACTTTCTCCACCTAAGACATTGCTGATCTTCTTTTACGCTCTCCAATTAGATACATAGAAAAAACATAATTTATTCTGCCCATCTTAAAAATTTCCGATTCTTTATCATTGACCGATCGCATTCCAGAACTCAATCGATTTTTCTAAGGTCACAAAAATGCTATTCAACTCTCAGCTTTTTAGACATCGTTCATAAGGAAAGATTTTTAATGACCGACGACACGACTTCCCTTACAAAAGTTCACTTCCACTTGTTCACCGAAAAGCGGGAGCACTCTTGGTTAAGGCGTATTGTGATGCAGGGTTCTCTTTCGCCTACAATGTTTAACTTTTTTCTTCCGTTCAAAACGATCTTGTCTGACATATCTGATCCAACACATTGGCCATTTTTTATGTTCATTTCTAGAAAAACACCTTAGACCTTCGGAAATGTAATGGATGAGTTCTGAAAAAGTTCCCTGCTCTAGTTAAAATAAAAACAAACGTGGTTTCCATACCAAAAGCGTAATTGTTTTGCTACTTGCGATGGCAGTTCTCGTTTGACGCTACCGCTTTTAAGTTTTTAATTTTTGTTGTTTGCGCTCTTGTTAAATCTAAGTTCTACTTTTGCCTTAATTTACCAGACACATTTCTGCATCCAAAGTTGTGTTTTTTCTAAAGTTTAAATATTTTAGCATTTACCGAACTGCGTAGGGTTGCTTAGTTACTTAAAATTTATGACGATTGGTTAGTTATGACAAATGGCTAGACAATTGTAGCAATGCATTTTTTAAATTTCTTAAATTATGTAAATATACCGTGTTATTAATAAATAAATTCGTATTTCCAGTTTATCGACTACCGCCTTCCCGTGAATCTCCTACCGGCACACTACAACTTATACTTGCATCCAGATATTTCTTCTGGTAACTTTTCTGGCTCTGTCGATATCAAAATTAATGTTGTGCGAACAACTCGAAAGATAATTTTGCATTCCAATAAGCTCAACATACACGAGGTTCACGTAGCCGAACAATCTTCGAACACCATCAATATTTTGCATTATGAGCTGGAAGCCTTGAGAGAGCTCCTGACAATCGATGTGGACACGGATCTTGTCGCAGGTCGTACTATAACATTGTCGATAAGTTTCAGTGGAAGAATGCAGGACAAAATCGTGGGGCTGTACAGTAGTACGTACACGAAACCAGACGGATCACAAAAGTAAGTATTGCTAAATGAGGAGCTAGAAAGCCTTCGTAGATGATCTTATTACTTATTTGTTTCCTAAGTCCTTCACGTAGTTTTAGACGTAATTTTTCAAGTTACATCTAGCTCAGTGCGGGGAGCCGCAGTTAAATTCTTTTAAACTAAAATAAATATTTGATTTTAAAATATTAATTTTTATGATTGAAAAAATCGATGAATCTACTAAACTTTTACAAAATTGAAGTCTTAAGTTAAAATAAGCAAAACTTTTCTTTTATTTTCTTTATTCTCTGAAAGTCAGAGGTGACTGCACTGTTGCCAATGAACTTGTGCCCGAAAGTATGCAGCATTATTTGCAAACCTTTGAAGAATAACTTTTATGTGGCCTCTCAAACTGTTTTATTTGATTATTCCTAGAGCAATTGCAACTTCAAAATTTGAGCCAACGTATGCCCGCCAGGCGTTTCCGTGCTTTGATGAGCCAGCCATGAAAGCTACCTTCACTGTGACCTTAGCACATCCTAAGGACGGAGACTATCATGCGCTGTCTAATATGAACGTTGAGGTGGGTGCAATTACATCCAGTGTGCAAGCAGCTTTTGATGTGATCAAAAACTACTTTTCTCTTAGGAAACCACTCAGTATGAGTTGCACGCAGAAACGTCGTTTCAGGAAAGCGTCCCAATGAGCACATATCTCGCCTGTTTCATTGTATCTGACTTGCAAGCCGAAACCAAGAAAGTGAACTCAAATGGCATTGGATCTGATTTTGATATTCGTGTCTTTGCAACAACTCACCAGCTAAATAAAGTCAACTTCGCCCTGGATTCGGCTGTTGCTGTCACTGAGTTCTACATCCAGTATTTTGGCATCGAGTATCCTTTGCCTAAGCTAGGTAGACCCAAAGGATATTGTGCGATTTGTTTATGGATTCTCATGCTTTTGCTTCTTAGACATGGCTGCAATACCTGACTTTGTTTCAAATGCAATGGAACATTGGGGACTGGTGACGTATCGAGAGTCTGTTCTGCTCTACGATCCCGACATGAGCTCAGCGACAAATATTCAAAAGATCGCAACCGTAGTTGCCCATGAACTGGCGCACATGTGGTTCGGCAATTTGGGTAAGATGTGTTCTTCTCCTTTAAAATAGATGTCCTTGGAGTTTTATGACTTTACAGTAACCATGATGTGGTGGAATGATTTGTGGCTAAACGAAGGTTTCGCTAGATACATGGAGTACAAAGGTATCAACGAAGTATATCCCGACTGGGACATGGTGAGAGATTGTCGACATGTTGCTAAGCTTCAAATTTATTTTGACAATTTAGACGGATCAATTCTTGATCCATGCTCTGCATGGGGTTATGAAGTATGACTCGTCAGCAGCATCCCACCCAATCGTGCAAACCGTATCTAATCCAGATCAGATAACAGAAATGTTTGATACTATTTCGTATGAGAAAGGAGCTTCGGTCATTCGAATGCTGGAGGACTTTGTTGGCGGTGCCGAGTTTCAGAAGGCCGTCAAAAATTATTTAAATAAATTTAAATATCAAAATGCGGTAACTGATGACTTTTTAACGGAAATCGAAGCACTGGGGCTGGACTTTGATGTGAAGTTAGTGAGCTGGACCTGAGATTTAACAAACTTTCTGGAATTATTCTCTTTTTTAGGCAGGTCATGCGAACTTGGACCGAGCAGATGGGCTTTCCAGTGGTTGAAGTTCAAAGAGTGTCGGATGTGGAATATAAATTGACACAAAAACGGTTCCTTTTAAACCCCGAGGACTATGACAGACAGTACAACGACTCAGCATTCAAGTAAGATTGAAATCAGCTTAAGAATTGTGAGATCGGTAAAAAGACTTCTTATACAGCTACACCTGGACAATTCCATTAACATATGTGACGAGTGAAAGCTCGCAAGTTCATAGGCTGTGGTTTGATGTCAATTCCGATGAAGGTATTTTTTTTTTGCAAAATTATATATGAAAGCAAAAAATAACTCTGGGGAGAATTTCAGTTTCAATAGAAGTTCCCTCCAATGTTCTGTGGATTAAGCTTAATGCAGAGCAGGTTGGCTTCTATAGGGTCAACTATCCTCCAGAGCTCTGGCAAAGTTTAATCGACGAAATGGTTCAAAACCCAGAGGTAAATTCATAAAAGAACTGAGTCATCACGTGTTATCGTACTTTTGATTTCAGAAATTCTCCATCGCAGATAGGGCTCATCTTCTTAACGATGCCTTTGCCTTGGCGGATGCAAGCCAACTGCTTTATAGTGTAGCTCTTAATATGATGACATACCTTAAAAAAGAAACCGACTATGTTCCTTGGAGTGTGGCATCAACTAAACTCTTAGCCTTGCAAAGTATTCTTCGGGATACTGGTGTATATAAAGACTACCTTGGGTACAGCCGAGAGTTGTTGCGACAAGTCTACGAAGATGTTACCTGGACAGTTGGAGAGGATCATGTTAAGAAGTTTGCACATTGACTATCTTTCTTTTCCTGAGTTAACATCAACATTTTCAGTCGCCTTCGAGTCACAGTACTTAACGCAGCCTGTTCCCTGGGAATACCTGAGTGTCTTCAAGAAGCTTCTGCAAGACTCACATCGTGGCTGAGTGATCAGTCAGAGAGGCCAGCTCCAGACTTGAGGGAGATCGTTTACTATTACGGAATGCAGAGTGGCGGAACAGAAAAGTTGTGGGATCAAATGTGGAACGCATTCAAATCAGAGTTGGATGCAAGTGAAAAGACAAAGTTAATGTACGGATTGGCCGGTATTCAAAGTCCTTGGATTCTATACAGGTCGGTAAAGACGAGCCATAATACTTTTGCTCTGGTTTATACAAAATCTCTTTGTTAAGGTTCATTGAATTAGCGGGGAATGAGAATAATGTCCGTCGACAGGATTACTTCACATGCTTGCAAAATATCGCCGCTAATCCTGCTGGAGAAGCTGTCGTGTGGGACTTTGTTCGCGACAATTGGACTGGACTTGTAGACCGGTTTGGACTAAATGAAAGATTTTTAGGCCGAATGATTCCGTCGATAACTGAACGGTTTGCCACAGAGACTAAACTAAGTGAAATGGAAAGTTTCTTTGCAAAATATCCCGAAGCAGGAGCCGGAGCTGCATCGAGAAAGCAAGCCTTGGCAACTGTTAAGAATAATATAAAATGGTTGGAAAATAATCAAGACGAGGTGGCTGAGTGGCTTAGTGGCCGTGAGACAAGTCTTCCGTTGAAATCAACTTTGAGATTGTAAAGCGTAAGCTGAATGCCGCAAGAAAATAAAGAAAACGATAATATTAAATGAGCTAAGAAATATACTTTTGGTAAACAAGTCACAGTGTGGTCTCGAACTCAGATCTCAGAAGTCTTACCGACAAACGCTACAGTGCGGAAAGGGCTTAGTTTAAGGGCGCTTTAAGGAATAGAAAGAGTTAGATCTGTGCATCTTTGAGTTAGACCCATTACAGGCTCGCAAGAGGTAGTGTTAACCAAAGCGAATATACGGCATACGACTTACGACATCCGAAATATATGGCATACGACATACCACGTACGACACGAGACATGCAAAATACGACACACGACGCATGGCATGCGATACACAACATACGACATACGGCGTACGACATACGACATACGACACACGACATACGACACACGACATGTGACACACGACATGCGACATGCGATAAACGACATACGACAAACGACAAACGACATACAACATACAACATACAACATACGACATTCGACATATGACATATGACATACGACATACGACATACGACATACGACACACGACATACGAAATACGACACACGACATGTGACACACGACACACGACACACGGCACACGACACACGACACACGACACACGACACACGACACACGACACATGACACATGACACACGACACACGACACACGACACACGACACACGACACACGACACACGACACACGACACACGACACACGACACACGACACACGACACACGACACACGACACACGACACACGACACACGACACACGACACACGACACACGACACACGACACACGACACACGACACACGACACACGACACACGACACACGACACACGACACACGACACACGACACACGACACACGACACACGACACACGACACACGACACACGACACACGACACACGACACACGACACACGACACACGACACACGACACACGACACACGACACACGACACACGACACACGACACACGACACACGACACACGACACACGACACACGACACACGACACACGACACACGACACACGACACACGACACACGACACACGACACACGACACACGACACACGACACACGACACACGACACACGACACACGACACACGACACACGACACACGACACACGACACACGACACACGACACACGACACACGACACACGACACACGACACACGACACACGACACACGACACACGACACACGACACACGACACACGACACACGACACACGACACACGACACACGACACACGACACACGACACACGACACACGACACACGACACACGACACACGACACACGACACACGACACACGACACACGACACACGACACACGACACACGACACACGACACACGACACACGACACACGACACACGACACACGACACACGACACACGACACACGACACACGACACACGACACACGACACACGACACACGACACACGACACACGACACACGACACACGACACACGACACACGACACACGACACACGACACACGACACACGACACACGACACACGACACACGACACACGACACACGACACACGACACACGACACACAACACACGACACACGACACACGACACATGACACGCGACAAACGACCATAAAACATACGACATACCATACACGACATACGACATATGACATACGATACACAACATAAAACATACGACATACTATACACGACATACGTATGTCCAATATTGAACATTTGAGTCCAATAAGACATCAAGTAGCTTGAGACATTATTTTCATGATCCTCAGATTGATCGATTATCAAGGCACTCGTAAGTAATATTACATTTACACCAGCACATTAATTCAAAATTTAGTGAAAAAATTTCGAAATCCAATTTTGCCGTTTATACTGGAGTTTTAGGGTTTCAAATGACAATCGGAGTCAAAATCCATACAGCAAAAACTGTCATTCTTATTACCTGCTTGGTTTTTGTTTTAAAATACTCCCCAGAGCACTTTTATTGACTTATGTCAAATAAAAAGCGTTTTGTTTGAGTATTTTCTGTCAATTGCCCTGAATTCTCTTAGAAAATAAGAGAATCGGAAGTTTGAGAGGTTTGTTTCATTCGACAAACTTCTACATGCCCATATAAATCCTGAAAATATATGGCGAAACACTGAACATTTAGGGTGAAATGTTGAATTTAGCTTAAATGCTGAAATTAGACTCGGTGTAAACGTACTATAAGACTGAGAATTTGTTCAATTTGAAAGCTAACATTGGTGGCAGTCGATTGTGAGAAATAAGGGGAACTAACCTTTCCCAACGACCATTTTAATGGGTTTTACATATAATTTGATGGTGAAGAATCTGAAATAACCAAAATTAAAAGTGTGGCTAAATATTGGGTGCAAGTAACCTTCTCTGCATACCAACCATGTGCACGCGATCGCGTTATTTTTATGGAAAAACCTAACTTGATAGACTACTATACAAGAAATATAAACATTTATTGAGACCTTTATTTGTCTTTATAAAAAGTACTATCGCCAAGAAATTTAAGTTTATTATCTGTCGTATAGCCCGAACGACATGACTTGGTATAATGTTATAAAGTTTAATATCTTATGTAACAGTGTCTAAGGGTTATGAAAAATTTTATCCACGGATAGAAAAAGTAAGGAAACGTGTGGCTAATTAGGTTTTTAACAACACCTAATTAACAACATTCTTATTTTATTCCTAAAGTTTTAGCGAAAATAAAAATTCACAAGCTTAGAATAATTTTCTTTATACAACACATTTAGTCTCTGATTTATAAAAAGGTGTTGATAACTAGCTTTTCAAGAAGGTGTAATTTATTTTAGATCAGAACTTTTACACAAAAATAAATCCTTTCCCACTTTTGAGCTGGACTAAAACAAGTGTTCATTAAGAATTTTTTTCTAAGTACCAATTTTCGATGCTTGTCTCGAAAAGCGTCCCTAACAAAAAGAGTGCTTCAGGACTTTCAAGAAACAAATCAATGAACTCGATTTATCAAAGGAGCAATTCAACTTATCTGCATAGGAAAGACGACGCAGCTATAAAAACATTTAAATTTGACTTGACAAAATTTTGATTTTATTCCATGCAATCTGACAACTTAAGAGGAACTGATTAAGATTTGCTTTAAGTACTTCTAGGCGACTCTGGCTAACGACGAAGGTCATTATATAACCTAAATGATATCGGCCAGATATCTAAGGCACTCGAAAGCATGATAATATCCACTTTAAAGGTAACCATAAAATGAAGTGATAAATTCCGATACTAGCTAATTCTTACAGGTATTTTTTTTATTGCAATGGTCATCATTATTTTAAATTGGTTCTTAAATAAAACTTGTATCAAACAAACAAAAAAAAAACATATCGTCATTATCCTTGTAACATTGGCGATTTGTTTCTATAAGTTTTGCGATTGGTTTTTTTTTCTTCTTTTATAATTTGTCATAAAGTTAAATAATTGGTTAATAAACAGTAAAATCAATTTTAAGTTTCGCTATGACCAGACCATATCGATAAGGCTATGATCAAATGGTCATATCTTTTTTATCTTTTTATTGATCTGATTTTAAAACCGAAATCGTACGCCAAATTATTGGCCGGGAATCAGTTTCGCTTTGAGTTCTCTTGCCAAAGGGTTGATCTTTTTAAGTAAAATGTTCACAAGTTTTTGATCAACATATTTTTTGTGATATAATTTGAAAAGCAGTCACTTGAGAAAATGCAATGTAAGTTGTATTGCAAGATGTATCCTTTTTATCCTTTTGATATTATTGTTTAATTACATGATTTTAATTTTAGTATTCAGTGCTAAGAGCTTAGCGATATGCGATATTCTTTGGCCTGGCCACTATTGCATTTACCGTGTCCACTATTGTGTTGGCAGTTCAGAAAGCTGAACTTCAGGATGAGCTTGATGAGGCACTTGATAAATTGGGAGAGACAACTACAACGACTACCGTAGTAACTGTGGCTACTACTACTACGGTTGGTCCATCGACTACTACTGAAGATTCTGGAACTGATGATCCTGGTCAAAGCACAAGTAGTTCTGTGACTACGACACCGGGCGGAGGTGATCCAACAGCACCAACACCACCAACAGGACCAACGACTACAACGACAACAACAGTGTTTCCATGGCCAACTGTTACTGTACCAGATGATCCAGATCCTACGCCCAACACAGATTTTCCAATTCCCAATGAGGTGAGTTATTTAAAACAGGAAAATATGTTTATTTCCTTATGAACTAAGGACAGACACGTAAGCAAAAAAAATGAACACTACCAACTTAACTTAAATATCGGGAGTTATGATCTTGTTTGATATACTTACAACATTTTTTTTTAAAAAGTTATTCCAATTTTTGAAAATATGTATAAATATACTTAAAATATGTTTTTTTTTTTTTTTTTTTTTTTTCCGTGGGTAGGAAAAACCTTCATAGGCACTACGAGGACCGGCCGCGCGTGCTCATAGTAGTGTGAGATTCTTACTCACTAAAAAACCTCCCATTTTCCGTCAGACTACGACTAAGTTTCCTTAACAAGTAGTTCAAGCTTCTGTAGTAATCGCGTGTGACAGGCTGCCTTCCAACGAAGGCACCTACAATACCGTCAATTTATGCGGTTTCATCTTATGCTGCTAGATCTAACGGTCTCATTCGTTGTAGTCGGCGCGTAAGATTTGTCTGATCCAAAGTTCGGATAATTTCATTGTTGCAGTGTCCGCGAAGACGAGTACTAAGTTTGCGAGCAAAGTTTGTTACTTCGTCAGACACGGTTGCGATTCCTAGATCTCGGTGTAGATCGCTATTTCTTATATACCATGGAGCATTAACGATTGCTCTGAGTGTCTTATTTTGAAAAGTTTCTAATATAGATATATTGCTTGGTTTAGTACAACCCCAGAGTTGTATACCGTACGTCCAAGATGGTTTTAGCACTTGCTTATACAAAAGCAGTTTGTTATATATGCTTAGTTTCGAAAATCTTCCGATAAGCCAATTCATTTCTCTTAACTTGATTTCGAGCTCGTCGCGTTTCTTTTTAACGTGCGGCTTCCATTTAAGTTTTGCGTCTAGAGTCATTCCTAGATATTTCGCTTCATTTGAGTACGGGATTTGTACCGAGTTAATGAATAAAGGTTTGTTGTTTATCTTTTTATAAGTAAAGTTAACATGCGTTGACTTAGTCTCGTTAAGGACAACTCGCCAGCTCTTCGTCCAGTCGCATATTTTGTCTAAAGCGCGCTGGAGTTTCCCTGTTGATAATTCAACTGTCGTATCAATAGCGAGAATAGCAGTGTCGTCTGCGAACGTAGCTAAAATTGTTCCCTCATCGTGGGGTATGTCTCTTGTATAGAGCAAAAATAATATTGGGCCGAGAACGCTTCCTTGCGGGACACCGGCATTTACCTCTTTGAATTCCGAGTACTCATTTTCGTACCTTACGCGAAAGATTCTGTCTTTAAGGTAAGACTCTAAGATTCTATAGAAATTTTCTGGTAAGCAAAGCCTTAATTTGTACTTCAGGCCTTCGTGCCATACCTTGTCGAAGGCTTGCGATACGTCGAGAAAAGCGCTAGTACATATCTTTTTCGCTTCCAGAGCTTTTTCGATTTCGTTTGTTATACGATAGACCTGGTCGATTGTTGAATGTTTTTTTCTAAATCCGAATTGGTGATCCGGAATCAATCGTCTTTCTTCAATGATTGGTTGCAACCTTTTAAGCAATAGTTTCTCGAACACCTTAGCTATTATCGGCAGTAGCGAAATAGGTCTGTATGACTTTTTGTCGTTCGGACATTTTCCTGGTTTCGGAACCATTATGACCTCGGCCACTTTCCATTGCCTTGGAACGTATAAAACTCTCATGGAAGCGTTAATGATATAGAGTAGCTTGACCAAAGCTTTTTTCGGTAGTTCCTTTAGAATTTCGCTAGTAATTAAGTCGTAACCAGGGGCTTTGTTGTTTTTCAGATTATTTATCGTTTGACGAAGCTCAGCCAATGACACGGTTTTTATTCTATAATTATCTTGTACCGCATAAGGATTGAGCTCCTCGACCAACGGTTCCCCGTCAAACGGTTTAAATGTTTCTTCTAGGTAATCTGCAAATAAATCCACTTTTTCTTTGTCTTCTCTTGCCCATTCGCCGTTGGCTTTTCTTAATGGCGCAGAGTGTGCTATAGGCTTCTTAACGGACTTGACTGCTTTCCAAAGAGAGTAGTTTGAACCCTTATTGGCAGTCAAACTTTCGAGGTAAGCAGTAGTCTCGCGACTTTTAAAATCTTGAAGTTCGTGCTTTAGTTTGTTAGAAAGGTGGTTCAAGATTGTCTTATCCGGGGGTGCTCGCGAACGTTGCCATCTCTTGCGCGCTCTCCTCTTTTCGCATATTAGCTCTTCTATTTCTCGCGGATATATTGTTCCGCTGTTCGATAATTCGGACCTCCGAAAAGAAGTGTTATTCCACGCAGCGCTCTGAATAACTCTCACGAGTTTATCTAATTCTTCTTCTATTTCAAGTGGCGTTTTGAGCGGTACATTTAAAGCTATGTTTTCTTTGCAGTATTTTCTAAAGCCGTCCCAGTCGGTGTTGTTGTTAGTTAATCTAGGCGCTCTATTTTTTTTCGCTAGGCTTCCGCCGATTTTCAAAAGAACTGCCGAGTGATCTGAACAGAGATCAAAGCGTTCTTCTACGTTCGTAAGGTAACGAGGTACCCCCTTGGCGATAAAGAAGTCGACGAGATCAGGTACTTTATTTCTGTCGGTTGGCCAATATGTTGGCTTTCCCGTCGATAAGAAGATCACGCCGCGTTTTGTACTTGCTTTAAAGAGGGCTCTGCCTCTTGTTGAATTGCACCGTGAGCCCCAAAAAGTATTTTTCGCGTTAAAGTCCCCGCCGATGATAAAGTTTGACCCAAGTGAATCAAAGAGCAGAGCAAGATTTTCATCTGCCAGCCGATACTGCGGAGGAAAATAGCTCGTCGCGATGTTGTAATTTATGTGACTTAATTTTACTGAGACTGAGGTTATTTGCATTGAGTCAAGTTCTATTTCTTCGTTTTTGGAGTGCTTTATGCAGTCTTTAATGTAGAGAGAGGATCCACCTCTCGAATTTTCTGAAGGATGATGCGCGTGATAGTCAATGTAACCTTTTATTTTGCGTTCTGAACCCTTTTTAAAGTGGGTTTCCGAAATCAGGCATATGTCTACATTATTCTTCCGTAGGAATACTTCTAGTTCGTCAATTTTTTGCAAAAGGCCGTTTGCATTCCATGTAATTATTTTGATTGACTTTCCCATATTCATGATTTTTTATTAAATGTTTTTCGAGGTTTAAACTCGAGCTCGCTCAATTTGTTGAATATTACTTGATTAAGTTTCGCCTGTTGCTCAAACTTTTCTAAAATCATGCCTAGAATTTGAGAGACCGAATCTGATGCGGCCGATTGTGGCTTACTTTCACGTGACGCGACTTGAGCGTACGATCTTGGACCAACAAGTGTGGATTCTCCCTTTTGACTCCGGTGGGAACTAGGACCAGCGACGTTTTCTTGCGCTATTTGAATTTTGCCTTTAATCAAACCATTATCCCTAGTCGACTTAGGGGTTTTTGGCTTATCTACTTTAGGAGGTTTTAGGCTTGGGCCCTTATTTTCAGTATTTTTCTTCGGAGCTTCATGTCGTTTTTGCAACTCAATGGCAATTTCGCAACCTCGGTAGCTCGCTGGGTGACTTCCCCTGCAATTGGCACAAACCGCGGGGGCCTGACTGCTGACATTGCAATCCGTCGAGAGATGTTCGCCGGCGCATTTTACGCATCTCGGCTTTTTCTGGCAGTACGCTTGCGTATGTCGGAAACCCTGGCATCGCTTACATTGGGGAACTAGCCTGTTGCCCTTCCGCTTGGGCTCGATTTTTACCTTGATGTTAAGGATTGATTTAATTTTGTAGATTTCGTTAATATTTTCAGTTCTATCAAAAGAAAGCATAAAAATTTGCAGGCCGCGTCGGACAACAGCGGAATCTTTGCCTTCGTCCGTACGTTGCTTCTCTTTCTTTATTATGTTCACGGCGTCAAGAATTTTAAAGCCTTGGGCTTGAACGTCTTGTATTATTTCGTCCTTGGTACAGGATGGGTGTAGTCCCCTCGCTATAACCCGCAGCGGCTTTTCGAGGTGATTTTCATAAGTAAACCATTGGATTTTCTCTAAATTTAACTTTTGTGACAGTGACCGATAGGCATCAGAGTCATCGACGTTAACTTTCCATACGTTGTTTCGAAGTGATGTTAAGTTATATTTCGTCCCAAGAGTATTTTTAAGGATGTTTCGCAACTTTCCGTAGTCCGCGATCCCAACGACATTTATTGCAGGTGGTCGGCGGTTTTTTTCTTGGGGTATTCCTGTCGCTTTGTTTGATACGACTGGTGTTTCTTCTTTTTGCTGCACGGTTTCTACTTCGGGTGAAGAACCGGCCTTTCGTTTCTTGGTAAGCCTTTTCCTAAAGACCGGATTCGTTTCGCGTGCAAGTTCTTCCTCGTCCGTCTGGTATTCACATTGACGTTTCGGCGTTTCCTCGCATACTATAGTACCACGGGGGTTCCTTAAGGCTTCATTTTCTTTACGTAAGGAGTCTACTTCGCTTTTAAGCTCATGGTAGAGACGTTCCATTTCATTAAGCTTAGCACGGAGTTCGTTGTTTTCCGCTTCAAAGCATTTAATTTTCGCTGAGTCCTGATTAACCGGCGGACTTCCTTTCCCGGAGACCTTCGATCCAGCTGGTGGAGATCGAGGCACCCTTGATTTTTTCAAAAAGGGATTTATAAGCAATAAATGGCTCTCCCCAGAATCCGTAGAGCCTACCTCCGAAGAGGGTGGATTTGCCAGTGAAACTGGATTGCCACCTGGGGTAATAATATCTTTTGTTTTGTCCATTGCATAGTTTGTATGCGCTACGCGCTCACTTAAAATATGTGATTGCAATAGAAAACTTATGAAAAAGAGGGCGTGGTAGATTTTAGGAAAAAAATGGTTTCTATCATGTAACTTGTAAGGCTCTCGCGGTTGTTTGATAACATTTCGCTAAATTTTCGGATAAGCCGCGTATTTTATTAAATTTAATGAGCACAATACTGAAACTCACCCCGAACGTTTCGCATCAAATTACATCGAGCGTGGCCAACCGGAAACCCAGGTGAGTTTCAGTATTATGCTCAGGTTTGACAAAAAAAAAAAACAATGACAAATCTTCAAACAATGTTGAAAAAATTCCAAAAGTCATTGTCATTTGAGTTTTTTTTTTTTTTAAATTGGTGGCGCGTGTGTAATAGAGTGCCTATCGGTTAATCAGAATAATTTTCAAACCTGATCTGAAAGGCTGAACTTGCAGCTGAACTACAGATTTTCAGATCTGTATTCTGCTTAAGCCTGAAAGATATATTATGCAAATGACGAAAATATATTATCTACAAGGACCAAAATTCTTACTATCACACCCTCTTTGAGGGGATAGCTTCCCTTATACACATTGGAGCGTTAATTTTTTTACCAGTAGTGATCTTATTCACCGAAGTGTTAGAATCCTAGTTTTAATTGGTCAACACAAACTTGGTCGTTTAAGGATCTCGTTAAACGAATTATTTACTCCTCTAACCACTCTGGATCCTACCATCGTCAACTGAAGAAAAAGACTCCTTTTTTTTTACTGTCACCGCCTCCACGAAGGTTTCACAAGCCCTCCGAGAGTATCATTTGTCTTGAAAAAATTCTCAAAGTTCCGTTTGGATTTGGCAAAAAGTGTTAGGTCCCTTTGTGTGTGAAGAAATTAACACACACAGCATACATTGTTGAGAAGTTGGCCCTGGTTCACCTCGAGCTGTTGCGCCACTCTATTTATTTTTTTAACAACTCTGGAAGAAGATGATGTGCTCCCGGTCTTAGTCCTGCATAGCGCACAAGCAGTTCTTATACGCATTTAATGTTGAATATCCTTAAATTTGTGTTTCGGTGTGTAGCCTCAATCGAAACAAAGACTCCGTGGAGAAAGTCACGAAAAATTGTGATAAGTTTTGCATTTATTATTTTTTATTTTAGTCAAGACAACAAAGCAAACTTTTTTTGTTTTGTTAAGTTTTTTTCTTTTGTGCGAACATCATCATGTGTCGAACATTACATATGCCAATAAAAATGGAAAAAGGACCTCTTATTCTACATTGCGGGCAACTCATTGTAACTTTTGAATGGTCTTTGGTATGCTCATAAAACTCGTAAAAATTTGCAATTTGAAATTTTTTGTAAAAATGGTTAAAATGTTTTTAGGTACAAAATATTGAAAAGTTTTGCAGCTAAAAATTTAAAATATTAAGGTTGAACCAAGTAAATATTGAACCTTCGAACAAAAAATTATTCTTTTTTAAAATTTTGAAAAGTTTTCGAGAAATAGTGAACTGAGAATAAATAGCTTAAGGCACATCAGTGGTTAGTACCGAAACTTCTTAGCCACTCTTCGCACAAAAATTTGGCTCATGATGAAAGCAACTGACATCAAAACAAAATTTTATTTTTTTTTTTGTTAGACTTGTAAAACAGCGATTTTTAATTATTTTCTTAAAAAAACGCAAAATTCATGAAAAAGAGGGTTTCCGCCCTATTTCTCCGATGTTCATCATTTGCTGTTAAAGCAGATGATAAAAATAAAACAAAAGTATCAGAAATTATTTGAAAATGTAAAGTTCTTAAGTAAAGCCAAGATTAAAGATTCAAAAAATTTTAATATTTGACTCGAAAGCTCCCGAAATTTTAAGAAAAATATTTTTTGAAAACTTTTAACATCTTAACAGCAATAACGATTCTGTTCAAATTTGAATCCCCTTTAGTGTAACAGCTCAGAAGATCATTAATGAGGTGAGTCACTATTTGACATTCTTGTAAACCCTGGCCTTCCTGTTTGTAATAGGAAACGAACCTATGCGCTTATCTTTCTAAGCAAGGCGAAATCGGGGCGGTGGGAAAGAGGTCCCAAATATTACACAAAAAACAAACAAAATTACTGCAAAATTAATGCAGCCTTCTTGGAACGGCTTAGTGTCTAAGTCAGTATAAAAATCCCTAGAAAGGAGACCTGGATGGATTATTGCTACGCAATTGAAAATCTCAAGGACTCCGCTAGGTTAAGTAAAATTCTATCCAAAGAATACAAGATTAAGCTCTAAAAGTTGAAAAACAACCAAAACAACAATTTCCTAACCATTCTTTGCTATTGGATTTATTATTTCGCACTGATCTTTTTGAAATTTTAATAAGAAGCTTCAAGTTAAGGAAAAAAACTGTGTAACAGCGAAGAAGAAAAGTCATGTTCCCCATTAAATGTTCGTTTCTGGTCAGAGTTTTCAGCCAAATTTCGTCAGATGAATCATTGCAACCAAGTTCTAAGTTAACATAAGTTATTTTCTAGAACTAGATACTGAAGCTTCAAATGGACATAGATGGGTACAAAGTTCTTTTCGATCGGCCATCGACCATCGATAAAGAAACGAAGATTAAGATACTGAAATCATGATGATATTGAAACCAAACTATCTATAATTTTTGGGGAAAAAGAAGCAACGATTAAAATATTTGAGGTTTGGTGGACTCCTAGTGGTGTAAGCCACTGCTTACCTCTTTGACCTAACATAATTCTCAATAGTGAATACAAAAACCAAGAAGTGGGTCGCGACTACCCTATATAATAAAGCGCTAAAGCGCTGGTTCGGAGTTCAAATCGCGTCGAGGGGCAAAGGCAATTTTTTTTAAATAAATTCTGCAATATTTTTATTTCCTTGGGTTCATTGAAGTTTTTAACATATTAGTACCGAAAAATTGAATGCTTCACCTTTAAAGGATTCCTCCTACTCCTGCCCACTTCTTCCAGAATACCTTGGGTTCATTGGAGTTCCTGGCCTGGTAGATCCAAAAAATGATATGCTTCCCCTTAATAAAGGATCTCTTCAGATCCTGCTCACCTCCCCCAGAATTTCATGGGCTCTTGGAGTATTTCTTGGGTCCATTGCAGTTTTCCTTGGGTTCATTGGAGTTCCTGGTCTCGCAGTAAAAGGATACGCTCTCCTTTATAAAGGATCTCTCCAGCTCCTGCCCACTTCCTCCAGAATTCTTTGGGTTCACCAGGTTAGGAACTCTGGTATGTAGTACTGAAATATTATATTCTTCTACTTTATAATACCGATAATGGAGCTTCTTTCATAAAGGTGAAACATATAATTTTAAGTTAACAGTAAAAAGTAAAAAGGTAAAAATGAAAAGTTAAAAGTAAAAAGTTAAAAGTAAAAAATATAAAGTTCCCCTACAAAAAAATGCTATGTGCAAAGGTATTCAAAGCGCTATTTGCTGTTCCAAATTATGTGACTAGGTAGCTCACCGCGAGAGTCGTCGGCTCGCGTGGAGTTGGGTTGGGCCCAGGACAAATTTTTATTTTTTATTTTAATCGATGTTTGCTGCGTTTTTCCTGTCGTACGACAGTATTCTTTACTAGTTAAATATTAAGCGCATACGAGACAAGTCCACTGTCTGTAAAATAAAATAGCTGATGTGAACAATCGTGAAAAACCACAAAAATACGCCTGTTTTCCTTCCCTATTTCCGATATGTTAGTTTTTATCAATTAAAAAAAAATTACAAACAATTCCATCTGTTCAAATTTTAAGTTCAAATCTTAAGAACTATAAGGGAATAAGGAACAGTTTTCGAGGTACGCTAGAAAAATTACTCTAACTTCTAAGGCACTTAAATTCCAATTACTATATTTTAGTTAATTAATATATTTTAGATAACCTTTAAGCTCAAAATACTGAAATGGGTTCGAAATTTAAAAATAAAAAAGTGAGTAAGTGCAAGAGTTCGTCTGTTGTGTGCGTAACACCAATTCTTAAGGCTTGTATTGGCTACGCCCCCAAATATGGGCGTGAGCTAAAAACAAAATCAATTAATTGTAATTTCGTGAGCATCATAAAATATGCGTTAAAAGCGGAAATTATTTTGGAAAAAACAGCTTTTCCTAAAGACGCTCCCTAAAAGTGGGCGGAGCTCAAAACTTTTTATATAACAAAACTAGCAAAGAGTCATATTTTTAATATTTGTCATATAACTTTTTTTTCGATTTGGAGTGAACTTTCCGATAAATCGGGTTTTTAAAGATCTGACATGTTAAAAGTGGGCATGTTAGATATTGTGGGCGGTCTAATTTTCGCCTTGTTAAAGGTTTTAGGACAATATTGCTCAGTACCAAAGTTTGAGCTCTTACGCCATTTCTAACTTTACCAAAAGGCATTTTGAAAAATGTCAAATATGAAATAGATGCTTTCTCCCATTGAAGCCATTAGTGGGTTTGGCAAATTAAGCCAACTTTGACATTTTGTCTGTGCAACAGAAGATTCAAGCTGTGTACCAAGTTTGGATCTAACAATATATTTGTTAATATTAAGAAAAATAAGAAAAAAACTACAACCTATACTTTGTCTTTAGCGAAAATAAAAGGCCTTCAAAGAAATAAGTAGTTTCAATACTTTACTTAAAACAACAATAGTTGATGTTAAATCTAAAGCAGATCGTGTGTTTGAAAACCCTTAATTAAAGTCGAAATTCGTCAGTGTACCTCAAACGAATTCAAACAACATTTTACGCAATTGTAAACAAATGGTATTGAGCTTAACCTTCAATGAAAGCTAAGCTTCAATGTACAAGCTTAACCATGTATAAACTCATACACGAACACAGACCGTCTTTCAATTTTTCATTTCTTTTAAATTTTGTGCAAAAATTGCACTAGGGTCAAAAATCATAGAACCATTCTGTCTGTCCCCATAATTGTTTAAGAGTTTGTATGACTCAATCAGATTAAAATCTCTATGCGGATGGATGCATATAAATATCTTAAGATAAGCCACCTAAACACTAATTACCTTTCAATATAAAATCCCTATTTAACTTAGTTCAAAACCCGACCGCACTGATACCAACAAGCACTTATCATGATAAAGAATGGATAATTTGGCTTGTTCGATGCAATAAAACCAAGAATATCGATAAATTTTTACTATCCGATAACACTAATCGGAAGGTGTTGACCCAATGGTCACCAAGCGACTTTTAACACCTCAGTTGACATTCAGTTTCAGTGCAGGTAGCTTAGGGCAGATTTCAAATAAAATGGCAACGAAATTTGGTAAATATATTTTTCCCAATTTCTCAAAAGTTAAGAATAAAAAGTGATTGAAACTTTTTCAAGGACTAACATCCCGTCACATTAGTGTCATTATGGGAATGATCGCGATCGCGTTCATAATCGCAACAGTGATCTTGGCGATTCAGAAGAATAATCTTGAAAATGATTTGAGCGACGCAAGACTAAAATTGGAGTTGATGGAAGATTTGCTGCTGTCAACCCCATCACCAGTATATCCAACAACTGCTGCGACTACGCCACAAGAAGAAAGTACTTCGACAGATTCGACGACAAGTGGAATAGCCAGTCTCGTTGGGCTTCTCAAAAGATAATAATCGATTAACGAGTTTCTTAGTTGTTATAATACTCTTGTGAGAAATGCTGGTGATGAAAATTAAAATTAACTTAACTTCCCATTCGTCCAAACTCAATTTTAATAGTTTTTTTTTCTTTCAAACAGCTGTCGAAAAACCTTTGTTTTTAATCTATGACTCATGTTTCGCTTATTTAGTGCACAATAAAATGTTATGATATAAAAATCGATAAATTTTTCTTATCTGATAAAAATTTGCCAGAATTGGGGGTCTGTTAGGCTCAAAAATTAAATTCGGCAGTTAATACACGAATTCAGTGAAGTTCTAAACCATCTCAGCACATGGCAATTGTTACAAAGTATTTTGGTTTGTGTTTCTAACTTCTTATCGACGATTAAAAATTAATTTTATTTTCCTCCAAGCTATACCCTCTCGTGGTTTATGCGTTATTATGAGCCTGACAGCGACTGCTTTTGTGGTATCCACCATAGTTTTGTCGGTTCAAAACTCGGATTTGAGAGAAACTTTATCCGACATAAATCTTAAACTAGACCTAATGGAACAATTTCTAGCGTCAACTTTGGCACCAAACTATCCAATTTCCGATACAACTGTAACTGCAACTTCAAACGAACCTTCCACCAATGAGGTTTCAAATTCGACTCCTTATCTGGAGCCCACCACAAAAACTTCACCGATTCCTGATAAACTGACAACAACTACAGAACAAACAACGTACTCGCCAGGAAATGGGTGCTAACATTGAACTTTTGAAGAACCCGTTTATGCTCTATACACCGAAACCATAAAAAAAAACTATTTTGGTGTTTACGTCAACAATAAAATGTCAACTGGTGTTTTATTGACTGTCACAGATGATATCCAATAAATTTGACAATGCGACAATAGAAAAACGATTAGATGTTTATTTTATTTTATCTATTCACCTTTTATTGCAATTGTGTTAGAGTTTTTTTTTTTAAGAAATGTTGGTTTTTATTACATTTGAGGTTTTATACTTCTTCGGTGCTTATCAAAGTAATATCCACGGATTTCCCGGTTAGAATTTATCGATCTATGTGACCAATATATTCCGATGAGTAAAACTGATTATCTTGCGCTGCCTGAAATAAAATATTAATAATTTTTGACGCATTTAATAATTAATGCCATACCTGGCTAAAATTTGCAATATGTGAGACCAGAGACACACGGCGACATAAAAACGCGCGGCAAAAAAACAGCGCGGTTTTTTGCAGCAAAAATACTCAACACACGAATAATAATTTTCCGTACGGCTCCTGTCAGATTTGATGAAAATAAAAAAAAAAAGAGTTGGAAAGCTTTTTGTGGTAAACAAAGTACAAAAACAATAATTTTCTGTGCGGTTCTTGTGAATTGTGGTGAAAATTGTAATTTTAATCGTTGAAAAAAACAAAAATTAAATATTTTGTCGTGCGATTTGAAAGTGTCGCAAAGCGGAAAATTGTCGCAAAACGAGTCTCTCGTCTAATTGCCGCACCCGAAGTCGTGTGTTGTCTACAATATAAACGCTTAAGCTTCTAGCCGGACTGCAATTAGTCGCACATTTTTTTGTCGCCGTGTGTCTCTGGCCTGAAGTTCCATTGACAATTGAAGTTTTACCCTTGGCGGCCAAATTCGAAATATTTACCAATCTATACATTTGACGACTGGTCGTAGTTGTTTCCTAAAAGAAAGAATCTGTGAGGAATATTTCATTGGATTCATCTATGCAGACACATTATCCATAGGAAGCTAAACTTAAGGCCCTAATTTTGAAAACATGTAGTTTCGGTTAAACAAAATTCTTCCCTTATAAACATTAACTCTGGCGTATGTGCAACATTTTTTATAGATTTTTTTTTCCTAAAGGGTAGCGACCGACCATTTTCTTATTACATATTATTAAATTTCTAGAAGCTGCCATTCAACTGGAAAGTGCTGCTTAAAATCATCTAAAAAATATGGCCCGGAAGTTCCGCCGGATGAAATTATGCCGGAAATTTTCATAAAAAAGGCCGGTCATTTTTCTATACAAAATCCAGCGTTTTTTCCTTTGGGAAAAAACAGATTTTTTTTCCGAAAATTCTGGCCCATTTCGAAAAACGAAAACACGCCACGGGCTGGAATTAATGCCAGAAATCATTTTTGGCGTTTTTTCCTTTTTTCGACAAGGTTGGAACGCCAGAAAACTCTAGTTTTATGAGTAGTTGAAAATCACCAGTGTCGTATTCTGATATAAATTTGTATATTAGTTGTCGTCGAGCCTTAAACAAAACAGTGACGTTCTTTAACAAAAACAAAATCAGTTCGAACGTTAAAACTTTAAAGTCTAGCTTCACTGGTTGGGCCTATTAAACTTCATCCATACTATAGCTATGCGAATCAATCGCCTTAAAAGCCTCTAACATGTCACGTTTAGTGCGTATTGCATTCGCAGGGAGCTTTTGAAATCGCACAGTGCCTTCGGTATTTATCTTTGCCCTGCGCATTTTATCACATCCAGAACTAAACAGATGACAACTTATGACAATGCCGAAATATATATGTTTGGAACAGCTCTAGGGATCGGTTCCCAAAAGTGCGCGCTGCACCGCATATTTTTATGAGTTTTGCCGGGAAGTTTATACTGAATGGGCCATATTCATATTCATAGATGTTTTGCTGAAGATAAACTGGAGTTTAAGCTATTCAAAGACGCATTAAACCCATTTCTAAATGAAAAACTCGGGTCTAATGTTAACCACGGCAAAAGTTATGTTTAAGCTGTGTTTTGCTCTGCCAAACACCAAGAACAAAACAAACATAAACAAATGTCCAGCATTCTCGGATACAGAAGTATTTCGAAAATGTTTGAAACATAAGCACAAAGAAGACATACAAAAAATATTTTTTTCTATTGTTTAGTCACTCAGCCTTTTGACCATGTTTCAACTGAAGAAAGGAGGTAAGCATTATGAAAATTGATTCAAATGTCATTTTCTGACATAATTCTCTCAGATAATCACTCATTTAAGAGTATTTCTATGGACAGAGCTTCCAAAACGGTGCTTAGACTCGGATCTTAATAAACACAGTATACTATGTCTCCACCGACAATTATAAGAAGATTAGCGGGAGACGATTTATAATAAATTTTATTTAATAAATAAAATTATAATAAAAGTGGCTCCATCGGGCAAATAAAGTATTCGTTTGGCAGAAACACTCTGTTCCTGTCTTTGGCTCTCAAAAGAGTGTGGCGATGTCATTCGCTGTTAATATCGCAATAGAAAATGAACTTGTGACAGATCTGTCGCACAGGGACAGTTTCCTTTGCCTTTTTTGATTCTATAACTGTAACAAAGGTGCAGAAAATAGGTTTGTGAATAGGATAAATGGGATTTATGAGAGGATTTGTTTTTAATTGGTTGTCGAGAGGATTTAAATTTGTTTGGTAAATCGTGCGATTTGTAGAGGATTTAATAAAGATTGATATTAATCGCGGATTAGTGCCCGGTGGAGGCATGGTATGATGAGAACTGTATGATAACTTTAGGCCTAAGATCATTTAGACTCGGGTTTAAAGAACGACTATGAATATACCCCAATATGTTTTATCAGTTTTTCCTGTAACTCTAATTAGTCCAACGCAAAGTAAAGCTCATGACGATAAAAAGATGATACATCTGGACTTGAAATTCACTTGTCTTTTCAAGGATTTGTCTTAGTGTGAAGATCTATAATGGTCGATAAAGAGCTCCACAGGTAAGGCCGCGGTGTCGAAAGGAACAGGAACAGAAACAGAATTTCATACATTAGCAACGCAAAAAGCATTCAGCGAATTTAGGTTTCAGTTTTTAATGTATGGGATTCTGTTTCTGTTCCTGTTTTGCGTTGCTTGTGACAACGCGGCTTAAGCCATCCTACTTGCTTTCTTTTTATAGCAAAGCTAACTTCTTCAATGCAAGGGGGTGCCACTTGCTCTTGGATGTTGACTGTACTTTCGTTATTTTTTATTCAGTCTGTTCTCTCTATTGTACCTCTTTAACTCCTTCTACCTGATACCACAATATCTATACACGTCAACTATTCCCTATTTTTCAAAGACTTTAAGTTTAAGCTATTTTAAAGAGCCTGTGTTCTGGTTCTTAAGGACACAGATAGTTGCTTATACCTTCTAGCAGGACTTTCTGGCCTTGTTTCGAAGCCTTACCTAAATTTTGAAAATAAAGCCCACAACCCTAGATCAAAAAAGATACAGTAAACCCTAGATCAGAGGATACAATAAATCAGTTTTCTGCATTACATAAGACTCGCATTCCATTGAAGACAAGTCGAGTTCTTAAAAAAAAGCTTAAGCGAATCCTTTTGTAATTTTTATAGTTATTGGCTTAAATTTTGTGTTGTCTGTAGGACTACACTTGCCTTTTGATTCCACTTCAAAAAAGGTCTCCAGAGGCGGTAGTCCGGTTCTAAAAGTGTGTTCTATGTTCCCGTTCAGTACACATGTTTTCCTTATCAGGCTTGAAATTTCTTAACTAACTGGCTGCTTAAATTATATCAGGGTCATACATGAAATAGGAGAAAATGCGTTGAGTTGCCGAAGTAAACCCAAATAGTTTTAAGTAGAAAACTCACAGCCTTATTCCGCAAGTACCCCAGTCACAGATTACCTCCCTATGACATTCGCTTTCAACAGGAGATTCACTACCAGAATACCTGAAAGAGGTGAATGGGAAGAAAAGACCATTACAGGAGTTGTCGAGATTGCCATATATACTGACGGCTTAAAGATGGACGTCGGAACCGGCGCGGGCATCTTCTGTGGAGCTCTAGGACTAAGTAGATCTTTACGGATCAATGACGACTGCAGCATTTTTTAAACGAAGCTGGCAGCAATAATCCAAGCTGCCTCCGAGCTGAAGAAACACAGCCCCGTAAAGAAGATCATTACCAAATACTCTGAGCGGCAATAAAAGCCATGGCATCAGGCGTAGTCAAGTCAAGGGCTGTGAAACTATGCAGGGAATTCTGGACGAGGTATCATTTGGCAACAAAACTGTTAGTTGGGTGCCAGGTCACACCGATATACCGGGTCTGGGATGAATGCATCTCTGCCCTCAAATCTATAAGAATCCCGCTGAGTTCGATAGCACGTAGGCTAGAAACTGAATCCTTGAGTAGAACCAACCTACGTTGGACAGAACTTGATACGTACAGACCCACAGTGGAGCTATGGCCAGCGGTAAGAAAAAGAGATCACTATTTTTGATCGAACTAGCCCGCAAGAATATCCGAGTACTAACGGGAATTCTCATTGGGCACTGCGCTGTGGGTCTACACGCTGAGCGGCTAGGCATATCGCAAAACGATTACTGCAGAAGCTGCAGGGACGTTGAAGGAATTGAATCTGTTCGTCACCTGCTTTGCGAATGCCCAGGCTTAAACGGCTTTAAACAACAGGGGTAGAACCCCCGGCAGTTACTTCTTCAACGAGCTCGAAGATCTAAATAATGTAGATCTAAAGGACCTCCTTCGAATTTGTATACAAATCCGGTCCAAGAGGGCGGAACTTTGAGCTTCTAACAGCGGTTTATTTCTGTTTTCGTTCCAGGTGTTAAGAAGGTTCCCAATATGGACACAAAGAATCCGACTGCTGGTCTTATTGAGCCGTGACTATTGACAAAAGGGCATCCATCAACCTAACCTAATCAATTGTCGCTTTCATTATTGAATATTTTGAAAAAAAAAAAATTAGAACAACAACCAAAGACAAAACAATGAACAACTAGATCCTTGTGGCAGACTCAGAATTTCGGTTTCCTGAACCCCGACTATAGTCTACCCAGGTATTCAGTTTCGGCCGAAAGGTCACCCTTGCGATATAGTCTTTATTATAAAGACTACCTAACTGCCAAAAATAAAAACATTTCCGAGCACATATTCTCTTAGATGTTGCCTTATTTTGTCTCTCTCATTGCAATTTGTTTACTTCTAGATCATCTACCGCCTGCCTACGCATGCTCGTCCATGGAAATACCACATCTACCTTCATCCGGATTTCACGACGCACACCTTCGAGGGCACCGTCTCAATCAACATAGAAATTGACAAATTGACTGACGTCATTGCTCTGCACTCAAAGAACTTGGATATCTTTGGCATCAGCATACTGCAAGTCAGTGCTAGGATGCGCATCAAAGTAAAAGACTACTACACAGATCCAACGCGTGAGCTGCTGATCATCGAGTTCGATGAGGTCCTTCAACTTTACACACCCTACACGCTGTCGATCACCTTCCGTGGACCCTTGACTGGTTTGACTGGCCTCTACGCTAGCTCGTACACCGATCAGAATGGAAATGCCAAGTAAGTTGACCCACTTATCAGGTTGTATACAAATAGAACGCTTCTAGAACAAGAAAATGCAAGAAGAAAGAGAAACACATTCCGATGCCAAATAGACTAGACACTTTATTATGATTGGTGACAACAAACGCAACAATATAGGTACGCAAGTCGGCAAAGTGTCAACAAAAAAGACACACTTGAATGAGCAGCAGAGAGAAATCTGGTGAATAGCATCGTTCGAGAAGATTAGTGATGCTTGTAGATCTGGCATCAGAGCTCCAATGGAGCGAAGACGATGAACTTGGTTCGCGATCGCGAAAAAGTGTAAATAGAGTTATCGTTGAACATGTTAACAACACGCTGGTGGTGGTAGAAGATACTCACTACTACTAGTGTAGTTTGTTGGGAAATTGGCATTGTCAACAATAGCGATTGTTAAGGTTATTAACTTAGTTTTTCGCAACAAAAACACTATTGAGTTTCAGCATAATATAAAAGGCTTGATTGGCGCTGGTTTTTGGTTTGCGGTTGGAACGATTGTGGTTGGAACGATTGAGTATTCCAACAGGCGACACGGGTGGTAGGCGATATTTTTTCAAATAATGTCGCCGTTGTGTTCCCCCAATATCTGCAAGCCACCGTGCGAATAAAGTCTTATGTTAGGGCGGGTGCATTTCGACTGTCATTAAATTAGATTAGCCTTAAGTTAATGAGGGCGAATGTCAGTGGTAAAAGGAATGAACAAATTTAACAGTAAATTGAAAAGGTAATTTCCAAACCTTCTTCATTTACTTTAATCTATGTTAATTCTTAGCCTGTGGGCTTTCCTTAAATTAGATAAACCAATGTCAACACCCCGCAGGCAATGGGTAAGCTCTGAAATTTTTTTTTAACTTGAGATGGGAGTAGACCCAGAAAAATATCACAACCCTGACTTGACACAATAATGCCATGAAACAATGTTGAATAAATGTATGCAACCATTATACATATCTGTATTCTGTCCTGCTGCCTAAAGGGGCCAATTTTTCAGTAGGTACAGAGTTAAGCCCGAGTTAAACTGAGTTGAGATCTGTTGATCCCATAGCATAGTGTGTCTGGAGCAGAAACTGATTTTGATTTAACTTCGAAAATCTTCGAC
Source organism: Neoascia interrupta (assembly GCA_947623515.1). NCBI lineage: Eukaryota > Metazoa > Arthropoda > Insecta > Diptera > Syrphidae > Neoascia > Neoascia interrupta. The sequence continues at coordinate 18,318,981 of OX392464.1, forward strand.
TAATGTAATTTTTCCCAGAGTCTTATCTGGGGTCATCTTTCTTTCATTGACAGTTAAACCGAAATTAACACTGGATCAAAATTGACCGAAAATTTTTATTTCTGGGGTAAAACATAGCTTAAGGTCCTAAGAGCAGATTTATCAGTGCATAGTTAAGACCAAGCAAAACCAAAATCTGTTAATTCTGGAACAAACCGAATCTGGAGTTAGAATCGTCAAAAACGTGTCGAAATCTTTGACTATCAAACTTGTTGACTCTCCCAACTGTCACTTCACGTAAAAACAATCAAAGAAGTTCATATTCTTCTTAATTGTAATTTTCCACATGGAACAGACGGGCAAACTGTCAAACTGTTCTCCAGAGTTTGATACGGGATTAACTCAAAAAATTTGACGAGTTAAGCCGAGGTCAATCGGATCGAAATTGACAAAAAAGCTTATCACTGGGGTTAATCTCGGTTGAATTATGAAGCAACAGTCAGCGCTGTCAAAAAAAAAGCTGCCATCTACGACGGATTGCAAAATACCCGACCATACCAAAAAGAAAACTGCCACGCCTCCAAAAAGTGGGCGGGATAAACAAATATAACTGTTGAACGCATTATACTAGATGGTTGCATACGTTCCAACCTAAAACGCCGCCTTTTCAACTAAAAAATCACTTGTTTTAACGCCACGTCCACATCAGGCGGAGGCACAATGGTTAGGATAAGTAAGTTTTCAAACTTCAGCTCTTTAGCGTCAAATTACGAAATGTTGAGAGGTCAGCCGAGCTATTGTGTGCATAAGATCTTAAGAAGTGTTTTTTTTTCTCACGCCAACACGGAGGCTTCTCAACCTGCTACCGGTCATGGGGAATCGGAAAACTGGGAACCGGAAAACTGGTTGGTCCCCTCATTTTGTACACCGAAACTACATGGTTGCAGGGCGCATGGATTCATTCTTATTTTTTCATGGTTGAAATTGCATAAAAATTGTGATCTGTTATTGCTCAATCAACAATATTGGCTGTGCGCTGTTATTTGTGTAAATAACTGCTTGCGTAATAATATCACTAGTCGATTAACCTAGTCGAATCGCAGGTATGCCTAAAGTTTTAAGCTAAATGCAATATTTCTTCGTCCTTAGCACTGCACTTATTTTTGCTTGCTACGACAGCAACAAGTGCACACATTCGACAGATCGCTTAAGCTCTGTCTATACTAAAACCCCACATGTGCAACAGCGACAGTGAGTGGCTTTCATTTGAGTGGCTCGATCGTCGAAAAGCCATTCACTTGGTAAGTCTGACTCAAAATACAATCAGCCAGCGTTTGGAAAAGCCGGTCTCACTGAGTGTGCCGTTTACTCTGTGTGGAGAGAGAGGGCCATAGCACACAGATTAATGATCGCGCTGTTTTGTTGACGATCGTTGCTCCAACTACGGAACTGCATGAAATCACTTGCCATTGCCAGTTTATCGCGCAACGCGTCGGTGTTAAGTCATATTCGCAGCTTGAAACGGTCCATCGTCTAACAACGTGACTATCGAGTTTTGCATTCAAACAACGAAGAAAAAATTCACAGTATTAGAACGCGCCCACAAGAGCGCGGGAACTGTACGATCTCCACGGGAATAAAGTGCGATAGTATATCTATCATCTGCGTGTAGCGATAAAAGTGAAATTCTTCGTCTGCGTTTGGTGTGATTTACGTGTGCCACAAAGGTTGTTTGAACTCCTCCACTTACCATCAGCCTGTCATCTTGTGTGCTCTCTTACCATCATCTTAAGCATCAATAACGTTTTTTTCTTGTTTTTGTTGCCTAAGCAAATATTTTCATGTAGAAAGGCTGTGATCGTTTGTAACGGCGCGTTCGACGACGCGCGACTTTTGCAGGCTAAGCTGCACGTTTGAACCATCGAACTAGGACAGGCGTTCGTAAAAAGAAAAAGTTTTCTCTTTCTCAAGAGAGGACTTTTACCTGGAGCGACACGACGACGGGCAGCTCAGGTGCATTTCGGTGTGCTTACGCAAAATAAGTGAAATGCCCAAACGGGTAATTAACGGTCCGGTTTTGGTCATATCGCTTGTACGTTCTTCTGTTTAGCGATTCTTGCGGGCTAACGATTGATGACGTACTGTGAGTACGCGATCGGCAATCGTTGAACGGGTTTGCTTGGCTTTTTGGGGCATACGTGCGATGAATTTCGGTTTAAGTTATTCCAACAAAGTGTGTTGTGTGTAGGTACCAACCTATACCTTCGTTGAATTGATTTGTAAGCTGCGTCACGTTGCATTCCCATTTTAAAGATATAGCAACAATTTGTATAGTTACCAGCGACACCAACTGTCATTTTTATTGAGTAAAGAAGTGCGGACCCAAGTTTTTATTTTGTGAGCTATCTGACCGCCCATATAGTTGTCGTTTCGCGTGTAGTGAGGCTTATGCAAACAAACAGGTAACTTAAGGATTTGGCAATTGACAATCGGGTTTGAAAGTTGTAAAATCGCTTAAGCGAAATGTGAAAAATTGCCAAATTTTAGGTACCTACATAACTGATGTTGAAAATATAATTTTGTACGCAAGTAGGCAGGTACTTACCTACATTGCATCTAGGTTGTCTAGGTCCTTAGATTCTCTCAAACATGGTATCAAAAAAGTCACGTGACAAAAAGTCACGCATCACCGTGTCTCAATCCTTTTTTGACATCAACAGGGTCTTTGAGGTATTAACCGTACTTAAAGGAAAGGAACAGCCTGAGTTTTCCAAAACTCTTCTGCTTAAACTGACAAGATTTTTGCAAATATGCCAAAACTAGATTAAATTGATTCATATAGTTAGTCTCTATAGGTGCTGCCATACCCGGCCTATTACTAGCTTTAAATCGATGGAAAGGTGTATCGATTTGGGGCTCCTGTTTTTGTTTCCCAATATCTGCCCTAGTGAGAGTATTTGATCGGTGTTACGCTGTCCTGGCCTTATACCATGTCTCCACCGGGCACAAATCTGGCACAATCTGCGATTTATTCAAATCTTCATCCTCTAAAAATCACGCGATTTGATATACAAAATTAAATCCTCTCAACAAACGATTAAAACTAAATTCTCTCATAAATCCCATTCCCCTATTAACAAGCCTATTTTATGCACCTTTGTAACATTTTGAGAATCAAAAAAGGAAACTGAAACTGTCCATGTACGACAAATCTGTCACAAATACATTTTCTATTGAAATTTTCGCAACGGAAATCTTTTTTCGCTCCCAAGAAGTGACATTGCCACTCTCTTTTAAGAGTCAAAATGGCAAAAAAAGAGTGCTCACGTTAAATTAATTCTATATTTGGCCGGTGGAGCCACTTTGGGTTTTATTTTTAATCATCTCCGTTAATCCTCTTTTTATTGCCGGTGGAAACATAGTATAAGGCTACACCGATAGAGACCAATCGGGCTGTTGGAATAAAATATCAAAAATTGTTCAGGAACGTGGCAACGAGCCCACATAAAAAAGAAAACGAAAAAAAAAATATCAAAACGATTTGAAATTTTTATAAAACCGGGCTTAATGTGTAAAGTTAAAACGATAGGACGGTAAGCAACCAGGGGCGGATTAAGGTAAAGTGCCGCCCTGGGACCCACTTTTTTGCCGCCCCCTGGGAGCATGCACCAAAAAATACACCTAATACACTATTTTTCTGTAAGGCCACTTCAACTGAAGGCGCATTTTGGTCTTATTTTTCGATGTAATATTTTTGGCTTTGTATGCTTTTGACATAGTTTCAACTTTTTGCAACAATTTTCCAACATTTTTTCGGGCGACTTAATTTACTCTTTTGATTGAAGGAAGCCTGTCGGTGGGCGGATTTCTAGAACTTTACACTTGTACTACTTCGAGACCTTTAAAATGCAGATATGTATTTTCAGACTGTCTAAGCGTCGACCTCGCAGTTTAAGGCCTTTCAGAATATGAGGCACAAAAACAGGCGGACGGACGTATATGACTTTTTCGACTCACAATTCCGTCTCGATCATATTTCCGGTCTTGGGGTTCTGCCCTTAACTCTATAGTTTTACAAACTTCTTAATGGACCCATTAGATGGAATAAGCCTTTCGAGAGTTAAAACGAAACTCCTGTCTAACATGACAGAGGCGAGAGTTATGCCCAACACCATGCGAATACTTTCGTCTATTCAATAATTTAGAAAAATCAAAAGGTTCTAGGAGTTAAAAAAATATTGAAAATGTTTTTCGTTGGTAAATTAGCAATTGATTTTTTGCTTTTAATCTTTCTTGTTAATTTGCCGCCCCCTAAAATTTGCCGCTATGGGCCCTGGCCCCACTGGACCCGAGGGCTAATATGTCCCTGAACACAACATTTTTGGTCAATATTTGTGTTTCAAATTGTCTGTTTGCAGTCTTTTATACATTTGGCTTATAGGGTTTTTTATTATAACACACGAGCTGGTAACCAACAAACTCGTCCGCACCTAAAACCGAAATAAAGAAAATTGCTTCGATTTAGCGTTTGTAGTAGAGATGTTGCAGGTGTAAGTGAGTCCAGATCGAATCTCCCAAAATCGGTTGAGCTCATCTTTCGTGTTGAGAATTGACCTATAGAATCGCTCTTTAATTTTCAATGAAACATGCTTAATCCACAAAGGTCAAATCTTTTGATAGAAAGAGAAAATCTTTTGTTCAATGAAAAACGGTATGAGATGAGAGAAGTAAAATTATAAATGGGGTGCCACCGCCGTGGTACAGTTGTCAGTGTGGGTGCTTACTACGCCCTAAGCTGAGAGATAATTACTTTTTTGGTTATAGCAAAAGCAATATATTTTTAACGGTTTTAAGTTGGCCTGATGATAAAAGTTTGCATAAAGTAAAGTAAGATAAAAAGTTGTCATTCTAACTAATTACCTCCTGCTATTTAATATGCAGCGAATGTTTTGATTTATATAAAAAATATTATTGCGGTCTTAAATCCAGTGGTTAATTGACATCATCTGTTACCAGTCTAACAACAATTATTACCTTTTTCTAAACACTGATAGTTGCAACATCAAAAAGCACAATCCGGTCTTTATAAAACAATGATTCACAGAGTTTTTCCAAAAAGACATTCTAGAATAAAATTCAATGCATGCGCGTAACCATAAACAATTGGACGTATTTATAAGCTCTGTCGCTATTTAAATTAAGCTAAAGCTTCACTAAAAATTCGACTACTAATTAAACATTTTACGATTCCAAGCATGTAGATAAGAGAATATTTTTGATGACCGAATGACATCATTTTGTTTTGAAACTGTTTGCTTATGGCTTAATTCATTACATCGTGACTCTTTCTTTTATGAAAGTTCTATTCTTTATTCCTATATGACATTGACGATCTGATACTTTGCCTAACTTTTTACTAAGTGTTGGTGCCAGGTAAAATTTTCGCTTAGTGCGATACTAATCTGTGTGGTCCTGCCAAAACTAAATTGAAAAATAAATTGATTTGCAAAGAAAAGAAGAGATAATTTTTCTTCCACCGTTTCGTCTTTTTTAGAGATTTTTTTTCGGGGTGGAAAAGGTTTTCGCGGTGGATAAAAGACAGTTTAAATGTTTTTCGGATATAACCGCGTATACATTTTGCATTATTTTTGAAAGCTATAACAAATGTTTTAATGTAAGACAATGTAAATTACAAGTAACTCAAGGAGCTTAAATAATTTGTGGCCACTTAATCAAACTGTGTAATTTTTTGCTTCTCGGGTTTATTGCAGGCCCACTGTGCGACTATTTCAGGGCTGCAAACTATGTAGTTGCTTAAGAACCACTTACCGACTTCTAGAAGTTGTCACTAAGTTTCAAACTATAATTATGCGACTGATCACCTTATTGGCGATCAAAGGCCCCTGGTGGTCGAATTCGGAATATTTTTGGAGAGGATTAAGTACATGGCTAAATAAATTAACTTGTAGGTCTCGAGAATATAATGAAAATGTCTAAGGGATCCACGGTTATTATTTTACCATGTTACAATCATGTGGGAGCCGTAGTTTACTGCTTAGTATATTGGGCTACTATACACGGGGTATAGGGTTTAGGTTCCGACAAGAATAACATTTTTTTTTTTACTGTACCACTCTTCGCAAGGGTCTGGCTACAGGGCTTATCCATTCGAGACTCCGAGTCGGAAAACAACCTTAAGGTCCCTTCATGTGTGTAAGAACATTTTTACTGTCCAGAACTGCCGGTAGTGAAACAGTAGACAAGGTAAGACATTGAAACCGTTTCCACAGTATCCTCTATCTATCTACTTAATTTTCGCTTAATCTTCAAAATTTTCAGTTGTGACAGACTTGTCATTTTTAAAGACCAACTGAACAATTTGAACGTCTTGAGTTTTAACAGATTGATCGATTTCCTAGACGTATATTTTGATATTAAAGTCCAAAACATAATGTTGCCTTGCTGCGAGCGTTCGATGACAAGCAGAGTAGAAACAACGGGCGCATATGGGGCAAAACGAAATTTTACTTCAAACTTCACCCGGCGTTTGACCGTTAATTTCGTAGACGCATCTACAACGCAAAAGTAGATCTACTTTCTACTTTTGCGTGCGTTGAACAGCCTTATGCTCATTCATTGTATGGTGAGTGAGTATAGTTCTTTTGTCTTTAGTTGTTTGTGGGGACAAAAAAGGGTTGTACCTGTTTATATTCAGAACATAAACAGATTTGCGTAGAGTAGAGAGGTTTGAGTAGAACATGTGATGTTTTTCGATATTTTTTTTGTTTTCAATTCTTCGCGACAACTCACAATTTGGTTTTTAGCATCCACAAAGACCACCTTGGATACATTTGTGGTCGAATTAACAAAACTAATTTTATTTTCATTGCTAGGCAACTCGGCTCGTTTTTAAAAAGGATCTACTCTGCCCTCTCTTTTGAAAATTTTTTTTAAAAAATAAATTGCAGATAGCTATCTACTTCCGGATTACCTACCCCAAAAAGCAAAGCGGCATTTCGTTTTGCAAATTTTCTACGTGCGTAATTTGACTATTTGAAGCATGGCAAAGCACGCAGCAACGCAGCGTTCTAGCTTAACGCTTAACACCATATCACTCGTCGTTCGTGGCAGCCAATAAATTTACAGTGCTGCTAAAATTAGAGCATGAATAAGATCACCCTACTTTGTCTTTGACATAACTTGTTAGCCATCTTTAGGTTAATTCGCTGAAAGCCCTCTAGTGCGCCATTTAGCACCACAAAGCGCACTATTCATGCTCTACGTTTGATGACGTGGGGACCAAAACCCAGTATGCCTTGCATTGTATTCTGTATTCTTGTATTGTATATTGTGGCGCACTATGCAGTACTAAAGTGCCTGATTTTGACGGGGCATAGTACTCCGAACAGCCAAACATGATTTTCTTGATTTTGAAGTTTGTCTAGCGTTACATTTGCGAAGCAAATGACATTTATCTAACTTGACATTGACACATGTATGATTGTGTGCGTCTATCCAGAAGAGGAACTGTCAAACGAGTCCAAGAAAACAGATTCAGGAGAGTCCAGAAGTCTCCCGAACGCTCCCGGGTCCGGACGACCAACCGAAAAGGCCGCATTAGAGCTTCACAGCCGGGTGCGTGAGATGAAAAATTTATTTTCGGGGTTACGTTTTTGGCAATCAGCTGATTCAAATGAAAAGTGCGAGTACATTTTCCGGGTGCACTAAAGCAAGTTTGATCAAATAAACTCGATTTACAGGGTTCTACAGTTGTCACGAGTAGAATTTGGCGGACTGTGAATTTGGCCACTATGCTTTGGTGACATCTGTCAAATTTGTTTTTAATATCAATACTAATTTTAAGTTTCTATGCTGTGTTAATAAACAAAAATTGCGCACCTACATCGACCTTTCAAAACCGTATGGATAGGTACAAACTGTGTAGGTACCGTAATGTAAACTGTGGTCTTTTATTACATTACGAATCTTGATAGCTTCTAGAGAAGTGCAAATCTTGTTTTTATTAGTTTTTCCTTATAGTACTTTTTCTGTAGAAAACACTGTATAGAGCGGATAATATGACACATTTGCAAAGAACTTGCGATCTCAACTTCTGTCACAATTAATACGAGCTCATAAGCAAAACAACAACTGTGGTATAAAAAGAACTCATTCTTTTATTCTGAACTCCCCCATAACTGACGTTTCTCGTAATGTATTTCTCTCTATATTTACCAAAGTTCGATGACAAAGGCTTGTCGTTGATCATCTCCCTAATGTGATGTCAACCAAGAGATCAGTTTTTCTTGCTGTTAATTTGAATTAATTAATACTTTTTCTTTCCGAAAGTTTGTTCATTCAAATTGAATCAAATTATGACATTCTCGGAATAAAAGGAACTAGCTATGGTCTTTCGTTTCTTAGTACAAGCCGAGCTGTATTCCCTAATTAAGCTTGACATAAATTCGCAATAGTTGGTACACAGAAGATTCATTTGAACCTCGTAGCGTGTACTCTTTAACTTATCTCGACTTTATACAATGTTAACGAGCAGCTAGTTCGCTGAGTAGGCTAACCACTTCAAGCAGACATAAGAAAGATGCAATGATCTATTGAGCGTCATCAACGGTGTCGTTGTCTTCTAATTATCGTACGTGTGTATTCTGCGAAAAGCACTCCATGGAATTTATTACAGCCCGACTGACAGAAGCTTTTATAAATCCACCCATAGATTTTGCAACTAGTTCAAGTGCCATATACAAAAGTTAACCGATGCAACGCTTTTGATATGCGGCGAATGATGCAATTTGACATATTTATGTGCGTCTGCTGACTGAGACCAGCTGACAATTGAGCATAATGTAGATACTGAAATTTCAAAAAGATTTGTTACGAAATTGGCATAGAAAGAGGAATAAAAAAAAAACAATAAAAAACCTGACACTTTCTTTTGAGTGTAGTTTACAAACAAAGTCAATATTTTTTTTTGAGTTAATTTATTGTAATTTCTTTAATCCATCATTGTCATACAATGCCGATTAAAGAAAGCCATACAATGGAAATAAAGTTCACAATGGATGATAAGTTATTATGGTGAATTATTCACTATACATCCAATGATTGTCATTTCATTATGCTTTGTTTTGTTGGGATAAAAGTTTTAAATTTCTATTTTCCATATGAACTTGAAAAGTTGCTAAATTTGAAAATAAAGTAAGTCATTAACCTAGTTTCAGGATTGGACATTTGTATGTCATCAGATTTTGATATTTTTAATTGGCGATTGAAGGCAACACCCCGGTGGAGAATAAAGGAATATGTAGAGACCTGCAACAACGTCAAATTTCAAAAAATCCATTAATCTATCATCCGGCTTTGATTTACTTGTCAACTGGTTGAAAAATAAACAAAAACTGACCAATAAAATTGAAGGCGGGAAAACAAACGTATTTTTCATTGAAGTTTTTGTCAGTCAACAAACAGTCAAAAATTTCAGTTTTGACGTTGTTGCAGGTCTCTACATAATCCACTACTTCATTCGCGGATTATAAAATCAATTATAGAGTTTGTGTTTATCTCATATTTTGATAATTAATTCGAGCACAAGGACATTGTAAAATGTTAGTTAAGCCATGATTTATGTCTTACATAGATACCTATGCTAGACCAGCGGTTCCCAATCTTTTTCGGTCGCGGAGCACTTTCAAAAGGAGATTTCAACGGCGGAGCACCAAGCACCAATATGTTTTTTTGTACAATACAGAAATATCAATGACATTGAAATGTCAATGACTGTTATTTATTAAAATCAAATTTTGGATAAATCCCGTGGCATAGTGCCTCCGCCCTGGATAAACAAAGGATTAACTTAGCACGAACACTCTTTTGTTGTCAATTCGGGTGTCAAGAGAAACTGACGATGACATTTTACAAAAAAGTAAAAGTAAAGAGTAATTTCGTTTCCTAGCCTTCAAGTAAAAACGTAATCGTATTTTATCTACCACACGTGAACAGTTTCTGTTTTTTTTTATTCTCAAACTGTTCTTAAGGTGTGCGAAAAAAGTTACAAGTGACAAGTGTCATTTGAGGAAACTTACGAGGAGAACTATTTTAAATTACTTGCTGAGAGAGTAAAGATTTGTGTAGTAAATCTCTAAATTTGTTGAAGATTTGTGTCCGGTGGAAACATAGTTTATCTGTTATAAAACAGATAGACTAATAATTTTACTACGATAATGGGTGATCAGTGTTAAAGTAGGTACCATATGCTAACGAATTTGATATTTTCAAAAAAAAATTAAATAGAGTGGAGCAACATTTCTTGTAAACTATGGGGACCTACAATTTGTTGCCTCTCACACACTCGTCAGACATTTTTGTCAGACACTCGGAGGTGGGGACCTTAAAAAAGAACGAGCCTTTTTTTCAGGTGACGATGGTAGGATTTGAACCCAAACCTCCTGCGTAGCACTGACAAATAATCAAAGTTGTCGTTTTTTTGGCCTTGTAAGCTCATATGAGATTGACCAATGAATCTCAAGCATGACATCTAATATAAAGCAGAGACGCGAATATCAGTGCAAGGCTCAAAACGATTTTTTGCTGTGAAGTTTTCTCGTCTTATACCATGTCTCCACCGAGCACTAATTCTTCATTAATATGAATCTTTATTAAATCCTCTACAAATCACGCGATTTACCATACAAATTAAAATCCTCTGGGCAACCGATTAAAAATAAATCCACTCATAAATCCCATTCACCCTATTCACAAACCTATTTTCTGCACCTTTGTAACAGTTTGAGAATCAAAAAAGGAAACTAAAACTGTCCCTGTGCGACAGAACTGTCACAAGCACGATTTTTATTGTGACTTTTACTGAGGAAATCGTTATTTGCTTCTGGGAAATGACATCGCGTTTTAGTGTCAAATTAATCCTATACATATATCTATAATAAATACTTTAGGATTTATTTTTAATCGTCTCCGGCTAATCTTCTTTTAATTGTCGGTGGAGACATAGTATTAATATCTAATATAAAATGATACATTTATACTATGTCTCATTTTATATAAGACATTATGGGACATTTCGGAAAGCCGAGCCTAAGTCGGCTTAATAACGTTTTAAATATAACTGTCCCGTACGAGCCTGTCACCCATGTATTTATACAAATTAAACACCTTCTAGTACGTTCCATACTTCCCTTTTGGTAATTTTCCAGTGGTACTTTTCCGCTGAATTCCATGGAGGGGAAATCTTCGATATCGAAATTCGAACTTCGAATATTTCAGCTGACTGGAATTACAGTTGGGTGCGTTCGTTTAGTAAACCAAGCGGGTGTGTTCGTAAAGTGAATCGATGAGTGCATTCAGCGATTCCTGCATGTCTTTTATTTCTTGTCGCCACATTATAATACCTAATATAACTTCTCAGACAAAATGGAGTATTAAACTATCAGAAACGACGTTCCCTCAAGTATGAGTGTAAGGCGGCCGGCGCGCGATTCAAAATGTTGGCTTTCTTATTTTATGGTCATTTGGTTTTTAATATTTTTCTGTTCGTTTTTTTTTCTGTTTTTCTGTTCGCGGAGCACTTGGACAATTCTCCGCGGAGCACACTTTGGGAACCGCGGTGCTAGATTATCTAAATTTACAAATGCAAACGTAAAGCTATACCTACACATAAAAGTTTCCACCAACCATAAAACGTAAACTGACCAGATTGAATTACATTAATTAAGACGGGTACTTTTTCACTAGAAAAAATAATCCATCTCTGTTCTAATTATGACTTCCGTAGACCGCGTGACTATTTTTTTTTCGACTTGGACATTAAAGTAATGTGCAGGCAATTAAAAACCCAAAGTGAGTCTCATTCGCATTGAAATGTCTTTTGGCTTTCGCTTTTTGACTGAGCTCCCGCATAAATTCAAATTTTCCCGTCAAAGTAACTTTCACATCAATTCAATGCATAATTCGAGAAAATTGGCCAATGAGGCACGCACTTTTCCTTCAAAAGATAAAAAGATTCGTAAGCGATTTCAGTACTTATCTGTTAATTCTTGTAATTATTGACAAAAACAGATGACATTGAAATTACGCGTCAAAATGATCATGGAGGGTAATGACATTTGCCATGCATTCTGCTTTTATGGTCATTTCACGCCGAAAGATGCAGACACCCTTGTTGCAAATTATATCTTAATAAGCCAAACAGGCAAGCTTAAAAACGAATATCATTAAATTCCAAAGTGACACACAAAACGATAACTGGTCGGATCTCTGTCCACTGGGAATAAACTTGAACTAGTTGTACGAAGCATTTGAAAACTGGTCGTGATAATTATAAAAAAATATGGTTGAGATTAAAGTAAAAAAAAAAAAAAATTATAGGAAACAAGTCTCAAAGTATTTCTATGTGGCTCAGTACTTTCTAAAAGTGAATTTTCCTCGGCAGAGTCGCCCGACAAGACTATAAATGGCAGTACGTGCGCAATTGAAGTGCACCACGAGGATCACGATCGAGCAATCGAAGTTGTCTTAGTCTGATCGAATATTTACGATTCAAAGTAATTTATTTTGTAATCATGTATAAAAGGACGTCGCGCGCAGTAATTTGATAACTTGTCCATAAAAAAAACTTTGCATGTGAAACTACAAAATAAAACCTTGCGGCTTGCGGGTAATAATTATGTGTGGGAATGGTGTAGTTTGCCAATCCAACACTAAGAAAAACGGCGAAATGCACACCCTTTTTAATGCACCTATCCCACACGCAATACCAATTATGGGTTTCGTTCTTTGACTATCAAAATGTCAAAGAATCACCACTTAGCCATTTCATTTCGGTTAATGATGAGAAACTTTTTGGCTTAAACATTTTCTTTGGCAGGAATATACACCGGATTAGTAGATTTTCGAATCTTGAAACTTAATTGAAAATTGAAATGGAGAAATAAACTCTTTTTTTGATACCACATCCCAGTGGTGTTCATTCCCAAAGCCGGAAAATATTCCCACGTTACTCCAAAGGATCTCAAACCCATCAGTCTATCATCATTTTTCTTGTTAAAAACTCTAAAAAGATTGATTGATATCCACCTACGTTCTAGTATTGATAAAGGCTGCTGTCTACCAGCTCAGCACGCATACTGTAAGGGCAAATCTGTGGAAACAGCTTTGCAAACGCTAGTACGTTCCATTGAATATTTCCTTCACCACAAGGAGTACACATTGGTAGGCTTTCTCGATATAGAAGGCGCCTTTAACAATGTCAACACATCTTGGCTGAACTGTCGGCTCTGAAGGTTGATGGCACACTTAGTAAGTTAATTAATCAACTCTTAACGAGTAGGATTATTAGCTCAAAGCTAGGTGAGACCACTGCCAGAAGACCTTTCAGAAGAGGAACCCCGCAAGGTGAAGTCATATCCCCACTCCTTTGGAATCTATATAAATAGAGTGGCGCAACAGCTCGAGGTGAACCAGGGCCAACTTCTCAACAATGTATGCTGGTGTGTTAATTTCTTTACATACAAGGGGACCTACAATTTTTTGCCGAATCCGAACGGCACTTTGAGAAGTTTTTTCAAGACAATTAATACTCTCGGAGGGCTTGTCAAACCCTCGCGGAGGTGGGGACCGTGAAAAAGAACAAGTCTTTTTTTTTCAGGTGACGATGGCAGGATGGAATCTAGGGTTGACGAACTACTGGTTATCCTGGAAGGAGAGGGTTGCAGGCTGATCGATTATGCAGATGACGTTGCCATTGCCGTTTCGGGGAAGCACCTAAACACCCTTAAAAAATTCCTACAGAACACTCTAAACTAGCTAACCAGATGGACTGACAGTAGTTGTGGACTGGGTGTCAAGCCCCTTAAACCTGAACTTGTCCTCTTCACCAGTCGGCTCAAACCTAGGGACTGTGTGCTCTCAGGCGCAGAGATCCCTGGACTTGATCGATGATTGGTGCACTAGGAATGGGCTTTCAGTGAATCCTCTTAAAACTACGGTTGTTCTCTTTACGAGAAGGAGGAAGGTCACTGGTCTGACTCAACTAGTGCTTAAAGGTGTCACTATCCCGATATCCGATGAAGTCAAATATCTGGGAGTAATCCTTGATAGAAAACTTCTATGGTCCAAGCATGTTGAATCCAAAACCGAAAAAGCATTGTCCACCTTCTGGCAGTGCAGAGGCGCTTTTGGCAAGACATGGGGCTTATCTCCGAAAAGGGTCCTCTGGATCTATACTGCCATGGTTAGACCACTCCTCTCATACGCATCGGTTGTTTGGTGGAACAGGCTTTCGCGGAAACGTGTTACTGCCTCTTTTGCCAAACTCCAAAGAACGGCTTGTCTTGGCTGCACAGGAGCCTTCCCTAGCACGCTGGGCTCTGCTCTAGATGCTTTGATGAACCTCCCCCCACTAGACACCCTGTTCCACCTAATTCCTCCTGATATTTTCAGCGAAGAAACAGCTGCTATCACGGCTACTCGCCTCAAGGCAACCTCTGAGTGAACCGATAGTGAGATAGGTCACTCCGCTATTCTGAACACATTCAGGTACCCTTTAAGAAACATATATAGACTACACTATACCCCAGTTACAATTTGACAAGAACTTCCAGACAACTACCCCCCCAAGGTCTTCTCGGAATGACTGTGCGCCTCTGGAATGTGAATCAATTCACTTCCACACCGATGGATCAAAGACAAATGATGGGGTAAGTGGCGCTGTATGCTCAGAAAGGCAAAATCTTATGAAACTGGTCTGGGATACAGAAAAAAATTGTTCTTTTCTCGTACACCTGAACGGAATCGTGCTCAGGTAAATGTTCTTTTGAACTGCGAATTCGTGCGGTGTCGACACCGATCCGGATTTTCACCACCGTCGTATTTGACTTTGGAGGCGGGGTGTAGGTTAGTTTGATGGATGCCCTTTTGACAAAATGTCACGGCTCACTTAGACCAGCAGTTGTGTCCATTGGGAACCTTCTTAACACCTGGAATGAAAACAGAAATAAACCGCTGTTAGAAGTTCAGAATTCCGCCCTCTTGGACCCATCCGGATTTGTATACAAATCTTAGGAGGTCCTTTAGATCAACATTATTTAGATCTCCGAGCTCGTTGAAGAGGTAAATGCCGAGGGTATTACGCCTGATGCTGTTTAGGGCTGGGTATTCGCAAAGCAGGTGACGAACAGATTCATATTCTTCAACGTCCCTCCAGCTTCTGCAGTAATCGTTATGCGGTATGCCTAGCCGCTCAGCGTGAAAACCCAAGCGCAGTGCCCGATAAGGATTCCCGTGAGCACTCGGATATTCCTGCGGGCTAGTCCGATCTAAAATAGTCATCTCCTTTTGTTTACCATTGGCCATAGCTCCCTTGTGTGTCTGCACGTATCGAGTTCTGTCCAACGTAGGTTGGTTCTACTCAAGGATTCAGTCTCTATCCTACGTGCTATCGATCTCAGCGGGATTCTTATATATTTGAGGGCTAGAGATGCATTCATCCCAGCTTCTTCGTTTCCCTATATCGGTGTTACCTGGCACCCAACAAACAGTTACAGTGTTGCCAAGTGATAACTCGTCCAGAATTTCCCTGCTTGGTTTCGCAGCCCTTGACTTCACTACGTATGATTCCAAGGCTTTATTTGACGCTTGGCTATCAGAGTATATGGTGATGGTCTTGTTTGCGGGGCTGTGTTTCTTCAGCTCGAAGGCAGCTTGGATTATGGCTGCCAGCTCCGCCTGAAAAATGCTGGAGTCGTCATTGATCCGAAAAGATTTACATAGTCCCAGAGCTCCACAGAAGATGCCCGCGCCGTTTCCGACGTCCATCTACGAACCGTCAGTATATATGGCGATCTCGTCATCTCCTGTACTGGTCTTATCATTCATCTCTTTCGGCTATTCTGGTAGCGAATATCTTGTTGAAAGCGAATGTCAAAGGGAGGTTATCTGTGGAGGCAGCCCATTGAGTTTCCACAGAGGCGTGTCCATAAGATCTTGAGGACCACAGTCCGGCTTCCCTTATAGGCGAACAGTTGTTTTAGCTGCCTTGCTGCTGCAGTATATGTCCAAGGGGGTGAGAATAAGTAGTACCTCCAGTGCCGCGGTGGGTGTGGTCTTTAGGGACCCTGTTATACCCATGCAGGCTGCCCATTGAAGTTTGGTGAGGTTAGAGAGATGACACTTTTTTTCCGTAGCCTTCCACCATACAACTGCACCGTAAGTTAAGATGGTCTTACAACCGCTATATACATCCAGTGTACCATGCTTGGTTGCAGTCCCCACATGCTGCCGAACGTTCTGCGGCAGGCGTATAATGCCACGTATGCCCGCTTGACACGATCTTCTATATTATCCCTCCAGCTGAATTTGGAGTCTTATATGACGCCCAGGTATCTTACCCAGGTATCTTACGACTGACGACTTAGACCTACATAGAGATAAGTGAGTAGGGTTCTTCGATTACAACAGCCATCCCAACCTTACCTAACCTATACCCCATCCCATAGGATAGGAGTTATATTAAGTTTGATTCATAATTGGTAACATAGAGAAATAATCACCGTAGGGCGTAGACCCCCAAGACCTCAAGGGCTTATGACCGAGACCGAATTGTAAGTTGAATGAACAATGTCCGTCCGCACGTCCGTGTGTCGGTAGTTTTAGGGCTTAAATTTTGAAAGTTTCATTTAAATTTTTTTAAAGTCCCGAAACAGTACAATTGTAAAAATTTTTGAGATCCATCTTTACTTAATAGCATGATTAATCAAAGTTGACGCAGGAAGCTGAACTTTTGTATGCGTTAAACTCACTTTAGTAAATGGGGATAGGCATTTGGAAAAAAAGCAAAAACCGCCCCTATGTGGGTCTCGCCATATTTAATTTGGATTCTAATAAACGGTTTTTATTTGATATTTTTGTTCCATAAAATGTTCCGGTATGTGCGTTAACTATCAACTGAAACGAATTAATTTTTGCCACACCCACTTTTGGGGCGTTTTTAGGTATAGGACAAATTTTTAATATGAAAATGTAATCAACACGTGTATACCACTTCTGATAAAAGATTTTTTGGCAAAAAAGAAGCGTCGATGCATTTGCACCGAACACAAACTTGGTTTTTGTTTGACATTTACTTATTCAGTTTGTGTTGGTTTTCATTTGATTCGCCTTGAGTTCGTAGTCTGCCTAATTACTGAAAAATCTACCCAAATAAATCAGAGATGTTATTGACATCTTTTTTAAAAAAAGATATATTCGTATCATATTCGTGCTATCAGACAGAGACAAAAGTTCGAAAAAGTAATGGAATGCTTTTTATTTGTACACAAAAATCTTTCGATATTTTAAACGTCAAGGTTGAACTTCTAGGAGAACTTTTTAAGTTCCTTTCCTGAAAGAAGAATTTGAAAAAAAGAAGTGGTTAATGAAATGTTGTATATGCTTACAGGAGTATTTGAATATTTAAGTTATTGTTTGCAGCAAAATACTCAAAGACCTTGGGCTTTTTTTTTGTTAGAAGCAAATATCAGCATTGGTAAGCACTCGAAATTTCAGAAAAAAAATACTCAAATTAAAAAAAAAGAAAGTCATTATCAAGCAAGAACTTCATAACCCGCTAAAGCCATTGTCAATCACGGATAAACTTATGGCCTTTTCGGTTGGTCGTCCGGGAGCGTCATGAAACTGTTTTCTTGGACTCGTTTCACAGTTCCTCTACTGGATAGAAGTAGAAGCTACTGGATAGATAAATTTGCTTCTGGTTTTGAATCCAGAATCCAGAATCACACTCACAATTATTATTTGTTTCAATGTCAAGTTTGATAAACGTCATTCGTCCCCTGTAGAATAGCTTTTGTTTTACAAATACAACGCTAGACAAACTTCAAAATCAAGAAAAACGTGTTTGGCTGTTCGGAGAGAAGCCCCAATCCTGGAGAAGAACGCCCTGATCCGAGATCGCCAACCGAAGAGGCCATAAATTGCCATTGTCATAACAGTTTTCATAATTCTGCTAAAAGAAAAAGAAGTTGCTATATAAAATGGCATTTTGGTTGGCAATCCGAAGGAACTTCTTAAAAAAGGTGTACTCCTTTTTCTCAGACATCTGAAACGGGCCATCTACAGAGGCAAGACCTTTTATACTGTACTGTGCGATCGCCTAAAGCCTTTTGCCATAAATCAGGAAAGGAAAGTCCACCATCGATCAAAAATATTCACTTCACACTGGGTCTTGGTAGGTCTTGGAAACCCAGGCATTCCAATCGATACCAACCAACTTTTTGTCGATTTTAAGGTAGCGAGCATAGAATCTATAGAGCAGACGTAGGATGGACGTAGGTTATAGACGTAGGATGACGATGGCAAATTATTTCGTCGAAATTGTGAAATACCTCGGTGACGTTAAATAATGCCAAACGAAATAGTGCAAAATCTCCAATTTGGTCTAATCTTGCTTTCAAAAACGAAATTACACATCAATATTCGCACTTTTACAAAAAAAATTTAAATTTTTTCATTAAAGCACGCTTTGTTTGGCATTCTTCGATTGAAAAACGTGAAAGACGTCAAATCTGCTCGGTCTTAAAAGTCCGGGAAGAACCCTGTTATTTTGACTCTGTCACCTACGTGCCCGAAAACTTTATGTTCGCGGACCTAAAAGCCAAGTTTTTTTAAAAGAGGGACATATCTTACCCGTTTATAAACAAATACATAGAATTACTCATAGGACCAAAATATTATTTTCAACACGACTTATCCGCCCCCTTTTGATAAAAAAATATGTTGTTTACTTTAATTTCCATAGAGGTCATGCTTGCGAGTATAAATAAAAAATAGACTCTTGCAACAAATTTAAAAAGCTAAATGTGATAAATCGAAAAAGTGTAAGAAACACCCCCCATTAATCAACTCCAATGAGAAACTTTAAATTTAACAAAAACCAACCGGCCAATGGCAGCACTAATAACCGCCATTCGGTGACGTCCGACATCCACGCCGACATCATGTATCCGCCAATAACACCCAAAATACCACCCGTTCGCCCGAGATCGAGTCTCTCCACAGACGAGCACCACCGGCTGAAAGACACCCAAATCCTGCGGCAAAAACGCTCCAACACAGTCTTCACACTGATCGGCTTCTGTGTGTTTCTCATGGTACTATGCGCTTTCCTGCTGGGGGCGCTGGTGTATGTAGGAAGAACAATGGTCGCGAGCAGTGACAAAGCAACAGGTCTGTCCAATGTGACAGGTGAATTGGCGAGAAGAAACTCGGCCGGTCAGCTTTTCGACGACGAATACTCCACCGGTGATTCTGTGATAAATCAAAAAACCAAACCAATTGTGCTCTTCCGTCCCAATCAATCGAAGGCTAATCAAATTCTTCCCATCGAAAGGAGAAAGTTTGCAGTGCCAAAGCTGAGTGCAGAAATCATGGCAGCGTCAAAGATAGTAAACCAATTGGGATTTCGCCTGCCCAAGGAGATTCGCCCGAAACGCTATCATTTGTTCTTGAATCCCAATTTGAAGACAAAGACCTTCTCGGGCAACATCACCATAAAATTGGAGATTCTCAAGCCGATTCAGTTCATACCG
Source organism: Neoascia interrupta (assembly GCA_947623515.1). Taxonomy (NCBI): domain Eukaryota; kingdom Metazoa; phylum Arthropoda; class Insecta; order Diptera; family Syrphidae; genus Neoascia; species Neoascia interrupta. The sequence goes on from OX392464.1 coordinate 18,338,570, forward strand.
GTGCATGCGAACAAGCTGTCGGTGGAAACAAAGGAAGTGTTAACGTTGCCAGCGACCGGAGAACCGAAGCAAGTGAAGCCGAGTTTGACCTTCCAGCATCCGCAGTACGAGTATTGGGTAACGGAGTTTGCAGAGCCGCTAGAAGCGGGCAATTACTCTCTAAAACTGGCTTTCAACGGAAGCCTAACCGATCGGATTGTAGGACTTTACCAGAGTTCGTATAAGGACAAGCGCTCGAACGAAACTAGGTGCAGATTATTGTTTTTTTTTTTCTTCTCTGTTTCTTTGCATTTTCTTGGGGTTTTTGAGGTTCCTAATTATAACTTCTCTCCCTTTGCAGATATATAGCCACTTCAAAATTCGAACCAACGTATGCGCGCCAGGCGTTCCCATGCTTCGACGAGCCCGCAATGAAGGCCTTCTTCGAGGTGACGCTTGTCCATCCGAACGTGGGTAGCTACCATGCCCTTTCGAATATGAACCAAATTGTAAGTGTCCATTAAGAGTGTTTTCAAGTGGGAATAACAATTTTTCATCCTTCCAGAGCGAGACTGTCAAAGAGGACTACACTGAAGTGGTCTTCGCCAGCAGTGAAATGATGAGCACTTACTTGGCGTGCTTCATTGTGTCGGACTTCGCTCACAAGTCACAGCAGATTACAGCCTCCGTGGGCACCGATTTCGAAATGAGGGTCTTTGCTACCGAAGCGCAAATCGAGAAAGCCACATATGCCCTGGCCACAGGAGCCAAAATCATCGAGAATTATATCACGTACTTTGATCTCGCATATCCTCTTCCTAAGCTGGGTATGTTGAAAAGGGTGGAGGTTGCAAGAAAGGGAAATTGTTATTTATTTTGTGCTTTCTTGTAGATATGGCTGCCATTCCGGACTTTGTGTCGGGAGCAATGGAACACTGGGGCTTGGTAACCTATCGTGAGACTGCTCTGCTCTACGACGTGGAGACTAGTTCCAGTGCAAATAAACAACGTGTCGCTACGGTTATCGCTCATGAGTTGGCACACATGTGGTTCGGAAACTTGGGTAAGTAGAAAGATTCTTTGTCGCGTTGCTGGTTCCTCAGAATTTCATCGATTTATAAGCAAACAGAAACTTTCCATTGAAAAGATTTACAGCTCTGTGAAATAATCTTATCGACAAGAGAAGAAATGAGTTTAGGGAAGATTAGATTGGGCTGATTAAAAAGTTGACGCTTTTTCTCATCATTATCATAATCTCTGGACTATATATCACCCTTCTCTGTTTACAGTTACAATGAAGTGGTGGAATGACCTCTGGTTGAACGAAGGATTCGCTTCGTACATCGAATACAAGGGCGTTGATGGCGTGCATCCCGATTGGAAGATGGTAAAGCCGTGTTGCTTACTCGTTTAATGACCTAATTAAAATCCTTAACCACTTTTAATTAACAGCTTGACCAGTTCATAATCTCTGACTTGCATGGTGTCCTTAAATTGGATGCAACCCTCGCCTCGCATCCAATTGTGCAGACAGTCGAAAGTCCCGATCAAATTACAGAACTTTTTGACAGTATCACCTACTCGAAGGGTGCGTCTGTGATTCGTATGCTGGAGGGATTCGTTACCAGTGCTAAATTCCAGGAAGCTGTCCATAACTATCTTTACCGATACCAATTCAGCAACGCAGAGACTGACGATTTCTGGAGTGAATTTGAGGGACTGGGCTTGGACTTTGACGTCAAGTAAGTAGAACCTTGTTCGCAAACGAGCCTGAATAATGAAAGACCTATCTTACGTTAGACGCATAATGGAGACATGGACTGTGCAGATGGGTTACCCAGTCGTAGAAGTGACTAAAGTTTCTGGCAGTCAGTACAAACTGACCCAGAAGAGGTTCTTCTCAAATCCTAGCGATTACGAGGGCACCTACACTGATTCGGAATTCAAGTAAGTAAAAACGCGGCTGCTTGGTCAAAAATTGGTGATCACAACTTTCTTTTTTGCAGCTATCGATGGACCATTCCAATTTCATACATAACCAGTGCAAATCCAGTCACCCAGAACCTCTGGTTCGCATATGATGATTCCGAACGTAAGAATTTAACGAGCTTCTTTCAATGCCCACCTTAAACCATGTCTCTTTGTCCAGTTATCATTGACCTACCATCGAGTGTCAGCTGGCTGAAGATTAACAAGGATCAAGTTGGTTACTATCGCGTCAACTACCCAGTAGAGATCTGGCAAGAAATCAACTCGGCTTTGGTGAGCACGCCGACGGCCTTTTCGGTGTCGGATCGGGCTCATTTGCTCAACGATGTTTTCACACTGGCCGATGCTACACAGTTGACCTATGACGTCGCCCTGGATATGACCAAGTTCCTTCAAAACGAACTAGAGTACGTGCCATGGAGTGTGGCCTCATCGAAGCTGCTGTCGATAAGAAACCTATTATACTACACCGACGCCTACACGAGCTACAAGAGCTATGCCAGTAAACTGCTTAACAAGGCCTATGAACACGTTCTTTGGGAAGTCGACGCTGACGACCATTTGAAGAAGTAAGTCCTGAAGAAAAAGCGATAACAAGTAACTCACCAAAACAAACTTTCGATAGCCTTCTTCGCGTGACGATTTTAGACACTGCGTGTGCTTTAGGGCACGCAAACTGCCTGCAGGAAGTTGGTACAAGATTCACAGCTTGGTTGAGTAATCCAAGTGTAAGACCCAAACCCGATCTGCGTACCGTCATCTACTACTACGGAATGTGGTCTTCTGGCACCGAAGAAATCTGGCAGCAGATGTGGGATCTATTCAAGGCTGAGACAGATGCCAGTGAGAAGCTGAAACTGATGCAGGGACTCTCTGGTATCAAGGAACCATGGATTTTGAATAAGTACGCCAACTGGCATGATTTTCTTTAGTTCTTTTTGACACACAAACTTCTACAGGTTCATCGATCTGGCTTGGGACGAGACGAATGTTCGCAGCCAGGACTACTTCACGTGTCTACAGTATATCGCCCGCAACCCAGTCGGCCAAAGCCTTGTATGGGACTACGTTCGTGAGAATTGGGAGAAACTAGTCGAACGGTTTGGCATCAATGAGCGGTACTTGGGCCGCATGATTCCCGCCATTACGGGACGCTTCACCACCAACCAAAAACTCGAAGAAATGCTGGTATTCTTCGAAAAGTATCCCGAAGCTGGAGCAGGTACAGCGGCACGCAAGGAAGCACTGGAGAACGTTAAATACAATATCAACTGGGTCAAGGCAAACAAGGTCCAGGTGGCAGCGTGGCTGGAAAGCAACAACTAACACCGGGAGCTTGTGCAAACTAAAAAGATTGATGTGAATTTAATAGCTTTAAGGGCAACGTTGTTGGCATTTTGTTGTGTAGATTTTAGTGGAACTTTGAGTATTTTTTTTTCTCGCAAGCCATTGGAAGTTCTAAGAAGTTCCTATGGGACTGCATGATGCCTTTTTGTAATAAAGGACGAAGTAAATTTTAAAACATTTCTGTTTTTTTATTCTTGATAACAGAATGAGCGACCTAATTGTTAATAGTCCTTGACGTAATTAGATCAAGGCCTTGAATACTGAGAAGTTTTTCTGTAAAAACCAAAACACCCTCGTGGAGATATTATTTGGTCTTTAAGAAAAATCGTTAATTGAAGATAAGATCGGGGACTAAAGGACTTGACGGGCCATAGACGAAAATAAATCAGAATGAGCTTGCTAGTTCCTGGTTGTGGTGAACCCACTTGCACCTATCCTCCTCGATACTAGAAATGGAGCAGCGAGATACTTGAATGGAACCGTTATTTAAACCGCCTCATTTATATCACGTTGCCCCCCTCTTCCAATTGAATGAGCGAATTTAAAGACGGAAGAGTTTTCGTTTTGGATTTTTTCTTATAATTCATCCGCGTTAAAGAGTTATGACTACCCTTATACTGAGTTAATATAACGCGAATGGAAAGGATCGGAAGAGAAAGAGGAGAGGAACTGATGCACTTTGGTTTTGAACTGTTGGGTACTGTAGTGACGGGGAAAAACCTCCTGTGGAAGCCTGTTTCACATCCATGTTGTTCGGCTAAAAAAAGAACTCCAATACAACGCGGTTCGTCCGAAATTGGGCTCAAGGGTGTATTGATGAGCATTCCTTCTTGCGCGAGTATTGCAGTTGAGTTCTTTAAGGGTTGGAATGCAACTGGTTATTTCACTGGAGCACTCCTTATGGAAGAAACGAAAAAACAATGAAAGACAAGAGACATTGCGACGATGTTGCAAGGAGTCGATTGACTTCGCAATGTTTGAGTCACCTATCAATTTCAATGGTTTCAACATACTTAACCGCTCCCTTTCGACGTCCGAAGGACTGGGGCGTTTGCAAGGAAACTAATATGAAAAACTAAGATTACTGTTATCAGCAAAAGAATAAATTAGATTAGGTGTGGCAGACAAGAGATCATTTATAAAGATCAAAAATAGTGTTGGAGATAAAACTGAGCCCTGTGGAACACCAGCATTAGTATGATGGACATCAGACTTGAAACCGTCCAAAACCACTTGGATTGATCGATTCAAAAGAAAATTTCTAATCCAATCGATGCCAAATGCACGCCTTTTCGACAAGAGAGCCTGGTGCCAGACAATGTCAAATGCTTTAGAAATGTCGAGCGGAACAACCTTGCTTTCACGGAGCGGTTCCACTTTTCGGTGAGATAAGCCATGAGAACCCCAGTGGACCTTTTGCCACGAAAGCCGTATTGACGGTCATTGAGAAGCCTCCGTGATTCTAGATATTTCATAAGCTGACTATTCATCAGCGTTTCCATGACCTTGGAAAGAATGGAGATGTTAGTGCAATTGGTCGGTAACTGGTCGGAAAAGTTGAATCGCCTTTTTTTGGGACGGGCTGAACAAATGCAGTTTTCCATTTACTCGGGAAGAGACCAGAAGAGTAGGACAGATAGAAAAACCAGGCTAGACAAGGATAGACAAGGCACAAGGTAAGTAGGTTGGCCTTGGAGCTCACAGCTGGGATGTCATTGAAAACGAGTGTCGGGATGAAGGATGAGTCACGATTTTTAATATTTTTGACAAATAACTAGAAACTCTTACTACCTTTGGGACACTGAAGTATTTTTTGCCTCAATTTCTGATCATGAGAGAATTTGGCAAGACGGATATGAGCATTGCAGACATTTCTGACTTGTTTAAACTTTTTCTGGTTTTCCTCGGTTGGGTTGGCCACTTTACAGCTCGAACCATGAAATCTCCTTTGGTTTGATATCCTTAATTCTGTTGGGAATGAAGGATTTCTGTGAGCATATCAGCTGCGGCTTCAACGTCACGATCGAGGAAGCAAAGTGACCAATTGAAAGACTTAAAGAAACTATTTAAGCCGTTCCAGTTGGCTTTCTCGTATTGCCAAACTGTTCTTTTCGGAGCCGGATCTTTAGAGGTGTTATTTGGAAACGAGTAAGAAGCCGATATGACACAGTGGTCTGACGAGCCTAGAGGTGAAAGTACGCTGACCGGGAACTTGTCAGGATGGGAGGTTAGGAACAAGTCTAGAGCGTTGGCAGCATGACTGTCAATGTCGGGGATCCGCGTAGGCTCGTTTACAAGCTGGGTAAGATGGTTGCCCACAGCAAAAATCTCAACATACCAGCCTTCGGGTGTTGTCTGTCCAGAATGTCAAAGCCACTGAGAATTGTGTATATTAAAATCACCTGCAACAACGATTTCAGTACGAGGATGACGGGATATAATTCTATTTATATAGTCCGATAGCTCATCAAACTTGTAGCAGGTTTATTCGCTATTAAGACTTGGGGTTCTGTATATAAAGCAGTGATGTGACACATGCCTACGAAATGTAAATTTTAACCACATGAAACTGAATGTGGGATCAGAGCTGTTGTTGATGTGTGGTGGAATTTGGTAGGCCACACCATTGCAGACGTATATGGCGAGGCCGCGGTGGAAACGGAAGAATGGGCACTAACTTATACCCCGGTAGATCCAGATTCAGATCCGAACGAGCTGGATCGTCTGGACTCTCACCTACCTGAGTTGCAGTCAGTGCCAGAGCAGCTGGTTTGCAAAGAGAGGTGTGGACGTACGCTGCAAAGAAGTTTTTGCGAAGTCCACGGATGTTACAGACATCCACACGAAATCTTTCGGACGTCATTCAATACAGCCACATCAGCAAAAAAAACACAGAAACGAACGTAACTAAACAGTTTCCTGTCGTTTTTTAAATCTGTATGTTTTTCTTTAAGATCTTTGTTCTTTAGTATACGAAATGAAGGAGGACTATTGTAGACTATATAACAACTCTTAAGCTTAGATTAGACTGGATGGTATTTTAGCAAATTTTACACAAGCAGCTAAATGCTGCATGCGTTCCGTGCTTACCAATTGACATCTCGTGTGTCAACTACTACTACGCTTCATGCCGCTCTTACTGGCATGTGCCACTAAGTAGTAAGTATCTGCCTATGAAAATCAAATCACCTCTTTAACCTTTTTGTTTTATTATTTTTCCTCATCTTGAACCCGCACCTACATTTTTAATGCAAAAACAAGGTATTATCTGTCGCGACCCTCAACTTAGTGCCTGTTTTCACTTGGTTGATCCTAACCTGATGTGTCAGAATAACTATGGTGAGGGGAAGCGCCAGTGTGGTGGCCACCGTTCAACCTCCGTTTTATTTTGAGAAATAAAATTTGGGTTAGGTTAGGATCAACCAAATAAAAACAGGCACTTAGATTAGATTGCATCCCATTTTGGCATATTTGACGTAACCTGGGAAGAAAAATGCTGCAAATATTGACCTTATGTCAAAAATCTTTGATTTGTCAAAAATGCTGGCATTTAGTCTTAGGCTGATGTTGACAGCTCGGGATTTTAAAGCATTCAGAAAAATTACGATCACACTGCGTGATGATTAATGGCAGTAAAAATGACAGTCTAATCTAACATTCAGAAAAGCTGCTCCTTTCTTGTTTGCTCCTTATCTGAGCATAGATGGCTTATGCGGGGTTTATACCATCTTTTATGTCACTTTTAGCTCTTAGAAACCTATGGTAAAGCCTGACTTTGCAATGACTACAGCATAGGTAGGTTCTTATACCACCAAGCACAAGACATAACCAAAGAAACCGCAATTGTTTTTCAAAAATGACTCCAAGGCTTATGGTAAATAAGTCTCCCGTCAGAAACTTCTATTCCTCAATCAGTGAAAAAATGTGTTAATTATAATTTCATCTTTGTAAAAATTTATACCTAAGGCACTGCATTATTCCTGATGTTTCAAACAAGTGGCAAACACCAAAGGTGATAAGAGAATCAAACGTTCCCTTGCGATGTCAAAACTTTCCCATTGATTGAAAATCTTTTGCCATTTGTCACCTAATCTAAGGATTAGTTTTTTCTTTCTCTGAATCTGATACAGGAACTTTTATTGATATTCAATCTGTCCATTGTGCCTTTGGGAATAAAAAAGAAAAATTAGATTTTGATTATCCTTGTGAGTTCTTTCGTCTCATGGCGACCACTTTGAATATCTTTTTTCATATATTGGTCTTTTGAGAGGGATATCCGCAACCGGGCGGTGGTTTTTTGTGGTTAAGGTCAATTGACTTCTTCAAAAACAGATTAATCTGACAATGATAAATGTCACCTGTTTTGAGGGTAAAATTCCTTCTATCCAATTTAATATATGATCCCACCGTATACAAACTTCCTTAAATGCTTCTTGAAACCTTATAATTCTCTCATATTAGCCAAACAATGTTGTAGCAGTACATACTTTAATCTCAGTAACATTCCATAGGATCATTACCTATGGATAAGCCATTGAAAATAATGAGTTTTTGGGGTAAAAGGAGACATTCTGTGTTATACTTCCATGAGCTTTCAACCACTTGACCTTAGCATTGAGTTAGGATTTCGATTGGAAGTTTTTGTCATCACGATGGTTTTGTATAAATGGCGCCCAACGTAAGGGCCCACTTGAGCACAACTTGTTCCGTATCGTTGTTATCCTGAGGATTCTATTATGCAAATGTGATGAAATCAATTTAAGAGGAAAATTTTGAATACGAAATTTCACTCAAGCTGTTGAAGGCAAAATGCGGAAATAATTACCTTTTGCCAGAGTTCAACAATGATAAATCGCTTGCGAAGCCGCATCTTGCTTCAAACTGGAGAAACATCTACAGTTTGGGTGTGTTGTGAATGTGTGGATTTTGGTTGCACTTATATAAATGGAAATGTAGTATCAGCCAGAAAATTAATATGTATTTCTTGTGCGAGTATTTTGAGGAAACGACTTACAAACCTCGCCACTAAATAATGTTCAGAGTGGTTTGGTTGCAAGAATGGTTGGCACATAGACGAATAAGGCTCCAATTAATTGCATCGTAGGTCTTGCATGAAAATTAATATACCACGTGCGATGAGTGACGAAGATGTTCAAATTAATATGCTGGTTTTACCTACTTCCCATGAAGGACGGGCAGTAAAGAGCTATAAAAATTTAACACAAATTGCAAAAAGCCTTGTACACTCTTCGTAACCGAAAAATCGCAGATTTTTGATAAGTCATTTATTGTTTACAGGAAATTTTTTCACTCTCCCACTCAAACGGGTAGTTGTCATTTAGATCCTCGGGCTGGTAACTCCGGTCCTACAAGTGGCATCACAATGGACCTCCTTTGGTCTAAGTGTGCCCCTGCCGAGCGGAGGCAGCCACCCAACCTAACCTAACCTAAAGGGTAAAGGGGTAATCGGCGTCGTAATTCTTATACCCGACCGAGGGTATATTAAATTTAATGCATATTGTAACACAATGAAATAATCACCGTAGACCCTTACGACCTTTTAGAGATATGATCGAGACCGACAGGTGAATCGATTAAGCCATGTCCGTCCATCCGTCAGTCTGTATGTGTGAAGGTTTTAGGTCTTCAAAATCAAGTTAGAGAGCTGAAACTTGGTACACGGCTTAGATCTTCTGCTGTACAGACAAAGTGTGAAATTTGGCTTAATCCGTCAACGGATTAACACATGTTAGATCCTTAAAAACCCGATTTCTCAGAAAGTTGACTCCATTTCGAAAAAAAAGTTTTGAGCATACAAAGTTTTGAGCTCCGCCCAGTTTTAGGGGGCGTTTTTAGGAAAAAATATGTTTTTTTCCGAAATAATTTTCGGTTTAAACCCATTTTAGGATGAATCTAACGAAATTACAATTAATTGGTTTTAATTTTTGGCTAGGCCCACTTTTGGAGGCGTGGCCTATACAAATTATATATTAATTCGGGACAAAAAATTTTATAGGTTCGGGTATATTGAAGTTTGTCACAGACGAACTCCTGCACTTACTCACTGGTTATATGTAAATTAGCAATTAATTTTTTGCTTTTAATCTCTGTCTTCTTAATTTGCCGCCCCCTGAATTTGCCGGTCTGGGCCCGGGCCCCACTGGACATAACTTATTTAGATACTAACCTAAGGTGGCGCTACAGTCCACAGTGGACCTGGGCCTCAGCCAACAAACTTTGCCAGCCAGCTCTGTCTCCAGTCTCGCACGCGATGTTGGCTAAAGTCCCCTTCCATTTGCGTGTGCCACTTGAGTCTCGCTGCTCCTCTACTGTGCCCGTCCCTGCGGGATGGATTCGAAGATTGTTCATCCACTCTCGATGACCCAGACACCGCAGCCGTTGTACTTTGACTCTTCTGACTAGGTCGGTGTCGCTATACAACTTGTACAGTTCGATGTTATATCTCTTCCTCCACTCTCCGTCTAAGCAGACGGGGTCATAAATCGCCCGAAGAATTTTCTTCTCAAAGCAGCCTGAAGTGCTTTTATACGCCTTTGACATAACAGGGTCCATATGCTTCTGCACTGTAAAGCAGGACAGGGATGATGAGGGTTCTATAAATGAACACTGTAGTTGTTCTAGAGAGGGCTTTGTTACTCGATTGCCTTCTTAGACCAAAAAAACAGCGATCGGCAAGAGTTAAGCCTTCAGCCCAATGAATCCGTTGCGTCGAAGTTCACAACTAACAACTCAGTGAAATACACACGTTCTTATGGGAAGCGATTTACGTCACGAAGTTCTTCTATGGGCCCCTTCACTTAAGAACGTGTATATTTAACTCAGTTGTCAGTTGCGTACTTCTCCGTGACGGACGCAACGGATTCATTGGGCCGAAGGCTGAATCCTTCGTTTGACTTAGTGCCTGTTTTCATTTGGTTGATCCTAACCTGATGTGTCAGAATTACTATGGTGAGGGGAAGCGCCAGTGTGGTGGCCACCGTTCAACCTCCGTTTTATTTTGAGAAATAAAATTTGGGTTAGGTTAGGATCAACCAAATGAAAACAGCACTTAAGCGCTGTGCCATTGTCCGAATAAAAATTGGCACACAGGTAGACAAAGTCATTTACTACCTCAACGTTGTATCTGTCTATGGTGATCTGTTCAAGACGTTGGTGTTGGCTGTGTCTTCTTGAAGACAGCCTGTACTTAATTTTGACCTCAATGACTGCTTAACCCCTATCATAACAAATGTGATAGATTGAACGATTTGGAAATCGTGTTTGTGCTTCTCTCACCAGCTGTCAAAATTTCGCATCGATCAATTGATTGGAAGTGGAGCCAAGGTTTTAAGAGACAAGAAAACAGTGTTTTGGGAGAAAATTGAAGCATCTCATTAAGTGGATTGAGTGGGGACTAACCTGGTGTTCGACCATGTAAGTATGTCAAGAGAGACCCCACAAGGTTCACATGCTTCCAATAGCTTCTAGGGGTTTTCCCAAATAGTCAGCACCAACTGTGATTCCTGCCCCTGAGATTCATATTCTTTGACCATTCCTAAAAGCTTCAGTTCGAACTCTTGTCGGGTCCTTTTAATTTTTTTGTGAGGTACTTTCGAACCTCATTATTGTTTTAGCATCTCTCTAGTTCTTCAACCGCGCGCTTTTCGTGCTCTTCTTTTTTCTTCGAAGAAGCCGGTATTCCTCTCTCATTCTCTGCTAATAGAGCTCGTAAACGGCTCTCTCTAGTCCTTCTATGGAGAGCTGCTTTATGGGCTGCCAGCAGTGGAACGTCAGGTTATCTCCTCGATTAACTACGCGTAGTAAATAGGGTAAACTACGCGTCCTATTAGTTTCATAAACTACCTATATTTGTCAAACGTCAAAATATTGAATTTCAAATAGAATTAGAGAATAATATGTGTTTATCACCTTCGTGTGAAAACACTGAAGGTCGTAAAAAGAACCGGATGTGTGCAGCGCAAATGGGTCCGGGAGCATTCTCGACTCTCCTGAAACTGTTTTCTTGGCAGTTGGCATTGACATGACAAATGACACTCGAATAATTGACAGTTTTCCTCTTCTAAAAAGCAGGGAAATTGCTACTGGCCGTCAATCCAGAATCAAAACCAGAAGCATGCAGATAAACATGCAACGCATATGCTAAGTTGGGCATTTGTCCCGTGTAGAATAGAATTCGCTTCAAAAAAAAAAAAAACCAAAACAACTTCAAAATCAAGAAAAGCGTGTTCTGATGCTCGGATGTACAGCCCCAATCCGGGAGAAAAACGCCCTGATTCGGGATCGCAAACCGAAAAGGCCCCATTAACAAATGGCAATGCGTGCTACCGCTTCGTCTTCGATTTGATTTAACAATTTTGTGGTTGAACTGACATTTCAAACTTCATTTTTACGTCTATTGCTACGTCTGCTACGTTAACTACTTTATTTATGTAGCAGACGTAAGAAACGTAGGAAATCAAAAAAAGTCGGATTTCTGCCATCTCTGACTGCCAGAGTAGAATACGTCAGGTAATAGAGCTTTGCACAGTTTGACGTCTACTGGTATTATCGAGTGCGGGGTGCCAAACAAAGTACCTTTTTATATGGAAAACGAACAAAAATTACACATAAACGTAAGTAACTGCTTAAAAAATGCAACCCTGTGTTTCGATGAACGGGAAAGTTGTAGACTTGATCAGGCTTCTTAGGTTATGCTAAAATTATTTTATAACACGGAAACGATAAGAAACGTTTTGTTTGTGTTGTAGAAACAGTGTATACGACCACAAAAGGATACACAGATTCAAGGAGATCATATCTTCGGAACACTTTTTCGATCTTTACACATATTTTGCTAAAATAGTTTTTGGGCCAATTTAAAGAACGGAATAAGCAAAATAACTTCTTTCCTTATTGGCGCACTCTAGGTTAAGTAGTTTATTAGTAATTCGCACTTCTACAGAAACTATTAATTTTTTTCATATAAAAACGCGATTTGTTTGGCATCCCGCGGTCGATAAATGTGAAAGACGTCAGATTTTGACAGTCGTGGTAAATGGTAGATCTACTCGATTAACTACGCGTCTGATTTGTTTTATTAACTACCTACCGACATTTGCTACACGTCAAAATATTAAATATCAAAAGAACTAAACAAATAACCGCGTGAAACAACTAAAGGTGGTAAAAAAACCAAATATGTGAGCAAATTCAAATAGTTCGAAATTTTTAGCTTTTTGGTTGGTTGTCCAGAAGCTCCGTATGAATTTTGGACTCTTCTGAAACTATTTCCTTGGCACTTGTTTGACAAATGGCGATAAAAGACAAATGGTGATGCGTACTTCGGCCTTGTCTTTAAAAGCAATTTGATTAGACAATTTGGTGGTTGAATTGACATTTTAAACTTCATTTTGAAACCGTCTATTGCTAAGTCTGCTACGTTCAACTATACTTTGACTACATTTAACTACATTTACTACTTCATTTATGTAGAAGTAAAAAACGTAGGAAACTAGAAAAAGATAAATTTCTGTCATCTGCTACATTTTGAGCTTCATGTGCGCTTTCGGGAATTCATCGTCAAACCAGGAATTTCGTTGTGTTGGCCGTATAAAACTCAACACATCAGAGCCCGCATCTCAGATGGCAGTCTTGATTTTGGCTATCAGCACTAAGTCTTTCCGATTAAATCATTGAAAACTATACATTCCGCCATGTTTCAAAGTTCTTTTCATCATATTAAATTTCCTGCAATTAAAATACAAATTTTCCTTCTTTAAACATATAGCTACTCCTTAAAAATTATATTTAGAATTATTTTGTAACGAAAATAGTCAGGTTTATTAATTAATTTAATAATTATTAATGTTATTAAATTTTCAAGCAAAAGTGTCATTTAAATTTGTTTCGGTTCGATCCGATTGAATGTGAAAATTCTAGTCGATAAATTTCGCGAACTTAAAAGAATAATAAGAAATCTTATAAAAATAAAGGTACCTGGCTGAGTCTGCCTACTTCCGTTTCATTACCTAACAAAAATATTACGTAAAGTGGGCTAATAGGGACTGACAATGAATCTAAGCACCCTTGAATGTAATTGACTATTTTTATATCTCTATAAGTTTCTTGTTTCCCTGACTATCTGTTTCCCCATGGACACAACTCCAGTCTTCTCTCTTAGATATATACTTATATCTACTTACCTAAGGGAGGCATTTGCTGATATAGATTTCGGGCACTTAAATGTAACTATAAAAAGGTCTGAAACACTAGCCCAGTAATACTCTAACAGATGCGCAAATTCTAATTGGTTTCAAATGTCCCAAAGGACCAATGATCCGGTTCAATTTTCTGTTTATTCATCTCAATTGATGTCAATCAAAACATAATTAAATCGGGTAGGCACCTGCCTATACATTCAATTCCATTTTAAAGGACAATGCAAATTTCATTCGCACAATTACTCCCCCATCCCCCCCCATTGAAGAATGCATCAAGGGATGATTAATATTTCGTAATTGGTAACGAGCACATACCGAACATCGGATGAGATATGGCTAGAATGCCAAGCATATTCCGCCATAACCAACATTGACGACGTTCCGACTGTGTTTACCCACGGATGTTTGGTCATTAACACAATCCAATCAATTCAGACAAACGCTAATCACTGCTCTACTGTCCAGCCAGACCACTGGTGAACTATATTGCTGAAAGCCTTGGTAAGTGATATTGAGACGCACCATACCGTCGGCGGGGGTGTACTGCATGTTGGCAGAATTGCCTAACGGCAACATGAGCCTCAATACACATCACACCACCACCACCATAGGCATATTGATTTCAATTGTCTGCCTGTGTCATTATCCTGACACACGAACAACACCAGAGAAGATTATGTCCGCAGATGAATGTCCACAAAATGCAAATTGAAGACGAGAATGGCTCCATCCGAAAGGGACGAATGGACCACCATCATGATGCTGAGGCAATAAGGATTGTTGAATTTTGAAATTATGTCACAATATCCAACATGCAAATAGGTAGGGATTCAAACACGTGCGTTTTGCCCAATAAGAATCTCCCTTTTCAAGGACGAAAAGGGAAACACTATAAACATTAGGGTCGGCAAATGAGGCTCTCGTTTCGGAAATAATAATGCTTTTCTTCACATCAAATGAATGGCCGTCATTTGACGGTGTATAGTGCGTGTCCTGTGGAATAATAAAAGTAAATTATTTATTTAAAGTAGCCGGGAAAGGTTGCGTCCCAAGATGCAGATATATGAATTTTGAAAAGGTTTACTGATGGCGACGAGCTGTGAGAAATTATGAGAATGATGGAAAAAGATTTTTCTTTTGGGCAGATGTGTAGTAGTACATTCTACAGACAACACATTGTTCGGGCGCTTAGGCGAAAAAGGACTTACCAAATGGAAAAAGAGTAACTGAACTGAGATTATAGAATACTATCGAGAAAGACTTTAGTGCCAAGCCATCGCACTGACATCAATAAACATGCTCAAGAAGCTTCTGGTAATATGAAAGTACTAGATTTGTCACTCTAATGGAAAAGTGCCATTATGAAGAGTCCTAGAGCATATTCGGCCGACCATGATACATTTGAACTGCTTATAACCTGCTTCGATGCGACCCTTTAAGCTTCAAGATCGGAAGTCCTTTATCCAATCTGCCGTCAACATGTCAGTTGGTACATTTTTAGCACTTTTGTAAGGAAGTTTAGTCCTACATTAGTGTGGGAGTCCAGAAACTTTAAATTCATCGAATTAAAAACGTTTTAAGCCACAGCTATTTTTCCATCATTAGCCACTGTCTCGTTACGCCGCTTTGTTCCACAAGCATCTTTTGTAGTAGCAATATGGCTTCTGAAAAAAAAAATCTATGAAATTTTGTAGGAATAAGCGTACCAAAAAACCCGAAAAAGAGTGTAAGTAAATTATCTTTAACACTGCCCGTACCAAATTACGTTTAAATAAATTAAGCCAAACCCAGGATAAGATTCTTTAGTCGATACATTTATCTTGAAAGTCAAAAAGTCGATTAATTCACCCTGACAGGTTCTCACTGACGACAAATTCTTTACAAATTCCTTACAAATTCCACACGTACCTACCTTAACTCAAGAGTTGCTAAGTTCCCTTTTACAGCAAGCATCAGGTCTTCCTTAATTGACCTCCTCGAAGAATTCCGGGCGAAGGTCACCCGATGAGATCAATCAAGTTGACTGACACCATTTCAATGTCATCGAAATTAGTTCTCGTAATCGCAACAACTGAAGGACATTGAGTTACGAAAAAAAAGGAAGCCAAAGGAATTTTCGCCTAGAATCACGTTTCATTCCTTATGGGAAGGAAACTTTTTTAATCTTTTTTGTATGTGTGCACTTCAAGGACAGCGGTCGTCGCCGAATGATACAGTAAGATGGGAAAAATTTTCCATCGTGTGAAAACTCCCGGTATAATAGAAACCCACTACATCAAGACCCCACAACCATCCAAGTCTAGGATAAACGACAAAAGGACAAAACGGAAACACAAAGAAGGCCACAATTGAAATGTGATTTGCATTTTAATTGAGCATCCGCGTTGAGAGTGGAATTAACCGACTGTACCAGATATCCCCCCGTGGCGATCACAAGCGCCAGCTACATCTGTTGAGCTAAACTGGATTAGAGGTTGGAAAATGTGGACAGTGGATCCTTGTACAGAACCCACTACTCGTATTCTCCGAAAACTGTCACTGGGTGGGCCAAATGTAAATTAATCGTGTCGTGCCTTCATGGTTCCCGTTTCGCCTCGTTTCAGCGCCGTTTAACTTATTTATGGCGGAGGATTTAATGACAAAGCCGGGAACCTTTTGCTCGGTGGTAATCGTTAGTGTAATTCGCCATTGTTGGCAAAAGGGTACTTTTGTCTGGGCCAGTGGGACATTACAGTGCCTATATACCGTTGGATAATCCCTTACAGTGGAATATCTTTGAGTGCCAGATTAACATTTATATTTTTTTATTTTGTGTTTTATTATGATTTTGAAAATCTCTTGTTGTCGAAACGGCGTACCCAGCAAGTAGAAAAAATTATTGTCTCCTCGGTTAAGAGTTGAAGCACGTTCTTTTCGGACTATGTAAATTGTAAGCAATCATGGCCTTTTCCATGTTTAATAAACGAGTGTACTGCACACTTAGTTAATAACTTTTTGGGCAGTGTCCTTTGATGACATAATGTCTTTCGTCTTGCCTCCCTTGTTCCATTTATTTTCTTTCCCCAATATCACTTAAGTGCAAACCACAGAGGCGTAAAGTTGACTAACTTTATCTCTAATTCATTTTCGCACCCAACAAAGAGGTCCTCTTCTTAATAAAGCTCTTGCAAGCCTCTAATTTATATATTTAAATTGGATGCAATAAATTTCACTGAACCCCATCTGACCTTTTCTACGAATCCATCTGGTAGTGTGCCACTTCCATCCCTGGGCATCCTGTAAACTTTGCACTATCACTTCCATCGTATCGTCGGCGAATAGAGAAGATGATACATGCACTGCTATTCGCCTGGAATTTAAATGAGAACCAAGGACGACACTTGGTAAAAAAAAGAAGTTAATATTGATGAAAGCGAAGAGAGTTGAACGAAGGAGCTAAAGTGAAAAGCGGGCGTATATGTATACAATGTCCAATTACTGAGATCGGTAAGGCGAGACCTCCTGCAGAGAATAATTAACAAATGCATTTTTGTTCTGTTTTTTTGACGGAAATGGCACTCGTGTGGATTAACGGACGACATCTCTAGGGTTTTCTTATGCTCCACAGACATTTGAAGTGACTTTGTAGCTTTGACATATTTCATCTGTCATCCTATCACGACTTCGCGTCGGTGTGGTGATGACAAAGTTTTTTGTGCTATAGAATTGGCTAGCTGGGACGAATCAATGAGCATTATGTGAGTGGGCATGCGTTTCAAAAGGTAAAATAATAATCAATTGATTGAGCTTAAAAAAGTTGTTCGGAGCTGCAACAATCCTGGCATATCTTAATCGAAAAATATGTGTAAGGACGAAGAAAATTGGTTTCAAAATCTCTTAAAAAATGCAAAACTATTTTGAAGATTTTCTTGCCTACTGATTTATTTTGGTCTAAGGGGTAGGTGCGTGGAATTAAACGAAGTTCCACTTTTCTAAATATACAAGAAAAAAAATTGTTTTAAGCTCAAATTACAAAAATCCAATTTCGAACTTTCTATAAAAGAATTACTTACTTCCTTTTCAATCATTTTTCCTTATTTCTTTGTATTGTAGTGTGGCGAAAAGAAATAAAACGACATGCAGGAATCGCTGAATGCATCCATCGATTCACTTTACGAACACACCCAACTGTCATTCCAGTCAGCTGACAGCAAATTGATGTTCCAAGTTCGAATATCGATATCGAAAATTTCTCCTCTCTGAGTTCAGCGGAAGAGTACCAATGGAAAATTTCCAAAGGGGAAGTATGGAACTTACTAGAAGGTGCTTAATTTTGTATAAATAAACAGGCTCTCATGGGACAGTTATAATTTAAACGTTGACTTGTGAAAATCGGTAGTAAAAAAAAGTGATCGAAATGAAAAATAGTGTTGAATTCTAAATAGCGAAGTTGAATTAAGTGTGATTTGAATTTAATACCATGTCTCCACCGAGAACTTATCCTCGATTAATAAAAATCTTTATTAAGCCCCCTTCAAATCACGCGATTTACCATATAAATTTAAATCCTCTCGGCAAACGATTAAAAATAAATCCATTCATGAATCCCATCCAACCTATTCACAAACCTATTTTCTGCACCTTTGTAATAGTTTGAGAATCAAAAAAAGGAAACTGAAACTGTCCCTGTGCGACAGATCTGACACAAGTACGTTTTCGATTGTGACTTTTACTGAGAAAATCCTACATTTGTCCGATGGAGCCACTTAAGGATTTATTCTTAATCGTCTCACGCTAATCTTCTTATAATTGTCGGTGGAGACAAAGTGTAAATAAGTTTTGTTTGATAAATAAAGTGTTTCATTGTGTGATTATTAAAGTGAAATTGAGTTCGGTTCAACAAACCCCAGGCCGAAAATATTACAGTATATTGTGGAATGGAAAGACCGAAAATCAACTGCCTCTCTTAGTGTCACCAAAGTATACAAAATGTAGAAATTAAATTAAAAAAAAGTATACAAAATGTAGAATAAAGGAACAATTCTAGTACGTTCACATTTATTACACATTTCTGCACTACATGTCAGTGCTTAAGCGGCGCCTGCTGCATGCGTCAATTTCTTGCTTAACGGCCAGAGTACATCAGGATACACTGCGCCTGATCCCCGCCTTTTTGCAGACGTATTCTCTTAGTCTCTGACCTGGCTGTCTGGAATACCGTTAGGCCATAAAAGTATAACATCGAATCAAAACATTTTTCAAACTGCAGCAGATCTTGGCAGAAAACTAATTGGCAGGCACTAATTTCAACGAGGCACATATATATAAAGCCACGTCTTAACGGCCAGAGTACATCAGGATACACTGCGCCTGATCCCCGCCTTTTTGCAGACGTATTCTCTTAGTCTCTGACCTGGCTGTCTGGAATACCGTTAGGCCATAAAAGTATAACATCGAATCAAAACATTTTTCAAACTGCAGCAGATCTTGGCAGAAAACTAATTGGCAGGCACTAATTTCAACGAGGCACATATATATAAAGCGCAATGTAAAGTTTTGACATCTCTGCAAAACGCGTCAATTTGTGCAGTATGTCGATGAAAAACTTACCGTAGGACCACAATGCCCGTAGCGGTAGTATGTAGCAGTAGTACGTAGTACAGCCGCGGAGCCATGTGGCGTAGTACGGAAAAAAATTGAACACAATGGTGTAGCGCGGCTACGTCGAACAAAAGCCTCGTTTATAAACAATGGCCGATACTCCGAGTTAATTTGAGCTAGATTTAATATTTTTGTACAACGGATGACACAAATTCCATAAAATTTCTTAAGATTTAACCATCTCAATAAACAACTTGTATTGAACTGTCAACCGTCTAGCGCTGTCAACCGTGTAGCGCTACGAAAGTTAAAAGTTGTCCAACTCTTACTACCGCCACAGCTACGCGCTACCGCCACAGACACACATTGTGTGCGCAATACACTGAATACATGTGTTTTAACTTTTGACAGCTCTTACTACCGCTACAGCTACATCACTGTGGTTCTACGGTTAAGCTGTTGCAACAAGGTCAGCAAAAACTTCGCCGACCCCTTTTTCACATAAAAAACGGATTCAGACAAGCCGACGAGCTGTCATGTAGTGGAGAGGGGACCGAGAGAAATGAAAAGACGTATTTAAGTTATAAATTCATTTAATTATTATTAGTTAATAAGTTGAAACAAATCTCAATAAAAAAGGTAATTGGTTGAAATTATATTTAATTTAGGTAAACTTGGCAAATTTTAATCTTAACGGGGTTCTTCACGTGACTTTACGGTTTGGGATATACTTTTCTAATGCCTGTTAAACTAACGCAAGTTCTTATATAGTCACAATGCAAAAGTAAATAAGCTAACATAACTCAAGTGAGAGAATTACAGGTTACAAATAGTGTAAATGCTTCCATGTTTGGTATAACTTTAGGATGATTGTTGATTGTAGATTGTGATCATCCTACAGTCATGTGACTTTTTTAAGCCAAGTAGTCACAAGTATGATATACTTGACGTCATTGGGCTCAGAGAAAAACTCCATCTGTCAAGCAAACAATTGTGTTCCTTATTCTGTGCTCAAAGTTATCAGAGCTTTAGGTTCGTATTAATTTTTTGGCACAGAGCCAGCGAGCGCAATTGACGATTCAAGGCTTACCCCTGGCGGTCAATTTTTAGAATATGTGAAAACTTGTACACGTCAAATGCTGGCTGTTATTGTGTTCCATTTTTCAAGCGAGTACGACAGTTATTTGTTTTTTGACAGATTGTTTCCTTTTTATTTGCTTTTTGTGAAAGGACAAACTATTTTTTCACAAATCAGGTTAATAACTCACACGGAAAAACGCTACTTCGTTCTTCAAAGGCAGGTCAACTTATCAACTTTGACATCTGTGTTGACAGCTATAGGTCTTCACATATTCCAAATATAGGTCTTCGCATTCTGAATTTTCCAATCGTCAATCGTCCTTTTAATACATTGACCGAGCATTCTTATGGCCTTTTTGGATGGTCGTCCGGGAGCGTCCGGGAGTATTCTGGACTCTCCTGAAACTGTTTTCTTTGACTCGTTTGACACTTCCTCTTCTGGATAGAAGAGAAATTTGCTTCTGGTTTTGAATCCAGAATCAAATCCAGAAGCACGCGCACAATCATACATTCGTCAATGTCAAGTTGGATGAATGTGATTTGTGACCTGTAGAATAGCTTTTGCTTCACAAATACAACGCTATAGACAAACTTCAAAATCAAGAAAGACATGTTTGGCTGTTTGGAGGAAGCCCCAATCTGGGAGAAGAACGCCCTGATCCGGGATCACCAACCGAAAAAGCCATTAGCTTATTGGTGAGCACAGCTTACTGTCAGATGAGAAGAAAATTGAATTCTACAACATAACCAAAAATTTTTTCAACTGTAGACTCTGGGCGCACTCCGTTCAGAGAATGCTCAAAATGTTCGAGCTCTGTTGAAACTAGCCCAATGAATCCGTTGCGTCCGTACTTATGGGAAGTGACATACCATAAGCTCGTGTGTATTTAACTAAGTTGTCAGTTTTGTTTTTGGACGTAACGGATGCAATGGATTCTCTGGGCTATAGGCTTTAGTTCACAGTCGAGTCGTTTTGACATCCCTGTCAAACTCGTTAGCTAATGCAGGATAACGATGGAAGACTCAGGCAGTTCCATCAAGTTGGGACCTTTCTATCTTTTCGATGTCAAAAGAGGATTAAGACAAGGCAAAGGTGAGGCGCTGTTCTTTATCCTTATAATTTGAAGAACAGCAGTTGTGCTGAGCTTCCATGAGGATGACAAATGTACGATCTTCCTAAAATTCCCTTAAATTACTCGTATATTCGGACGACATTGATATACATGCATTAATAGAGCGTGGTGTCAGCGATGGCTGTTTCAGAACAAAGCGTGAAAAGGCGAGCGAGAGTCTAGAGCGAGTTGGCAAATGAATTTCAATTAATGGTTTTATCGTCGTCTCATTGGCGAAATATTATATCATTATCAAGACATTATAAAAATACTTTAAACGTCTTCATTTAGAAGAATAGTTCAATCCTCGAGCAGCACAGTTCGGAGTTTGAATGCAATTACATTCGGTCTTTGGGCAATCATCACCAAGGACTTTTCCAGGACTTCCTGAACTAAAGGCCCATAAGAGTTCATTAAACTGCCTCGAAATAAAATTCTACACTTATTTTATTCATCCTTATTTTGATGTCAAGGTTTTTTTAAATTAATTCCAGGCAGAAAAAGGTCCAATAATCTCATTACGAAGATACGCGGTAGTAATGTTCAATCCTTTGAAGAATGACGTAATTAATAACAAAAAAAAAACACTTACCTTCAAGCATTTCATGCACAACAGACTCAGACGTTACATCCTGTTGAACATTTCCCAAATCACAAATACTGTCATTAACCCAAAAGGGATCTGCGTAAAAAAACCCTTTTACAAGAGAGTAAATTAGGACTGCTGTAAGGCTATGTGCTGTATATAAAATCTCACGGTGTATATGTAGATGTTTTCCTTCCGATTTTTACGGTTTATGCTCTACTTATTGATTTGGAAAATTGAATTTGGAAGTAAATCAATGAACGCCTTTTAAAAAAAAGCCAGGAAGGCAAGGCCAAATTTTGTCAGCCATCTAGAAAGCCGAAACGTTTATAGAATAAAACATTGAAAATGCGAAATGATGTTAACGAGTTAAGCCTATGCGATGTCGCATGTTAATGCCAACACGTATCCTTTGATATATATTTTGTACATGTCTACGGATGGTTAGATTTTGAACACGAAAACGAATTACGAACCAATCATTTGAACGTAGCTAGATAGGCCTACGAATTGGATTTGGAATCAATTGATGGATTCTTGAATTCTCAGAAAGGAACAGGATTTGTGACAGGATTTTGTTCAGGAGACTCAGGCACTACCCAAAGTGAAAATAAAGTAAACTTTCGATCAAGAAGAACCCTTTTATAAGCTCTCAAATTCAGATTTCTGTAATGAGCACATTTCACTTAAAAATGAAAATGTAGTTCTGATGTCCTTAAACTAGAATTTCCTTTGAAGAAGATCAAGAATGAATTTTTGAAGTAGGAACTGATATTTATAGCCTCAAAAGCCGTTTATCATAGACCTTTTTTCGTTAAAGAGATCTTCATTAAATCTATACTGTGATGCTATTTTTAAATTTTCAAATACTTATATTCTTCAAAGCAAGTGTTCTTATTTAATTTTGTAAGCCGCCTCCTCACAAGCCTTAACAGCTTTTCACCCAGGCACGTTATGAACATAATTTTCCAAGGCAGCATTTATCAACTCCTCGTTGTGTTCGGACTGCCTTATTAATATTCCCTATAAACGCCCAAACAGCACATATAAATGAGCTAATAGCCGATAAACATTCAAGGGATAAACGCACAACTTATCTGCTGCCAAATTTAGAATAATCATATAAAACAAGACCAAAAGTCGGGGCGGCAACACTCACCATGAGTCTCAGGAGGTATTTAATTATCTGCAAACGAATTAAGAAATTCCCAAAGAAAACCAACTTTGTGAAATGATTTTGCTCATCACACCTATACCTAATCGTCCTTTTTTGGTGTCTTCACACAAAAACGTAGTCGTCCTTTGGTATACGGTGTTCTTCGCAGTGGCAATGAATTTTGTTGTCCTTGGCAGTGATTGTACGGCCAAGCTAATATCAGTAGACAATGTTGGATCGCAAATTACATTGATTTGGAGCTTCTGGCTTGGCAAGGTTCACCGCATCGTAAATAATGGAAGGGAATAGAATGGAGTCTCCGTCCAACCTCACACAGAAAATGTTCCCTAGTACAAGCATCCCGGCAGAATCAGAGGGAGTTCAAGTGTAAGGACGTGACTTAGCATCATATCGCCCGTCGGGCATTGCAAAACATTACAATGTTCCATTACTGAATTATTATGGTATCCCGACATTCACCGCTTCAGGAGGGGCATTTCGTGACAAGTACAGCAGTCAAAGGGTAGTTTTAGCATTTAGGGAGGTGCTCCACATTCGAAATTTACAATCGGGTAATGCATCCCGCGTAGCAAAATTTTGCTCCTTGTATTTGAGATCCTGGACCGACGACCATGATTTTGGTATAGGTGAGCAAGGCGTAAATTATATGGCTGTATGCGATGCTTCCAAGGAAGGTACATCCTTTTGCGATTTTGTGCAGCAAGGCGAACATCTGCAATTAATGATACTTTGAATCATTGGGTTGCGAAAACGATTTTGTTTTGTTCAGTGTCGAAAAGGTGCAATCGGGACTATGAAAATTATATGCTTGGAATATTGGCAAGGAAAAGAGAATATCTTACAGTACACCCTTTTGGTCGTTTACATAGAGGATTGCTTATTTGCAGTGCCTCGAAATTCCTCTTTCCGTGCACTTGGGGATTCACTGCTGACGGTTTCTACTTAGCCCGCTTTTAACTATTCACCTTCCGCTTGCCATAGGTGCTACTCTTCTGCTGCGTACCTTCGAATCGAATTCAGGATTTTCCGGGCCCGGGCATTGATGTCCATCAGCTCTAGATGACCCAGCCATCGCATCATTTGTATATTTCGGAATGGTGGGTTTGAATGTTCAACCCGTACAGTTCGATGCTGTATCTCAACCGCCTTTCTACGTTTATAAAGAGGCACGGGGTGCAAACTTTCCTTTCGAAGCATCCTACAACGCAGCGTCGTCATCCGTCTTTGACAAGCTCCATGGTTCTTTACTGTAAGGTGGGAGTGGAATGATAAAGGTAGGATTCTAGTCCTATGGACACATTGGTTGTTCGAGAGAGTGCTTTGCTTCTCAGATTAAAGAAGCAGCGATTGGCTGCGAAAGTAATTCTTCGCTTTATCCCTAGCGCGCTGGTGTCGATTTCATAGGCGGCCTTGAAATCGATAAAAAAGAAGATAAGTGGGATGGTATTTATGGCTTTTCCCAGATTCTGCAGTAGTGTAAGTATTCGATTGATGGTAGACTTTTCCATGCCTAAAGGCTTAACCATAATAGATTTACATGGGCTTAAGTCGGCTTTTCAAAATGTCCCATTACACGCGATTCGTACGCCACGACCATAATAGCCGTTTGCTCGGTTTCGTTAGGTCTTCGTTGACTTTTGCTCTATTAAGTTTAGACCCACTCAAGCCAGGTTTAGCGCCAAAATTTGACAGCCGTTAGATAAACACAAATTTCATACGATTTCATACGACTTGAGTCTATTATGGGCACCGTAAGCATTTGGCAGAATTTGAGTGGGATTTACGATGTATTTTGACATTAGGTTAATCGCACTTAAATTATGGTTGGGGTTTAAGGCTTTTGACAAATAAACGTAAGGGTTCGGTGACGTAGTACAGTGTAAAGATCTTGAATGCGATGTGCAGAAGACTGATGCGCCTGTTTACGAAATTTTAACCGGGCGAACAAGAATCAGGTTCAATTCTAGTACATGATTTTCTTTACACCCCTGACTACATCATGTTCAGTCGCTTTGAAATGTTCGGCAACTATGTTGTCAGCTGTGACAGCTTTATTACACTATTAAGCTTGAGCACAGCTACTTTTATTTCATCCAGGTTGGATGGGCGGTTTCCAGTTCTTCCAGTTTAATTGGTTCATCCTGACTTACAGTGCGGGATTCAGTTCGTCTTGATCGTTATAAAGTCATCAAAAATCTTTTTTTTTTAATTATTATTATCTCACCTCTTCAATCACGAGCTTCTCGTTCCTTGTTCCTTTCTCCTATTGCACTGGAAGAGCTTGCGACCAGTTTAAGCCCCAGTTCTGTGCAGTGCCGCTTAATATGCTTCCTTTTTGTTATATATGGCGCTGTTGCCACTGGCTATTATTATAATTCAAGTATTATCTCATGCAATTATACTTGAGTTGAAAGACTCGATTGGAGAAGGACCTGCCGATCTCTTGCGATTGTAGCCCTCTGATCCTATAGAGTCGAAACATACTCTTGTAATAAAATTGCAGTGCTTTAAGAGTTATACTGCTTTAAGATGGTATCTCATTTAGATCTTATAACAAGAGCTATGACTAAGAAGTATGAAGAGCCTTATAAGAGTCTTATAAGAGCTATTTAAGCGTTGGTTAAGTATGACTCTCAAGAATATGTTAGTTGAGATTATTTCTTTCCGCTTTGGTCGGGAGCCGTATCTTGGATACAAAGAGCGGTTCGAGACAATGTTGGCACCTCGGAAGTTCTAGATGTCCATAGTACTAGCAATGCCTTTCATTAAACGCAATTGACCACAGGAGATCTATCCATCTCCCTTCGTTGATATTGAGATGTAGAATATGCATACAACAACTTGTGGCGTTACCTCGCAAGTCGATCAACGCTAATTCGTATTCGTATAAGTGGTCTCGTACAACCTGTGTTTTTTACTATGCCACCACCTTGCGTATTAAGCTTGGCATATAAATTGCCTAGGACAATCTTCATGTCGAAGCTGGCAGCTGGAGCACTTCTCATACCTTTCGTCCAAGAGCTCTAAGAACCTAATTTTGATATCGTCATCTTTCTTTTATTGACCCTTTAGGGCTTACTTGATTTACTGGACCCATCAAAATCTCGAAAACAAAATCCTGAAACCAAAATCTCGAACAACAAAAATCTAGAAATTTTTTTAAAAATTTTAAGAATTCAAAAAAATTTGCTTTTAGATGAGATTTTTTCTTTCGAGATTTATGTTTTTTGAATTCCAGATTGTGCCCATTCGAGATTTTTGTAACAAAAATTCAAGATTTTGTCCATTCTACAATTTTGTCTTTTCAGCGAACGGGGCAATTTCTTAAGCTCAATCGCTTATCATAATAGAGTGTTTTCAGTGGGATACTAGTTTGCAATTTAGGCAAATCTTCTTTTAATTTCCCAATTTCGAGATTTGTCAAAAATTAATTTCTTCAGCAAAGAGATTAAAAGGTAAATTTGTGGTGAATCTGTTCCAGCCATGATTTCTTAAATCAAACCGTACAGAATTTTATGAATTTAATTCAAGTTCTGATGAAAAAAATCAAACAAAGCTGGCCAGCAGAAATGCGAACTTACGCAACCGGAGGTGAAGATCGACTGCATGTGCCCGGTGGAAACACTTTGGGATTAACTTTTAACTGGGTGAGAAAAACTCTATAAGCCTGCCTTTTAATGACGAAACCACATCCAAGCGTTGAATTTGCTGCAGGTATCAGTCGCCGTTGTATATATGGCAGTTTTCGATTCTCCTTTTCCAGCCCATATCACATCGCGTTTATTAGAGAGCAGTGGGGCCGCCGACATTGCTGGGTTGCGTAGCTTGCTAAGAGGCCCTAGTTTAGTTTGAATGTTTCATCATCAGTTAATCTGCCAATTTCAAGCCTTACGTGGCCGAAAAGTCACCCTAAAATCATGGCATGATATACAATCTGGAAGACTGTTACGGCTCCAAGGACGGGAAATTGGATAAACTGCTCCGAACACTTTTGTCACGGGTTTCGAATGCTTCGTAGTAGTCCATGCAAGGTCTTCACTGAGTCAATCAACCTGACCAGTACCTGTAGACGCCACCACTGATTCCGTATGGGGAATTCCTCCGCTGGCTTTCGAACGCAATTGAGTGGTGACTTAGTAGAAGCACTGCTCGTGCGCACTTCAGAAATTGGGATAAGGGGAGCAGTAATCTGGTCGGAACCAAAAAACGTCACCAGATCACCATGATCACCATTGGCATGACTCCTCTGGATTTCTTTGAAATTTGCATAGTTTTCCTCTGATTTGTCAAGTGTTTGCGGGGCTTATGTGAGCAGGCCCACTGACCAAGTGTATAGTATAAGTTTTATCATCTGTACGATATAAGTGAGAAGGAATTAATAATTCGACGAGTCAAGTTTCAAACAGACGAAGTGTCGAAAGAAATAAGCGTGGATCTTGTTCTATTAAAGTGTTAGAGTCAAGTTGTTTGAGGATTCCTAATTAGGCGTTTCCAGCAAAAACCCATCAGAACTTGGATTAGGGACGACTCTTCAATATTACTTATACTGTTACTTGGTCACCAAACAATGCTTGCCTGCACATTATTTTCAATATTTTTAGGATGCCCAAATCCATTTCAGGTAAGGCTCTGTGAGTCGCGGAAATTCAAAACTTAGCCGGCCTTAATCAATCAGTTTTCCTACAACCTAAGCCCCCCTCAATAAAAACGATGTCACCAATGTCTTGCAGAAACTCCAGGGTCTTATGTCGACAAGGTGCTAAAGAAGCAGTAATTTCAAAACACTGTCAAAGTTAAATAAAATCCCATCCCTATTTTGTCTTGTTTTATTTTCAAAAAATAAAAACTTCCAAGACACCAAAGAATGTCAAACACGCACTTCATTCTACATGCGTCGGAGCGGATGGCGACATACTTGCGGAAATGGCAATGGATTGTCCTTATTACAAACTTGGGCAAAAAATTGTTTAAACCATTCCAGTCAAATGTCACGTATAGAGTATTTTAACATCTCAGAACTACGCACCTCACACAGGACCTTTATACCTTTATCAACGCTTTGTTCGCTCGTATACAACATAAAATTCGAAAGATAAAGTTCTGTATAAAGGCAATAAAGCTGTCATACTCCTCAAAACAATGAGGGGATGTTCTTAAAAAAAAAAAAATTATACGGAAAAGAGAGAGAGACTAGGTATCCTAGATCGTAAACTTCCGAGTCATAAATCAAATTCTCACTCGCACACCCCGATACATGGCTGTGTATACATGCTGGCACATTTGCTGATTAGGTATACCTTGCTCCGAAGAAGCCTACTGGCACCAGCTCGTAAATTATCCGACAGTCCACATGTGTAGCTGAATTTTGTACACGTCAAGAGTGTGCCTACTGAGCGCGGCGGTGTTAACGTTTCCGCAGTTTAAGTGCAAATTACTATTCAATTACATTACACCCAGTCGCCGTCGTTCTGGTCGTCGCCGCGGTGAGGAATTAAAGGCCCATTAATCCGTAGCAACCGTATCCTTTTACTACCGTGAAGTGGAGCTTTTGACGATTATTGGCACCCCCATGTCGCGGGTCACAGTCGTGGTTAGGCGAAGTGGTTTCTCTTTTTATTGTTATAATCTTCTTGGCGGAGGTGGCAGCGTTACTCTCGCACTCATCAATTAGCTCCAAATATCCTGGTTTTATGTACCATCGGCTTCCTGACTGTGCGAAGATGGGGCCAATCGACCGAACGGGTCGAGTTTTGCTCCACGTGCTTTGGCATTGGCACCCATCAAAAATCACTCGTTCTGCTCGTGAAGGATATCATCGAGTCCACGTATAGGATATGAGCTTTCTATTAGCCTTGACACGCAGTGTATAGGACTACGCGGGAGTCCATACGGGACAAAATGTGTGCGGTAATTTCCCTTAAAAATTGCCAGCGCAAGCTACCAATTTTCCGATACTCATATACGGTTGCCAAGCCAACTTACTTCCAACCACGTCCAGTCCAGACCGATTGGCTATTGACGAAGGATTTTATGCGTTCATTTATGATAATGGATGTTGATGCCGTTTCTGTGGGAGAATACGGTTGGAAATTTTTTTGTTAAAAAATGCCATAAAGTGTGGGGCCAACTTTATGGACTCTAAACCTGCGATGATATTGCCGATAACTGCGGTGGTTGTAGTATTATTAGCAGTATCCTTGTTCCCAAAGCCTAGATAGGAGCGGATTACGTAAACGTAAAAAGAAATATGCGAAAAGGTCAGAGAGTGCCTTTCGGATTGAAAAATATGGCTTTTTTAGGCTTGTAAATGCATATAAAAATCGCGATGATGACTCTTTTTGCTCGATCGTCTGTCTATTTATGGTTCAAAAAATATTAACAGCCAAATTGTCTTATTTATAAGGTCAAAGGACTAACTTTTAACCATATGTTTTGTCTGGGCATTGACTTCCAGTAAACTTCGTTTCATAACCCATAAAAAAGACTAGCTGTACCCATCAGCATGACGCGTAGAAATATAAAAACAAAATCGATATCTTATCGGCCAATATCAACAAATTACCGGGGAGGCTTTTAACTTTGCATGGGTGTAAACAACAAGAGTCTGAACGACTTGTTTCAATGCCAACAACCTTTTGCTTCCTTAAAATACATTGTGTATACGAGGGGAATGGGGGCCCCAAACCCATTCTTATCACTGCCCATCAAAATATCACCCTGGAAACAGTGAGACGGAACGTGCCGAAATTTGAAAAATCAAATTACACCCATTGACGTAAGCAAAAAGTGTTTGGCAATTTGCTCAAAGTATTAATGACAGGATTAACACGAGGACGGCAATTTGTGTAAAATTTCCATGCGACTCTGGTATTGGAATTTAAATTATAAAGTTTGTCAATTTTGGGAGAAAGAGTCGTCATGCCATGCGGGAAGGAGTGTTTGTAATTAAGATTTTGTTGTTGGTGTTGTTGACAAGGTAGTAAGGTGGCTTAAATTTTAAAATGCCTCTTGGCGTTGAGGAGCCTCTCATAGCTGGGAATTCGGGGTATTTTGTTAAATGAAAAACAAAGGAAATAAATAGGTATGATTATTTTTTTTTTGTTCCTGACTACTGAACTGATCCTAGTTTTGAGGACTCCGGGAAATAGACCCTTATGGTATCTCGCAGAAGCTCCCATGCATTATTTACATGCTAGAGCAGCTAGAGTCCGACCTAAATGCAGCTACGGTATAATAATATTACTTCAGGGATATTTAATAAACAACGAAGGCGCATATGAGACAACTCACAATTACATTCTTCTCGTCACGTCGCTCGTCACTTACTTACTCTCTTGAGGTGACGCTACAGTTCGGGGTAGATCAGGGCCGCAGCCAATAAGCTTTGCCAGCCAGCCCTGTCTTTGCCAGCCAAGGGTCTCCAGTGTTGCACTCGAAGTTGGCTGAGGTCCCCTTTCACTGGCATGTGACACCTGAGTCTCAAGGCTCATCTACTGTACCGTTCCTGCGAGGTGGATTCGAAGACTTCCCGGACCGGGACGTTGGTCTCCGCCCGCTCTGCGCCCGCTGCCATTTTGACTATGGGTCGATGTCGCTGTGCAGCCCATACGGTTTGATGTTATACCTCCTCCTCCACTCACCGTGCAGATGGGATCACAAATCGTCCGACGGATTTTCCTGTCGATTAAAATGTTCTGGGCATTGATTTGAATTCAGGGGTTTCCTCTCTAAAGCTTCTCTCTATCTCTTTAACAGCGCGCCTCTAGTGCTCTCTCTTTTTATACCCGAACCAGGGTCAAAAAAGTTTGATGTATAGTTTGTAACGCAGTTAAATAATCACCGTAGACCCCTTAGACCTTTTACAGGAGAATCCATTAAGTCATGTCCGTCCTTCCGTCCGTCCGTCCGTATGTAAACACCTTTTGCAGGCCTTATTTTATAAGGTAGAGAGCTGAAATATGGTGGGTTAGCTGGAAGTCCAGTCCTTCAGATCAAGTTTGAAATACAGGCCTGTATGTGCGACGATCTCTATTTTTAAGGAATACTTTTTCCAAATTTTAGCTTTATGTTACAATGGCGCAAGCGCCTTCATTTCTGGTATGTAACATTGCCTTGTAATTGTCTTGAAGAAACCAAAAAAAAATTGCCTTTTCATTAACCACGCCCACTTTTTTAAGGGATTTCAGCTTGAAATGACTGTTTTTCAATAAATATACGTATGTATATGAAATTTGACTAAAAATTATATGACAAAAGTTGTAGATATTAGCATTTTCTAAATTTCATGTGGCGCAAAAAAAGGGATTTTTTTTAGTTAAAAAGGCGGAGGTTTAGGCCGAAATGTATTCAACCACCTAGTATTAAGTATTCAACAGTTATATTTTTATATCCCGCCCACTTTTTGGAGGCGTGGTAGTTTTCTTGTTGGTATGGTCGGGTATTTTGCAATCCCTCGTAGATGGACTGAAGCTTTTGCATACGCACTGTTGCACTTTCCCACTTGTTCCTTCTAAGAAGCCCATGTTTGTAGAGCTCGTGGGTACCTCTAGTTTGCAGTGCAGACCACTTTATATGCTTCCTATTCAGCTGCATAAGCTTTTTTTTATAATACACTCGCGTTCTAGGGTTGATTGCTACCCTTATAATGTGTTAACATAACGAGAGTGGAAGGGATCAGAGGAGAAAGAGGAGAGGTACTTATGCACATTGGTTTTAAATTGTTGAGGGCTAAACTGACGAGAAAAGATCTCCATGGAAGCCCTTTTCACATTCGTCATATTCTGCTGATAAAAGAACTCCGCGATGCGCCCCAAATTGGTCTCAAGGGTGAACTGATGGGCACTTGTCCTTGTGCGACTATTACGGCTGAACTCTTTAAGAGGTGGAATGGAGCAAGCTATTTCACTAGAACAGTCTTTGTAAAAAAAGCGGTAATACAAAGAAAGACAAGAGACATTGCGATGATGCTGCTCGAATGACTTTGTTATGTTTAGTTTGAAAGCTCTTTTTTGTATCCTATCAAGCAAAAGTAAGTTGGTCCTTGGTGCACCTGCCCAGCCATGATAGTAATACTCCAGTTTGGGGCACATGAATACTTTATAGATTTGAGCCAGATTGGAAGGTGTGAAATATTTGTTGCATCGCTTTAGGAAGCCTAAGCATTTCACGGTATTTTTGGCGATCTCGTATATGTGATCATTCCAACGAGGGTTGTCATTCACACGCATTCCGAGCATAGAAAGCTTATCGGTTTCCGCAAGGCTAATGCCATCCATAGTTAATGACTGAAGATTTCTGTTTTATTTATAGGACAGTAAACAGCATTGAGTTTTGGATGCGTTGAATCCTACTCTATGAAAGAGACCCCATGCTTTTATGATGTCGAGGTCAGCGTTTAATGAGTTACACATACGCAATATACAAACTAGGGCGTTTTTTTGCTGGAACGAGTATGAGTAGCTTAGAGTGCTGTCGTAGGCGAAGGAATGAATTGGGCTGGTAGTGGAGCACAATAGATCGTTTATAAATATTAAAAAAAGCGTTGGAGATAAAACTGAGCCCTGAGGCACACCAGCGTTAATGTGGTGAATGTAAGATTTGTAACCGTCCAGAACCACTAGGATTGAGCGGTTCGAAAGAAAATTCCTAGTCCACCGAATGAGACGATCATCAATGCCGAATGCACTGATTTTAGATAGAAGAGCTTGATGCTAAACTCTGTCGAATGCTTTAGAAATGTCAACCACAATGGTCTTGCTTTCACCTAGTAGGCGAACGGACCGGTTCCACTTTTGGGTGAGATGGGCCATCAGGTCACCAGTAGACCTCTTGATTCGGAAGCTGAACTGTCGGTCACTGAGGAGCTTCTGAGATTCGAGATATTTCATAAGCTGTTCATCAACGTGGCTGGATGGAGAAGAGGAATCACCTTTTTAAGGGACAGGCTGAACGTATGTTTTTTTTTCCATCTGCTCAGGAAGGTACAAGAAGAGTAGGACAGATGAAATAGTTTACGAAGTGGCTTTGCTAACAAAGCCGAACACCTCTTGCGAACTACAGGCGGTATGCCATCTGGACCTGCGGATTTATGTACATTGAAATTTTTAAGGACTCCTGCAACTGTACGTGTACGAAAGCGAATTGGTCGCATAGAGTGTTACACGCGCTCGGGTGCAGGTGGAGACGGAGTACTGGAATGAAGCGTAGAGCTAGCAGCAAAGTGAGCTGCGAGCAGATTGGCTTTTTCTACGGAGCTGACTCAATGCTGGCTGCATAGAACTACGTAGAAGGTTTGAAGGGACTCGATTAGAGAAGGACCTTGCGTTCTCTTGCAAAAGTGGCCTTCCAACTTCGAGTTTCCTCACAGTATTTCTTGACGTTGATCGGAATATCAGCAGCTGAACCTTAGTTACAAAAACTTGGTTATGCTCGAATAATGATTTGTCTAAGAATATATTTTTAGACAAATTATCGTAGAATATATTTTTAGCATCTTCATCTTTCTCCTTTGTGGGGGCATGCGTGCAACTGAGGATAATGTTGGTGAATCTAGATCCTCAATGGCGGATCGTCGTGAGGCCCTCGCTCACATATGTATATTTTAAGCTCAAGAATCCCGGACCGGCTAGAAGGCTAAGAAGGCTAAGAAGGCATCCCGGACCTTGTGGCTCACAATGTTGTACAGCAGCGGATTTATGCATGCGTCGACAGAAAGTATATGACGCCCGAGATGTACGTCAGGGTGGAGTAAATTTCGTTGTACAGGGGCGAGGTGTCACCGATGTTCGATCCATAGACGGCCATAAGTCGTTGTGCGTGATGAGGGGCCCAGCACAGGAAGCAGGCGACATCTACTCCGCCTCAAACAACGCAACTACATCTAAATAAGCGCTGCTTTTGATGTCGGTAGCAATCGCAGTAGTAGAAGTCTCAGTTTTTCAGTTGTTCACCTGCTGGGCTGCACGTGGTCTGGTAATGGATCCAAAACTCCATGTGCGCAGTTCCGAAGCCCATTGTCCTTACTTTGTTTGCATTGGTCATCAACAGTCAACAGTGAGGCTTGTTGTCGTCTTGAAACTAGAAGTTTCTTTACTTGGCCCGGAAGTCACCCCGTCAGCACGAGGTAACCTAAAGGACCAGCTCCATCTTATAACTTCAAGGACGGAAACCCGGAAAGCTTGCTCCTTATTGGCCAAGTTCACTAAGTAATTCGGCCTGACTGGAACTGTGGACGCCACTGCTGAATTCTGCCGCTGCCGCGCGGTACGGATGTGTGGAGAAGTGCGTTAGTGAAAACACTCTCCTCTTCCTCTCTCGTCTAAAGGGGTTGAAAACCAATCTCCAGTTTGTTCACCTGTTGTTCACCACGGGGAGGTAAGAGAAGGAGTTGGTTTGTGGATGTTTGTATCTTCTTGAGTGCAAATGTCTATCCTTTGACCAAAATGTAATTTAACCAAATTAATATACACCGACCCCCCGGCCCGGAAAATCTTCGAATCCACCTCACAGGGACGGCGCAGTAGAGGAGCACCGACACTCAGGTGGCGTACGCAAGTGGAAGGGGACCTCAGCCAGTTGATGACAACTGTCAAAATGGTTGTCAAAATGTGTAGGTCTTTACATTATTCCAAATTTTAACGTAAAGGATTTACAATCAATATAGTCAGCAGGAAAGGTTTCTATTCTAAATGAAGTCCGTCCTGTCTCTATCTCATAGTGGACATAATAAAGACGGTTTCCATATAGCGTGATAGGTCCTTTTATTATTTTTGTTGGTGCAAATTTATCCAGACGAAAATGCTGTGGTTTCGGAAAGTAATGAAAACCATAACTTTTTTTTTGTCTAAAAACACGTAATGAATGATTTTACTTTTCAGTTGCCCCCGGAGAGTTTTCACAAACTCGTCTAATTCCTAATTTTAATCCAATTCTAGCACTCCCTTGGCAGCCGTTAAAATGTCTGGAATAAGTCCCTAATTTTTTCGTTATTATTGTGAAAGCTTACATTTTTGGACTGAACATCTAAGGAATATTATGAATTTATCTGGAGTGCTCTTCAACATCAACACACCATAAGATGCCACGTCACCACCTCTTTGTCGTCATCACATCTTATATAAAAACGACTTTTCTATCCGTGTGAACCACGAACCGAAAATAGATATCCTGCGTTAATCTTTTCATCGCTCTTAAATTGCTAATTACACAAGAATGGCATTATGGCAATAGTAAGGTTATGGACTCAGACGAGCAGTAGGGATTGGGCTTAGGGCCGAGACATCTCTAGAGGTCTCTTGACCTGAACTCCTCCAATTACTAGACAACCACCATTGATGCGGTGTGCTCAACAATGAAGCAGCAGACAAGTGATGTCAATGTCTGTTGGTATGCTTTACTCTATCAAGTATTGTCTATACATTTTCAATATATATTTTTCATTCCTTCAAAGAAAAAAGATTGTATCTGATGAGTGAAATATACAAAATGAAATACGAAGTCATGGACATGAGCTCTCTATAAGAATAATATGCTAGTTACAAAGCCCCCTGATGTAGATTTCACACCTTTTTCAAGCCCTTTTCAATGGTAATCGGGGGAAATCGATGACTCAGTCCTCAAAAACAGCGAGGTTTTCTCCTTTTATTGGTTCCAACAAAATTAAGACCTTTTATGTGTGGTAAAGAACCTAAACTAATCGCCTTAAGATTTTTGTTTTGATGATTACAAGATTTCTTTTTTCTGCTTTTAAGTGTCATGAGTTGTTTAGGGCTGCTCCTTCCTGAACTTTCGTAGGATGTGATTGGCACTATCATTTGACAGCACGTAGAATTAAGCAATTACAAAACTGATTAAGTTTTCAATTCAATTACAGTCCACCTATATCTGAGGGCAGGTAAGGGACTCTCTAAAAAAAGTCTTGACTCTGTCTTGTTTGCAATATTCATTTGGCGCAGTCGAATCTTTAGCATGTCTTCAAAAAAAGGGTCCAGCTACTTGCAATTAAATTTCTCCTCTGTTTGGCGCAGTCGGACAGTCGGTGGTTATTTACAAGAAAAACGGGTTTACTAAAACTTTGTGATAATAGAATGTGTAACCTTAGAACAAAATTGGCAAATGTGTCAAATCTTTCTAAGAACTTTAGAACGACTAGAGCATCGTTGGGCGCAGTCAGTAGTTCCTATGACAAGTTTTTTAATGCCTCAATAAAAGTGTAATTTCTTTGAGCTGAACAACTGTGTACCGCAAACGTCTTCGACCAAGAACAAGCCAACAACTGCCAAGCTGTCAAAACTGACAAGTTTCAACAGTGTAATAAAACCAACCTGTCAAATAAAACCAAAACTCCGCTTTAATTTTTCAATAATATTTTTTTATAATTATTATTCTGTTTTCTTTCAAGTCAACATTCTTATAGCCTAACATTTTTCTTAAAAGATTTTCATTAAATAAAAAAAAAAACGTACATAATACATCTTATATACAAATATTCTTTGTTTTTTGTCAATTAACAAATTAAAATTTTACATAATTACTATAATTTACAATCTCACTTTGAAAGAGGTAAAATAAGAGATCACTTGGATAGTTTTAAAAATTAAAAATAAAATCGTGCCTATAGCAAGAGATGTCACAATATTTCAAAGTTTCTAATTCTTTGAAATTAGGTAGTTTTGAGGATTTTTTTTTGTTGTCAAAACTTTTGATGGAAAAGCGTAAAATGTTTCCCCAGAAAAGAAAAAAAAATTATTTTAACTTTAGTAGTAGATAGAAGTAGTAGTATTTAGTAGTAGTAGTAGGAGGAAAAGGTTCAGATGTTTTCTTAGGAAACAGAGTGACACTCTCCATTGCCATTCGTTGAAATCTCTTGCAGTTCTGGGTGCACCTTCATTGCAGTGCTTGCGGTCGGTTTTACCGGCGACGCTTGCAGCGATAGCGAGGAGTTGGACTCCTTGATCGATGGACTCTTGTTGCCAGTTCCACGAAGGAAATTCATTTTTCGCCTCGTGCGCCATCGGATTTTGTCCGATAAGCTCTCTAGGGTCTTGCCGGCTGGTTTGCGGGAGGGCTTCCTCAGCTCGACGCGACTACTCGACGAGTGTGGATCTCGGCGGATAATACTGGAGAGCTTTGGCCTGCGGACAGTGCTTACTGTGCCGCTGAAGGCTACTCCGCCACCGGGGTGGCACCTCAGTTCAGTCACCCTTAGAGGTGTTCCCGCTCGCTCCAGGCTAGACTTGGGGAACACGTCAGTCTCGTTGTCTGAGCATCGGCCGCTCATGTCAATGTTATTGTCTGGCCATTCGCCCGAGTCCAGGGACAAATCGTCGTCGGGCGCTAGTTTTGTGGGAAGGTAGCCGTGCGGTCTGCGCAGCTCCTTAAGTCGGTACGAGGAATGGTGGTGCATGGGGTGGGCATGGTGACTGTGGTGGTCACTGTGAGCAATCTCCGATTCGAGCAGAGAATTGGCGTCGTCCAAAGAGGAGACTTGTGAGATTTGTGTGTGCAGTGGGCCACGATGTGCAGCACCACCAGCCAAAGGTGGAGTATTGTTGACAGCTGCTGCGGCAACTGCAGCTGCCGACTGCAACACGTAACTGTTCGTTGCGAAAACGTCGTTCTTGCTAAGAGATGTCATCAGTGTCGACTGACTACTGACAGAAACACACCGCATGCGGTGTGCCCTGCAACTATTGCCGTTCGTCCTTACGCTGTCCTGCAGAGAAAGATGGTGTGGATCACGACATTGCAATTGCACAACTCTATAGGAATTATAATGATCGATTGCATTGTTATTCACCGTAGTATGCAGGCGCATCGAACCGTTCTGGCGCAGCAGGGCACTGTAGTTGTGATTTGTGGTCTGGTATCGTCCTGCCAGGCCAAAGTGACGCGCTAGGGTTACCTAAAAAGGGCAAAGAAGAAGAAAATGCGTTCAATTAGTGGAGAATGTAATGTGAAATGCTTTTAATTCTAACTGTACCTTGAAGGCATCCCGGAACTTGTGGCTCATAATGTTGTACAGCAGCGGATTGATGCATGTCGACAGAAAGTATATCACGCCCGAGATGTACGTCAGGATGGAGTAAATTTCGTTGTACAGGGGCGAGGTGTCACCGATGCTCGATCCGTAGACGGCCATGAGTCGTTGTGCGTGATGAGGGGCCCAGCACAGGAAGAAGGCGACGGCTACAGCAACTGAAAGTAGGAGCAAAATGGTTGCGTTCAATTAAATAACATTTTCCAGTGAATTTCGCAAAATATTTGCTGCCGCGTCAATTCGCAGCAATTACCCGCACAGCTAGATAATTATTATCACGGTGTGAGAGGCGGAGGGTGGCCCACCTTATCCTTACACACCTACGCACCGCACACCGAGTGGTTCGGTTGTATAAGGACATTTGCTCAGGCAGGACGGCTTCTCGGTCAGCTCAACCGAGCGAAAGACACTGAGGGAAATTTAATTGACCAACAGAAAATGATGACAATGGTGGGATTTGAGGTTTGAAAAATTGCTATCCTTTGGGGCAAATAATCGATAAAGAGGATGTCTTTATTTGCCATACTGTTAATTAGGGTTGCTGGCGCTGGCTGGGTTTCCAATGACGAAGACGGTTCGCCTGCGAGGTTTGGTGTTGGATTTCGGTCGATGTATTTGCCATTGTGCGGGGATAGAAACAATGATTGTGTTCAAATTGGTCGGTGGATACAAGTTTTCGGTTATTTGAATTAAATTGGTCTCCAGCGAGGCGGGGGTCGACCTACCCCAGGGGAATGTGGATGGTAGAGTGCTTAACGAGAATCGTTTTGGGATAAGCGGTCGTTGCGAGACACAATGTGCGGGCTAAATTGAGTTCACTTTATAAAAGGTTTTGTTTAAATGAAGAAGAAGCCTTTCAATGGTCTGATGTTGTGGTGTAGTTGGAAAAGGATGAAACAATTGGAACAATGAGTTAACAAATTAAGGACCTTAGATATAACTGTTTGAAAGTTTGTATAAGTAGGACGTAGATGCGGTTCGTCAGCGAGCCTTTAAGACTTTCAATTTCGTATAATCTCAACTCGAATTTAATTTATTTTTATTTAAAGTACTCCACCAGCTTTTGGAGAATCAGGATTCCGAATCGATTTTTCGTCTATTGCAGCTGCAAGAGAACAACTCGCTCTTTTGTGTCTTTGATCACTTTAAGAATGTGGGAAGACTTTTCGGTGATGGCGATCAGTTATGCTTATGGGTCAAAGAACTTTTTATCTGATTGCAATCTTTGGTCGTGGTGCAGTGGGGAGTGTCTTGTTCAAGAGATCCCAAGTTCGAATCCCGACTGGAGCTCAAAGATCTCTTTGAAACGGAAGAGTCACATGACAGATTTAATATTGATTATTAGAGCCCTAAATCCAATCACTCAGCGATTGGATTTAAAGCTTCTCTCCGATTGGGTGCATAACCAGTTGTCGGATAGGCAAACGCTAGATTTGGTGGGTTACGGCATAAAAATTGTACGAAACGGACCAAAACCAAAAAAAAAAAAATTAAAATCCAGTAGCGTCTGTCTCAAAATGTGCAACTTGCTTGTCAGCGTCAGTTGACAGGAACGTCCCATTGTTAAGCCTGGCAGCCGGATAGAAAAAATGCAGTTTCCCTCTTTCATATCCCTCCTTTTCTTTCCGAGTAACATTCAAATACTGAAAGTGAGCTGCAGCTGAATACACTCAAATGCCTCCGATTGTAGAAAAAACCCTCAATTTCTAAAGACTTCGTAAAGACTAACTCGTAAGTCTAAAGATTTCGAGAAGTTTCTCGCTCCAAAGGCTCTTGATCTACAATAACGATGCTCTTCATACTTCGGCTTTCGGCCGAGTTAAGGCTTTATTCTTTGCAATGGGCAGTATAGTCTGGAAGATTCTTAAATTCTCAAAGTTTTTCGGTGAAGTTAGCAGGTGATGTTCAAGTCCGTCTTAACCTAGCTTTAAAGAAAAAAGATTAACTCTGCGGCTGAGTGCAAACTTTGTGCATTTAAATTAGTAGGCCATAAAAAATCTGATGTAAACAATTTCTGACAACTAAACTCCAATAAGTGCGTGCCATTTTCCATTTAAAACTAGGAACTTTGAACTCAGGAGTTTGCCTGATATTTGGCTGGCGCCTTCCACCTAAAAATAGCCGAGCTCGATAAAAAACTTTGAGCTCCAATAATGTATTGTCCAGCTGACAGATAGAAAGCGAAGGCAACAAAGCGCACAATTTCATGTGCAAAAGAGAGGCATAAAGAGTCGCTTCTGGCTGCAGAATATGGAATGAGAAAAGTAACAATGTTCGAGAAACTTCTTTTTATTATTCTATATTTATCGAGCTACTTTTTTTTAAAGAAATTAAGAAAGACAAACCTTTCATCGCCATCTTTATCTTTGATCACTTGTATCTTTTAAAATGGTCTCGGCGGCGCGGTGGCGGCTGAGTCGTAAATCCTTATTTCCCGATCCCTTATCATCAACTAAAGAACCAAATGCGCGATCTCCGGGTGGATCACGGAGAGATCCACCGCACTAAGTCTGGCCGCACCATCTCTTTCAAGGCCCACCACAAGAGGGCCATACGCTCATATTTTGGCTAACATATGACCAGTCTAGGAAGACTATCGGGGGGCATGCGAACAACGAATCCACACACAATGAAAGAATTGCTCACTTATCTGGTAGAAAAAGATTCTCGAGAAAGGTGTCTACGTTTCTCACTCTTTCCCTACGAGTAACACCAGCAAAGAACCACAGAAATGCCATTTTTCTGCTTTTACCCGCAATCTAATTCCTTCGATCAGAAGCCAAATTTCATGACCAGAAATGGAGAAACACTGAATTAAAAACTGCGATCTCTGCTATAACTAAAAGATCATTTTTTCTGATGTGACTGGCCGACACAGTTCTTTTACCTTAGTTCCAGCTTGCAAAATCCTACAGAATAACACAGTTTCACTCGTCCCAACTTTCGTGGAAAGGAAACCGAGATTTATTTAACTCTCCAGCTGTTTTAATGGGACTTTATTCGTGCTCAGGGTACACTGTACAGCATTTCCAGAAACAACCATCATAATCGCTTTGCTCACGTCCACCTTCATTCCGGCATTACCATAGACAGCTGCAAATCTAACCACAGCCCGATGAAGTCTCTTCTCGGACAATTTAAGGATAGCTTGCAAAAAGGAGGCCTGGCCATCTTCAAGACATTTCAATACAATGTTATGCCATGACTGCGCTTCATCTTCTAGTCCAAAAAGGGAGTCGACAGAACACAACACATCAAAAAGACGCGATTTGCAGCCATTTATCCGCCACAGATTCTGCGGTTCCCATATACAAAGACTGAGTGGTACACCGAAGAGGCCTACTTAGTGCAAGCCTCTCCAGAGCTTATCCCGTGAGGGACCCAGTCGCAGGCTTTTGCATCGCTACAAAACACGAACAAACCAACTTGGCATATTTTCAGGCCTTCTCAAGAATAATCTTGAATTCTTAGAGCGGCTGTGTGATGTCTTTGCCAGGCCGAAAATTGCACTGCTCTTCCTGTTCTAGAGCTGTAATCGAGCCATAGGTGGCTCCGGAATGAGTTTCTAAGCCCTTTGCTAAAAGACCAAAGGACAAAAAAAAGACTTTTGAAAATAGGCTCATAATTATTCCTGCTATTAAATCGCAAGGTTACTGACATGTTTTAACCCTTTGTTCACCCATTGCCTTAAGCATATCTGGCCGGAATTCGTCATGTCCAGAAGACTTGCCAACTTTTAGCGATTTTATCGTGTCAGTCAGTGAAGACTGACTGTCAGTGAAGTCAGCCAAAAGAAGACAGACTACCTGTGCTGCCCATTCTCTGACCTCGAACCAATTCCAGACATTAAATTGAATGAAAAGGTGCTTCCAAAGTGTGAAAAGTTCAAGTACCTGGGATCTATGATCAATAGCAAAGCAAGCTGTGATGACGACATCAATCATCGCGTAAGCGTGGGGTGGATAAAGTGGCGAGAAAACTCCGCCATCTTCTGTGGCCGAAAAATGCCCCCTAACCTGAAAGGAAAGCTCTACACCGCAGTTGTGCGTCCGGCGCTTACATATGGTTCACAATGTTGGACAGCGTATAAGAAGTATGAGAGCAAATTAACGGCAGGTGAGATGAAGATGCTTTGCATGACAGCAGGAGTAACAAAACGAGATAGAATAAGAATTTCGAAAATTAGAGGAAGCCTCCATGTAAAAGAACCTATCTCCAGAAAAATTGTGCACGACCGGCTCCGCTCAGTTGGTATTGCCACGTTCAAAGGAGAGATCCTACGAACCCCGTCATAAAGCCAATGCCAATCAACATTCCACCGCTATCGCGAAGGTGAGGAGGGCCTAAACATTCATGGATCACACAAATGCAACGACAACAGCATTTATTTGGCCTCAGTGACGAAGAGACCCAAAACCGGGTGGCCTGCCGGTATATTCTGAGGTCAAATCGGCGTACCCTACAAGGGCGTACAGCCATTAGGAATGGAGTAGAGTGGGAGGTTTATAATCTACCACTTCCTCGTGCCTAAATGAAAAAGAAGAAGAAGTTAGTGACTTTATCTTTACTATGGAACTTTTCTCTGGACAAATCTCGCCAGCAGTGGTATTGCTATCTTCGGTGCCCTGTCGGAGGTTGAGCAGCTCCACAAAGAGTTTCCTCTCTCTGCATAAGTCATTTGAAAGAAGAGTACCGTCTTTAACTTGTTTCCTCGGAGACTGCGAATATAGTCTGCTAAAATCTAAAAATCTACTAAAATAGTTTTTGCAGGTCGATAAACGTGTTCTAACCTTTTGCAAAACTCTTTCCAGGACTAATACCTGGCTGTTCTGACTGTGCTATATGCAAGTTCCTTGCACCTCACTGAAGTTAAGGCCTTCATAAATTCCAAGCAACGTAGGGTCTTTCTTCTCTTGAATGCTTCTTTTGAACTCCATGGTGCTTTAAACTACGCAGTTCGGCCACACCAAGCCGCTTCACTTCACATACACTTCCTTTAGAGCCAATGACTGCCGATGGCATTCCTCAAATCGTTTGCTGAAGTCAGAGTCAGCATACTGTATCCTTTTCACCGGTCTTGTTTTCCGGCTAGGAGGCAGAGAAATGCTGTCGCTGAAATGCAATTTGCACAATACTGAGTGGTGATTGTAATTTGCATGATAAAAGTCGGTTGAGAGTTTAGCTGCTCTGAAGACCCGCATAGTCCAAATTATTTTCTGAACACATGGCTTACTTTTTTCTTTCGAAATTTCAAACGTATTTCTGGTCGAAAATCAACCACATAAGCATTTATTTTTTGAGTTGACAGAATTTCTCTGAAATCCGAGTAGGGAAATAGTTTATTCCTTTATTCGAAAACGTAATTTAACCTCGAATATGTTATTTGTGATGAATTATTGGTTAGCAAGAGTCTTTCGCCTATGATCAACCTCTCTTTAGCTGTCTATTGTGATATTTTACACAAAGGCGAAATATGTTTTGGGTGTCTTTGCTTAATATCCTTACGAAGGCTTACAAAAAAAGATCACGAGTTAATGAGATGCGAATTAATGACTTTTAAAAGATTGTGCCTCTGGTGTTGGCTCGCAAGCTCCG
Source organism: Neoascia interrupta (assembly GCA_947623515.1). Taxonomy (NCBI): domain Eukaryota; kingdom Metazoa; phylum Arthropoda; class Insecta; order Diptera; family Syrphidae; genus Neoascia; species Neoascia interrupta. Next base: position 18,382,272 of record OX392464.1, read on the forward strand.
CACAATTCATTCAATTATGTATGCTATTTAAGAAGTCATAAGTGTGTCGGTCGCCTTGTCTAAATTGTGAACTGCTTCCAGCAAGAATACCATTACCGATATACTATTGCAAATACTCCTTCAACCAACAATAATTTTTATGCAGTGTCAGCATTTTAATTGGATAAAGAACGTTGTAAGGCTTAACGTGTTTTCTTTTAACTGCAATTCTTACCCCCCTCAATAATACAATTAGCTTAACAAGCATCGATTCTCTCAATACTCATCTCAAGTTATTCACTTAAACTTTTTATTGCTTCACATTTTATGACCTGCCGATTGTTTGGCTTTGATTTAATAAAAACTTGCCAAACTGCACAAATAAAACAAGTCAAATAAAAGTGTGGTTTTAGATGCTTAGCAGAACTGCAATCACAGCGTAACATTGAAAACTTTTATCGCGGAATATCTCAACAGAACAATAGTTGATAGTTCGATACTTAATTGTTTTATCGAAGTTGTAAGGTTAAGTGGCCTCCTAATGTACACAGCGAACTAAGTGCTGTTCATAAGTACCAAAGCATGTCTTTGGTTTAAATTGAATAAATCACAATTATCCCCATCTAACAACATAATTAATGACACAATTTACATCGTTAAAGTATCGATATTTATACCTTCGCAGACTAACTTTAATCACGATTGTGTGAGATCGTGACCTGTCTACAAAAACAAAACAGACCTCGTAAAGGTACCTATACAACATATCTATCTACATGTTAAGTAATTACACTACAGCCCAGATACATTGCAATACTTTGTATTTATTACGTTTACACAACGTCTCAGAGTTAAGGACTGGAAATAGAATTTATTCCCCCTTCGGCTAGCTACCACAGTGGCTGGCCTGCCGGCAGCGTGTTGGATAACATCCGCAAATGTCAGCAATGCGAACAAATCCGACATAAACGCCTCACTCCCTGATGTGACATTTACACCCAAAACAGCGTCTGACATTTGGTGCTATCCTACCTGAAGTATAATGGATGTGGCATGTGGCGGATAACTGAATATTGGATTTTTCATCATGTCCTCGAAAAAACGCCTCGTTTTCAGATGTTTCCATTTGCCGTGTGGCCACTTAAAAGCAAACGAAATGGCAAAACTTGGAAAAGCCTGTTTTTACCTTCGTGCAAAGGGAAAACAAAACTTGAGTGCCTACCTATGCCTATGCCTATTGCCATAGGGTGAAATGGTACGCCGCCAGTCCGGAAGTTTGGAATAAATAAATCAATCAGAGATACATCTGGGTAGGCTCTAGACGCAGGCCAAGTTAAATTTACCACAAGGAGTTTTTTTGATGGCAGCGACCCTTCTTCTGACGCTGTTTGTTCGGTTTAATTAACAGAGCAGGTAAGGTTGAAGACCAACTTAATTTGAAGACCAACGTGTTGTTAGTAGAGGATCTTTGAAAGAGCATAAAACTGAAAATATAATTAGGCTAAGTAAGGCTTTCAGCAACGGTGTTATTTACAAGGAAACTTTGTTTTACTGGAATGAAATTACATATTTCGATTATGTAGCTGTGTAGCCTTATAAGGGAGTATACTTGGCACTCAATCATTGTTGACTTTAGTGCCTAAGGTGTTATAGGTGTGAAAAAAAGGGACGGAAAACAATACTATTTGGGAGCCAATAAGTCGAGTGGTTGGTGACCTTAAGTTGTCTGCCATGGTTCGTCTCAAATACATACGCATTATGCATTTGAGCGTATCCAGGACGTCCGGCCCTTTGGGCTATAGTCACCCAACCCATCGAAATCAACAGCTTTTCATTTTATTTAATTAATTTTTTTTTTTTTTTTCAAAAAATAGACAACATTTCATTTAAGGTGGGAGGAGTTACTTCTCTTCTTGTTGCATTCTTAGGACCTTACGCTATGAGACAGAACCTTGCAAGAAAGTTTGTAAAAAAAACATTTTCCCAACACACTGTAATATGTATACATATAGACAAAGCCATCTGAGTCCTCCCTTACCTAAACGTAAATCATCCCAGCTACAGACGACCGAGTGGGAGGTCGAAATTAATTGTAACCGCACGATTATCTCTTCAATCGGTGGCAAAGTCTGCCCAAAGGTGTTAGCAGTATTTCATTTTGCTGACCATTCCAATCCGCAAAAGTTTACTGCTTTCGCCTTTGTCGCATCATTAATTGTTCCCGTTCGGCTTTTTTGGAATCCAGCTGTAGCGATAGCAAAGTCAAGGCCGGAATACAGGATTAACCTATCGCCCACTCCTCCTGGCCGGCCGGCCAGCGGTATTTTTAGAAAAAGTTTTTTTTTCCGTCGAGTGACAAGTATAGACGACGCACGGTGGGCGAAATCCTGTGAAAATGATTCCTTGTTTACGCTCCCTGTGCGTTCGTGATGAGTTTTTGTCCTTGGCCACTTATCTCGGGAAATCTAGAAACGGTGCTGGCGTTTTTGGTTTTAATTTTTTTTTTATTGTATTTCTGCAAAGTTAGTAGAACATTCCTGGGAGCCACGAACGTTTTGGTGGGTGCGGTAAATGAATGTTCACTTGACTCTTCGATTTTGTTGCACATTTTGTTTTGTTCATATTTTCCTGCCATTTGTTGTCCTGTAAAGGGGATTCTTTTCAAGTTGAACGTTTGGTGTGCGTTGTCGTCGTTGCGAGGACGACTAAATGAATTGTTTATTTTTTTCCAAGAAAAATCAAATTCATTTAGAAGTTTTGGTTTGACTGAAAGGCGTTTACGACGCAATTATTTAAAGGACTTTGAGTTCGTTATGAATAAAATTACTAAGAAAATGAACGCCTACAAACCCTTAGTTTAAACATGGTGGGCGAAAATGATTTCCAAGTGGAAAGAATGACAGTGACAATGGAAGGACAAAGTACAGAGCCTTTGTTGACCATTTGCAAAGATAAACACTTGATAATACCATGGTTAACGGGTTGAGGATATGATCTATTTATGACCTCATGTAGCAAGTTGCAGGACAGTTGGATAAGGCTGTTGTAGTGAAGGACCTTAAACGGTTATAAACTCGGTCAGATGAAGGAATAATAATCCTTCTTCAAGGCGATGTAAAATTAGTTGTCTACAGAGAATCACTGCGAAGCTATTTTGCAGTTTACTGGTTATTGTCAAGCTGTTATGTTGAGCACAAACTGAAAAGTTTGTAAAATACTCAGACAAGACACAAGCGCACAAACAAAACCTTACTATCCTTATAGATAATTCAGCTGTTTTTAAAGCTATGGGCTCTGCTACAGCAAAAATCCTCAAAACTAGTGCGGAAGTGCCGAAGGTCTTAAATTGGCACCCAACGTGGGGCCTGATTGCTGCTGTAAATAAGGTGCATAAAGCAGTTGGCCCATTTTTCTTGGGAGCGTGGGACCAGTCCCAGTGCGTTCACTGATAAAATGTTTTCAAATTTAAGGTAATGATGGGGATATTTTGTGTGTGAAATATTTCCAAAGTCGTTTACGGAATTGCCTTTGAAGTTGATTAATTTAGAAGAAGAACTCCGCTTATATTTTCTAAAAAACCACACATTATATCGGGATATGATTTTGGTGTCAAAGAAAGGAATTTTCTATATTTTTTAATTTATTTTATAGAATGTGAAACATATTTTTAAGTGTCTCCTTTACCCTTGACGAGTATTCTAGTGGAACCTCTAGTTCGGCAAAAAGTCTCAAAAGTCGAATAGGATTTTTCGGGAGAGTTTTTCTCGTATGTATATGTTTATGTATAAACAGTCCTTCTTTCTATGTAATACATTTTTTCTGCGCTTTAGTTTGATTATACAGCCTACATGGATAATTGCTATAACAAGTTATACTCTACTCTCTATCTGCTGGATTTGCTATAGCTGAGAGGTTGGGGTGTTTGAAATTTATGACATGTTTTTTCGAAAACCGAAACTGACGTAAAATACAGAAAAATGTCGTTCTTTTCGCGTTCAATAACGGAATCGTGCTCAGATTAGGGGAAAATATTGGAAACATTTTTTTTCCAAAGGTCAACTGATCCGCTTATTTCAAAGTGTTTAATTTCGTTTGCTTTTATTTAGCGAGCTTGTTTCTTAATACAAAAAAATTATAATGATGTTTTTTAGCTGGATGTAAAAAAAACTGGAGTTTGTGAAGAATAAAAAGGCAATAAAAAGAGGATTAACAGGAGACGATTTAAAATAAATTGTAAAATGGTTCCACCGGCCAAATATTGAATTAATTTGATACCGATCACTCTTTTTCTATCATATTGATTCTCAAAAGAGAGAGGCGATGTCATTGCCAAGGAGCGAAAAAATATTTCCGTTGTAAAAATTTCGACAGAAAACGTGTTTGTGACAGATTTGTCGTGTAGGGACAATTTCAGTTTTCTTTTTTGATGCTCAAACCGTTAAAAAGGTGCATAAAGATAGGGTGAATAGGATTTATGAGAGGATTTATTTTTAATCGTTAGCCGAGATGCTAATTTAAACTTGTATGGTAATAGGGTGTTTCCACCGCACATAATGCAGAGAATAACGTAGGAAGATTAAAGTTAATCCCAAAGTGTTTCCACCGGAATAGAGGAGACTAACTTGACGTAGGATGGTAGTTCTAAAATTTTTTAGATCTTAGCAGTGTCTCAGATCCTCGCTGTAATCTTGGAAAAACTTAAGGATCAGACTTAAATCAACAAACTTTTATTTGACAAACTGAGCAAGCACGAGTTTAAGCCTCGAAAAAATTACAAGAGAACATGAATATGAAACAGTTATTTAAAATACTAACATGGAATGCAAACGGCCTTCTGAATAAAATAGAGGAAAAACAATATTGATATTTGCATGATTACGGAAACTCACCTTAAAAACGGGTCTACACCCAAACTTAAAGGTTACAATGACTATCACGCACATCACCCTTCGCAAAATTCGAGAGGAGGATCCTCCCTCTACATTAAAAACTGCATAAAGCACTTCAAGAACACAGAAGTTGAGCTAGACTCTATGCAGATCAGTTCAGTTTCTGTAAAAATTGACTGCTTAGATTATAACATTGCATCTTGTTTTTTCCCGCCAGGATATAGACTGGTGGAAGACGATCTTGATCGTATGTATGACTTCATTGGGTTCAATTTTATCATTGGGGGTGACTTTAACGCGAAGCATACTTTTTGGGGCTCACGATGCAATTCAACAAGAGGCAGATTACTGTACAAAAATAGTATGAAGCGTGGGGTGGACTTTTCCTCCACGGGTAAGCCAACATATTTGCCAACCGATAGGAATAAAAAGCCTGACCTTGTCGACTTTTTCATCGCTAAAGGGTACCCCAAATACCTTACGCGAATCGAAGAGTGTTATGGCCTTTGCTCAGACCACTCAGGAGTAATCTCGAAGATGGTTGGAAGACTGGCGAAAATAGAAAGAGAAAAAAAATTAACTGGGACGCCTTCAGATAGGACTGTAAGGAGGGTGTTGGCTTGCCATTAGCCATTGAGAACTCCTTCCGAGTTAGAAACCGCAGCTGACAAATTCATTGAACCAATTCAGAGCGCTGCTTGGAACAACACTTCGTCCCAAAAGAACGCAGTTAGCACCGACGGGCATGTACGCACAACATAGCCGCTCGAAATCGAAGAATTGATTCGTGAAAAGAGAAGAGCGCGTAGAAGATGGCAAGGCACGAAGGCTCCCCCCGACAAAACCCTCTTGAACCACCTCTCTAACAAACTAAAAGGAGTATTGCAAGATTTAAAATATCGTGAGACCACTGAATACCTTGAAGGCTTGTCGGCGGATAGGAGCTCAAACTACTCGCTGTGGAAAGCAGTTAAGTCTATCAAGAAACCTATAATCCACTCGGCACCAATAAAAAAAGCTAACGGCGAATGGGCAAGAGAAGACAAAGAGAAAGCGAATTTGCTTGCTGAACATTTAGAAGAAACATTCAAGCCCTTCGACGGTCCGCCGTTGGCTGACGTTCTAAACAACAACGGGGAACCTGGTAGCTTTAGAATGAAAAAAGTTTCGTTAGTTGAACTCCGACAGACAATTAGCAAACTTAAAAATAATAAGGCCCCGGGTTACTACCTGATCACTGGCGAAATATTGAAAGAGCTACCAAAAAAGGCATTACTCAAGCTACTTTATATGACAAACGCTTCTCTTAGACTTCTATACGTTCCAAGACAATGGAAAGTTGCTGAAGTCATTATGGTTCCTAAACCGGGGAAATATGCAAATGAATATTGCACAAATATTTGAGAAACTTCTGCTGAAGCGATTACAACCAATAATTGCAGAAAGACATTTGATCCCGGATCTTCAATTCGGTTTCAGATCTAACCATTCCACAATAGATCAAGTCTACAGAATTATGCATGAAATTGAAAAAGCCTTAGAAGAGAAAAAAATATGTTCAAGCGCTTTCCTCGACGTATCGTAGGTATAGCACCAAGGTTTGAAATACAAGCTACTTGCCGGGAGACATGTTTAGAATATTGAAAAACTTATCTTAAAAGCAGACTCTTTCGTGTGAGGTGTAGTAGTAAATACTCGAGTTTCAAGCAAATTCGGGCTGGCGTACCCCAGGGAAGCGTCCTCGGTCCGACCCTGTTCCTGCTCTACACGAGAGACATACCCCTAGATGACGAGACTGTCGTGGCCACGTTTGCGGACGATACGGCCATTTTGGCAACAGGTGAATCAGTCGAGTCATCAACGAGAAACCTCCAACGAGCATTGGACAGAATTTGTGTCTGGACGAAGACTTGGCGAATCGCTCTTAACGAGAACAAGTCTACGCATGTGAATTTCACTTACAGAAGGGTTAACAATTTGCCTCTGTTCATAAATTCTGCACAAATACCATATGCAAATGAAGCAAAATATCTAGGGATGACACTGGACGCTAAACTAAGGTGGAAACCACACGTAAAGAAGAAGCGCGACGAGCTCGAGATTAGGCTCAGGGAAATGTAGTGGCTTATCGGAAAATTTTCAAAATTAAGCATATATAACAAACTGCTCTTGTACAGGCAGCTGTTAAAGCGGTCCTGGACATACGGTATACAACTTTGGGGTTGTACCAAGCTTAGCAACATGTCCGTGTTGCAGACTTTCCGAAACAAGACACTAATCTCCATGGTTTATTAGGAATAGTGACATTCACAGAGCTTTAGGAAAAGCTACTGTGAGTGAAGAGGTAACAAACTTTGTTCGAATGCTAAGTGCTCGTCTTCATGTTCATTGCAACAATGAAATGATCCGTACTCTCAACGAGACAACGAGCGACGACTACAAAGAACAAGACCCTTCGACCTAGCGACGTAAGGTGAAGCCGCACGAACGAACGGTTTTAGTAGGTGCATTCACTGAATAGCAACCTACCCAATGCGATAAACACTACAGAAGCGTAAGCTTCTTGTTAAGTTAACTTAGTTGTAGTCAAGAGGTATTATGAGAGAGCGAAAATTTACTGCTATGAATGCGTTCTGGCAGTTTTATAGTGTCTCTCATAAATGGGTGGTTTTTTAGCACGTGGAAATCGGGCATAACCAATATCGGCTACTTCGGTATTATATACCTGCTATAGTGGGCGTATTGGTATCTTTGAAAGATTTTGGAGTTTTAGCCACCGTCCACCCTAGTATTCAACAAAAAAAAAAAAGTATTTTTACAGTCCGTATTATACAGTCCGGCTTTTGACAGTCCGTTACTTTTTTATAACTTTAATTTTTGGTTGAAAAGTAAGTTAAGGTTATGTGCTTGGATATTCGTAAATCTAGATAAACTAATGTCATCTTAGAAATGCCAAAAATTTATTTTATTTGTTAAGTTAATGATGTTAGAAAAAGTTGCACTGTAGGTTTCAGTAGCTGGCAGTAGCTGGCTACTAATTTATATGAGTTCACATCTAGGTGTAGAATACATAATTCCGCTACAGCCGGAGAGCTAGTAGAGGTTGGCGATGCACACTTTTCTCGTAGCTAATCGTGTGGAAGTGACATTTCACTAGCAATCCATATATCTTGTATGTCAATGGGTAGTACGTATAATGGAAGGGGAGTACAAATAGAACACATGTTAGTGACAGATCTGTCATTCAGGGATTGCTTCAGACTTCGTTTTTTGAGTTTTCAAAGTTATAATGGTAAGTCTTGACACTTGTGGGAGATTTGTTGTAGATTTGCGTAGCTGCGGATAAGTCCCAGTATAAATATGATACAATTCTGGTATGACAATTCATTTATGCTGAATTTCATTGCCACCCTGTTGGATGTTTCGTAGGCACAAAATCAGGTGTATGAAATTAAATGCAACGCCTAGAGTAGGCACGATAAAACTATTTTTTGAGTTTAATTCAGAATTATCATAAAAATTGTAAAAAAAATTTTGTTTTCCTTGCTAAGGTTTTATTTGGAATTTCATGTTCTGCAAAAACAATCGGTTTTGTAAATTGGCCTTGTATTTGGGTGATCTGTGATGTGCTTTATTTTCAACAAAAGCTTGTTCATAATTTTGCTGCAGTGTCTACTCTTTAATTCTTCTGTGTTTGACTTAAATTTTTTTTTAGTAGTTTCTGAAAACTCATACCTATCAAGTGGGGTTTTTTTTTTAAATTAAGTAACGTCCTTCCAGAGACTCCCTGTCAAACAGAGTTATAGATAGAAGTGTGCGGCAAAAGCTTTGCAAAACTGCACCCACATGACTGTTGCTAATGAGTAGATTTCTCGGAAATAAAAAAACGCAGCGAACCATAAATCACAAAAACAAAGGTCATTGGATAAGGCACACACAGAACCCCCTGTAATGGAATGTAATATTGTTGTGTGAAGTTTCCCAGGGAATGAGAAACTCACAAAACCAATGTTAACAATTAGGGCCTCAAGTTGAAACCACTAATGGACAAAGAGCTCCTTTTTCATTTTTTCTGTCAAAAAGGTAATTGAATGAGCACTAAGTTGGGTAATTCTTCGAAAATCTGCTTGCCTCAACGTTTTTCTATTCATCGATTTTCGTGTATCCCGTTCCCCCACCCTGGGGAAAGGTAAAAATAGAAAAGACTTCTTTAAAGTGTCTCTTTTTCTCTTATTTTTTCTATCCTTTTTTGTTGCTATTTTTCCTTTTGTAAGGGATCCAAAGTGTAGTAAAATTCCAGGTAAAAAAGAATTATACTCAAACCACATAACATTATGGGTAAAAGTTTTTTATAATTAAAATTCTGGTCACCCCGTAAATTGAATGGATTGCGTAAATACTTACTCAGCATTCGGATGACCCGCGTCTGGGCGCTGATGCCGCGATTCAGATCGAAACATCTCCTGGGAACAGCCTGCAGCATTCTACTTCTCTTGAGTTTCACACCAATCAGTACGTAGAGCACGCAAATAGCAGTCATCGGTCCGCCGAAGAATAAAAATCCCGACACAACGAAAACGTCCTGCGTTAAATCGTTCTTCACCTTGAAGGACCAAAACACACACACACACACAAGAAAAACAAGTCAGTACCACGAACAAAGGGCAATTAAAATCGAATTAATTAAAAAAAAAACGAAAAAAATACAAACAAAAAACTTTGTGCACTTGAAGTTGTGCTCATAGTTTCAGTTTGAAGTTGAATAGCGCGCCCAGTGTCCTTGAACAAAACATGCATAGCATCATTGTACACAAAAGCATCTATACTCACCGAACACACTTGAATGCCGTCTTGCTTCATAACAGAAAATTGCATCGCTTGCGGTAAAGCCAGCAGAAAGGCAGTCAACCAAATTGCCAGGATGAACTTTATTGCCCGGGATAATTTCGACATGGTGTGCTGTCTGCGAACGGATAACAAAAAAATTGGGGGAGAAAAGAAAAAACAAGGGCAACGAAAAAAGGACGTTAGTAAAATAATCGTAAGGAGCCAACACAACAGCGGGCTCACAACTCACACTCACAGGCTATATCCTGTCAGGATATCTTCTTACGATAGAGCGCGTCGGATTGATTGCGTTCGAACGAACGAAGGATAATGGGGGCATCATCAGGTTGTTGCTCCTGATCCCCCTCTGAAGATCTTATAGTGTGCGTTCGTCGAACGCATCAATTGCTCGACTTGAATAAATTCACTCACCTAAACGGATGACAGATCGCAATGTATCGCTCGACGGTGAAGGCCGTTATTGTCAGCACAGTGGCATTGGCTGCAGTCTCAGACAGGATACCGCCAATAATGCAGACGACATCGGTAAAAGGATACGTTGTCGGATACCACATGGAGTACAATTCATTGGGCATACCTGTGGGAAGAGGAAAATTTTTATTTTTCTTATTACCTGTCAGAAAGTTATGTGCTGAGTTGTTGGCAAAAATAATTGTAAAAGGGCGGACTTGTACAGGATGGGTTGAGGCTGGGTCACAGTCGTCCATTGATTGCTTTAATTAAACTTCCTGTCAATGGGGGTCTGTAGGTATAATGTTCTTGTGCCTTCTAGTTTACAGCGAGTAGTAGGTGGGATTAAATTGGTTTTATGTTGCAAATATTTTTAGATATTCAAAGAATCGCACGAACACCCGCAAAGATCAGCAGCAGTCGGCGTGAGGTTGTGCTTGAACTTCAAGCATGTTCTTGTTCGAGGAGCTCGGGTAATGAAGAAAGTTTTTAATTTGAAATTGATTCCCTGTCAGAGCTTAGGCATCAGTATGGTTACTTATGAGAGGATTCTTAAGGACATCGATGACTTATTCATACTATTTTCAAAATGTTTAAAGGTTTCTTAAGGTGTTCTTGGAAATCTCTTTGAATTTGCAATTCCAATAGATTTGGAGAACAAAAATCGTAAAAACTTGAGCTAAGGAAGGATGAAGGCCACGTTTTGTAACAACTGGATTCTTGTTCAAATATAGGTAGGTACTCATTGTATTTACAAAGCTCCTTGCCAAATGTTGAAATAGACGCATTTGGAGAATATAAACTATCCACTTCTATGGAGAAACGAAAGTTCATTAGGAGGATAGTTCAGGTACCCATGTAGCTAAATGGTTTGAAGTGCATTCTGGAATAGGCCATTGAAATAACTTTTAAGAAACGACTTACCAGCTGCCAGTCAGCCTTGTTGTTAGGGGTTATGTGGAAAGGATGCAACAAGAACAACTTTGAAGGCTTGAATAAATATTGAGATGAGCAAAGTTAATTGATTTTTGATGAAGAACTTTTAGGACTTCGATTTATATTTTCAAAGTAAAATCTAAAAACGAACGCCCAAGAATGGGATAACAAGTCCTTGGATGTAAGAGTATGTTAAAAGATTTGTGCATTCGGGAGGAAAATAGTAACCCTGTTGAACGTGCTACCTACTGCCAGTATGAACTAGGTTGGTCCTTGTTGGTCCTTGAAAAACACTATGAAGGTACTAATTAGAGCCCAAAGGGTCATCGTGTATGGAAAATCTTTCTTTAATTGGAAGCTCTCCAGAACAGGCAAAAAATAGATTGCATCTTGTGAGCAATCCGACATACTTTCAGAAATAGGTTAGTATCGGAAAGGGCAAAGGCTTCCATGCAAACATAAAAGACAGTTCTTATGGGGAGAATTTCAGAACTGGCAGCACAAAAAAACTACTAAAATTGATCATTGCCTTGGTTCTTGATATTGTGCACTTTTCACTACCATAAGTTAATTAAGTCATTCCACTTTAATAACTGGAAGCCAACGAAACGTTCAAATACTTCGTTAAATCTTTTCAATTTTGAATAAGTTTTTGGTAAATTCGCTAGTGGCGGATTCAACCAAATTCGTGTATCGATTCGGATATCTCTTATTGATTCAGTTTCTTTCCTTTTAAACTGGGTAACATTTATTCCGAATCAAGTCAGAGCTAAACCAATACCAGACCATCGACTATCACAACTCACACTTGGGCAACTTGTTTCAAAAGAAATTGCCTGTTTTTCAAACCTGTGAGATTTACACCTTCGCGTAGCGATAGCCAGTAGCTAGTTTTGACGCTGCAGCTGATGATGACGTGGTGTAGTGGTTAGTAAGTGCTTAGGTCTGGGTGCTTAGGTGCTTAGGTCTGGGTTCGAATCCTGCCATAGTCACCTGAAAAAAAGACTTGTTCTTTTTCACGGTCCCCACCTCCGCGAGGGTCTGACAAGCCCTCCGAGAGTATTATTTGTCTTGAAAAACTTCTCAAAGTGCCGTTCGGATTCGGCAAAAAATTGTAGGTCCCTTTGTATGTAAAGAAATTAACACACCAGCATACATTGTTGAGAAGTTGGCCCTGGTTCACCTCGAGCTCTTGCGCCACTCTATTTATTAAAGTTGATGATGACACTTGGATTCAACTTCCGCACACATGCTTCTGACTAAGTAGACTAAGGAACCCAATAGGGACAAATCGACACACTGAGTTAAATTTTTAGGGCAGATCCGGAGGTATGACAGAGTTTTGAAATTTGATTTTTCATCCGAAAAATCAAATTTCGGATTATTATTTCACGTCTTAGGAATTAGGAATTATTTTCACGCCTGCAGGAAACAGTTCATGGGACTAAGACCTGGTCCTTCAAGACATGCATTGTGCACTGATCTAGAAATCGTGGAAAAAGAACCTTAAGTAAAAGTAACAACCATTCGCTCCAGCTAGGGTGTTAAAACGCCTTCGGCTTTACCCACATGAGGTTGTAGTATAGTAAAGTGCAAGTTATGCAAGCTGGCCTAGTACCCTCGTTGTCTTGTGAGGAGCAGCACCAATTAGTTCAATGATTGTTGCGTTTGTAATAGCTTCATTTCGCCTGTAATTCGCCGCGGTGTACCCTTTTCCTATTCCCATTCTCCTTTCCTATCCTATTCTCCATTCCTTTCCTATTCTCCATTCCCTTCCTATTCTTCTTTCCTTTCCTATTCTCCTTTCCTATTCTCCTTTCCTATTCTCCTTTCCTATTCTCCTTTCCTATTCCCCATTCCTTTCATATTCGCCTTTCCTATTCTCCTTTACTTTCCTATTCTCCTTTACTTTTCTATTCTCCTTTACTTTCCTATTCTCCTTTACTTTCCTATTCTCCTTTACTTTCCTATTCTCCTTTACTTTCCTATTCTCCTTTACTTTCCTATTCTCCTTTACTTTCCTATTCTCCTTTACTTTCCTATTCTCCTTTACTTTCCTTTTCTCCTTTGCATTCCTATCCCCTTTCCATTCATACATTATCTTGCTTTCGATCCCCGTTCCGTTATCCTTTATGATCATTTTATATAGAAAAAGAATGTATTCCTATTCTCCTTTTTTTTAATGTTTTTTTCTTTTAAAGGGGCGTGGCATGTCCAAATCCTTTAACCAAAAATCAATAGCATAGAAATATCCAAGTTTGCGGCTTAAATGTGCGCAAAAATTTAATTTTTTGGTTCAAAATCAATAACTTTGTGAAATTGACCTCTAAAGATGGGCGTGGCCAAAACCTTTATATGAACGAAATCTAAAAGAGTATCCGGTGTATTTAAGTTGCTAAATTTTATTTCTTATTCTTTCTTAGTAAAGCTAAAAAGCAGTGAAAATCCATGTTTTTCTGGAAAATTGTAGGTTTTTCTTGAATTCTGCCTCTGAATGTGGGTGTGGCCAAAAACTTTGTACAATCTAAATGTAGAACCAAGCATTTTCTTTATATATATTAAATAAAAATTTATAATTTAATAAATTATAATATATTAAATAAAAATTTCCCTATTTGAATCGATGCTTGATGATTTCGTTTTAACTGTTTTTATTTAACTTCATTAAAAGATTCTAAATGTCAAATAATATCAGCTTTTCACGACGTCTAACACTTTTGAAGGCACTGGAGGTAATTGCACATTTAGACTGTTTGTGGGCGTGTCTATGGGCGGATTTCAAAAACGTTAACACTTGTATTGCTTCGGATGACAGAGAGTCTACGTATAAGATTTCAGTTTCAAGCTCAAAATTTTAGGCCTAAAAATTGGTGACATACGGACGGACGGACATGGCTCATTGAACTCAGAATTCGGTCTCGATGAGACGCCCTTAAGGTCATGGGGTATAACGTTCTTATTTCTCTGTGTTACATTTTCGCCTCTATCAAACCTTATATACTCCATTCTTGTGGAATAGGGTATAAAAATCATGAAAGAAAAACGTGCTGCTATTTTCCAGATTTTTCTAAGTGACCGATATTGCCATAGATATTTTTGGAGTCCCTGCAAATCCAACTGAAAATCACTTTGTGAATCGAGTTAACAAATCGAGTTAACGGTTATTATCAGTCTTATTAAAAACTTAATATTTCTACTCCATATGTTTACAAACTTTTGATTTTTATTGATATTTGCTAAAGGAGATCGCGAACTGTCATTGATGGGTTACCTCGAACCTCGTGTTTCCTCGTTGACATCTGTCGGCTTGGTAGGACTAGCGTTGCCACATATTCTAAAACTTTGATCTAGGACACTCTAAAGAACTTAACATGTTATAAATAACAGAAGCTATTTCAGAAAGAAATCACTCAGTTGAACTTGTTGTAAGAAATCAGTCACAAGTGCGTACTTAGTATATTTCTTCCTTTTAAAGCTTAAGATTAACTATAAAGACCTCTCATTTCAACAACCAATTCAATCAATTTTAATCAGAGCTCTCCTTGAAAAATTCTTAGGTATTCTGAAACTATTCCTTTCATCTTTATCTATGCTTAAATTTAAGCATTTCCGCAAGACTTGTTTCGCAAATTGCAAACAAGTATTCTGCTTTCATTCCAGAATTTCCAGGAATCCTCTAGTTTAAACTAATTCGATTCATGCATGCATTTAATTTTTCCGATTCGAAAAGACAAGTTATTGTCATAACCTTTTACAATCTGAATCGGAATTGCAAATTTCATATGATTTCCAAGAATACTTTATACCTGTACAAACATTTCGAAAACATCATGAATAAGCTATCAGGAATCCTAAGCATCCTCTCATGACTTAAACCTCTGTCTAATTTTTGATTGTAGCTGGAACTGCTCGAGCAAGAATGTAGCCCCAATTCATGTACTTATTATTCCGGTTCAAACCACTTTGTTGTTGGAAGAGGTTTTTTGACCGTGTCCCGCAAAAATGCGATTGTTTTTCTTATTTCAATAGATACTTAAACATTTTTCTTAAAGAACTTTGGGTAGGTATATAGGTACCTTTAATGGACACGGTACTGGTAACCGTGAAAGCGCCCATACAAGAAGTAGAAAGTTTTAGACGATTTCCTGGGACACTACAAGAGGCTGCGGAATTTTCAAGTGTACATTATCAGGGTTTTAATAAAAGACATTTTTATAAAAAACTTTTTTATTTTTACCATTGGCGAACTTCAACATCCATTAAAGTGCGGTTTGCCCACAACTTCCCAGATGGAAAATGGAATGCGTTGAAATAAGCCCACAGAGGAAATTGTTCGTTCATAGCTTAGCCTTAAGAATTAGAGCTTAAAAAAACCTATTTAAACATTCCTTAAGGAGTGTTTAAATAGGTTTTTATTAGATTTAATGTCATTTGCGACACTACAATCGGATTTTAGCTTAAATTTTTGGCGATATGAAATGAACATATAAAAGTGGGAACAGTCTAATTTTGAACTAACTAAACTTTTTACTTTAGTATTAGTATACTTATATTTAGTATTATTGGGGTATTAGCACCCCAAAAAACCCCAAGGATTTCCTGTCGTTAATTTTTAAGAATATCGAAATCGAAACACATTTTTTCACCACTTTTTTTAGCTTTTTCTTGAAAAAAAAACACGTATCAGTTGTCCTAGTACTTTTCACTGAACCCAAAAATTGCTTAGCAAGCTTAAAAAAAAGTTAAATTGAATTGGCCAGCAACTTTTACCAATTTTCAAATAGCTCAGGCGTCGGGACTGCATGCAACTATTTTCTCTCTGTCTCTATAAAAATTTACAACTGAATATAAAATTATTTTGACTACGGTTTACCAGTAACGCGATTCGGCGAAATTGCACCCACCAGATATCCGGTTCTGCTTCTATTGCTACGGATACAGATTTTTTAAACCTTGAATGGTTTTATACGCAAAATTCCACTTGCAACTCCAACGACAGAGAGGAAGAGGAGCAACGACATGTATGCCAAAAAGGACTCACAAAAAGGGCACAAAACACCGCTGCAGCATTGGAAAATAAAGCGTGTTGAGTGGGATTTTCTCTGGAAATGTTTGCAACATTCAACGCTTTGTGGTTTGAAATCATCCAGAAACCCTCCAACCGCATAAAATAGTGGTGAAAGTTTTGCTTGCCTAATTAAATGGCACCTTCCGTGGGCTGCAAGTTATATAGGAATTTGAAGCCACCAAAATGTGGCAGTACAATTTAAGCATTTAATTAAGAAGTTTGTATAGCGGTAGTGGCAGGAATTATTAAAAAAAGAACTTTTCCAAACTTATAGCTATTAAAGCAGGATAATATAGAATTATGCGAGAACCCCCCCCCATTGATAAATAAATAAATAGAGTGGCGCAACAGCTCGAGGTGAACCAGGGCCAACTTCTCAACAATGTATGCTGGTGTGTAAATTTCTTTTACATACAAAGGGACCTACAACTTTTTTGCCGAATCCGAACGGCACTTTGAGAAGTTTTTCAAGACAAATGATACTCTCGGGGGCTTGTCAGACCCTCGCGGAGATGGGGACCATGAAAAAGAACAAGTCTTTTTTTTCTTAGGTGACAAAGGCAGGATTTGAACCCTGACCTCTGGCGTAGTAAGCACACACACTAACCACTACGCCACGGCACCCCCCATTAGGTAACATTAAAAGAACGTCGTATATGAGAATACAGTCAAAACTATAAATTTATATGCTAATGTATAAGTTATTTAAAGTACACTGAAAAAATTATCGGTTGTCATACCTACATATTAACAACCGCCCCGGTTGTTAACCAGAAATTGTTATATTGACGAACAAAATTGTAAAGATGACGCAAAATTTCCGGTGGCACCGAAAACGATTAACAATCAAATTTTCAATGTAACAACTGTCCGATTGTCAATTTTTGGTTGTCAATTTGACAACAAAGTTTCATCATATTGACAACCGAATTTTCCAATTGTGAGCTGAATTGCAATTGAAGAGCGTAGTTGTAATATTGACAAGCGCAATAGGCAATGTGACTACTGCGTTCGTCAAATTAAATCATTTTTCAAGCCTCGATTGTCAAATGAGTCATTAAAGTAAGCATTATATTGCGGAGCGAAATGACTGAATACCCAATTCTTACATTGATGAACCTTGTTGTCATATTAACAACCACAGTTGTTATAATGATAACGTCAGTTTTCAATGTGAAAATTTTATAGAAGTGAGTCATAAAAAGAAACAGTTTATTGCAAAAATGAAAAACTCTGGTTGCCATATTGACATGAAGTTGTCAACGTGAAGAACTTGCTTTAGTTATTCATCACATTGAAAATGGAAATTGTCAATTATGAAGATTTTTCGAACTAGGTAGCTACTCTGTTGGAGCTAAACCTGAGTCAGTATTTCTGGTCTGTTCAAGAGAGAGAGAGTAAACGTATCGTTCCAAAAGAACGTGGGGGGGGGGGGGGGGGGGGGGAATTTTCGAAATCGAAATTTGAACTTGGTATATCAGTTTGATGTCAGCTGACTGGTATGACAGTGGGGTGTGTTCGTAAAGTGAATCGATTGGTGCAGTCAGCGATTCCTGCATGTCGTTTTATTTCTTGTCGCCACATTACAATAAGAACCAAGTCATACCTGAAGTTTAAGCTCTCTTCTAGACCTCAACGAGCTATAAACATCATCAATCATCGCGTAAGCGTAGGGTGAAGTAGCGAGAAAACACCGCCATCATCCGTGATCGAAAAATGTCCTCTAATCTGAAAGAAAGGCTCAGATATGGGTCACAATGTTGGACAATGGACAGCGAATGAGAAATATGAGAGCAAATAAACGGCAGCTAAGATGAAGGAGTAACAAAGCGAGATAGAATTAGAAGTACGAAGATCCGGGGAAGCCTCCATGTTCAAGAACCTATCTCCAGGAAAATGCGGAGCAAGACCGGCTCAGTTGGTACAACCATGTGCAAGGGCATGCGTTTTTTTTTAGCTTTTTATAAGGCATAATAAGTTTGATGTATAGTTTGTAGCATAGAGAAATAATCACCGTAGACCCCCAAGACCTTAAGGGCATAATGGCCGACACCGAATTGTAAGTCGAATGGGCCACGTCCGTACGTCTGTCGGTAGCTAACTTTGAGCTAGGAACTTGAAACTTGATATTTATTCTTTCCAGGTCTCGAATCAGTACATGTGTAAACATTTTTGGGAACCGCCCACTGGCACGCCCACTTTACTTATTAGCATGCAAAATCAAAGTTGTCGTAGGAAGCTGAGATATGGTATGCGATATCCTCGCTTAATTGATTGGTATTTCGTAATCGTGATTGGTAGTTCAAAACCAGTGAGTAAGTGCTCCAGTGTGTACGCAGAAGTTACAGTCCGTAAAACGGACCGTTGAATACCCCATCCTATCCCAGATTGTAAAATGCTGATGGCATAGTTGTTTTTTGACATTTTAAAAGTAATAAAAACTTCGAAAAGGGGCGTGGTCCAACCGCCCTTAATTATAAACTATTAATTATAAGATATTTCCACAGATGTTTCCAAGCTACACTTAAATGTATGTGAAATTTTTGGTTCAAATTCAATATTTTTGAAAAATCGACCCCTAAAAGTGGCGTGGCTAAAATTTTTCTATGAGCGAAATCTGAAGTCTCGTTTACCTAACCTGCTACTTGTTTTGTTTCATGCTTTCCTAAATTAGGCTCAATGCCAGTCGAAATTAAGTTTTTCTGGAAAATTTTAGGTTTTTCTTCAATTCTGCCTCCAAATGTGGGTGTGGCCCAAAGTTTTGTATAAACAAAATGTGGAACTAAGCGTTTTTTACATAAGATATTAAGCAAATTTTTTTCAATTTCACTTCCAATTTCACTTTAAAAAAAAATTGAGTAAAATGCATTTGAAAATTTACCCTTAAAAAATGCCACTAGAGGAGGTTTACCAATTAAATTTGTCTTTTTTGTGTCTTACATTCATTAGAAGATACTAAATGTCACATTTCAGCCTTTTGGAACGTATTACAGTTTTGAAAACTCTGGAGCGGATTTTCTCTTGTACTGCTTCGCATGACGTGGACCTTACGTGAGAAGTTTCTGAGCCCTAGCTCAAAATTTAAGGCCTAAAAACATGTGACATACAGACGGACGGACGGACATGGCTCATTCGGTTCAGAATTCGGTCTCGATCATAAGCCCTTAACGTCTTGGGGGTCTACCCTTACTATTTCACCGTGTTACAAACTATGTGACAAACTTAATATACCTCCTATCCTGTGGGAAGGGGTATAAAAAAAAAGCGAAAACCGCCCCATGTGGGCGTTGTCATTATTTTTTCGATTTGCAACGAAAATATTGAATTCAATACAATATTTGAAAAATTGCTCTTTAAACAACAACTATTTGCTCTTCTCCTTCTTCTCACTGATTGGAAAAATACTCCGACTTGAGTTTCGAAGAGAGACAAATGGATCAAGGGAATCACCGAAAACTGCAGCAGTATTACAATTTGTCATAAAATGCTTTCGGCATTATCTTCCTTGTTTCTTAAGTTTGCAGTCAGAAGCTCGGAGTATTAGTAGCCACACTTGTGTGTTTTGATACTGTTTTTGCTCATTTTTGTTTTTAAAAACTTGTTCCCTTAACCGTAGGGATAAGTTGTGACTTGAAGTTAGTCACGATGTTGGCCTGGCAGCCATTGAAATAATCTTAGGACTAGCCATTATTAAAATATTTGTAGAATTGTAAATTGTTCTAATTTTTCCCTTTTCAATAAAAACTATATAATTACAAACATTCCATGCTCGAAATCTGACCACATTAGTTTTCAATCTCCGGTTTTCGTCTGTAAAAAAACCTTTAATATAAGACTTGGTACTTATACATGGAAACATATACAAAGGATTAATCAGGATGCTGATAACCATGAAAAACATGTGAAACCAAAAAAGCCAAATTTCACCTCCACACAATGTTTAATTATTCCCAAATCCGTGGCGAGGTTATTAAAACTAAAAACCACCCCATTGCCACTAAGAGAAACCAACGCCACTCCAATGACGTGCAGTATTCGCAGTTTTCAATAATAAAACCTCAAAATTCAATTTTCAAAATCCATTTCATTATTTCCACCCAATCTATTGGAACTATAACGGCATACTTATACACCTAGCCCGCCCACAGCACCAGCCGAACACAATGGACTCATATTCGTCGCTTCGAACATGCTTATCCGAAATGACATATGTGGCTAATGTCAACCTCCTTCTGTCTGATGACCACCAAAAATAATAAAAACCGAAACGAAAACCCCTAATCATAATAATACATACCCTTGGAACAATAATAATAAAACAGCAATAATGTATAGAGTAGACACTAGAGCGGAGTGTGTAAAAAGGCGGCGTGGAGTATGGTATGGTGTCCCACAGGACAATCATAACAAAGGCACGATACTCGGTCCCGGTGCCCCCATTGAATAAATATTTAATAAAACACAAATCACAACAGATTTCGGTTTGTGCGGGTCCTCGCTCTGATTAATGGAGAGGATTTGTTCAAAATTTATACGGGGGTGCTCCCAGAAATTCTGCGGTCAGATGGAACAGACACCACAAAAATTCTGTGAATGAAATGTGTGTGAGATGGCGATTGGCCAAGTCGGAGGCGCCGCATAAATTGCACAGGTGGTTGCGAATTCGAAATTGATGATAGCAAGATAGATGATAGAAAGATACAACATGACAAATGTGGGAGAAAGTTCGGGGAATATTAAATGCTCGACTGGGTATTTATAAACACCTAAGTGTGTTCCATTTCCCTAAGTTATGTTTGTCGTTTGTAATTTTAAGAATCGCTTTGCGACGGAAAATTAATTATCTTTCTTGCTGGTGCTTTTCCACACAAGAGTGCCACTCGCTTCTCTCATGCTACTTTAAGTTCACTTCACGGATTCTCTGCAGTTCTCGGAATTTCCTCGGGAAACTACCCAACTAATTGCATATTACCTACTTTTACCTCCTTATAAAGAGTACTTTTCACACTTCTAGTAGTTTTCTCTTGAACTAATTTCTTGAGTGCTTCTCGAGATGCGTTATTAATTTATTCATTACGAGGGCAGAAGGGAAATCGTACAAAATTTATGAAACAAAATATGGGGAAACACAATTGAAACTGCGACGTATAAGAATGTCGAGAAGAATTTGAAGGTATGTCGTACGTATATCGTCTTATAATCAAAAATATTCTGGAAGCCAGATCAGGATTTACCCAAAAAAGGAAAAAGCTAGTCCAGATGGGATGTCGAAAATAAAACATATTTAGGGCAAGGAAGCCACTAGTCTTAATGTACGTAAGCGGTCGAAGGGTGCATGTCGAGTTCGTTAAAATGTTTATTGCTGAAGGTTAAAAAAAAAGTTTTTATTTTAAATTGTCATTTTGGTTGGTTAGTTTCCATAAACTGTCAGCAAAAGTGATGTTAGTAAAGCTACCGCTCAGAGAGACAAAATAGATTTTTACTGTAGTGTTGACAAACCAATGGGCACACTATAAATTTCTGGGTTTTCTGGACTATGCGCAACCCTGGGATTTCTGGTCCGGATGTACGGTGCCTGCCAGGTGTCATTGACTTGATAAACATAGTTGGGCAGCACCAAAACTAGAAACTAAAGTACAGGAACATTTTCTCATAATAAGTGTCATCATGTTCGGTGACTGAATATGTAGGTGATATGTCATTACTAGAAACTTATCTTGACAAACAGTTTCTCAAAGATCATCTCCAATCTCAGCCTCGCCTTGATTAAAAACAAAATAAGCAAAAGAGCACTGCTAGAGTAAAACCGACTACGGAATACTTGCAGGGAACATGTGCAGAAAACAAAAACAGAATCTTACATTTCCAACAGAAACAATCAGAACCTGAAACATAGACACAGATAATATTTACGGAAGCAAAAGAACTCAATGCAAGTTCGGACTCAATTATAGCATAAACAGCTCTAGGACTGTTGTCAATTCAATCCTTGAAACAGATGTGGTGGTTCAAAAAGATTCCGTGGGTAAAAACCAGGAAAAAACCAGTGAGTAAGTGCTACAGTAAGTACGCAGAAGTAACAGTCCGTAAAACGGACCGTTGAATACCCCATCCTATCCCACATTATAAAATGCTGATGTTATTTTTTGACACTTTAAATTGAAAAGGGGCGTGGTCCAACCGCCCTTAATTACAAACTATGAATTATAACAGATATTTCCAAGTTACGCTGAAATGTACATAAAAATACAATTTTTTGGTTCAAATTCAATATTTTTGAAAAATCAACCCCTAAATGGGGGCGTGGTTAAAATATGAGCGAAATCTGAAGTAAATTCTCGTTTATCTAACCTGCTTATTTCTTTCTTATTCTTTCCTTAATTAGGCTTAAGGCCAGTCGAAATTACGTTTTTCTGGAAAATTTTAGGTTTTTCCTCAATTCTGCCTCCAAATGTAGGCGCGGTCTAAAGTTTTGTATGAAAAGAATATAGAACCTAATGTTTTCTACAATTTTATAGTATGTAAAATTCTTTCGATTTCTAACAAAAATATTGAATTAAATGCATTTGAAAAATTACCATTTAAATAGGTGCCACGCCCACTAGGGGAGATAAAGCGATTAAATTTTTTATTTTTGTATCTTACAATAAACAGGTGACAACAAATACAAAATTTCAGGCTTTGAAGACGTCTTGCAGCTTTGAAAGATCT
Organism: Neoascia interrupta; assembly: GCA_947623515.1. Taxonomy (NCBI): domain Eukaryota; kingdom Metazoa; phylum Arthropoda; class Insecta; order Diptera; family Syrphidae; genus Neoascia; species Neoascia interrupta. The sequence continues at coordinate 18,405,153 of OX392464.1, forward strand.
GGAGGTATTTGCAGAATGGCACCGACTGTGGGCGTGTCTGTGGACGGACTTGAAAAATTTTTACACTTGTACTGTTTCGGATAACAGTAAACTTATGTACCAAGTTTCAGTTTCCTAGCCTAAAATTTAAGGCCTAAAAATGTGGAACGGACGGACGGTCATGGCTTTTTTGATTCAGAATTCGGTCTCGATCATATGCCCTTAAGGTATTATCGGGGTCTACCATTATTATTTCACCGTGTTGCAAACTGTGTGACAAACTTAATATACCTCCTATCCTATGGAATGGGGTATAATGAAACGGAACCCCTTTGAACGGAGAACTTCTTACAAAATTCACTAGCTGAAAACTATCTTCAAGTTGACTTCAGTCAAGGAATTTTGTCAGCAACGGAAATTTTAAACAGCACGAAGCGAACTAAGAGCCTTCCCACGCAGTTGAGTTTGTTCCAAAAGATTTCTTGGCTCAACAGCAGAAACTGAAACGGAAACTTCAAAACCAACAGAAACAGAATAAGAAACCGAATAATTATTACGATAGTAAAAATGAGAGAAGTGAGGGAATTCTGTGGCAGAAATAAGCCTTGCAATATTGTTGGCAACAGAAATTTACAGAAAGCGTGACAGGCAAAATTACGAGGTTCAACAGCAGAAAATGAAATAAAATGGAAATCTTTGAAAGCCTAGGAACGTTAAAAAGATTATTTGGTTAAACAACAGAAACTCAGAAACTTAAACGCAAGCCTTTTAAACCTGCAAAAAAAAGTAAGCAACAGAGAAGATTCTTTCTTATAGAAGCAACATTCAGTGGCAGAAATAAATATAGGAATGGTCTTGACAACAGAAAATTAAGGTAGCGTAACAGACAAGATTAAGAGTATTGCAACAGTTGTGATTGCTCAACGAGTCTGTTGAAAAACAGAATCGGAATTCCTTTCTTAATTGAAGCTTGAATTGGTAACAAAATGGTTAGGTACAAAATTGAGTGACAGAAAATTATTAAAAGACAAAATTATTTTTAGGAATGTCGTCAGTATTAGAAATTTAAAGAAGCACGAGTGGCAAATTAGGAGCCTTGCAAAAGTTCTGTGGTTCAAGAACAGATACTGAAATGGAATTTTTTGGGTTTGCTATTGAAACAACAGAAGAGAAATTCCTGAGTGAAGTGACTGGAAGTAAATGGAGATAAAAAAAAAACAAAACCATTTTTCGGGTATAAGGTGTGGCCAAATATCTTGTTTTATCAACTCACCGCCATTGGCAGGATTTTGAACTTTCCTAGGCTTTTTTTCAGCTTTCTAACAGCTTTTTTCTCTGAAAACGAAAATATTGGTATGGAAAATATTTTTGATTTTAGCACAAGGCTACAATTAGCGAACAACAATTAAAGGTTTGTGTGAAAAATTAAGAGATCACATTACTTCACGGTGACGTCTGAATTAACTGGCCGCTCAGATCGTGTTCGGGCTAAACTTCCAAAAAAGTAAATCTCAAAAGTAGATCAGAATTCCTGTTTAAAAGAGCTGCTCGGTTTCGTTTTCACACCTCATCGATGGGGAAAGCTAGCTCACGTGAAAGAATTTAATTTTGCTGCCTAGCACACTGCAGTGCTGTTAGGAGAGTCGACATCATTTTAATTTAACCAGAAGACAGGATAAGAAAACTCAATGAATAAAGCGATGTGATGATGGGAAATCGGGTTCGGTCCCACCCACTCAATTTGCTCAACCCAAGTGCTTTTAAATTTAAAATTTTTTGTGATGTTTCAACATCTTATTCAGTCAGCGTGTGGAAGAATTTTTTAAAATCCACAATTAAAAAAAATGAAAACCCTTTATTTTCCTCCTACTTGCAAGTATGCCATACCGATACCCACACATAAGATATATCTTATGTACCAAGCGATATATATCAAAAACTGAATAATTTATCGCCGTTTAGTGAACAGACAAAGGAGAAGATTGTCGAACGTGTCTTGCAAATTAATGCGTCGCGTGTAGTCAAACCGTTTATCGTTGTATATTATACAACAGTGGATTCCTTTATTCATATCAATTTGTTACCGTCTTTGTGGCTCAAGGTGCCACAATGAAAGAGTTGAAATTCGTCTTGTCGGATATAGCTATGCCATACGGATTAAGGATGAAAATTCTTTCATGGGTTGGTTTGGAAGGCATCGCCTACTACTTTAAAGTCGACAAATGCGAAGGCAAATCTCTAACAGCTTTAATCGTGTGTCGGGTTACTCCTTAAAAAGGGTTAACACCATGGTTATCGGTTGAGAATTTGAATTGAAAATTAGTTTTGAAGGACGACATTGTTATATGTATTGGTAGTCATATTTGAAGTTTGATGTGCGTGGGTTTTACGTAGGGTCGAGACAAATTTCCATTGTTGTGGAATATGGTTAAGTTTTGTCTTGTCTAATATGAAAAGGATGTTGCCTTGCCAAAAAAGGGTTTACACATTGTTGCGCGTTCTACTGTGTGGGCTCAAAATAAATTTAAAAATAAATCAAACGCATGAATATTTTAAAAATACACTTTGACTTGGGCATTAAAGATTATTGAGATCTTAAATTTGCATTAAAAAAACCATGAGTCATGAGTCAGAAAAAATTGTATTAGAAACCTCATCGTCAAACATTGTGTAAAAATATTACCTCATATCTATACTCATTCTTCTAACACTGATATCTTATTCGATTTATTTCCTACCAATGTCAGTCTTTTTGGTATTTATTGGATTGGGAATAATCGACCTGTCAATTGCCAGGTAAAATTTGTTCTAAGCTCTCCCACGATATATTTGATAAAAATCAAACGTTACGGCGAATATTGTCGTTCTTATTGTTATATCCTAGAAAAAAAATGTTACAGCACCAGTCGAAATACTGACACGCCGTTATCTGGATTCTAATCAACATCAAATACTCATGCTGTCATTTCCATGAGATCCGTTTTGATATGAATAAAAATGTCCTTCGTTTTTCCCCCCTCTATATTGATACCTAAGCTTTCTGCTTTATGTAATGGGCGATAAGAATGCTGTGAAAATGACTTTTTCACCTGCCATCTGTGCAATCAGGAAAGTTCTGACATTTACAATAGTTTAAAAACTAACTCATTGTTTAAAATAATTGAAACCTACAAATTTTAACATTTTTGGCATCATGTCTTTTAAAGAAATATAAATCTTTGGACTCTAGTTTTTGCGGTTAGAAAATATTTAATAAAAAATACAGCCTCAAACATATATAAATGCACGTCTCACCGACACAAAAATAACTCAGTTGGGAGCTGGCTGTGACCTTGTTTAAAATGCAGGACTCAACCGATTTGCTGTGAGAATTACATGAAAGGGATTTTCAATGTGGAGCCCAAAGAAAAAGTTCCTAGTTCTTTGGCTTTTGCTTTGAAAAACTTTCCGTTTGTAGTTCATGCAGCACTTACATCGTTAAGCAATGTTAAGTGCTCCCATGGGTAACGAACTTAATACTCTGCTCTTGCATATAAAAATCAATTCCCTTTCTTTTGTTTCAAAAGAAAACGATTTTCATACTAGAGTTCAGGCATAACAGGGAACTGCCAGACCCTTTCAAAAGCAAAGCAAAAAGTTCAGAGTAATCCTAGTGAATAAACCACTGGAATGAAATCATACATTGAAGTAAATCTGAAACTAAAAAAAGGAGTGAAGGTAAAAGTTTTTCTCTAAGGAAAATATATATTTTTGCAACTTTGGCAAATTTTTGCGTAAATGCAACGTCAACTTTCCGTCACCGTCGTAAAATAGTAAGAAATCAACTTAAAAACACCTTTAAATATCTTAAGACTTCAAAGAAAGTTTTCAGTGCGAATTCGTGCCGTCGTTATAAAAACCAACAGATAACGAACGACCGACATGCTGCTGTGCTCTCTATTTTGACAATGACATTTTTGAAAACTGGGCATAAATATGTTGAATGAATTCTTTATCAACGGTATTGGCTCCGATTTCGAATGGCAACATTACGTATGGTGACCGAAAAGAGGTTGTTAGCAAGCTCTTTCTCTAGGCTCTTAGCAAGCCCATGTAAATTTCTTGTGCCTTCCACATGTAGGCAGACATAAAGTCTTAACGTAAAATATTTTATACTTAAAGCTTTGTGGAAGATTTATTTGTTATTTGGCTCAGAAAACTTTTCTTAACTTGTTCAACTGGGACTACTTTAGACCATGTACAAGGTTATATGGTTCAACCGATTTCGAGGGGTAGCTACCAAGTTAGCTCTTGTAACTCTGTGGTTGGATTCCGGGACTGCCCCCGCTCAGAAATGACAAGTTTAGACCATTTAAGATGGTTCATGGTCACTTTTTAAAAATCGAAATACCAGCAGCGGGTTCAAGATTTGGGGGAAAAACCGGGCAATCTCTTAAACTTAGTTTAAGCCTGATTCGAAGGAATTACAGGATGAGCCACTCCCCCAGCAGGATACTGTGAGCCGCAACAGATTCTGTTAGAAGAAAAACCCAAATAGGGTAGTCATTTGTGTTATCTGGTGGCTAAGGGAAAGAATTGTCAGCAGGTATAATCCTTACATGAGAAGCCAAAAGTTCACGGTAAAGTTGTATCCGAGGCGACTCCACTCAAGTCTGTATTAACCTTGAGGATAGGAAAGCAGGAATCACCAGTTTTAGTATGTGCCCTTGCTGATATTGAGGGCGGCGGTATAACCGTTCTCAGCGTGAGCCCCTGCCAAAAAAATGCCACTGTCACCTACATTTGAGTACCTCGGGCGACTCAAATGTAAATTTATCCCTGGGTGGGAGAATGGAGGAGTTATGTAAGATTTTAAAAGGCGAACAATCAGTGTTACCGTTGAGTGTTACCGTATGGTGAGGGCAATCGCTTTTGGTTTTTTTTTTTTTTTTTTTTTCCCGTGGGTAGGAAAAACCTTCATAGGCACTACGAGGACCGGCCGCGCGTGCTCATAGTAGTGTGAGATTCTTACTCACTAAAAAACCTCCCATTTTCCGTCAGACTACGACTAAGTTTCCTTAACAAGTAGTTCAAGCTTCTGTAATAATCGCGTGTGGCAGGCTGCCTTCCAACGAAGGCACCTACAATACCGTCAATTTATGCGGTTTCATCTTATGCTGCTAGATCTAACGGTCTCATTCGTTGTAGTCGGCGCGTAAGATTTGTCTGATCCAAAGTTCGGATAATTTCATTGTTGCAGTGTTCGCGAAGACGAGTACTAAGTTTGCGAGCAAAGTTTGTTACCTCGTCAGACACGGTTGCGATTCCTAGATCTCGGTGTAGATAGCTATTTCTTATATACCATGGAGCATTAACGATTGCTCTGAGTGTCTTATTTTGAAAAGTTTCTAAAATAGATATATTGCTTGGTTTAGTACAACCCCAAAGTTGTATACCGTACGTCCAAGATGGTTTTAGCACTTGCTTATACAAAAGCAGTTTGTTATATATGCTTAGTTTCGAAAATCTTCCGATAAGCCAATTCATTTCTCTTAACTTGATTTCGAGCTCGTCGCGTTTCTTTTTAACGTGCGGCTTCCATTTAAGTTTTGCGTCTAGAGTCATTCCTAGATATTTTGCTTCATTTGAGTACGGGATTTGTACCGAGTTAATGAATAAAGGTTTGTTGTTTATCTTTTTGTAAGTAAAGTTAACATGCGTTGACTTAGTCTCGTTAAGGACAACTCGCCAGCTCTTCGTCCAGTCGCATATTTTGTCTAAAGCGCGCTGGAGTTTCCCTGTTGATAATTCAACTGTCGTATCAATAGCGAGAATAGCAGTGTCATCTGCGAACGTAGCTAAAATTGTTCCCTCATCGTGGGGTATGTCTCTTGTATAGAGCAAAAATAATATTGGGCCGAGAACGCTTCCTTGCGGGACACCGGCATTTATCTCTTTGAATTCCGAGTACTCATTTTCGTACCTTACGCGAAATATTCTGTCTTTAAGGTAAGACTCTAAGATTCTATAGAGTTTTTCTGGTAAGCAAAGCCTTAATTTGTACTTCAGGCCTTCGTGCCAGACCTTATCGAAGGCTTGCGATACGTCGAGAAAAGCGCTAGTACATATCTTTTTCGCTTCCAGAGCTTTTTCGATTTCGTTTGTTATACGATAGACCTGGTCGATTGTTGAATGTTTTTTTCTAAATCCGAATTGGTGATCCGGAATCAATCGTCTTTCTTCAATGATTGGTTGCAACCTTTTAAGCAACAGTTTCTCGAACACCTTAGCTATTATCGGCAGTAGCGAAATAGGTCTGTATGACTTTTTGTCGTTTGGACATTTTCCTGGTTTCGGAACCATTATGACCTCGGCCACTTTCCATTGCCTTGGAACGTATAAAACTCTCATGGAAGCGTTAATGATATAGAGTATCTTGACCAAAGCTTTTTTCGGTAGCTCCTTTAGAATTTCGCTAGTAATTAAGTCGTAGCCAGGGGCTTTGTTGTTTTTCAGATTATTTATCGTTTGACGAAGTTCAGCCAATGACACGGTTTTTATTCTATAATTATCTTGTACCGCATAAGGATTGAGCTCCTCGACCAACGGTTCCCCGTCAAACGGTTTGAATGTTTCTTCTAGGTAATCTGCAAATAAATCCGCTTTTTCTTTGTCTTCTCTTGCCCATTCGCCGTTGGCTTTTCTTAATGGCGCAGAGTGTGCTATAGGCTTCTTAACGGACTTGACTGCTTTCCAAAGAGAGTAGTTCGAACCTTTATCGGCAGTCAAGCTTTCGAGGTAAGCAGTAGTCTCGCGACTTTTAAAATCTTGAAGTTCGTGCTTCAGTTTGTTAGAAAGGTGGTTCAAGATTGTCTTATCCGGGGGTGCTCGCGAACGTTGCCATCTCTTGCGCGCTCTCCTCTTTTCGCATATTAGCTCTTCTATTTCTCGCGGATATATTGTTCCGCTGTTCGATAATTCGGACCTCCGAAAAGAAGTGTTATTCCACGCAGCGCTCTGAATAACTCTCACGAGTTTGTCTAATTCGTCTTCTATTTCAAGTGGCGTTTTGAGCGGTACATTTAAAGCTATGTTTTCTTTGCAGTATTTTCTAAAGCCGTCCCAGTCGGTGTTGTTGTTAGTTAATCTAGGCGCTCTATTCTTTTTCGCTAGGCTTCCGCCGATTTTCAAAAGAACTGCCGAGTGATCTGAACAGAGATCAAAGCGTTCTTCTACGTTCGTAAGGTAACGAGGTACCCCCTTGGCGATAAAGAAGTCGACGAGATCAGGTATTTTATTTCTGTCGGTTGGCCAATATGTTGGCTTTCCCGTCGATAAGAAGATCACGCCGCGTTTTGTACTTGCTTTAAAGAGGGCTCTGCCTCTTGTTGAATTGCACCGTGAGCCCCAAAAAGTATTTTTCGCGTTAAAGTCCCCGCCGATGATAAAGTTTGACCCAAGTGAATCAAAGAGCAGAGCAAGATCTTCATCTGCCAGCCGATACTGCGGAGGAAAATAGCTCGTCGCGATGTTGTAATTTATGTGACTTAATTTTACTGAGACTGAGGTTATTTGCATAGAGTCAAGTTCTATTTCTTCGTTTTTGGAGTGCTTTATGCAGTCTTTAATGTAGAGAGAGGATCCACCTCTCGAATTTTCTGAAGGATGATGCGCGTGATAGTCAATGTAACCTTTTATTTTGCGTGCTGAACCCTTTTTAAAGTGGGTTTCCGAAATCAGGCATATGTCTACATTATTCTTCCGTAGGAATACTTCTAGTTCGTCAATTTTTTGCAAAAGGCCGTTTGCATTCCATGTAATTATTTTGATTGACTTTCCCATATTCATGATTTTTTATTAAATGTTTTTCGAGGTTTAAACTCGAGCTCGCTCAATTTGTTGAATATTACTTGATTAAGTTTCGCCTGTTGCTCAAACTTTTCTAAAATCATGCCTAGAATTTGAGAGACCGAATCTGATGCGGCCGATTGTGGCTTACTTTCACGTGACGCGACTTGAGCGTACGATTTTGGACCAACAAGTGTGGATTCTCTCTTTTGACTCCGGTGGGAACTAGGACCAGCGACGTTTTCTTGCGCATTTTGAATTTTGCCTTTAATCAAACCCTTATCCCTTGTCGACTTAGGGGTTTTTGGCTTATCTACTTTAGGAGGTTTTAGGCTTGAGCCCTTATTTTCAGTATTTTTCTTCGGAGCTTCATGTCGTTTTTGCAACTCAATGGCAATTTCGCAACCTCGGTAGCTCGCTGGGTGACTTCCCCTGCAATTGGCACAAACCGCGGGGGCCTGACTGCTGACATTGCAATCCGTCGAGAGATGTTCGCCGGCGCATTTTACGCATCGCGGCTTTTTCTGGCAGTACGCTTGCGTATGTCGGAAACCCTGGCATCGCTTACATCAATCAATCGCTTTTGGTGCGAGTTTGTCCGCACCAGACTAATTATGCGAAGGGAAATCCTAGTGATAGGAGCGAATTGGGAGGTTTTGAAGGTGATCTTTAATTGGCTTCCCGAGTGAAATATGGGGGAGCTCACCAGATCGGTTGCTGATATGGTAAAATGAGAAGAGTTCCAGGATTCAATGAATACCTATGGTCAACCTATGCCGACGATAGGTGTGTGTTTCGCCATTTAGACGTTTAAAAATTAAGTAGCACTTTCAACTTACGAGATTTATCGCTGGATCTCTCACAACTATATGAATGGCTGGGTGCGTTACAGGTGTTCTTACACACATTGAGGTAATTTTTTTGCCGATTCCAGACTGCGGACTGAGGGGCGGGTCTACCCAACTAACATTTTAGCTCATATAAGACTCCACAAGAGCTTTGTAAGAATTATGTCCAAGAGTAAAAGCTCTTAGACTTTCATTCTTGTAAAATGTAATAGGAGTCTTATAAGAGTCTTACAAGCGTTAAATGGCTTAGTTATAAGAGTTAAAAAAAACTCTGATAGAGAAACTATTTATCTTGTTGTAAGAGCTGGATCTCATTGCTACCTTTGCCAAAAACAGAGGAAGATAAATGCTCCAAGAGCAATTTTGTACATATTTATAGGAACATAAAGATGAAAAGAGAACAAGATACTAAAAAAAAAGTAAAATATATTTGTACGATGGCATTTCATATCTCATTTTGGTATCACTAATGGCATAATTAACTTTCAAAAATTTTTTTCTTACATTAAGGTTCACTTAAACTTGGTGCCGTTAAAAATATATCAGCTAAAGTAAGCATTTGGTTTCTGAAAAAGTAAAGGGCATCAAAAATATTATATATTATTCAAAGACCTCACAAATATTGTTTGCCATACCACTTGCAATTAGGTGTGATTAATACATTTTCTTGAAAAAAAATATATTTATATCTATCAAAGGGCAATTTTCATACTTCTATTCGGTCTGTTTTGAGGTGAAAGGTATTAAGAAACCCTTTAAGGAAGAAAAAGTTGGAAACTTTTTTTACAGGCAAAGGCCGGAGAAATTAAGTTGTCTTATAAGACTAAACATTTTAATAATCTCTCCTTACAAGAGTTGCACTCTTTTTACAAGATTTAAGCCCTTATAAGAAACCTCTTATTAAAAAACTTAAACTCTATATGAGTTGAAGTCTTATAACAAGAGTCTTAAGAGAGCTAAATATACTCTTGTACTAAGAGTTAAACGCTATAAAAGTGATACTCTTCTGAGTGCTCGAAGAGTATAAAGAGCATTATAAGAGTGTTATAAAAGCTATTTTGACGTTTTTGAGTGTAACTTTCAAGAGTATGTTTTGAGTAGCTAGGTAGTCTAATTTTTTTTACAGGCAACAGCCGAATAAAATAAGCTATCTAATGAGGCTTAAGATTTTATTATAAAAGTTAATCTCTCCTTACGAGAATTGCATTCTTATTACAAGATTTAAGCTGTTTTAAGACTCGTATTATAAAGATTAAACTCCACATGAGTTGAAGTCTTATAACGAGAATCTTAAGAGAGCTAAATATACTCTTGTATAAAAGTTGAACGCGATAGGAGTGCTCGAAGAGTATCATAAGAGCTATTTGACGTTTTTGAGTGTAACTCTCAAGGGTGTGTTTTGAGTATTTGGGTAGGGTCTCAGATGGTTTGTCAGACGCTTGATGGGGTGGTATCGTGAAAAAAACTTTTATGGTCCCGGTCGGGAATCGAACGCGGAACACAGCGGTGTTTCATACTTCTACTGCACCACGTTGCCCGTACGCCACCATTAAGGGAATATAAATGTTTCTATAAGGGCTCACCAATTAAATTAAGAGACTTCTTTGTTCACTTCTTTGCCGTTGGGACCTTAACCGTCAAAAGAGGATTTTTGCGCCTTGTTGCATGTCCCCCTTTGTGTAGTGAAGGATCACCCTAAAACCAAAATCGACATTTATGTTCTTTATCCTCGCTTGAATGATCTTGCATTTTTTTGCCTGTCTCTTTGCTTTAATAGTTAAGCCACGCAGTTCATAGTAGATAAAAGCTTTGTGCGTGCATACTGCAGAAATTCTAAACAAACTGAAAGATTAGGAGTGAATTCTGAATAAACAATTGCTCCGTTCTTGTTCCATAAAATTTTTAAAATTAAATCGACAGCTTAAAACGACTACAGTTTGAAAGCGACTGACATAGACGGAATAGAAACGCATACCAGCATAGAAACAAACTTTTTCTCGTTTTGTGTCTCTACTTGTGTTTAATAACCGAACCGAAAGATCAAAACTTGCCCACTTGGTTCTCCAATTTATACCCGATTTATACCCGACCGAGGGTATATTTATTTTAATGTATTGTTTGTAACACAGTGAAATAAACACCGTAGACCCCTACGACCTTTTAGAGATATGATCGAAACCGACAAGTGAGTTGATTAAGCCATGTTCGTCCGTCCGTCTGTCCGTCTTTCCATATGTGTGAAACCTCTATTTCAAATTTTCTTTCAAAATGCCTTTTGGTCAAGTTAGACAAGGCGTAGGAACTCAAATTTGGGTATAGAGCAATAATGACCCAAGACATCTAAGATGGCAAAAAATTGGTCCGCCCATAATATCGACCATGCCCACTTTTACTATGTTAGACTTTTAAAAACCCGATTTCTCGGAAAGTTTACTCCAAATTGAAAAAAAAAAATTATAACAAATATTCAAGATATTACTATATGCTAGGTTTGCTCCATAAAAAGTTTTGAGCTCCGACCACTTTTAAGGGGCGTGTTTAGCAAAAAACGGTTTTTTCTGCAATAATTTTCGGTTTTAAGGAATTTTGTCATCAAACGAATCAAATACTCTAACGAAATTACAATTAATTGATTTAAATTTTTAGCCAAGACCTACTTTTGGGGGCGTGGCCTATACAAATAATATATGAATTCGGGACGAAAAAATTTAAGATTTGGTGTTACACGGTATATAGGGTATATAGGGTATATAGAAGTTTGTCACAGACGAACTCTCGCACTTACTCACTTGTTTTCTGCTTAAGTAGTTCAGGCGAAAAATCGGCAGATCGAAAGCGACCGACATGGTCAATCCAAAGTTTCATACTATACAAAAATCGAAGTAGAAACTTTCAATCGAGAGTAAATTCTGAATTGATAAAGTTGAACACCGCCCATAACCTTTTCTTGTACTATAAAATTTTGAACACTAAATCGCAAAAACCAAAAGCTCGAAAACTTTTAAATTATGACTTAAAACTTAGTTAAATCCTCAAAATACTAAAAGTTGCTGACACGTTCTCTCTTGTCTTATATGAATAGGCTCGCATCTATTATGTCTTGTTTTCTGACATAAGTAAAGTGAAGTCACAAAAGTTGACAGATTGTGACCGACATGAAATTTGTCAGTAAATGGCCGACATGGTCGAAAAAATCCTTGTGTGCATTATAGAAATTTCGAAACTTCAATCATGTGCGTGAATATTCCATCCTGAACACAGCCCAGACTTCGCTTTTTATTAAGTTTATTTCTAAGGAATTTAAAAGTTGAAAGGAAAGAAAACTTCCCTATTTTATTAAATTTTAAACTCAAACTTACCCGACAACAGCAGTATTAAATCCGAAACGGCTAAATTGAATAAATAAAAATTCGTCGCTGTATGCATAAACTTATTCCTATTGATCACAATGCAGGTAATTAGATTGCCCAGGATGCCGGCAACAAATATCAGTACATAGCATACGGTTATCACCGACAACAGCGCAATAGAATCACGTTCGCCCTCGTCGTCTAATTCGCGTTCCGGCAGATTGCTAAACAATCCCGATAGATTTCTCATCGAGATATTTAGCAATTGGCTGACATTATTATGGAACCAATCACTGTTTAGTATCTCGTCTCGTGGCACATCTCCGTTGGCGAACATCTCAAGGAACATGGCAGTCTGATTGCCAGCAACCATAGTAATTTGGTTTTTATTAAAATGTTTTGTATATCTTTTTGAGTTTTCCCTTTGTTTTTTTTTTTTTTTTTGTAAAAGTTTACTTAAGTGGTTTTATATAAATTTTCGGATTTTGTTGTATGATTTTCTTCACACCATTACCACTGGGGTATGTGCTGATTATAGTCGATGCCATATCAGTATGTTGTTTGCTTTGGAATATTGTTTTCGATGTATATAGACGATGTTCTGGAATAAAGAAAAAAAAAAACAATGAATAAAATTTAAAATTGTTTAGATTGAAATTATATTAAGGTAAACAAGTGGGTGTAGCAATGAAGATAACACGCAGAAATGTTATCCTTCACTTTTAAGACTGTTTTTTAAAACGCAGGCGTTTTGTTAAAATAATTAGCAAACTAGAATGGCCTACAAAGCCTAATGTTTTTACTACAAATAAAAGTAGTAAAGTTCAATAGTTTGGCTGCAACCCTGATCACCCTATGTCCGGATTGAAGAAAACTTTAATTTTTCAAAAAGTGACTAATAGAAATTTTTGTTGAGGCACTACACGAGCTAAATTTGTGTTTTTTGGTGCTCATCTCTTCATGTTTCTTAAAACCACATCTCTGAGAACTGGAAGAGTGACGATTCTTGTTTATATGGAATCACTACAGTGTTTTATACTACAGTGTTCAGCCACACAAACGTTTTGTTCGAACCTTCTTTTGTACGTTTGTACGCTCCTGTGTTTGTAAGAACCCATTCATCTTGGACTTAATTTTAATTCGGTCTTCAATACTCTAAAACTGCTTAATGAAGGTTCAAGCAGGAAGTGGCTTGTCTAGTGTAGGTAGGAGAACTTTTTTTCTAGAGTGTGCTAAGGAAATATACTATGTTACTTGTTGGATCCTTAACATTTTTCTTCAGTTGTTTCTACATAGTGGCATACTTAGTGTTACTTACATACGCTAATAAGCTGTCCTTAAAAAAACACCTCTAAGCAATTGTCATCTTTCTATGCATTTTATGATTTATGCATCATTTTTCCCACCCTTAAAAAAAATAAAATTACTCGTTGGGATTTCGTGTAACAGGCTTTCCTTTTGCCTAATTTTTCCTTTTCGCTTTATATCCGACCTATTATTATCCTAATCATCACAAGGAGAAAGTGTACAAAGCCCGTCCTCAGACAGATTACAAAAGTAATCCCAAGCAATCTGCTCAGGAATTTCAACCAAAACATTTTCAATTTATTGTAAGTGGCGCTTAGCTGAAATTAAAATTTGAGTTTTTTTGAGAATCTTAAGTGTTTAATGCAGGCGGTAACAAAATCGTAAACAAGGTCGGCAAAGTCTTTAAAAAAAATTCAGATGTTAAATAAAGCTTATTACGCATCGCTGTGAAAAAGTACTTTATGCGAAAAGTAATGTTCACTGATTTCTCCTCATAAGTGAATTAAGCAAACAATTTTATTCTGCATTTTTAAGGTTATCAAAAAATGTAATCTGTATTGAATTTGGTCGCGATAGTGTTAGTTATATTTGTCCTAGCCGAAACCTGTGGTAGGTAGGGCGATTTGCTGATTGGTGATATTTTAATTTGCTATGTACCAATAGTGTAATAATAACAATAAATAACCTAACAAAGATTTTTTTTTAACATTTTAAGGAAGTTGAAATAGTTACTAGAGAGCATAACTGAGAACAAGGACAACTTTGTTCACATAAAAACTTGTTAGCTCAAGCAGGTCTTTTGTGTTTGAACAGCTTGAGTTCAATAAAGAACGTTTAATATCAAGTTTAATATCAACGGCAAAATAACGGGCACGATTGCACGAAAGCGAATATAAACAAGTGGGAAAATGCAACGTGCGTATGCAAAAATTTTAGTTCGTTTGCGACGGATTTCGAAATACCCTAACCTACCAAAAAAGGAAACTACCACGCCTCCAAAAGGTGGGCGGGATATAAAAATATAGTTTTTGAATGCTTTATGCTGCATTAATTTTGGACTAAAACTCCGCTTTATTAACTAAAAAATCTGTTTTTTTTTTAAATCCTCGCCCACAAAAGTCGGCGGAGACATATATCATGTAAACATAGAAGTTAGATTTAGCAAATATATACAACTTTGTAATGTAATTTTTTGCCAAATTTCACATTTATTAAAAAAAAAGTCATTTTAAGTTAAGCGTCCGTAAAAAGTGGGCGTGGTCCAATGTAAAGCCCAAACTTTTTCTGCTTTGTCAAAGACAATTAAAAAGCAAGGACACGTGCGAAAAATTAGTGCGCTAGCACCATTGTTATAGAGATTATAGCACCAAAATTAAAGCGACGGTGGCACATACAGACCTGTAGTGGGCGTGCCGTGGGCGGATTCAAACTTGATCTTAAGGCCTGGACTTCCAGCTCACTCACTAGCTTTCAGCTCTCTAGCTTAAAACGTAAGGCCTAATTTTAAGCCTTACATATGGAGGGACGGACATGGCTTAATCGATTCTCCTGTCGGTTTCATTCATATCTCTGAGGGCCGGATGTTCAGTGCTGCGTTAAACCCAGCTTAAACGAAGATCTGTTAATCCCGTAACAAAACAAATCTGGAGTTAACCCAGCGAGCAGTTTTTCGGTGCATAGTTAATTCCGTCAACAAAGTTGTCACAATCTTCGACTTTCGTAATTATTGACTCTCCCAACTGAATTATTCTCAGATTCTCAAAGAAGTTCATATACTGTGCTCCAGAGCTGATCCGAGAACAATTCACCAAATTTGGCGACTTAAGCCGAGATTAATCCCAGATCTAAGTTCACGAAAGACTCATTTCTGAAGTTTATCTCAGTTAGAATTGGAAACTCGGATGATGGGAAGAGGGCCTACGGTGATTATTGCAACATTTGCATTTTCAACAAAATGGAGCCTGATGCCAGACACCGGAAAAATCTAATTTTCACCACGAAGGTGCAAGGAGCAGTTCCACTTTTCGGTGAGATATTTTCAGATATTTCAGACCAGATAAGCAGTGGAACTTTTTTCCACGTACGATATGCTTACGGTCATTAAGAGGCTTAACGACATCCTATTTTAATAGCTGACAAATCCTAAACCGGGGAAATGCGCAAATGATAAAAAATCTTATAGGCCCATATCGCTTCTGCCGATAATATCGAAAGTATTCGAGAAACTTCTGCTGAAGCGATTACAACCAATAATTGCAGAAAGACGCTTGATCCCGGATCATCAATTCGGTTTCAGACCTAACCATTCCACAATAGATCAAGTCTACAGAATAACGCATGAAATTGAAAAAGCCTTAGAAGGGAAAAAAATATGTTCAAGTGCTTTCCTCGACGTATCGCAAGCCTTCGACAAGGTATGGCACGAGGGCTTGAAATATAAGCTACGGCAAAACTTGCCGGAAGACATGTTTAAAATATTGGAAAATTATCTTGAAAGCAGACTCTTTCGTGTTTGGTGTAGTAGTGAATACTCGAGTTTCAAGCAAATTCGGGCTGGCGTACCCCAGGGAAGCGTCCTCGGTCCGACCCTGTTCCTGCTCTACACAAGAGACATACCTCTAGATGACGAGACAGTCGTGGCCACGTTTGCGGACGATACGGCCATCCTGGCAACAGGTGAATCAGTCGAGTCATCAACGAGAAACCTCCAACGAGCATTGGACAGAATTTGTGTCTGGACGAAGACTTGGCGAATCGCTCTTAACGAGAACAAGTCTACGCATGTGAATTTCACTTACAGAAGGGTTAACAATTTGCCTCTGTTCATAAATTCTGTACAAATACCTTATGCAAATGAAGCGAAGTATCTAGGGATGACACTGGGCGCTAAACTAAGGTGGAAACCACACGTAAAGAAGAAGCGTGACGAGCTCGAGATTAGGCTCAGGGAAATGTATTGGCTTATCGGAAGATTTTCGAAATTAAGCACATATAACAAACTGCTCTTGTACAGGCAGGTGTTAAAGCCGTCCTGGACATACGGTATACAACTTTGGGGTTGTACCAAGCCGAGCAACATGTCCATGTTGCAGACTTTCCAAAACAAAACACTAAGAGCAATTGTGAATGCTCCATGGTATATTAGGAATAGCGATATTCACAGAGATTTAGGAATAGCTACCGTGGGCGAAGAAGTAACAAACTTCGCTCGAAAGCTAAATGCTCGCCTTCATGTTTATTGCAACAATGAAATGATCCGTACTCTAAACGAGACTCTTAACGATGTTAACAACGAGCGACGACTACAAAGAACAAGACCCTTCGATCTAGCGACGTAGGGTGAAGCCGCATGAATGAACGGCTTAGTAGGTGCATTCACTGGAAAGCAACCTATCCAATGCGATTAACACTACGGAAGCGTAAACTACTTGTTAAGTTAACTTAGTTGTAGTCAAGAAGTATTATGAGAGAGCGAAAATTTACTACTATGAAGTGCGTTCTGGCAGTTTCATAGTGTCTCTCATAAATGGGTGGTTTTTTAGCACGTGGAAATCGGGCATAACCAATATCGGCTACTTCGGTATTATGTACCTGCTATAGTGGGCGTATTGGTATCTTTGAAAGATTTTGAAGTTTTAGTCTCCGTCCATCCTAGTATTCAAAAAAAAAAAAAAAAAAAAAATAGCTGACAAATCATCTGCATTTATATGACCTTGGCAAAAATGGATCTCAGTGCCATTCGGCGCTGGTCAACAAAGTCGAATCGCCTTTTTTTGGATGGTCTAAACAAATGCAGGCTTACAACTTTCCATCTTTGTACTTGGACAGCCACTATAAGAGTAGGAGAGACATAGAAAAAACTGTGCAGTTGTTTTGCCAGCGTTAAGGCTACAATTCTTCAAAACCGAGGGGGAATACTGCCATCAATACTGTTTTTATACCCTATTCCATTGGGATGGAGTATTAAGAATGATGTAGGCAAAAAAGGAAAATATAGAAATAACAACGATGAACCAAGACGTTTAGGGCATATAATTGAGACCGAATTCTAAGTCGTATGTCACATCGTATGTCCATCCGTCCATATGTTAGGCCTCTAGTTTTGAACATGAAAGCTAAATTTGTTTGAGTTGAGTATAAAAGCTCGTTCTTAATCGAAGCAATTCAAGTATTTAAATTGTTCCGATCCGTTCTCAAACACGCCCACAGTCGGTAAAAATGTGCTATCTCCAGTGCTTTCAAAACTGTTACACGTCGTGAGAAGCTGAAATTTGATATTAAGAGTATCCTTATGGTTGTAATTTGTACATAAAAACTAGTGGGAGGGTTACAATCCGCTTAGACGAATCGTTGGATACCCCATCCCAATTGACCACTGTCAAACTCCGAATTCTGTCATAAATCTTGGTTGCTAAATTTCAGTTAAAAATCTTCTCCCTAAGAAAGGTGCGTGTCATCCACCCCTTCTCAACAACATCGTATTTTTGGTTATTTTATTAATCAGAAGTGGTATACACGTGTTGACTGCATTTTCATATACAAAATTTGGTTTATACTTAAAAACGCCCCCAAAAGTGGACGTGGCGAAAATTTATTCACTTGAGTTAATAGCTTACGCAGATATCTGAACATTTTATAGTGCAAGTTTTTTGGATTTAAAGCAAATATATCAAATAAAAAACGTTTATTAGAATGCATATTAAGTATGACCACGCCTACAAGGGGGCGGTATTCGCTTAATTTTTAAATGCCAATCACAATACACTTAAGCGAGGATATTGCATACCAAATTTCCGCTTCCTGCGACAACTTCGATTTTTCATGCCATTAAGTAAAGTTGGCGTGTTAGTGGGCGAATCCCAAAAATTTTAACACTTTTACTGCTTCGGGACCTAGAAAGAACAGATATCAAATTTCAAGTTCCTAGCTCAAAATTTAAGGCCTAAAAACTACCGACAGACGGACATGGCTTATTCTTACGATTCGGTCTCGATCATATGCTCGAGATCATGGTCTTGGGGATCTACGGTGATTATTTCTCTATGTTACAAACTATAAATCAAACTTAATATACCTCCTATCCTATGGGATGGGGTATAATAAGTCGGTACACCGCCCCTTATGGGCGTGGCATCAATTTGAAGAGTAGACTTTTTAACGCATTTTATTACAAGCGACACATTTTTGCTTCATGCAGAAAACACTTGCTTTTGGGCCACGCTCACATTTGGAGGTAGAATTTATGAAAAACGTCTTTATTTTCCACAGAAATATGGTTATTGACTGTTAAGGACTAACTTAGAAAGGATACGAAATAAAATTTAGTGCATGAAGTACACCAGACAATATTATACATTTTGTTTGTACTAATTTTTGGCCACGCCCATTTTATTTTCATATTTTTCATATTTCTTTATTTACAATTCTTAGTTCAAATAAGATAAGTACAAAAAAATCATTTCTTCACATACAAGGGGACCTACAATTTTTTCCTGAATCCGAACGGCAGTTTAGGAAGTTTCTCAAGACAATTGATACTCTCGAAGGGTTTGCCAAACCCTCGCGGAGGTGGGGACCATGAAAAAGAACAGGTGCTTTTTTCATGTGACAGTGGCAGGGCCTATAAAAATACCTTCCTTAAATGAACCTTGTGGAACATTTACATGGCATAATGATTGATGAAAATCCTTAGTTATATAATTGTCGGTATAGACGCAGCATCTTTAGTGAAGCTCAGGGATCTAGCTCAATGACGAGTGCAGTGTTTTTCTGAAGCAAAACTCAAGAGGTACCAGGCCCAAAAATAATACCAAAGCCCAATAAACACGTTTAATAGCCCGGAAACTAGGAAGAGTACAAGTTTGAGATAAATGGAGGAGATCAATGCATCTCTGACCACCCTGAATTCCATAAGATTACCATTGAGTTCGATTGCACTTTAAATTTTGACTAGGTCCTTGAGTAAGGCCAACTTAAAGTAAAGGTAAAGCCAAGTCAAGGGCTGTAAAACTATGCAAGTTGGGTGCCAGGTCACATCGATAACCCGAGAAACGAAGAAGCGGACAAGCTTGCGAGATATGGGCCTGGAATGAATGCATCTCTATCCCTCAAATCTATATGAATTCAGCTGAGTTCGATAGCACACAGGACAGAAATTGAATCCTTGAGTAGAACTTACGTTGGGAAGAGCTTGATACGTGCAGACACACAAGGGAGTTATGGCCAGCGGTAAACAAAAAGAGATCACTATTTATGATCGGATTTGCTCGCAGGGATATCCGAGTACTCACGGGAATCCTCACGGGGCACTGCACTGTGGGTCTACAGTGGACCCACAGATCTAAAGGATCTTCTAAGATTTGCATACAAGTCCGGAACTCTGAGCTTAACAGCGGTTTATTTCTGTTTTTGTTCCAAGGTGTTAAGAAGGTTCCCAAAATGGACACAATGGACCCATCTGCTGGTCTAAGTGAGCCGTGATTATTGTCAAAAGGGCATCCATCAACTTAACTTAACCTTACCTAAGGGTAACTCAGGATTTTGGAGTACGAGGGGGAGTCTTTATGGGGCACTGTGTTTTGCGTGGGTCTGCAAGCGGTGCAAGGAGATATAGTGCGGCTATTGTAGGACGTTAAAAAATGAAACCGTTCGTAACCTGCTAAGCAAATGCGCGGCTCTATTTAGGAAAAGGCAAGATCGCTTAGCGTTTGTTTCTTCGAAAGGCCGCAGGACTTAAGCGAAGAAAGAGCCACAAGGGGGAATAATTCCAAGAGAGCGCTGACAGCAGCTTCTTTCTGTTTAATTTTAGTTATTTTGAAGGATCCCAAATGGTTACAATAAACCAAACTGCTGGCCTCAGCAGGCCGTGTGGCAATTGAGACCGATGCGATAGTCCGCATGAAACACTGTGTGCTTTCAACAAGAGTGTAATTTTTTGATTATAAATTGGTGCCCTAATTGATTCTCACAAAGTCTGTTTTATAAAGACTCCCAAACAGCTAATTTGGGGTTTGAAGTTCTTAAAGCGCAAAATTATTTAATAATTTATTACTATCCTTTTAGCTCTCAGTGTTCAGGGCTATAATAGGGAAAAATTTCATTCTTCGAATAATCTAACTTCCACCGGTAAATATGACCCAAAAACTATTTAGTGCATTTTATATCAACTGAAATTACTAGTCTCTCATAATTATTGTACAAAAGGCAACTCGGATAATTATTTACGCCTACGCGTAAGCAAAAGCTAAGCGGACACACCCTAATTCTATGCTGTTGTTCCCCAAATGAATAGCCCAAGCCCTTCATATTTCAAGTACTCCTCCTACTTCATTCCATTTCCTGCTTCATTTAACCATTTCCCCGAATTTATTGATCCTTACATGATAGAGTAGTGTACACTTTAGTGCTCGAAATTATGTGGGTCAAAAAAGGGAGTGACAACTGAACATGTCCTTTCATTAATTTGAGTCATGTGTCCCTGCAAGAGCGTCACGTATTCATTCTTTAAGTAACCCATGAAATGAATATGGGCTTACTGACTTGTAGGACAAAAAAAAATAATTAAACAAGGATGGATAAAAAATTAGCAGACAAAAAGGATTTTGTGTATGACCTGCAGGTTCATTAAGAAATCACGTCCTTCTTTATTTTGTTTTTCTTGATCCCCATATTTTGTCAGTACTGTAGGTTGTCACGAAAACTTTTTTTTTAAATAAGATTGAGCTAATTTATTAACACATGTAACTAGCTACGATTCGGTGGAAAATCAAAAACCTGTCGCAATATTTGAAAAAAGCGCTCACCCATTGAAAGATTTTAAAGGAGCATAATCTTTCGTAATGTTCATAAAGCGTAAAACAAAATTGTTTGTGTCCTCAATAAAATAAACTGAATTGCTTACTCTTCATTGCCCGTGTGCCGTGAAACCAGGAGTTGCGTAATAAATTCGCTTTTCAACTCACATACATCCCTGCACCAACCTACGTACTACAGGTATGGTGTGCTGTAGTTAGGCACCCACCAAACCGAAAATAAAGCTCGGAGACATAAAATTGGCACCGGAAGTATCACCGCAATAGAACTGAGAGTGAAAAAAGGGAAATACTCCAGCCAACGTTTTACAAAAAACAGTTTGAATTGACTATGCGGTAAGGGACAGCAAGTGTGCAAACTTTCGATGCAGTTAACAGCAACTTCCACAATGTCCACCCACACACTTTATTCTCAAAGTAAAATCGCTGTCCTTACTACAATACCGGCATCCGGTATAAATCACCTGATAAGTCACATAAATTATTCACTCTGCTAGTAAGATTAATAGACATCTTTATAGTTCACTGTGCTAGGACATACCCAGGGCAAAAGGAAGGACACACCAGCAGCCAACACGGTTTACGAATTTATTTTAATGGGAGAAAGTTAAAAAGAGTTCACCACCAAGAAGGGTCGCACCTTAATTAGAAAGTAATTTTCATTTGCCTCTCCGGGCAGTAGCAATAAAGTGTGTGACATTCCTTTAAGCTGTAAGCTCCACAAGTGTCCTTCAGCTGGTGCAAAAAAATGTAGACGAAATCCTTGAAGCTTGTAAAATACTTTTAATAATTACTTCTCGGATGGTTTTGGCACATGAGGGTGTAGTTGTTCCCTATGGGTTGCCCACTTTCGTTCTTTCAAATTTGATTTTGTTAAGGACATTATACCCTTCTCTGAAATGTGACATATTCAAAGTAAAACTTGGGATGAAGAGCATTTTTAAAGTGTTTGCAAACAAGACAATGTTATCCTCACAAACGAAAAGTCTCAAATGGTTTTTTTTTTTGCCATTGCAAAGAACATAACCTGCCTAAATCTAAGACTAAGCACATTCATCATCTCCTTTCGCGCAAATTAAATCTGCATTAAAAAGTTTCAAATATCCTTCGTGTATGCAGTCTAGAGGGGCCTGGTATTACTTTCAAATCTCGAATAATTATACTCCGAGTTTCTATTTCGGTTCGAGGCCTTAAAACAAAGATTATCTCACTACCGTTTTGCAAGTTACTGTCGTGCTGTTGTTTACTTTTTTAACTGCCCTCCACAGTCTACTATTTTAATGAGTTGAAAATAATCCTCAATCATTCTAATTTGGAAGATGATTAAAAGCACTTTTGCTCCTAATGGTTGCGATCGTTAAGTTTAAAAATTTGTTCGCTCTCAAGAGTTAAGATTGAATTCTATTACTCATTTTTCAACTGTGATTTATGCATTTTAACAAAAGCTCTCAGCTCAGACTAAAGTGACTAATTGGATTTCGCCCTAGGCCGGACCCTTTTTTAATTGTGCCTTTTTCTTGCCAGTAAATCCCTGATGAATTAACTAATAATTTCTTAATAAACGACAGTTTTTAATTGAAAAGGAAAATCAATTTTGTACGCAAAGAAGGGCGGAATAAAAGGCATTAAAAGCGAGCAAAGGATTAACGCAAGTTACTTCCTGTAGAGCAAACACAACTCCTTTAAGCACCAGGTATGCAAGGACGTGACTCAATCGACTGTAGTTAATTTAATTGAAAGAAATTTGTTAGCTTAGAGAAAGGACCCTAGGAATAGCTTTATACCTTGTCGTTAGCTTCTCGTTCCTACGAACGATTCCCGAAGAATATTAAAATCTTTCCACTACGCAACTACCCTTACACACTTGGCTCATTACTTGGCGGCACTTGAGTTAAATCAAGTGAAAGTTCCTATAGTAATCCTTGAAAGTCCTGCGATGCCATTCGGCGACGACCCTTTGGAAATTCTCTTCATTGCTGCGTAGTTGGTTGCCGCCTGCGGTGTTGTTTTCGGTGGCTTCTTTAGTTACACCAAGATAAAGGGACATTTCAAAGGATAATTCCTTGGAAATCCCTTCGTGGTTACTGCTTGGGCAGTAAAACTAAATTATAAGACAGTAACAATCAGGTTTTAGTGGTCGAGTTAAATGGGCAACAAGTAATTGATTCGAATGAGTTATAGATGGTGTGAAAGGTCACTGGATTTTGGCAATGATGCTTGCAGTGTTTTTGGCACTTTTTCGGGGCATAAAAAGCTATAAAGGAAAAATCATTTTTATAGAATCTTTTTTGGAATTATGGAAGAGTAGCTTCGCTTACTACCAAAGAGAATAAGGTTGTTATCGATTAGGGATAATATTTTTAAGGATTTTTATATCCCGAACGGGACAAGGCAGTAATAAATCAGTCTTGATTTCAAAATTATTGCTCATGGGGTTCTGAACTCGAATCCCGACGGGAAAATTAAGTAAATTATTATTAAAACAATTATAATTGTTGTTTTTCTTCAACTGCCTTCTACGGTTTCTCTACGTAAGGGTTGACAAAACCTCCAAAAGCATCATTATGTCACGAAATGGCTCTTAATCCGCCACGAGCCGCTTGGGATCAGAAAAAATATCCTTTCCAAGCTAAATCCTGGCTAGATCGTTAGGCTATACGAAGATGAATTCACAGAGGGCTTTCTTCTTCCTAAGGGCGACAGTTACAGAAGATAAACCATAGTTTCTTCCACTTCCTCGTCTCTGCTACTAATGCAAAAATTGTTGAAGTATAGGAAAGAAGTCATGTAGCATGAATCCATACTATATAATGGCCTGTTAGTGCCCCAACTCTCATCCTTAGATTCAACCTGCTAAAACTAATGAGTCCCTTTGCCTTCCTGTCAATCCAGCTGAGGACAAATATTTTTGAAAGAGAGCCACAACTTAGGTTAGGTTAGGTTAGGTTGTTGGGTTGATATAGCGATGTAGCCCGCGCCTCATCGCACTTAGGTCTATTGAGACCCATTGTGATACCCAGTGGTGGATGACCCTTGTTGTATAGATGTTCCGCTTCCTTCTTACGCCGTGTTGAGTTCCTGGAGCCACCTTGTTGATTTAACATACCTGGAAAGAGATGTTAGTAGTGCGTTGGAAAGTTCTGAGATGTCATGGAAGAAGTAGCTTCCTGAAGTTCTTTTCCTCAACTTAAAGTGAGGTGTGTCCTTGCAGAAATCCGTATCGCCCCACATCCTCTGCAGATGTCGTCATTGTCGAGATTTAGTTTCATAGCATGGTGTCTCAAAAGATTGTGGCCAGTAAGTATACCTACTAGTAACGACAGAGTCTTCCTGTTGCTCTTGAAGAGCGCTTTAGTTCGGGACTTATCATATTTAGGCCACATTTGTCTTGAGATTTCACAGGTGGACCAAGGATGTCAATCTTGTATTTGCTTTCATTCGGATCTTGTTTTCCACCGCCTAATAATGCCACAGAGTGGGGGTTTGATCCATTGAAGGGCTTGTTGAGGATCCAATGCTGATCCGTGTCGTGCAAGCTCATCGGCCTTTTCGTTGCCACAAGAGTTCCTGTGGCCAGGAACCCAGCAGAGCCTTACATTGTGCTGTGAGCCAAGAACTTTTAGCTCTTTGCGACAGCACTTAACAAGTTCGGATTTGATTTCAGTCACAGCTATTGCCTTTATGGCTGCCTGGCTGTCTATAAATATGGTAATATCATCCTGTGGTATTGTCCTTATTGACAGTTGGCTGGCTGCCTCCTTGACTGCAAGGACCTCCGCTTTGAAGACACTGCAAGAATCGGGCAATTTTATTGATGTTGCTATAAGTGGGTTCTCAGAGTAGAGACCTGCACCAGTGCCTATGCTCATTTTTGACCCTTCTGTGTATATGGCTATCGAGAAATTTCTTAGCGGTTTCCCCAATTTCCACTCATCCCTGCTGGGAAACATGCAGTTAAAAGGCGTTTCGAAGTCAAGGAAGGGGGTAAGGTAGTCGGAGGAGGTGTCGGTTCCTATAATGCTGATGAGCTTGGGAGGCACAACTTACTAAAAAGATTGTATAGTCTGTGGCCAGGCATTTTAATGTGCTCGCATCTCCGATATTATATCAGGAGCTAGTCGCATAAAGGTGAAGCACTGGCTGTAGAGCAGCTGAAGGATCCGTTCAAAGGACTCCAGTGACGAAGGTGCAAAGTAATCTTTGGTTTTTATCTAGTAAAGCATTGCTAATACTATTTTACTGTTCTTTTCACGAGAATATTAACCAGTGCGTAAGAACTGCAGGCGCTCCTGCACAAATATAGGGCAAACAAGGTATTGTAGGCAAACAAGGAAGTATGGAAACCACCATTTTTAATATGGTTTCCATACTCTACAATGAAATAATAGCCGTAGGCCCCTATGACCTTGAGAGACTAAGCAATGTCCGTCCGTATGTAAACAACTTTAAGGCCTTAAATTTTAAGTTAAAGAGCTGAAAGCTGAGACCCTCATCATCCCAGTCCTGCTTTATGATGCAGAAGCATGGACCCTGTCAAAGACGGATGAAAACACTTAAGGCTGCTTCGAGAGGAAAATTCTTCGGACGATTTACGGTCCCGTCTGCGTAGATGGAGAGTTGAGTAGGAGGTACCTATAACATCGAACTGTACAGCGACACTGACCTAGCCCGAAGTGTCAAAACACAACGTCTACGATGGCTGGGTCATTTAGAGCGGATGAATACCAACGGCCCGGCGCGGTTAATCTTTGAATCCACTCCACAGGCACGACGCAGTATAAAAGAGGAACGAGATTCAGGTGACGCACACAAGTGCAAGGGGACCTCAGCCAACCTCGCGTGCGAAACTGGAGACGGCTAGCTAGAGACAGAGCTGGCTGGCGAAGCTTGTTGGCTACGGCCCAGGTCCACCCCGGACGGTAGCGCTACCTTAAGTAAGTAAGTAAGCTGAAAGCTGGTGAGTGACCTGGAAGTGCAGTCTTTCAGATCAAGTTTGAAAATTAGTTAAAACCGAGATTCAGGTGACGCACACAAGTGTAAGGGGACCTCAGCCAACCTCGCGTGCGAAACTGGAGACGGCTAGCTAGAGACAGAGCTGGCTGGCGAAGCTTGTTGGCTTAGGCCCAGGTCCACCCCGGACTAGCGCTACCTTAAGTAAGTAAGTAAGCTGAAAGCTGGTGAGTGACCTGGAAGTGCAGTCTTTCAGATCAAGTTTGAAAATTAGTTAAAACCGGCCACAGACACAGAGACGCCAGTATATTTAAAAATACTTTTTTAAAATTTTAGCATGTTACATTGGCGTTAGCGCTCTAATTTTTGGTGTGTGACATTGCTTTGTAACTATCTTTGGCGTATCAGAAAAATGTTGGCCCTTGCATTGACTACGCCCACTTTTAAAGGAGTTTTAACGTAAAATGACTGTTTTTCAATAAACATACATGATATTTGCCAAAAAGTTTCATAACCAAAGTTGTCGATATTAGCGTTGTCTAACTGTTTTGTATTCAAAGTGTCTTCACCCACTTTCGTGGGTGTGGCCTTAAAAAAATGTTGTTTTACTTAAAAAGGTGGAGTTTTAGTCTGAAACGTATGCAACCAACTGCAATGTAAGCAATCAATATTTTTATATGCCGCCCACTTTTTGGATGAGTGGCAGTTTGGCAGTTTTTTTTGGTAAGATAGGGTATTTTGCAATCCATTGCTGTCGGACTGAAGTTTTTACAGACGCCACTGTTGCAGTTTCCCACTTATTTATAATAAAGCTCTTCTCAGGCTCCAGTTTAGCCTAGAACCCAAACAAGATTCACTGCAACAATTTAGTTTCGCAAAGGTTCTATACAGGATTTTTTCCCATTACGCAAAATGGTTTGAATAAGGCCTTAAAGAAGTTTTTTTGAAGAACTTACCGAAACTGTTTAAGTATAACAGGCTTGAATAGGGTTTCCCAATAGGCCATACCGGAACTGATGCAAATATAAAGTTACTGCTAGGCCTTAAGTCCAAAACGCAATGTTGCGTTGCTGCGTGCGTTCGATGACAAGCAGAGTAGAAACAACGGGCGCATATGGGGCAAACCGAAATGTTACTTCTTAACTTCACCCCACGTTTGACTGTAAATATCGTAGACGTATCTACGTTGAACAACCTCATGCTCATTCATTGTGTGGTGAGTGAGTATAGTTCTCTTGTCGTCAGTAGGTTGTGGGGACGAAAAAGGGTTGTTTCTGTTTCTTATCAGAATAAAAAAAAAAACAAGTTTGCGTAGAGTAGAGAATGTGATGTTTTTCGGTATTATTTCAGTTTGTCGCGATAACTCGCCAGTTGTTTGTTTTTAGCATGCACAAAGACAAGAGTGCACCACCTTGGATATATTTGTGATGGAAAAAACAGAAATCATTTTATTTTCATATTGCTGGGCAACTTGGTTCGTTTTTAAAAAACATCTTTTCTACTCGTTTTTTTTTGAAAATATCTTTCAACAGAAATTGAATGTGTTTGAGGTGATACTTTACAATTTCCTACCCCAAAACGCAAAGCGGCATTTCGTTTTGCAAATTTGCTGCGTCCGTAGTTTGACGTAAATTATCGTAAAGTTTTGGCAACGCATGGCAAAGGCCATTAACGAACGCACGCAGCAACGCAAAATTGCGATTCCAGCATTATACAAGGTGGCGCAAAAGTAATCCTCCTATCAGAAAATGCTATAAATTTTGCGATTGGCCCCTAATGTCAGTTATGTTTTGACATTTGTGTAGTTAACACATGCGAAATGCACGTTAATAAACAATGTTAAGCTACACTGCTCCAGAACGCGGAATATTGGTGACTATTTATTTGAGCAGTAATCGTTCGGTGACTTTGGCACAACGTGAATTTCGTCACAGATTTCCTAGCCGTCCAACGCCTACTGGTGAAGCATTGCGACGTTTAGCCGCTCGCCTCGAAGAGACTGGCACAACACGAGAAGCCGCCAGGCATGGCAGACCCCGGAGTAGCCGTTCTGCAGAGAATATTGCTGCTGTAGCCGGAGATGTCATGGAAGCGCCGTCGACATCGACCAGACGACGTGCCACGTAAATGGGTATCAGTCGACGGTCTTTACAGCGAGTTTTCGTACAAGATTTGAAGATGTTTCCGTACAAAGTCCAGACGGTGCATCAGCTGCTAGCCGCTGATCGCCAATCACGTCTAACATACGCTCAAGCCATCCTTAATCACCACCAAGAGGAAGATGATTTTTCATCAAAAACAATCATGAGTGATGAGGCCCATTTCCATCTTAGCGGGTACGTAAATAAGCAAAATTTACGCTTCTGGGGCACTGAAAATCCGCGTGTAACCCACGAAGAGCCATTACACCCGCTCAAAGAAGTCACTGTATGGTGTGCTGTTTTCGCTGGAGGAGTCATCGGACCTTTTTTCTTCGAAGACGTCGCGGGCCAAACGGTTACTGTGAATGGTGAGCGCTACAGAGCAATGATCAACGAGTTCTTTTTGCCGCAACTTGATGAATTGGGATTGGAAAATATGTAGTTCCAACAGGACGATGCAACGGCACACACTGCACGTGCCACAACCGATATGCTGAAGGATGCATTTCCCGCGCGCCTAATCTCCTGTTTTGGCGATTTGCACTGGCCAGCAATCGCTTGATTTGACCGCTCCAGACTTCTTTTTTCTCAACTAGTGCTTATTTCGTGATTTGACAGATAATTAGTTTTATCCTTCCGATGAACAAATATGGTTGTTTAAACGCTTGAACAACGCTGGAAAATATTGCGACATTAGTTTGAAAATCATGGTTGCAGAATGTGTCCGAAAATTGCGTACGGATTTTGGAAGAAGAGACGCTTCACTTCTTCAGCTTTTTGATCTTGGCTGGTATGTAAAAAAACAAAATTGTCGCATTTGGGGCACAGAAAACCCGCACGCATACACTAAAAAGCCGATACACCCAAAACGAGTCACTGTTTGGTGCGGATTTTGGTCCAGAGGCATTTGAGCCATTTTTTCTTCGAAAATGAGCAAGGAGTGGCCGTTACAGTCCATCGCGATCGTTACCGGGCCATGTTGAACGAATTTTCGTTCACAAAAATTGAAGAAGAGGATAATGGCAATATTTGGTCTCAAAAGGACGGCGCTACGTGCCACACAGCCTGTTTTTGAAGATAGCATTATCATGGTCGTTTGGCCACCTCGGAGCTGCAATCTGACACCGTTGGACTATTATTTGTGGGGTGCCGTAAAAGATAAGTGTTACGCCAACAAGCCAAAGACAATTGACGCTTGACGAAAAAAAAAGAAGTTATTTGGCGGACCCTTTATAAGGCCTTTTAGAACCAGTAGATTTCCTGCACATAAAAACAGGATATTAAACGAAACTTTTTCCTCGTTTAAGGTCGCTTCTTAAGGTCTCGTAGAAGTGGTTTCTAAAATTATTGCCTCGGATATGATAGGCAAGTAGAATAAAGGCCTTATAGAAGCAAACGCATCCCAAAATTGAACATTTTAGCCTTACCAAAGTTAAGTTGTTACTTGGGATGTTTTTTGCTACACAGGCGATTGAGCTTACAGTCGGACGACAATTAGCCGCACGATTTTCAGTCCATATATGCATCTTGCCTAGGTGATGCAATTGTCAGTTGTCTGCCATGCTCAGTTCAATTTTCCAATTGGTCGACAATTTGCCGCTTGATTTTCCGCCGTGGGTCGGCGACGTGTTTTTCTGTCCTTATAAAGTGATTTTGTACAACAGTTTTCCTAGAACTCAACAGAAATTTGTAGTTATGCAATAAACGTTGCTCTTGGAGTTCATTTTAGTTCAAGCTATGAAATTTGTAAAAACTCCTACGTAGCTCTTCATTAGTCTTGAGTTATACATATTATCTGTGTCGTTGCATCAACTTTACCAAAACCTTCACCTCCTTACCTAACCTTTTACCTTCTTACTAAACGGCGGATTTGGTTGGAAGATACTTACATGCTATCTAAAAGAAGCAATTGCTTTTCGTAATTTGTATCAGTCTCCGTGAGCTAAATCAGCAAAACAAAATCAGATCTATCCACGAAGAAATCCCTTTTGTTCCGTTTTAAGCTAAACCAAAAGCCCATAAGTATAAATGACAAAGAAGTCACAATCTTTTCTTTTGTATTACAAATTAAATTACCAAAAAAAAAAAAAAAAACCTAATATAAATATAAGCACTAATTATTAATTAACTTTCTCGGTCCTATCATTCAACGGCAGACGGCTCTAAGCCATGTCGTATACTACTTTTTGTAAACTTCTTTTTGTAAAACTTATCGAAATGAAAATAAAAAGTTTTTTGAATTGAATTGAATTGAATTGAATAATTCGTAAATCCAAACAGTTTAATTTTTTTTGTTTCTGTCTATCTCAAAAGTCTTGAGTCTAACAAATGAACAAAAAATAATTTCACAAGATTACCTAAAATGTAATAGGAAGCTAGTTTCAAGACTTGAAAAAATGTTTTCAATTACTAATTTCCCCATGAGTCTAGTTTGTGGATAAATGTTCCACATACGCCACAGAAAACGTTTAATTTTTTGTTAAGGCACATTACTCAATTTTAAAGTAAAACCATTTTTAATAAAAATCGCTTCTCAACTCAAACTTTAAATTTTCAACAGCACTAAATTCTCAACTACTGAATTAGACTAGAAAGCAACTCTCTTAAGAAAAGTTTTAAATTTCAAAGACGACTATGGGTTGTGTTTGATTCGTTTTATCAGTTAATTACTCCAGGTATCTTCGATGTACTATAAAATTAATTAAACCGATACTAGAGACCACAAAATTAATTACAAATAACTGCCGGAAAGGGTGCAGAATTTCCTCATAATCCTTTGAAATAATTCCATCTTATTGTGTTCTCCTTTGCTCATAAAACTGAACTGACAAAAGCAAATCAAAAGTGTCATTAACACACCCGCTCACAGGAAGTACCTATACCTTCGTCCTTACTTTCGTCACTGAACAAATACCACCTTGTCATTATTTACAAATATGACACCTGAAGTGAGAAGTTTCACCCGCCTCTTAATGTGCCATTATCCTTTTTCCTTAAATATAATGAATTTTATGTCGGGGCACGTAACAGCAACATGCTTGTATGCGTTCCTTATTTGGAGTAAAGAAAAAAAAAAATACAACACAATCTTATCGCATACTTTAATGGGGATTTTCTGCTTATCCCTGGCGAACAAAGCCCTCAATGTCACTACACAAAAACAGCATAAACATAAAATAAAACTCATTGATAAATAATTTCCAGAATCCTGAAAACGTGTTGTTAGGTCGTCGACAGGGGTTTGCCACTCAATCAGAAAAGGGATTTTCAAGTTTATTTCCCTTGAATACATTCAAACAATAGTTTGGATTTCAATGATTCCCGCGTATTGCACACCGTCACCGCTGCTACTGCAGTTAAACACCCACACTATGTTGTGCCTGTGTGTAAGCACTTTTTTGTAGTACAAAAACAGACAAATCGATTCCACGCAATTCTTTGCATTGGTATTTGCATGGATTTTTCTAGATCCAAATAGCTTTTCGTCCTGACAATTTATTTTCCTTCGACAAACAAACGCAAACATGAATGGAATTTTTTTAAGGAGCCAAGGCTCTGTCGTAGGAATTCTATTACAATGTCCTTGACAGGCAGGAAACGTGTTGCAATGGCTTCAAGTGTTGCATCCATTTTTTTTGCATTTGATGACTGCCCTTGTGGGAGGAACATACGTAACGTATATTTTTATAAATTCCTCAAGTGCAATATGGATGTCAATGGAACTGTTAGGGATGGAAAATAAAAGAAAAACAAAAAAAAAGAAAAATTATGCAGATGGCATCCAAGGGATGCCTCTAGTGGGGGGGACTCACTTTTCCAACACACAATTTTCCGAAAAGGGAAAAACCTTTGAATAAAAGGATGAAATGAAACGAATTTAGGAACTTTGTTCCGTATTGTGCTTTGCGGTAAGGGTTTTTGTCAACAAATATTTAGTATCTCCCACGAAGGCTGTTTTGGAAAACAAACAACACAAGGATGTGGTTATTTTTTTTTTTCGATCAAAAAGGACACACTAATGTCCTCTCCTGAGGGTGAAGTGCTTTGATAGACAAACTTTGGGTAAATGCGAGCATTCTTAAATTTAAATAAGTGGTCAAACAAAGATAACCCGGCTTCTATTGTTTATGATGCTATGGGGGTAAGTATTTGCAAAATGGAAAAGTTTCAAAATTGGACTTTAGGGTGGAATATACGGAGCGACAATCATTTGAAATAAAAAGTCGTCTGTTTGTGTTAACTAAAAGGGATTCGAAACTTCTGGGGAATCGAAATGACAGCACTGGCATGCAGGAAGTGGTGATACCCTTGACCCAAATGCTTTATGGCATTGGTGGAAATTGTAAAAGCAAAAGAGGGGCCTACCTTTTTTTAATGAATTTTGAGGGAATTGAATGAATCAGAGGTCTGCTCTCTTTTTCTCCTTTGACTCAAAGTTTAGGTTATATTTTAAGAGCCAAAAGCTCGTGGAGAGGTGCCCACACTAATTTGAATTACAAGGACATTGACTGTGAATTGACTCTTCTTCAAATTTTTAAAAAAACACAGGTAACCAAGTTCAATCCTGTCCAAATGTTATTTCTTCGACTTTATCTGAAACAATAGACTTCCAGTTCAACTGCTAACCTACAGCTCTCTTACAGGCATGGCCTAGTCAAACCTCTCTTGTTTCTCGGTCTCACTCGTATCCTCAAAACGACTTGAAGGTCTACGGCGATTTTTTTAAAATAGGTACGTTTCAGCTTATAAACTTTTAAACTTCCCTGGGTAAGCTGTAGAAGGGAGTCAAATGTTCCCATTCTAATTCACTCACGGCAATTGTTTTGGTTTTAACATATTTACATGCAAACTTTTAAATAATACAACTTTGCTTTCACTTAAAACTTGCCCTTCGACGCACATTCATCAAGTCTTGGTGCCTTTCCGAGGCTTGTACAAGTAATTATGTTGAAGCCACAAGTATCCGAATGTAGAAACCCTACCTCGTACTTCAGCAAGGATTACAAACGCCTATAAAATGCATGTGTACCGATCGTTAAAAAAAAAAAACATTCTTCATACAAGTTTAAAACCTACCTCCAACATGTGTTCCAAATTCAAACTTTTGCCAGATAATTTAAGGCATTTCCTCCCTCATAACTCAGCCCTAAGGCACCCGTCTAGCTATGGTTTGCGTGAATATTTGGAAAAACGAGCTTATGTAAGTGGTCCCATTCCACAAGAAGTTTCTTGTGGAATGGAAGATGGTTTAAATTTTCCGGAAAATAAGAATTTATCGCTGGAAGGTTTTTGTACCGAAAAAAAGGAAACGTCGTCTACGAAATGTGTCTATTGGCGAAAGGCATTGAATTTATGAATCGCTGGCAACAGATGGTTCCCTTTAAGGACTTAATATTTCAGTCCATTGGCAAAGATAAGTTTGAAATATAACTCCTGGTTCGATTGAATAACCACCTCACCTACTCATCTTATTCTTTTCTTATTTTGTGCAGAAATCAATTTTAAGACCTTAAAAAAAATAAATCTCACGATAACAGTGGAGTTAGACCCGTCTGTGTGTGCAAAGTAATCATGATTGCTGTTGCTTAAGGACATGTTCTTAAGGTGGTTGCCCGCTTAGCGAGAGAGCTTTAAGTTAGAAAAAAAAAACGGATAACTCGCAGTATGCGTGGCAGGCTATGAGTAGAGTGTGCCAGCTTTAAAAGGAGAGGAGTTTTTAGAATAATTGAAGTTAAAAAAAATTCCAGGCATTTTTCCGACAGCAGGAAATTAGAGAAATAATGAAAAAATATCTAAACCACTAAAGTTAGGTTAGGACGGAAAGGTTGTTTGTATTTAGTGCATGTTCGCTCGGGGGCCAGGTTGACTTATTGTGATTACCCTTAAGAAAAAGATAAATATGGTTGGGCATATGTCTAACCAGCCAGACCTTTTAATAAATATTTTTAGTTTCTATCAGCTAGTCCAGGCTATCAAATAACCTGAGACCTAAACACGTAAGTCGTGGTTCTTGGAGAGCCGAACAGTGGCAGAGAAGGCCGTCTATAGGCTCTATGTCTTCTGTATCTCTACAGCTTTTACAGATGTCGTTCGTAAGAATTCCCATTCCCATAGCCATGACGCCAACGGTGCATTGTCCTGAGACTATGCCAACGAGTGCTCTTATTGAGGGGTTGTTTTTCTTTTTATATCGAGCACTGCATACTTTCGTATGCATTTTGGGACTTATTTCACACCTCTTTAGAGACTTCTTTCATCTTCGATTTGGGGAGTAATTTCACAGTAAAATTATAACTCAATTTCGGAGGGTTATTTCTTTTTCCATTTGGGAACTTATTTTGTTGGGGGGTGATTTCCCGGAGCCCTAACTGCTGCCATTGTTCATCGGATAGTTTAACCATGTTTCGATCAATGAATCTTAGTACGTACCCGTTGGTCAGCGAACGTAATATCTATATCAGAAGCTTTCCACGCCACTTCGTCTGCCATTTCATTTCCTGCCACGCCAATGTGCACAAGAACCCAGGCTAGCAGAGTACAACTGTGTGAAGGATTATTCTCAAAGCACCATCAAACAATTCTTGACGCACTTGGAGTACACTAGGTTGGAATCCAGAGCTTTAGGTTCTGCTTCACTGTCAACGTATATTGTGATTTCCGTTACCGGGAGGTCCATAAAGTGAACAGTCTGTGCACCTTCAGAGCATAACCTTCACCGCATAAATCTTGGTTTGAAGGACACTACAGTACCTTACCTAGTCATTTAGTCCATATGACTGGTTGATATGTGCAGTGCGAGAGACTCCGGATCCTGTTCCACATTCTGTCTTCGATCCATCGGTATAGACAGCGATACCTTTGATGGCATCATTTCTCTCTACCCAGTCTTGTCTACTTGGTATGACGACTTCAATCTTTTATCAAACTTAAATTGAGGTTTCCTATAATCTGTACCGGTTACAAACCAATTTCGATTTAAGAAGTTCAGTATGCTCGAGTGTCCTAAACTTTGACTTCCAGAGGTCGTTCCATCTTAGTCTAAGTGCTGCCATTGCCACCACATTTCTTGTAAAGAGCTCCAAAGGTTGGAAGTGCAGCATAGTTTCCAAACCTGTTTGACGTGTAGATCCTATGCACCTACGATACCTAAGCAAGCTAATCTTTGTGCTTACTTCAGATTGTTAAGGTAAGATCTCATTTAAAACGCCTCCCATCCAACCTATGATCCAGAGGTACGAATGGATGTTACACCGGCTGAATACAGCCAGTATTATTATGTTGGGTTGAAGTCGCTTTGGTTCCGCTTTTTTCCAATGGCTTGTTTATTTGTGTAAAAAGTAATGAGGCCGCCTTTCTTCATTCTCTCTTCATTGTTCCGTTTCCAATTAAGTTTGGAGTCAAACAAAACGCCAGGATATTTCTTGCAGGCTAGTTTAAGACTGGTTCCATTTAAGTTAGGACTAAGGGGACCACCCGCCTCCATCAGTCTTTTTCGGATTGACTTTAAGTTTAATGTGCTCTGCCAATCTCACAGACAACCTCACAAGTATTGTCTTTACTCAATTCGTCAAGTGTGTATCGATGCCATATTTTACAAGAGATTAGATAATGGATTCTGTTTTCAGATCATTGAATGCTTCTTCTTTTCATAAAAAGGTTGTCAAATGTGAATTCTTTGTTATTCAAGGACCTCTCGATTGTTCTCGCAACCTCATGCAGCGCGCCGTTTCCACGGATTTTTTGTGTAGGCGTACAACTTATTACTGAGGTGCTTATTGATTCCGAGGTGTTTCCTTATCTGCAGGTCTTTTAGCCTTTCGAGTTTTGTAAGTAGAAAAGATAAGTTTTCTCTAGTTCCTCTCTCTGTATTCATTGAAGCTGTTACGATAAGCACCCCAACCAGAAGCTTGTTTGGTCACCTAAGCCTTGTGACCAAAAATCGCCTAAGCGGCAAATAAAGCCGTGAAATCAAGAGCTGTAAAAATATGCAGGGAAAATCTGGACGAGTTATCACTTGGCAACACTGGAACTCTGTGTTGGGTGCCAGGTCACACCGACAACCCGGGAAACGAAGAAGCGGACAAGCTTGTGAGATATGGGTCAGGGATGAATTCATCGCTAGCCCTCAAACCTATAAGAATTCCGCTGAGTTCGATAGCACGCAGGATAGAAATTGAATTCTCGAGTACAACTAACCTCTACGTTGGACAGAGCTTGATACAAAAGAGATCACTATTTGTGATCGGATTAGTCCGCTTGGATATCCGACTACTCACGGAAATCCTCTCGGCACACTGCACTGTGGGTCTACACGCCGAGCGATTAGACATACCGCATAAAGATTACTGCAGGGGCGTTGAAGAAATTGAATCCGTTCGTCAACTGCTATGCGACTGCCCAGCCCTTAAGAGCATCAGGCGTAGTACCCTCGGCAGTTACTTCTTCAACGAGCTCGAATATCTAAATAATGAAGATGTAAAGGACGTTCTTAGATTTGTATACAAATTTGTATGGGCGGCAAGGGGGAGGCACTCTAAGCTTCTAACAGCGGCTTATTGCTGTTTTCGTTCCAGAAGCTAAGAAGGTTCCCAAATGGACACAATGGACCCAACTGCTGGTCTTAGTGAGCCGTGACTATTGTCACAAGGGCATCCATCAATCTGACATAACCTAAGCCTTGTTGAAAAGATTCCTTGTGTTTTATTGGCCTGAGAAGTCAAAGTTCCACGGTCCACCATGCTGCTCTTTTTAAGGGCCTACTTAATGGACAGGATATTCTTGAGCGAGGCTAAGAGTGCTTTAGTGATCAGGCTGATGGATTCCTGTAACTGTGTCACACTCGAGAAGCTACCAGTTTGATTAAGGTCTAACGGCCTCGCGACAAGTTTGGAAAATTTCTGTTAGTCGGTCTTAGCAGGGTTTCAAAAAAAAAATTTTCTTTTTCTTTTCTGAAGTTAATATTGAAGATTACCCCATAATGGTTATCCTCTTTACACATGCTGCAATAAAACGCAGCAGGTCATCATTGGCAGATTGAGAGTGATGCTGATTATTCTGCACTACTCTCAGCTTTTTGACGCTAGTCCTTTTCATAAAGGAAGTGAAAATGAATTGAATTGCAAAATTCAAGTTGAAAAGCAAAAAGTAAAGTGAATTTGACCACCTTTTCTACTGTTTTTAGATAACTGGCAGAGTGGTATCCACCACTATCAACGCCTCCACCTTTCTCCCTAGGCATCTTGTTCATTATCTGCCAGCCGTCGTGCTTAGACCATGGTTCTACATTTCAACAGGCTTCAGTTTGGCTGTTTTCTCCGGAGCCGGAGAAGGTATTCAGACATGCACTTGATTACGCAGTGGAAGGATCGAGGGAGATAAAGTTTCTACCTTAGCATCAGGCCAGACCTCTACAACGCGTTGCTGAAGCAGTGAGTTAGGAAGTCATATGACTCTGTGTTGCTGCAGCTTACTCCGTTCCGCCACCCAACTTCAGAAAATTTGTAGTTTGTATGCGTTTTACTGTTTTCGCCTTCTGCAACAATGGTTTCTAGGATTTTGGGCTCGACCTTCAGCCACTTGCCCATGGTAGATTCGTTTTACATCCGGATCATTTTTATCTCTATCTTATATGGCCAAGCAAAGCTCCTTATGGTTGTATTGCTTTCTCTTGGGCTTCTTTCGCAATAGTTTCAGTGATCTCTTCAGCTGATGTTGGTAGGCTTGGTATGTTGATTCTCGTCGGTCTTGCTGTCAAAAGGTTTCCTTGGGTAATTTGAAAGCTAGCTTCGCCTTTGGTTCCATGCGGACTAACAGCTTTGTGGACGCTAAACATTTTGCGTTGTCTTTCTTGCGAGGGGTCTTGGGTGTTGACGCGTAGCTATTTACTTTATCTTAAATTCTGTTAAATACTCATCAGAACATGCTTATTATGACACACGTGTTACAATGTCGCACTACAGAAAAAATTCACTCTTGAAACAAAATTTTCACTTGATTAGCTTTACTGTAAACTTTCAATAGAACTCTGGATACATGCTGATGCACAAGCACAGTAAACTATTCCACATAACAAAGGATCTCTTAATTTAGGACAAACAATATTCCCTCCGCACATAAGGCATACAAATGAGAATATTTCATGCACACTTTGGTACTACTAAACTATCCCAGGACAAAAATACGCTTGAGCAAAACAATAACAATACTCTTCACGTAGCAATACATCCTGCACTCTTATGGGCATAGAGACCAAACAAAGCTACATCCTGCAGGAGAAAGTTTGCCAAAAACTTTAAACCAAAATGTACAAAGCAAATGTTCAAAACAAGTTGTGTATCTGCATGTTGGTTAATTGCTTATCTGTGTACGATATAGTAATTAATAACAGTTTTATCTGACAAGACTTTGCAATCTCCAGACTCCTTTTTGGTTCCACACAAACGCATTCAAGGGTAACGAGGAGCAGCCATGTTCGCCTAGAACAACATTAAAGTGCTGACACCCACAGGAGACTGTGCAGCCTAGAACATCCTTAAAATTGTGTTTGTTTTCAGAGTTCTTAGCTAAATAATGTACCCCCACTCATTTTTTATGCGCGCCATTTCCTAGACATCTCTGCGGAGGAAGTTCAATTTCCTTCTTTAAAGCTCAAACTTTATCCTTATGCTTAGTATGTGTGCGTGGAACTGTGACCAGAGGAATCAATCAAATTTATGTTAACTTTGCCAAACTCATGCGTGTGTACATAAATTGAATGACGAAAGCGCCTTAAAAAATTTACCATCCAATGCCTTGACATGTAAGAAATTCACTCGTTTGGAAAATTTCAATTTATGTCCTTTTTGAGTGGCATTCGAATTTGAACGTATAAATCATGGTCGTGTGTGGGGTTTCATTCGGATACATATAGATTGACAGATAAAGATCTTAATACGAGTGAACCTGTCATTTATGTATGCTCTCTCAAGTACGTGACAAGAAGTCTTACACATTTTCAAGTTGTCACACCCAAATGCGTGGAAGTTTTGCCAACACTTTAGTGCGTCATGTGCCAAACGGAAGGATACCGCTGGGATAATAGGATAGGACAGTTTTTTTCTTTTCGTTGACACTTACCGCAGGGAATTAATCGACATTGCCTCTAAATCTTTTAAGCGGACATGAAATATTTTCCCCACATTATAACGCTGATGTTAGAAGTCGAGATTTTAACTCCATACCTGCTGCACGTGCACCATGTCTAGCCACCTTGTCTCTGAATGTATCTTCAACACAATCAAATTGCTTTGTATAGGTCTCATCAATAACAGGGTACTTTACATGTGGGGATGCGTGTTGAAATTTGATCGTATCATATAGGTACTTGCTTACGTGGGGCTTAAATGGTTCCATTCTTTTGTGCAAAAGGTGATTCGCAGAACTGAAGCAGCAGTGATTATATTAATAATTCCATTCACACGTGCATGCATGAAAGGTTAAAGTATCTGCAAGATACTGGGGTTCAGTAAACTAATATTTTCGCCTTAACAGCTTAACGCTGTTTGATTTTGACAAATGTACACTTAAATGCATGCAAATGTGAAATGAAATTCTCGTTACGGTGACTTTTCGGATTTTATTTCGCCAGCCAGGTGTAGGAGGTCTTTATTATTAAATACTTTTTTTTTTGGTTGGATGTCAGCACTTGACCTTTTTGTTTAGCTTGAAAACAGCAGAAGAAATTTCATTAAAAATTCATAAATTTTATCCAAACGAGACTTGCTCTTGTAACCTTTTTTTTGTTCAGACCCCCACCAACAAAAAGGTAAGTTCTTCAATGAGGACTGTCTGACTGAGACAAATTAACATCGTAATCTCACTTAGAGGAATAAATTTTCTTTTCATTGAAAACTGGGAAAAGCCACCCGATAACGAGGTGCTAACAGTTTAATGGATAAAAGTTTTTCAATGAGCAAAGTTTAACAAGTTTTTCAAATTTATTTATCCTATTCTGGGAGGTGATGTCTGAACTGTACTTTTTTTTACATTTGTGGGTAAAATTAATCGAGTCTCGAAAAGAAACCCACCAATTGTAGATGTCAATAAAAGACTTAATAGACTTGTAAATTTTGTGCTTCCTTTTTTCATCTCACTATCTCGTCTTGTCAGATAAACATGTCAAATTTTCGTAGACGAAAATAGATTTTAAAACCATTCAAACGATAAATCATCAAAATAATGTAGATAAAAAGAACGATAAACAAAATCGAAAGAATCGAGACTTCTACCCCGGACATCAAACTAGAAATCTGCAAAAAAACAAACAATTTCAAACAATTTTGCCTCTATAATTAATTAAGTACCAAGCGTGTTTCTGTCCGATCTTAAAGTGTATTTTAAAATGTTGCACACATGTCGTGTTTGTGGGCAAATTAACATCAATTTGTTAGCGGCGATATAGCCGGAGTTCGGTCATAAAATATTGATCAAAATATTTATTTTTACCGGCATGTGGATAAATTTAGTGCTAAATGTAATCAAATAGTTCTTAGATGTATTAAAATTCGATTAGTCACGTGCCGGGGATAAACATTTTTTTTTAAATGAAGTTTATTTTAGTTTAATAATAAACAATAAATTTTACTTAACGGCAAAAGCGAAGCTGTTGGTCGTGATGTAGCTAAAAATAGAAATATTAAAAATTTCATTAAGTCGCGCAGTCAAACTCTCAAATATTACTTTATGGCAGTCGTACAACGCAAGCACCAATCGGGATATGGGTTCCTGGTTTAGAATAGGCGATAAGCATCAGATACATATTTTTGCTTGCGTCTTTATAGGCACATTATCATGTATAGAAAAGATGATTGGCTGTCAAGTGTTTGGTGTGTATTTCGGTTTCATTTTTGCTCTATTTTGGCGCTGATACCTTATCAAATGACATCAATTGGCATAAAAGTGCATGTTCGGTTGAATGAAACACTTAAATTTGCATCTCTTTCTGTATCTTACTTACCTATGCCATTGCTGACACAATGAAACCGTGTGTACATCACAATCAAATTGTCGCGTACACTGACTTTTATTTTGACAGCTCGGTGTTCAAAAGGATATGCCATTAGTCTCTTCCGTTTGTTGGTGAATGGTCGACTTTTGGCATTTAGAGATTTAAAAAAGACTAGATTTTGGCATTTTCTTAAAAAAAGAACTTTTTACCATGTAAACCAGTGAGTAAGTGCTACAGTGTGTACGCAGAAGTTACAGTCCGTAAAACGGAATGTTGAATACACCATCCTATCGCAAATTGTAAAATGCTAATGTTATTGTTAATATTTCACATTTTATAAGAAGTGCAAACTTCGAAAAGGGGCGTGGACCAACCGCCCCTAATTACAATCAATTATAATGCTCTCTATTCACCGAACTCAAAACTGTGTTTCGCGAAAACAAGACCATACATTTTTGTAAATTTTCGGTTTTCGAAACCCCAGTTTTTTTTGTAGTTTTCGTTCAAAATCACTTTGAAAAATATCAAATTCCCTTGAGAATTTCAAATTAAATTTGCAAAGAATGTCGCTTTTGTTCCAACTTATATAGCATATAGGAAGTGTGAATGGCTAAACGAGTTTTCGAAAACTTTATGCCCAAAACTCAGTTTTTGATTCAGTGTGAAGAGCGTATAACAAAGATATTTCCAAGTTACACTTTAACGTACGCAAGAAAGCAAATTTTTTGGTCAAATTTAATGAAAAAAGGACCCCTAAAAGGGGGCGTGGCTAAAAGCTTTGTATGAACGAAATCTTAAATAAAGTTTCTTTTATCTTACGTTTTATTTTTTTTTATTCTTTCCTGGAAGCTATTTATTTAAAATTGAATGTCAGTTGACTATTTTACTTCTACTTCTCACCTTCTTCATAGTTTTCGATATCCACCAAGAAATATAAGAGATACGAGGATTTGCATGGCCCTCATATCTCAGTCAGAGTGGTGCGATCCTTTATTGTAGACGGTAGTGCAGTAGTGGTCTATGTAAATTACTTTGACGAGACTTTTTCTTCTGGTCTGTACAACAATTGGATACGTGTTGCCTTTAGGGTGAGTCTTTTCACTGAATTGCCTGCTGTTGGCGGGTTTGTTCATATTTTATTATTCGTAGTTGCATGTTGAATTCTATTTGTCAATTATTACAACTCATAGAACCGTTTGGCTGTTTGTAAATGTGTAGGTTTATG
Source organism: Neoascia interrupta (assembly GCA_947623515.1). Lineage (NCBI taxonomy): Eukaryota > Metazoa > Arthropoda > Insecta > Diptera > Syrphidae > Neoascia > Neoascia interrupta. The sequence goes on from OX392464.1 coordinate 18,447,577, forward strand.
GCGCATTATTATATTTAGGTATTTTCTCTTCTACTCGAAGAGAGCTAGGTTTAGTGTGCATGTGTACATGTAGAGTGAAAGGGGTTTGTTCTTCTCCTTGACTCTCTTTGGATATTTCACTTTGGTAACATTGTGTGTGCCATCGTGGTGCCATTGTGGTGCCATCGTCACCTGAAAAAAAAAGACTTGTTCTTTTTCACGGTCCTCACCTCCGCGAGGGTCTGACATCCGAGAGTAGCAATTGTCTTGAAAAACTTCTCAAAGTGCCGTTCGGATTCGGCAAAAAATTGTAGGTCCCCTTGTATGTGAAGGAATTAAACACACACAGCATACATTGTTAGCCCTGGTTCACCTCGGGAAGTTGGCCCTGGTTTACCTCGAGCTGTTGTGCCACTCTATTTATATTTTTTATAACCTTGTGTGTGTGTGCAGAGCGTAGTGCGGATCTAATTGGAGTCTATCCGCAGTGTGTGGCACTTTTTATTCTGCATGCGTCGTATTGGGTGGTTGGTTTGCCAGGCCAAGTCAGTGTTGTGAACTGTCGTTTTGGGCTCACAGGCTCATTTTGCTTTGCTGATGCCGATATCATCAGGTTCGTGTGTGTGTGGCGTGGTGGAGACGAATATGTCTCTCACCCATAATGTCGGGAAAGCTTGGAACTTTGGTTTAACGTATGTTTAGCACATTGTTGCTTAGCAGTTAAGTCCCATGGCTTATGTTGTCTTGTGCGTTTCCCCTTTCCAAGGATGGAAAGTTATCTCCAATATCTCGGGAATGTATGGGATGAGATTTGTCCGTGTTGGCTCCCTAATTGAATTGGGCATAGAGCTTTGCTCTCGCTCAGTATTGGTAAACTCAGGCCTTGCGTTGGTAGTCCCGCTTGGTAGAGTGGATTCATCGTAAGCCCGGGCATTGCGATGTACATCCCGCGTGTGCTAGTTGGAGTGGAGTTGAGCATGGAGTACATGGATTTTGGCTCACTCCCTCTGCTTATGATCCAGGTTCGGCAATGGGAGACGGGTGCGGAGAATGTTCTCGCACTCTATAAGTGGTATGGCGATGATAGTCCCGCCTACCATGGTTGGATTGGACCCTGAAGAGTGGAGTCTTCATGGGTAGTGTTCCCTATTCCAGAACAATGGCAGGTCGGGGGATGTTTTCTGGACGGTCACAGTGCACAGAGCTATGATGACGGTTGGATATTTTTTGGGCGGTCATACACTGACACGCTGGAGTAAATTGAGAGGTGTAAGCTGTCAGAGTCTGATTCGCCGAGGTATAAGTTGTTAAAGGCTGTCAGGCCAATATAAATTAGTTTCACTGACTTGATTTGGTGGATAGACTTATTGCCTTATAGTTTTGGCTTGATATGTATTCCTGTGTAGCGGCTTGCTGCCATGTAATTTTTGCTGTGCGCTTACCTTATGGTTTTGTAGGACTACGCATGACTTGCATGACTCTTTTGATGACAACAGCAATTCATGTTGTATTTTCTTCTCTCTTTATTTTCAGAGCATTCAGTTTTGGTCATGTCACCAGCTTCAGCGGCAAGGGATTTAGTTTATTGTTGAATTTTGTAATTTAACGGTTTTCCAATTGCTTAAAAAAATAAAAATTAATAAGATAAAAATGTATGCCTTCCCTGCAGTCCTAAATTAGGCTTAAGGCCAGTCAAAATTACGTTTTTCTGGAAAATTTTGATTTTTCTTCAATTCTGCCTCCAAATGTGGGCGTTGCCCGAAGTCTGGTATATACAGAATGTAGAACTGTGTTTTCTACATAATACATTGAGTAAAATTTTTTCGATTTGGAACAAAGCTATGAATAAAATGCATTTGAAAATGCACCCTTTAAATCGATGCCACACCCACTAGTAGCGTAAGGCGATTATATTTTTATTTTGTGTGTGTAACAAGAAACAGGAGATAATAGGTACCAAATTTCAGCTTTTAAGACGTCTTACAGCTTTGGCAACTCTGGGAGTAGTTGCAACAATGAACCTATGTAGCAAATTTCAGCTTCCCAGCTTAAAGTTTAAGGCCTAAATACGTGTGATATGCAGACAGACGGTCGGACGGACGGACGAACATGGCTTATTCGATTCAGAATTCGGTCTCTCTGATCTGCCTTTAAGGTCTTAGGGGTCTACCATTATTATTTCCCTGTGTTACAAACTATGCGACAAACTTAATATACCTCCTATCCTATGGGATGGGGTATAAAAATAGTCCATCATGACATAATAAAGGAGACTGTATCGGCAGCTTTGTGGAGAGCAGGATCTCCTTCAAAAAAAGCCAGCATGTTTTGATGCCAGAAACATTATCCATGCCAGCACTAAGAGCCAAAATCGATAGATTTGGGGAAGGTGCGAGTTTGGTAGCATAAAACTGTATCCAAGTCTTTACTTATTCAAAAAAAAAATCTAAATAAAAATGTGTGTTCTAGGTTTTATTCGAGAGTTTCTCTTGTCAAATTTTTCTTCCTAGAATTTGTCCCATTTGAGATTTTTTAAACCGATTTTAGGAATTCTTCCCATTTTAGATTTCCTTGGAAATCTTCCTTTTGTTTCCTTCTAAATTTTTAAGCGGGATTGATTGCCTTTGTACAAGATGTTTGTAGCTGGAAGCCGCTTCTTATATGGATGTTCGTTAATACCTAAATACGAATTCAAAAGGCAAAACTACCTAAACATTCTCCCTGGTAAACCAGACGCAATTTTCCTGCAATAGCCAAGAAGGCCCTTAAAGTTTGTGCCGTATTCTTCCGTTAAACTTCGAAGAAATGTTTCCCTAAAAATTTTCTTACGCATACGCGATATTGCCTTGCATTCACCCAGTATGTGTGTTATGTCCTCAACCACCTGCAAATCACTGCAGAAGGGACAACTAGTTAGAAAGCCTGAGCCTCTTTGAATTATTCCGCAGGAGACAGTTTCCTGTCAGGTTTCCCACTAAAGCCCTAAGCTTGTCCCTACTAATTTTTAATGGTCCTTTCGATCTTTTTCCGTTAAAACGTGTGGCCAGAGAGCCTTAGATACCCTATTAGACTAGACCATTTTTGGTTGGCAGTGCCAATATTTTAGCATTGTCCGACAACCCCTGACGAAATCAGATTTGATGTTGATTGATTCCATTGCTCTGAGCTATCGATGAAAATGGCGACATCTCATGACGGATATCGATCTCATCTGAATAAGTTCGGCCGCCGTAAGTTCTTTCAGCCAGAACCTCTGATTGGAAGACACTGCTCGTATCCGGTAGTTTTAAGGATACTTTTAGTAAAGACCAGAAGTCTTTTGAAAAGATACCGGAACATGTTCCTTCCCCTGTTTTCGAACAACCATTTGTGAAAATTGCAATTTCATTAGGCCTGATAATTGCATTATTTTCCCTACTGGATAAATTACATCATACCATGGTGGGGAAACTAAGCTTAATAAGATTCTTAAGCCTTTTTGTTATTTTCATAATGGAATTCCAATTTGTATTCAACTATCTAACGCTTAAAATAACCCGTGGCAGATTTATAGAAGTAAAACTGTCAAATAAATATGTAAATAGGAAGAAAAAAAAAACATTAATTTTTCAGCAAATAGTTTAAGCGTGCTATGGCTGATTCACCCTGTGTTTAGGACTTAAGTAAAAAAAAATTCAAAAAAATGATCAAAGACAAAAATACTTATTCAAAAGAGGGACCCCAAACTATAGGAATAGATTAAGCAAGACCAAATAGCTATTTCTGTTTCTTTTTTTAAGAAGTTGCTAAAAATTGCTTGGTTGAAATTTGAATATTCTTTTATACTAAAATAATAATTCAATCTAATTAGGCATTGAGCACTTATTAATTGATTGATCTCTGATGCTTTGTGCCGAATCGATAAATGAATTTTCGTGTAGATTATTCAGAATTATGCAAACCTGTTTACTTTTACGACGAGTGGGCTACCGTGGGCTACGGTACACTCATGGCACTTTTTTCTCCTCATAACTGTCATTATTTTAAAAATATTTGTCTAAGGCGGATAACGGGGGAATTTTTTAGTAGGGGCAATTTTTCAATAATTTTCGAAGCCACCATAGTATACGCCACAAATTGCTGGCTGTTTTTTAGTTTAGAGGCCGCTGACGGCTTATCCTTCGCTTTGTGGCCCCCTTAATGAAGGTCTATCACAATCGCTATTATTTTTCCGTATGATGATAAAGTTCTTACGATTTAATACACTTTTTATAGCAACATTTTTATAGTCTCGATCTCATCATCGCATAAAAATTTAGTTACATAATTCTCTTCGCAATAAATTAACAGTCCTTCCTGTTGTCGAATATAATATTTTCCCCGCAAAATGCCGCAACTACACTGATGCTTACCACAGAAGCAACCTTCTACACCAAAAAATCACGTAAAATTTAAATTAAATTCTTGAAACCTTATCAGTATTTAAGTATGTGCCTATATTATTAATAGAGTGACCTATATTCAAAATTGTTTACGATCCAAAAGATGTTCCAGAGGCCCCAAAACTGCAAATCCCTTAAAACAGGAAACACGATAAAGTTTTTATGCCTAGTACTTTATGTCAATCCCAATTTGATGGTCAACTACTTTTTATGGCCCACGAATTGTCGCACCCTGTTTTAAAATGTATGTTAACCCGACACAATAAACTTCCGCTCCCAAATTAACCAATAAATTTCGACCCAACCCAAAAAGTCTGCAAAAGGTATATTATAAAAATTTAAGTTTTTTTCCCCATCTTCTCTGTTTAACAATTCAAATCCGCTTAGAGTAAACTAAGCACCCCAACAGTAATCCTGTCTTTGTAAACATACAGGAAGCAGTCGTTTTTTATTGCCCGGTTTTTTTGATTACCCTTTTAAATTGCTCCTTAATGTAGAAAAACTTTTCAAATACCCATTTTGTACTTAAGCAGCAACCACCGAAATATATTGCCACAAAACTTTCGCCCAAAGTGAGGTGATGGAAAAACATACAGAAACAGATTTGCATTGATAACTCGTCGTGTAAGGGTTGTTGGAAGAGTTCAGGGCGAAAAAGTTTTAATGAAAATTCAAAGTTTTCGTGTGGCGAATGGATTCAGCCATAAAGGTTGCTCCTTTTCAATAAGCAATTGTGTGTGACTTAATGTGCAATAAATTCGTCGCAAAGAGTTCGAAATTTTTCCTAATAAAAAGGAAGAAGCTTGCGAAAGGGATGAGGGATGCGCTTAGATAAAATCCCCTAGAATCCAAGCAAATCGTTCTTTTATTATGATTATATTTTATTATTGTGTTTATTTGGAACTACACAACATAAATTATGAGGGCAACCGTAAATCACGAGCCCACGAAATTGGGAGGGTAAACTTTTCGAATAAAATTCGAATCACAAAAAACAAACTAGGCAGAGCAGAAAAGACCAACAACATGTTATATAAAAAAACCTACAGGATTTGAACTGATGGATCATCAATCAGATGGAGGATATTTATTGAGTGTGAAACAAAAAAAGAAATTCAAAGTTTTGTGAGGGAGGGTGATGTTAGGGATTTATCTCTTACATAGGTTGCAATCGAAAAAACAGTCTGTGTAAAAGTTGGAGAATTCTATAGGTATGGGCTGAATATTTTTGTTTTTAGGTTGGCAATCTTCATTATCTACCACAGGCTCTAAGTGGGGTGCCCGATAATTCCAAGCTAAGTATGTTTGTATAAAATTTCAACTGCTTTTTCTTTTTTCCTATATTTTATATCAGTAGCAATTCCTATCATTAACGTGATCAGTTTAAAGAGATGCAAGGTTTCTGGGCCATTCGACGAGAAAATGACTTATAAGGGGCATTGAACTCCCCCACTGAAGTGACTTACCGAATGTCACAAAACGAAAGCAAACCGCGTTCCTGTCAAAACACTGACTGTATCAAAACCAGAATTTTCAAGAAATTCTAGCTCCAATTCACCAAAGAAATGTTCCTAAGAACGGCAAGCGGCTCGATGTGACTCAGCTGAATTCGGGATTTTTAAATTCGTGTATGCCAAATGCGCATTAGACAAAATCAATTGAATTGCGATAAGGTAAAAAGCGTTGGAAATAAAGTGATCTAATAGTGATCGCAGCCAGCCGCCTGTGTAGCTGGGAGATATGGTCGAATAAACTCGCGATCAAGGGGTTACGATTACCCTTAAGATGCGTAGCACATCGCGAGCGGAAAGAATTTGAGGATAGAAAAGATAGAAGAGAAAAGTAATTCTCCAAATGCTGATGAGCCAGTACGGAACAGGAAAACTCTGCACAGGAATAACAAAGCTTACCCCCGCAAGTGTTATGCCTTTACGGAGAAAAGCAAAAGTATAACTTAGCAGAGTATTTCATAAATGCATCTGGCATCTAATTGTTGTCCATTCTATTTGCGTATTCGAAGAGAAAGAAGTGTTTAATATTTGGCCGACCATGACCTAGATAGCACACGCCGACCAGGAAACCGCTCATTCTGAGGCAGACGCTCCTGGTTTTTCGTTTGTTGCTGGTTTTGGTTCCCCCCGGATATTTTCCATATCGTTACCCACCATATCTGGAGAGAATTTCCCTATCCACCACCTGGGGAGCCGACCAATTGGGGACCCGCATCCCCAGAAGGGTAAGACATAGCCTCACGGAGGCGTTGAATCAGTCTGACCTGGAGGTAGGTTTCCACAGGAGCGAATAAATCTCTTTGATCAAACACAACATTCCAAGGTCCCTGGTGGCTGGTACAGGGACGTTGATGATGATGAACCATTTATAGCAAGTTTGTTATTCAAATGTCCAGCTATTCTTAGCTTACTTAAGTAGAGCTAGTAGTCCGTGGTTAAACTGGGCCTCGGCTTATTAGTTTCTCCGAAAGCTCTTTCTCTAGTCAGCCGTTTTGAACATCAGTTGGCTGAAGTCCATTTCTAATTGCGTATGCCACCTGAGACCCGAGTCCCGGTGCCTTTCTACAGTGCCGTCTCTGCTATCTAGATAACCCAGCCAACTAAACTAACTAACTAAATTGCAATTGCAGCTCAGATGAGCCATTGCCTGACCTCTCACAACCACGCGGCGGAATGCTTTGAGCGTTTAACGTGTTCTTACACATACACACACAGAGGATCGTACAATGTTTTAAATATTCAAAATGGCAAATTGATATGTCCCTCATGCCAAATGACACTCGAAGAGGATTGACCAAAACCTTGCGGAGGTAAGCCCGTAACAAAAGACAGACGAGAAAGAGAAGGAAACCGTGGTTCACCTTCTGTGCGTAACTGTCCCGTTTTATCAAACTTGAGAAAGTTCAGGTGTCTTCAAAGATCTTAAAGTTCTAGATCGACTAAAGAAATATATTGCTAACTCCGGTTCGAATGGTTAATTGCCTAAAATTTGAACTAAATCTACACTGGGTTCAGTTAACCATATCCTCTAATCACACTTTGATAAAAAGCTCAAGATGAAGGGTTTTCACTACCTTCTAACTGGGTAGCACATCGATTGCGAAATGAAGAGCGAGGAGAAAAATAGGTACCGATGAGTACAAACTATGGGAATCCTGCAAAGAAACGCTTAAGCTTTTCCTCGCAAGTGTTATGCCTTTACGTAGAAAAGCAATCATACAACCAGCAGATTATTCAATTAAAACGTTTGGACGTTGGCTATTACATTTGCGGATGTGTAGCAAGGAAGGAAGGAAGGAAGAGACAGAGACTACTAAAATTCGAGCAACCTTATCCTGGATGGCAGATACTGATCAGGAAGCCACACATTTTGAGACAGACGCTCCTGAATTTTTCTTTTGTCGCTTCTTTTCGTCCGCCTCGAATTTTTTTCACAACGGTAACAACCAAAACTAATAAGCATACCCCTTCTCCGCCACCGTACCAAATTAAGAACCAGCATTAGAGGGAGGCGAGCAACCACTCAAAAATTTCCTTGTATTTCGATTCTGGGCAACTAACATTTTCCCCTCTAAATAGCTTATACCCCGTGATACGAAAAAGAAGTTGTCCTGACTTTTCAAGGTCCTTATTACCATGGTACGGATACTGCTTAACACCGAAACCAGTTACCATCGGTGCTTGTCTTTCGGTTTTCCAGGTAGTGGTATCACAATTGACTTCCTTGAAGCTTTTTATACCCGACCGAGGGTACATTCATTTTAATGCATAGTTTGTAACACAGTGAAATAATCACCGTAGAACCCTAAGACCTTTTAGAGATATAATCACCGTAGAACCCCAAGACCCTTTAGAGATATGATCGAGACCGACATGTAAGTCGATTAAGCCATGTCCGTCCGTCCGTCCGTCTGTCCGTATGTATGCAGTTTTGAGGTCTTTAAAATTGAGCTAGGAAGCTGAAACTTGCAGTGTTGCTTGGTTCTCATTTTGTACAGAGTATGAAAATTGAGAAAATCCGCCCACAGCCATGCCCACGATTAGCGTGAATGTCAGACAACCTCAAATTTACATTTTATTTCAAAATACTTTTTTGTCAAGATAGACTAAACATATGAACTCAAATTTTGGTGGAGAGCAATATTAACCAGAAGCCTTTAATAAGGCAAAAATTGGACCGCCCACTCCATTGACCATGCCCACTTTTAACATCGGAAATCTTTGAAAACCTGATTTCTCGGGAAACTCTTTCTAAATTGAAAAAAAAATATATGACAAATATTGAAGATATTATACCATTTGCTAAGTTTGTTGCATGCAAAGCATTGAGCTCCGCCCTCTTTTAGGGGGCGTTTTTGGGAAGAAACTGTTTTTTTAAGCATAAATATTCGCTTTTAACCCATTTTCTCGTGTTTCCAACGAAATTAGAGTGAGTTGATTTAAATATTCAGCCTACGCCCTTATTTAGGGGCGTGGCCTACACAAATAATTGACATTCAGTATATGAAACAGACCAAAAAATTTTAAATTTGGTGTTGATGGGTAAAGAAGGTCGGGTATTTAGAAGTTCGTTTAGACGAACTCTTGCACTTACTTACTTGTTTGAATTGTTTTTTTCAAAAAAGTTCATTTAAAAAATCTTAAAATGAGGATTTGAGAGATTTTCTGACCAAAGGAGGAAATATGATAGAATAAGATCACTTTAATAGTTTGAAGATGTTCTTGTCCTCGAACTCCTTTATGTTTTAATGAAGATGATTAAAAGACAACTCTCCGTACGGTTTTTCGTAAGAGAGCTGGGGCAAAGACGAAATTTGGTGTGCTTTTAAATTGCGGAAATAGTCAGAGAAACCAACGAGGGAAATTTTTAAAGCAGTAATAACGGTTCAAGTACAGTTTGAAATTTCATGGGAAAATGGATTTAATGTTTTTCAATACTTTTTGTAAGAAGATAAGCAGGCGAGAGCAAGAAAAGTGACAGAAGATACTAAATTTTAATGAAGAAATTAAATTTTTTCAAAATATTCAAATGTTTTTGAGAAATGAAATGTTTTTCAAAGTGTTTGAGGCCATAACTTTTAAACCGCTTAGTGCACAAAGACAATATTGAATACACATATAAAGCAACTCAAAATTAACCAAGTGCTTAAGTCAAATTTTTCCGAAAGAGTCTTAAGACTGCCGTTTTGACGCATTTTCGAAAAAAATTCATGAAAAAACGTGTGTCCTCCTCCCCCCTTATCTCCGGTCTTGTTTGGACAAATCATATGAAAGAAATCACACGTATCAGAAATTATTCAAAATTTTAAGGAAAATTAAAGCGAATTTTTAAGTTTCAAAACATTCTGAGATTTAACACGGAAACAGAAAAGCCTTTTCAAAAACTATTCTTTTAAATCTTTTAGTATTAACGGTTAAATAATCTCGTTCAGATTTCGTTCCATTCAAAAAAATTATATTACCGTTTTTGACCGTTTTGATGCTAGCAAAGGTAGTTGCGCTATTGGAAAAAATTCTAACGGGAACTGAAAAAAATTCAAAATTGTTGTTTTATGGATTTAAATTTAAAAAAAATAGAAAAAAGCTCAAAAGGAGGTATGTCTCTTCTCTAGTTCCCAAACGGTATAAAGTATAGTTTTGAAATTAATAACGAGCATTATCCATCTTTTTATATTTCATGTCAAGCCGAGGCAAACTTCGAATATTCGAAAAATTCGATGATATGATTCAAAAAAGTAAAAAATATTTTCGAAAATGATTTTTAAGGGGCCGCTTAGTTTGTAACGTCTATTTAGTTTAAATTTGGCTGAAGTGTGAAGCGTTTACAACGCAAGTTTACTGCATTTAAACCAACCTTAAAAGAACGAAACCTCTCTAAACAAGCGAAGAAAAAAATCAATATGTTTAACTGTTTTCTCAGAAATCCATGTCCGTAGAACTTAAGAAAATTGTCCAATGGAATGCAGCTGATTTTAAAAAAAAATCTAACGGTAGTTGAAAAAAGGTCTAAATTTCTGTTTTATGGATTATAAATTTAAAAAAGAGTAACAAAGACCAAGAAACCTTCCCTCTATTTTCGAAAGTAAGAGGTAAGAGGTAAAAATTTGAAATAAATACCGAACGTTGTCCATCTTTTGAAATAAGAAAATCTAAAGCAGTTTAAAAAAAAAGAGTTTAGGTTTTTTAGTTGACTGATTTAAATGCTGCTGCTGGCAAGTATGTATTCCATCGTTACTTCTGGGCCACTTCTTTTACATCAACCAAATTTGACACAGGCCCAACCACATAAACGTAAACCAACACAAGGACTTAAAAAACCAATTTTAAGTATTTTAAGAAAAACACATAAAAAAAAATTAGGGAAAAGTCATATGCCGCCCTTTTATTATGCCGCGTTTCATTTATGACATCAAGCCAGCTTCATTCCGCAAACTTTCTGGATTAGTGTTGATTATTTACAAGGATGCATTACATAAAATAACGCAATCGGTCCTAATTCAAGCCTGAGGACGCCCTTTTTTAGTGACAAATTTAAAAAATCACGCAATATAAGAACAGTAGACTCCACTACTAAAAAGTATGCAACAGAATGTAAAATATTCCCAAAAATAAAAGAAAACAAATAGAATTTTGCACAAGCTGCACAATAAAGATGAGCCTCACCTACAGAAAAAGTCGACGGACCGCTCCGCATATGTCTTCATACTTGACGGTCTTTTTCTCTCTGCAACTGCAACTCCAAAATGGATCTTTTTTATGTTTTGTTCTACGCCTCATTTGTTCTTTAAAAGCAAGTGGCTTAAAACCTTCTCTTTGCCTTCAGAAACATATTTTTAAAAATCAAAAAAAATTTTGAACGAAAAATTTCCAAAATTTGGAGGTTGTGATTAAAAATTCTGCAATTGTGTCTTTGCAGAATTTTCATCATTATTTGTTGCATTTGGCTTGGTAATATCCACTGAAAAGCTTAAGAGTCAAGACTGTCAGTCAAAACGCACGATAAGTAGAGGGTTAAGATCATTTTTTGACCTTTTTTGCTTAGAAATGTCCAAGCTGATTATTGAACGGAGTAACGCAGGACGTTCAGTCGCCAGGTCAAGAGAGTACCTTATTGCTTCACTGATTTCTACAGAAGTTCGACGCTGAGTATATTTGGCTGTAGGTATAGGACAGCTCGCGAAAAGGTTATTTTTTTTTTATTATTATTTTTTCATTACATCATTCACATTTAGGTTATTATTTTTCACTTTCGAAAAATGTGAGTTTTTTTTTTTTAGTTAAGCCTTCAGACTGCCATAAGCAGGCGTTTTACATACAGGTACTTATATAGTGCGTATGAAGGTTTACATCTTACCATAACAAGAAACACATCACAATCGATTGTCTTAACTCTCAACTCAGAACAATAACTGGCGGCATCAAGGGTATCGGGTGCGGGTGATTTAGCCTTCGGTTAAAAGACGCAACCGTTTCATTTTAAACATTCTGCCTCAAACCTTTCCGACGAAATTAAGTCTAAAAATGGAAATCAATGTGGCAAAACAAAATATCGACGGAGTCCTTGAGCACAGTGAACGGCGTAGGCTGTTTTCTGCTCCTTTCACGTTGTTCGAAATAATACCGGCAGTATTGGGGATTGAATAGCTTTTAAATTCTTGCTTAATGGGATGTCCCCAAACTCGATTCACCTTGGACAGTACTTAATCTCTTGCATCTGAGGCGAATTGTCTCTACAAATTTAGTTGTATTATCGTGTTTCATCTTATAGAAGGGCTTTGACGGGCTTTTATATGGAGAATTTGGATAGTCCTGTCAATGTGATTAAATCTGCGCATCTTTGTCATCATTCGAGTTGTTCTTGCACATTATGATACGGCGCACTAATGCGGGGCCCTTAACAATAGTAATAATAAGGAGGAAAGGATGGTTTGAATGTTTTAATCAATCAATTCATCTTCTTCAACAGTCCTTACGAACAATTCTAAATTCTAACTTAGTGCAATATAAATAAGTTTTGTCCTTAAGTCCGTCGATTTTTCCCATCAATATTTTTATTGGCATCTCCCGGAGGTAAACCACAACACGAGAAAATCCCTAGTTACCTCAAGGGCGACTAAGTTTATTGTTTTTATGCACACACTGTATACACTGCTCTCGGTTTCTGAGCACACGTGTCTCTGATATCTTATAAAACAGCGTAAGGGTATGAGATCCATTTTTTTCTTCATACCACCCATAATGGCCCCATACAAAAGCTGCGGCAAAGGCCTATACTCCTCCATGTAAGTACATCGTAAAATCTCAAGAGTTCACCCAGCTGAATCCATAAAATCCGTAGACAAAACAAAAAACAAGCACTTGGCAAACTGTTATAAGTGTTTGCATGCCCTTCAAGACTCCCAAATCCATCTCGACAAACATTGAAGGCAACAATTCAACCGGAAAATCTGTAAACATGTGAATTATTACAGCCGCCCTTCCTGTATAAAACACGAGTAGGTAGCTCTAACATATTATGAATATTTGCACGCTAATATAGAAAATTCGGAACACAAATAAAGTAGGCGTTCAACTAACTGAAACCAAACACCCAAAGGATGCTGGCACACTCGCACAAATCATGCCAAAGGATAATACATTGTGTTTATTTGTTTTTGCGAAATTTTGCCGGCGAGCAAGGAAATTACGACTCTTGGTCGGGGAAATAATTTCTTATTATACCGGCATCTCATCGGTTGGTTCTTGGGAGGTAGGTATACCTACATGTTGAAGTTACATACAGCAGTAGTTGAGTCCTTCGATTAATATTCTAGCATAGACCTAGCAAAAGAGGAAAAGTTTTGCGAAAATTTGCGATGCCCTAACATGCGAATGTAAATTTGATAAAACTTTATAAATGTGCTTTTGGTGTGTTGAAAGTTTTCTAATTTCACCCTAAACGAAATATTTTCGAAGGACATGCAAATAAATAGTTTACACACGAAAACAATAAATTATTCATGCTCTGACATCGCGCATCAGGAACACGACTGACTGATGTAACAGGTTCAAAAGAAAATGCCAGCATGTAGTTAAGAGCTTTAAGATCCTTTACGATTTTAAATGTAAATTAAGACGTCTTCCTTAAAATATAAAATGCCCTCCAGTTATCTGCGTATACATTCTCTAAAGACATTGCGGATAGGTCGAATCTGCTTCCTTTTGCTCGCGTCTTCTTGTTTCCTCCTCGTTTTTAGATTCCCTATTGGTTTTATGGTTTCGCCAAAGAGACGTATTCTTCTCTGATGGTTGCTATTTAACCAGGGGAAACAATTTTTTATTTTAATGAAAAAGAAAAACAGACGTCAAAAATATCTGTAAGGCAAAAACTTCTTGATTGAATAATTTATGTTTTCATAACATGATTGCCAGAAGAATTATGACAAGCTGTTTAGTCCTTTTTGTGTGGTATCCGCATATGCTAAGAGCGTCCTTTCAAAACTACTTACAGGGGTAAATTAGGTTAATGCTCTTTTTTATTCTACTCAAGACATTTAATCATTTCTTATTTACTTTGTCTTGTATTACTTGAAATTGACAAATTTTGGATTCTGGAAGAACAAATCTGTCAGCTAAAGCTTAAAAATCGGTGTTTGCAATATTACTTTTCTGTTTTAAGGTTATCGAAACGGGTGTCCAAGTTTTTCAAGTAAAAATGGACATACGAAAAATTTTTATTTCCCTCTTTTATTTGTAATATTGTGGGAATCAGTATTCCGGAAAATCGCAAGTTTTGAAAGGTCGCAGCTAGCCACGTATTTTTTTTTAAAAAAACCTTTTTGACCTGGGTCAGAACATTATCGTTATTCCTTTCGTAGTCTAGGAAAATGTAATTTTATTAAAAGTATGTTGATTAAGAAGAAATAGGATTTTAAATAATTCATACCCTGTTTATATAGTTATATGTCATTGATACTACTAAAAAAGGTCAAGTTGTGTGACATTCATACAACACACTAGGCATTATATGTTTCCTGATTGATGCTTTCATGCTCATCCTATTTGACATCGTAAATCAAAAGGAATGCTTAAAAAAATTTACAAAAACTTTTCCCGATAAATAAAAATCCCATGATTTAATAAAAAAGCAGTAAAAAAGTTCTACTTTATATTCTTATTTTTAAAACCATTTTCAAATTACTTACCCTAATAATCAACGTATGCAGAAACTAGACTCTCGAGCCGCTTTTTATCCATGTTATCTGCAAAAAATTAATAAAACAATTTATAAATTTAGAAGCCAGGGCTAGAATGGTTAACTATTTATTAATAGGCTACGCGTCAAATTTGTGGGCTCAATCCTCCGTAAGTACCAAACGGATCTGTTCAATATTTGCACCAAATCAATGTTTGGTTTATAACGATGAGCACTATGCTTTTATTTTTTTTCTTTTTGAAGTACTTTTAAAGTTATGGGGAGTTAAACAAGTGCATTTCTTTAACTTAATACACAAAAAATTACTGCAGGGAGGCGTGACTATACCCAGACGGAAAAATGAATCTATACAAGTCTGTATATCAATCTGTATATTGATATACAGAACCCCTGTTTCTTTTTTGATGGTTTCAAGTAAATCCGAAAATTTGGTCTACCTACGTCAACTAGTAACCGCTTTCCTCACTAGCCGACGCAGGCTGTAGAGACATGTAGTCGGGTAACCTGAAGATACAACTACATATACACGTCTTGAATGAAATTTTTGGAAGTTCTCCGCATAGTTTCATGTTCCGTATACTATTGTACTTTGGTGTCCACAACTCCACCGTTTTTTTCCACTAAAATTTAATTTTTCCCCCAATGACTCCAGTGGCCATAAAAGTGGGACCAGCCGGGAGAAGATTTAAAATAAATCATAAAGTGTCTCCACAGTTGACATGTAAGATTAACTTGACACCAGAACTTTTTTGTTGTCAAGACCTCCAAGACCTTGGGGGCTTATGATCGAGAACAAAGTCTGAATCGAATAAAACATGTTCATCCTGTGAAGGGAGCATGCCAGCGATCACTCAATTTCCATTCAGTCCATTAACCCAGAATAGTTTCTGGGTTAATGGACTGAATTAATTTTAATAAAGGGGCTGTCTTCCACCGACAAGGCACAAAACAAACACCGTTTTTGTAACGAGCAATTCGCCAGTTACCTCTTAACTAGCGGTCTCGAGTCAGCGTCAAGGTACCCGCCCAACATACCGCAGATTCCTGCAGGTTGTGTCGAACACCGAGGTGCTCCCTGTAGAAAAACATTATTACAGTCCGTCCGTCCGTCCATCCGTTCGTTTGGTGTATGTCACATGTTTTTGGGCCTGAAATTTTAAGGTAGCAAAGTGAAATTTCGAATAGATAATATTCCATTTCATGTGAAGCATTAAATAGTATAGTATAGTAAATAGAAGCCGTCTGTCGAGGGGTAAAAGTGTTAATTTTTTTCATATAACCCCCCAGACACGCCCACAGTCGGTGAAAATTAAAAAAATTTAAACTGAGAACCTTCAGAACCTTCAAAACTGTTAGACGCTTAAAAAAGCTGAAATTCTATATTTATTTGGCATCTTCTAGTGACTATAACATATAAAACAGAAAAATTAATACGCTAAACCTCCTCAATTGGGCGTGGGAATAATTTTAATGCATTTTATTCAATATTAATATTCGAAATCGAAAATTTTTTTCTTGTATATTGCTTGTACTTATACTTTATTAAGCCATTTTACTGTCTTGAATAAATAAGACTTCTTCACTGTGTGTACACACTTGATTTTTTCTTAATATTCTATGAAGATTACACATAGTTCTACATTGTGTTCACGGAATATTTTGGTCCACGCCCACATTTGGAGGCACAATTGAAGAAAAACCTTGAATTTTCCAGAAAAATGTGATTTCGACTGGCCAAAAGCCCAATTAAGGAAAGAATAAGAAATAAAAATTAGCATCTTCTTCCAAAGTTTTTAAGATTTGCAGAAGATTAGTTGAGGATTTATGTAAATTACTGATTAGTGTTCGGTGGAGACATGCTATAAAGAAGTCTGTTTTACGACATGAAGAACGCCATTAGCGGGAGACGATAAGAATTAATCCCATAGTGTCTTCACCGGACAATTTGACATGAGCACCCCTTAGCTGTCATTTTTGCTTAAAAAAAAATTATTGTAAAAGCCCAATTGAAAGCGTATTTGTGACACAACTGTTATACGAACACAATTTAAGCCTAAAAGTTAAAGTTAAGTTATATTTATTATATATTAAAAGTTATATTTCTTTTTCAAGTCTCAAACCGTTATTAAGGTGAGCGAAAAGGGAAAAAAGTAAAAGGCTAAATCAGGGCATGAAAGTGGTGTGTGAAAAAGGTGCAAGGGATGCACGAGCCATTTTCTTTCGTTATAAGTTGCCGAGGGGATTTAGATTTCAGTGGCACATCATTTGTAAAAAATTGATCAAACATTTATGTCAATTGCGGATTATGGTTTGGTGGAAACATTGTATAATATTGGTTTTGATTGCTTAAAAAGTTAATAGTATAGTTTTTATACCTTTTTAGGAGTCTACGTGACTCTTTGCAAAAACATGGGCAATTGAGAAACTACTGGAAATGCTGGGGTAATCCACCTGCTCGACGTAGTTAGAAAGCTATAACCAGATAGCTAAATTTGCTTGGCCACATTCACAGGATGGATATCAGCGTTCCAGCAAAGGCGATCTTTAGGTCCCAAAATCTTTGAACCTCCATTTTAATCATTATAGTTGCCTCAACTTTTGGTCTGGAGAACGAGAAGTGCCGTGCCTAAGATCACTAAGGATGAAAAATGAATATATTCGCATGACTGGTAATTACTGCTTAATTGACAGCGAGATCTCAAATCAGATCAGCTATGCTTAACACTTCGCCGAGTCAAAAACCGGCATAAAAACAGAGGTCAAACGTACAAGAATATAAAACCAGTATTTAACAAATTTCCTAAAGGTTTAGTATAAAAAAGAGGTTACTCTAGAAAACCAGTTACATTGACGGAATCCTGGCTACCACATAAAGATACTTTTTCACTCGGTTACCTTATGTATTGCCGAGGTTGCTACATGACCACCGTCAGAAGCAGTATAGTCTGCTTAGGTCATGGCCGGAAAAGGAACCATGCTTGGGTAGGTAAGGGATGACAAAGCTAGCAGCTCGAAACCATCTGAAGCTCCACTGTCGAGAGAGGTGATGAAAACCAAAGACCTAGCGCGCGCTTAGGTGGCCAGCAGAAGAGCAAGACTACAGGATACAGGAAGCAGTTGAGTGAGAAGTTTGCCTCGAATGATTTGCAGTCTACCGAGCATACTCCATACATGCTGATGAAGACAAAGTGGAGTCACATTCCCTAAGGAAGCTAAGATTCAAAGCCAAACTTAAGCTTGGCGGACCAACACATTGAGATCATAACGCTACAAAGATAGCTCCGTAACCAACAAAAGTTCCATCGCCTAAAGAGGTATCTACAGCAATTCAAAGACCCAGTGACAGTAAGGCTGAGAGACAGTAAAGGTATACCCCCCCGAATATTTCAAGGGTGTCGAATAAGGGCTATGTTTTACCTCAGAAAAACAAAAAAAAAACGAACCTAAGCTGGGTGAACCACTCAAATGAGTTGACGAGCCTGTTCTGCTGGCTATATTGAGCCGCGATGCAAGAGTTATACTATGAATTATGGCAGGAAGATGGAGTAGGTAGGCTCTTGGGGCAGCTTAAGCATGAATGGTCGTAAGATTTAAGGCGATGACTCTTCAGAACTGCCAGTTTAATAGTTTTATATGTCCACAAGTTCACAACTTTAAGGTAAATGTATACATTCGAAAACGGTGTCATGCTTCAAATATTGTTTCAAAACTTTGAAACCCATGCGGTTCATTTTTAATAGCGCTTAGATTCTAAATATTTTGTTTACACAAAAGGAAACAAAGGCTGCTTATGCATAGTCAGCTACAAAAACAAAGGAAATAAATAATAAATTTTAATTAACTGAGGCATTCGCCCGATCAATTTATTTATCTCAGATAAAATATCGGCATTCAAGCAGTTTATAACCAAACGAGCGACGCCAAAAACTAAACCAGTTATGTAAATGCACTAAGATACATTCTGGTGATTGTGGTATCAGCAAAGGTCACTATTAAATCAAATATATACCAAAATGTATCCACGAAAAACATTAATTCCGAGAGAATTCTTCAAGTTGAATAGCCCACACTCCAGCCACACAGCATCTCGATACTGTTGTTGGTACTCAAACTCATATCGTTGAGATGTATCTAATTGTAGTGTAATAAAATTAATTGCCCGAGTGCGGTGTGGTTTCCAATGATGAGCAGTTGTTCCCTTAATTCCAAATTTGGGAGGATAAACCCAGAGATGATGCCAATAATTGCGGCTTGCCATATATGCGGCATCAAATAATTTGGGGGGGTCGAGCTTTAATCTTATTAAAATTTATTCAAACAGCCATTTGGTTGATGGCTGCCGATGATGACATTCTCATGAAAAATACTCTTTAAGCGAAGATTTTAATGCGCAGCAACGTCCCAAATGATTAGTTTTTATGCAAATTTGGTGCCCGAGTAACAATAATAAAAGGCGCCCCCTGAAGCCGACACGTTGCACATAGCATATGGGGCGGGGTTGCGCCTTCAGTGCCTCCATTATACCGTGTGTCGTATGAGTATAATAAGTTTCACTGCAATATCTGAATGAATCTTGTGGAACGCTGCCATGCCGTAAAAAATAAAATGAAAGTACATCGCTCCACTCTGAAGAAGGACGAAGCTTCCAGGTTTAAATCAGAACAAAAAAACAATGCGAATCCGATATCTCCTTCTGCTTGAGCTCGTTTTACTTATTTTCCGATCCCCTTGTCGCAGAGGGAAATAAATTATATGCGTTTGAATGGACTGCCATAAGGGAGGAGCAGAAGGTGAAAAAACGTTTCACCTACAACAGCCCCAGGCTTGGGTGTCGATAAAACAGGGTGTTGCACTTAAGTTTTAATTTAACTTTCCAGGAAGCACGAAGGTCGTGCTTAATGGAGAGGAGTGTGACTTTGCTATGCTAAACAGGAAGATACTGTTGACTGAGGGAATTATTATAATTTTTTAACTTCTTTTTTTTTAACTTCGTAAGTGCACAACGTAGACCCCTGATGTGCATAGTAAAATTGTGACTTATTTCAAGTAAAATTGAGACTTTGCGGCGATAAGAGAAAGTTGGGAAAATTTTCTCCATCGATTATGAATTGGATTTTTGCGAAAGTTTTATATGGTTCATTTAAATTGGTAATTTTTTCTAATGCTTTGCAGTTTGTGTGCAGTTTGTGGTGAAGTTGGCTTTTCTTAGTTTAATATTGGAATATAGTTTGAAATATTTTTATCGATAGACATGCATAGACCCTTCCGATAATATTTGTCGAATTTCCTACAAAACAAAATCAAAAAACTGCGTAAAATTCAATTTTTCAATGAGAATTAGGAAAATAACTTGGGGAGTACGCAACAAACATCCATGATACGTTCAGTGGAAAAGCTCTGAAAACCCAAAACTTTTGCCTCTAGTAACAAACCAGTGGCAACGGACACTAAAAATTTAATTAATTAAAAAAATTTATACGATTAATATAATAAACTGAATATAAAATTAAAACAAAAAGCTATAAAGATTATAAATCGAAAATTTAGTGAAAACTGGAGAGAATCCAAGAGGAAAGTCCAAACGCGAGTGTTGGTCTTAAAATATGGAAGGGTCGGCCAATTTCTAAACCCGGCAGCTAGATATAAAAACAGTCTGTGCAAACAATCGCCTAAGAGCCAAAATTGAGTAAATGCTCAAAACAACTTTTGACAATTATTTATGCAATATGCATACTTTATATGCATCCAACCTCACATCTACCCCAAATAATGTTGGCAGCTCAGACAGCGGAGTTAATTGAAAATTTTGTGAAACCTAAAAGAGAAATCCCAGGGGATTATGGCAAACAATCCCTTAAAAACAAAAAAAAAAAAAAATTAACTATACCCAAAAGAAAAACTTTAACGATTGTTCATGCAAAATGTTGCATACACCCAAACTCGTATCTATCCCAAATCCTAGAGTAAGCTCCGACAGGCGTGTTTAGTGAAAATTTAGTGAAATCTTAAGAAATGTAGAAGCAAATTTCAGGATGCGCATTGCAGCTAATTGTTATCCATTCTATTTGCGTCTTGGAAGAGAGAGAAGAATTTTAATATTTGGCCGATCCTAACTTGGATAATAGACGCCGACCAGGAAGCCGCTCATTTTCAGACAAACGCTCCTGGATTTTTCGTTTTTTGCTGGTTTTGGTCCGCCTCGGATATCTTCCATACCGGAACCCACAATATCTGGTGAGCAATCCCCTATCCGCCACCTGGGGAGGCGCCAAATTGGGGACCAACAACCCTAGAAGGGAGCAAGATTTGGAGAAGCTTGAAAGAAAAAAATTCAATCTGACGTTATATAGATGTAGAGGAAGAATAAACGCTGTTTTCGTCGACTATAATCGCCTCTAAAAGAAATGCTTGTGAAGTGAAGCGGCTTCGTGTGGCAGCTGATGAAACTGCATTCCTTAAAACACCTGGAGTTCAAGATAAGCCATCAGTGAAAAGAAGTGAATCTTGTGTGGAATCAATGAGGTACAACGAGGCAGGAACAACTTTAATCTAGCAACTTAAACAGCCAAGGAATAGGCCTGGAAATGGACAAGAGTATGGACCATAGTGTAAAGAAGTCAAATAACGTGCAAGGCTTTCAATCTAAGCATGGTATTCTTCTTTCAAATGAAATCGATGTGTTATGCAGAGTAAGCACTTTTCGAAGTTGTTTAACCCCCAACACGGTACTGAAGGTGACAGTTCCCCTGCTGATGCTGCCCTGACTAGGGCTAAACTGATCCATTTAGGGAATGATTAAGTTCAGGATTCAGCTAAACTTGATGAAATCCGACTAGAAATGCTCAAGGCCGAAAGTGCCTGGAGCCAAGGCTGGAAGAGCAGTAAAGAACCTTGCTATTGGAAGACAGGAGTCAAAAACGCGGCAGGTAGAAGGTCTTCCACGAAAAGTGTTCGTGATGGTGTTGGAAACGCGTTCCACAGCTATAATCCAGCTGAAGGGAAGAGCAATGCGGCTCTCGGACTGGCAGAGCACAACTGACCTGCTTTTTTACTCTTAAGGTTATTTTTGAGAAGGCCTAGGAATATGCCAATCCGGTCAACTCGGCCAACACGGTACTGAAAGTTACAGTTCCCCTGCTGATGCTGCCCTGACTAGGGCTTAACTGATCCATTTAGGGAATGATTCAGTTTAGGATTCAACTGACGTTGATGAAATCCGACCAGAAATGCTCAAGGCCGGAAGAGCCTGAAGCCAAGGCTGGAAGAGCGTAAAGAACCTTGCTATTGGAAGACAGGAGTCAAAAACGCGTCAGGTGGAAGGTCTTTCACGAAAAGTGTTCGTGATGGTGTTGGAAACGCGTTTCAGAGCTATAATCCAGCTGAAGGGAAGAGCAATGCGGCTCTCGGACTGGCAGAGCACAACTGACCTGCTTTTTTTTACTCTTAAGGTTATTTTTGAGAAGGCCTAGGAATATGCCAATCCGGTCAACTCGTGTTTTGTACACTTGAAAAAGGGTTTTCGCAGAACTAAGCCCTGAGTGGGTCTCGTCTGAGAATCATTCAGTCTTTTTATGTGAAAAGTTGAAGCTATGTGCGGACAAATGCCTTGGTGGAAGGTTGGTGGACAAATCACTTCCCTTTGATGTGTGAATTGGTCTTCGTCAGGACTGTGTTCTGTCGACTCTCCTTTTCATGGCATATATGGATGGTAAAGCGCAATCTAAGCGAGGGGTGTTTTGAAAAGGCCGTCGAATCCTTGCATCGCCCCATCAAGAGGAGCTTCGGCGATCACTGGATGTGTTTGCGGCTGTTTGTCGTCATTCTGAGATTAATCTTAATGAGCAAATCGTAGCAAATCGAAAGTATTGGGTGTTTTTTTTTTTTTTTTTTTTTTTTTTATAATTTACTCGCGAATTAAGGGATTGAATTTAATGTTACACATCTCACGAGGTGGGGTGCCGTGGCGTAGTGGTTAGTGTGTGTGCTTACTACGCCGGAGGTCTGGGTTCGAATCCTGCCATCGTCACCTAAAAAAAAAAGACTTGTTCTTTTTCACGGTCCCCCCCTCCGCGAGGGTTTGACAAGCCCTCCGAGAGTATTAATTGTCTTGAAAAACTTCTCAAAGTGCCGTTCGGATTCGGCAAAAAATTGTAGGTCCCCTTGTATGTAAAGAAATCAACACACCAGCATACATTGTTGAGAAGTTGGCCCTGGTTCACCTCGAGCTGTTGCGCCACTCTATTTATTTATTTTACATCTCACGAGCGGAAAGGATTAGAAAGAGAGGAAAAGGAGGAGAGGTACCGATGCGCTCTTGTTTTGAACAGTTGCGGGTTGTAACGTGACGGAAAGACTGAACGTGGTAGAACATTCCACATTCGTGTTGAGCGGCTTATGAAGGAACTTCTAAACTTGACTGTACGTCCGAAAGTGGGTTCGGGGGTAAACTGATGTGCATTCGAGCTTTGGCGAGTATCACGGTTGAAAGTCTTAAGGGGCGGAATGCAATTGGCTATTTCGATGGAACACTGTTTGTGGAAAAAGCGATAGAACAGCGAAAGGCAAGAGATATTACGTCGGTGTTCTAATGAGTCAATTGACTGCACAATAGTTCTGTCTCCAATCAGTTTTACCCCCCGTTTTTGTATCCTATCTAGCAGGTGCAATGCTGTTTTTGGAGCACCAGCCCAGACGTGGGAATTATATTCCAGCTTGGGGCGGATGTAGGCCTTATATAAAATAGCCAAATCAGAAGGGGTGAAATATTTCTTACATCTTTTGAGGAAACCTAGGAATTTCGCAGTGTTCTTGGCGACGTCGAATATGTGGTCATTCCAACTAAGGTTTTTATTAACACACATACCGAGAATGGAAAGCGTTTCGGTTTCGTGGATGCAAGTGCCATTCATGGATAATGGCTGAGTGTTTCGGTTTTGTTTCAATGACAGAAGACATCATTGAGTTTTAGAAGCATTAAACTCTACTCTATTTCGAGATCCCCATGATACAATGCTGTTAAGGTCAGAGTTTAATGAGTTTGAAATACGCTGCCGTTCCAGTTCTACGTCCGAAGAGCAGGGGCGAGGAACCGAGAACGAATATGAGAAACTGAGGTTACTGTCATCGGCAAAGGAGTGGATTGGATTAGTAGTAGCAGACAAGAGGTCGTTTATGAAAACGAGGAAGAGAGTCGGAGACAAAACAGAGCCCTGGGGAACCCCAGCATTTATTTTTTGAACTGCAGACTTGAAGCCGTCCAAAACAACTTGAATTGAACGCTTCGAAAGGTAATTACTAATCCACTCAATAAGAGATTCGTCAATTCCAAACGCACGCATTTTCGACAAAAGAGCTTGGTGCCAAACTCTGTCAAATGCTTTTGAAATATCAAGCGCAACAATCTTGCTTTCACCAAGAAGATGCAAGGAATGGTTCCACTTTTCGGTGAGACATGCCATCAGATCACCAGTGAACCTTTTGCTACGAAAACCATATTGCCGGTCATTAAGTAGTTTTCGTGATTCGAGATATTTCATGAGCTGGAAGTTAATCAGCGTTTCCATGACCTTAGAAAGAAGGGAAGTTAGTGCAATTGGACGACAGCTAGAGGGAGAAGAAGAATCGCCTTTTTGAGGGACAAGTAAAGGACCAAATAAAGTTCCATTGAGATAGGTGGGCCAGTTTAGATATCTTGGGGTCTGTTTTCCGAAAGATTGAAGGATTGATACAAAGTAATCCTGTAGCATACTAGGTGACCAGGAAAACTGAGCTTGGAATGAAAAGAAAGATCTCAGTTTTTAATTTAGTGCTCGTTCCAACACTTACATGCGGTCTGGCCATTAAATTTGGGTGATGACGGATTGCATAGATTAGATTAGATGCCGATAGTTCAATGGTTAGAATGAGAACGTAATCCGTTTGATTCTTAAGGTTGAGCAGCTACTTCTTCGAGCTATTTCTTCGGGAAAGATCACGCGTTCTGTGATCAATCAGTTCTGCTACACGTTTTTCAGATGCCCCCTGACAGGACCTCCTAAGCATATCATACAAGCCGGTCGAAGGAAATCATGATGAGCCTTGTCTAACCGTGCTTTTGTGACATCTGCTATCCTCTGTCTTTGTAAGGGCACCGTGGTGTGTTAGTGTGTGTGCTTAGTACGCCAGAGGTCTGGGTTCGAATTCTACCATCGTCACCTGAAAAAAAGACTATTTCTCTTTCATGGTCTCCACCTCCGTGACGGTTTGACAAGCTCTCCAAGAGTATCATTTGTCTTGAAAAACTTCTTAAAGTGCCGTTCGGATTCGGCAAAAAATTGTAGGTCCCCTTGTATGCGAGAAAATTAACACACACAGCATATATTGTTCAGAAGTTGGCCCTGGTTCACCTCGAGCTGTTGCCCCACTCTATCTATTTATTTTTATATCCTCTACCTTTCTCTTTCTTTTATTTCGTTCTACCCGTGATATGCTGAGGCATTAAAATGGTAATCGTGAGGCTTCGGACCGAAGGCCTGTTCCAGTATTGAGTAGTAAGTACTCGCACTCAGGTAGCAACCTCCTAATTTTTTAAGTGACTCGAGCTCTATCTTTATTTTCTACTTTTCTTTTTTTTAAGCCAACTATGAATCAGTTCTCGGCTCCGACGACCACTCAAATGCCTTCTTGTGTGTGTAACAGACCTGTCGGGCAGTCATATGGTTCAGCAAAGAAGGATTTCTTGATATTCTTCTATTTTTTGTGGGATGACTGCACCAACATCGAGAAAAATGGTTTTTTTTAATTGTACTTTTTTTCTTTGTTTATGAATTTATATTTTAATATAATTTTTATAACGTTAGTAATCATTTCGTTTATTTATTTGTTATGAAAATTATTCCGAAAAAACTGTTTTTTCCTAAAAACGCCCCCTAAAAGTAGGCAGAGCTCAAAGTTTTGTATGGACCAAACTTAGCGAATAGTAATGTCTTTAATATTTTTTTCGATTTGGAGTGAACTTTTCGAGAAATCGGGTTTTTAAAGACTTAACATGTTAAAAGTGGACATGGTCCATATTGTGGGTGGTCCAATTTTTGCCATCTTAGAGGTTTTGAGCCGGTATTGTTCTATACAAAAATTTGAGCTCCTGCGCCTTTAACATTGAATGAGTGGAAAATTGTTGAATGAGTGGAAATAACCCAGAGGAGGACCATCTAAAAAGGCAAAACAAAGGCGGACAGTTTTGATGTGTCCGTGTAAAAAAAATGAAGTGTAAAGCAACTAGCCAGTGACATGCTTGGTTAAAGCAAAGAATAATACAGTTCATGAATTGGTCGATGTACTGTTCATTTGCTTATATTTCCCTACCTAATAAACAATATATCAAACCCCTTCTCATTCCCGATTCCGGTTTCTAACTAATGCAAAGCTTCACTAAAGAAGTCTTCTAGACGTCTATTTAATTTTATTAGTCTTCTGCATAGCATAAGCTCCCTTTTGTCTGCCTTTTACAGCCAAATATTTTTTCACAATATTGTAAAAATTGTAAAATGCAATCACCTTTGTGAAACTCCTTTTCACATACGAAGCGATACTTTAAACCGGCGACGTCGACACCCGACATTCTCAATTTTGATTGTACCCATTCGATGTGAGTAGGTCTTTAGAGCTTTTGGAACAACGATCCTTCGTCTATCGTAATTGGCTGGAAACCATAAAAGAAGTCTGCAAGCCATTAAACCTCGTGTGTGCTTGCAACACATACTTTCGACTCATTAATAGACCATTTCAAGCGATTTTGAAATTCACTTTCTTGAAAAATACAGCGAATCCATTGCGTTCCATAAAAATCACGATATCACTCACCACCTCATAAAAGTTAACTGCAGTCGTTATGGCCAATGTCAACAAGAAAACAAACAGAAAAATCTCCCCACCGCCGTTCGGTGTTCGGGTAGTATAAAAGCAATCGATGTACCTACACAATATTCCATGCATTAAACATACATTAGAATACCGCCATTAACCCAATCCCTTTCAGCAATTTTTGAATTCAGAATTGAGTTGTAAACAGGACTTTTTTAGTCAACAGAATCCTCATGAGTGTGTTATATATGTTCACTCCCAAGTGCTTAACCTTCGTGTAATATAAAGGTGCCTCCTTGAGGGGATTTTTGTCAACAACAAGGTTATAGAACACCTCTTCAAGGTGGCTTTTATGGGCTTTGTTCGAAAATCAACAGACGCATCTAATCGCTGGCTGGCTTGTCTAAGGTTCCGCCCATACCATTATCCTGCCTGTGAGTGTATCCGATCCGCAAATGGAATATTGATTATGAATAAATACATGAAAATGTTCCGCAACGAGATAATAGACTAAAGGACGACCCGACCTGGTAAGCCCAAGGCTTTTTTATTGACCCCTCAATGGGAGACAATAATTGTTAAACTGAACGTTTAAATCGCTCTTTGGTGTAATTTACTGTCCAACATATTGCAGCATACAGGACAATGAAGAGCCAATTTACTGCAGTCCAATGCATCAACAATGGGCGGACAGTATTACAATTCATTCAAAGGTACGAAGTTACCCTCATCGACAGGACTCTTGTTGGCAGTAAGTCAATCTACTCGATTGCTCGTAATTTGACTCTTAACTGAAGGTTATTTTCTGCTCGTATGAGTAAACGCTTCCTTTTGTTTTCGTCGACAATTTATCGGAGAAAAATGTATTAATGCAAAGCAGTTATTTATACGACGGGCATTATTTTATGAGCTCATTGTTCAGCTTCCAATTGTGAATAAATTATAGTTTACTGTGACTAGTTTCTCGAATGTAACGCGTGCTGATTTAATTTATTCAATAATCTTTGCGAGACAAGCGGCGCTAATAAATCAAGGCTGTATCTCGTGCAAATTATGAATAATATCTATGGGATTGGGTGAACGACATTGAGTGACTTTATGTTAATTTTTTGCTAGTTGAAAAAGATTCGACAACGAAATCCCAACCGAGTTTAAGAAGGCATACTTCCATGGAGGAGCTTCATTTTGTTGAAGGGTTCTGTTGATTGACTAAACTTTAATTTGACCAATTCATCACAACAGAGTATAAATTGATCAAAGTCACATACAAATGTCCATACATCCTGGCTATGCGAGCGGCATAACCCTTATTTATTTTATATTCCCTTCGATATCCTCAACAGATTTACCTTATTAGTTTGGGTCGTATCTGGATACATGTCAATAAAACCAATCAATCAGAGCGATTGTTCCGGGAAAAATCGTGTAGAATTAATTGCGACGACAAGTTTCCCCAAACGGATTCAGAACGTTGTTGTAGCGAGCAAAAAAGAACAATAATTCCAGCTTCTTGGCAATTAAATTGAATTAATTACCCCAGTCGTTTATATTAATAACGATTTGTTTTCAGCTTCTTGCTTGTCGACGGAAAAATATGTCCGTTACAAGTGGCTTACATAATGG
Source organism: Neoascia interrupta (assembly GCA_947623515.1). Lineage (NCBI taxonomy): Eukaryota > Metazoa > Arthropoda > Insecta > Diptera > Syrphidae > Neoascia > Neoascia interrupta. The sequence continues at coordinate 18,475,647 of OX392464.1, forward strand.
CTTTGGCAATGTGCTCCTCGCGCCCTGCTTGGTCTTGCAACTTGACTTTTCTATTGATTTTCCTTAGAACGAACTGAGCTTTTATTGTGGTGAAGTTAGACGATTGGGATTACTTTGTCTTTGGCAAACATTTTGTAGACAAGAACTTATTTAACTTCAGTTCATTTTAATTTAAGTTTAATTAAAAAAAAATTCTCAACTTATTGGTGAGTGGAAAAGGTATCGCTTAAAGTTTAGAAAAGCGATACCTCGACAAAAAAAATTACATTTACTTTGAGACTCAGAAGATCGGACGTAAATATTCAAAAAAAAAAATATGGAGCACAGTTCCAAATGAGAACTAGGGGTGCTCCAATGAATAATCAGCAGAGGTAAAACATTCTTCTTCTTATATTAATACCCTAACGAAGATAGTGCAGTAAAGCCGGTGCCACACAAATCGAAGTTCGTCAAGCAGGTATAAAATTACTAAACCAGCCCAAGACGAATGCAATTCGAAGAAAAAGTTTTTCATATATGTCAACAAAAACTGATCTGAGCGCAGATGGGAAAAAGGATGTACTACAAAGGTCCGGTTTTTCGGTGCCGAGTTAAGCCCAGCTTAAACCAAGATCTCTAAGCTCCATAACAAAACGAATCTGGAGTTAACCCAGCGAGTAGTTTTTCAGTGCAGAGTTAAATTCATCAACAAAGTTCTCAAAATTTCCGACTCTCGCAATTATTGCCTCTCCCAACTCTCATTTCACGTAGAAAAAAAAAAAAACAGAAAAAGAAGTTTAACTTCTTCCCAGATGACATTTTTCACAGAAACACTCAAATCAACTGTCATTCCACACAGAAAAAACATTCGAAGAAGTTCGTACTGTTCTCCAGAGTTGATCCGAGATTAGCTCACCAAATTTGGCGAGTTAAGCCGAGATTAAACCCAGATCCAAGTTCACTGAAAAACTCATTTCTGGGCTTAATCTCAATTAAACTCGGAAGCTCGGATGATCTCGCACTGCAAGACCGGCCCAAGGAGGCAGAGTAAAATCAAGGGTGAGATGTACACTCTGAACCACCAAAGGGTCCTTATTAAAATTTCATTTTCCAGCGAATCTTAGCCACCCTAAGTGACGGTAAAACATTCCTGCAACGAGTATTTATTGTATAGGGAGCTCAAAATAAGTCAATGAGTTCATTACTTCAATAAAATATATTCCATTATTATATGAAAATTATTAACTATTATTAAGCCTGCACTGCAAAAGGAGAGGAATGATCGATACTTAATAATGTAGAGTTAGCTTACGCCTGAGAGTTACGTGTGTAAGGAAATCTGGAGAGTTGGAAATTTGTCAAGCTGCTGCACAAGAAGCTTGGGTTCAAACACCGTTTCATGGCTAACCACTTATGGTAATGTTAGTAGTTAAGAATTTAGACTAATGTTCTTTGATTTACATTTATTCTTTTAAATAAAAAAGATCAAAATTGGTCTTAACCTCTGGTTTTTGGTCATGTGTTTCGCTGAGATTAACAAAGATTTCCATACCCATACACACTTTCTCGATCCTTCTAGAAAATTAGTCCACTTCAAACCGATGGATCAAAACTAGCAATGGAGATGGTGCGGACGTGTTGCTCAGATCTTCCAAATTTCGAGTCAACCTTTCCGCCTTCCTGGCCATTGTTATCTTTTTCAAGCGAAAATCAAAGCGCTGAAGGAAGACATATACTGGTTTAGAAATAACGTGATATCCTCAAAAGATATATGAACCATTTGCAACAGTTAAGCGATCATTAAGTACCTGCAATCAGCTTTTATAAACTCTGACTTAAGAGAATACTTGACTGCCGACCATCCCGCATGGAGATGTCAGAGCAGCTCAACATTCACCTGAGCTTGGCGCCTGTGCAAAGCGACATTCGAGGAAACTGCAAGGCTGACGAGCTCGCAAACTTCGTTACCCCCTCAATCTCGCCTGAAAAGAGTTACTTAGACATACCGATCTTGAAATGTTAGTTAATGGCAAAACTGGATGCAATAGCAAACAAACCTCATGCAAAAAGAACAAACCTTAGATGGATGGGGACGAAACAGATTTGGATAATGTCCAGCATTAAACGCTCTTAGAGTCTGTTTATTTGTTAGAGATTATAGATACAATCGAAATCATGACAGCACCTTTCTGATAGGTGAGCCTACAGCAAAGGAGTGGTCGTTCCATATTCTTATTAATTTCGCAGGAGCTGCGTGGATGGTAGCAAGGAAGAGACCATACTTGCAAATGCCTTAATCTGTCTCAGAAACGGAATGCCTACCTTGGAGTTTTTTCCTGCAACGATCGAAGCGATCTAAACACGGCTGACCCAAGTCATCTCTCACGCTGCATTTGTAGCCCAAAGAGTTCAGCGCATAGACGCAACTTTCAGTAGATCTACGTAGTACCATGGTGAACCTTAATAATTCTGAGCTTGTCCGTTTTGAATGGAGTCATCCAAGATGTTGTTCACACGTCCCTGTTACAAGTAATTGCGTCATGGGCATAAATTACCTGCTAAATAACGAAATAGTCATCTGCGGATATGTAAAAGCTTTTCCAAGCTGAAATAGACGCATTTACCCATACTCTGATATTTGTTTGCAAATGCCAATTCATCAGTTCCATGCAATTTCGCTTTGTTTTTTTTTTAATCAGCTGATCGCGTAAGGTAAATTGTTGTTGCATCTTCTCACACGCTTTATAAAAGCTTAGAAGACTTTATAAAAAAATTCAGTAATTTATGGACATGGATAGTTTTTCGATAAGTCAGTGTCTGGTGTATAATGGCACTGGGGTAGCTTAAATGAATATTTTGAACATGTTTAAAAAAATCAAATAACAAAACAAAGAAAAACACCGATTCAAGAAATACCAATCGAAAATGGTTTTAGGAAGACCTTAGGAAGAAGTGACTATGCCGATTTAAGACCTTGAGAAAAATACATGAAATGCGTGTGTCTAACACTTAAGCAATTTTGGCACTGATCATTCAGTTGCAGTGATCGATCAAGCAGTTCAAAACTCGGTTTTAACCAAACAAATTTCATTTTTTTAGCGTTTCGAAGCAGGTGATGATTGCTGCATACGCCATTATATACAAAAAATCAAAAGAAATAAGAAACAGTGAAATTATGTAGGCAAAAGAAAGCCAAAAGAAATTAAATGCTTTCCTTAAAAACTTTGATTAAAGATAAGGTTTGTCCTTATATGTGTCTATAAAACGCAATACTCTAGTAGGATCAGAAAACTCGCAACCAATATGTAAAATCCAACTGAAATTTTTGCAGGACTGCAGCATGGAACTTTTTTTCATTGTCAAGTCACTGTTCATTTCTCCATAGGACTGGTCTAAAATCCAACAGTTACTATATACATATCAATCTATAGTAACGTAAGAGTGCATCGAGGCTGTGATCATGATCATCAACGATATTGAGATGATCGTAAGTGATACCAAACATTATACCTTCAAGAACATCATTATCTACGGCATGAGACGACATTGAGAATCCATGCTTCACACAGTTTCACATTGACAACCACGGTATAACTTAATTGCCCAAATATTTTCAAAATCCCTTCTTAAAAATTAGGGGGCGAATTTAAAAAGTATTTAGAAAATATTTTGCTTAAATTACAGGTACACCGTCGATGAGTCTGCGGCATAATGTGAAGTCATTATTTTTTTTTAAATTCCCCATAACCGGGTGCTTAGGTAGAACGTATTCGTCTTGCGGTGGCGCATTTGCCAAACATCCTTCTTCGCTTCATCATTAAACAAGCAAAACACCAATTTATTTATTCTCGGCAAATTAATTACGAAAGAGAAGTCATCTTCGCGCCTCTTGGCTTAATAAGGTACTCTGCCAGACAAGTTACTCGGAGAACTGGTTTCAACCGGGGGGTGAAGAATATTTAAATATTTACGAGCAATTTCGTCCACACTTCAGCTGCAAGTAAACACATCGCCCAAGAGTGCCCCATTGCACCCCAAGCATTGACCTTAATTAGTAGTCCCGCCATGGTTGTTGCCTTACCTGCCGTACCACACCACCCAATGACACTAATGACAGTTTTTATTAATTTATTTCGACTCGGTGTTCTCACTGCTCTGATATTGCTTTTCAGCTGGTCTTGTGAATCATAAATCTTCGCCGCAAAAAAGTGGTCCAATAAACCGAGGTTCACCGCATCGTCAGCGTGGCCATCGCTAAATTAAATAAATATCTAGAAGGACCCACTTGAATTTTAATCCAAGCGTACACTCATGTGTGAAGGGCCGTTATGCCGTGCATCTATCATGTCTGCAGACAAAAGTCTGTTACAAACATGAGGGGCTGTTACCAAATAACAAAAAAAAACTTTATCGTCAAACTTTGACCTTTTATCTGCCAGCTCGCCAAAGCGGAGCGAGGATCCAATAAGTATTTGCCGCCTCATTGACAATTTTATGAAATTGAAACTTTTTCCATCCCTGGAGTGGTGGATTTTCGAACCACAGGAGGACATCCAAATAAGAAGCTTTCAAAATTGACACCTTATTTCCAGGAATTTTAGCGACTTTGTGCAAAAACTACCCACACACAACAGAAATAGAAGGCCAGAATCCCGCTTTCACAAATTCACAAAAAGTCATCGAAGAATGACTGTCCTTTTACACTCCCAAAAAAAAAATGAATGCAAATCCATGAGGGATTTATGCCGGCTTTGTTTTGTTTATCTTCGTGAGATACGAGGACCTGCTGATGTATGTGGGAGTGTAATTTTGCTTTCTCCTTTGAGACTTTACGGCAAACGTAATGAATTGTACACACAAAACACACAGCTAGTGAGTGCAAATGTATCCTTCGATTATTTGTATTCCTTTGTTGGTGGTGGAATAAAAAAGAAACACAAATTTCTGGGGCGGGATTACATATTTGTGGCAACTTTTTTCTTAAACTTGTTTTCTTGTTGTTGGCCAAATTGTAAAGTGGCTTTATTTTCCCCACCAGCAAATCGCACAGATTGCAAGGATTGCGAGGATTTGATGAGAGATGGTTGGATGTATGTATATTTCGGCTGTTTTTGCTCCTCAGAATGATGGTACCAAATTGATGACTAAATGCGCTGGCATAAATCATTTTCACATGCTTGACTCTAAAGAGTCTATTTTATGCGAAGTCGTTTTTTATGATTTAGAAAAAATTTATTCGGCTCTTTGTTTGAATGCAATTCATCTTGGAAATTAATAGACTCGAGACGGTTGGTTTTTTATTTCTTTCTCGCTGTCCTTTCTGACAGCGAATGAACTCGGAACATACTGTGGGGGTAGGTATAGGGAGTGCGCTGCTTTTGCCATTTGAAATTCCCTCGCGAAGCTATTTACTTATTCTTAGTCCTTATACGCCTCCTTGGACGAGCTGAAAATATTTATTTCGCCGTCGATTTGAAATTCCAACGAGCGATATTTTTAAAGTGTCCACTCTACGAGTCTCAGCATTATTTCAAACTGCCCCAACAAGAACAATATGTTACCAATTAATTTTGACAGGTGCTGGACACAAATCTGGCATTAAATCAGCCCAGATTTTGACAAATGCTCGCCCCACAATGTGTGACAAAAAGACTCGCAAAAAATAAATTAAAAGAGAAATAATTTCCAACAAAAAGGAAACAATTTTTATATGCGTGGGAGGATGAAAACAATGAGCAATTTTCTTCTGAGTATAAACCCATACACCATGAAGGCAACAGAAGTTATTAGCCTCGCTTCGCATATCATGCTTGTAGCGCAGGACGACACACAATGTTTCCTAGGTGCCATCCAAGTACCCCACCCAAAAAACATCAACGAAATCTCTACGTTATCCTTCTGGGGTCCTTGAAATCGAGTTGTATCTGTGTTGTACCGAAAAATGTTTATCGCCTAGCGCTACAAGATAAGATATTATGGCAAGACTACTAGTGCTAATGGTAACAAACGATGAAAACCGTGTCAAGGATATGGGGGCAAAAGGAATCATGACAAACCTCGAAATGACTTCATGAGATGGAATGATAATATAAACTCTTTACGGTCTCTCTGTGAGTGACAAATAGCAGCGCTATGCGGTGTACTTTGGAAACTACAAATTGGTACTAATCCTTGCATCCACTCAATCTGAAAGGATATGTGCCTTGGAGTCGTATAATTAGTTCGTTGTGTGGTTCATTGACTTCGCTTAAGGTGTTTTAGATGATGACAATTCAGCTGAGCTCTCTACATAAATATGTGATTACTCACATGATTGCACGCAAGAGTTTAGAGTGCCGCGTTTTTTGCGGGACTTATACGCGTGTGAGTGTTGGAAACACGCCACTTACTTTTCGTTACAATTTTTTTTTGTTACTCTTGGTTCAATTGCTCGAAGGGGATGGAACAAGGAAATGTCATGTACCTACTTAGGACGGGTGTTGGCTGACATTGACATTGACAAGAAGCTCATTATATTTGGAATATTTACGAGAACATGTGTAATTTATGGTATTGTCTTAAGGATGCTTTAATCCTTTTTGTCTTGCTCTTCGAACACGTTTCTGGTTTTAAAGCATTTTTGTTCTTATACACCCGTGTTAAAGTTATTTAATTTATTTAGAATGCTTGTTTCAGAGGTAAAATTTTCTTTAAGTTTTAAGTTTCAAGTTCTAAAGCCAGTAAAGAAGCCTGGCGAACGACAAGAAAAGTTTAGCTCTTTTAATACAAAAAAAAATCGAATGGAACACACTTTCGTTAAATACCGCAAGCGTCAAAAAAAAAAAACTTCTAAATCTACAAATGAGTTTGCGATAAAATCCTTTAACTTAAGTGTCCTTAGTCTAGACGACTTTAAACCTATTTTTAAATTCGAAGAATTTTTTTTTAAATTTATTTTCGTGATCGAGCTTAGGAATTTCTTAAGGAATTTCCTTAAAAATACTATTTTATTGGTCACGTGTATTAGCCACACCTTTTTGGCTTTATTTTCTGCATAGATTCTTTGACCAAAACACTGATTAAAGAACAGAAAACCTAATAAAAGTGGTTTATTGATGTGGAGTAAACATTATAAAAACAACATTAACAGATTTTATAGCAACTGTATTTGCAATCAATCTGACTAAAATGTGTCTAGGTCAATAAAGACATTTCGGATTTATGAGATATTTAAGCGTGCACGTTTTTTTTTTTGGGTACTTTTTGAATTTTAATAGTAGTAGAATAGTTCTGCTGCCATATTTGTCGTCTTATTTCCGCCAGATGGCACATTTACCGATAAAGTTTATTATATTTTCCCTCTCCCCCATATTGCATAAAGTGCAGGCGTTACTTTAATCAACTCTGTGTGGCACGTAGTTTAAGGGAAATAATTCCCCTCATGCGCGAAATATTATTAAAATTTCTCCTGCACTAAAGGTGTCCTTGAATTGTAATTGTCTTCATTCAAGTTGTACCGAAGACTTGGATAAATTTCTCTGTGCTGTGAGTTCTTTGCTATTTCCATACTATCTTCCCTAAATTCAGTTCAATGTTTTTCAAGCAGGCTTTACAGATATATCGGGGTATTGTGGCGTAGTGGTTAGTGTTTTTTTTTATAATTCATCCGCGTTCAAGTGTGTACTGATGAGCATTCCTTCTTGCGCGAGTATTGCAGTTGAATTCTTTAAGGGGTGGAATGCAACTGGCTATTTCACTGGAGCACTCTTTATGGAAGAAACGATAAAACAATGAAAGACAAGAGACATTGCGACGATGTTGCAAGGAGTCGATTGACTTCGCAATGTTTGAGTCTCCTATCAATTTCAATGCTCATTTTTGTATCCGATCGAGTAGGTGTAAATTTGTCGTAGGAGCTCCTGCCCAGACATGAGAGTTATACTCCAGTTTTGGTCGTATGAACGATTTATAGATGATAGCCAGATCAGAAGGTATAAAGTATTTCTTGCATCGACTAAGGAATCCTAAGCATTTCGCTGCGCTCTTGGCGACGTCGAATATCTGGTCATTCCAACGTAAATTGTCATTAACACACATACCGAGGATGGAAAGCTTTTTGGTTTCGGTGATGCAAGTGCCGTTCATGGATAACGGCTGATGATTTCTATTCAGCTTGGATGACAGTAAACAGCATTGCGTTTTGGATGCATTAAATTCCACTCTATTTAAAAGCGCCCATGTTGATATGCTGTTTAAGTCGTTCATAACGAATTCAGTTCGAATTTAATGAGTTCAACATACTTAACCGTTCCCTTTCGACGTCCGAAGGACTGGGGCGTTTGCAAGGAAACGAATATGAAAAACTAAGATTACTGTCATCAGCAAAAGAATGAATTGGATTAGATGTGGCAGACAAGAGATCATTTATAAAGATCAAAAAGAGTGTTGGAGATAAAACTGAGCCCTGTGGAACACCAGCATTAATATGATGGGCATCAGACTTGAAACCGTCCAAAACCACTTGGATTGATCGGTTCGAAAGGAAATTTCTAATCCAATGAATAAAAGACATCGATTCCAAATGCACGCATTTTCGACAAGAGAGCCTGGTGCCAGACTCTGTCAAATGCTTTAGAAATGTCGAGCGCAACAACCTTGCTTTCGCCATGAAGGTGCAAGGAGCGGTTCCACTTTTCGGTGAGATAAGCCATCAGATCACCAGTGGACCTTTTGCCACGAAAGCCGTATTGACGGTCATTGAGAAGCCTCCGTGATTCTAGATATTTCATAAGCTGACTATTCATCAGCGTTTCCATGACCTTGGAAAGAATTGATGTTAGTGCAATTGGTCGGTAACTGGTCGGAAAAGTTAAATCGCCTTTTTTTGGAACGGGCTGAATAAATGCAGTTTTCCATCTACTCGGAAAGAGACCAGAAGAGTAGGACAGATAGAAAAGCCTACGCAGTGGTTTTGCCAGCGTGGAAGAACACCTCTTCAGAACCATGGGGGAAATACCATCTGGACTAGCGGATTTGTGTATGTTGAGATTTTTAAGGACTCCTGCTACTGTACGAGTGCGAAAATGAATTTGCCCCATGGAATGCTCTACGCTCTCGAGTACAGGTGGAGACAAGGCACAATCAGGGAGCGAGGAGCTGGCAGCAAAATGAGCTGCAAGTAGATTGGCCTTGTCCAAGGAGCTGACAGCTGGGATGTCATTGAAAACGAGTGTCGGGATGGAGGATGAGGCACAATTTTTAATATTTTTGACGAATGACCAGAAACTTTTACTACCTTTGGGACACTGAAGTATTTTTTGCCTCAATTTCTGATCATGAGAGAATTTAGCACTACGGATATGAGCACTTTTTCCGGTTTTCTTCGGTTGGGTTGGCTTTATATGACCGAAAACTAACCTCGTTTAACTTGATGGCCTCTTTACAGTTCGAATCGCACCATGAATTCTCCTTTGGTTTGATAACCTTAATTCTGTTAGGAATGAAGGATTTCATGCCAATGAGAATTATTTCTGTGAGCATATCGGCTGCGGCTTCAACGTCACGATCGAGGAAGCAAAGTGACCAATTGAAAGACTTAAAGAAACTGTTTAACCCGTCCCAGTTGGCTTTCTCGAAGCCGATATGACACAGTGGTCTGTCTTGTCAGGATGGGAGGTTAGGAACAAGTCCAGAGTATTGGCAGCATGACTGTCAATGTCAGGGATCCGCATAGGCTCGTTTACAAGCTGGGTTAGATGGTTGCCCACAGCAAAAATCTCAACATACCTGCCTTCGGGTGTTGTCTGTCCACAATGTCGAAGCCACTGAAAATTGTGTATATTAAAATCGCCTGCCACAACGATTTCAGTACGAGGATGACGGGATACAATTCTATTGATGGAGTCCGATAGCTCATCAAACCTGTAACAGGTTAAATCGCTATTAAGACTAGGGCTTCTGTATACAAAGCAGTGATGTGACACATGCCTACGAAGGTGTATGCTTACTACGCCGGAGGTCGTATGGATGGGCAAAAGATCGTTTATAAAGATCAGAAAGAGTGTTGGAGATAATACAGATCCCTGAGGTACACCAGCATTGGATGTGATGAATATCAGATTTGAATCTGTTTAGTACTACACGGATTGAACGTTTCAAAAAAAAGTTCTTAAGCCACTCTATAAGAGTTTTGTCAACTCCATAAGCACACAATTTTGATAAAAGCGCTTGATACCATACCCTAGTAAAAGCTTTAGAAATATCGAGTGCAACAGCTTTGCTTTCACCATGGAAATGCAAAGAGTGGTCACTGTTCGGTGAGATAAGCCATCAGATCATCAGTGGACCTTTTCTGCGGAAGCCATACTGTCGGTCATTTTAGAGCTTCTGTGACTCAAGATATTTCATAAATATGCGATTAGTCAATGTTTCCATGACCTTTGAAGGCATGATGAACAAACGCTGCTTTCTATCGAGTTGGGTAGAAGCCAGAGGAAAGACGCGAATGAAAAAGCTTACGCAGAGGTTTGGCTAGGGTGGAGGCGTACCTCTTAAGAACAGCCGATATGCCATCTGGACCTGCGGATTTGTGTTCGTTAAGATGTCTGAAAACTCCTGCCACTGTACGAGTGCGAAAGTGTACTTGGCCCATAGAGTGTTCAACGCGCTCAAGTACAGGTGGAAACAAATCGCAATCAGGAAGCGTGGAGCTGGCAGCAAAGTGAGCTCGAAGCAAATTTGCTTTTTCTAAGATGTAAGCAATTGGAGCGTCCTTGGGACTTGCAAATTTGATACGACGGATAACTGCGTTATATTCATTTCTTGCTCGCTCATAGGTATTGATTTCGGTTTTCTTCGGTTGGATTGGCTTTAAAAAACCGAAAACTAACTTCCCTAGACTTGATGGCCTTTTTGTAGCTCAAATCGCACCACAATTCTCATTTAGCTTGCACCACAATTCTCATTTAGCTTCATTCTGTTAGGAATAAAAAGTTTCATTCCAGGGAGAACTATTTCACTAAGCATATCGGCGGCAGCATCAACAACTCGATCAAGAAAGCAGAGACCAATTAAAATTCTTGAAGTAGTCGTTGAGACCATCCCAGCTTGCTTTCTCGTATTGCCAAACTATTCTTTTCGGAGCTGGATCTTAAACCACGTAATTAGTGTACGAAAAAGAAGCCGATATTACCCAGTGATCCTACGAACTTAAAGGCGATAAAACGTCGACCGCGTGTGTATCAGAATGTGAGCTGCGGAATAAGTGGAAGGTGTTGGCGGCATGACTGACAATATCAGGAACCCTAGTAGGTTCCTTTCCTTGCTGGGTTAAGTTATTGCTTTCAGCAAAGAGCTCAACGTACCTTTCCTCTGGAATTGTCGGTCCAGGGTATCGAAGCCACTGAGTATTGTGGACATTAAAACCACCAGCAATGGCGATTTCAGTGTTTGGGTGACGGGCCACAATTCTGTTGATGTCAGACAGCTCATCAGTCAGACAGCTCATCAAACTTATTATGGGTTAACTCGCTGGCTAAACTCGGACTTCAGTATAAAAAGCAATAATGAATGAGTTTACGCACATGGAATTTAATGTTTATCGTTTTCACTGGTCAGAGGACAGAGGACAGAAACTTATAGGTAGCTCTGAAAAATACCAAATGGCGACAGAAAGTGTAGACAGCTTTTGTGAACACAGAAAATATACAAATATTCAAATAAAAGTTTCAAATAATTAAAGATCCTGATGGTATTTTTAAATATTTTTGTTTTTACTTTTCCAGCACCTTCTTTAAAATGGCTTTCTTAAAGCCCTCAATAATTGCAGCTTGATCGCATTTCTTTAAGAAAAACTCGGCGTTCTAAATTCAGCTTTTCAAATTTACAAAATTCCGGAAATGATACAAAATAGTTCGACTTAGACCTACAACGCGCATTGGCAAAAAAAATTCGCGGCAGATAATCGCATACGATTTTTTGCCGCAGGCAAAGTGCACGACCAATAATTGTCTAGGTGATTGCCGGAGATTTTATTGACAACTGTCAATGAAAAATATGTTCACAAACATGTTGGCGTGCATCTTTGTTCGAGTCGCTGTCGCTTAAGAAATTTCGCAGACCAAATCGTGTGACAAATCGTCGTTGCCGCGAACGTTTGCTGTTTGCTTTTCAAATTGAACATCAAATTGCTACTCGATTCTCTTTAGTATGAATACAAAATCTGAATAAGTTCAATTCAAAGGGATTTGCATTTGCCATGCCCCCAATTATGGGCGTGGACTAAAAATTAAAATCAATTAATTGTAATTTCGTGAGAATCATGAAAAAATGCGTTCAAAGCGAAAATTATTTCAGAAAAAACCGTTTTTTCCTAAAAACGCCCCTAAAAGTGGGCGGAGCCCATAACTTTGTATAGAGCAAACTAAGCTACTAATAATATCCTAAATATTTGTCATAGAATATTTTTTCGATATGGAGTGAATTTTCCGAGAAAGCGAGTTTTTTAAGATCTAACATGTTAAAAGAGGGCATGGTCGATATGTTGGGGGGTCAAATTTTTAACTTTGTTAGAGGTTTTGGGCCATTATTGCTCCATACTAAAATGTGAGTTCCTAAGCCTTGTGTTACTTGACCAAAAGTCATTTTGAAAGCAAATGTAAAATAAAGGTTGTCTCACATTAAAGCCAGAAGGCCGTTGCGGATTAAGCCAGTTTTCATACTTTGTCTGTGCAACAAAAGAGCCAAGCCGTGTACCATGTTTCAGCTCTCTAGCTTAATTTTGAAGACCTAAAACCTTCACATATACAGACGGACGGACGGATGGACATGGCTTAATCGATTCACCTGTCGGTCTCGATCATATCTCTAAAAGATCTTAGGAACCTACGATGAATTTCACTGTATTAAAAACCATGCATTAAGATTAATATACCCTGGGTCGGGTATAAATAGAGCACCAAAAAGTTTTATTTCCCCAGCTAGGTTGAGAAAGTTTAAAAACAAAAACTTTCATATAAAAAATTTGTTTTAAATTTTATTTTTTACTCCCAAGCTAGTCCCCTTACCTTCGCACCACACTGTTATACACGAAATTATGAAAATCCATATTTACCTAGACCCCAGAGAGCCGGCAAAGAGTGGAACTTAATGTGTTGAAAGTACATCAAAAATGATCTATGAGGGCATGTAAATGAATTTACCAGCCAAATTTACGGCATCCTTAATTTATCAAAATTACGTGCGCGTAGGACGAAGATGTTTTCGGTTTGTTGTCCTTTCTGCTTAGAGCGAGAAAGCAACGAGAAAAAAAGATGCCAAAAACACCTTAAGTGAGGGAAAATAATTAAAAAAGGACAGCCCTCGTAAATTCGTTAGGTAAATACCTTGAACTTTCTAGTTGCACGCAGCTAATACCTCAGGATACACGTCGATATAAATTGGATGTGGTTTACAGGAAGTTACTGCAAATTAAAAGGAAGCGAGTTTTTGTAATTTTATTTCCTTTCCGAGTGAAAATGTACACACCCACACGCACACCAACTTGATGAGGCTTTAAGGTATTTAAGTAATCTCTTTTGCCTTACAAAGTCTCACACTGACCTAAGAATTGGTTAGGCATTTTCGAATCAAATCTCAAGGATTTCCTTTCTGCTAACCTGAAAGGACGAGAAGTTTTGCATACCACGGGGCAATTTCTTAGAATTTCAACCAGGATGGATGGACTTATTCCAATATAGTTTGTTTTGGCATACCCGGAATGATGAAATGTGGTTAATAACTCATACAAATTGTTGGCCACAGGCATTTGTGTACCTTTCACCAGGATTTTCTCAACCAACCTTCGAAGAAATTCGAACTTTGAATGTGATTAAGTGGCACAGTATGTTGCATATCCTTCTGGATTACTACTATAAATGATAACAGTGTCGGCCATAAAGTATTGTGACTAATCATGAGGAATTGCTTATCATGTTTTGTTGGGCGGGAGTGGCGGTGAGTGAGCCTTCGTTTTGTCTTTAAGAGGATTTGGTCAATTAATTAGCATTTTGTGGTAACTGTGTCGGCTTTGTATGCAGAGCTGTACTGGGCTTTTCGATATTATTTATTTGCTGTGTCACAGCATTTCGTATAATTGAAATATTAACACAAGCGTCTTGCGGTAGGACTTTCACTGAAGCATAATATCGGCGAAAATAGCAAAACAACGATATGCCCAGCGAGCTGAGAGAATTTTCTTCATTAATCATGTCCTTGTGGTCGGGTGATTGCGTACCGACCGACATGTTAGGCCCAATCAAGTGGAAATATATTTTCGGATGTGAGAGGTAAATTTGGGTCGATTGTTTACTTTGCATGGTCGGACTCAAATATTAATGTTGAAATTGCGTTGTACGAAGGTCCTTTATGAAGTAAATTCAAGTGTCTCTCAAAAGGGATAACAAAATAATCTGTGGCTTGTAATCACAGCAAGGAAATTATCTTTAATCAAAAACGCTTTTCCTACAACCAAAAAGAGGATGATCAATTTCTCACGTTACCTATATACGGACTTACCTCGGATAGACTTTCTTTCGTTTTTATAACGCCTACTCATCGACGAGGGGTGGAAAAATTTCTCATTTTCTTAATCCAAAATATTTATTCTTAAAGTAATAAAATAGTAAAAAAAAATAATACCATGATTGGGAACAATCAGGTTCTAAATTGATAAAATCGACTGAATTATGTTAATGAAAAAATTCAAGGTCGTAAAACTTCGCAAAGAGAAGCAACCTGGCAGCGAGATGTTGTTGCCCATTTTATGGTTGGTCGATGAGTTGTTAAATTTATAGACCAAAATAATATCTTCCGATTTTATGAACTCTTAAATAGATGCGAAATTAAAAAAGTAGAGGTAAGCTTTAACCGCGCCATCAATACACAGCGACCAATCGAATCGATATGATTCAGTTTTTTTTTTTTTTAGCCCGGTGGTTATAATATTTGTTATTGCTGGTCCTAAGCTTGGTCTTAATTGTTGTGAATTAACATAGTGTCGCCGGATTTGAAAGACCAGTGAGATAATCGTTAAAGGTTAGAAATTTAAGTGTTTATCACATTTAATATTACCTCTATGCTGGGGATATAAATTAATTTGAACGAGTTGCAAAAAAAATTGATGGCTCAAATTGGTATTAGATGCCTTTTTTTAAGACTTGAGCAAAGTAAACACTTTACAATAGAGCAAAGCAAAACTAGATACAAAGCGCAACTTACTTACTTAATCTGCCAAGCGGTCGCCGCAGAGAACAATTCTACGCACGGGGCCTCAGCCAACAAACTACGCAAGCCAGCTTTGTCTCCAGTTTGGCACGCGAAGTTGGCTGAGGTCCCCTCCCACTTGCGTGCGCCATACCTGACAGAGTCTCTGTGCTATTCTACTGCGCCGTCCCTGAGGGGTGGATTTGAAGATTTGCCGGGCCGGGGCGTTGGTGTCCATCTGCTCCAAGATAACCCAGCCATCGTAGACGTTATAGTTTGACTCTTCTAGCTAGGTCGGTGTCGCTGTACAGCCTGTACAGTTCGTTGTTATATCTCTTACTCCACTCTCCGTCTATGCAGACGGGACCGTAAATCGTTCGAAGAATTTTCCTATCGAAGCAGTTTAAAGTGTTTTCATCCGCCTTTGACAGGGTCCATGCTTCTGCACGGTAAAGCAGGACTGGGATGTTGAGGGTTTTATACAGGGACACTTTAGTTGCTCGAGAGAGAGCTTTGCTACTCAATTCGCCTTCTTCGCCCAAAGAAACTGCGATTGGCAAGAGTTATCCTTCGTCTGATTTCAGGGCTAATGTCATTGTCTGAGTTTTTAGCGGAACCCAGGTAGACTACCTACCCCACCCTAACTACCTCAAAATTGTAGCTGTCGTGGTGATGTTTTGTCCAAGACGTCGGTGTTGGGTGTATTTTCTTGATGACAGCATATACTTGGTTTTGCCCTCATTGACTGCTAAACCCATATTCGCCGATTCCATCCCAATACTCACGAAGGCTTCACTGACATCACGCTTTGTTCTACAGATTATGTAAATGTCATCTGCGTATGCGAGTAGTTGAACGGACTTTTAAAAGTTTGTACCTCTGGTGTTGGCGCGGGAGCTCTGCACAATTCTCTCAAGTATGATGTTAAAGAAAACGTCGAAGTACTTCAAGGCTGCAATAAATTTTTACTATGAGCTTTTAAGAGACATTTTAGAGGTAGACCTCTTTACACCCAAACTGTTTTATGCGGTGACTTTAACTTAAAATTATAAGGTAGCAACAACAGACGATTTGTAGATACAGTAGAGTCGATGGTCAAAAAATTTTCCGGTTGTTCTCACACCATGATTTGATTGTTTTAAATCTCAATGTTTTTCCAATCCAAACTGCTGAGGAGCCTACTTTTTAAGGAAATGTTCGCTCTATAAACCTTGATTTGCTCTTCAGAGATTGTGTGGCTCTAAACTGGTCACAACTTTATAACACGGCTAACATCGATGGTCAGTGAATTCCAGAAAAATGTAAGCGTTTTTTTTTTAAACACACGTTTCCTTGAAGAGAATAAAGAAAAAGAAGTAAAATTTACATTGGCTTACGCTAGAGTTTCAGGAGTTTAAAACATGCCTGAAACTTTGTACCTCGTCAGTCTTTGGTGAATACAAAAAGATGTCCAACTTAGTAACAAACAAGCTTCGAAGGTACAAAATTGAATATCATTTCAAGTAACACAGAAGCTCTTGTGTTGGTCACCGTTACGTTTACAGCACCATAACATAAAACCTTAATTTCTTGAAGTTGGTTTTATACAAGCAACGGGGCCTCTTACGAAACCCCTATAAGGATGATTTGACACTTTATAGAACTTAATTTTTGGGTGCAAAATTGGTTCTACTTCGGGCTATTATAGAACTTATTTGTCAGTCAATACATTTTTAAAAGAATCTGTAGGTACACACACTTTCATGATGTGTTTTCTCTTTTCTTGGGTATTTATACATTCTTATCTTATTTTTTAAAATAGTTGATGTTTTTTCACAAATAACTTCGATTATATTAAATAAGATGATGAAATTAAGGTGCGCATTTAATTTTTTCGAATAATTTGTTAAAATAGGACGAAAAGAAACAATGTGCTTCTTGAAATATTAAATATGACATAAAATAAAGATTGCAAGGTCTTATGTTGAGCCCATATAGCACCATTATAACACTTGAGGTGCTCTGCGTTACCTTTTTTAGAATCCTTGGGTTCTATGTAGCACTGTCTAGCTTCATGTGGAACTATTATATGGTTTTGTGCTTTTTTGTCAAACATGGCGCTAATTTATCTAGGGCTACCATCACTCTCCTTTCTTTTATGATATATTTACTTTGGTTTCTATTCACTAGTAGGTGGTTTGACTATTTGTAATTATTGACAAGGCAGGCGTTAATTGAAATGTCTCTTTTTTCTGGATGTTTTATTTTTATCCATGGATGCAGTATATACCTGAAAAGTTTGTAACTCCAATGAGGACTCCTTTTAAAGTTCTGCTTAAAAAGTAGGTATGTCAGTGAGCGGATAAAGTCCTGGAACTACTGGACCCAAAATGCCCAAACAAAGCTTATTTGACCGACAAATAAAATAGAAATAGAGAAAAATAGAAAAAAAAGGATTAATATTCTCTAGAAATCAAATTCTGGAAATAAAATTTTTGTGTGATAAAAAATGTTATCTAGTTAAAATTCATATCATTCTATTAAAAATGTAAAATTATTTTATCGGAATGTTTTGCTTAAAATGCTCTCACAACATATTCTATTAATTACATTGTTTCTTATTGTATGAAGTTGTGTAAAGTTGTACTTCGGATGTGTCAAATCTATAATGTTAAAAAACAGGTGCTACAGAACCTGGGCTACAGAACCAAACCCCTCAGTTCTTATAACCTCATAACTTCAGTGCCTCATAACGTTTATAGCACGACGTTTACAAAACTTATGATTCTAGCACTTTAAATTTTATAATAATGGTGCTGTAAACGTTTCCATGATCAATTTTATAAGTAAATAAGATGCGCACCAACGGTAAGAAAAAGAAACCCTGCAAAACCATTAGTGCTACTGAAGAGCATTTTGAGTGTCTAATAAGTCCAATATTCGAAAATCAATGCTTAGGGTTCCAGAGTGTCTTACTTGGGTATGCAAGTAAATTTATTCCCGAGGCATAAAGTTCAGAGTTTTTGACAAACATCCGAAAAGTTGGTCGGCATTCTAGCACCAAGACTATTTCGGCTGATGTTAATCGCAGCACTTTTGAACTTTTAAAAGTTACTGATGAATTTCGTGTTGCCAGTGTTAAAAAAATATCTTCAATAACTGATAACGAAAAATTACAACAATTTACAATTCCGCAAGCATTTTAATAATGGCTAGTCCTATGATGTCCTGGCGAACATCGTCAGGAACCTTTATATTATAATGATGTTGACATAAAGTGGCAACTCTTCCTACGGTTTCCCACAAGAGAACAAGTATTTGCAAAACAAATAAAAGTTAACCAGCAGTATCAAAACACGAAAGTGTGACTACCAATCCTGCGAGCTACCGACTGCAAACTTAAGGAACAAGGAAGACAATGACGAAAGCATTTTATGAAATACTATAATACTGCTCCTGTTTTTTAGTCTATGATCCATTTCTCTCTCTTCGAAACTCAAGTCGAAGTACTTTCTTAATCAGTGAAAAGAAGTTAAATACAAAAGTAGATAAAAAAGCTCATATGGCGGTCATTCAAGTACGTTAATAAAATTGGCCTTGTTAATGCTCGTCCTTGTTAATTGTATTATATAAGGTTCCACAGGGTTCAGTCTTTGGTCCCTTGTTGTTTAGTCTTTTTATAAATCTCTTTGCATAAAATACAGTTCGCACCAAATTTTTGCAAACGATCTACAAGTTTATGTGTCGTTAAGTACATCGAACTTTACTCGTGCGTATATAGAGTTAAAAAATTACTTAAAATGGTCGCTTAAAAATTCGCTAATGCCAAACCCAAGAAAGACAAAAACATTATTTATGAGCAAAAATAAAAAATGTTGCCTATCGACTATTACATCTTACGAACACGCATTTTGAGTTTTTTTGGAAAAAAATCTGAGTATTATCTTCAAGGAAAACTTCAATTGGAAGAATCATTTTAGCATTTTGTTATGTTTTACGAAGTCAGTCCAACAAAAACCTTTTTGCCGTTTTTTGTTAAGAAGAAACTTATGAGGCCGTTTGTTCTGCCATCAATTCTTTATCGGTGTGAATTATTTTCTGATATGGATTCTGTGTTGTCAAGAAAACCGAATGTAGCTTAACAACCGCTCTTGATATATTTTAAACAAAAGTCGTCATGATCATATATCTGAATATGCTAAGCGAATAGCGGGTTCACCGTCCGTCTGTCTGTTAGTCACATGTTTTTGGGTTTTAAATTTTAAGCTAGAATGCTGAAATTTGGTGCACGAGTTCATGCTTATCCGAAGCAGTAAAAGTGTTAAAATTTTTTTGAAGCCGCTAACAGACGCGCCCACAATCGGTGTAATTGTGCCACTTGCTTCAGAGCTTTCAAAACTATAAGAGGGCTCTTAAAAGCCGTGTCCTTACGTTAAATTCAAGGCCTAAAAACATGTGACATACAGACAGACGGACTTGATCTAAGGCACTTAAGGTCTTAAGGGTCTACCTTTATTATTTCACCGTGACACTATGTGACAAACTTAATATACCTCCTAATAGGATGGGGTGGAAAAAATAATAAAGAGCTCGCAACTAGGGACACTGTGAGAATAGCTTAGTTATCTGAAGCATTTATGGCCTTCCTCTTAATTTGAAAAATGTTATGCAAGTAAGACTATGCTGTAATCCCGTTGCGTCAGCCTTAAATATTTCCCAAATTAATATATATAAAATAAGTACATGCTAAGCAATATAGGAATTTTAGGGCCCTTTGCATTATGACCTCCATTACCTATCAAAAACGATCAACTACTTTTATATGAGTCCTTGACGCCAGGATGTCGACGTAGGTACTTTTTAAAAATAATCATGAATAAGAAAAAAATGTTACGCATACGCCACAGTATACTCAGCTACAACGCAGTAATGTTTTTTTTTCGCCCAGATTCCTTAAATTTAATTTTCAATGCACGATGCGATACTTAATATAAGCGTATCTTAAACTTATAATGATAAAACATAATCAACCATTAAAGTAACCAAAAAATGCCTCATAATAAACTTTTTAAACTTTATCAACTACGTGCTCCTGAAATCAATTATCCCATTTCATCTCATGCCCCAAAGGGATCGTGAATTTTCAACAATAACCTCATCCCCAATTCTTATGCTTCCTTCAATAATTGGACTAAATTATTTCTGCGACATTATTTGAATTTCATATAAAAAATCGAGGGCAAATATTGTCACACAGCTCTACCGCGTAATAACAATGATTATGCTGACACGAACCATCTCAGCTTTAATGTCTTCATGGTGGCCCGACAAAAATCGATCGGCCGAGATAAGATACCAGCAGCGTGTAACCGAAGAGAATTTACGGTCACAGGCCATTTAGATAAAACTGGAAATTATGTAAAAATAAAAAAATAAAAGACCTGGGAACACTGTCTTTTTCTGATCTACATGAATTCCGCCAGTTGTTGCCGGGGGTAATAATTCACATGCGGCCCCGCACGGCAAATGTGTAAGACCAAAGGACACGAAACCTTCCGGCCCCCATCAAAGTGCCATAAACTCATCCCCCACGCTTATGCAGCGCGTATGTCATTTTCCAATTGAGTAGAAATTGTGTAATATATTCGTTTTTGATATGCGTGCTGGTTTTGAAATTCTAATTTTTGTATCCCGTATTTTGGTCCTTATGGCATTATGTAGGTCATGTTTGTATCCTGCGATGAACTAGGCAAAAGCGTTTGTTTTTGTTACGCTTGAGTGTGGTGCTTTTTAGTGCGTATATGCACAAAGGCTTTTAGTCAGAACTATATGTTAACCTATCAAATCGTTCGGTCTATTAAACTCGCTTCTACTTTGAGTGACAGTGTTGACGAATTTTATCGTCAACTTAACATGCTCGGATAAAGGACCAACCGACAAACGACGACACGATAAGGAGATGAGTGAATTTCTCTTTCAAGTGGATTTTGCCTGTCAGAATGCAAAGCGCCAATATTTGAATTTAAAATAAATCTTTTGTTTTGTTTTTCTTTGCCAAAAAGAGGCGGGAGCATTGTACAGAATTTGCCTTTAACGCGTTGATTCAAAGCGATATATTTTTAGAAATTCTTCTTGTAGCTCAATTTTGGCTGCTAATTGTTGGATTATCCAGCGTGTTTGTGGCGAGATTAACATGACGGCTTAATGACGCAGGTAAAATTCAATAAATTTTTTGGCGCTTCTTTTGTGGCAAGTATATTTAATTTTTCACTTGTGGTGGAAATATTTATTCGTTGAGTTATGCCATCGTTTGCAGTATACTGACAGAAAAAATTAAATGTGTGTTTCAAGATGACTTGCACAGGGTAAGTTAAATTCGGCACAAAAGCAGTTTTCTAAATTTGGAAACAGTTTTAATCCAATAGACTAGCATGAATTTGAGTTGAGCTGTGAGTTGTTGCATCTGGTAAATGATATATTATTTAATATTTCTGTTCATAGGCAACATCTTACTGTACCCATACCCTGCCCACACATATTAAAGGGTGTATGGACCATCACCTCAGGAAGTATTTGAACATGCAAAAGTGACTGCAAATGTAAACGTTGTAATTGTAACAATATGGAACTGACACTTAAAACTGAGAGTCAAGCTAAACCCATTTCAGCAGGATCACAAAGAAATAATTAAAATTTTTTTATGGGTACATTTCGAAACAAAATACCGTTTTTTAAAAAGATTTTTACTACTTTTACTATTTTTTACTACTTTTATTAATTTTAGTTAAAATCTAACTCAAAATTTTGTTAATTTTTTGTAGTTAGTTTATTTTTATACCCCATCCCATAGAAAGTTTGTCACAAAGTTTGTTGCTAAATATTTCATGTAGAAAAAATTTAGTTCTTAATTTTGTTCAGAGACGAATTATCGCCACGCCTACATTTAGTTGTGTTAGAATTGAAGAAAAACGTAATTTCGACTGGTCTTAGGCCTTTTTTAGGAAAGCATGAAAGAAAAAATAGCAGGGAAGGTAAACGAGATTTCACTCGGTTTTCCCAGGTGTGACCTAAGCTAATTGACTCAGAAAGCATTATATTTTCAAATCGGAAAAGCAGTTTTAGCGTCGAAAACGGGCAACACCAGTTAAGGAGCATATGGGCGCGCTTTGATATTTCTATGTAAAACTTTGATAGATAAAAAATATTGGCAGAAAGTTTTTGAAAACCTTATGCTGTCCTTTAATATTTTTTTTTTTTTCATTCAAGTTTGGCCACGTCCATTTTTAGTAAAGGAATTAAAAAATCCTTGAAAATGAACCGGGATTTTACCACTTATGTTTATATTAATTTTAGGTATGGTGGCGAGTAGGAATGTTTGAAGCATGACTACGAACTGTAATAATGACAAAAGTGAAGATTTAGAATGCGGAGTACAATATATGTGGAATGACCTTCAGCGAACGTGCATAAAGAAGGCAAAATCATTCCTATTAACTTCAAAAGACCACAACAAATAGGTCCAAGAAACAGGGATCAGGTCCAAAAAACAGGAATCACCTAAACAGGATTAAGTGCAACCAGTGATAAGTCAGGATGCTGACTCTGATTTCAGAGAGCGCTCTGCACAGCATGTTTTGGAGAAGTTTGAACAAATTCCAACTGACTTTTTGAATGTAGAGGAGGAATGGCAGCTGTTTTCATCGGCAGTCATTGCCTCTGCAGGAAATGCTTGTGGAGTAAAGCGGCTTGGGGTAGCGTCTAGTGGTAAGAAAAGAACTACTTGGTTTTAAACGCCTGCATTTCAAGAACGTATCAGAGAGAAGAAGAGAGCCTACATTGCATGGATCCAATGTAAATAGAAACTTCTCGAGCCCGGTACAATGAGGCGCGAAGGACTTCCAATCTGGCAGTCAGAACAGCCAAGGAACAGTCATGGAAAAGGTTCGGCGAGAAGTTGAAGCACGATTACAGATCTGCAAACAAGATATTTTGCCAGACCATTCGCCGGCTCAAAGGAAGGAAGTTGAATATCATTGAAGGAGCTTAGTCCAAGGACGGTACACTTCTTTCAAATCACAGCGATGTCTTGCGCAGATGGAGAGAGCACTTTTCGGAGTTGCTCAACCCCAACAGGGCACTGAAGATAGCATTCCCACTGCTGACGAGGTTAGGGTGGAGAATAGTCCTACAATAGACAAAGTCCCTAAAGCGATTAACTCGCTAAAAGTTGATAAGTCTGCTGGAGTTGATGAAATCCGGCCAGAAATGCTCAAGGCAATGGGTGAAGAGGGTGTTAAATGGCTAAAACGTGTCATTAAGGTGGCCTGGGATAGCGGGAGGGCACCTAGCGATTGGCAAACGGGAGTTATAGTGCCCATTTTCAAAAAAGGGAGCAGGAGAGATTGCGGCAACTATGGGGGCCTTCCTTCCGGGAAAAGTATTCGCGAAGGTGTTGGAAATGCGTTCCAGAGCTGTAATCGAGCCTTTGTTACGGGAAGAACAGTGCGGCTTTCGGCCTGGCAGAGGTACAACCGACCAGCTTTTTACTCTGAAGGTTATTCTTGAGAAGGCCTGGGAATATGCCAAACCGGCCTATGCGTGTTTTATAGATCTGGAAAATGCGTATGACCGAGTCCCTCGGGATACACTGTGGAGAGTTTTGCAGGACTATGCGCTAAGTGGGCCTCTTCTGAGAGCCATCCAGTCTTTGTATGGAAACTGCAGAAGCTGTGTACGGATAAATGGCGTCAAATCCCGTCCTTTTGATGTGCGCGTTGGACTTCGCCAGGGCTTTGTTCTGTCGCCGCTCCTTTTTATAGCATATATGGACTGGATGGTGAAGCGCACTCTTGGCGAGCAATGTTTCGAATTGGCTGGCATTGGTATGCGAGCCATCTGCTTTTCGCAGATGATTTGGCCATCCTTGCGTCATCCAAAGAGGAAGTTCAACGAGCACTGGATAGGTTTGCAGCCGTCTGTGGTGATGCTGGGATGAAAGTAAACGTGAACAAATCGGAAGTGATGGTTGTTTCCCGAACTCCTGTGCAGTGTACCCTGCACATAAATGGAGTTCCATTAAAACAGGTTGAGAAGTTTAAGTATCTCGGCGTCTTTTTCACGAAAGATGGTAGGAGTGATACTGAGCTGTCCTGTAGAGATGGCCAAGCTGGAGCAGTAGTAAGGGAACTGCGCCGGCCGGTCATCAGGAAAGCTGAGCTTGGTGTGAAAGCGAAGATCTCAGTTTTTAGTTCAGTGTTCGTTCCGACCCTCATATATGTTCATGAAATTTGGGTAATGACCGAAAGAATAAGATCGCGGGTACAAGCTGCCGAAATGAGTTTCCTGAGGTGCGTTGCTGGTGTTATTCTAAGAAAGGATAAAGTGAGAAACGTCAGTATTCGTGGGAATCTTAATGTTGAGCAGCTACTTCTCCAAGTGGAGCGATCGATTCTTCGATGGTTTGGACACGTTGTTCGCATGCCTCATGACAGGCTTCCTAGACAGGTCATGCTAGCCGAGATGCGAGCGCATCGCCCCCCTGGTAGGCCAATAAACAGGTGTTGGGATCAGGTAAAGAACCTCTCTGAGTCCCACCTGGGGATTGCGCCGGAGTCTCTTGAGTTGGTGGCGGAGGATCGAGAAAGATGGAAGGACCATTTAGCCACCCTCGCTCCGCGACCCTTTTAAAGGATAAGTGGCATCCGAAAATGATAATAGTGATAAATGAAAAGAAAAAAGGCAGGGAAAAAGTGCTCCTTTTTTTTGCCTTGAAAAGAACGAAAGAGATGAAACGTTTCGCCTGGAATTGGAATGAAGACACCGCAGCAGTCTAAAAAAAACTTTTATTGGTCCGGTCGGGATTCGCCCCGGGACCTCGTGCACAGTGGTCCTATACACGAACCACTACACCACGACACCCACGATTGGCAGCTTGAAAGAAAACTGACGGACCCCAAAGTACGTCAGTTATTCTTCACTGACGATGGACCATCATATATAAGTGAAGATCATAGATACCTGCAGCGAGCACGAGATATATGGCTGGATGTGCTTTTTATTCTCTGATCACCCCTAGCCCGCCCGTTGCAGATATTAAGTTAAATGAAAATGTGCTTTTCAAATGTGGAAAGCTTAAGCTGAAAGGAAGGCTCTACACCACAGCTGTGCATCTGGCTTTCACATATAGTTCACAATGTTGAACACTGTATAAAAAGTATGAGAGCAAATTAACGGCAGCTGAGATGAAGATGCTTCGCTTGACAGCAGGAGTAATAAAGCGAAGTAGAACAACAGGCATGAAATTCCGAGGAAGACGCCACGTAAAAGAACTCTCGAGGAAAATAGAGCACGACGGGCTCAGTTGGTATTGCTACGTTCAAAAGATGAGATCCTATGAAGCCTGTCAAAAAAGCAGTGTCAATCAACATTCCTGCAGAGGCGCGAAAGAGAGGGGTTTCGAAAACAGCATTGTAGCAAACAAACACCTCAGTGATGAAGTAATCCAAATGTGATCCAAAACCTGCCGGCATATTTTGAGGTCAATAACCCACAAGCGGACAACTAGATGAATGATAGAACTAGATGAAAGATAGAATGTAGTAGGATTAAGAGGGTTATGCTCCTTCAATTCAGATCATAACCTCGCGCCTAAATGAAAGAAGAAGATTTATTTTTGGTCATATATGAAAAGGTCACATGGGATTTTTTGGAAGAGTCTTTTTTTTGGACAAAAACCATCAGTTTAAATGCGACTTTTAGATTACCTATTAATTTTTTTTTATCCTGATTGACTAGTTCCTTCTATATTTCTACAAAATATTACCAACAGTACCTGCGGTTTCGTTGCCACAATTTTATCTTCTCCCCTCTTGCAGAGATCCCAAGTAAACTACAGTGGAGCCATGGCAAAAAGGAAATGTGAGTCAAAAGTCTTTTTTTTGTGAAAAATAAAAGAATAAAAGAGGAAAGTAAGCGATATTTGAATATATTTTTGAAGAATTTTTTTTAGATCCGCCATTGTTCTTGATGCTATATGTTATGTATCCTTATAGCTACGGGTTCGGAGCCGGACATTGAGAGCAATTATCATGTACCTATACCTTACTTAGCCCAAACCTCTCGAATAAGCAACGGTAACTTATCTGCGTAAACTTTTATTATTGACCATATTGGAAGCTGAGGC
Source organism: Neoascia interrupta (assembly GCA_947623515.1). Lineage (NCBI taxonomy): Eukaryota > Metazoa > Arthropoda > Insecta > Diptera > Syrphidae > Neoascia > Neoascia interrupta. The sequence goes on from OX392464.1 coordinate 18,502,006, forward strand.
TGGACCAGCATCTACCTTACGACAGTATTATTGGACGCAAGTTTTTAGTCCGCTTTAAGCATTTATTGGACATCTCTTTTATCCAATAGGCAAGGGTAAATATCTGTCATGAATAAAAATGAGTCATTCAGCTCAAAAATAATTGATCTATAAGTACCTACCGTTCAACTCCGCTGAAGCTCTCAAGCTCTGACAGTAATAGTCAAAAATGTAAAGAAAAGCAAAAACTTGGAATACTCGCAGACTTTTTATAAATAATAGACGTACAGAAACTCACCACACCACTCAAAGACAACTTTGCCCGAATGCACTTAAACACAAAAGCGTGACCCGAAATGGCAAGTCCAAGGAGACATCACTTTCCAGGTCAGCGACTTCGGGGAGGATCAAAACCAATTTCTGCCGGCCAACAAATCAAAAAGTGACACCAAGAGGCGTTATCGTTTTGCTGAGACAAAACGCTTAATTAATCTCCCTCACATTCCTTGATACCAAATACACACTAAGAGATTTCGCAACAGTCAATTTGAATTTATATCAAAAGGCGCCTGTCGTCGTCAGGCAAGCAACAACAACAAAAATTTACTCCAGAAAACAAATCCCATGTCCACAATGGTTTTTCATTAGCAAATCGTACACCATCTGCCTGCCAAATCAAAGGCATCATGCGTCTGACTCAAAGTGACTCAATTACACTCTTCACAAGAGGAATCCGACTGTGAGGAGAAAATGTCTTATTTTCATCAGCCAAATGGAGTGTGTGTAGTCGAACAGAAAATGTTCTCATTTTTATTTGTGGCATGCACCCGAAGAGCTCCACATAGATCTGGGGCAGGCGGGGCTTATATGGCTAACATGAAAATGAACATGAACGGCTAATTAGCACGACAGGCTTAGGTGAAGGACCCTGTTCTTTATCCAAGCTATCGCACACCCATCCACCTTGGTCTCGATTCAGTTTTTGAACTCGTGCCTTTTACGACCTCACACCAATCAATCGAGAGCGCTTCCGAGCATCGATACATGGCAGCCAACGCCGGAACGGAAGATAAACAGAAAACTCCATTAAATATTTATTACTACTTTTATGCTCCAATTGACAATAACAAAAAAAAAATCATCGTTTTTATGCCTGCAAGACAGCTTTGCTTGAAACAGTCGTTCTACACACCAAATCACACACAGGTACATGGAGGCGGAGGCCTATAAATAGAATCGTCGCCCCTTGGGTTACAAACACACGCATCAATATTAATCCTAGTCAAGGACCTGCGGGCAAAAGTGTGTGCAAAAATAAACGACAAAGAATTGAACACGATCCTATTAGTAACCAAAAAATGTTATTAATTCGCAACGTGTCACACGGTGCAGGCTTCGAAGAGCTCGAGTTGACTTTCCATAACTAATTGCTACCCATTTAGCGACGAGTGACTGCGCTCATCTTCTCCCTATCCCGCACCTGCCCAGGACCTCGTAATGTAATCAAATGAAATTTTTGTACACTCGCAGAGCAGAGAATAAAGTGTTTACGCCAGCAAAAGGTGCAAATTGCATGGTCCTTAAACGATTGTAATCTAGTCGAGACTAGCTTAGCGGGGGTAGTTTCTCGTCGGTGGAATTGTGTCCCGGGTATGGGGATCGCATGAAAATTTAAATTTCCTCCACACTTTTCACTTTTCAGCATTCTTTCGGAATTTTCTTAATGAAATTTTCCCAGTATACCTTAGAGCAATGGGAAAAGGACTTGAAATGGAGACGAACACTCTGCGTGTAAATAATTTAGTTTTACGCACAACGACTACTGCCTGATGTGCCCGAGTGCCATGGCAATAGTGCGGCAATGGGATTACTTGAATGTGTCTAGCAGAGTGTTACTCTAAGCATTCCTTTAACTGGAGTGTAATTGAAGTGTCTGTGATTGGTTCAACGCTGGGCGGTTTGGGCCTGAGTATGAGGTCGTCTTTGTTTGCAGATTTTGGATGGATAAAAGACAGTTTTAATGTGGGGAACAATGCGATGGTTTAGTTCTGTGTTCGCCTTCTTCAAGGACATCTTAAATTAGTTCTTTCGCTTGCCTGAGCACTGTTGACATTTGAATGGTATATAGAAGAGTATCAGATGTAATGGGTAATATTACTTTGTAGTTTATGCATGGTCTCATGAGAGAGGCGTCGTCGTTAGAAAACAAGATGCTCCAGTATTGATTTCGGCTACAATTGCTATTGTCGTTGAGGTAAAGGCAGGGGGAGTCCTTCAACACGAGCTAAATTAATTCATTTTGAAGTTTGATTCAACGATTTTGAGATTCTTGTTTTATTTGTTGTGGTGAACCCGTTCAACTACTTCGGACTCCTTTTTTTAAACTCATATACTAAGTTGGTTAGAGGGATATTGAAATCTTGATGTTTTTTATTAAGACTATATTAATACGATTAAAATATGATGGCCGTTTCACATTCAGCGCGAGAGCGTCAAACCAGAGCGGCAGCGACAACGCGAGACCAGAAAAACCGTTTGTTAATACACAAAACGAGCGAGAAACCGCGATGACTGTTTTGTCTGCACAGTGACAAAACATAACATAATCCTAAAATTTGTCAGCTTTATTGCACATGAATAGTTTCTATTTCACGACAAGTATAAGAGACAAAAAAATTCTATTCAACAGCGTGCCATAACTCGCAACACCGATTGACAGAATAATCGTCAGCCTCGGCGAGGGTTTTTCAATTTGTCGAAAAGCCCGGCGAGCGAGACAGCGATCACGCCGGCCGGTATTATGAGCCACCCCATACACATTTCCATTGATTGAAATTTATTTGACAGCTCGTCCGAGACTAGCTCTCTCGCTCTTTAAGTGAAACAGCCATGAACAATGCCTCATAAGCCATATGTCGCAAATCAGACTTTTTACAAAATTTTTTAATTAAATAAATATGTTTGGACTATTTCTTGTTATTTTAACAAAATAGCAAATATAAATGCTTCCCTTGCAACTTTTAAGACTTCTTTAGCCTTGTCATGAGATAGTTGCGTCTCTTTCTAAAATACAACCTATGGATTCCGAGTAATAAAGGGTATACCGCCAGAAAAAGGAAGGCGTTTAAGTTTAATTCCTGTTCCGGTATTGAAAGTTTAATCTAAGCGGCTTGAAATTAAGGCCCAAGGTCTCTGTTCTGATGAGACGTGGAATTACATTAACTTGATTTGTTGATAAACTATGAATAAAGTAACTAACTGATCCTTAGGAATGCAAAAACTCTATGTACAATAACTTAAATGACATTTCTTGAGCTACCTGTTGACACACGTAAAAGCTTGCATCCACTGTTTGACAGGCCTTTTATAGATTTTTTAGTGAGCACGAATACGGCATGAGTGTCGACAAGGTCAAACCATTCATCATTTTCCTTTAAAGTTTGGAGACAGGCAAATAGGTACCAACTGCGCAATTCAACTTAAGGCATGGTGTGATGTGCATTGGTGTGATTACACCTATGGACATGCCAATATTCAAAACAAACAGCATCTCACATCCACAAACCTCCACGCTCTGAAGCTAACGAGGACACTTAAACGGCCACATAGGGGACCGACCCGGCGGGTTGACTGTGGCTTTTATGTTATACTTAAGGTGGCGCTACAGTCCTGGGTAGACCTGGGCCTCAGCCAACAAGCTTCGCCAGTCAGCTCGGTCTCTAGCTAGCTGTTTCCAGTTTCGCACGCGAAGTTGGCTGAGGTTCCCACTTGTGTGCGCCACCTGAGTCTCGGTGCTCCTCTACTGCACCGTTCCAGCGGGGTGAATTTCAAGATTTTTCGGGCCGGGGCGTTGGTGTCCATCCGCACTAGGTGACCCAGCCATCGCAGACGTTGTGTTTTGACTCTTCTGGCAAGATCGGTCTGGCAGTTCGATTCTCTCCGTCTATGCAGACGGGACCGTAAATCGTCCGAAGAATTTTCCTCTCGAAGCAACCTAAAGTGTTTTCAACCGCCTTTGAGCTTTTTTGTTATGCCAATCCCGAATACATAGCTTGACCCTGTTCTGTGAAAAACAAGATTTTGCTAGATTCTGATGAAATTTTGACCCGGTTCACTTTTTGCGGTATCCGGGCGACGACCGAATATTGGAACTTGTGGGATAGTTGTAGCTATTTTCTTACGCGTATTAGAAGTCTGTAGCGCTTGACCCGGTTCCGAGAAAAACCAGAATTTTCGTGCTTCTGTCTAAAGCTAGCGCGCACACTACAATGAGTGAACAGGGGACCCGGCGAGTATATATTATTTTTTTGTTACGCCTACTAGAAATTTGCAGCACGACCCGGTTCCGAGAAAAATACAATTCCACTAGCTCCAGAAGCATTTTGACACAATTCATTTATTTCTGTATCCGGGTGTCGAGCCAGCACTGAACCCATTGCGTTAACTGTAACTTTTTTGTAGCTTTTTTGTTACACGACTTTGTAGCTTGACCCGGTTCCGAGAAAAACATTATTACGCTGGGTTCAGATAAAATTTTGACCCGGTTCATTTTGACCCGGTTCAGCATACAAAATGCTTGTGTCGACCCAGCATAGAACTCAATATGTTAATCGTAGCTTTTTTGATGCTTTTTTATTACGCTAATCGCGAATTCGTAGGTTGACCCTGTTTTGATAAAAAAACAAGATTCCTAGGTTCAGGTGAAATTTTGACCCGGTTTACTTTTTTCGGTAACTGGGCGACGACCCAATACTAGAACTAGTGGGTTGATTGTAGCTTTTTTCTAGATTCTTTATTACGCTAACCGCGAATTTGAAGCTTGACTCGGTTCCTGGATTACCCTTCACCTTCACACTTTCTAGAGAAAAACTTCGAAGCCCTGATTCCGAAAAGAGATCTGTGGTTCGGTAGTAATATACCGTTTGGTAACGCCATGCACTTTTACACAGACGGATCCAAGACGAAAGATTGGTGAAGGAAGTGGTTTAAGCGGGGACCACAAAGCAGCCTCAGGCTTCGGCTTCGCTCCGTTACGATACGTAGTCCTTGAACCGGCTTTGCAATGACATTTCGCTCACGGAGAGAGAGTTTTTATTATGTAGTCACTACGTTCTCCAAACATGTCGCGATAAATTAAAAAATACGCACTTACAGCTGTGTACATAATTATGTGAAATAATTATTAATAAATAATAATTAATAAATAAATAATACGCAATTTAGCCAAAAATGTAGACACACTCATATATTTTGTATCACAACACACTAATACAAATAAAGCCAAAGGCAGACTGATTGACTTCGTGTATGCGATCAAAATCAACCCCCATTTGCTTCACACGAAGCTAAAGCTCAGCACATCTGAACTCGTGCAGAATTACGTTTTCTCCTTGCGCACTCTAACTCTTTGAAAACAAAATTTTGAAGCCGAACTTCATTGTGTTAGGAAACACTAAAATCGTTTGGCTGAACTTGTTAACGTCAAGCCGAGGCCAAGCCTAGGCTGCTTTGTGGTTCCCGCATTATTCTCTGAGTGTCTTATGGCGTTTTCTTTTGAACAATGAGCTGAGAAATAATGGTCGGTGTTCGCGAAAATTCCAGCGTGGTGTACAGTCGGTTTCATTTTGTACACAACGACAAATACTGCACCGGTTTTTCCATTTCGTAGCGTGATTTGGTTGGCGTCGTTTTTTTGTACTTTTTTTTTAAACGAATTTCGATGGCTTAAAATTTGAGTTTTTATCGATTTCATACAATTTCAGTAAATAATCACGAATGAAAATTGAGTTGAAACGCCAGTTCACATACACAATAAAAGCTACACCCAGCCTTCACCGTCAAATACGACGGTAACGAAATTCCGAGTTCGCTGTCGACACCGAACTCATTCGGAGATCAAAAGAACGTTAACATGAGTACGATTCCGTTCAGGTGTACGAGAAAAGAACCTGTTTTTTTCTGTATTCCACACCAGTTTCACGATTCGGTGTTGAAAAGAATACACCATTAATTTGAGTAAATCTCCTTCGACTACCTAATCAGTGCAGTGTCTTCCAAGCAGAAATGATGGTGATTATCCAAGCCCTGCCTGGTAAAAGTGGAACGTGATAACCGCCCGCGATATCTGTGTCCTCACGGATAGCCAGACCACAATTAAATCCCTGGTATCGTTCTCAATAAACTCCAAATTAGTTATCAACTGTCGCACATTTCTTGACGAGATATCAGAACAGTCTCACATCCGCCTGTGCTGGGTGCCAGGCCATAGAGACGTTTTGTGACGCTACTAGACTGCCAGGCAATGAAGTCGTCTGTAAAAAAGGTACTTCCCTAGCTACCTTCGAATTACAGCTCAACAATCACAGTAAACAAAAAACTGACGCCAGATGAAGGACATGTCAAACCTCCAAGTAAATCTGGCCCGTCTCGATCCAAAACGATCAGATCTTCCAAATTAAAAATAAGCACTTTCCTGGGAATTGTTACCGGACACTGTTCATTAGGCCTTAACGCAAAAAGATGTTTCCTCAAATGACTTCTGTAGAAGCTGCCTAGATGAGGAAGAGGAGGATAATGTACAACACCTTCCCTGTAGCTGCCCGGCACTCGCATCGTGCAGAAAATCCATAATAGGCTCCTACTTCTACAACTGTTTCAGTGAGGCACCATTCATAAAGATACTAGAATTCGCTGACAAGACTGACTGGCTGTCATAAAATTCACGCCAAGGCCAATTCACTTGGTTACATACCCACGTGGCAGGACAACGGGCATACTTTTGCCTCAGTGCACCCAAAGGCCACTTACCTACCTACCTATCTGCCTTGGAGAAAGGCCTGCTTAGTACCTTTTTGAAATGTGTACTCAAAAGTACTAAGAAAAAATAGGGACCCTGAGTGAGTTTAATCCCTGTTTTTCTTTGGAAGGTGAGAAAACTAGTTTCATTAATATCTCAGCATGGTAGTAGAAAGGACCATAGCAACAGAGTCTTAAAGTAAAAACCAAAAAAAAAACAAATATTCCAGTTGACTAAAAATAAAATGTTTGAATCCAGCTGATGGAATCCGTAATACGTTGCCAAAGGAAAATAGTGCCATAAATGTATTGGTACATTATCTTACTGGGATATAATCAGAAGTATTAAATATCTACTGGCTTGTTTACTTCCTGTTATTTTATATTATGGGATTTAAGAAACATCACCTCAGCAAATATATACCATTGCCGTATAAAAATCTTAGCAATTTAGCCATATTGCTCAGAAGAAAACGTAAGAAGATTAAAAATAAATGTCTCGTGCCTTAAATTTATTTTTCTTTGAAAGTCCTTCGGTAGCAGAATATCCAACAAATTTTCCCGCATCCAACTAAGGGGATTTTTCTACTTTTTTCTCTTTAAATCGAAGAAGAAGAAACCTAAGCTTCAGTTCTACCAGTCCAGGGGTAACAAGGTACTTTTAAATTCAGGATCATTTCCTCTTTTTTAAAGAGCTGTATGTGTAAGTTTTTTACAAAATAGAATTAAAAATACTTCGATGGTTGTAGCCCGACAAAAATAAACTCATTTCGCGCACGCTTCAAATGCATTTCGAGAAATTTTTGGGAACTATCTGCTGGGAAAATGACTCATTGAACCACAAAGTGTAGTACAGTCGTAACTGAAAACCGATTCCGGGGAAACTTTAAGGATACGTTTCTTTAAGGCAAACATTACCAACCGTAAAACGATTTGCAGAGAAATTTCTTTGTTCGATATTTTCCACTTAAGACCCAAAGAAACTCAGATAAAGTTTCTAAGAAAGAGTATATCCTTTCGACACCAATACTCCTTCAACAACAACAAAAGTCGATGCAAACTTTCTTCTACTGGATCGATATGTGAAATGGATAAAAGGCAGATAAACTTGTATTTATTTTAATCAAACCAACTTCAGCGAAAGTTTAGCACAAAAATATCCACATAGCCAAACCATGTCTTTGTTTGTTGGTGGGTATACTAAAAACTACTCTGAACTGTCGAGTGCAAAAACGAAACAAATCAGATGGTTTTCCCTCAAAACTTCTCGGTTCATTTAACCACACTTCTTGCATAGCATTTAATGGTGAGAAGGTAATCTGGTCAATTTCATACACAAAACAGAATTCCGACAAGGGAATTTCAACATTTTTGCTTTTTTCCATTAAAGTTAATTGAATTTTGTAACACAAAACTAATGAGCAATAAATAGACAAAAAATATAATGTTAATGACACAATAAATGTCACTCTTTCCAGATCACAATAAAATAATAGAAAATTTTATTGAAAGCCTACAATAAACTCTTATATCTCCCCCACTCTTAAGGCCGGGCCGATATCATACTTTAATATCACATACTCAAATACACACAAAGCCTTTACGAATAATCAATGTTAAACACGAGCTAAGTTAGCACGCATATAATTTCCATATCAAATGAGTGTATCCGAAAAAAATATTTTGACATCCAGCCGGTTATGCAGAATATTTTTATACATTTTGTTTACGAATATTTTTCTTTCGATTATAATAAAACATTAAGATGCCATTGGGGAAAAAATGTCAAACAAGTTTTTTTTTTATTAAGAAAATTAAACCAGATTTTTTTTGATGCAAAATTAGCCACAAATTCAGTCAAAATGATTTTAAGCTGTTCGTTTTTTTTTTGTTTTGCTCGAAAATATTTGCATGTCGGGTAAAGTGCATTTTTTATGTAAATATTTCTGTCATTAAAAAGATATAAAAAAGTTTAGGTTGAAATTGTTCTTTTATTATGTAGAACTCAATATTCAGTCCGAAAGTGCTGCAGTAAAATTAAGGTACAATAATTCTAAATCTACTTTTGGACTTTTTGGCACATGAAAAGTTAAGTTACGCCACCTCATTTTTCTTAAAAATACTATTAAAAATAAAATAAATAAAAATTAAGAAAAAGGGCTGAAACCTGTTTGCCTTGTTCTTATTTTGAACAAAGTATAAGTATGTAAGGACCATCAAGGGAACATCGTTGTAGAATCGCAGTCGGTGCTGAGGATTTGGAAAGACCACTTCTGCAGACTGTATAACGGCGAGGACGAACTAAATACCGCTGTCAGGCAGAACGAACCATTCAACCCGGGCGAAGACGTTACCGACGAAGCATACGAACGATACCGCCCACCCGACCTGGAGGAGGTGAAAGTAGCTGTGTCTAAGCTCAAGTGCAACAAAGCAGCCGGAGCAGACGGCCTAGCTGCCCAACTTTTTAAATCCGCTGGCAATGAGCTGGTTAGGAGCATGCACCTGCTCATAAAGATATGGTTGGAAGAAAGCATGCCCGACGAATGGAACCTCAGCATTGTTTGCCCGATCCTGAAGAAATGAGACCCTCTGAGTTGTGCCAACTACAGAGGCATAAGTCTTCTTAACATCGCATACAAGATCTTTTCTGCTGTACTGTGTGAACGCCTGAAGCCGTTTGTCATCGATCTGATAGGCACATATCAGTGTGGCTTTAGGCCAGGAAAGTCCACCATCGATTAAATATTCACACTGCAGCAGATCTTGGAGAGAACACAGGAATTCCTAGTCGATACACACCACCTCTTCATCGATTTCAAGGCCGCGTATGACAGCATCTATAGAGACGAGCTATGTAGCGCAATGTCTAGTTTTGGCATCCCTGCCAAACTCGCCAGTCTGTGCAGGATGACGATGGAAAACTCACGCTGTTCCGTCAAGGTCGGCAAAGACCTCACCGACCCCTTTGATGTCAAAAAAGGATTTAGACAAGGCGACGCGCTGTCATGCGACTTCTCTAACATCATACTTGAGAGAATTGTGCAGAACTCTCGCGCCAACACCAGAGGTACAATCTTTCAAAAGTCCGTTCAACTACTCGCATACGCAGACGACATTGACATAATCGGTATAACAAAGCGTGATGTCAGTGAAGCCTTCGTGAGTATTGGGACGGAAGCGGCGAATATGGGTTTAGCAGTCAATGAGGGCAAAACCAAGTTTATGCTGTCATCAAGAAAAGACACCCAGCTATAATTTTGAGGTAATTAGGGACTTTGTCTACCTGGGTTCCGCTATCAATTCAGACAATGACACCAGCGCTGAAATCAAACGAAGGATAACTCTTGCCAATCGCTGTTTCTTTGGGCTAAGGAGGCAATTGAGTAGCAAAGCCCTCTCTCGAGCAACTAAAGTGTCCACGTATAAGACCCTCATCATCCCAGTCCTGCTTTACGGTGCAGAAGCATGGACCTTGTCAAAGGGGTGACAAATAATTTTTATACCCGACCGAGGGTATATTAATTTTAATGCATAGTTTATAACACAGTGAAATAATCACCGTAGACCCCTAAGACCTTTAAGAGATATGATCGAGACCGAAAGGTAAGTCGATTAAGCCATGTCCGTCCGTCCGTCCGTCCGTCCGTCTGTCCATATGTATGCAGTTTTGAGGTCTTTAAAATTGAGCTAGGAAGCTGAAACTTGCAGATTTTCTTGGTTCTTATTTTGTTCAGACAAAGTATGAAAATTGAGAAAATCCGCCGACAGCCACGCCCACAATTGGCGTGAATGTCAGACAACCTCAAATTAACATTTCATTTCAAAATACCTTTTGGTCAAGATAGACAAAGCATATGAACTCAAATTTTGGTGGAGAGTAATATCAACCAGAAGCCTTTAATAAGGCAAAAATTGGACCGCCAACTCCATTGACCATGCCTACTTTTAACATCTGAAATCTTTGAAAACCTGATTTCTCAGGAAATTCATTTTAAATTGAAAAAAAATTATATGACAAATATTAAAGATATTACTATTTGCTAAGTTTGTTGCATACAAAGCATTGAGCTCCGCCCACTTTTAGGGGGCGTTTTTGGAAAAAAAAAACTGTTTTTTTAAGCATAAATATTCGCTTTTAACCCATTTTCTCGTGTTTCCAACGAAATTAGAGTTAGTTGATTTAAATTTTCAGCCGACGCCCTTATTTAGGGGCGTGGCCAACACAAATAATTGACATTCAGTATATGAAGCAGACCAAAAATTTTAAATTTGGTGTTAATGGGGAAGGAGGGTCGGGTATTGAGAATTTCGGTTCAGACGAACTCTTGCACTTACTTACTTGTTTTTTGGACGGACTTGGACAGACGGACAGACGGACAGACGGACAGACGGACAGACGGACAGACGGACAGCGGACAGACGGACAGACGGACAGACGGACAGACGGACAGACGGACAGACGGACAGACGGACAGACGGACAGACGGACAGACGGACAGACGGACAGACGGACAGACGGACAGACGGACAGACGGACAGACGGACAGACGGACAGACGGACAGACGGACAGACGGACAGACGGACAGACGGACAGACGGACAGACGGACAGACGGACAGACGGACAGACGGACAGACGGATGGCTTAATTTGGCAACTGCCACGCCCACTTATGGCTTCAATGTAAGACAACTTCTATTTCACATTTTCTTTCAAAATGCCTTTTTGGTCAAGTTAGACTAGGCGCAGGAACTTTAATTTTAGTATTGGGCAATATTTGCCCAAGACCTTTACAAAGGCAAAAATTTGACCGCCCACAATATCGACCACGCCAACTTTTAACATGTTAGATTTTTAAAAATCCGATTTCTCGGAAAGTTAATTCCAAATCGAAAAAGAATTTTATGGCAAATATTAAGGAGCAAATAGTAATTGCTAAGTTTGTTCCATACAAAGTTTTGAGCTCCGCCTACTTTTAAGGGGCGTTTTTAGGAAAAAACTTTTTTTTCTGAAAAAATTTTCGCTTTTGCCTATATGTATTTGATTCTTACGAAATTACAATGAATTGATTTTAGTTTTTAGCCCATTCCTACTTTTGTGGGCGTGGCCGCTACAAATTATATATAAATTCGGGCTAAAAAACTTTAAGATTTTGTGTAACCCGGGATACAGGGTCGGGTATATAGAAGTTTGTCACAGACGATCTCTTGCACTTATTCACTTGTTTTAGATAAACATGGATTTGGACTGCCTAAAACCTAACTTAGGAAATAATAAAAAATAATATTTAACACATAAAGTACACTGAACACATAAGAACATAAAGATTTCATCTTAAAAGGTCGTATTTGCATAATTATTGAATTTGAATCAAAAAATAAATTTTTGCGTACATTAGTAGCAAACTTGAAGATTTCTATGCTAATATAGATTTTTGGTTATAGGCGCGCATGCCACGCGCCTTCTAAAAAAAGGGAATATGGTATATCGCGGTTCGTTACACACGATTAGACTTACTTACTGTTTTTTTGTTAAGTCATGTTGGGTGATTGGTTACCGCTTTGTGTGTCGTAAGATAGAATCCTAAAACCTTTGAGCTGTCAGAATATTTAAAAAATAATTCGAAAAGTCAAAGGCTTAATAATGATAAGCTTATCATTCCGAAAATATTTAACCAATAATTTTTTTGGTCTTCTTTTATTTTTTCCTTGTTGCCGCACCTGGCTACTACACACCTTCTTATACCTAATCAATAATTCTTTCTATGAATAAATTTAATTTAATCTCACTTATTAATTCATGATGCCATTTATAAAACAAACATAAGCACATCATGTTAATCGGTTTTAATCCTACTTTAATATCATCTCAACTTTGAAGATTGCAGCTCATCTCAGAAGTAAGATAAAGAAAAAAATCAAAGTCAAGGCCGGGGCGTTGAAAGAAGCCAGACAAGGCAATGACAGTTCTGTTCCAGCTAACCCAAAGCACACAAATCCATAAATGCCTTTTTGAATAAATATTAAATGAGGCAAAAATAATCATAAAATCATCAAAATTATGATCAAAGAATTTTTTCTTTGACTTTTAATGAGCCAGATTTTATAAATGGTTTTTTAAAGAACCTGTGCAAATTAATCATAATTCTTTTTTAAGTGCTCACAGTCAGAGTGCAACAATGATGAATGCAACTTAGAGGGTTGATGGTCCAGTCCTAACTATTGTTCCATTATATCTGTTGGATGTGAATCATCCATAATAATGGCCAGGAAGTGAACCATGAAAACATGAGATAGTCGTGTTGCGAAATGAAGCAATTAATTTGAATGCCTAATAAATCAATATTAATGACTAAATATTGCGTTGCGTGGGATCCAGAACTTAGATTTATAATTTAAGCTAGAAGCCAAGTAAGGATGGAATAATGTTCCTTCAACTTCGGCTTATAGGCCCCAGTATAGCAGGTGATGGACAGATTTAATTTGACCAACTTCCCTGCAGATTCTGCAATAAGCATTGTGCAGTATGTGTACCGCTCTGTGCGTAGACCCACAACATAGTGCCCCTCAAGGATTTCCGTGGATATCCTTGCTGGCTTTTCCAATCATAAGAACTTATAACATGCTTAACCGCCCCATCATATTTCCTATAGGTCCATTTACATACAAGGTTTTTTTTTTGTTTTAATTAACATGTTAACAACAAAAGATGGTACGCATTAATATTCTCAATTAAAACCTTTCGTCGTTGACCTTCCACAAGTCTGTGGTAGTTGCCAAAAATTTGTAATCAATCACGAGTCTTCGCTGTCGCTTAACATGATTGTCCAACAGACAATAAAAGAACCAAAAACCATAAAGGTTTGCTTTAATGTCATCATGCCAGGTTGAACCGTTTCAAAACGTTGATGTTTCTATCTAAAAAAGAAAAATGATGACGTAAAAGTTTTACCTATCTCCCAAACAGAAGGCCCATAAAGTTAATTGAGTTTGTTTAAAACGCACTGTTCGGGAAAACCCTAAAAAGAAAGTCATGTTTTTTTAATAAAATGTAACTTGCCTCCTTATATGCTTTATAACTACACCCCCACCCGTTTTTTTTTTAGATAAAGTTTCAACCAGGGTCGAAGGGACATAGGGACCTTAGGAACGAACGTTAGTTACCAAAAGGACGAGCGATCCATATTTTTCGAAGGTAATAATCTGTTGGGAGGAATTCATTTGCTGAATAGGTTAATCTCGTTCTGTTGCGGATCATATAAAGCCTCTATAGGCTCTTCTTCTTACCAGTACACCATATAGAAAAAAGCAATCTGTATTATTTAATCTGTGACTAAGAATATCTGAAAACAGCTGCCTATACTGCTGAATATTTAACAATTATGTACATATTGTAATTTAAGCCCTTAATCCTTAAATTCAAATTTTAATTGAAAGAAGTAAACTTCGCTATCGCGGGGTTTTAAAACGAATATGAATTGGATTAAAATTTCAAGGCAATATTATTCAATCCGCATCGCTTATAAATTGTATTTACTTTAAGCCTTCTGGGTAGTGTGTCAGTACTTATTAATACGCGAGGACTCGGATGGGTAAAAGGTAATATTCGATTTCATGAGTAAACATTGCAGAATGAAACGGCAGGACAACATTATTATTGTCCCTTTGAAACTGTGCAAAAATGCGAAAATCAATACAATCTCAATTGGACAGTGGGCCGCATTCAATTAAGCTTTTAATAATTCGAAGTGTTGAGCGCAGAGGCTTTTTCCCAATTGGGGGAAAATGTTCGAATACCAGGGGGACTTTTGGCAATATTCTGAGTTTATTTATGGAGAAACTAAAATATTTATTCCATGAAAGGTTTCGTGAAACTCCAGAATTTTTACACTGCTTTCTTAGATCAACCTTAAATCAAACTGTGGATAGTTTGAGAGATATTTTTAAGGCAAAACTCCCTAAAAATTGCGTCTCCTCGCTTACTTTGATTGGACCTTCAAATTAAATTTGAGAAATGTATAAAGCTCATCCTTTCAACTGCCTCACGATAAAAGTGAAAGGAAATTTATTTGTTGACAGATACTATCATGTTTTTCTATTTGAAAAATTTTGACCGTAGGCAATCCGTTGCCTTAACAATTCCAGCTACAGATAGATTGAACCGAGATTTTTTTTTGCGTATTGCCCAAAGTAGGTAGAAAGAAGACAAATGCTTAGGGGATCAGTTTGTAAGGATAAGGAAAATCTTTGTTTCCATGTCAGTTTTGAGTTGATTTTTTTTTTATTTTTTGAGGGGTTTGTTTCAGGCTATGTAAATGGATATGATACTGGTTATGATATTTGCGAGTGCCTTACGCATTAAATGGAAAAATCTAAGCGACGTTCTGCTTATTCGTTTTCGGAAAAAATTATGCTTTCCTAGTAAAGGGCAATCATAGCATCACAAACGTAATTCTACTAGTAGGAAAATCCTAAAATGATAAGCAAAATAAAGAAACGACATCAATAGGTTTTTTTTTTTACTTCCAAGAACAATTCGTTTGATGACGTTTTAAAAAAAAAAAAACCTTATTGGGTTACTGTTAATAAAATACAGCTGGGCCCTAAATTATTTATATTGCGTTTTTGCATCATAGTCAAGAGCAATTCAATTTCACAGCACAACTTGTTTAAATACTAGAATCAATGGATCAAAATCAATGAGACAGATTGACAGACTAATAATGGCCTTTTCGGTTGGTCGTCCGGGAGCGTCCGGGAGACTTCTGGACTCTCCTGAAACTGTTTTCTTGGACTCGTTCGACAGTTCCTCTTCTGGATAGAAGAGAAATTTGCTTCTATGTTTTGAGTTCAGAATCAAAACCAGAAGCACGCACACAATCATGTATGCGTCAATGTTAAGTTGGATAAATGTCATTTGTCCGCTATAGAATAGCTTTTGCTTCACAAATACAACGCTAGACAAACATCAAAATCAAGAAAAACGTGTTTGGCTGTTTGGAGAGAAGTCCCAATCCGGGAGAAAAACGACCTGATCCGGGATCGCCAACCACCGAAAAGGCCATAAGAAAAATGTTGGAAATAAAATTTAATCCTGCGCCACAACAGTATTAAGTTTAGGTAAAGCAGACCTGAAACTATGATGCTGGAACGCCCTGTATGGAACAATTCGAAAGGTAGTTTTTCATTAGCGCTCATTTTCGAAAAGAGTGCTGGCTGCCAGAATCTATCAAATACTTCAAAAATATTGACTGGAATAGTCTTTATTGCTTTGGCAAAGTAGAACCTACTATTAACGATTCCACTTTTAACGGTGCTAAGCCATTAGATCACCAGCGGGTTTTTTCGCTGCGAAAGTCGTATTATCATCAAAAATTTGCAATGGCTCAAAATAAATCCTTAGCAAATGTTTTCATAAACTGAAATTAGAAAAAAAAGGAAAAATCCCAGAAGATTGAAATTACATTCAGCTACACTTGACGGAAAAACGGAAATGGCTAACAACACCTCTTAAGTTGGCTTGATTCAGCAAACCTCAAAATTTAAAGGTCTTTTATTGTATAAATATTTTTTTAAAATTAGTAAAATTTTTAGACAAAAATACAACATTTAATTGTATTTTTCAATGTTTATTATGATATGATTATTCTTCAAATGCGTGGCACATGGCGAGCGAAAAGAAATTGAGAATAGAAAAGACAGAAGAAGAAAGTAATTCTCAATCTTACGCTGATGAACCAAATATGAAGCCTCTGCGCAGAAACACCAAAGCTTACCCCCGCAAGTGTTATGCCTTTAGAAAAGCAAAAGCAAAAAAGCAAAATAGTATAACCAGCACAATATTTCATAAAAACATCTGGCATGCATCAAATTATTGTCCTTCTGCCTTTTCTGCAAGTTGCCGATCCTCGGCGTTTAAATCGATTCCGTACTCGTGCTTGTAGCGCTCACACAACCGCTTCCAATACCAACCACCACTCTGATATGCCTTGTGCATGCGTTGCGTTGACTCGGATGCATGAAAATCCGCCCAAGTCGCGTATTGATCTGTTTGCCGTTGCCTTGGGCGTCGTCCAAATGATTCTCTTTAGATTGGCGTAGATATTCTTCAAAGTTTGGTGGTCGTTCTTTCTTATTACTCATTATAGGATATTGAACATTTGTAACGCTTTCGACACCATACTTGAGTCCCAAACCGATCACCCCCACCAAATCCGCAACACGCCGGTCGACTTGAAATCTGTCACAAAATTACTGATCGCCTCACGATCTGCCGCCCTTATATCCTCTGGCCGCTAAGCCGCCGCGTACTGCAAATCATGCATATACGCAATAAAATCCGTGCTGTTCACAATGGCATCGTGATCGTTCAAGTCGTTCCCCGGCCCCAGGTAATTGTAGCCCGGCCACCTCCACCCTTTCTTGCTCATCTTAAACGCCCAACTAACGCCATCTTAAACTCTACCCCACTACTTATATTAAACCCACCCCTTTAAAAAGAAATTTTAAAAAACCCCCACCTCAACGACATTAACCCCCCGTTTGTAAAACTATCAACACTTTTATACTACGTCGACCACGTCGACGCAAAAGTAAAACAAAATTGCCTGGTGCCAGCGGGCCCCCTGGGCCTTCCCGCGAGGAGGCAAATCCATATTTGCCATGTTGTTTTACTTTTGCGTCGACGTGGTCGACGTAGTATAAAAGATATAATGTTTAAATTTTACAAAAAAAAAAAAACTCGTGACACGACAAAAAAAGTTCCCTAGATTTGTAGTCTCAGACCCGCTGCTCACTTGATACCCAAAAAAGTAAAAAAGAACAAAGAGTTAAATGTGGAATTAATACCTGCTTGTTGCTAAATCGTTTAATGGCTACCTACAACTTCTACAAACATATTAAAATATTGATTTGAGAATTAGACTAGACATAATCACCCCTAACATGACATGACGTAGACGGCTCACCTGCTATTAGCAGAAAAAACGGAGAGTTGCATTGCTCCGTCAGTAAAGTTGTCAAAATCTTCGAATCACCGAATTATTAACTCTCCCAAATCTCACGTCACATAGAAAAACACAGGAAAAGAAGTTCGAGTTGTTTTCAAATATCATTTTTCATAAAAACACGCAAAGTAAGCTCATACTGTTCTCCAAAATTGATCCGGTATCAAGTCACAAAATTTAGTGAGTTTAGGAGATATTAACCCCAGATCTAAATTCACTGAAAAATTCATTTCTGGCTTTAGTCTCAGCTTAACTCGCTCGAGTAATTAAAAAGAATCTGCTCCTCCAAGTTGGGGGTCGTCCCGTCGGGGTAAACTCCCGGCTACGCAAAGAAAACACTAAACGGATTTGCTGCTGACTAGAAAACTTATTCGACTCAATAATTTCGTTTAGTGATATTGGTTTAGCAAGAGGCAGATGCAATAACTTTTTTCAATTTGTGGCTGTTGTATTCATAACTGAATTGGACACCTTCATTGGATAACTAACGGGTCTACTCCGATATCTATGGAAAACTAAAATCGAGAAAGGGAAATACTAGACCTAAAAAAAAATCGAAGCAAATATCGATCGAAGCAAACAAAATATTCGAAGCAAACAAAAATAAAAAACTGCCACGCCTGCAGAAATTGGGCGTGATGCAAAAATATAGCACTTGAATGCCTTTTTGTAAGTAATTGCATACATTTGCGACTAAAATCCCGCCTTTCAAACTAAGAAAATCAATTTTTTAAGCCACGCCTATAAAAAAGGGCGGAGAAACATACTATATACACAAAAGTTAGCCAGTGCTCATATCTAAAGAATAATATAGTTTTTACAAACTACAAATTTCATATAAATTTATTGAATAGCCGTCATTTTAAGTTAAAACTCGTCAAAAAGTGGGCGTGGTCTGGTAAACTAAATGGCGAATCTTTGTATGTCGCCTAAAAGACAGTTGCAGAGCAGTGTTAAATACCAAATATCAGTATACTAGCACCATTGTGACATAGCTAAGGAGTGAAAAATTATTTTTTTCAATTTGAGGTGGTCGCAAATATTATAGAAAATGTTTTTATGTGAACGAAAGGCCGACGCGATGGTCAGGCTTAATCGTTTCTCTTGTCGGTTCTCCAAACGGTCTTAGGGATCTACGGTAATTATTTCACAGCGTTAGAAAGTATAATTTGATATACCATGGGTAGGGCAACTTGATATACCATGGTTAGGACAGTAAGCCTGCCATGGATTGTAACCCTCCAACTAGTTACACTAGTGGGAGGGTTACAATCCGCTTAGGCGAATCGTTGGATACCCCATCCCAAATGTCATATATCTTGGTTGTTAAGTTTCAGTTTCTATTAACTTCAACTTAATTAGAATTTCTCTGTCAAAGAATCTTCTCCCTTAAAAAGGGGCGTGGCATCCACCCCTTTTCATTATCATCGTTTTTTTGTTTATATTTTTTATCAGAAGTGGTATACACAAGTTGATTGCATTTTCACATTAAAAATTTGGTTTATACTTAAAAACGCCACCAAAAGTGGGCGTGGCGAAAATTTAAACATTTCAATTGATAGATTTCACACATATCTGAACATTTGATAGCGCAAGTTTTTTGCATTCAAAGAAAATATATCGAATAAAAACCGTTTACTAAAATGCAAATGAAATGACCACCCCCAAAGGGGGCGGGTTTTGTCTTTTTAGGAACGTCAATCGCAATACACATAAGCAAGAATAACGCGTACCGAATTTCAGCTTCCTACGACATTTTTGAATTTTCATGCTATTAAGTAAAGTGGGCGTGTCAGCGGGCGGATTTTAAAATTTTTTACACTTGTACTGCTTCGGGACCTAGAAAGAACAGATACTTAATTTCAAGCTCCTAGCTCAAAATTTAAGGTCAAAAAATTACCGACACACGGACGGACGGACGGGCGGACATGGCTCATTCGACTAACAATTCTTGGGGGTCTACGGTGATTATTTTTCTATGTTAAAAACTATGACTCAAACTTAATATACCTCCTATCCTATGGGATGGGGTATAAAAACAAAAAATCTAAAATAGGAGCTAAAAGCCTGATTATATGGAAGTACTTCGTTTTGTTAAGTTTTAATATGCTGCCCCCTGCTCTGCTTTGAAAAATTTCGAAAAACAAGTGAGTAAGTGCAAGAGTTTGTCTGTGACAAACTTCTATACAGGGTGTTTCCAAATTCGATGCAAATATTTTGACACAAGATTCTTGGGTATATTTGAAGAAAAAAATTGTTCTACAGTATGGGCCTATCTCAAATTTTGATACCACTTATTGGGAATTTAAGAAAACACCTACTTTGAGGTACCTTGACCCATACTAACACAAATATCTCCGCTTGTCTTTGCAATTTTTATTAAGTATTGTTAGGTGCACTCGAAAAAAAAAATTAACGATATGTTTATTACGCATTTTTCGCAGAAATGTGTCTTGAAAGTCAAAAAAATGTCATGGGCAGGGAAAAAGGATCCGACTTAAAAGCAAATATCTCCAAAGTTAAAAAAGTCATCAATTTTATTTTAACGCAGTTAAAAGGAGTACTATTTCTTCTAAAATCTAAGTCCTAAATGAAGTACCTGTTGTAAGTGTTAGCTGAGATATTTGTGTTAGTATGGGTCAAGGTACCTCAAAGTAGGTGTTTTCTTAAATTCCCAATAAGTGGTATCAAAATTTGAGATAGGCCCATACTGTAGAACAATTTTTTTCTTCAAATATACCCAAGAATCTTGTGTCAAAATATTTGCATCGAATTTGGAAACACCCTGTATAGAAGTTTGTCAGAGACAAACTCTTGCACTTACTCACTTGTTTTTCGAAATTTTTCAAAGCAGAGCAGGGGGCCCAGAGCAGATAGGCCCATACTGTAGAACAATTTTTTTCTTCAAATATACCCAAGAATCTTGTGTCAAAATATTTGTATCGAATTTGGAAACACCCTGTATACCCGACACTATATACCATGTAACACCAAATCTTAAAGTTTCTTGGTCCGAATTCATATATAAGTTGCATAGGCCACGCCCCCAAAAGTGGGCATGGACTTAAAATTAAAATCAATTAATAGTAACTTGGTTAGAATCATGAGGAAATACGGTAAAAGTGAAAATTAGTTAAAAAAAACAGTTTTTTCCTAAAAAAGCCCACCAAAAGTGGGCGGAGCTCAAAACTTTGTATGCAGCAAACTTAGCATATAGCAATATATTTAGTATTTTCACAGATTTTTTTTTGAGTCAACTTTCCGAGAAATCGAGTTTTTAAGGACACTAACATTTTGAAAGTGGGCATGGTCGATATTGTGGGCGGTCCAATTTTTGCCATGTTAAAAGTCTTAGGTGAATATTGCTCAGTACCAAAATTTAAGTTCCTGTGCCAAATTTAACCAAAAGGCATTTTGAAAAAAATGTGAAGAAGAGGTTGTCTCACTTCGAAGCCGGTAGTAGGCGTGGCTGTAGACGGATTAAGCCAATTTTCACACTTTGTCTGTGCAATAAAATAACCAAGCGTATCAACCAAGTGTATCGAGTTTGAGCTCTCTAGCTTGATTTTGAAGACCTTAAACCTTCACACATTCACCCGGATGGACGGACATGGCTTAATCGACTCACCTGTCAGTCTCGATCATATCTCTAAAAGGGTCTTAAGGGTCTACGGTGATTATTTCCCTGTGTTAAAAACTCTGCAGTAAAATTAATATACCCTCGGTCGGGTATAAAAACGTGTGTTCTAGATTTTATTCAAAACTTTCTTTTTCAAGATCCTTGCCGTTCTCCCATTCGATATTTTGGAAACCGATTTTGGGTATTATATAGATTTATAGGATTTTTGACGTTTTTTTTAAACAGGGTAATCATCTGCTTAGAATAAACAGAATAAATTAAACTAGAGTGAAAAAACCATTGCATATAATAAGGCTGTATAACAATTTGCCACTGGTTCACAGTACCTAGCATAGAATAAAGGATACAATTTTTAATGGATTATAGTGTGAGTACGAACATTTTCTTAAAAACTAACAATTTTATGGCGGTTGGATGTGTGTCTTAAAAAAAAGCCCAATTCTACAATGCGACCAAATTTTGAAAGCTGTTTTCTTATACCTAAAAAACATTGGTCCAGTATATGAATCATTAATTCTAATTGCAGGTGGCAAGTATCAATGCTCCAATGATACGTAACACGCTCCAATGATACGATCAAATTTTGACAGCTAGGTGAGCCTATAAATCTCTTGATCAGCTTTGTGAATCGTAGCTAGCAGGTTTTATTTTATATTTTACAACATTATATTTTATTTTAAAATATTATTTTACATCTTATAAAGTAAAATATAATCAAATAAAAGAAAGTAAAACACTATAAAACAGCTGGGTTTTCAAAGAGCCTATAAATTTCGTGATCATCTATTGAATCGTATTTTTTTATATTTTACAAAATAAAAAAACAAAAAGAAAATAATAAGTAAAAAAGTAAGATAAATTACAAAATTAAGAGTTTCCTCTATGCAGCCTCACGATTCTTAGCAAACAATTCTGCTGTCACTATGATTTCGTAATAAAATCAAGTCCCCAATAATAATGCCAATACGTTACAATTATTTTATTGTGTCTCAAAATAAGACACATTCTGCTGTTTCACCTCATAATTGAATTTCGGTTTAATGTGAATAGGTAAACGTATCACTCCTGTTCCTATCTCATGTCTCATGAAATTCAATAATTGAATTTTGCTAAGATGCCAGAGCAGTTACCAGTCGGTTTTCTCAGAATATCCTCAAACTCATGTCCACAAATTGGATAATATTCCTTGAAGAGTACCGCTTTATAAATAATTGCTTTCAAAGTTTTTGAACGACTAATTGAGGTTTATTGCTTACATGGCAAATGCCAGTCAAACAATCGAATAAATATTCAAATGAACCCGATAATAATAAACAGTTTAAGATTTATACGATAGGACCAGTCAACAATTTGACCTCAACAAAAGTACGTTAACAAGAAGAAAAACAACTCTATTTCTGATAGGATTTATGAAATTCCAAATCTAACATAATACATCTAGTTAAGAACTGTCATTTATGACTGTAGTGTGTATGAAGCAGATAAATGTGACCCGGTCACGTAAACATCTAAATTTATGAATCAATAAATTCTTATTAGAAAATTAGGCTAACTGCGGCTCCATCCTAGGACGAGCTTTCCCTCTGGAATTAATCCCCCCGAGCAAAAATACCACTTTGCCAAATAAATTAAAGCGAATCGCTTGCCAAGGACGTGCTTATCCACATTAGGTTACCCACCTCGAATTAGCTTATTTCCGCTCAGGACATTTTCTAATTCACATCGCCGCCCAGAGCCAAATAAAAAGATAAAACAAAAGTCTTTTCCACTTACATTTGCTTCCTCTGACGCCAAAGTCCTGCCACTGCTGTTGCACTTTAATATCCACAGTCCGTGCAATAAAATCCAGCAATAAGGCAAATAGTTTTCTATGCACAAAAACTGTAAATTCACCACATGCTGCAAAGCGAACACTATATCACTGAAAAACCCTCACTATGTCCGGCGAATTTATTTTCCAAAATAAAAAAACACTCAAGTTGAACGACAGATTTTCCTTTATTTTTTTTTTTCATACAGATTCGAAGATGTAATTTATTTATAACCCACGAAATTTAATTGACAAAAAAAAGACAAACCACAAGATCACTGACACTGATCCTAGGCATTTTTTTCTGGCTTTCTTGTATTCCCACGATAAATGAATCGCACTCAAAAATTTCGCTCCTCTTTAAATTGTTGACACCAGGAATGTATGCAAATAATTATGTTCAGAGAGATAATTTATTTAATTTTTGTAACATTAAAAAAAAAAATTAATTAATCTGCGTAGCTTTTTTTATAATAAATTTCCACATCTCTGACCTTGGGTTTTGAAAAACTTGTTCGAATTGCGAATCTAATTGATTTCTTCCGATGAGTAAAAAATCCGCACGAAACACCTGCTCGATGGTCCGATATCTACCGGCAACAGAAGTCAACTAAATGCTTGGGCTGAATACGATCCAGTCGGCTAACATGACTGGTTTGACCTACCACACTCGCGAATGCCGAATGGAAAACTGTTGGCGACGGCGGCGGTGATAGCTTGAGACTCGGCTGGCAGATACCCTTTGTATCTGTTGAAGGCAAGGCGCTATGTCTGCCAAAGAATCTTCTGCTGCTTGGGAAAGCTGCTTTCATTTCCAGCATCGGGCGGGCACACACATTGTGGGTGGTGGAGCAAAAGCTTTTTCTGCGAATCGCACTTGTCGCTGTGAGATACATTATGTTTGTTTTCATTGCGAGAGCACGTGTAGATGAATTCGCCGTGGAATGAAAGCTTTTTCGTATTTCGACTGTTTCTCTTGGAAGTTTTCATTCATAGAAAAATGTAAACAAAATTTCGCGCTTTTTTGCCGGGAAATTGGTGTCCCTTAAACCACTTAAGCCTGCTATAGTCGATGCTAGCAAAGCTGAATGGGGGATGAAGTGCGAAATCAGTCTTTGATCTAGTTAACCTATTCATGTGAATTAATGACTTTTTTTTTTTGAAATTTTAGAACACTCTTCATCTAACCCAAAGTGTATAGAGTGCGTTTTTCTTTTGGTGGGGAATTCTTGCGAAAAGGCATAAACAAAAAAAAAAGAGTGTGAAAACTCAAATTTGTCGCAAGGATTATATTATTCAATTTATGGAGCCTAGTCATGTGAGGGATTAGGTTTTATTTACGCCCCCTTCTTGCCGATTTAAGGATAGGAAATTCGATTCGTTGTAACATAAGATTTTATGTGGTTTTGATGAAGGGTTTCCCTAGGGGATGAAAATAAACAACATTACTGGAGTTTTTAGGGACCATTTAAACGAGATATGGGGGGTTACTGGGAAATGTGTAACTCAATTGAATGTTCGATGTAGAGGCAGGATGGTGGAAGGTAATAAATTTTAGAGGCGCATGGTCTCAAGGATATGCAGGCACTTACTTATCGCAGCACCATTCTATCCTATGCTTATATTTGGATTTGTTTAAGGCGAACGTTTAAAGAAGTGAGTGTTAACAGACTTATCAATTCAATTAAGGCGGAAGTGTAAAGGCAATTTTACTGGAAAAAAGGTTTGCATCAGCAGGAAAGTATTTGACACGGATGTGGAAGGTGATTAAAAAGTATTTTATATTGAAGAGACATCCAAGGATTTTGCTACTCTGTACCCTGTTTTTGCTTATAAAATAAATAAATAAATAGAGTAGCGCAACAGCTCGAGGTGAACCAGGGCCAACTTCTCAACAATGTATGCTGTGCGTGTTAGTTTCTTCACATACAAGGGACCTACAATTTTTTGCCGATTCCGAACGGCACTTTGAGAAGTTTTTCAAGACAAGTGATACTCTCGGAGGGCTTGTCAGACCCTCGCGGAGGTGTGGGCCGTGAAAAAGAATAAGTCTTTTTTTTCAGGTGACGATGTCAGAATTCGAACCCAGACCTCTGGCGTAGTAAGCACACACACTAACCACTACGCCACGGCACCCCACCTTTTTGTTTTTGCTTAGAAATTGTAAAAAATAGATTTTAAAAATTTTGGGCGTTTCAACAGAAAATATAACAGTTAATGACTCTATAATATTACAGTTCTTGGGGTCTATTTTTTAGAGCTTATACACAAATCCAAATGCAATAAGCCAAATGTGGACGTGGCCCAAATTTTTGTACGAACAAAATGGAGGACTGAGTGTTTTCTACAAGATATATTAAGCAGAATTTTTTCGATTTGGAACAAAAATACTGAATAAAATGTATTTGAAAATTAAGCTTTAAAATCGATGCCACGCTTAATAGAGGAGTTACCGCCTCGATTAAATTTTTCTCTTTTATTTATTATAATCGTTAGGTGATGACAAGCGTCAAATTTAAGCCTTTTACGACGTCACAAAATTTTGAGGGCACTGGAGGTAGTTTCACATATAAACCGATTTCGGGCGTGTCTGTGGGCGGATAGGTGGGCAGTAAGGTTCTTCTTGGGTCTTCCTTTAAGAAAATAAGCCAGTGGTACAAAACCAATTAGAAAGCAGACAATTTTTTGTTAGTACCGATGGGTCAAGGAAATTAGGGAAGGGCTAGGTCACCTCTGACGGTTTTCTGATGTCAATCAACCAGACGGATCTGATTTCATGGAACGGGAAGTGAGTGCAACCTTAACCACATCAACCGCATTGATCGTACCCAACGCAAGAGCAACTAGTGGGAGGGTTACAACCCGCTTAGGCGAATCGTTGGATACCCCATCCCAATTGACCACTGTCAAGCTCCAAATTGTCTCATAAATCTTGGTTATAAAATTTCAGTTTCTATTAACTTTAATTGTATTTAAAATTTGTCATTTAAGAATCTTCTTCCCTTAAAAAGGGGCGTGGCCTCAACCTCTTTTCAAAGACATCGTATTTTTTTTTGTTCATAATTTTTATCAGAAGTGGAATACACGTATTGTTTGCATTTTCATATTAAAAATTTAGTTCATACTTAAAATCGTCCCCAAAAGTGGGCGTGGCAAAAATTTGATCATTTCAGTTGATAGCTTTCACACATATCTGAACATTTTAAAGTGCAAATTTTTTGGATTTAAGGAAAATATATCGAATAAAAAGAGTTTATTAGATTTCAAATTAAATATGACCACGCCCATATGGGGGCCGTTTTCGCTTTTTTTTTTTGAAATGTCAATCACAATACACTTAAGCGTACGACAACTTTGATTTTTCATGCTAATAAGTAAACTGGGCGTGTCAGTAGGCGGATTTCCAAAAATTTTACACTTTTACTTCTTCGGGACCTAGAAAGAACAGATTTAGGTTTCAAGTCCCTGGCTCAAAACTCAAGGCCTTAAAACTACATGGCACATGGCTCATTCGACTAACGATAAGGTCTTGATCATATCCCCTTAGCGTCTTAGAGGTCTACGGTGATTATTTGTAGTAATAATTTGTAACTATGAATCAAACTTAATATACCTCCTATTCTATGGGATGGGGTTTAGCAAACGAAAACCCCAAGTATCACCATAATACTTGATACACATCCCACACTTGATACACGTATAACCATATCAGCCGCACCAACTGTGAGAGCATCATCCGCATCAACTGCAGACGCATTGACGGTAATCGCATCAGCCACAATCATGTAAGCCGCAACAGCCGAAACTGCCACAATTGCAACCACAGCCGCAACTGCATCGACAGCAACCGCAACAAACTCAGCCGCATCAATGGCATCAACCGCAGCAACCGCAATCACAAACACATCGATCGCAGCCGCATCGGTCTAATACTAAGACCAGCTTATCCACTGTTATCTGCGAATATCGACGAGCGAAATATTAAAAGTGCCTCAAGAAATTTAGAAAAATTAAGAAAAAACCACAAGTTATTGACACAGAAAAAAATAAACGCTTGTGTTTTGTAAAAGATTAAAACGCAATGAGCACGATTTATTGGTGGAAGGATATTGTTCCTAGGGCAAAGGATCTCGCCCACAAACACGCCCACAATCGGTGTTAATGTGCAACTCCCTCCAGAGCTTTCAAAACTGTGAAATGCCGCAAAAAGGCTGAAATTTGAGATTTATTATCTCCCGGTGATTTTTAAGTATACAAAAGTAAATTTAAATCACTAAACCTCCCCTAGAGGGCATGACATCGATTTGAAGGGTAAATTTTCAAATACATTTTTGATTTTTTTTTTTAATATTTTTGCTCGAAATCGTGTAGAAATGTAGAAAATAATTAGTTCTAAATTTTCGTTCACAAAAAGCTTTAGGCCACGCCCACATTTAGAGGCAGAATTGAAGAGTACCCTTGAATTTCCCAGAAAAACGTAATTTTTACAGGCCCCAAGCCTAATTTAGGCAAGAATAAGAACGTTAAATAAGCATGTAGGGCAACCGGGACTCCATTTTATATTGCGGTCTTACGAAATTTTCAGACACGCCTCTTTTTAGGGGTCTGATTCACAAAAATATTGAATTTGAACTAAAAAATCTAATTTTTGCGTACATTTAAGCGTAACTTGCAGATATCTAACCGATATTGATAGATTGTAAAAAGGGCAGTTGGACCACGCCCCTTTTTAAATTAAGCAATCGTCAATTTAAATCGTCAAAAACTCATAATTAAAACAGCAATTCGTGGGAGCAACAATGTGGGATAGGATGGGGTATTCGACGGACCGTTTGTAACTTCTGCGTAAGCACTGTAGCACTTAGGTTAGGTTAGGTTAGGTTAGGTTGGGTGGCTGCCCCCGCTAGGCAGGGACACACTTAGACCAAAGGAGGTCCATTGTGATACCACTTGTAGGACCGGAGCTACCAGCCCGAGGACCTAAATGATAGCTAAGCTGCCCGTTTGGGTGAAGGGGGTCTAGGCAACCAATGATGGTATAAAACTATACCGAAGTTTGATTGGTTGAGACATACCCGAGAATAATGAAGGCTGGGAGTGACCGTTTTAGTGTGAACCGCCGAGTTGAGGGGGGCCAGTGAGAGTCTTCCTGAAAAAGGGATGGTCTCGCAACTGTTGGACTCCAGATGTTGGACTCCAGGGGGCCAGTGAGAGTCTTCCTGAAGAAAGAATGGTCTCGCAACTGTTGGACTCCAGAATTTGCCTTGATGGTGGAGGGGGCGGGTTGATAAGGATTGGGGGGGGGGAATAGCTTGAGGTCAAGGGGGGAGACAAGCAGGTGGGATCAGTGAGGAATAGTTGCTATATGAGACAAAGCCCGGCAGGGGCAACCGATTTGTATAAGTGCGTACCTATTGGTTTTCTGCTAAGAAATATCGTCGGGGATAGGAAGGGGCAGGGGTAACCGATTCGGTGTGAACACTTGCAGGGGGGGAATTCTCAGGCAAGAAGCTGAGAAACTGTATTTTTGCCGACACTGGTTATTTTACTGTCAATCCATCTTCTCCCCTTACCAACATGGGTTTTTAAGGTCGATCGACAACGACTGAAATTGTCGAGATTTTCTCACAGTCCCTGTGAGCTCTCGAGGACGGCATGGAAGAAGACGCAATTACAACCGACTTGGGTAAGTTTTTATCAAAATCTCGAATAAAATAGTCATTCTGAAACTCACAGCTCTACGTTGCCCCCTCCCCCCCGCCATGACAACTGAATGACGCTGAATGACAAGAAATGCCAAATTATTACCTACACCGGTAAGTGGCTCTCCTCGACCCAAAGGACCTTTTTTTATTGATTATCAAGTTGTTCCAACTGTCAAATCTTTGGGTTTGGTTGTCTTAGGTGTAATCTTCGACTGCGAACTTAATTTCCGCCATCAAGCGCGGCATGGCGGTATGAGGTCGCATCAGGTATGCTCTTCACCCACGACCTTGTAAGCGATAATATTGACTATTCCACACTGTTTCTGCCTCAGATATACCCTCTATCAGCGCAACCGATCCACCCTGTAACGTTTTTTCTAATAGACATTTAGTTAAGATAAAGCTTACATTTTTTAAGTTTAGTTTTTATTGCTCGTAAGTAAATAAAGTGCCTCCATGGTGGCCTTCAAAAACTTCAAAAACTTCATCAACCGCAACTGCATAAATCGCATCAACCGCGTCAACCTCACCTACCGCAACCACGTCAACCACATCAACCGCAACAACCGCATCCTTCAAATATTCAACGCCACCCCTAAGATTAAAAGTAATTTTAGCGCAGTTAGTTTTTATTTTTTATTTTATTTTTAACCACAAATCTAAAAGCCTATCTAAGTGGTCAAACCAGATTTGATTTTTGAAAACCTTTCGGAGTGAGTTTTGTTGATCCAGTTCTAGACTTGGTTTATTATAATTTTTATTTTTATTAAATCAACTCATAACACTGAATTCAGAGACATGAATTGAGAGACCCATACCCTCCCTGATCAGATTCGCTCCTAAGGCCGCCCGTATATGTGTTTTCCTCTCTCACCCTCCCTGACTAAGACCGCATCATTTTCTCCTTTACACAAAGTCCTTTTATTCAATTTAAATAATCATTGTGCTGCAAAAAAAAAAAATCCTACTTACCCACACTGATGCACAATTTACCGGTTGTGGTATGTTTATGCCATCCTATAATTTCACACTGAATTATGGGGATCACAAGCACATACCATTTAAGGCAAGACCACAATTGAGAGACCCACACCCTCCCTGGTCAATGTTTAAGTAGAAGGATAATACGGCATGGCTATGTTCAATGGCTTCTCGACAATGTGTTGCACGATGCTAGGGTGTATTTTCCTAGGGGGCTTTCGTAACTATCTAATCTGTTCACTTCTTAATGACTTGGGATAAATTTTCCAAAGAAAATAATAAAAGGCAGCATGCCCGTCGTCGTCGTCGAACAACTGAGCTTATACTGACTATCTTACAAACAAGTGTGTGGTCTGTGAATGTGTTCCTTTGTTGTGATGTAAGTTAAGTTGCAGACGTCCTTGGTCCTTCGGTCGGTCCACTTAGTTATTCGAATAAAGCACAACCAGGCGGCAAATTCTTTTAATTTCGTCTATCGTCTATGAGCATGTTGCCCCTCTATACATATTTAGCGAAATAAGTCAGCATGGTTTACGGTGTTTTTTTAAGGTTTCAGTGTGTCTGAAAGAAAGGGCCGTTTAGCTTCTTTGAATACGGGAGAGATTAGTTGGAGGACTTTATAGTTTGTCTTCATCGATAAGTACTTGTGGAGTTTCGTACAATGGAAAACGGAGTCTTTTGTTGGAGGGATATTCTATTTTTGGAAACTTTGTCTTCTTTTAACTGCTTATAGGAAACCATTTTTATGAGGTCAATCCCTGTATGGGGTCTTTGAAATTGGAATGCTTTATGACTTTCTGCTGAATGAGCACTAGTATACACAAACTGTCTTAAAACTATTTCAATTAAAATTTAATCATATTTTTGGCATGTTTGAATGATGTGAGAGACTTTTTCGGCCAAATATCCTGTTGGCTCAGTTCAGGGTTTCGTTACGTGCCGAAACACAATCTTTAAATAAACAAGTCTGCGCTCATTAGAGCCATGTTGGTATTTTTAGTCTTTTAATGAGTTTATATGTGAAAGTAGCCTACAAAGTCTGAGTACCGATACGGTGTCAAAACATATTAAATCGAAGGTTGGTATAGGCTGGTTAAATACTGCTTAACCATATACGCCCCACTGGATGATCTCAATTTAATTAAATCTGTCATATGATGCCATGCGATAAAAATTGTCAATATTCATAATATTTTCGCCGACAGTGTAAATGAGGTTAAGTCTGAGGACTTTAACTTGAGTGTTGTACTCCTTCAATTAATCAACAAACATGAACCCACCACAGGAAGTCTGAGACCCCTTCAGAAATTAACACATGAATAAATGTCACTGAAAAAAAGTACCAGTAAATCAACACTTTGAGAGGACATTTTGTGCGGGATACCAAATCGAAATTTAATGACTAAAAAGCATTGTAAGGACTTTCGAAGACATCACCATTAAGTTATCTCTCCATAAGTTTTTTTTTAAGGGTCATCATCACTCTGGAAATGATAAATATTGTTCTCTTATCATAATTAGTGAGCTTTCGTTGAAGCCATAAGAAAGGACCTCGCACACAAAACACACTGGAGACTCGGTTGTGCTCCCAATTAATGGTTCAACCAGGCACATCTTGAGGTGTATATAAATTATGACTTTATGCAGGAGCTCTCATCGGAGGACGACACTTTCAAAATGTGCAGTCCTTTAAGCAGCAAGCTAATGAACCCATAAATCCACCCATCAAACACGCAATTTTGTCTAAGTATATCTACGTGTGTGCTTGGATTTTTTGTTGGCGACCGAGATTTATATTTGTTATTATTTTTTTTGCGGTTCACTAGAGTTATCAACTTAAGGACCTTGGGGATGTTATTATCTAGGGGAGCCATTCGACTTTATTTATGAGCTGCGGCTGTGCGTGATGTACCAATCAACATTTATGAATTTCATGCAGCTTTGAATAGTAATACAAAACCGACAATAAATTATGATTTCATAAAAGAAGTTGAAGCCAAAATTATTATGCCAGGTATTGGTTGGTATTTTTAAGAGCCTATAGACAAGGCGACAGGTGTAAATAATTTAATTTTTTTAGACAGTTTTCGTAAGACTTCCATTCGTTTGGCGAGTTCGTTAGCCTTACAGTTTCCTGTAATGTTGCTATGCCCAAGCAGCACCCAGCACACATAAATATTTGATCTGGTCCGACTTCTACTGAAGAGGCGATCATCAGTCTACAGCTATTTTAGGGACTATTGAGAGTGATTACGAGTACTTAAAGGCCGTGTGGCAGTCCATAATATTTGATTCCTACGGATACTAACGTTTCTTACACTCTCTCTTCAAGACTAACTCGGCATAATCATAATCATAATGTCCTTAGCGACATACTTTAAAGTCGAGACAAGATTTCCTTTATTCCGGGCGGTCATAAGGAAAGCTAAGCATGGAGTGCAAGCAAAGATCTCCTTTTTACCCTCAGTTATGGTCATGAATTTCGGGTGTAAACCAGATTGTTAGTAGAAACTGCCGAGTTAGTCTTGAAGAGAGAGTGTAAGAAACGTTAGTATCCGTAGGAATCACAGTGAAACCGATTGGAACGATCGATTCTTCGATTTTTCGGTTTTGATTTTGTTGGGGGTTAAGGCCCCCATTTATTCGGCTTAATTCAAGCTTAGACTAACTTAAATACTAATGCCGAAAAGCTAGGAGGAAGGGTGAAGAAGAATCAGTTTGAGGCTAGGAGTGCTGCGGTTAAAATCGAAGAAGGTATGGTTCGAGTTAACCTTCCGCAACATACGGGTTCATTGAAGCCATATGACGTACGGTGGGTAGGAATATAGAAGAGGAGTTGGCACCATAGATTACGAGGGTAAGTATTAAAGATATGAAGTGGTGCGCAGTCAATGGAGCCTGAGAGCAGACGATGAACGAAAAGATTGTCAGCAACATCTCTTCGTTCTTCAAGGGAATTCAGGTTGATAAGTTTGAGACGGTCGCGGTAAGGAGGCAAGATGAGAGGGTCGTTCCAAGCGAGACCTCAAAGAGCGAACCGAAGAAAGCGACGTTGAATGTTTTCAATCCTTGACAAGTGTACTTTATGATGGGGGGACCAAACTTGACTGGCGTATTCGAGGAGGGAGCGAACGAAGGCAATGTAAGGGGATCTAGTTACGTAGGGATCAGAGAATTCCTTGGACCAATGTTTAACAAAGCCAAGTGATGAGTTGGCTTTCGAAATTATCTCTGGAAGCGAAAAAGATATGTACTAGCGCTTTTCTCGACGTAACGCAAGCCTTCGACAAGGTGTGGCACGAAGGCCTGAAGTACAAGTTAAGGGTTAGCCTACCAGAAAAACTCTATAGAATCTTAGAGTCTTACCTTGAAGACAGAATCTTTCGCGTAAGGTACGAAAATGACCACTCGGAATTCAAAGAGATAAATGCCGGTGTCCCGCAAGAAAGCGTTCTCGGCCCAATATTATTTTTGCTTTATACAAGAGACATTCCCCACGATGAGGGAACAATTTTAGCTACGTTCGCAGACGACACTGCTATTCTTGCTATTGATACGACAGTTGTATTATCAACAGGGAAACTCCAGCGCGCTTTAGACAAGATATGCGACTGGACGAAGAGATGGCGCGTCGTCCTTAACGAGACTAAGTCAACGCATGTTAACTTTACCGAACTACTTAGTGAACACCTTATTTGGGCTACTACGACGTATTCGGAGCTCAGGCCTATAAGGAGCGGGCTATCCGGCTCTCCGTCCTTAGAGCTAAGCAAAGGATCTGGTCCTCCAGGTTGGGGGTCGTGCCGTCGGGGTGACTTCCCGGCCACGTAAAGAAACACCAGTCACGAAGCGGAAACAAGCCTCGGATTCGGACGGATTTACTGTTGACGACCAATGCAAACGAGAAAAGGACAACGAGCTCCGGATCTGCACGTGGAATGTTAGGTCCCTTAACAGACCACGTGCAGCCGAGCAACTAGCGGAGGCCCTTAACGACTGCAAGGCAGACATTACTGCCATCCAAGAAATGCGGTGGGACGGGCCGGGCAAAAGAAGGATGAAAAACTGCGACATCTACTACGGCGACTGCTACCGGCATCAAAGACAGCGCCTATTTGGATGTGGTTTCGTTGTTGGAGGCAGACTTAGGCAAAAAGTCTTGAGCTTCAACCCTGTAAGCGAGCGCCTCGCGACGATCCGCATCAAGGCTAAATTCGCCAACATTAGCCTGATATGCGCACATGCCCCCACAGAGGAGAAAGATGACGAGACCAAAGATATGTTCTACGAGCTCCTGGACAAAACTTATGAGCAGTGCCCTAGCTACGACATTAAAATTGTCCTAGGCGATTTTAATGCCAAGCTAGGAAGGGAGGGCATCTTTGGTCGTACTGTCGGAAAGTATAGCCTGCACGACACGACCTCCGATAACGGATTCAGGCTGATCGACTTTGCTGCGGGGCGACACGTTGTGGTAGCTAGTACACAGTTCCCGCATCTCAATATCCACAAAGGGACATGGAGATCTCCCGATCAATCAACCGTCAACCAGATTGACCATATTGCGATCGACGCAAGGCACTCCTCCAGTATCATGGATGTCCGAACTTTCCGAGGGGCCAACATTGACTCGGATCACTACCTTGTTGTAGCCAAGGTACGGCTGCGGATATCCCGACCAGCGCCAAGTAATGGAAATACTGTGAGGAAGTTTGACGTCGGCCGACTACAATCGCAAGAGATCGCCAGGTCCTTCTCCAACCGAGTCTCTCAAAACCTTCTACGAAGTCCTATGCAACCAGCATCAAGTATTGATAGCCAGTGGCAACATTGCCAAAATGCCATCAGAGACGCCGCCTCTGAAGTGCTGGGTTTCACACGGCGACCACAACGAAACCCCTGGTTTGACGATGAATGCCGGCAAGCACATGCAGCTAAACAGGAAGCATACAAAGCGGCGCTGCACAGAAGGACTAGAGCTGCTCGCGAGCTCTACGAGCAGAGGAGGAGAGAGGAGCACCGGCTTCTCCGAAGGAAAAAGAGAGAGCACGAGAAGCGCGCGGTTGAAGAGATAGAGAGATGTTACAACAGGAATGAGGTTAGAAAGTTTTACCAAAGGATCAAAAGGTCCTGCCAAGGGTATAAACTTCGAACTGAAGCCTGTAAGGACCATCAAGGGAACATCGTTGTAGAATCGCAGTCGGTGCTGAGGATTTGGAAAGACCACTTCTGCAGACTGTATAACGGCGAGGAAGAACCAAATACCGCTGTCAGGCAGAATGAACCATTCAACCCGGGCGAAGACGTTACCGACGAAGCATACGAACGATACCGCCCACCCGACCTGGAGGAGGTGAAAGTAGCTGTGTCTAAGCTCAAGTGCAACAAAGCAGCCGGAGCAGACGGCCTAGCTGCCGAACTTTTTAAATCCGCTGGCGATGAGCTGGTTAGGAGCATGCACCAGCTCATCTGCAAGATATGGTCGGAAGAAAGCATGCCCGACGAATGGAACCTCAGCATTGTTTGCCCGATCCTGAAGAAAGGAGACCCTCTGAGTTGTGCCAACTACAGAGGCATAAGTCTTCTTAACATCGCATACAAGATCTTTTCTGCTGTACTGTGTGAACGCCTGAAGCCGTTTGTCAACAATCTGATAGGCACATATCAGTGTGGCTTTAGGCCAGGAAAGTCCACCATCGATCAAATATTCACACTGCGGCAGATCTTGGAGAAAACCCAGGAATTCCAAATCGATACACACCACCTCTTCATCGATTTCAAGGCCGCGTATGACAGCATCTATAGAGACGAGCTATATAGCGCAATGTCTAGTTTTGGCATCCCTGCCAAACTCGTCAGTCTGTGCAGGATGACGATGGAAAACTCACGCTGTTCCGTCAAGGTCGGCAAAGACCTCACCGACCCCTTTGATGTCAAAAAAGGATTTAGACAAGGCGACGCGCTGTCATGCGACTTCTTTAACATCATACTTGAGAGAATTGTGCAGAACTCTCGTGCCAACACCAGAGGTACAATCTTTCAAAAGTCCGTTCAACTACTTGCATACGCAGACGACATTGACATAATCGGAAGAACAAAGCGTGATGTCAGTGAAGCCTTCGTGAGTATTGGGACGGAAGCGGCGAATATGGGTTTAGCAGTCAATGAGGGCAAAACCAAGTATATGCTGTCATCAAGAAAAGACACCCAACACCGACGTCTTGGACAAAACATCACCATCGACAGCTATAACTTTGAGGTAGTTAGGGACTTTGTCTACCTGGGTTCCGCTATCAATTCAGACAATGACACCAGCGCTGAAATCAAACGAAGGATAACTCTTGCCAATCGCTGTTTCTTTGGGCTAAGAAGGCAATTGAGTAGCAAAGCCCTCTCTCGAGCAACTAAAGTGTCCATGTATAAGACCCTCATCATCCCAGTCCTGCTGTACGGTGCAGAAGCATGGACCCTGTCAAAGGCGGATGAAAACACTTTAGGCTGCTTCGAGAGGAAAATTCTTCGGACGATTTACGGTCCCGTCTGCATAGACGGAGAGTGGAGGAGGAGATATAACATCGAACTGTACGGGCTGTACAGCGATACCGACCTAGCCAAAAGAGTCAAAACACAACGTCTACGATGGCTGGGTCATCTAGAGCGGATGGACACCAACGCCCCGGCCCGGAAAATCTTCGAATCCACACCGCAGGGACGACGCGGTAGAGGAGCACCGAAACTCAGGTGGCGCACGCAAGTGGAAGGGGACCTCAGCCAACTTCGCGTGCGAAACTGGAGACGGCTAGCTAGAGACAGAGCTGGCTGGCGAAGCTTGTTGGCTGAGGCCCAGGTCCACCCCGGACTGTAGCGCCACCTTAAGTAAGTAAGTAAGTAAGTAAGTATGTTAACTTTACTTATAAAAAGATAAACAACAAACCTTTATTCATTAACTCGGTACAAATCTCGCACTCAAATGAAGCGAATTATCTAGGAATGACTCTAGACGCAAAATTTAAATGGAAGCCGCGCGTTAAAAAGA
Source organism: Neoascia interrupta (assembly GCA_947623515.1). Classification (NCBI taxonomy): domain Eukaryota; kingdom Metazoa; phylum Arthropoda; class Insecta; order Diptera; family Syrphidae; genus Neoascia; species Neoascia interrupta. Next base: position 18,538,959 of record OX392464.1, read on the forward strand.
AATGCGACGAGCTCGAAATCAAGTTAAGAGAAATGAATTGGCTTTTCGGAAGATTTTCGAAACTAAGCATATATGTATACAACAAACTGCTTTTGTATAAGCAAGTGCTAAAACCGTGACGTACGGTATACAACTCTGGGGTTGTACTAAGCCAAGCAATATATCTATTTCAGAAACTTTTCAAAAATAAGACACTAAGAGCAATCGTTAATGCTCCATGGTACATAAGAAATAGCGATCTACACCGAGATCTAGGAATCGCAACCGTGTCTGACGAGGTAACAAACTTTGCTCGCAAACTTAGTACTCGTCTTCGCGGACACTGCAACAATGAAATTATCCGAACTTTGGATCCGACAAATCTTACGCGCCAACTTCAACAAATGAGACCGTTAGATCTAGCAGCATAAGATGAAACCGCATAAATTGACGGTATTGTAGGTGCCTTCGTTGGAAGGCAGCCTGCCACACGCGATTACTACAGAAGCTTGAGCTACTTGTTAAGGAAACTTAGTCGTAGTCTGACGGAAAATGGGAGGTTTTTTAGTGAGTAAGAAACTCACACTACTATGAGCACGCGCAGCCGGTCCTCGTAGTGCCTATGAAGGTTTTTCCTACCCCCAGAAAAAAAAATAAAAAGTCTCGTCAAATCTCGGGAGCGGAAGTTAAGGTCCCGATGAAATTGAACAATAGATATAGGCTGATCATGAAGTAGATAAGGACGGCGAGAAAAAAGTTTTTTTTACGGGATAATGTTATGGTTAGGCACTTGGAGACATTGTGCTTTAAACAATTTTTGGTGCACCAGTACGAAAAACTATCAAGGTCTTTTTGAAGAAGACAGTAGTCGTGAAGTATAGAGAGAGAGAGAGAAAAGTACTTTAGAACTCTTTCAACGTTTTTAATGCTAAGAATGAAGAGAACAGGTCCGATATGGCTGCCCTGTGGCACCCCAGAGAAGGAAAAGATCAGAAGAGAAAAAAAGATCATCTGTTGAAGACGGTAAAGAAGATCGGCACCCGCATCCAGTGGTTCGGCAGTCAGAATTAAGGTGTTATGCTGGACATTCGGGTGATGCTGTGATTTATAGGAAATGTCTTCAAATTTCCAGCACATTGTTTCGATAGAATATTCAATATCGCCGAAATTTGATCGTGTCGCAGTTAATTCGATGCCAAGATCGTTGATTTTATCCAAAATACGTTCGAGTATTGGGTAAGTTGGGGCGTGAGATTTTTGATTGTTAGTGGTGGATTGAACTGATAGACGGCTAGCTGGAGACAGAGCTGGCTGGCGAAGCTTGTTGGCTGAGGCCCAGGTCCACCCCGGACTGTGAGGCCACCTTAAATAAGTAAGTGGAGGATTGCGAATATTCAGGTCCTCACGCATGGAGACTAGCAATTCATCCACTTTTTGAAGAGCTATTGCTTGCGCGAAAGATTTAGCTTTTAGATCACTAATCACTTTTTCGTATGGCACAGGGAGATTTCTTCACTTCGCGACCTTATGTTATCCAGTTTGAAAAGACCAGCGATTTGCTTTTCGATAATAGAAAGTCTGGATTTGAAAAGGTCAGTAGAGGCCAGAACCGATAAGGTTGAATCATCTACACAGCTAACCCTATTTTCCAGACTTGTAAGCTTGCTGGTAATTTATTTTACATAGAACTCTTGTGGAGTGATTCATTTAAGTCACTTATGCATTTAGTTGCTAAGAGCATGTGAGACCCAGACACACCTTTGCATTCGACGCAAAAGAAAAAAAGATCGCCATGTATTCCCTTGATGAAGACGGAGTTTCTTTTGTTAAGGCCAACACAGACGGCATGGAAAGACCAGTCAGCATTGCTGTCATTGATTGAGCATCTAGCAATTTCACAGGACAGGATTTGAAAACGGGGCACGTCGGCTAGTGTATCGATTTGGGTATTGTGTCACGACAGAGAATGCTGAGCAGGCAAAATTGATGAATTATTGTTCGATTGTATTTGTTTTTGTTTTATGCACAGGTGTTTGAGGGCGTAAATACTTTTTTTAAATTAGTAGGTCACTGAGTTTACCGAAGTTCGCGTTTTCACAACACTAAAGAACACAAAACAAAGAAACAAAAAACTCGAATGTATACGGAGAATACGCGACGGCACGTCAAAACGGTTTAAAGGCTGAACAAGAATTTGATACGTTATTTTGAGATACGTTATTGCCTTCGATAAACTTCCTCTACAGGTCATGCTAGACGAAATGCGAGCGGGTCGCCCTCTGTTGGGCCAGAATTTTAACTTTGAAGTGGCTACAAGCCTCGTTTACCTAGGCTCCGCTTAAAATTCAGAAAACAAAACCAGTGCATAGGTCAAAAGAAGACCTATCTTTGGACTAAGAAGTTGATTATGCGTAGCTAACCCTCATAAATGGGGAACTATAACATCTAGCTGTCGGGAGTGTACACTCTACAGCGAAACTGACTCAATCAGAATGCAGCGACTGCGGGTGACGCTAATACTTGAACCCAGCTCGCGTGGGTTGAAGACCCACCACGGCGCGTTAGAGATGCACGTGAGAAAAGAAAACAGGCAGTCAAGTTTCAAGAACTGGGCGGCTAACTAGAAATAGATTTAGCTTGCAAAGCCAGCTGGTAGTTTCCCAGGTCCAACTATATCAGACTATATAGCTTAGGTAAGGTTAGGTGGCTCTCCCCGCTCGGCAGGGCACACTTAGACCAAAGGAGGGTCCAATGTGATACCACTTTGCAAGACCGGAGTTACGAGCCTGAGGACCTAAATGATAAACTACTCGTTTTGCGTGAGAAGGGTCGAGGCAACCAGTATCGGTATAAACCTTTGCCGAAGGTCACCAATCAGAGGTTGATTTGTTAGGGACTTACTCGCAAAATGCATGAAGGCTGGGGGTTCGTTTTGGTGTGAACCACTGTCAGGAAAGTTGAGGGGGCCAGTAAGAGACTTTCCTGAAGAAAAGGGTCTCGTGTATGTTGGACTCCAGATGGAAATTTGCCTCGACGATGAGAGGGGCGGGGTTGGTACGAAGTGGGGGAAATAACTTGGGGTCGAAGGTGACCGTATTCGGTGTGAACAAAGCGGTGGCAGGTCAGTGAGGAGTAGTTCTATATATGAAAAGATACGGCAAAGGCAACTGGTTTCGGTATGAGTCCCTGCCTATCGCTCCTTATGTAAGAGGTGCACCGTTTTCTATGTAAGCTCGTACATCAAATGACTCACATCAGAATTGACCCTGGGAAAGGTAGGGTTAACCGAAGTTTCAACACAGCCAAAAGTTTAATAGATCAAGACACAATCAAACTAGCCGGTGAACGATGGCAACAGTCTAAGAATCGTATCACAACTCACTAAGCACAGACTAAAAACAATGTTCTTCCAACTATCTCTCAGTAGAAACTTCATAAGAATACTCGTTGGCGTAGCCACAGGTAACTGCATCATTGGTGTCATGGCTGACCGAATGGGAATCTTTGCAAATGACTTCTGTAGCAGCTGTAGGGATGAAGAAGAAGTAGAGTCTATAGAACACTTTCTCTGCCACTGTCAAGCTCTCCAAGAACGACGACTTTGACTGCATGGACGACCTGGCAGGAATATCACTAATAGACCTAAAGAGATTTATTAAAAGAACAGGCTGGTTTAGTTAGTTAGACTTGTGTCCAACTATGTTTGTATATCCTACAAGCGTAATCACAATGGGTCAATTTGGCTTCCGAGTGAATTTGCACCTAATGCAAACAACCCTTTCGACCTAACCTAACCTAGGGCTAACCGAAGCGATATGAACCCGTACTAGGGGAAGTATTTACTGGTGTTCCCGTGAAGTTGTAAAGTTGAGGGCAACCGGTAAGCGGTAAGCCCATACCGGTTTAGTCCTATCTAGGAAAGACCTCGAACTACGGCGGGAGGCGAAAAGATGGGGCTTATGGCATTGACTGTAGGTATTTCACTATTTAGTTCCCGGGTGGTAAGGTTAGGGTAGGTTCAAGTGGCAGAGGGGTCCAAAGAAGTCGACACACTTAGACCGATGTGTGGGTACCAAGTAGATCTAGAAATCATCCTAATCGTTGACCATGTTGGGCTATTGATGAAGCGTGAGAGATGTTTGGGGTCGGTAGTGTTTAAATACCTTAGATCATTATAGAAGAAAGCTCCAAGGTGAAGACCTAGGTTCTTAGAGAGAGCGGAGCATCTATAGTGAGTGGTCTCTTCTACCTAATTATCCATGTGGCTCCTGCAGAAGTCGTTGACTTCGTCACAAGACAGGTGCTGGCACCCGTCCATCTGAGATTTTTTGTATTGCAACCAGTTTATTGCATGTGGAAATTGGAGGAATGTCTAAGAAGCCTTTTACAGGTAAGATTGAGAGGGTAGTACGAAGCTTGGTGAGTACGTCGGCCTTGTAGTGCCCAGCTAACTCCGGTCAACTGACTAAACGCCGAATTGGTTGTGTCGTTCGCCAATTAGGCGTTTAGTCAATTTGACCCAGAAATAAGGCTCATTATCCTCATTAGGACCAGTCGTGCTAGATCATTTAGAGAGACCTTCGAAGAAGTATTCACCTAAAGTTTTCCTTCTCAAGGTCGACATAGGGCGAGACAGCTACACAGAAGGTGAACCATGGTCTCTCCTTCCTTCTCGCCTCTGAACCTCCAACGAACATCGCATTATAGCAACGGACTGTGGATCTAGGTCTATAGCCCAGGCATTGTGTTTGTGTGGAAATCATTTTTACAGCCAGCTGCCCGCCTTTTAGTAAAAAAATTCGGCGATTGACTCTGTTTCCCAAGAAAACCTTATTTTTTTATTGGCGCAGTCATGTTATAATTTAATTTAAACTTAGTATAAAATCAGTTTAATTCTCCTTCTTTCATAAAAGAATTCTTTATATAATCATTCAAAGGTGATTTTAGTGCACAGAGCAAAAGATGCACCCACGTTCGTGAAATAAAAAAATTAACATAAACATTCTAATGAGCTGTCGTCACTTTGTGGTATCCGATACGATTAAACGCGATTTTGGCTTTCAATTGACTAGATAGGTTGTAAAAGCATCTTTTTATCGTTGTTTTGTTTAAGATGTTTGTATGCAAATAAATACTATTTGCTCTAGTTTGTTGTATGATTGTTCTAAGTTTAAGGAACTTCATTAATTCTGAGACAACGTATTGTTCACACAGTCATTAGTGAGAATGTTTAAATCTGAGTGAACGATTGACAAGAAAAAAAAACTTTCTAATAGTTAATTTTAGTCCATTAAATTTAATCGATAAAACGTGAAATCGATTTTTGTTATCATTATTCAAAAGCATGCAAGTTATGGTAATATTTACCTCAGGTTTGCTGTATCAATATTCTTTCTAAATTTATTGGGGAATGAAATCGTGCAGAGCCTATTAGCGAATTTTTCTAGGCATCGAGTTTTTTTTACGGGCGTCAAACAAGACGGGTCTATGGAATCGTGCCAACACATTTTTGCGCATCAAGTCTTCTGCAAATAGTAAGTCTGTTTTGTGTTACTGTTCCATTGTGCACGCTTTACATTCGGCCCAGTGAGTGCTCAAGTAGCTGCACATAACCTGCTCATGAAAAAGGGACCTCAACCCTTCAACTCTAACTGACTTCTAACTGACACAAGATTAATGTTTAGACAGCATGTTGAGCCATTTATCTGCATCAAGTAGATGTCAAGGTGTAATGCATTTCGATGATATGCGAAAAAAAGCCAAATTTTGAATCTCCACCCTCGAGACCTTATTGGAAAATTCAAAATAGCTGCAATCGAGCCACTTGATTCCCTTATCGACACGACAACAGATTTCTTGTAAGCAAGCCATCCACAAGCCACGGGAGAGAAAAGTAAACGCTACCTCCAGGTACTTATCCTCCATGCTGATACAATTTACTCTGCACGATACAGTGAGCTCGGCTACACACTGTCAGCATGGGTAGCCCGCAATCAATCACATCGACCATCCGATTGGAAAATTCATTCGAAATACGCAGAGGGGTAGTTCAACACGAACGAAATCGAATGCAATTTTTTGGTAGGTTCAATAACACCTGATAAAAGTTTTGACACGACTCGCTATCGCATCCAACAATCAAACTGTATCGATTTGAAATTTCTACAAGTGTTAAAGCACGAATGTGGCCGCCACAAAATTCTTTAACAACACCCTTCCAATACCATTTTACTGGCCGTACAAGTGCTTAAGTTATTGACCGCTTAAAAGTTCACAAAGTCCTTGGAGTTAAGCGCGTATCCAAGAAGATCAAATAAAACACCAAGGCACTTACGAAGAGTGATGTTGTCGAACTTTTGTCCCGAGTATAAGGATGTCATGTTTGAAGTAGTTTCATTTAAATTAAGAAGAAGAAAAAAAAAGTAAGTTTTTATTATGATATCGTTGATGTCAGCCAAAATAATGAACTTAATTCTAAGGACATCGTTGGGCTGTTACTACTTCAAGTTTTATTTTTATCGTTGATTTTTTTTTTAAAGTTCAATATCTTCATCAAAATGTTTCGTGCGAGGAAGGGGAATGACTAACAAGGCCCATAAAACGATGTTTATGCGATAGACTCGAGACTATGGTTTACTTTTTTTTTATGTTTACATTTAAGGACGGTTAATCTTTCGAAATACACACAGTTATTTATTATTTGCTACAGAGGATATTTTATTTTTGTAATTATTTGGAAACATTTTTTCAACAACGTTATCCAAGTTCAATGTCTGGCAATGTTATTGCACTTGAAGAGCTGAGGTGAGTCTGGTCAGTGGGTTAAGAAGTTTTAATTGTGTAATTTTTTTTTTAAATAACAATCAACAAATGAGGTCTCGTCATCGTAAGTATTTTTAAAGGAGCCTTGTTGTTTATGGCCTGTTTGTTCATGGGTGGTTAATTGTGAAAACAATTCGGACTCGGAGAACATTTTAATTTAGGGGCTTTATTTCGTTGGTTAAAAGAAGATAAATTTTGGAGCTTTTAAGTCTTGTGGTTTTGAGACAAATTACTTATATTTTGCTCAAAGTGCTCGTTAAAAGTTGCATCATATTCAACATGAAGTTGAATAAATAGCGGATGCTGGACAGTTTTGGTCTCAACTTTTATTTACCTCAGACAAATGAAGGCTCAACAAAAGAAAACTAACCAGTCAGTCTGGAAAGTAACTGACTTGACTTCTCTAAGGCCCAGAACCATCGTATGCAACAGTGAGTCAGTGATAACTTATCTATTCCAAAAAGTTGATTCAAAGTCGCTATTTGCGAGGACGTTAATATTCAACTTATATTAAACGAGAATCATTAGCATGCTCATCCTACGTTCGATATTCTTTTCCATAGAAGAGACGATCACTATATGAACTAACCGCAAAAGATATTTGAAGTTCCTTTGAAACGATGTGTTGAATGGTTAAATTGGCTTAACGATTTAAGTTGCACTCTTCACCTTCTCTTTGTTTTTCCCCATTTCCATAACTCCCAATGCAAATTAACTCTCTCCACTCTCCAAGTAGGACTTTCCTTGATTTGCACACTTTTAAAATATTTCATCATCAACTTTTAATGAATATTATTAAGCTCAATTTTTTTTATACCCTTTGTCTGGTCGTAGAGCAGTACCTTCAGCACCAAATCCCGCTGAACTCGTCCATTTCACCAGAAAACACAAATCTTTTGAATCGACAATTATATTTTGTCTCCACCGAACACTAATCCGTGATAACCGCTTTTGCATCTACCGGACATTAAGCGGGGACCACAAAGCAGCCTTAGGCTTCGGCTTCGCCCCGTTAAGATACGTGGATTTTGGACCGGCTTTGCGATGACATTTCGCTAATGGAGAGAGAGCTTTTATTATGCAGTCACTAACTATGTTCTCCAAGCATGCCACGATAAATTAAAAAATACGCACATACAGCCGAAATCCCTGGTAGCTAGTGCTGTGTACATAATTATGTGGAGCATTCATGTCCAACTAATAAATAATATGCAATTCGGTCCAAAATGTAGACACACTCAGATATTCTGCGTCATATCCGTGCATGACCAACACACTTATAAAAATATAGCCAAAGGCAGACTGACTGACTTCGTGACTGCGGTCGAAATCAACCCCCATAGCATTGCGTTTTCTCTTTGCGCACTTTTTCTCTTTGCGAACAACATTTCGAAGCCGAGCTTCATTGTGCTATACTCTGTCCGAAATTAATAGTCAGTGCAGTGAAGATAGGACGTTTGTATCTCCCTCTGGCTTTAATGCTTTACATAAGCTTGTCTCTCTTTAAAACTCTCTCAGGGTTGCCAAGCTTCTAATTTTGATCGTCACAAATCAAAGAGAGGATTTCTTAGGGTTACCATCATGCAATTCTCATGGCTAGCATTTTTTTAATGAACCGTAAAAAAATTAAAATAAAATGATATAATATGAAATAATATATAATAAATAAAATATTTTTTAATAGTTTTAATAATAATTGAAGAAAATAAATAATTTTTTTTACACCAGAAGCAGTGTTTGGCAAGCCAATGAATGAAATTCTTAAGGCGTATTATTTTAAATTATTATGTAGGGGATCACAATTTAGGTAGATTTGTAAGCTTACAAGAAAAAAATAAATCGAGATGATAATCAAGAGTAATAATTCTCGCGTGTTTAAAATAAAAGTGAACTATTTCAATTCTCAACGCAAACTAGCCGGGCTTCGTATTAAATCTTTCTTAAATAGCAAAGAAAAGCCTTGCTTTTCCAATTGGCAATAAAATTTCTAAGAGAATCCTGCGCCTACCTAAGAGGTTTCAATACCTAGGACTTGAATAAAATTTGCCCTTCATATTATACCACTATCGCTAGCCCATTGTATGATTGCATCCCTACCTAACTTGGGATCTTCCTTTTGGGAATTCCTGTATTTATTGACAAAACAGGTGTCATTCATCGGGAAAACACAGACATTAATACGAACAGGTATAAAAAACGTTTAATTTTAACAGTTTGTGACATAAACTCAATCAACAAAATCTGTTTATTGTGAAAGGTAGAGAAAATACATCTCATAGATTTTGATTTAAATCCAAACTTTAATTCGGAATAGAGGTAAACAAAATATACGACTGGCAATACTATTGATTTGGGGGTTGCCGTTGCGTAGTGGTTAGTGTGTGAGCTGACTACGCCGGAGGTCTGTGTTCGAATCCTGCCATCGTCACCTGAAAAAAAAGACTTGTTCTTTTTCACGGTCCCCACCTCCGCGAGGGTCTGACAAGCCCTCCGAGAGTATCATTTATCTTGAAAAACTTCTCAAAGTGCCGTTCGGATTCGGCAAAAAATTGTAGGTCCCTTTGTATGTAAAGAAATTAACACACCAGCATACATTGTTGAGAAGTTGGCCCTCAGTTGGAGTCAGTGTATCTTTGGCTCTATGGAATCTTGGTCACGAGGGGATGCAGTTGAAATTTTTGTAAACGTATTGTAAACGTCAAGCCGAGGCCAAGCCAAGGCTGCTTTGTGGTTCCTGCATTAATTTGCGACTAACAAAAGTCATCAATTAATTTCAAAAAATTTCAAGATTTACCATTCAAATTTAAATCCTCTCGGCAAGCAATCAAAAATAAATCCCCTCGCAAAAATAATATTTACATTTTGTGCCATTTTGAAATGTCAATGCCTTGTGGCATTTCAAAATCCACTATTATGCCACTTTTAACACCTTGCGCACACATTTATAACACTTTGTGACTGCCAAAAAGGAGACTGAAATTGTTTGCATAAAATCTGTTACCATATGTTTTCTGTTGATATTTTTACAATGAAATTTTTTCTTGTGTGCCGTGTTATTCCACGGCATCTTCACGGCAATGTCTTCATCGTTCTCTTTCAAGAGAAAAGATGACGACAAGAAGGTGCTCGTGTCAAACTAGTTTTGTATATGTCCAGATTTATTATAAATCGAAGACATAGTAAGACTCTTATAGGGTGTTTGCACTGGACACTAATCCGAGATTGAGATATTTATTTTTTAGATTATCCTCCTCTTAAACTCGAAATTCAGCATAAGAATTTTGGCACCTTCACGAAGACACTAAAATTTTATAATGGAATAAATCACTTCTACGCAAGAGTTTTCAAATCAAATTGTACAAAATTCTACGTTTCCTGGTGGTGTTCTGACAAAGCAAATCAAACAAACCTCTTATTGACAGCTGGGTATCATCAACTTTTATCTTTGTTTGTTATAAAGAAATGAGTCGAATGGATGATGTTGTTGTGGCATAACCTGTCAAAAAAAGCTAAAGCCAATGTTGATAAACTTGGCCTTCTTTCAACTTTGTGAACCTGTGAAGTTCGGACACATCAACATCAAAAATGAATGCATGCTTCGAGTTAATCTTCTTTTTCCGGTGGAAACACTTTTTTTTCCGTGGGTAGGAAAAACCTTCATAGGCACTACGAGGACCGGCCGCGCGTGCACATAGTAGTGTGAGATTCTTACTCACTAAAAAACCTCCCATTTTCCGTCGGACTACGACTAAGTTTCCTTAACAAGTAGTTCAAGCTTCTGTAGTAATCGCGTGTGGCAGGCTGCCTTCCAACGAAGGCACCTACAATACCGTCAATTTATGCGGTTTCATCTTATGCTGCTAGATCTAACGGTCTCTTTCGTTGTAGTCGGTGCGTAAGATTTGTCTGATCCAAAGTTCGAATAATTTCATTGTTGCAGTGTTCGCGAAGACGAGTACTAAGTTTCAAACACAGGTGGAAACACTTTGAGATTTAGTTTTAATTCGTGATTTTTAACTGAGAACAGTGGCCTCAACTCCAATAAAAATAATTATTCGTTAAGAATAAATAAAGATGCGTTTAGCTCCACAAAATCTCGCCAGATGCTCGTCAGTAGGTTTGCAAAGATTGCCTTCCTCTTAGCAAAGGCACTTTTCTTACACAAAAGCCATTGGGAAAATAATGGCAATATTAACCCCAATTCTATTATTTCTTTGGTATAATCGAAAAATTTGGTATAGTTGAAAAATTACATCACTCCGATTGAAAACAAAGGAGCTCAAGAAGCGAAGCGAAAAATTATGGTTGCAAAGGTAATTAACACGAAGCTCTTTCAACTACGAAAAAACTCATTGTGTCATTCGCACTACCAGATTTAGAATGAAAGCGGCCTCCATTTTTGGCCTTTTCTGGGGTACCACAAACTAGCCATCACTGACCCCAAATTTTTTATTTTGACTTAGGACAATATCATAGCTACTCGTCCTTTACTCGAATGATGCTCAAATTTTTAGAGTCAGCTCTTCACCACTGGACTACTGGCTCATTCAACAGGACCTTAACCTGGACTAGAAAGGGACTTTTTTTTAAAGGGGTTCGCTTAAAACTCGGACAATGAAACTAGCCCTGAAGTCAGATGAAGAATAGCTCTCGCCAGGTCTTGAGTTCCCTTAGGTAAGCAATTGAGGAGCACCAAACTAAAGTTCTGCCTTCCTGCTCAGAAGCATGAATCTTAACTGATGCGAATAAGAACGTTGTTTGATTCAGTGAAAGGAAAGAAAAAAAAAGACATAACATCACACCTTAGAGTGAAAACGAGTGAAACCGACATAGCTAAAAGAGTCAACAACAGCTTCTATGGCTGGGTCGCCTAGAACGGATGGACACCAATGCTCTAACCCAGAAAATCTTAGAATCCACCCCGCATGGACAGCACAGAAGAGCAGCGAGTGACAGAAAAATGAAAAGGGACCTCAGGGAGGTTCGCATGTAAGTTGGAAACGGCTAGCAATTAACGGAGCTGGTCGTTGATGCTTGATTGCTGCGCCAACCCCGGACACAGCCACTCAGAAGCCACAAAATACAAGATATCCGATATGGTATGTAGTGTACATGTGAATTTCTATACTTAGGTATTTTTTCCGCTGAAATTCGCTCCTGTCTTTTTGGGTAGACTTTTTTTTACATAATGTATAAGTAAAATTCTTAAATTGCTTATATTTCTGAAAGATCTCAGCGAAAATAGAAAACTCCAAAAAAATTAACAATGGCCTTGCACCTTGATATAAACCGATCATTCGCTTAATGTAAATATCACGCAGATCGGTTTAGTTCCGTCGGAGATTTCGGGCTGTAAATTTAAAGGAAAGGCTATGAATGCTTGATTCTTGTATCTATCCTTTTTTTGTTGATAAATATGGACATTTTTTTATGAATTGGCTGCTTGGATTCACACAATCCACAATCATATGGATTGTGTGTGGCACACTGCAGCGCTATTGTTATCACCACTTTTACCTTCGTTAAGCTGACAACAAAATATTAATATACGCTTGCCTTAGCCTCCTTTGTCTTATTGTTCTCGTTTGTGATACGCTTTCATGTTTTGAGGTTGGAGCCAACATAATATTATGTCCTCTCCAACGCATCTTAAATGTTCCATTCAACTTAACAGTGGCCATTTCAAAACTATTCAAATAAAATTAAACAGTCGTACTATTATGTTAGATGTAGGTAAAGCCTTCGTGCGTAATCTGTGAAATACATAGACCATGAGAACATTAACATATCGGGTATGCGTATCCCAGACTCGCATAGTATCCAAAACGTCCATTACCAAAGAATCTTCATAAATTTTTATTCACATAAATGCGACATCCAAGACGCATTTGAGACAGTGAACCGTCTGCTTCGTTCAGTTATGGAGATTTAATTCCAAACAAGACCAAAACACATATTCTTCCAAAGAATAACTATAGTTCAGATTCAGATAAAGTGTTCGAGATACATACGGGGAACGCGTTTACTATTATCGTTATTATTGAGCCAATTTGATTTTATGGTAAAGACTAGGTTTTAAAATGCCATTCATGGCACGCTGCCCTCCGGCTTTGATACTGTATACCTTCCCACAAAACAGTACCCCCATAACGAGGGGGTTCGTAAACATTTAAGTCAGTTGACAAAGTCATTCTGCAGCAGTTTGATTTGCGTTTGAGTGATTTGTGGGGTATTAGGAGCCGCACCATTTAGGGCAAAGACAAATGCATTCACGGGGCTGGAGGTTGACTTTTCGCCAGACTTTTTATAGTATAATTGAATGATTTAATTGCTCGGAAACGGCCATAGAATTAGTCAACTGATTTATGACGGTTGCTTAAGATTTTCATTAGATTGAAATTTTTTCAGCTATGTCTAATGGGTTCACTCTAGGTTAAGGTAAGGAACATGTTCCCCTTAAAGAGGATTCATCTTACGAAGGAAGTTATTTTTTAATGGCGTGTAATTAAAATGCCATTAAACTGACTTTACCTGGGGAGGGTGAAAAAATTCTCTGTTCAGCCTGCAATGGGTGGGTGGGTCACTCTTATCTCAGTTGAACTTTAAGAAGTCAAACTGTAGGTATCTCACTATGTCGGCAACAAAAGGTAGAAAACAATGTGAGCAAGAGAAGGATACGAATCTTATCGCACAACGCTTTTGGCTATGGGGACAAAGTGGAAAGTTTCCAAAGGTTTTTACATGAGTGCTGATGGCTTCATACCCATTATCGCTGTACAATGCAAGGGTAATTTTGAGTGGAAGTAGGTACATAACCTTGCGACATGTAGCTATATTGCATGTTAAAATATAAATGTCAACTGATAACAATCTGTTATTGTGTTCCCCTTTTGGCTTTTTGCACATAGGTACATCCATTGGTCCATTCAAACAATTAAAGAGCAAACTTCTGTGGTAAGGTTGTATTACTCCCGTGGTTAAATCAAAGGGCAAGAGGAAAGCATCTTCATGTTGTTCCAAGGTTAATGATCTATCAATATGATCACATTTTTCAGATGCAATTGCAGAGGCAATAATCGTTTCCTTGTGTAAATCGAGCCATGAATAGTTCTGCTGGTTAGCTCACTTCGGTTGACCTCATGCATAATAAGCTCGAGAACGCCGGGCGCGCTATACTTTGTCCAAAAAAATATGTGCAGTGGAGATAGGATGTTTATTTGTTATATCCTATCCAGGGTATATAAAATTTGTTGCATAGTTTTTAACGCACTGAAATAATCATCGTAGACTCCTTTCTTTTAAGACCTTTTCGAGATGTGAATGGGACCGACAGGAGAATTGAACTACTTAAAGGCCTTAAATTTGAAGCTAGAGAATAAGAATTTCGTAGCTGAGGCGAAAATCCTACTCGATGTATCGAGTTTGAAATTTGTTGAAATCCGCCCACAGACATGGCATGAGCAACCACCTTTGCTTCCTAGACACATGAAATCTCGTTTTACCTATAAATTCGTCTTGTGTCAGCGACCCTTCTATCGGGCATGAATTAACGTTTTGCTACAGTCCGGGTCGCACCTGGGCCTCAGCCAACAAGCTTCGCCAGCCAGCTCTGTCTCTAGCTATTCGTCTCCAGTTTCGCACGCGATGATGGCTGAGATCCCCTTATACTTGCGTGCGCCACCTGAGCCTTGGTGCTTCTCTACTGCGGCGTCCATGCGGGGTGGATTCAAGTTTTTCCTGGCCGGGACGTTGGTGTCCATCCGCCCTAGATGACCCATCCATCGTAGACGGTGTGTTTTGACTCTTCTGCTTCTGCACCGTAAAGCAGGGCTGGGATGATGAGGGTCTTATACATGGACACTTAAGTTGCTCGAGAGAGGGCTTTGTTACTCAATTGCCTTCCAAACCCAAAGAAACAGCGATTGGCAAGAGTTATCCTTCGTCTGATTTCAGCGCTGGTGTCATTGTCTGAATTGATAGCGGAACCCAGGTAGACAAGTTCCCTAACTACCTCAAAGTTATAGCTGTCGATGGTGATGTTTTGTCCAAGACGTCGGTGTTGGGTGTCTTTTCTTGATGACAGCATATACTTGGTTTTGCCCTCATTGACTGCTAAACCCATATTCGCCGCTTCCGTCCCAATACTCACGAAGGCTTCACTGACATCACGCTTTGTTCTACCGATTATGTCAATGTCGTCTGCGTATGCAAGTAGTTGAACGGACTTTTGAAAGATTGTACCTCTGGTGTTGGCGCGAGAGTTCTGCACAATTCTCTCAAGTATGATGTTAAAGAAGTCGCATGACAGCGCGTCGCCTTGTCTAAATCCTTTTTTGACATCAAAGGGGTCGGTGAGGTCTTTGCCGACCTTGACGGAACAGCGTGAGTTTTCCATCGTCATCCTGCACAGACTGACGAGTTTGGCAGGGATGCCAAAACTAGACATTGCGCTATATAGCTCGTCTCTATAGATGCTGTCATACGCGGCCTTGAAATCGATGAAGAGGTGGTGTGTATCGATTTGGAATTCCTGGGTTTTCTCCAAGATCTGCCGCAGTGTGAATATTTGATCGATGGTGGACTTTCCTGGCCTAAAACCACACTGATATGTGCCTATCAAATTGTTGACAAACGGCTTCAGGCGTTCACACAGTACAGCAGAAAAGATCTTGTATGCGATGTTAAGAAGACTGATGCCTCTGCAGTTGGCACAACTCAAAGTGTCTCTTTTCTTCAGGCTCGGGCAAACAATGCTAAGTTTTCATTCATCGGGCATGCTTTCTTCCGACTATATCTTGCAGATGAGCTGGTGCATTCTCCTAACCAGCTCATCGCCAGCGGATTTAACAAGCAGCTAGGCCGTCTTCTCCGGCTGCTTTGTTGCACTTGAGCTTAGACACATCTTCTTTCACCTCCTTCAGGTCGGGTGGGCGGTTTCGTTCGTATGCTTCGTCGGTAACGTCTTTGCCCGGGTTGAATGGCTCGTTCTGCCTGACAGCGGTATTTGGTTCGTCATCGCCGTTATACAGTCTGCAGAAGTGGTCTTTCCAAATCCTCAGCACCAACTGCGATTCTACAATGATGTTCCCTAGATGGTCCTTACAGGCTTCATTTCGAACTTTATATCCTTGGCAGGACCTTTTGACCCTCTGATAAAACTTTCTAACCTAATTCCTGTTGTAACATTTCTCAATCTCTTCAACCGCGCGCTTCTCGTGCACTCTCTTTTTCTTTCGGAGAAACCGGTGGTTTTCTCTCCTCCTCTGCTCGTAGAGCTCGCGAGCAGCTTTAGTCCTTCTATACAGAGCCGCTTTGTATGCTTCCTGTTTAGCTGCATGTGCTTGACGGCATTTATCGTCAAACGAGGGGTTTCGTTGTGGTGGCCGTGTGAAACCAAGCACTTCAGAACCGGCGTCTCTGATGGCATTTTGGCAATGTCGCCACTGGCTATCAACACTTTATGCTGGCTGCATACGACTTCGCAGAGGCATTTAAAAACACGCCTTTAAATGGGAACAAAATAGTTCATCCCTTGAAAATAACACATCCCCTTTTGCTTTTCTTCGCTCCGAAAAAGCTTTAATCCATAAGACGAAATTCATATAATTATCCTTGGTTTTCGCTGACTCGAAACGAATTATGGGATCCAACAGTTTTCATGGTGATGTTCATGTCTTCAGAAGATCTTAAATCTGCCTTTCACGGTCTAAGATTATCTGATGCACTATAATGATCAAACCGATCTTGTGATGCATTCGTCGCATATGTCGGTCATCCTCCATGTCGTGGCGTTAAGCATAGCTCACCTTTAGTGACGCACGACTGACTCCAGTGTCTTACAGCGTTTCGTCTGAGAAACTTAAATAGTGTTTTTTTGAGGGCTGCTTTTAGATCAAACTTATCCCATCACCATGCATTCCGATTTCAAAACGTTGCAGCTTCTTTGAACTTGTTGCACCTTACATTGTCACTGCATAAGTATGTCCCATCTGACGCAGCTCCAGCAACTGGTACAGGCCAAATACGCCAATCCCTTATCTGGATTCTTCGGTGTTACTAGAGGAGGTAGTGTTGGACAAGTGGTAAACTTGCTGCATCTAGTTGTCACCAAGACTCATTTCGATAGCTTTTTACCATAGCGTCAATGCGGAAGCTGAGCCCATGTGCTAGTTGTGCGTCAATGAAGCAGCATCCAACTGACTCTAATAAATCGCCAATGACATTTAACCATAACAAGCAGGAGGTTGCATTTCTTTACATCGTTTGAGCGAGTCCGTCAACCAATCTTGGACTTTCTTCACCATTTCGAGCTCCTTACCAAATTGTTCTACTTTGAAATTTTTCTTCACATAAGGCTTCCCTCAGGATCTAAATGATGACTTGTTATAAAAACGTATTCTGAAAAACCAGTTTGCTTACTTCGAAAGCATACTTCTTTTCATTTCATGAAACTGCCTCTCAGTAGTATTCTTTGGTTCATCAGACTATTTTTCAAGACATTTTTAGTGGCTCTTTCTAGCCAACTTCCTACGTTTTGAGTTTTGCCAGCAAGTTCACTAAAGCATGGTATTTTATCGGGAGTAGGTATCTATACTATACTCTCTTACTATGGTTCCACACAATCGTTGTCCGTTGAACACGGTGTCGGTGTTTCGGTCTTTCGCGGTGATAGCATTCTGAAGTCGGAGCAATAAATCCTTGTTAGCCCCAAAGTCTGGAGGTTTCTTTTACCAAATTTTTCATTTAACCCAATGTTAACTTTCCGCAGTTATAAGTAGGTACTGGTCACTTGAAAATTTCAGTGCTTTTCAAAATACAGGGTCATCATCATTTCAGCCAAATATGGTTGGTCTGATTTGACCTAAATACCTAAATAGCCTAAAAAACTCCGCCCTAGATTTTTGTAAATTTTTGCGCAGTTTTATTAAGACTCCCATTTAAGGAGATTGCTTAAAGGAAAGCCCTAATTTTTCTGGAATAACTAACCCCACGAAAAGTCTTTATTCCAAAACCAACTTCATTTTTTGAAGTACGTCAATTACCCTAATTAATTCTTAACAGAATTTTTTTATCTTTGTGCTTCCACTCATTTCTCCAGCGTTGGTCTTTTACTCTGAGCAATCATCCACTCTCGTTAATACTTTGCTTGACTCTATACTTGCCCTTTTTCGTAATTACACCATCTTTGGAGACAGATCATTACACTTCTCTATTTACCGGGATAATGTCCACTTTGGCATTGCACTAAATCGCACCCTATAAGAACCCACATTATGAAGGTGGAAATTTTTCACGCAATTTCACACCCTTTCCCATTTGCACCAAGATTCGTCCTTAAGTAAAGATAAAATTTCGAAACGATGACATCTCGAAGCCAAACAAAAGGTTCAGGATCGGGTGTAATATCACAAAATGAATTCACAAGTACCCATACACCATTACTATCAACCACATTGGCGGTATTGTAGTTCTTATGTCCTGTGTAGGTATATGTCTATGGGAAATTCTCTGAAAGGAAAATCAATTGCAATCAACTAAATGAAATTGAAAGATGACTCTATTTGTCTGGGAATGTTTGTGCCTCATTTGTTGCGGTTGGCAGTGTCAAAGCTAATATAGAATTCGATAAATAGGAGGCCAAAAAAAAGGAGGTTGCGATAAATTTTGCTTCTACCTTTTATTGGCATTTGTTGGGACAAAGGTTACTTTCTTAGCATTGGATCTGATTCAAAGAGGTTGACATTCATAGAATAATTCTTTGTAAGATTTCGGAAAAGGGAATATTTAAAAAAAAATGTACATACGCATGTAGCGAGATTTTTGGAAAGGAGCTCGTGTAGTTTTGATAAACTTGTTTTGATAAAACTGTTGACTGAGGTCTTTTGAAATATTTACCAATGGGTATATCTACGTTTAACGCAAACTTACCAAAAAATTCGAGTAGGGTAATAAATTACAGTTCTTTAAGTTATTGGTAAAATAAAGCGTAATGTAGAGTTTGCTCATATGGTGAAGAAAGCACATGAAAAGCACTTTAAAGTATTAAAAGATTGGATTTAACAAAAACAGTAAGTAGCTATATGAAAACTTAATTTATTTGCTAAAACTGGTAAGTTTCGTCAAAGCTCTCCGCAATAACATTAACACCCTGAAGTCAAGTCAGGATAGTTTTGCAAGGCCGTCTAGAAGGGCGGCTAATAGCTGGATTACCCCTTTCTAAGGGTCATGTGATTGATATACACTGGTGGAAATCTTATTAGAAATGAGCTCGTTTTAAACAAAATAAGATTTATGGCTCTAGTTTTTGTTAATTAAAAGGAAATATATGCATGATTTTATCCAATATTGATGGAGGTATAAAGCAACTCAAAGTAAAGGTAAGATTAGACTGTACGCCAAGTGGTCTTATAAACAAACGCGGAAATATGACTTAAATTTTAATCATAAGCCCATTGGACGAGATATAAAAGTCAGATGTATTAGACTATACGGCGTGTATCACCAAAACGTTCATATGCTCTCTGCTGGGAGTACGGCTGATATACTTTCCATCTGTATGCCACTATTATACTTAAATCACTCACAAAAACTTGAAGTTTGAACGCCACTTGATGATAAACACAAATTTAAAAAAGAATTCTTTCGAACGACAAGATAGTTTGCAAATTGCTTTGATATTTTCTGGAAAAAATTCAACTCGAAAAATATTATTTGAATAAATGTCATGAATTGAAAACAAATTATGATTTTTTGATATGACCAAATATTCCACAAAAAAAAATTTCTAGAATGGCATATGGTCGTATTGGGCTTATGGCGGAATATTATGTTTGAGCTCCTATTACACAGTGTGCCCTAAAGGTCATATTTATGTGTCAAAACGAATATGGTCATGCCGGAAGATATTGACATATAGTCACCTGAAATTATGATGATTACACTTTATGACGACAAGTGACCGAGATATCTGTCAAAAAAGGAATATATATGACCAAATGGCATACAGTCTAATCTTACCTTAAGCGCTGTTCTTATGTCATATTCTTCAGAAAAGTTTTAATACGTTTTGACGCATTTTCGAAAAATAATCGCAAAAATGCATGAAACGTGTGCGTGTGTGTCCGGTGTTATGTGAAAAAAATCACAGATTGAAGTAAAATTATAGCGAATTTTAAAGTTTCAAAACCTTCTGTGATTTAACTCAAAAACAGAAAAGCATTTTCAAAAACAATTCTTCTAAATCTTCTACTATTTTAATGGTAAAAGTGATTTTTTAAAGATTTGGTTAAAGTACAAAACGTAAAAAAAAATGTTTGCAACGCAAGCTAACTGCATTAAACGTGTTTCAAAATTGCCGTTTACAAACTCAAGTTTTTAAACCCATTCTAAATAAACCAAATAGAAACAAGTGCGGATTGCAAACGGATTGCCAAATACCCGACCATACCAAAAAAACTGCTACACCTCCAAAAAGTGGGCGGGATACAAAAATATAACTGTTGCATCCTTTATGCTAGTTGGTTGCATGCATTTCGGTCTAACTCCGGTCTAACTCCGCCTTTTTAAAAAAATGACTTTTTTTAACGCCAGGCCCACAAAAGTGGGCGGATGCACATACTACTAACACATGAAAGTTAGAAAATGCTAATATCTACAACTTCAACTTTTGTCATATAATTTTTTTTTCAAATTTCATATATATTTATTGAAAAACAGCCATTTTAAAATAAAATCCCTTAAAAAAGTGGGCGTGGTCAATGAAAAGGCTAAAATTTTTTACCCACTTTAAAGACAATTACAAGGCAATGTTACATACCAAAAATGAATGTGCTAGCACTATTCTAACATAGCTAAAATTTAGAAAAAGTATTTTTTAAAATTAGAGATGGTCGCAGATACGGGCCTGTAGTGGGCATGTCTGTGGGTCGTGATTCGGCTAATTTTTTTTTCGATCCGGTCCACTGGACTTCCAGCCAACCCACAAAATTTCAGCTCTGTACCTTAAAATTTAAGGCCTAAAAGTTGTTTACATACGGACCGACGGACATGGCTTAATCGATTCTCCGGTCGGTCCCATTCATATCTCTAAAAGGTCTTAGGGGTCTACGGTGATTATTTCACTGCGTTACAAACTATATATCAAACTTAATATACATAGGTACCCTGGGTCGGGTATAAACAACATGTTTTACCGTTTTCTCAGAAATCCATGTCCGCAGAATTAGCCAGAGATTGGCCAATGGAACGCATCTGGTTGTAAAATTGAAAAAAAGCCTTGTGGTGGTAATTGAAAAAATTAAAATTTAATTGCTGTTTTATGGATTTTCAATGCTAAAAATTGTAAAAAAAGGCCAAGAAAATCTATTTTCGAAAAGCTAGGAGGTAAAAATTTGAAGCAAATAACGGACGTAAAGTCGATCTTCTGAAATTTGGCCTACCAGGCGGGCGACGCGCTCACATCTCGGCTAACATAACCTGTCTAGGAAGTCTGTTGGGGGGCATGTGAACATGAACAACGTGTCCAAACCATCGAATAGTTGATCGTTCCACTCGGAGAAGTAGCTGCTCAAGTTCAACATTAAGATTCCAACTAAAAATTGGATCATTACCCAAATTTCATGACCATATTTTAGGGTTGGGACGAATACTGAATAAAAAACTGAGATCTTTGCTTTCACTCCAAGCTCAGCATTCCTGATGGCCGGCTGGCGCAGTTCCTTTACTATTGCTCCAGCTTGGCCAATTCTTCGTGATAGCCCAGTATATTACTCCTTCCATCTTTCGTGAAAAAACTTCGAGATACTTAAGCTTCTCTACCTTTTTCAGTGGGACTCCATTTATGTGCAGGGTACACTGCAATGGCTCTCAGAAGACAACCACTTAGTGCATAGTCCCGCAAAACTTTTCAGAGTTTATCCCGATGAACCCGGTCATAGGCCTTTTCCAAATCTACAAAACACGCGTAGACTGGTTTGGCATATTCCCAGGCCTTCTCAAGAATAACCTTCAGAGTAAAAAGCTGGTCGGTTGTGCCTCTGCCAGGCCGAAAGCCGCTTTGCTCTTCCCGCAGCAAAGGCTCGATTACAGCTCTGGAACGCGCTTCCAACACTTTCGCGAATAATTTTCTTGGAAGCCTTACGTGAGATATATCCCGTTAGAGCAATCTCCCTTGTCCCTTTTTTGAATGTGGGCACTATAACTCCTGTTTGCCAATCGCTAGGAGTTTTACCCGGCCACTGTGTTGACATGTGTTAGACATAATAACACCTTTTCCAACCATCGCCTTGAGCATTTCTGGCCGTATTTCATCACCTCTAGCAGACTTACCCACTTTGAGCGATTTAATCGCGGCAGTGTCTTCATCTATCTACTGTAGGACTCTTCTCCGCCCTAGTCTGCTCAGGAATGGGATTTCCGTCTTCAAAGCCCTGTTGGGTAATGAGCAGCGCCGAAAAGTGCTCCCTCCATCTGCGTAAGACAACGTTCTCATTAGAAAGAACTGTACCGTCTTTGGATTTAACCCCTTAAACGATATTCAACTCAACTTCCTTCCTCTGAGCCGGCGAATAGTCTGCCAAAATGTCTTATTTGCAGATCTGTAATGGTGCTCCAGCCTCTCGCCGAACTCTTTCCATGCCTGTTTATTGGCTGTTCTAACCGCCATATTGGAAGTTCTTTACGCCTCAGTGTACCGGGCTCGAGAAATAGTGTTCCTGCATTGATTCTACACAATATTGGCTCTCTTCTTCTCTCTGATGGCTTCTTGAACTCCAGGAGTCTTAAACCAAGCAGTTAGTTTCTCACCTCCAGCCACCACACCAAGCCTCTTCACTCCACAAACATTTCTTACAGAGGCAATGACTGCCGATGAAAACAGCTGCCATTCTTCCTCTACACATTCAGAGGTTCAGTTGGAATTTGTTCAAACTTCTCCGGAACTTCTTCCAACTTCTCCGAAATGAAAGTTGTATGTTACAACTTTAGAAAATGCTTATTTGTTATCTTCAATATTTGTCATAAAACTGTTTTTCGAATTAAGAATGAATTTTCCGTGAAATAAAGTTTTTAAAGATCTAAAATGTTAAAATTGGTCATATGGTTGATAGTGTGGGCTGCCCAATTTTTATCTAATTTAAGTTTTTTTTGCCATTATTGCTCTTCACCATAATTCGAATAATATTTCTAAGCCCAGCTTAACTTGCCCAAAGGGCATTTTGAAATAAATTATAAATACGAGGTTTACCAATTGTGGCTTGGATGTCAGATTCCGCCCACGCTGGCTGTGGCGGATATAGAGGAGCCTTCACCACAAATTACCAAAAATCAAGGCAGATTTTATCTTTACCCAGCCCAAGCCAGGTATTTCAAAAATATGGCGGGCTGAACTTAAGTATTGAGGAACTTTTATATTCAGCAACTCAACCGATTGACTTCAGTAAACCTATTTTCAATAATGTCGATTCAGTTAAACATTTACCTAAGTAAATGTTAACCTCGGTGTAGGGTGTACAGAACTGCCTTACACCGGGGCGAACAGCGCGCTAAGCCGCAGTGATGGCCGTTTCATATTCAGCGCGGGAGCGTCAAACCAGGGGTGGAATCGGCTATGGTGGCCTGTGATTTTGGCATTTTGTGACAGTCAATGTGATCCAACAAAAAAATCCGTCCGATGTAAGAACCGCTGTGATGTAAGAACACTGATATTTATTCGTACACGCAGAAAGTCGGCCTAAGAGTTTTCAAAAACACCAACTTACCAGAACTCGTAACCAGCTGATTTTGACGGTGATTGATCGGGAGCTGTCACAGAAAATCGTGATGAACTCAGTTAACGCAGACGAATTTTTGTGATTTGTTACATCACTTATAACAGATCAACTTCGCCGATTCCACCCCAGAGCGGCAGCGACAACACGAGACCAGAGAAATCGTTTGTTAATACACAATGAGAGCGAGAACCCGCGACGACTGTTTTGACTGCACAGTGACATTGCACATAAATAGTTTAGGTATATTTCACAACAAGAATTAGAGAAAAAAAATGTCTTTTTAACTGCGTGTCATAGCTCACATCACCGATTGACAGAATAATCGTCAACCTCGGCGATGGTTTTACTTTTTCGAAGACCCGGCGCAGCGACAAGCGAGACAGCGCCGGTATTGTGATGTGAACCACCTCATACATTGCCGTTGATTGAAATTCATTTGACAGCTCGCCCGAGACCCTCGCTCGCATTCTCGCTCTTTATGTGAAACAGCCATGACTTTTAAAAAAAATCGTCAATTCATGACCAAAACGATTCGCATCGACTGTTTCGGCTGGGTCTTGCGGCAAAAACATAACAAGCCCATTTTTCATCAGAGAAGGTCAAATAGCAGATAGGAATCGATGTTTCCTTAGATTGACAACAGCTCTGTGGAATTCGACTTGCAGTGAAAAATACCGCCTTAGAGTTGTTCCGTCAATACGAAACTTACCAGCTGGATTAACTCTTAGATGGTCTTACTTGATTGGCTCACCAGGTACTGAGAAAGCACTCAATATTATGAATGCTTTAACCCCATGAAAATTATGAGTTATTATCAAAAACAAAAGACCCTTACAAGGTTTTCCTTGTATAAACGTCTCGATAGAAACAAAGTTCAGTACAACGACCTGCTGGCTGAAACACACAAACCTCTTTAAATTGTTGCTGTATCTACCATACGAAGCAACAACGTTCCAACATCACGTTCTGACAACCAGTATCTCGCCGAGATTGATTTTATCTTAATGTGTTACCAAAAATGTTTATGGAATTCCGATTTCATAAGTCCGTTGACTTGTAAAAATATTTGTTTTACAAAAAAAAAAAAAATCAGGGGACACCCGGGTTTGAACCGGGGACCTCTCGATCTGCAGTCGAATGCTCTACCACTGAGCTATATCCCCATGTTGATTCTGGCGGCAAATTTTGAATATAGTTTCTTGTTTGTAAATTCAGAACTTTTGAATTTATATAAATTTAGCTTCTCCTTATCTAGGTAATTCGGTGAAATGAAATAATGTTTCAACCTATAATTAAGTTCAATGAAACGTCAGGGTGTAGGGAGAATAATAATTACCCCTATGGCCTTTTGTTCATAATTTATTACATTTTCTATGATGCTCATATTTCTTATTTGAAGGCTTCAACTGAGACACACAACTGTAATATTGAATTTGGAAGAAGAGATATCACTTTGGGAAGATATAATTTAAGTGTCATCTCGAATTTATTTGACATTTTCCTCCTGCAAAATTGAAGCTAAGCATAATAAATTTGGAAACACATTTGTGTTGAACATATTGAATATATTCGTCTCTTAATCAAAAAGTCAAGATGACAGAGGGGTGTGTATACCTATGATATATTTGCTGGGCTATATGTATGGATAATGATCTGTCAATTGCGGAAGTAGGTTATTAATTTAATTTAAGAATTTGTGTACGAATAATTGTAGGTAGGTATCTACCATTCATTATTGTTGCTTTTATACCTAACATCAATGGGAAATCAAAGCTACGTTTCTTGACAGGTTAAAATTTCCAAATCAGCTAGAATGGATTTGACACAGTAATATTAGGCCAACCTTAGGTATTGTCAACGATGCACTGCGACACAGAGGTAGGCTCTCAAATATAAGTTGCATTCATTTTTCAAACGTCTTCAATAAAAAAAGCAACAAATTCTTTGTATGAGAGGACTTAATTTTCAACATAAGCAATGCCCCAGTACCAGTTAGACTATTAAAGGTGCAAATCGATCTTTGAAGGTAGAAAATAAATCAATTGTACCAGGCAAACCCAGGCCTACAGGAACATCCACATAGTTACCGACATTATACTCAAAAATAAATTCAAACAATCAAAACGAAAGAACACAACTTGTTAGTCCATCCAAGCGAAAGCTCGCAATTCGAACCTGAAGGACCTTTGCACAATTTTTCCACCTGTAGCCTTCCTTAGCATGAGACACCAAGGTACATAATACCAGATACACCGAATTGCCATGTGAATTTCAAGAACGAAATGGAATGCTCAACATGGAACCTAATGAGAATCTCGTAAAATGGGTTTTCCTGTGATGTTTAACTTTATTGCCACTTAAAACGCTCGGTGGTGCAGAGCTCAACTCACCCATCAGGACTCTATAGAGTAAATCTTTTCTTTTAACTAAAGCCTTCGTAGTATATGCCTACCTAGGCATACCCATATTATATTCACGGCAAAAGGTGATAGAGTGGATGGTGCAGAGGACTCGCACAAAGCATGGCAATAAATTCATTTTTATTAAGGTCGTTTAGAGAATTTCCCCCAACAGGATTCTATTGTACGTTTATTATCAGAATGTAAACGTTTGACTCCGCAATCATATTTGATCTCATAATCCTTACAGTGATGCGGCTGGGAGAAGAGCCTTTTGCCATTCAATTAAGAACAAATTAACTTAATGTCTGTATATAATACGGCTATAGTGTTGCTGCTCAAGGTTATTAAAGCCTATTTGGTTGCTGGTATCTAATTTAAAAGCTGACCATACCTCCCAACAGCTGTTTATAAAAAAAAAAAATTAACGATACAACCAACATTGGGCAAAAAAAGGAGCCATAAGCATTTGTTTTTTTTTTTTGTTGTGTTTTTCGTCCTTTTCAAAGATTCATTGAAGCGGAAAAGATTCGCCTGAGAGGTTTTACAACGAGTGGATAGACGCTTTTAAGGGAAAATTAAATTAAATTAATTACAAGAGTGAAGCCACGCTCTTGGAAAATTCACTTTTCCGGTATTATAAAGTATTTCGCGGACTGTAAATCTCTACCTATCCAGGAAACGCACATAACGAAACGAAAGGTAAAAATACTTTGTAACTTTGTGTAGTTTTTTTTTACCCTGCTCCACAGGAATGAAGTATATATACAGGCGAAAATTTATATACTCCGAAACAAAACCTTAATAACTACTATGTCTCTACCGGCATTTAAAAGAAGTTTAGCGGGAGACGAATAAAAATAAATCCCAAAGTGGCTCCACCAGACAAATGCAGGAATAATTTCACACGAACACTCTGTTTCCTGTCATTTTGGCTCTCAAAAGAGAGTGGTGATGTCATTTCCCAGGAGCGAAAAGCGATTTTCGCTGTAAAAATCACAGTAGAGAGCGAACTTGTGACAGACCAGTCGTAAAGCGACAGTTTCAGTTTCCTTTATGGATTCTCAAACTGTTACAAAGGTGTAGAAAATAGGTTTGTGAATATGGTGAATGAGAGTGATGAGAGGATTTATTTTTAATCGCTTGCCGAGAGGAATTTAATTTGAATAGTAAATCACGCGATTTGTAGAGGATTGAATAAACATTTATATTAAGCGTGGATAAGTGCCCGGTAGAGAAATGCTATGAGGGCATAATGATCGAGACCGAATTTTGAGTTGAATGAGCCATGCCCGTCCGTCCATATGTCACCAACTTTTATGCCTTACATTTTGAGCTAGAAAGCAAAAATTTTGTACATAGGCTCTCTGTCATCCGAAGCAATACAAGTGTTAAAATTTTTTCAAATTCGCTTACAGACACGCCCACAGTCAAAACTGTCAAAACTTTTCAAAACTGTAAGACGATGTGAAAAGCTGAATTTTAACGCTTAGTATCTCCTAATGATTATAAGGCACAAAAAATAAGAACAAAGTAAGCAGACCACCCCCTGTGAGCGTAGCATCAATTGAAAGAGTAATCTCTAAAATGTAATTAATTATTCAATACTTTTATTCCAAATCGAAAAAATTTTACTTAATATATTTTATATTAAATACTTAGTTCTACATTTGGTTACTGTAAAATTTTGGGCCACGCCCACATTTAGAGGCAGAATTTAAGAAGAACCTATAATTTTCCAAAAAAAAAACAAAGATTTCGACTGCGTTTTAGCCTGATTCGGGAAAAAATAAAATTAAGCACATAAGCTACACCGGGCATTCACAGTTTTTGGCCACAGCCATTTTTTGGCGTCGATTTTAAGTATAATTAATGAACTCGAACCAAAAAATTAAATTTCTGCGTACGTTTTGGCCGCAGACGTGGATATTTCTGTGCTCTTATTGAATTTTGGTTATAGGAGTTGGACATGCCACGCCCCTTCTAAACCTTATAAGTAACGAATAAAATATTTTTTAGTTAATTAATGATTCGTTAATAGTTACGGGAAGAGAATAAAAAAGAAAAACAATATAGGCATGGGAAGGAGAATAGCAACGGAAAGAAGAATAGGAGTTTTATTGTAATTTCGTTAGAATCATGACAAAATTTTATTAAAATCAAGACAAAAGCATTAAAACCGAGAATTATTTCACAAAAACCAGTGTTTTTCGTAAAAACGCCCCCTAAAAGTGGGCGGAGCTCAAAACTTTAAATTGAACAAACTTAGAAAGTAGAATTAAATAACTTTAATATTTGTCATGAATTATTTTTCGATTTGGAGTGATTTTTTCGAGAAATCGGGTTCTTAAAAATGCAGCATGTTAAAAGTGGACATGGTCGATATAGTGGGCGGTCCAAGTTTTACCTTCTTAAAGGTATTAGGCCATTATTGCTCTATATCAAAATTTGAGTACTCTACCAAAAGGCATTTTGAAAGAAAACTTTTAATGGAGGTAGTCTTACATTGAAGCCAGTAGTGGGCGTGTCTTTGGCGGATTTAATTCATTTTCACATTTCGTCTGTACAAAATAAGAACCAAGATACACTCCAAGTTTGAGAGTCCTAGCTCAATTTAAAAGACCTAAAAACTTTACACTTACGGACGGACAGACGGACAGACGGACAGACGGACAGACGGACAGACGGACAGACGGACAGACGGACAGACAAACGGACGAACGGATATGGCTTAATCGATTCAGCTGTCGGTGTCAATCATATTGCGAAAAGGTCTTAGGGCCGGTTTTTCAGTGCGAGATCATCCGAGTTTCTGAGTTAAATTGCGATTAACCCAAGAAATGAGTTTTTCAGTGAATTTGGATCTGGGGTTAATCTCGGCTGAACTCAGCAAATTTGGTGAGCTAATCTCGGATCAACTCTGGAGAACAGTATGAACTTCTTTGATTGGTTTTTCTGTGTGGAATGACAGTTGATTTGCGTGTTTCTGTGAAAAATTACATCTGGGAATAAGTCAAACTTCTTTTTCTATGTAAAGTGAGAGTTGGGTGAGGTAACAATTTCGAAAGTCGAAGATTTGTACAACTTTGTTCACGGATTTATTTTTGCACTAAAAACCTGTTCACTGGGCTAACTCCAGATTTTATTTGTTATGGGATTAACAGATCTTGGTTTAAGCTAGGCTTAGCACGGCACCGAAAAACTGGCCCTACGATGATTTTTACACTGTGTTACAAGCTATGCATTAAAATTAATATACCCTGGGTCGGGTATAAACAGTTCGAGCAATCAATCGAATCACTAAGCGCGTGGAAGACTTTTTAAAGTAGGAACAGTAGCTTTATTTTGTGTAGCCGTTCTTGACCTATTCAATTAAATAAGCAAATAGTCAAAAGGTCTTCGCGGTCAAACTTTTTTCCCGATTTTTCATAAATTTTTGCGATTTTTTTCGAAAATGGGTCAAAACGGCTGCTATTAAAACATTTGCTGAAAATTTTTTCAATTGCTTTTTATGTGTGTTTCATATTGGCCTTGTGCACTAAGCGATTCAAAAGTTATGCCCTCATAAAACGTCATCCATTTTCAACTCTTCATTTCACAAAAACTTTTCATCATGTTCAAAAATAGGATTTTTCCTTTAAAGAAGAGTATTCATTGAACCCAAGTTTTGTTTTTCTAGTTCTTGTCTACTAACCTCCTTAAAAAATGAACTAAAAATTTTGTAATCAATTTTCCCGTGAAACTTTAAACTGTAATTTAACAATAAACCAAGTGGGAAAGTGCAACAGTGCGTATGCAAAAAATTCAGTCCATCTACGACGGATTGCAAAATACCCGACTATACCAAAAAAAAAACTACCACGCCTCCAAAAAGTGGGCGGGATACTGTTGAATGCTTTATACTAGTTGGTTGCATACATTTCGGTCTAAAACTCCGCCTTTTTATACCCCATCCCATAGGATAGGAGGTATATTAAGTTTGTCCCAAGACCTTAAGGGCATATGATCGAGACCGAATTCTGAATCGAATGAGCCATGTCCTTCCGTCCGTCCGTCCGTCTGTGTGCCACATGTTTTTAGGTCTCAAGTTATGAGCTAGGGTTTCAGCTAGCTGCTGAAACTTCGTACGTAAGGTTCACGTCATGCGAAGCAGATTTCAATATTTTTGAAATCTGCCCAAAGACACGCCCACAATCGGTCTAAATATGCAAGTACCTCCAGAGTTTTCAAAACTGTAAGACGTTCTAAAGCGCTGAAATTTGACATTTAGCATTTCCTTATGAATGTAAGACACAAAAAAGATAAATTAAGTTGGTAAACCTCCTCTAGTGGGCGTGGCATCTATTTTAAAGGTAAATTTTCAAATGCAGTTTACTCAATGTTTTTGCTCCAAATTGAAAAAAATTTTCTTACTATTTTATATAGAAAACGCTAAGTTACACATTTCGTTAATATAAGACTTTGGGCCACGCCCACATTTGGAGGCAGAATTGAAGAAAAATCTAAAATTTTCCAGAAAAACTTAATTTCGACTGGTCTTGAGCCTAATTTAAGAAAGCATGAAACAAAATAAGTACCAGGATAGGTAAACGAGACTTCAGTCCAGATTTCGTTCATATTAAGTTTTTAGCCACGCCCACTTTTAGGGGTCGGTTTTTCAAAAATATTGAATTTGAACCAAAAAACTGCATTTTTAAGTACATTTAAGTGAAACTTGGAAATATCTGTGGAATATCTTTGTAAGTAGGGGCGGTTGGACCACGCCCCTTTTCGAAGTTTGCACTACTTATAAAATGTCAAAAAATAACTATGCCATCAGCATTTTGCAGTGTGGGATAGGATGGGGTATTCAACGGTCCGTTTTACGGACTGTAACTTCTGTGTAGCACTTACTCACTGGTTAGCTTAAAAAACTCACTTTTTTTACCACCACGCCCGCAAAAGTGGGCGGATCGCACATAGTAATTATACATGAAAGTTAGAAAATACTAGTATCTACAACTTTTGTCATATAATTCTTTGACAAATTACATATATATTTATTGAAAAACAGTCGTTTTAAGCTAAAATCCTTTAAAAAAGTGGGCGTGGTCAATGAAAAGGCAAAACTTTTTCGGCTACTTCAAAGACAATTATAAGGCAATATTACTTACCAAAAATGAATGCGCTAGCACTATTCTAACATAGCTAAAATTTAGAAAAAGTATTTTTTTAAACTAGAGATGGTCGCACTTACGGGTCTGTAGTGGGCGTGCCTGAGGGCGGATTCAGCTAATTTTCAAACTTGATCTGGTCCAATGGAAATTTTGCGGGTTTGCTGGAAAAACCCGCAAAATTTCAGCTCTGTACCTTAAAATTTTAGTCCTAAGAGTTGTTTACATACGGACGGACGGACGGACATGGCTTAATCGATCGGCAAAGGTCTTAGGGGTCTACGGTGATTATTTCACTGCATTATAAACTATACATCAAACTTAATATACCCTGGCACGGATATAAAAATATAATAAATTAATTAAGTAGACATTTCAAGTTTTTACTGGCCAGAACTAAGGAAACTTCAAATAATTTATTATTTTTTTTTTTAATTTGCCCTAAGTCCAATATTTTGTTACAAAATTCTGACATTTATTTAGAGCTCATTTACGCTCAATTTTTTTTTTTAATATTGGAGCTCGGTACTTTATTCCAAGCCTCCTCACGTAAGCCACATCAAAAATTCGTCCTTTGAACCGAATTTCATTTGAACCGAACCATCTTTTCAACTTTTTTATCATTAATTACTTTTAAAGCGTGTTACTTTAAGTAATCTTCGGATCTTTGTGGTGTTGAAATGTCCTTTTCAGAGTAGACAAATTATGTTTTATATATGTTTAGGTATGTCCTTGCACATGGACCGGTTCATTACTCCATCTTTGAATGAATTTTAGTTGAATCGGGCCAACCACATTTGCCAACAAAGCATGCTAAGACCATAAAGCTATTGAAAATGGTTATTCTGGTCCCATCGTGTCGGTTAATAAGTCATTTATATCATCAAAGAGGAGAAAGTATAGTTTAAAATTTCCAAGTGACCAAATTTATTGACCATTATCGAAATGGAAAATAGACCGAATGAATTCGCAGGTAGCCGACCCCGTATACTTAAAATCAACTGTGGCCAATGGCCAAATTGATAAGGGCGCCATATTATTGATTGTTCTGCCAAAGCCTTCACGTCTGCCATAATACTAAGCCTTGGATCAACATGTTGTAGGCACCCACCTGCCTTCGACTATGAATATCATAAAGCAAATATACACACATAGTTTCTGTTTTTACAACAGGGAATACATTGCGCGTGTGTTTGACTTTTCTGAACTCTCAACAGTGTTCATTTGTGCCAAGGACCTTGGAAGTTAAATTTACTGCCTTACTGCGTATTACTTCTTGAGAATAGCCATATTTAAGGGAAGTTATGTGCGTTAAAGTAAACTCTATTCGACGTTCGACGTTCCTTATAAGATTTTTATTTAGTTTATATGGTGGTGCCATGGACTATTGACACAAACCATAAGAACAAAAAGGATGTAGTAAATAAATTCACAAGTTTATCGTGCGACAGGATAAACATGTTGAAGTTAAAGTCATTTCGTAGGTACCTAGGACCTGTGAAAGTAAATATTCTTAGACGCTTAAATGAACAATCCAATTTCAATTGTTTGGCATAAATTGTCTATTTAGCTTAGCCTAGTGGGTTTGCGACTTACACACACATGTTTCGAACAGCTTTAAATATATTTATGGTCGGTGCTAATAACAATCAGACTTGTTTACATTGTCCCCTTCTCAGCATTCACACAGCCGATAAAATGCCGATGTCCTCCTCTCTAGACTCTGGTACATTTCTCTTTTACGTCATTCTAAATCACGTTACTTCAAATAAATCAAGTCGACCAAAACTGCACGTGTCGGTTTAATGCTGTACAATAACTTTCTTAATTAATTAACCCTCCATGGAAATAAACTGATCGATTCGTTAATTTTGGATTTGTGCTCCATTAGCCAGCGAAAAGGCAACATTGGCAATTATTCTGCCAATTCTAATTGTAACCTTAAATGGCAACAACTGTGTCGTTCGTACACCAAACACCAAACAAACAAACTTTTCCCTTCGATGGTAAACGAACATAATTCTTTTCCACACGCACGCAGGATGAAAGGAAAACCAAACCACTCACCGCTCGCTTAACAAAAGGAAATTGGCTGCCATTAAGTGAAACAAAAGGTCAGGTCATCTGATAGTACCTACACCAAGGATTTAATTACAACTTCATGGAACGTGGAAGAAATTGCACGCTACCTTCCAAAAGATATGTCGTATCTGGGGAGAGATGTGTGTGGGTGTGTGAACCGATTTAACTGATTTAGCAAATCAGTGTGTCCTTCGATTGGGTTAACCTGAACAAAAGGTTTTTGACACACGACAAGACTGGAAGTCAAACCACCAGAATCGGGAAAGTTTATGAAACCTTCGAGGTTTTCTTTCGTTTTCTGCAAGTGATTGCAATCGATATAATCTCGTGTAGATTTTTAAATGTCCTGGCAAACTTACAACGAAAACAAGGAGCCAAATATGAAAGTTTCTCAAGGGAATCTCATTATGTAAATGATGCTATGTTGGTGCCTATCGTAACGGCAGTATGCCCTGAAAAACAGATACGACCAACGAACCCGACGACGCTTTCGTCCCTTTTGGTTTGTATAAGAGGGCCTGCCACCTTAAACATTTTGACCACATAGATTTTCATCGTCCTATAATAAAGTCTATGAAATGTCTGAGAAGGATTTTCGATGGAAAATTGAGTACAAAATAGTTTTTGAAAAATATTAACTTATAGTTTTGAAGGGACATCAATTCTTCGTAGTGGGTACTTGCGTTGGGAAACTTCTACAACATCAGGCTTCTAATTCATTCTTGGCTGTCGCTTTTAAATGACAACTTTTCGGCAATTTGTCTGGGACCTATCATCCTCGCAATCATGCCAAACAGCGTTTGCAAGCATTTTTTTTGCGCTTATTTATGAATTCGAATATCCATACAAATATGAATGGATTAAAGTTTGTCAGAGGTTGATCTGTAAAATAATAATCAGGACATCAAATTGACAATGGGAAAGTTGATGAGTATGATAATGAGTCGCTTCCACCGCGTTGAAAATTTTCGACATTTGGACGCCGATACACTGTAATTACCTTTGAACTTCAACTCGAAAATGATGTCTAGGAACCATTGAAAAATTTAGAAAAGATGTTTCGTATATAAAAATCCGTGAGTTATTTGTGATAACATGCCACACAACGTTGGTCAATTGCAAGGATATGTCGCCTGCAAAAAAATAGAATTGCATATATCAGGCATAGTAGAAGCAAAAAGCGAAATTTTAACGAGCAGATCGATTGTACACACGGTTTAAGCTTATTCAAATGTGCAATTTACAGGGAGTCCTGAAGCTCAACGTCAAGCGGATGCCGGGTCATAGCGTAGGTTTTACCCGTACTGAGAAAAAAATAAAAAAGAAAATCTATCTCGGAAAATCTACTTGGTTTAGTAACATGGAATAGTTTAAAAAATAGGAATATTTAGAAAAATAATGAAACTAAGTCCATTTAGACACTTCATATTAAAAACAATAGACTAAAAGATTTTTTTTTTTTTTGATAAGTGATGTCAAAAATCACAAAAACTCGTCTGCGTAAACCGCGATCATCGCATTTTTCTTGTGACAGGCTCCCGATCATCACCGTAAAAATCAGCTGGTCATCAGTTTTCTAGCTTTCTATGTTGGTGTTTTTGCCTAAATACTTTTGGGCTGACTTTCTGCATGTATGAATAAAAATCAGTGTTCTTACATCACAAGGCGGATCACATTCGGAACAATATTTTTGTGATCACCTGTCACAAAATGTGAAAATCACAGATCACCATTGCCGATTCCACCTCAGTTTTCTACACGAAAAAATCGCATATTTGAGTCCAATTTTTTATGAACGTTAAAACACAGCTTTAATTTTAATTTTAAGCAATTAAAAAAAAAGTGCCTTGACACTTTTAAATTAAAAATTTTAATGTTAAACTAGTGGAAGGGTCACAATCCGCTAAGGTGTATCGTTGGATACCCCATCCCAATTGACCACTATTCAAGTTTCGAATTGTGTCATAAATCTGGGTTGTTAAAGAATCTTCTCCCTAAAAAAAAGGGGCGTGGCATCAACCCCTTTTCAATAACATCTTTTTTTTTGTTTATGTTTTTTATCAGAAGTGGTTTACACGTGTTGATTGCATTTTCATATTAAAAATTCGGTTTATACTAAAAACGCCCCCAAAAGTGGCCGTAGCATAAATTTACTTATTTTAGTTCATAGACGCTTTACTGACGCGAGTTTATTCCATTGAATTCCATTGAGAGACAAGTAATAACACTTTTCACATACACAGTGCGGGTAAGTGAAGCATTTATTTTGACATTAGTCGCCTGATATCGGGTATCGACTTGTGAGTGAATGTATCGAATGCATAACGAATGGGGGTACACATGTCACCTTAACTCATGAATGTTAAACAAAAGTAGAGCCAGCTCCCACAAACGTATGAACCTCGGGCGGTCTTTCATGACAAGCCTGGTTGAACACATAAGTAGTCCGCACTTACACAACTAAAACTGATGCTTCACTTTTCCCCCAAAACACCACTTCCTTGTCTCTTTATTCAATGGTTAATTCTGCACTAAAAAACTGTTCGCTGGGCTAACTCTAGATTCGTTTCGTTCCGGGATTAACAGATCTTGGTTCAAGCTGGGCTTAACTCAGCACTGAAAAACCGGCTTCACAGGTTCACATCGACACGGAAAGTTAAAGATTTATAAAAGCTTGGAATGCTTTATAAAAAGCTCAAACAAAAACGTGTTAAATGGCAAGAGAGACGCAAGTTTAATATCTAGTAATTCAGTAATTTATGGTCGTTCATATCTGAACATTTTTTATTGCAAGTTTTTTGGATTTAAAGAAAATATATACCGAATAAGAACCGTTTATTAGGGGGCCAAGTTTTTTGGATTTAAAGAAAATATATACTGAATAAGAACCGTTTATTATGGGGGCGGTTTTTGCCTCTCTTGAAATGCCAGTCACAATACACTTTAGCGAGGATACCACATACCAAATTTCAGCTTCTTACGACAACTTTGATTTTTCATGGTAATAAGTAAAGTGGGCGTGTCAGTGGGCGGATTTCAAAAATGTTTACACTTTTACTGCTTCGGGACCTAGAAAAGATTGATATTAAGTCTTAAGTTCCTAGCTCAAAATTTAATGTCTAAAAACTACCGACACACGGACGGACGGACGGACATGGCTCTTTCGACTTACAATTCGGTCTCGATCATATGCTCTTAAAGTCTTGAGAGTCTACGATGATCATTTCTCTTTGTTACAAACTGTGAAACAAACTTAATATACCTCCTATCCTATGGGATGGGGTATAAAAAGTAAAAAAAAGTACTTTGGCACCTTCTCGAAAAGTTTTACAGACAGAAAGTTTTATATTCTGAAATAAAACTTTTCGAAAATATTTAAAAGCTTTTATACGCATGCATAACATAAACACAGCACCGAAACTAAATTCGTGAAAAAGAAAAGCAAAATCCAATATTGCTGTTTATGCGGAGAGTCTCAAAAGTTTTTTTTCCTAAAACGCCCCCTAAAACTGGGTGGAGCTTAAAACTGTGTATGGGGCAAACTTATAGAAATCTAAAATCTTAATAATAAACATTTGTTATAAAATATTTTTTCGGTTTAGAATTTCGAATTTTCAGAGAAATCAAATTTTTAAAGACACCAAGCTAAGACAAGAGAGATCGATAAACTCGTTTGAGTATTATCCCACGGCCGTCGAGATAAATTCCTCAACGACAAAAACAGTAACAAGTGATAAAGTTCCCATTTCCCATGTGGATCAAATATGAGGCACGTAGGCTCCTCAACATAATAGAGTACGTCAGCCATACACAAGAAGCCCAACTAATCCAGAACAGACCAGACTGAGGACTTAAGTTTCTAATTTCCTACACTCAGCCGCAGCAGTTCAACTAATTAAGTTATAACAAATTGTATTAGTAGTATAAGTTTTAGAAAAAAAATAAAAATATTTTTTTAAGCACTACTTACGCGGTAGTAAGTTAATTTACCATTCAACTCTGTGAAAGTGACCATGGTCGATGACGTATGCGCGACTCAACTTTTGCCGTGTTAAAGGTTTTTAGGCCCAATTTGTATTGGTGGTTTGATTGGTATAGGTTTTGATCTGAGTTTAGGAGGTGCTCATGGTCCCTAAATTCAGATCATCACCTTTTTTTATTTATGCTCGTGGTCAAGGGGATTTAAAATAATAAATAAAAAGAGTGGCGCAACAGCTCGGGGGGAACCAGGGCCAACTTCTCAACAATGTATGCTGGTGTGTTAATTTCTTTACATATAAGGGGACCTACAATTTTTTGCCGAATCCGAACGGCACTTTGAGAAGTTATTCAAGACAAATTATACTCTCGGAGAGCTTGTCAGACCCTCGCGGAGGTGGGGGCCGTGAAAAAGAGCAAGTCTTTTTTTTTCAGGTGACGATGGCAGGATTCGAACCCAAGCCTCCGGAGTAGTAAGCACAGACACTACCCACTACGCCACGGCACCCCACAAGGGGATATGATTTCCCTTAAAATGCGTAGCACACCGCGAGCGGAAAGAATTTGGGAATAGAAAAGATAGAAGAAGAAAGAAATTCTCGATCCAACACAAACGCTGATGAGCCTTACATGAAACCTATGCACGATAACACCAAAACTTACCTCCGCAAGTGTTATGCCTTAACGGAGAAAAGCAATAGTATAACTAGCAGAATATTTGCATCCCGGATATTTTCCATACCGGTACCCACCATATCTGGTGAGCATTCTCCTATCCGCCACCTAGGGAGGTGCCCAATTGGAGATCAGCAGCCACAGAATTGATCGCCTAAATGAAGAGAAGAAGAAGAAGAGATGGTACTTATAAGACCCAAATCAAAAGGCGAAAAATAAAACAATTAGTTATTAATGGTATCGGTAGGCGAAAACGAAGCCAACGCTTTATTGTGAATCCAGCTTAAGACAAGCAGCAAAGCAAGATGCAAGCATTATCAGGGGAACTGCGTGTGAACTGGCACTTCATTGAAAGGGTTCGAATTTAAAATGAGGAGCAATATTGAGGCAGTTCTTTGAGAAATGACCCTTGTGTATGCTTTTACTTTTCCACAAGCATTGACATAGTTTTTGGCGCATTTGAAATTTTATTGTTTTTATACCCGACCCAGGGTATATTAAGTTTGATGTATAGTTTGTAACGCAGTGAAATAATCACCGTAGACCCCTAAGACCTTTTAGACATATGAATGGGACCGACAGGAGAATCGATTAAGCCATGTCCGTCCGTTCGTCCGTCCGTCCGTATGTAAACAACTTTTAGGCCTTAAATTTTAGGGCAGAGAGCTGAAATTTTGTGGGTTGGTTGGAAGTACAGTCCTTCAGATCAAGTTTGAAAATAATCTGAATCCGCCCACAGACACGCCCACTACAGGCCTCTATGTGCAACCATCTCTAATTTAAAAAAATACTTTTTGCAAATTTTAGCGCATCCATTTTTGGTACGTAACATTGCCTTATAATTGCCTTTAAGGTAGCCAAAAAACTTTAGCTTTTTTATTGGCCACGCCCACTTTTTAAGGGATTTTAGGTTAAAATGACTGTTTTTCAATAAATATATATGAAATTTGACAACAAGTTATATGACAAAAGCTGTAGATATTAGCGTTTTCTAACTTTTATGTATATATTGTATGTGCCTCCGCCCACTTTTGTGGGCGTGGCGTTAAAAAAAGTGATTTTTTTAGTAAAAAAGGCAGAATTTTATTCCGAAATGTATACAACCACCTAGTATAAAGCATTCAACGTTATATTTTTATATCCCGCCCACTTTTTGGAGGCGTGGCAGTTTTCTTTTTGGTATGGTCGGGTATTTTGCAATCCGTCGTAGATGTATTGAAGCTTTTGCATACCCACTGTTGCACTTTCCCACTTGTTATATAAATAATTCGTCGTTTGTATATTAATACGTTTCGCCTCCATTTTTTGACTTGCCTCATTTGACGCTGACTTCAATCACAAACTGTAATGTCGTTTATTTACTACAATCGTAAACTTTGTCCACGCCTAAAGATTCCGTTTCTCTTGTAACATATTTCAAGTGAAATATTTTGTTTTTTCTCAAAAGTGAATAAAAATGAAAAAGATAAATCTCCTATTTGCACTAAATAAAATCAAGACAATCCAGCGAGCATTTACGCAACGAATAATAGACGAGAAAAAGAGTAGGTATAACATGGATTTAGATCCAGTTGTCAAATAAAATTGATTTAAATATCACTGTCAAAGTCAAGTCGAGTCAAGTCAACAAATCTCCTTCTATGGTAGTTGGCTGGCAGGCAGTCTCTTTAAGCTAGGGCACTGCGTGTAATAGACGTCAGACAAATAAGAACATCAATGGCAGGGTCATAATTTGTGACTGGTGGGGGATTGTGTCCCTTCAATTGTCAGGTCGGTCGGTTGGTCGGTCGGTCGAAGGGTCCTCTGTAGCAATGGGCCGTAAAATATTCTTGTGCCCAGACAAAAAGCCAATAAGCAAGAAACTCTGTTCGATTCATTGGCATTAGGGCGATGATGTTCATTTTTTTTTTTCGCCATACCTACTCCTTGTAATGTGCCACTCGCACATTTTCCAGTTTATCCTTTCGAATGGTGCAATAATGAAAGCCG
The DNA here is from genome assembly GCA_947623515.1 of Neoascia interrupta. Lineage (NCBI taxonomy): Eukaryota > Metazoa > Arthropoda > Insecta > Diptera > Syrphidae > Neoascia > Neoascia interrupta. Next base: position 18,578,805 of record OX392464.1, read on the forward strand.
TAAAAGTGTCCTTTTGGGTCGGATTTACGCTTCGGCGGCGTCCAGTGGAATATCATTACAAGATGAAACACCAAAACCCGTTAGTCAGAAACACTCATTTTGTTCTAGAATTAACATAGTAAAAGTGAAGCGAAAAACTATTAGCAATTGGCGCTGTTGTATACAACTCCGTTTTGCAGGGGAGGACGACGCGTGTGTTTATGACTTAAGGGGTTCAATGAAACTGGAATGTCCTTGCCCTTGGCCATACGGGGAGAGGGAACGTATAGCTATGTTGGAATTCGCTCCAGCACCGGTTAATTTTATGAGCCTGCGAGGGAGTGAGTGAGTTTTAATTGAATCAAATATTTTACTACCGTTTTGTCGGATGATAATTTTCAAGTGGTTCACATAAATTTCAAACATTGCGTGTTTTTAATGACAACCGCAGCACGAGTCCTTTTATTGTGCGAGCCATGGCTTTTTGGACGCCTTCTGTCCGTCGCACGACAGGATAATCGCGTATCTGATGCAGACACGTCGAAAAGTGGATTATTGGGTCTAAGCTTGTTTGCCATTTGGCTGTTTTCATTTTCGGTGTACGAGAGAGGTGAAAGTGATTAATGCGGCGAATTGTGGTGGTGTCAATTGTTTTAAAGTGTTAGATGGATGCCAGATGGGGTTTATGACTTAAAAGAAAGAATAAAAGAGTGATCCTAGTTAAAATAAGCAGTTTTCTTTGTGGCTATGTTCGGCCATTATTCTTTTAATGCACCCAATTAGGGGGCGTTTTATTTAATGATTAGAACAAAGGAATCTTATGAACTTATTTTTGGAGAACAGCCCACACTTAATGACGTGAATGTCTACTTGCTTACATACATTCGCTGCAAAATTGTTCAGAAGCCATTTAAAGCATATCAGGATATGCCAAGTCTTACACGACTAGGCTAGGCCTCACCCGTTAATCCAACTCAACAATGAGTGCCTTGCTTTCCCGCTTAGGTCTTAGAAGGGAGAACCAGATGAACAATGAAAGCACACCTTGGATGCATTGCAAATTCTTAGTAAATATCATACTCTTATCTGTGCGTGCAACATAACCTTCGCACTACAACGCATTTGTAAAGCATCTTGGTATACACGAAAGGCTTTGGATCAAGCATTTACACCAAGAATCCCTTACCCCTTGATGATACCCACGTTTTGGATCTACTTTTACAAGCCCAGCAAAATGGTCTGCTCTGTAATCTTGATACCATAGGCTAAGAATCTCCCGACATATCTATAAAATCGTGTGCGCTGGGAACTATCAGGACTGTTAAAAGCTATGGAAAAAAGATAAGCGAAAACGTCATAAAAGTCTATTCTCAAAAGCTCTTGCCTGAAGAACTAATGGAGAAACCTTATGTGTCTTTGTACTTCCCAATATTTCCAATGATCCTACCTTAACAGACCGGGAAAACTTCGAATCGTTTGGGATGCTGCTACAGAAATGACAGAAATCATGGCTCAACTCCGCTCTACACTGGAACTTCTGTTCTCCTTCAGTTAAGAAAAGGGGAAATGTTGGAACAGTGGGACAGTAAGTTCTAATAACTAATAGCGAGACATCTAAGTTCTATACCCGCGACCCAGGGTATATTAATTTTAATGCATAGTTTGTAACACAATGAAATAATAATCGTAGACCCTAAGGGCCGGTTTTTCGGTGCCGAGTTAGGCCCAGCTTAAACCAAGATCTGTTAATCCCGTAACAAAAGAATTCTGGAGTTTTTCAGTTTTTCAGTGCAGAGTTAACTCTGTAAACAAAGTTGTCAAAATCTTCGACTCTCGAAATTATTGCCTCTCGCAACTCTCACTTCACATAGAAAAACACAGAAAAAAAGTTCGACTTATTCCCAGATGTCATTTTTCAGAGAAACACGCAAATCAACTGTCATTCCACGCAGGAAAAACATTCAAAGAAGTTTATACTGTTGCCCAGAGTTGATCAGAGATTAGCTCATCAAATTGGGCAAGTTAAGCCGAGATTAACCCAAGATACAAGTTCAACTCAGAAATTCGGATGATCTCGCACTGAAAAACCGGCCCTAAGACCGCTAGATATGAATGGACCTTTATTCTCGTTAGAAAATAGAAATGGTTCGACTCGGTAGGACTAGAAATTAAAAGAAGATAAGCGTAGATTGCGGACAGTCGGAGTGGATCCTGTATATTATTAGCTGACACCCAAAATTTTTACTCCCGGAGCTCTTAAGCTTCGAACGGTGGGTTGATTCATTCAAATGATGGGTTGATTTATTGCGAAGTGCTGCATGTTGTACGATTATATTTTTTCTGAGTCTTCACAGATTAGGGAAATTACAACATCAAATCGAATTTTGCACTTGTTCCGGTCCCCAGTGGAACAAGTGCAACTCAAGGCTGATTGCAGATAAATTTTTAAACCGACTTCAATCATCCAAGTATATAGGGCCCTTCACCTTATGCACCTGCAGTTAAAGTCTGGGTAACGTTTTCCCTAGCAAAGAAAAGCTTATAGCTCCCATAGCACATCCTTGTAATCTCGAACCAACTAGAAGTAAACCCATTCCCTTCAATTTGAAAACTTTCTTTCGCAAGCCCCGTCACATATGCAGAAGTAATAAAAATACACAAAACTACTCTCACAGGAAAGGGAAAATAAATTAAAGTGCATTTAATAGAGCAACTAGCTGTATGCTATACAATATATACCCTTGGATTCACCACGTGCGAGTCCTTAAACAACAAGAACAGCATCCGCTGGAAGCATTTTAAAGGCACTCATAATGCAATTACATGCGGAATAAGGAGCTATCATATACACAAGAAGTGTAATGGTAACGATGCCAACACAGGACATCATCATAACCGCAGAATGTCACTTGTGGTGATGTCCTTTTATAATATGACGCTCGACCAAACACACACAATACGATGCAATTTTTATAATTGAATGCGAAGGGCTCGTTTACGCCCACATTGCAGCCATCACATCAGATTCCTTAGAAATTGTCTGCACCCTGTGCTGAATGCGTTGTTGCTACTTCATGGACACACATGGGAAATATTATTTGCTACGTCATGGCATTTCAGGGGTCCTTCTCCGTACAGTGCTTGCATTAGGTGGTGCCATGACATGTTTTTTTTTTTTTTGCAAAAGCACATGTGCTTCATGTCGTAGGTAGGTACTAAATTTAATGCACAACACGTAGGCATTTGAACGTAGTTCTCCATTTTGGGAACTTGGCCAATTGCACAGGTGCCGTGAGTAAGAACACAGTGAAACTAGTTGGTCTTGTACCCAAAATCAACACAACTCGAGCAGACTTCAGGGACATTATTGGTGTCACAAACCTTTCGACGACAAGCTCTTGGTTGCGCTATGACATTTTTATAATTAGATGGCGTATTTAAGGCGGCGTACGGCAGGATATCCCTAAACGAACAACAATGAACAACAGAATCACGAAACTTTTGGTAAACAAATTATTATTCCAGGAATTTTAAGCAATCGATTGGGAAGTATAGGCAGCTTCCCTTGAAACAGAAGCCAAAAGTGTAATAGCGGTGGAGAGGGATATAAGTACCTGCCTAACTCATCTCAAGCAAAATATTTTTTATCTCCTTCATCGGTTTTTTCTTGAACTCAGCAAAAGAAATTTCGAAAATCTTTGTCCGCCATAAATAAACATATAAAAATCTTAAAAAAAAAATATTTTCGGTCTATATGGGTTTTTCAACCTTTGGTCCCCACATTGACAGTCAGTTTCTCAGAAAAACCTATCGATAAATAATATTGGCGGTACGAGTGTGTCCTTGGAGAAGTTTTGGCTCCAAATCATTTGCATTTGGCAGGCAATGTGCTAATCCAGTCAGCCATACAAAATATTGAGCCCATACACACACACACACACACACTGGCACGACCAAGCCAGCATACAATGCGTATCCGATTAGACCTTAACGAAGCCAATGAATAGGTGGGTTGAATGAATCAAACCCTCACAATTGCACACACATAGCACAAGGCATACGCATCAGAGACGAGAGAAAGTAAAAAAAAAAATATTCCATTTATTATTTGCAGAATCCTTGGGAATAGATATCAGAGTCTGGTATATGTATACACCTACACTGTACTGTGTCCTTATTCCAATGAATATGACAACATGACTTGACGTTATTTTTCATAAAAGTTGTTCCATATCCAATGACAAGAGCAACAACGACGTTATGGCAGTAAACAATCGAATTAATAGCTTTTGAATTTCAAATGAACAATTTCCGTTTTCTGCAGCGCGCCGGATGTAAAAAGTCCTTTCGAATGTTTGCATTGAATTTACCTCTTACTGTCTGTCTTCGCCCGTGAATCACGACATGGAAAAGTTGAGGTATTATAAAGGCAACAAGAAAAGAAAAGACGTTTGTGCTTGTGTCATAAAAGATGCCCCTACACTGCATGAGAATTTCTTTGATCAATATAAATCTGTCAAAGTGAGAATCCTTTTTAGACATTCGATTTCGAAAGAAAAGCGCTTGTAGCTGTGGGGGTTTGGCGTGGACCTTTTCAAAGGAATAGTGCAGAAGTTATTTCTTTGGGAAAAACCGTTGGTGGCCAACAAGTATAGAGCTATTTTAAATGAATGAGCCCACTTGCCTTCACGGCTCAGACTACGTTAAGCGTTTATGGACGAAAAGGTGGGAGATTTGCAATAATTTCTTTTCAGAAAAGCCTGCTTATTGCTAAGGACCATCACAGACGGAAATAAATAGGATTAAGAAAATTTGAGTTGATTCCTTATACTTCCCAAGAAGAAAGTTGTGTGCTTTTGATAAATGCTTTTATTTATAGAGGTTTATTCACCTTCCAGGTGGAGTAGGTGACGTGGGCATTTGCCTTAGCATCAATCATCTTTTTAATTGAGTCCTTGCCTATCATAAGGCTCATTTTTAACAATCCTTGACGTTCGGGATTGTAGTCTAAATAAAGTACGAGGACGTATATGGTACCGAAAATATTTTTCATTGGCTCTCCATGGATATAGGCAATATGTAGCCAATATGTAGAAGTGGAAGTCCACGTCCGAAAATGTGCCTAAATTACTACAACGTATTTTATGAACCCTCAAGCCATTCTCAACCATGTCAGATACAGAGGTGCTGACGCATTAGTGACTCAATGATCTCTGGAAGCAATAGTCAGCACAAAGTTGATTAAAGCTGTGTTTTACCAAATATCTACGTCGCGTCAGATAACCACACAAAGCAAACTTTGGCTCGTTCATTCAAAGCAAATATATTTGCTGGGTGAATCTTGCTGTTTACAATATTTTCAATTAGATGGTAATTAGAATTAAGTCCAAGTGTTTCTTTTTCGAAGATAATCACATAAAATTTATTGCGGGACTGCGGTTTCGATTATTGCCTTGATGGCAAACTCAGTTGACGTGAATTCTTGAACTTAGGCATTGAGTCACGTTTTTGAAAATTTCTTGAAACCTTGAACCGACCAACGCCAAGTTATGTAAATACTGTGAGGAAGGTTGACGTCGGCCGGCTACAATCGCAAGACATCGCCAGGTCCTTCTCCAATCGAGTCTCTCAAAACCTTCTACGACGTCCTATGCAGCCAGCATCAAGTATTGACAGCCAGTGGCAACATTGCCAAATGCAATCAGAGACGCCGCCTCTGAAATGCTGGGTTTCACACGGCCACCACAACGAAACCCTTAGTTTGACGATAAATGCCGACAAGCACATGCAGCTAAACAGGAAGCATACAAAGCGGCTCTGTACAGAAGGACTAAAGCTGCTCGCGAGCTCTACGAGCAGAGGAGGAGACAGGAACACCGGCTTCTCCGAAGGAAAAAGAGAGAACGCGTGAAGCGCGCCGTTGAAGACATACAGAGATGTTACAACAAGAATGAGGTTAGAAAGTTTTACCAGAGGATAAAAAGGTCCTGCCAAGGGTATAACGTTCGAACTGAAGCCTGTTAGGACCAAGGGACCATCGTTAAAGAATCACAGTCAGTGCTGAGGATTTGAAAAGACCACTTCTGCAGACTGCAGAATTAAGGAATTGTTTACCCTTTAAATGTTGATTAACATCTCACGAGGGGAAAGGATTAGAAGAAGAGGGAAAGGAGGAGAGGTGCGGGTGCACTCTTGTTTTGAACAGTCTGCAGACTGTAAAACGGCGAAGACGAACCAAATACCGATGTCAGGCAAAACGAACCATTCAACCCGGGCGAAGATGTTACCGACGAAACATACGAAGGAAACCGCCCACCCGACCTGGAGGAGGTGAAAGAAGATGTGTCTAAGCTCAAGTGCAACAAAGCAGCCGGAGCAGACGGCCTTTTTACTGTACGAACTTTTAAAATTCGCTGGCGATGAGCTAATTATAAGCATGCACCAGCTCATCTGTATTATATGGTCTGAAGAGAGGAGACCCTCTGAGTTGTGCCAAACAGAGGCATCAGTCTTTTAAACACCGCATACAAGATCTTTTCTGCTGTACTGCGTGAACGGCTAAAGCCGTTTGTCAGCAATCTGATAGGCACATATATCAGTGGGTCCATTCACACTGCGGCAGATCTTGGAGAAAACCCAGGAATTCCTAATCGATACACACCACTTTTTCATTGATTTCAAGGCATCTATATATAGATGCTGTCCTCTATAGAGACAAGCTATATAGCGCAATGTCTAGTTTTGGCATACCTGCTTAATTCGTCAGTCTGTGCAGGATGACGAAGGAAAATTCACGCTGTTCCGTCAAGGGCGGCAAAGACCTCAACGACCCCTTTGATGTTAAAAAAGGATTTAGACAAGGTGACGCGCTATCATGCGACTTCTTTAACATCATGCTTGAGAGAATTGTGCATAACTCTCGCGCCAACACCAGAGTAACAATTTTTCAAAAGTCCGTTCAACTACTCGCATACGCAGACGACATTGACATAATCGGAAGAACAAAGCGTGATGTCAGTGAAGTCTTCGTGAGTATTGGGACGGAAGCGGCGAATATGGGTTTAGCAGTCAACGAGGGCAAAACCAACCGACGTCTTGGACAAAACATCACCATCGACAGCTATAACTTTGAGGTAGTTAAGGACTTTGTCTACCTGGGTTCCGCTATCAATTCAGACAATGACACCAGCGCTGAAATCAAACGAAGGATAACTCTTGCCAATCGTTGTTTCTTTGGGCTAATAACCCAATTGAGTAGCAAAGCCCTCTCTCGAGCAACTAAAGTATCCATGAATAAGACCCTCATCATCCTCGTTCAGTTTTACGGTGCAGAACCATGGACCCTATCAAAGGCGGATGAAAACACTTTAGGCTGCTTCGAGAGGAAAATTCTTCGGAACGGTCCCGTGTGCATAGACGAAGAGTGGAGGAGGATATATAACACCGAACTATACGAGCTGTACAGCGACACCGACCTAGCCAGAAGAGTCAAAGTACATAACATCTACGATGGCTGGGTCATCTAGAGCAGATGGACAATCTGTGAATCCAGCCCGTAGGGACGACGCAGTAGAGGAGCAGCGAGACTCAAGTGACACACGCAAGTGGAAGGGGACCTTAGCCAACTTCGTGTGCGAAACTGGAGACGGCTAGCTACAGACAGAGCTGGCTGGCGAAGCTTGTTGGCTAAGGCCCAGGTCCATTCCGGACTGTAGCCCCACCTTAAGTAAGTAAGACCTGCTGCACTGTGTACTTTACTTCCTCTGAATAGGTATAGGTTATAACCTATACCTTCTACTTACTTAAGGTACTTAAGGTACTTAGGTACTTAACTTCTCGAATAAACGTACCACGTAAATACAAGTTGAGGAAAGAACAAAAAAAGCCTCCGTTAATGCAATGATCTTATTTAAAATCCAGGAACTGCTTAATACGTACAAATACTTAAACTCGTAAAATACCAAGAAAGTCATAAGACTACTATCGCTAGCCATGATGCGACTCAAAAGCTTAAGTCCATCTTTCTGTGCCATACGGTGGTTTTTTTCGCGACCCAAGCGCTACCGCTCTATTACAGCAACCAAGAAAGCTTGCAAATTTAAGAAGTTGCCATGTTGAACGTAACCCGTTGAAAGATAGAAAGTCGAACAATTTTCTATTGTGTGATCTCCATCAAGGCTTCGTAAAAGCTTCATAATGTTCAGTTCTAGCAAGTATGGCGCCTGCACTCAAAATGAAATAAGGCCCGAAAAAAATTATGAGGTTTATCTCCTTCTTTGGGCCTCGATTCAAATTCGATTATCTCCTCTTCAAATCCTGAATGGAAAAAATCTTCTATGCGTTGTTGAAAGGGTATTTTGCTCCTTTGCAACCTCGTGTTTCCTTTATAGTCCAGTAATTTTAGGCATTTTTAGCCCCAATCTGCGAAAAAATTCCTAGTGAGCTGAATTTTTGTATACCCACACCTTTATTACGGCGTTTAATGTGAAAAAAGATGTCGACATTGTTATCGTGCCGGCTAAAAAAGTTATAATGGTTAAAAGGTCACCAACCTCAGTTTTTCGTGGATTTCTTTCTACCTTTTGCTCGGAGTGCAATAGAGGTCATTATAAAAATTTTTCTCCGTGAAATTATCTACAAAAAGTTCCTCATGCATTTTTCTGTAAAATTAACCGTTTTCGGAGAAGAACGCCGCTGAGAATACATATTACTATTTATTATTATACTGCCTGATTACATATTTCCTCACACTTATAAACTGCAATTTCTTAAAAATAAAGTAAATTAGTATCTCCTTACATCTCGGGGCACTGTTTCAGTGTTATATGTTCGCCTTTCCTGAGAGAAGACATTAAAAATAAAATGTAATTAATAGAGCAATCGATTTTCTTATTATTGTTTTATCGTCTGAAATGTTATAAATGTTCTCAGAGCTCCACTCCGCAAACGGTTAATTTCGCAGCAAAATTATTTTGGCAATATTTTTGTAGATAATTTTAAGACGAACAATTTTTATACTGAACTCTTCTGACCTCCGAGCCGAAAAACTGATTTTGGTGACATTTGGGCCATTATAACCTTTTGAGCCGGCACGATATCAATGTGTATTTTTCATATCTTCACAACACCACCGTAATAAAGGTGTATACAAAAATTCAGCTCACAAGGAATTTTTCCGCAGATTTAACCTAAAATTACTGGACTACAGCGTTGCCAGATACACCGATTTATCGTATTTCTCCCGATTTTTAAGAGCTTTTGCCGATGCCCCGATTTTGGTAAGATCCTCGTTTGAAGAAGTAGCTGAAAAGAAAAGCTGTTTCATCAAATCCGTGTGTGATGATGAAAAATTCGTAAAAAAATTATTTTGGCTTTTACCAAAGATAAAGTTACAACTTAAGGTAAATATGCCCAATACATTTTTAATATGGAGCAAGGTTCTCATCAATAAGACAAAACATCCCCTGCAAAGTCGGGGTTAGAATAGCCTTGAGGTAAGGTATGCCTGTCGTAAGATTTTGGAGTGTTATCCTCCGTCCATCCTAGTGTTAAAAAAACAATAAGACGAAACAGTAAGACTGCCTATTAACAAAATGCAACAATTTCAGAACAACCTTGAACAGCATCATAAGCTTCAACATATACCCACCTTCAAAGCAAAAATTCCACGCGCTAATGGCTCTCGTCTCTCAATATTAAATAAACTCACTCCACTATCGGAGGCATGCCGAACAATCGTTCTTTCAACGCCACAAGATTTACGGCTGAATAACTTCAATAAACTTCGAATCTTTTTCCTATTTCCTATAATTCTTTGCGCAAATCCAATCATCTATCATAATCTCCACAGCAGCTTTGCTCATTGTGTTGCTCGTGTACACGACCCATCCTCAGATCTTTTATACCTATTTGCTTAGAGAAATCTCACCCAATGCTGCCGGGGCTGTAAAAGCTTGTCCATTAGAGCTGCTGCTGCTACACCTTACCTTCTACACTCTTCTGTACTACGGAATCGATTGGACGTATCGCTCTTCCCCAGCAGCGACAATCTTATACACAGTTCGGATGTGAAAATTATTTTGCCCCCTTCGCCTTCGTCCGATGACTATGCACAGTATCGACAAACCTTTGGTCAGACAAGCGACAAACGATTTCAAGAACGCACTCTTCAATTCAATAAAATACGATACGACATAATCACGATTTCCACATTCTTTTCAGGAAAAAAACGTGACTTCAATGCATTCGAATAGTGGATAGTGGCAGTGGGCCTGTTTTCGACAGGAGAGGAAGGATGTATAGGGTGGAGACTGGAGAGACTTGATTTACTCAATGAGAGGCACTTATGGAATAAGAATTTTCTTCCTTACAAACTTTCATGGGGAAGCAAAAAAACGAAAACTTTTTCCCATCATGTTGTAGGTACTGTTTCTGGGCCAATGGTTTGCAAATAAATTGCTGTTCTGGACGTGGTGTTCGCTTGGTCACTGAGATTATTATTATTTGATTTTCAGAAAAAGAACTTTTTTTACTTTGAAAAGCTTGACGGGTTGATTCAACCCGTTTAAAGCTAAGCAGCTTCATGATCAACAATTTAGTAAAACAAATTGGTCAAACATTTGCAAACACCTGATTAAGATGTTAGGTAGTTACACATATAAGCCGAACGTGGGCGTGTCTGTGGATGGATTTAAAAAAGTTAAACACTTGTACTGCCTCGGATGATAAGGTACAAAATACCCACGCACAAACTTTCAGCTCTCTAGCTCAAAATTTAAGCCTTTTAAACATATGACACAGACAGATGGACGGACGAACGGATGGACGGACATGGCACAAACACTTCTGCCTCTATGGGCTCTTATGGTGGCTGACACAGAGTACAATTGAATCGAATCAACGAAGTCTGGCTAAACTCACCTGGACAGCATTGCTACAAAAAATTCTTTCCCAGATACCCTACGAGGTATTTTATCCAGATCAACCTGGACAGGGCTAGTTTAGATATCCTTTCTGGAATTTTCAGCGGCAAAATTCTGCTTGCGTTAGCTTTGGTAGGTAGGTAGGTAGGTAGGTAGGTAGGTTAGGTTAGGTTAGGTTGGGTGGCTGTCCTCGCTGGGCAGGGACACACTTAGACCAAAGGAGGTCCATTGTGATACCACTAGTAGGACCGGAGTTACCAGCCCGAGGACCTAAATGATGACTACCCGCTTGGGTGGGAGGGGTCTGGGCAACCAGTGAAGGTGTAAACCTGTACCGAGGGTCACCAATCAAAGTTTGATTGGTTGAGACATACCCGAGGGTAATGAAGGCTGGGGGTAACCGTTTCGGTGTGAACCGCTGTCAGCAGGGTGGGGGTGCGAGACTTCCTGAAGGAAGGGTTGTCTCGTAACTGTTGACCTCCAGATGGGAATTTGCCTTGTAGATAAGGATTGGGGGGGGGGGTTTGCTTGAGGTCGAAGAGGAGGTAGTGGGGTCAGTGAGGAATAGGAAATCGGTTGCCCCTGCCGGGCTTCCTCCTATATGAGAGGAAGCCCGGCAGGGGCAACCGATTTCGGTATAAGTCCGAGCCTGTTGCTTCTCTCGGATTATCCGCGGGGATGGGAAGGTGCAGGGGTAACCGATTCGGTGTGAACCCTTGCAGGGGGGAATTCTTACGAGGGGGCTGATGTAGGGTAATCGTCTTTGGTGTCAATCCGTACTACAGGCGACTCGCGTTAGAGTTTGCGGGGAGGGTAGGGGAACCGAAGCAGTATAAGCCCGTACCACTGAGAAATATGTGTTGGTGATCCCGTGGGGGTGGAGAGGTGAGGGCAACCGAAGCGGTATAAGCACACACCGATCCAGCTCTGTAAGGGATATGGTGGGGAGTGGAGAGATGAGGAGAATGGCAATTACTAGTACTACTAATTGCATCCCGTGTGGTGTGGGGGACAAATAGGGTATCTTTCTTTTGCGTCGAGTTTAATTAGGTTTAGATCTTTAGTTTGCTATTGCCCCTAAGAGAAAGTTAGCCTTAAGGGTTGGAGAGCGCAGGTGGGGGTAACTGTTGCCGGAGGATGTTTCTTCGTTGAGGACGCTGAGGTAGGGTAACCGTTTCGGTGTAAACCCGTACCTCAGGTAACTCAAGAATTAACCTTTGGGGGAGGGGGGGGGAAAGGGTAGGTAGGGGTAACCGAAGCGGTATGAACGCGTACCAGGAGGATTATGTACTAGTATTCCCACAAGAGCGGAGAGGTGAGGGCAACCGAATCGGTATGGGCCCTCACCAGGCCGGTCCTGTTGGAAAAGAAGCTTGGGGGAGGTGCTAACGGGGTATATTTGGCGCTCCACTATAAGGTACTTGCTCACCTATAGAGTTTCCATATGGAGTCGGGATGGGTTTTGTGATACACAGTTACGCGTTTAGCCAGTTTGACCCTTAGATAAAGTGCATTATTCTCTTAAGATCGAGTCCCGTTAGATCATTTAGTTTAGATCATCGAAGAAGTATTCACCTTAAGTTTCCCTAATCAGTGCCTTTAGGGTAGGGCAGTTGCACAGAAGATGAACAATGGTCTCTTCTTCCTCCTCATCCCTGCAACTTTTGCAGAAATCGTTGAAGGGAGCACCAAGTCTTCTGGCATGTCGCCCTACTAGACAGTGGCCTGTGAGGGCCCCAACTATCTTTCTAAGATTCCGAATGCCTATTGAAGGAGATGAGTCTCTTTGTTCTTCTACGATCGAGCTTGGCCAGATTTGTTTGGAAGAGAGACGTGCTGATGTTATTCCATTTGTTTGCCAAATGGAATAACATCAGCCATTTGTTTCCTATTGTTTGCCATTGTGATGGCTTCGACGTCCAGGTGGAACTTTATCGAGTTTATGGGTGCTGCCGGTTTCGTTATATGAGTCGGGTTAGCATTAGCACCTTCTCTAGCTAGTTTGTCGGCTCTGCAGTTGCCTGGAATATCCCTGTTGCCTGGAACCCAGCACAGGGATACGTCGCACCTGACAGCAATCTCGTTGAGAGATTCGCGGCGTTGCTTTACCAACTTGGATCGTATCGTTGGCGATTCCAAGGCTTTTATTGCAGCTTGGCTGTCTATATAGAAAACAATAGCGCTGCAGTCTATTGAGTTAATTGAAAACCAGGCTGCGGCTTCACGAACGGCTGTAATTTCTGCTTAAAACACACTGCAGTGATCTGGTAGGCGCTTGGAGATACATAGGCCTAGAGTACTGGAAAAGACTCCTGATCCTACTCCAAGTGCTGTTTTCGATCCGTCAGTGTAGATTTCTATTGCAGATGCATTCAAGACCTCACCAGACTCCTAGGCGGTTCTGCTTGGAAATTTGGTCTTGAATTTGACGTTGAAGTCGAGGTATGGAACAACGTAGTCCAGGTAGGTAGGTAGGAAAGTGACTTATAAAATGCTCTCAGGCCAAAAAGTAAGCCCATTGTACCGCCACGTGGATATATGACCAAGGGAGCCAATCTTTTCAATGAATTTTAGTAGCTTTTTGACCGGTGTTTCACTCAGATCGCTTAGATAGTCGTAGAAGTAGGATCCTATTATGGATTTCCTGGACGTCGAGTGCCGGGCAGCAATAGAGAAAATGTTGTACGCTTTCTTCCTCTTCCTCATCTAGGCAGCTTATACAGAAGTCGTTTGAGAATAGACCTAGTCTTTTTGCGTGAAGACGTTTTAGCTTGCATTATGACAAAATTCTCGGAATTAAACCAAAAACTACTGTGTGTCCTTGGGGAGCTTCTTGCACATATCTCTGAGCGTTCAGACTTCCTTTTTCAAGGACCATGACTTCGGTACAAGTGTGATAACAGATGCCACTCCATAATATTGTCGAGTCAGGCTATGGTGTGCAAATGCTGCGGCAATGGCACATATTGATCCAACCTCTCTGTACACACGCAGGCGATGTCTCTTAAGGTTCTTCTTCCATTCCATATTCTGATTCCATCATCGTACAGTACGTTTTGTTCAATTTCGGTGGTGAATCGTTAGTATATCCTTGCCACACGGCAGTCTTCCTCTACGATATTTTGATTCGGGGGCTCTGGCTGGGCGAAAATATCTGAAAAGAACATAACTCCACTTGGATCAAGTAGTTACAAATCACCCCCACCATATGGGACACATCGTTATAAATAACCGATCAAAGTACAGCCCCCAAATTTCATATCAAATTATTGTCCACAAGCCGGGCTGGAATGACTTATTGTCTTTCGATTAATAAAACAGATGAAATAAACACCATCATGGATGTCGTTTGTCAATATTTCTTATGTCTGAATAAACATTAAACGTCATGCACCCACTCACGTCATATATACCTAAACTACCCTATTGTCCCTATCGTCATGAAGAAGTTATATAGGGTATTTGAGGGAACGTAGGTGTTCTGTCTGCGTTCCAACTTAGAAGATTAAGCTCACTATAATCAAATGGAAAGCGACTTTTATCATTCAGCAGTTTTTACCCTCAAAATATTTATACGTTTCTGTCTGCGCCCAGACGGGGAGTTGCACAAAAAAAGGACACCGCACCGCACTTCCAGTATTACGTATCATTGCTAGCTACAGTCACCGCTCTTACCAGTCACACAAAATGGCAAAATGTCACGTAAATTGGATTGAATTTCGTAGTCGATACACGCTCCTTTTTTATGTCATACAAATCCACACAAACGATTCCTTTAAGGAACAAAAAAAAAATCCTTTATTGAAAATTATCGACCAAAACGATGGGAATTATTGAAGACATGAAGCTGCCCGCACAGATAGCGCCAAATAGAAAAGGGTTCGTTGGCCGGCGGCGGCAATAATGTTGCAGTCAACATGAAAACCGAATCAAAGGACGATGAAAGCATTTCTATATCCCCTTATCAGATCGGAAAAGATGGCGAAAATGTTTTTATTGATTGGGTGCGGCAGAAAAAATAAACAAACCGAATCGTAAGCTAAAATGGAATTGGAACTTGAAAAGAGTAACAATTATAGAGCAGCAGGACATCGCAATTTAGGGTGGATTGACAACGGTGTGAAAAGGTCGTCTTACATTGATCTTAATTGCAAACAAAACAGGAGATAATCCTTCCTTCAGTACCACTAAATGCCCATTTAGGAATTTTTTGTATTGTACTGAGAGTCCTTAGAAAGGAGTTTTGGAATTTGAAAAAAAAAAATTGCTATTCATTTCTTATTATGCTAAACTTGCTTTCTTTTTATGCTCTATGGCTTCGGAGTCTGAAGCTGAAGTTGCAGTTTATAGGTTCAGGGTTGATTAGGTTCAGCTCAATTGGAACAGATTTCCTGATGTGTTAGCTGTGTGGATATTAGCCTCGAAAAGGAGAAAAAGGAGCTCGTGTTGCCTTAACCTCAACTGATTCGAAACTACACTTATTGCCCAGATCTTCCCGTCTCCAAAAACCTAGAAATGTGAAGCAACAGGATACCCACAGAATTCTGAATCGACTCTGGAACCGATTTATAGGTTAATCTTTATAGGATATGATTTATACCTAGACATGACTATACACAGCAAAACACAACGCCTACGATGGCTGGGTCATCTAGAGCAGATGGACACCAACGCCCCGGCCCGGAAAATCTTCATATCCACCCCGCAGGGACGGCGCAGTAGAGGAGCACCGAGACTCAAGTGGCGCACGCAAGTGGAAGGGGAATTCAGCCAACTGCAGACGGCTAGCTAAAGACAGAGCTGCCTGGCTGAGGCCCAGGCCCACCCCGGACTGTAGCGCCACCTTAAGTCAGTAAGTAAGTAAGCCATGCACAGAGCAATGTTGAGCTTCATGTCCCGCAAAGTTTAACGATAGGGTAAGTTCGTTGAGCTATTTAAACTGAGGTAGGGCCTCTGAATGATGCAAATTGAAACGTTATTATATCGTTGCTTTTGATCAGCTTCCCCGAAAAAAGTGTAAAACTCAACAGCCAACACCAGAGGCACAATTTTTGGGCCTTTTACATAAGCGATGTGAGCTTAACCCAGCGATCTATTTTTTGAGCGTTTGTAAGCGACTTCTGAATGGATCAAAATTTTATTTCTTTGCGGTCTGGTGTGCATAGTTTTCCAGATTGAATAGTCATTATAAAGCTTCTAATTATGACTTTTGGTTGTTATTACTTCTACTAAGGGGTTAATTTTTTTTTTCATTGTATTAGTTGCGGACCTGCAATGCTTGAAATAAAATGTTGACTTAAAAATATTTGAATGACGAGCGAATTTTTTTTTAAGAACTAGCTTCAACCAAATATAAATTTCTGTGTCAGAAATTTTACCAAAAAGCCAGCTCCCCAGCTGTCCATATTAATTAGTGTACATTGCAGATTTCACGACCCTCTCAAAACTACCAACATTTTTGAACCCTAAAGCCACAAACGACCAACACTTAAAACGAATGCGCTCAGGCATTTCTATGACCTTTCCCGACTTAAATTTCGCAAAACTCCATCGAAGCGTAAATGGTCATAATTTCGTTCCAAAGCTTCCCATAGAACT
Organism: Neoascia interrupta; assembly: GCA_947623515.1. Classification (NCBI taxonomy): domain Eukaryota; kingdom Metazoa; phylum Arthropoda; class Insecta; order Diptera; family Syrphidae; genus Neoascia; species Neoascia interrupta. The sequence goes on from OX392464.1 coordinate 18,595,304, forward strand.
TATTATCACAAAAGGACCACGTTTCTGCACACAAAGCAATGCGCTAACTAGCCCGTACCTTGATATACTTAATGTACAGAGGTTTACATTAACTGCGTCCATAAACTGATGCACTCAGTGCTGCAAGGAAAAGCCCTGAAAATTCTCTTCGAACAGGACAATTTTTTCCCTGAATCTAATGCCCGTAATAGGAAAATTGGGGTTTAACAACATAGCAGTGTCGCTTGCTGCCAGTTGTGGTTGGTGGTGGGTGCTGGCGCGAAACTACACCATGAATTGCCATATTCAGCACCGATCACAGTGAAAATGGCCGATTCATTCGAAGCGAAAACATGGAAGTGGTCACTTAAATGTCAGTGCGCGCACAGAATACCAGTGCAGGCGGTTACTGCCAACACCAGCAACTTGTGTAATAAAGTCGAGTCGTTTCATGGCAGCAGACTGCTTTGGTCAATGTCATGGTTTTAATGCTTAACGAATGGAGCAATCCGATTATGTATTTGGGTCAATTCGGTGTAGAAACTTACTCCAGGATGTGAAATGAGACCCGATGGCGGTGGGCTGGGCGACACAAATAGTGCCTAGGAAGTCGTGCTTATCGGTGAAGTCCTTCGGCGTTCGTATAATTAAACTTTTGTGCGGGTAAACATGAGAGGGATTTGTGGAAAAATGTAATTGAAGGGATGAAATGGAATTTCGACTGATGCTTGAAATATGATGAGACTTTGTGGGGGATTGCGAAACCCAGGAAGTGCGGATAAGCTCAAGTGAAACTATAACATGAGTCTTAATGAGAAAATAGAATATAGAAGATTTGATGTGCTACGAGATAAGAGGGTATTTTTCCAAGATAAGATTTCAGGGATCTCAAAAGATATTAAGACCGAAAGAGGAGCTGGAATTGCTGCTAACTTTTAACAAAAAAAAGCTCTATCAATCAGAAACAGATGGCCTTAAGCTTAACAAATTGTGTAGGCCATAATTGAGGATAAAATCTGGCAACGTCGTCGTTTCAGACGGCCAAATCCGTTACTTGGTTAAAGACCAAGTATGGTTAAGACATTTGGTTAAGACATGGTCCGTATGGTTAAAGACATTTTCATACCAAAATCTATTAAACCAGAGTATAGCCTAGCCAAAAGTTTCAGACCCATAAGTCTGTCTCTGTCTTCATTTCTGCTGAAAAGCTTTGGGAGAATGGTTAAGCTGAGCGTGCGCAAGGTTGCTCGTCGATTGCATGCTTCTGAGATGCGAAAACTGCGCTTCAAAACCTTGTTGGTAGGATTGAACGTGCTCTAGAAGGAGTACGTGCTGGGCGTTTTCGTCGATATTGGGGGTGATTTTGATAACGTCGCGATTGATAGCATGTGCGACTCAGCCAGACAACATGGTGTAGTTGAAACATTAGTTCAATGGATTAGGGCAATGATATAGTGCATAGGAAGCTGATAACCGTAGCAGAAGCATCGATGTGGCAAGTGCATGGGGTAAACAAGGGCTGCCCGCAAGATGGTGTTCTATCTCGCCTTTTATGGTGCATGGTTGTAGACTCTCTACTACAGGCTCTCAACCTTCCTGCGGAACCTACACACAAGCCTATGCGGATGATGTCGCCGTTCTTTCTGTCGGGCTGTGTGCTCTCAGGCGCATATATCCCTGGACTTGATCGATGATTGGTGCACTGGGAATGTGCAGCTCGTTTCTTAAAACGGGAACGAGGTAGGTCACTGGGTCTGCCTCAAGTGCTCAAAGTGCTTAAAATGTCACGATCCCGATATCCGATGAAGTCAAATATTTGGGAGTAATCCTCGATAGAAAACTTCTATGGTCAAAGCATGTTGAATCCAAAGCCGAAAAAGCATTGTCTTTTGCTGGCAGTGCAGAGGCGCTTATGGCATAGGGCGTCATCTAAACGGCCATAGGAGTCATCTAAACGGCCATGGTTAGACGACTCCTCTCATATGAATCGGTTGGTTGGTGGAACAGGCGTTCGCGGAAACGTGTTGCTTCCTCTTTTGCCAAACTCCAAAGAAAGGCTTGTCTTGCCTGGATAAGGGTCTTCCCTAGCATGCCGGATTTTGCTCTAGACACTTTGATGAGCCTTCCGCCTTGATATATTAATCATGGGGTGTACGCTGAAAACCATTTTTCGCTTAAAAAAAGGTGGTTTTTGGTACCCAAAGCATTGGAGTTGTGAAGAATTTGTGCGAGAATTGTCCTTCGGCTCAACCTTATAAGGACATGCCCTCTGACGCAATGATCCCAAAAATGCTTTTGTGACAAAACTACCAATACCAAGTCGGCTTTCCTCATATAATGAAATGGCTTCGGCCATACTCTGAGGCAGGGAAAGAATGCCATTGTACTTTCACGGATGGCTCCAAAACCGGACAGGGGTCTTGTGCTGGAGTATTTGTGGAAAGCGAGCACATTAGACTCCGCACTACCCCTACCCCCTTGGTAAACGTCTGCCTACCAAGTCGAGATTAAAAGTTTCAAGAGATTTTCGCGCTATTTTGTGACTAATATTGGCGTTGCTCAACCCCCTTACCTCGTCCAAGATAGTGCTCGAACTCAAGCATTCGTTGAACTTAGTGGGAAGGCTAAATACAGTGAATCTTGTTTGAGTCCCAGGTCACACTGTTATCCAGGGAAGTGAGATCTCTAATGAGCTTGCCATACTAGGCTCAGAAGATGTTTTCTTAGGACCCGAACCATGCGCCTGTATCTGTTGTCACGTCTGCCATTGATACTTGAATTTGTCGTAAGCACAGGACTCGTTGGTGTGACTGCGATGGGTGCAGACAGACTATACGACGACGCCCGGACATCGGCGACGTGTTGCAATCGATTGCAGACTTCTTGTAGGCGTCCTGGAATGTGTTAGGCTTGAGCCAAACCACCACCTGTCCTGTCTGTGGAGAGGACAACGATACAGCGGAACATTTCCTATCTAGTTGTCCTGCCTTTGCTCGCTTCAGGTGGCGGATCTTTGGGGCTGACGTGGTGAGTGCCGAACACCTAAGCTCTTCATCACTGAAGCTCCTTCTAGTTTTTCTTCGAAAGACGGGTAAACTAAATACATTAATGAAAGGTGTCTGCATGGTAGTACAATGGACCAGTAGTTGTGTCTTAGTGCGGATAGTAGTAACCTCCAACAAAAAAAACTACAAAAAATTAAGCATCTGATGCATTAGGTGAACGTTCAGTTCCCCTTGCTTTTCCAGGGAGTATGTATTGGCGATCAAACTCTGCGTCCATCTACCTTCGCCAGAGGAGTTCCCTTACTTACTAGAATTTTTCTTGGCAGCCTTGTCCTTCCGGCACTATGTTTTCTTTCAGCCTTTTCAACCAGTATTAGCACCATTCCAGCTACTTTAGGCATGCTGCGTCGTATAAGGATGTTGAGGAGGCCTTTATGCCATAATTGTGGAGACCGCCTCTGTTTTTCGACTGTCTGATGGAGGCCATAAAGTATAGTCGCAACTCTTGCCAGCAGTATCCTCTTCTGCTATTAGGTCCTCCATTATTTTGGGCGACCCTTTGCAGAGTGGCCGTTGACCTAGCCGCCTTCTCCGCTGCACGTTGCAGATGTTGTTAACCTCGCAAGATAGTCTCACATATATTTTGACGCCAAGATAAAGGGTTTTTCAATAGGGACGTTACAAAAGTAGAGCGACAGGGACAGCAAACGACGCCATATTTCTCTTGCGGTTTTTTGACATTTCTCTTCAGTAAGGTTTGCCATTTCATGATGGAAAAATATACGAGCCAACAACGAGTCGAAATTTTTAAAATTTACAACCGAATTTCGGAGTCAGTGACCTCAACGTTAAGAACGCTACGTGCAATTTATGATGAGGCTCATTTCTGGCTGAATGGCTTTGTCAATAAAAAAAAAAATGCGGTATTGGTCAGGCAGCAATCCACACGTACTATGGTACGTCATGGTACTCCATGAGTCATCATTGCATCCCGAAAAAATTACAGTTTGGTATGGTTTATGGGCCGGCTGCGTCATTGGGTCGTACTTCTTCCGTGTTGATCAAGATCGGCACGTGACTGTGGATGGCGATAGCTACCGTTCAATGGTAACCGAATATTTTTGACCCCGATTGGATGATATGGACTTGAAGGACATTTGGTTCCAACAGAACAGCGCCACAAGCCACACAGCGAATGTCACAATCAATTTATTGGAAACCAAGTTTGGAGAACGTGTTATCTCACGAAATGTTCCAGTCGCTCAGCCGCCTCGGTAGTGCGATTGGATGAACTTCGTACGAATATCGAACGTGAAATTGCAGCAGTATCGGTCGATTTATGCTTGAAAACCGTCGAAAATTGCGTTCAGCGTCTGGATTTCTGCAAGCTTGCCCGTGGTGGCCAGCAAAAGAAATCGAATTCCATACATAATGGCATCAAACGTACTTTCACAGGAATAAAGAATTTCATTGATATCCAAAACCGTTTTTGTTTCATTTAAAAAAACTTTTGTAGCGCTCTTATTGAAAAACCCGATACTTCAGCTCTGCTTTGGAAACAATAATTATTGGTCGTGTGCTGCTGGTAAGTACCACCACCATCTTCGATGCGTAGACCCTGGCTGACTAGCCGGTTTTCAGCCATTCTGATGGCGGATGACCGGCTACCGGTTACAGTCATGTTTTAGCTCTTCAAGGAATTTGGCCACTACAACAATTGCTTTGTCGTCAGTAAAGCCAATTATTTTCGAGCGGGTATTCGAAGATTGAGTATACTTTTTCGAACAAAAAAATCCACAGTAGAGGTCCTTGTGCGCAGCCCTGGGGGTCGCCACCTGTGCCGTTAGATTGCCTCATCCTATCGTCAGTGTCGTAGTACCTATGCAGTATTCTGTTTTTTTTTTACTCCGTAATTTTTTTCTGCAGGTAGCCGTCACACTATTGGAGGTGAGTGCTCGCAGAATTTTTATCCACTTTCCTGTGTGGAAGCGGGCTTGACATCCAGCGTGACACAGTAGATACTGCTTACTGCATAGTAAATGAAAATTCATGTATAAATCTTTGTACCAACGTGAAAATTGTGTTTAGGCCTATCAAGTCAAAGTGACTGAAATATTTTAATAGATGCATAAAACCCACAGAGTATTCCCTGTCCATAGATCGGTTCTGACTACCGATTTAATTGACACATCTTCGCATATAAATCAATGTACTATACAATGGTCTCCTTGTGCAAGGTTATGCCTCATCCATCACTTCATTTGTTTGAAAAGACGTCCTTCAGCTTTTTCACTCCTTCGCCCAAAACAATGTCATCAATATGAATCCGTCTTTTATAAGTCTCTTGGGAGTCGTGTTTTGATTTAGATATTCCGCACCTGTTAGAGTGTCCCGATTGTTTTGACGTCATCGCGCTTCCTTCACACCCTAATTCCCTATAACCGTTGCAAGGCAAACTGGTTCAATTTGCACTTCTTCCAATATTAACACCGCTCTTCTCTGCTCACATCCTGGGGTAGAAACGCATAAAAAGAAGTAACGATTGAGTGGCAATTTGTAGGTCCTGCCTGCATCCATTCCATATTACACGTGAAGTGAACGGAAATTGGATCGCCTACCTACATTTATTTTTATTACAAAAAGTGTGCAAATATTCCGGTATATAGTTCCTATAACCTATACTATTCCTGCCTAATCCCAAAAATAATGTGTTTTCCTGTAGCCACCGTCCCAAAAACAAATAAACACCTCTAGCCACCACCTGTAAGAGGAATCCTTGGTGCGCACCAATTCCCCTTGCTACCATAAGCTGGTAATCGCATTTGTGACCATGTTAATGGCTCACATTTGTTGAGGAAGGTTGATGTGACGAGCTCTGTGGAACTGTATTTAGGCTAAGGGAACTCCCCGAGTGGGGGATTTTCATTAAATATATTTTTCACTGTTTATGGATTTTTTATTTAAATTCGGGGAATTGGGCGGCTAATTTAACGTTTCCATGGGGGATGTGGTGTCCTTTTTTCTTTTAAATAATTGGTAAATGCCAGACACAAGAGTGTCAGCATAACACAGTGACTAATCGATCGAATAATCTCTTCCTTTTATTAACATTAATTAATTAGCAAAAATTAAAAACAACAAGAACAGCATTCTTGTAGTATAAAAATTTCATATGTGCCTTGTTGTCAACCTAATACCATGATGAAAACAGGTTAGTCTCAGTATTGTGAGGTAATTCCTAACTGGAAGTTCGAAAAAGCTCTCTACGAAACTTGATTTCATAATAAGATGAGAGAAAGTCGAAAATGAATTCGCCGCAAAAGCTTTAAATGTAAGACGGGACGGGAACAAGACACCGCAACGTTTGTATTTTCAAATTCAACAGGTTCTGCTGATTGATGAATGAAATGAAGAAAGCACGCCACCCTTCAGAGTTCAGACAGACTCTTAAAGTTTCGAAACTACTTTAATGAAAACTTTGGCTTTTGGTTAGTTAAGGATTAGGAAGAGGAACGAGGTAACAACAAGCTTATTTTAGAAATTTTTTCACTTTTCGGTGTTGGCATTTTTTAAACTTTCACTTCCTACTTAATTTGGCAATGTACAATACTTATGGAAATTTTTTATACCCCCATCCAAAACTATAGGGAGTATGCCCACATTAAGTTTAAATCACAGTTTGTTAACACAGAGAAATAATGACCGTAGACCCGTAACACCTTAAGGGGATAGTTTTGATGGTGACCGGAAGAATCGTCTGCAGACTTCTGGTAGGCTTCATTACGGGTCGCAAGGCTTTGCTAACACTTGGATGTGCTATGAGTGAAAACATTACCTATCCTGCCTATGAAGAGGACGGAGCAGCGATACACCGGAACTTTGTAGTTGCCTTGCTTTGGTCGCATTTGGTGGCTGATCTTTGGGGCTGGAATGGTGAGTTTGAAAGTCGAACACTTCTGCTCTTAATCACTGAAGCACCCTCACCCTCACGGGAAAACCATTTACATTAGAGAAAGGTGGCTGCATGAAGAATACAATGGACCAGTAGCTGTATGTCTGAGGAAAGTCGCAGGCATGATATAGAGCATGATACCACCCAAGGATATAAGCAGCTTCCGATAAAAAAAAAGATAATATCGAGGCTGAATTTGAAGTTGTGTTTTTTTTTATGTAGCGACAGACTGCGCTATTTTAAGCCTGCAACCCAATGCAGGCATCCGTCCGTTGCATCCGTCACGTTGAAGTACACAAGTGACAACTAAGTTAAATACACACGTTCTTATGGGAAGCGGCCCATATCAGAACTTCGTGACGTACGTCGCTACCCATAATAACGTGTATATTTCACTTATTTGTCAGTTGTGTAATTTAACGGCACTTTAAAGGCACAACCTCTGGTGTTGGCGCGGGAGTTCCGCTTAATTTTCTCAAGTATGGTATTGAAGAAGTCACATGACAGTGCGTCGCCTTGTCTTAATCCTTTTTACCCGACCCAGGGTATATTAAGTTTGATGTATAGTTTGTAACGCATAATCACCGTAGACCCCTAAGACCGTTTTTAGAGATATGAATGGGACCGACAGGAGAATCGATTAATCCATGTCCGCCCGTCCGTCAGTATATAAACAACTCTTAGACCTTAAATTTTAAGGTAGAGAGTTGAAATGTGGGTTGGCTGGAAGTCCACTCCTTCAGATCAAGTTTGAAATTAGCTTAATCCGCCCACAGACACGCCCACTACAGGCCTGTATGTGTGACCATATCTTATATTAAAAAATACTTATTCCAAATTTTATCTATGTGGGGTGCCGTGGCGTTGTGGTTAGTGTGTGTGCTTACTACGCCGGAGGTCTGGATTCGAATCCTGCCATAGTCACCTGAAAAAAAGACTTGTTCTTTTTCACGGTCCCCACCTCCGCGAGAGTCTGACAAGCCCTCCGAGAGTATCATTTGTCTTGAAAAAAACTTCTCAAAGTGCCATTCGGATTCGGCAAAAAATTGTAGGTCCCCATTGTATGTGAAGAAATTAACACACACAGCATACATTGTTGAGAAGTTGGCCCTGGTTCACCTCGAGCTGTTGCGCCACTCTATAAATTTAATTTATGTTTAAATGATACTAGCGCACTCATTTTTTATATGTCATATTGCCAATATTGTATAATTTTCTTTGAAGTAGCCACAAAAGTTTGGCCTTTTCATAAACTACGCCCACTGTTTTAAAGGATTTGACTAAATTTGACTAAAAATTATTTGACAAAAGTTGTAGATATTAGCATTTTCTAACTTTTTGTGGGCGTATACAACCACCTAGTACCCACTTTTTGGAGGCGTGTCAGTTTTTTGTTGGCATGTTCGAGTATTTTGCAATCCGCCGTAGTTGGACTGAAGCTTTTGCATACGCACTGTCGCACTTTCCCACTTGTTTGACATGTCTTTACCGACCTTGACGGACCAGCGTGACTTTGCCATCGTTGCACAGATTGAGGAGTTTCGCAGGGGTACCAAAACTAGACATTTCGCTATATAGCTCGTCTCTATAAATGCTGTCATACGCGGCCTTGAATTAGATGAAAAGGTGATGAGTATCGATTTGGAATTCCTGGGTTTTCTGCAAGATCTGAATATTGTGTGAATATTTTACAAAGTTCTCGAAATTTCTCTTTTAGTGATTTTCCATCGAGCTTTTTACAGTGTGACGTCTACTGGTATTTTCGAGTGCGGGATGCCAAACAAAGTACCTTTTTATATGGCAAACGAATAAAAATTACACATAAACGTAAATAACTATTTAAAAAATGCAACCCTGTGTTTCGATGAACGGGAAAGTTGTAGACTTGATCAGCCTTCCTAGGTATGGCTAAAAATATTTTCATTATCAACATGGAAAGGATACGAAAAGTGTTGTTTGTGTTGTAGAAACAGTGGATATGACTACAAAAGGGTACACGGATTCAAGGAGATCATATCTTCGGAACACTTTTTCGATACTTTCCACATATTTTATTAAAGTAATTTTTGGGTCAATTTAAAGAACGGAATAAGCACAATAACTTCTTTCCTTATCGGCACACTCTAAGTTGAGTAGTTTATCCATAATTCGCACTTCTACAGAAACTATTGAGTTTTTTCATATAAAAACGCGATTTGCTTGGCATCCCGCGGTCGAAAAATGTGAAAGACGTCAGATTTTGACAACCGTGGTAAAAGGTCTATTGGCATTTTTTTCAAATTTCGATACTTAAATGTCAGTTTAAGTACTTTAAGTTGACTAAAATGAGAGCTAGGTTTGTTCGTTTAGTGAACCGATTAGGTGTGTTCGTTAAGGAAATATTTGAGTGAATTCAGTGCTTCTTGTAGGGAACGGGTCATAAATCTGCTTTCGAAATTCTGCTTTTCGCAAAAAAAATTCTGCTTTTCAACATATAGGCTGCATATTTGACCGTGTTGCTTGTAAAAGTGTCATTTCATGAATTTTGTAAAAAGAATTTTCATCCAGGCAGAATTTTGACCCCAACCCGTCCTTATGCCCATTTCACTACAAGGAGGCTGCACCCACGCCCAATAACTGCACCGCATTTTGATTAAAAGCGCGCGTAATCTGATGATTATGAGTTCCCTTCCGCCGTTAAACAAAAGTTTTTTGCAATAACGCTTCTGCGTTGCGTCGTCGGTCCGGACTCATCGAATGTATCGTTTGTAACGAGAGACAAAGACAACCTAGGTCCCATTCACACAGCATTCATGGTTGTGAGAGGTCTGGCAAGATCGATCGAGATGATCTTAAGATCGCTGGTGGTGGTCACATAATTCATTCAAAAGTAGGTATCCTTGTCGAACTGTTTGCCCTTCCACTTTTAGTAGTGGGTACAATTGCTCTATGCTTTTCCATTAAGACGATAGAAAAACGTCTCATTGCGCAAAAGAAGGTAATGTTCCTTCCTGTTTTAGGCATGCATACCTTTGTTAAAGTTCCTTGTTAAAGACGCCAATTTCAATGGATTAGCATTCTGTTAGCAGCTTAGTGGGCCTGCTTCCTCAATACGATGCGCTGTACTGCTCATGCATTAAAAACTTCGTTTATTGAAGCCCAAGTCCTCACATACTTGAAGCGCAACCCAAAGTTAACGTTAACACCTTAATACCATGTTTCCACCGGGCACTAATCCGCGATAAATATAAATCTTTCTTAAATCCTTAACAAATTACGTGATTAACCGTATACAAATTTAAATCCTATTGTCAAGCGATTAAATATAAATCCCCTCATAAATCTCATTCATCTTTTCACAAATCAGTTTCAACCCTTTTCGAACACCTTTTAAAAAGTTTGAGAATCGAAAAAGGGAACTAAAACTGTCCACGTATGACAGATCTGTCATAATTACGATTACTATTGGGATGTTTAGAACAGAAAACTTTTTTCGCTCCTGGAAAATGACATCGCCACTCTCATTAGAGAGCTGTTTAAAGAACAGAAACGGAATGTTCATGTCAAATTAATCTTATATTTGTGTGGTGGAACCACTTTGGGATTTATTATTAATCGGCTCCCGATAATCCTCGTATTGCCTTGCCTTGCTTTGCCAGTGAAAAATTATTATTTTGGCCGGTTGAGACATAGAATTATCCAAAAGAAAAAGGTGATTGTGTGAGAAAGCCAGGGACATTCGAATTTAAATGATTTAGGTGTGATTATAGTTACTGTTTTGTTACGAATTTGTTACGAAAACACTAAAGTAGTGAAGAAAACTCCATACATAAGTCAATCAAACTCCATACATGAAATGCAATGCACTTAAATTACTCGAACAGACAGCCTTACCGGAACCCACTAAACTTCTGCCAATAATTTTGTGGCCCTACAATTTGTTTGTTGAAGTTGAATTAAATTATAATTTTGACTATAGAAAGTTGTAAATATTTTCTAAATAAAGAAGGTATTTCGTAAACGCAAATATTTCGTTTCTATACGTACATAACATTCCACAGCTTTCCAAGCTTATTGCTTAACAGTTGTTTAGTCTATTTCTTTCACGTTGCGCCCTATCAATGATGGATACCACACAATCACTTTACATCTGAACTGAACTGTCATCTGCCGATAATGTAAGTAATTGGAAATCCTTTTTTCTAAACAAAACCACACTCCACTAACTGCAATTGAGGATGAATTCGGCCACACATCGTAAACCTATAAATTCCTATAATTTGCATTCGGTTTTGGCAAGCGATACGTTAAAGTCCTTGAGCTCCAATCAACTGCACACACTGGGGCCCATAAATCCTGATACACTCCCCGACATTTATCGCATATACAGCATGAATGGACGTGAGCGTTTAGGGGGGTCCCTTCAGCCATGTTTTGTTTTGTCGGGACTTTTTTTTTATCTAAAACCCTCAAACTGCCATAGATTATAGAGGACTACAAAAAAATACTTCGAAGTACCCAATATCCAGTTACCCTGTAGGTACGGCGCAAATAAAAACCCCGCAAGCTAGGACTATGGAAAATTTATGATTCCAATCTTTTGATGTGGGTGTTATGGATATTTCCCCTGACTACTTCCGGCATTTTGAATGCTCAAAAAATGTTTCTACCGAAAAAAAAAACATCCAAACTTTAGCAGAAAGAAAAAAATAATAATTTATTGGTGCCCTAAACTTTGACGCCAACCTCGCCAGGACTAAAAATCTTAACACTTCTTTCGTTCACTTTGTACAAAATTTCCTTCTGTTGCTCCGACACCTCATAACATCCATCTGTGGTTTCACGTACAACAGACAGCTTTCCATCAACCTCACGAAAGACTCCACTTTTTAGTTGCTTCACGCGAATATGGACATCTGCCAGCTTGGCAATGTTATTGTCAAGGATTTCCTGAACATCGCAAGTGCCCAATTTGGTAACAACTGTCAGACCGGGATTCTCAACAGTCATCGCCTGCAGGTCATTACACAATCGCAATAGACCATCGGTTGTGACACCCAAATTCAAAAGAATCGAAAGGTTATCGATAATGAACGTGAGCGGTGTGTCAGAGTCGGCCTCATTCAATTCCTTGCGGATGCATTGGAGCAGTTTATTGGAAATGCCATCGCCTTCGGTCAGCCATGATGACTTCCATTGGTTACGATGTATTCCCGCCAGAGCATCGATGATGAAGAATTTTTTATCCAGGAATAATGTTAGATTGTAGCCAAGTCTCATGCCAGCGTTAAGGTAGTGCTGATAGCCATGTTGCAGTCCAACCAAGAGGGTGGTAACATGGGGAGCGCGTAAGCGTTGACCCAGAATCGAGGTGATGAGGAAACCGCCATCCATGTTGGATTCTTCGCTAATATGAATGAATGGTGGAAGTTTGCTTTCGTTGAGACCCAGGGCAATTAGAAGGGATGCGGCCATTTTTATGCAGGACGTGTGAGCTTAAGGTCGGATTTGGAGCTGTAAAGAAAAATAAATGGAATTTGTATAAATAAAATTGTATGAATAAATTTACTAAATACATTAAATTAATGAAAATTCTATATAAATTAATTAATAGGGTCCTTAATTAAAATAAAAACTTCATTATTAAATAAAAGTTAAAATAAAATTATTCTAAAAGATCAAAATTGATCTTAACCTTTGTTTTATGTTCCGTGAATAAGTAAATTCAATATTTTCATAGAGAACAGGTTTTACCAATTTACCAATTAAAATTTAAAATAGTAGTAATAGTAGTAAATCGTAGTAAATCGTAGTTTGAATGAATATCTGAATGGGTTATTTCCATGAAAGCCCTAGTGCACCATATGGCACCACAGGGCGCACTTTTATCGCAGTTCTACGTTCGATTAAGCTAAGACAACAACCCAGTATTCCTTCCACTGTCGACGACTCGGCACTGTGGCGCACTAATAGCCTTTTCGGTTGGCGATCTCGGATTGGGGCTGTACATCCGAACAGACAAACTCGTTATTCTTGATTTTGAAGTTGGTCTGGCGTTGCATTTGTGAAGCACAAGTTATTCTAAAGTGGTCAAATGACATTTATCCAACTTGAAACATGCGTTGTATGATTGTGTGAGTGCTTCTGGTTTTGATTTAAGATTCAAAACCAAATTCAAAAAATCTTTTCATCAAATTTCTCTTCTATCCAGAAGAGGAACTGTCAAAAGAGTCCAAGAAAACAGTTTCAGGAGAGTCCAGAATGCTTCCGGACGCTCCCGGACGACCGACGGGAAAAGGCCATAAAATCCCCGAGGATTTTGTCGGGACAGAAAGTTCAGTATCCAAAAATCTGACGTTTCAGTTTTTTTTTTTTGTCAGATGTGTAGTGAAATTTCACTGTTATACAACCCGGTGCGCCATTTTGCGTTCGATCGATGGAAAATTAAAATATCGAGGTTGCTCAGAGTTTTTGACACTCAGCTGACCGCACTTAAACGGGCGAGTGCATTATCAGGGCCCACTGGGCATAACTGAGGCCCACTGACAATAACATTATAGAGTTTCAAATTTGGCGCCTTTTAGTGACATCTGTCAAATCTGTTGTTAAGTTACTGGTGGCAACTCACAATAGCTACATGATTGCGCAATCAAGGACATTGGCATTGCGATGTTTTTGGCTTGATTAAGACGACAGGGATACAGGATTATCTGCTGAAAAAAGCTCTCGTACTTTAAGTGCCGTCAATATTCCTTGAAGCTGTAGTGATTGGTATGCATAAAGTATAGCCTTATCTGCTTTAATATACGTAGAGTTGTTCCATGCCTGGTGGCTTCATTGACTCTACAGTTTCTGGAATGTTTCCTATGCCCTGGCAATTAAAATAGGTCTATGAACGATTCCAAAGATTAAATATCTGCTTGGCTGTCCGCGTTTTTTAATCGACATTATCTTCGCTGACAAAGTGAGCTACTGAGACTGCTACACCAGATCCTCTGTCCTAGGATTGACACATGGGCCTTGCCCTCCAAGTTTGCGGCTTACCGGGGTAGAAATCTAGTTTGAGGGGAACAAGTAAAAATAAATAGAGTGGCGCAACAGCTCGAGGTGAACCAGGGCCAACTTCTGAACAATGTATGCTGGTGTTTGATTTCTTTACAGGGGACCTACAATTTTTCGCCGAATCCGAACGGCACTTTGAGAAGTTTTTTCAAGACAATTAATACTCTCGGAGGACTTGTCAAACCCTCGCGGAGGTGGGGACCGTGAAAAAGAACAAGTCTTTTTTTTCAGGTGACGGTGGCAGGATTCGAACCCAGACCTCCGGCGTAGTAAGCACACACACTAACCACTACGTCACGGCACCCCGAGGGGAACAACCTTAAATAATATTTAAACTCAAACAACAACACGACCCGGAATGTTTAAGGTCCACGATCTGAGAGTTTGCACCTAGAACAGAATAACACTCTCCACACCAGGTGCAACTCAAAAGCTTTAGCCTGTCCTCCTGGCTCAAGCTTATAAAGGTATAAAGCGGATATTACTGAAATTCAGGAGATAAGACGGATAGTATCAGTTGTGATGAAACGAAAAGATCAAGACAAGGACTTAAGTCACCTTGTCAAAAGATCTTATCATTTAAGTCACCGAGTATACTTTCGATATCATATACCGGACAGGCTTCGTAGGCTCCATCCAAGACGTCATGAAATTCCTCCTTGCCTGGATCTTCAGCATCTTCTTGTCGTGGTTAAATTCAGGAGCTCGGCTTTGCAATGAGAACTACAAGGCTGCGAATCGCCAAAAAAAAGAGACGCAATGTTGAATAACTTATAAGCACACCCGGAGTACATGGAGCCTACATAGAGCATTTACGTGAGAGACTCTCCGCTTTGTATTCGTCAACAACCCAACTCTTGAATGCACAAGACCTTGCAGCGTATAACAAAGGCAGCATAGTATCTAGCTAAGAGAAAGGACAAGAAGCTAACTGCGTAGAGGGCCTATACGCAATAGCCCACCTCAAGGAGATGGAAGAGTCTGCAAACGAAGCAAGATCAGAAAGTTCTATAAAGCAGCCAGGCACCTGACTGCTGGTTTTAGAACCGGAACGCTGGCTTATCGAAATTGAGAACGAAATCTAGTCACCGGCGCACAGGGAATAGTAGAAGTTTTTCCAACAACTGCTTGATGGCCATTATTTCGATTAAGTAGAAGAGCTATACAAAACAGTGAAGGAGCTTTACAATAAAAGTCGAGTTGGCCAAGAGCAAATTCCACCACTCTAGCTAAGAAGTTAGCCTATAGCCTGACTATAACAAGACTTAAGAATGCCAGGTTCGGAAGCGCACATGTACCAAATACTTAACCAAGTGTAGGTGACAAAAAGCACCAAGTCCGAAGACTGGACAAATAGCTCCATATGCTCCCATTTCCAAAAAAGGCGTTCATAGAAAGACAGCTGGCTGGCGATGCTTGTTTGTTGACACCTAGGTCCAGCCAGGATTCTAGCGACACCTTAATTAGGTACAAGTGGAAAAACCATTCTTAAAGTTATCAGTAGAACATAAACCTCCCGATCTTGTATAGGGCACCTCTAGCTACTAGCAGGCCTTATAAAAAGTTGGCTCTTCCAGTTTAACTCTCAGCGTTCGCTTTAATAAAAAAGCTAGAATTTTTTTAATTTGTTGGCTTAACTTTTGAACCTTGCTGTTCCAGAGGGTTTTCCTATATTCTACGATATAAGAGCTTCCAACCAATCCAAAACCGAATCAATATCGGCTTTTGAACTTTTTGCATTGTTTAAAAATGTTCTACAAAGATTGTATTGAGGGCTAAGTTCGACATTCTAGATTTCTACCGATTCGGCATTTCCTTGAAGGTACGTTGGTTAATTAAGAGCACTGCAACTACCCATGACTTCATTGAGGGCTCGCGTAAAATATCTGATCCTTACATCAAAATTTTCAGTGTTGCAAGTGCCCTGGGAAGTCTGAAGATTGGGAGTAGGTACTTAATTAATTTTCATGAAGCAATCAATTTTATGAACCTTTCAAAAGTCTGTTGGGATAGAGTCCTTATCAACCGCAAATTGAAGTTTGGGAAGATCAGACAATGGACATTGACTTGGCGCTTTTAAATTTTTCTCAATTATAACCTCACTCTTCTTATGAATGTTTATCGTAAGCTTAGTCTAGGAACATTAAGCAGAAAATGGTCCGATCTTCGGAAAAAGTACAACCAAGCTAATATTTGGTATTTTGGTGGAAAATTTTCCGTTCTATCTTTTTTACAAATGCTTTTAAGCCATAAAAACGAGAGGAAGGAATTTATCCGTTGGGTGCTAAGAGTTATGCGAACAACACAATTCCGGGGAAATTTCACACCTTATAAGGAGAGCTGAGAGTTAAAAGGTAATATGTATTTCGGTCCGTTTAATATATCTGGTCTTTCTTGTGTCAATTTATGTACGTATATATTTTTAGGGTCTAATCATAGCTATCATCGGATAGCATCATTGGAACAAATCAGTGGAACAATGTCTTCGGAATTTTGACAAGTCGTTCATAGCAATCATTGGGTGAACTTCCTGTCAGTGAGTGCTGTTTTTTACGTAAATGCAACAGTGATTCTTCAATTGAATTATTAATTTTGTTTCAAACTCCCACTTTCTATTTTTTGTTGAAACTTTAAGTCTTTAATGTTTTGTCTTTCCAGGTTTAAATTAATTAAATTTCAAAGCAAAAACACTCAATACCAAGTACACAAAAACTATCAACCAACAGCTACAGGCATTTGAGGTTGTAGTTGATCAGAGAAAGGAAAACGGACAGTTGAGAATAGAAGGAGAAAGGGATGCTTTTCAGTGGAACGATTTTGTCCCAAAAAAAACAAATCGAAATCAGCTGTTCCTTAAAATCGATTTCTGTCAGTAAAATAGTAAAAGTGAGTTTATATAAAAGTTTTAACAGAATTTATGTATAAAATCTGTTAAAACTTGTGTAACAAAAGTTACGGAAAAATTCTGCAACTCATTAGCTTAATTTTGATACCAATAACAGCCAACATTGTTTTCTCAAACGTCTAAAAACATGAAAACAAATTTTTCAATGATGCAATCCGATGAAAGCTATGATTAGACACTTATTCTATATCATCTGCTATGTACTATGAAAGTATATCAGCTGAAATTTTTTTTTAAGTTAATACAAAAAACATTATAAATCCTCCTTAATGAGCGGCATTAAGGACTCTTGGCAACTCCGACTAAAACAAATTTAAATTCTCATTTAGCTTTTTGTTTCAACAGCTTAAAAAATCATTGTCAAATCAAAAGAAACAGAGCACTCTTAAAATCGATACAAGTGTTGCATCTGACAACGGCCGCTACTGTGGCCCATTAGCTCAGTTGGTTAGAGCGTCGTGCTAATAACGCGAAGGTCGTGGGTTCGATCCCCCCATGGGCCAGAATTTTTTTTTTTTTTTAATGCAATCGCTTTGATCAAACCTTTCCATAAAAACATACAACGAAATATTCCTTAATTATATGTTTAAATTTTTAATGACTTCTCCTAGAAATATTTATTTAATTTAAGAAGAGCTCGTAAAGGTTTTTCTAAGGAATTTCATATTAATCAATTCAACTTGTGTTCATTGCCGAGGAGATCATTTAGCCTTTGCCATTCGAGCTAATTTCTACCGCCAACATATTTGCTTGCCTCAATACTTTGCTACTGGAATTGCCTACAGCACCTGAGGGTTGCCGTACGGGTTCAACAAGTGGGAGCTTGCCTCCAGTAATCAGCACGCAGCCCAACATTATACCTACCTACTCATGCCGTGTCTCATTAAATATTTAAAAATTCTTGTGAATCTATTTGCCATTTCAAAAATGCTTTCGTTAGATTCTGGTCTGATTCGGTTGACTTCGCAACCCCTATCGTGTGAGTGATTTTATTTTGTTTACATTTTTGATTCGTAGCTGGTACCTATATTCGAAAGATATTATTCAAAATCAGAAAAGGAACTGACGTACAACTAGTGGATTACTTTTTAGCGTTTCTTAGCGCCTAGTAGCGAAATTTCTCCTCAGAACGCAACTTGCTTTTGCAGAGAAATCGGCGATGTTATCTCCTTGCCTTGTCATCGCCCACCACGTGATTGGATTTTATTTCGCTTTTTTATTAAAGAGATAAAAATTGGGTCATTAACATGAAACAGATGTCGGAAGGCGAAACTTTCCCGACACTGATTTTATTTTTAGACCTGCCGCAAGGAAGAAAACTTGCGTGTGCTTTCGCCGTGAAATGAACGAGTGAATACAAGTGCCTATACCCACCCCCTGTGGGCCGAAAACTCTTTAAACAACTTGACGTGGATTTCGCAAATCTAATTACAAATTGGAAATCATTGCTCTTCGGTGTAAGGAGTGGTTGAAGAAGAAAAACTAATTTGATGAGCTTCCTTGTTCGCTAATGAAAGTTTTTATACCTAGACGTGGAATGAGAGAGAGTCTCACCGTATTTAGAGACTTTGGTGCCCATAACTCAGGGAAGACGAAGCAGATGTTCGTCTTTTTGGGGAATTCAATCAATCATAATCCGCGCCGCCAACATCTCTCACAACTGGAGAATTTATTAGGAAGGCGGCTGGAAATTGAAGTGGAGTTCGGTGTGGGCTTATGTAGATACCACCTTTGGGATTATTTGTTTGGGAAGAAATACACCCGAGTAATTTGTTTAGTTCTTTCGACTCCGAGTAAGGTTTAAAAAAAAAAAACGAAACTTCTCCTTAACAAAAGCAATCTATCAAATGCTGGGACAAAATCATTAAATTTTTGGTCAAAATTATTTTTTTTACTATATCTGAATGAAATGAATATATGACATGAAATTTAACGACATTAGTATATTACCAGATAGATGAGGCCGACTTTTTTAAGCCATGATAATCCATGGATCCATGGCTTCATGGATGGCTTTGGATGCCATGTCAATTGATTTTATCTGTAAATTTTGTGTAAGAATCGGAATATCAAAATAAATCTTATCTTTTATCCTATGTCTTATCTTATCCCTTTTGTATTAAAAATCTGGTTTACACTTTGAAACGCCCCCAGAAGGAGGCGTGGCATAAATTTATTCCTTAAGTTGATAGTAGGTAGGCATATATACACCTAATCCTATATATACCTATAAACACGAATAAATCCAAACATTGTATAGTGCAAGTTTTCGGAATTTAAAGCAAACATGTTGTTATTATAAATCTAATAATATATGGTTTGGGATTTTTTGAAATGACAGTCACATTTAATCATCTCTGCCTAAACGCCAATACGTTAAGGCAGGGATATTGCACACCAAATTTCAGCGTCCTACGAAAACTTTGATTTTTCATGCTAAGAAGTAAAGTGGGCGTGTCAGTGGGCAGATTTGAAAAATTTTTACACCTACACTGCTTCGAGACCTAGAAAGAACAGACATCAAGTTTCAAGCTCCTAGCTCAAACTTTAGCCTAAAAAATACCGACAGACAGGCGGACGGACGGACGGACCTGGCTCTTTCGACTAACATCGGTCTCGATCATGTGCCCTCACGGTCTTGGGGCTGCGGTGATTATTTCTCTAAGATACAAACTTTGAATCAAACTTAATTTACCTCTTCCTGTGGAATGGCGTAAAAATATACAAGGAGATATACTTACGGCATACGCATACAAAAGGCACTGCACCGATAAGCTGGGCCAGCACGAGATGTGTATAGAACCTCAAGTAGGGAGAAGAAAATATTACCGTGCATAAAAAGGAGAGCCTTTGCAGTCTCAAGTCGACTCAGGAAACTAAAGGGTCCTTCGGTTTTATAACATTTTTTTTTGAAAATGTTATAAAAAAACTACACCTAATATTTTCTCAAATTTCTTTTTTTATTTGAAAGTACAATCCTTCCGGTTAATAATGGAAAATAATTTCGTTCACATGGCTGCCTCGGCCGGCCATGCAGTAGCCTACACGATCGATCCAATTTTTATAATTTTTAAGCATATTATCGATTGTTTGCAGCAGTATTTTACCAATGGCTTCATGAAAATTGTCCTTTTAAGCGTAAATTGTCTCTGGCTTGTCGGCGTAGCACTTATCTTACGGCACCCCACAAATAATATTCCAACGGTGTCAAATCGCAGCTCCGAGGTGGCCAAAAGACATCAACTCTGCGGCTGATAATACGATCTTCAAAAACAGGTCGCAAAACATCGAGGGTAGCTTCGGCTGTGTGGCACGTACCGCCATCTTGTTGAATTCAAATTTTGCCAATATCCTCCTCTTCAATTTTTGTGAACAAAAAATCGTTCAATATGGCCCGATAACGATCGCAATTCACTGTAACGGCCACTCCTTGCTCATTTTCGAAGAAAAATTGCCCAATTATGCCGCACCAAACAGTGATTCGTTTTGTCGTATCGGCTTTTCAATGTATGCGTGCGGGTTTTCTGTGCCCCAAATGCGACAATTTTGCTTGTTTAAATACCCGCCAAGATAAAAATGAGCTTCATCTGAAAAGATAATTTTTTTTTGCAAAATCGGCATATTCTCTAAGTCGATCGTGTAGGCTACTGCATGGCCAGCCGAGACAGCCATTTGAATGAAATTATTTTCCATTATTAACCGGAAGGATTGTAATTTTAAATAAAAAAAACTAATTTGAGAAAATATTCAGTAGTTTTTTTATAGCATTTTCAAAAGAAAAAAAATAAGTTATTTGGCGGACGCTTTATAAGCGTTAATCTGGTTACCGAACCACAGGGAACTTCGTAACCAATTTTAAGCAGCGTTTCCAGAGTTTGCAGAAATAAAGCGAAATAACAAAAATATTTCGCCTATCTGCGCCAGCATTTCTTCTGAGTTAAGAGAAGAGGGTTTCAGTGTTCTGCTTCAGGGATGGGCACAATGATCAGGTAAATGATCATTTATGCCAATTTCGGAAGGACGACCGTCTGTTCAAAAAAGAAGATCCTGTGTCTAGTATGTCTTGTACGTTGCCTTCAAGATCGTATACAAAATCTTTTCTGTTTGACTGTAGGAAAGCCTGTGTTCGAAGCTAAATCTAGCTTTGACATCCCTGGCAAACTCGTCAGTTTCTCACAATGTTCCATCAAGATCGGAAAGTCCCTCACCGCTTCGATGTCAAAAAAGGATTAAAACAAGGCGAGACGAGTTCTTTAAGATCATACCTACCTGCGAGAATATGAGCAGAGCTTCCGCACGAACACCAGAGGCACAATCTTTTAAAAGTCCAATTAATCGCATCCGTAGACGACGCGACGTTGACACAAATGGAGAAATACAGCGTGATGTCAGTTAAACCCTCGTGGGTACCTATAGTAGCACCGACATAGTCTCAAGAGTTTGAATTCAAACTCTAGAAAATATTTAGAGCGATATCAACTTCTCGGCCCAGAAGAATTTCGAATCCACCCCGTAGGAACGGTGCAATAGAAGAGCACCGATACTCAGTCAAGTGGAACCTCAGACAACACCGCGTGCATAGGTAGACACGGCTATAGCTAGAAAAAACTTGGCTGGCAAAGCTTGTTGGTTGAGCCACAGGCCCACCCTGGACTGTATAGCCGTAGACTCAACAAGTAAGAATATGTAAGGGTAAGCGCTAAGAGAGCTGCCAATTACCCCTACTATAGCAGTGGAATTTAAAGGGTGGTCAGCTTATCCTCTCTTGTGCAATGTGCATACGTATAACATGTTTATTAGGCAATTTAGTTTTTTTAAGATTTGCTTCTTATTGCATCGTCAGAAAGTTCTGGTCTGTCCATGGAAAATCCCGTCGTCATACCCGACCCAGGGCATATTAATTTTAATGACTAAATTAAAATTAATTGATTTTAATGTTTAGCCCATGCCCACTTTTGGAGGCGTGGCCTAAACAAATAATATATGAATTCGGGGAAAAGAATTTTAAGGTTTGGTGTTACACGCTATATAGAGTCGGGTATATAGAAGTTTGTCACAGACGAACTCTTGAAGTTTAGGTGGTGGGATCAGGTAAAAAAATCTTCGAGACCCGTCTGGGGATTGCGCCTGTGTCTCTTGAGTTGGTGGCGGAGGATCGGGAACGATGGAAGGACGATTTAGCCGCCCTCACTCCGCGACGTTTCTAAGGATAAGCGGTCAACGAAAATAATGATGATATAATAATAATAAAGCCTGCAGTTTAATTTGTTGTTCAACAAAGACCAACCAACTGCCACTAACGATCATTAAAAGCATACATAAAAAATCAAATAGTCCAAGGACCAAGGACATATACAGAAAACTGAAATAAAGATGTCTTGGTCTTAAGTCGATAATGAAATAAATTTACGATTTTAAAACCAAACATTGCCTTTCGGGCAATGACATTTTCTTTAATGTTGTCAGGAATGTCCTTTTTTCCATGACTTTGAGCATTGAGTTGTTGGGCTCTGCATGTATTTAGACCATTTCAATAAATTATCATTGATTGATGACGAGATTTTCCCCTAAATTACTGTTTTGAACGTCAAGGCTCTAGACCAGTATTGTTTTATTGTTTCATCATGACATAAGACGCTGTCCTCGTAAGTTTTGTGGTTTGTCCAATAAAATTTATATCTACAAAAATAAAGTAATAATTCTGATGTAAAATAATAAAACTGATGTATTGTGCTTATTGCAGTTAAAAATTTAAAACTTAAATGACTGACGCTCCATTGATATTCAGATTTGATTTAATTTAACATTGTCCCCCTGAGGTTGGGGAAGTCTACTCACAAGTGCTAGTTGCAGAGTCGCAATTATGAATATGCACAGAAAAAAAAAAAAACTCTGGCCCATGGGGGGATCGAACCCACGACCTTCGCGTTATTAGCACGACGCTCTAACCAACTGAGCTAATGGGCCACGATACACAATGCTGCCAAAGTTGTAATAAGATAAAAGCTCATGTTTTTAACACCCCTTTCCAAACCTCGTAAATATGAAATCTCTGATCAAGCAAACAATAAGAGTAATACATTAACTATTTGCACCTAAATAAATGTTAACCGTCTTAGAATGAACATCAATAATCACGGGTATAAATGTTGTTTATCCTTTAATCGTGTCAATAATTCTATTCGATATTTACTTTTCGATAAAGATTTATCGATTGCACATACCAGTCTGTTTTATCAAAATATTATCACCACACCAGTTCGCTTGGAAACTAACAAATCAACGCAACGGATCTTATCACTATTATTATAATATTTACTTGCAGAACAACACAAAACACGACAACAACAAACACTCACAGTTGACAGCAAGCTGATAATTGTACCATCAAACAATATAAGCACAAGCGGCGTAAGAATCGATCTTGTGTGGGAAAAAAGCTCCGCGTATCTGTGTACCCCAACAGACGAACACTATACAACTAATTTCAATCGAATAAACGTAAAAGCTTGACGAGTTTTGCGATATTGCATAACTTTGGCAGCAGCAATGTGCTCTGGACGTTCTATGACGGTGCAAGACTCGCAGGCCTCAGGAGACCTAAATTTGTCGGTCATTATAACCAGAAAAAAATACGTCAAGTATAAAGTCACAAGCGCCAGTCGACTTATAAAATGTTACACCATGTCTTCACCGAACACTAATTTAACATAAATCCGCAAATAATCTCCTACAAATCTGGAGATTACTGTACGAATTTCATTCTTCTTCTCGTAAATCGCACGTATCCTTTTCACAAACCTCTTTTATGTCAGTTTTAAGCATACATTTATAATAGTTTGACACTTAAAAAAGGAAACTAAAACTGACCACATGTGACAGATCTGTCAAATATATGCTTTCTATTGGGATTATGAGAACGAAATTGTTTTTCCCGCTTCTGGAAAATGTCATCGTCACTCCCTTTTGAGAGGCGAAATGGCGACAAATGAGTGCTCGTGTCAAGTTAATCTTATGATTGTTCGGTGGAGAAACCTTGAGCTTTGGTTTAAGTCGGTTTAGATTATCGCTGTTTTATGGCCGGTGGAGACATAGGATTAAGCTCATAATTACTTTTATGTCCTACCCAGAACATAGTTAGGTATAATGTAGTACGTAACGCCGTGAAATTATCAACTTAAACTCTTAAAGCCGCGTTGTCACAAGGAACAGAAAAAGGAACAGAAACAGAATCTGATACAATAGCAACAGGAACAGAAACGGCACCGTTTTTAGCTCCAGAATCAGCGACGTAAAATTGCTCTGCAGCAACGCAAACAGAAACAACTCGAGAGGACTTAAGCCGCGTTGTCACAAGGAACAGAAACAGGAACAGAAACAGAAAACAGCGCCGTTTCTGTTTCTGTTTCAGTTGCTGATGCTGCAAAAGAGAACAGAACCAGGTACAGAAAATATTTTGAGAGAGAGCTTTCAAAACAATCGTCACTAAAACGTTTAACAGATTTTAGAGAGCGAAATAAACAGCTGTTGAGTTTTCAAGATCGAGTTTAATTTTATTGTTTGTTTTTTTTTAGCGGTCCGTCCAAAAATGGAAAAAGGACCTCTTATGGTTAAAGTAGAAAGCTTACAAAAAGAAGGAAGGCTGCGTCGAAATTTTTTTAAATTGCCGTTTTTAACTTAAGTTTTTAGAAGCCTTTTTAAAAAACGACATAAAAAAGGAGCTTGTTTTACCGTTTACGCATAAACCGACGGCCATAGAATTAAAAAACAACATCCAAGGCTATTGCTGGTGGTTGTGCTATTGTGAAAAAAGTCTAACGGGAACTGGAAAAAACTTCAAAATATTTGTTTTATGGATTTGAAATTTAAAAAATTATAAAAAGGTCAAAAGAACGCATGTCTCTCCCTCTATCTCCCAAACGGTATAAAGTATATTTTTTAAATTAACACCGGGCATAGTCCAACTTTTTAAATTTTGTACAAAACTATAGCAGACTTCGAATATCAAAAACTTCGAAGATTTAACTGAAAAACGTGAAAACATTTTCGAAAACTATTTTTTAAAATTTTTAGATTCTTAACGGCTATGATGACCTTGTTTAAATTTGGCTGAAGTTTGTAATGTTAAAAAGACAAGCGAACTGCATCAAAAACGTTTCAAAATTGCCGTTTTCGACCCTAAGTTTTTAAGCCCATTCAAACAAGCGAAATAAAAAAAAGCATATTCTTACCTTTTTCTCAGAAATCCATGTCCGCAGAATTTGAGAAAAGTGGCAAATCCTAGCACAGGTGGTTTTAAAATTGATCAAAAAGTCTAACGGTAATTATAAATAATCGAAATTGCTGTTTTATGGGTTTTAAATAATTATAAAAATCCTAAAAAAGGCCAAGAAAGAGTATGTCCTTCCCTCTATTTTCGAAACGGTAAAGCTTTTTGCCAGCCTATAAAACCAGATATAAAAACAAACAAATATAAAAACAGTAAACAGCACTACGAAAAAAGTATATTACAGACTGTAAAATATATCCAGAAATAATTTTAATAAATAAATAGAATGTTACACAAACTGCGCAACATAGACGACTATAACCTTCAACAAAAACCGACGGGTCGCTCCGCTTTTTTTTTTGGGCTGTGTTTTAAAAGCATCCCCTTGATGTCAGGATCAATAATGCCCTGCTTTAAAGTTCATTCATCATCATCCTGCTTCACTGCTTAAATGCTCTCAAAAAGAAAAGAGAGCCGCTCGCGAATGGCGGTTGCTCACTCAAACATAAACAAGGGTTGCTACGCAACAGCAACGTTTGATTTTCTGTTCCAGAACTTAAGCGCCAGTTTTCCAGCATGAACTATTATCTCAGTTTCGGAGATAAACTAAGGCTAACCCCAGAAATAAGTTTCCGGTAAATCTCAAGTTGGGATAGTTAATAAAATCGAGAGTTGGAGATTAGCAACAAGTTTACCGTAGGTCCAAGTGGAATTTCTTGGTTGCCTTTATGTATTTGAGTGTTCTGATTGCGAATATTTTATATTGAAAATTGTCGGTCCAATTTACTTTACAAGTTATAGCTATTCAAAGTTTTAATTTTTCCATATAAAGTACCTACATACCTCATCTTAGACTTTAAATTTTCGCCGAAGAGTGTGCAATAGAAATTTGACAACTTTCTCTGAAAAAAAAACATGCTTTTGGAGAGAACAGTGTTTAGGTGGCCCGCTTCGCGTGTTTACAGAATTTCAAATACCTTTTTCGCAGGGTTTAGCCGCTCCGCTAAGGGTAGGCGCTAGTTGTCTGGCAGGCGCATGTGGCCATTTACGTGTTAAGGTCCATTCACCATGTTAAGGTTTCACTCTTTTGAAACTTTTTTTGCCTTTATAAAATCTGAAAATCTGAACTAATAGAGGCTGATAATTTTTAAAAACATATTCGTAGCCAGCACGCGCAAATAGAACGTGCGCCAATTTCTTTCCCACAAGCACAGCCACAATAACCCAAATGTTATTATAATAATTGATGAGGCAGGAAAAGTACGAATGGGAATAACCTGGTGTCAAAAAGGCACATTATAATGCCACTTGAATTCATGATTAAACTGCCACTACCCTTTGAACATCCGCTACGGTACTACTGTACTGCTGCACATAATTCTTTAAGCTTCCTCCCATACGCTTCGCTCGAACGGGCAGAGAGACCCTTCCTTACACTACTCAGCTGCCTCCAAAAGGTTTTGGGGCTCTTTCAGTGATTATATCTTTTTGTTAGCAGCTATAGCACAAAATTATATACCTTTACCCTGGAGTAGGGTAATAAAACGGTAAAAATAAGCATGATTTAAAAACACTGTAATTAAGTAGGTATAATGGCCCTAAAAGTGTAATTTTTCTCGCTTGTTTTTTTGCACTTTTGTCGGAGCCATTCTGAGTTAGATTTTCTGCATGAACAGCTGCACTAAGTCTAGTTTTTAAGGCATTGTTCTGGTTCGGTTGAATTGTTTTTATATTAAAATACAAAAAAGTAAAATTCAAGGAGAAAACAAAAACGCAAAACGGCAAATATTTTTGACTCTCTGGCATTGAAAAAAAAAGATTTAGCGATTAAACTATGCAATTAGTTGACAATTTAAGTGTCTTGCTGTGCTTTTTGGCCGTAGTAGCTGCTAAACCTAATCCTGTTGTCGAAACATCATTGGGAAAGGTTGAAGGCTCCATAATGACCAGTAGAAAAGGACAGGAATTTAACGCCTTTCGAGGAATAAAGTATGCAGAGGCGCCAATTGGCGACAGGCGTTTTCAGCCTCCAACTGCTATAACCAAGTGGCCTCATATTCTGAATGCGACAGAAGATGGGCTTTCCTGTCCACAAATGATGCTAGCAGACGATCAGATCTCAGAGGACTGTCTCAACTTGAATGTTTATAGTCGTAACTTGACCGCCAAAAGACCCGTAATCGTGTATATTCATGGCGGATTGAACTTGCGCGGAGGCTGTCACAGTAAGTGGAATGCCGGACCTACGCTACTTATGGACGCTGATATAGTTTTTGTCACAATCAACTTCCGGCTGGGTGCGTTGGGTCACCTAACAACCGGAACAAAAGATGCGCCCGGTAACTGCGCGTACTTGGATCAAGTGATGGCATTAAAATGGGTCCAGGCTCATATCTCTAACTTCGGAGGGAATCCAGCTTTGGTGACAATGCTAGGTTTAAGCACGGGTGCATTGGATGTTACGCTTCACCTTGCTTCACCGCTGTCGAGCGGTTTGTTCCACCGGGCCATCGTGATGAGCGGAGGAATGGGCAATCATTTGTACAGAGACAACGTCCTTTGCACACGACAAATAGCCAGGCAAACTTCATGTCCAATGTACAATCCGCCTGACGTTGTAAGCTGTCTCAAGAATGTTTCATGGCAAGACCTTGTGAACGTTACCTACTCCTGGAACTATTTTCACTCTCGAGCCCGTTCATGGAGTTATGAAATCGATGGACACTTTTTAGTGGAAGATCCTGCACTAACTTTTGTCGATGGACGTTTCAACAAAATGCCCATTTTAATTGGTTCAACCAAGGACGAGTATGACCGCAAATTTAATGGTATAAAATAATCCTCCCAGTCCAGAGTTTGAACCAATTAAAAAACTTTTGTTTCAGTTTTCAGAGACAGAACCGATATGTACAATGATATAGACTTGAATTTCGACAAGTACGGCCAGGATTTATTTTTTTATGCTCCTGTTCCCAATCGAGACATTGCCGGACCAGTGAGATCATTTTACTTTCAAAATGAGCCTATCACTGCCGATTGGGAGAGCCTTAGGAAGTTGGGACAAATCTTCTCAGACGTCACGGTACTTCGTGGAACGCACTTGGTGATGGACTCGGCCAGGAGATTCGGAAACGTTTACTACTATCGTTTTGACTATAATGGGTCTTGTAAAGATGGTAGTCTTGTGGGTGAGTTCGCTGAGAGGTGACCAAACGACATAAAAATTCGGTTGTTTTCTGTTTAGGAGCCGTGCATGCTTGCGATATGAAGTTTTTCTTGGGACTGGCGTGGAATGATGTAGAACCGAGCCCGTTTATGATAGATCGTATTGTCGGATGGTTTTCATCGTTTGCCGAAAATGGGTAAAAAAACCTAAATTTCGTTACATTATTCTTGTCATTAATCTTTTTATTTTATCTAAGATCACCAAAAAGTGTCGATAATGTGGAGTGGTTGCCCTGCAACAGGACGAATGTAAATGTGATGTACAATGATGAGGATGTGAGAATGGGTGAAGAATTCTACATTGACAGAATCAAGCTGTGGGACAGCCTGTACCCTGTGGCTGTGAGTGGAACCGTTTCTCAGTATAACTTTGGGGGACTGTTCATATTTTGGGCAGTGATGTGCCATTCAATAGCAATTTTCTTAAGTCGGTATACTTTTTGACATAACTTTATCTAGATTAAGTCCCCCTTTATAGTTTGTTTGTTATCAAACCGCTGTTACTTCCAAATAAAAATTTTTGTGCAAAAAATAAATAATTAATGTTAAATTTAATTCCGACCTCCGGAAAGACTTATTACGTTTAAAACGTTTAATTGGAAAAAATCAAAGGCAGTGATATTCTCTTAAATCATTTCCTGTGATTACTGAAGCTTTAAAGCTGAAAGAGTTGAGTAGAGTGACGTAGCAATTTAACCAACTATTGAATTCAAGGTATTTCTGATGTTCTAAGAAAAAAAAACTCAAACACAGATTTCCAATAGGTTTAAGTGTGGGTAGTTCTTATGAGCCCACTTGAGCGCAGTGACGTTGGAGTACTGTGAACGTGGCCCCGGGTTCGAATTCCGACCGGGGAAAACATTTTTTCACGATCCCAGCATCGCGATGGTCTGACCAACCCTCGGATATCATTTGTCATAGGAGACCTTTGAATTCGCCGTTCGAAGCAGACAGAAAAGCTGTTTCTATCAGTCTAGTTTAAATGATTGTGTTGTGGGAAGTCAGGCTAAAACTCAAGACCATAGTTATATAACCCTGGCAAGATGAGTGTTTATAGGTAACTCAATTTGCCTGTATCTGAAATAGGTAGGTAGGTAGATATAAAGATTTACCTACAATTCTCTAATTATGTTTGGTTTTTAACATCACAGATCATTTAATAAGGGTCTTCTTACACGAACGTGAAAATTGTTTATCAGTGCGCTTCGACCGAGACGATCAATAACTGTAGAATGCTTAAGAAAACCCCTTAAAAGAGCAATGTCCCTTAATGTAGAAAAATTTACGGCGTTGCTAGTTTAAGAAAGTCAAATGCGTTAACTATTATTGTGGCATCTTTTACTTATAGGTTTACGAAAGCTTTTTTCAAATCTGATCTGGTCCAATGGACTTTCTGTCCTCTTATCAATTATCAGCTCTCTAGCTTGAAATTTAAGTCCTAAAAGTTGTTTACATACGGACGGACGGACGAACGGACATGTATGACGAGGGAGGGCCTTCATCCCTAAATCCGTCCGTCCCACCTATGTCAGAGAGTGAAAGGCCAAATCTTGACTAATTCACCTGCTCTTAGGTTTAAGGTTATATCAGACAAAGTCTTGGGTATCGTTGTCAAGTAATCCACAGGCCAAGGCTTGGTCGAATGGATTGCCTTTGTAGCTAGAGTCCTCGGGGAATTCAAAAAAAGAAAATTAGAAAGTTTGTAATCTTTTTCCATGATGTTATACAAATTCAACGAATGACTTTCAAGGGTTAGGGGAAATAAGGAAATGTGACGTATAAAAATAAGTGAAATTATTTTACATGGTTTTCAATAGGAATTGAAATTGTACTATTTACATTGTTTACAATTTCTTTTTCGCAAATTGAAATTACATTGAATGAGTGAAATTTAGCATTGTTACACATGGCTAAATCGATTCTCCTGTCGGTCTCATTCATATCTCTAAGGGCCAGTTTTTCAGTGCGAAATCCAAGAAATGAGTTTTTCAGTCAATTTGGATCTGAGTGTAATCTCGGTTTAACTCGCCAAATTTGGTGAGTTAATCCCGGATCAATTCTAGAGAACAGTATGAACGTCTTTGAATGTTTTTTCTGTGTAGAATGGCAGTTGATTTGCGTGTTTCTATAAAAAATGACACCTGAGTGATGTGAAGTAAAGTTAGAGTTAAAAATAAATAGAGTGGCGCAACAGCTCGAGGTGAACCAGGGCCAAATTCTCAACAATTTATGCTGTGTGTGTTGATTTCTTCACATACAAGGTTAGAAGAAGTTAGAATTGGGAGAGTCAGTGACCGAGGTTTAATCAGCAAAAGGGAGTTGATGGATAAGATGCAACAGTCGAACAATTAGTGCATTTTAAAAAGTTCAAGCCGACCAACAATTACACGAATTCGAACATTCAACATCGAAATATGTTTCAGTTGAAGCAACATTTTTCCGCATATCCGCAGAATGATGACAATTTACGGAAAGCGCACTTTAAGTCTAAATATGGAAACGACATCAACGATCTACTCAGAAAATTGCTTGGAAATGAAGATGTAAGTACGCACACTTTTACAGTTATTTCTACGACCTTAACAAAATATTTTCATTCGAAATTGCACGTACTCGCGTCGCGGTGTAAACTTTTGAAGCAAAAACTGCTTCCAGGACTGAGCTATGCTGAATGGATCGCTCATTTGAAGAGCCTAGCCAGATCTTCGCATGCAAAAAGGAAGGGTGTAACGCATTGTACGCGGACACTATGATAAGGGATGTGAAGGCGAACGAACGCATCTGTGGTGACTTTAAAATATCTATCAATCCTCAGCTGAAAGTCGACCGGATCGGCATTCATTACCTCGTATAGAGGAACTGTTTCATAGCCTTCAAAGAGGGGAGTTCTACACTAAAATCGACCTGTCAGAAGCATACTTACAGATTCCCCTCGATGAGGAGTCGAGGAAGATATGCGTGGTGAATACAGAGTTTGGTTGGGCTCTTTCAACATATGTCACTTCCTATCGGAACTGCAAGTTCACCCGGCATCTTTCAGCGATATATGGAGCATTTGACGGCTGACTTGGCGGGTTGTTGAGTTCACATTGACGATGTAGTTATTTCCGGACGTACCAAAAAGAAGCATCTTAAAAATCTACAAACTTTTCTTGAATCATCATGGTTTACGCTGTCGGTTGAATAAATGTCATCTCAGAGATTTTCAATACCTGCCACAAGCGCAGCTTCTGGCAGCTTTATAGGGACTTTCGTAGTTTGTCCAAGGAAGCCATTAAGATATCCAAAAATGAGACCTGGATGGATAACGGCGATTCAATAGAAACTCCGCAAACCAAAAATCTTTCCCGGGAACTCTCCAAGGATTTCCTTCTAAGATCAGACCTTGGAACTCCTTTTGAACAAACACCTCCCCGGTTGCTGTGATATATGTAAGGAGCCTGTAAGCCTGTAATATTAACTTAATCATTTCTAGTTTTTTTTGGCTATTAACGGCTTCTCACCGTTTAAGTCCCCAGGCTTCAACGGAAAGACTCAACAATACATTGGCAGGTGTCAATTTTTCAAAGGTAGGCAAACGTGAGCACGAGCCCGCAAAGGACTCGTTTTTAAACTGTTCTTAAGATAAACAATAAGGAGCATCCAAAAAGCTTTTTATTACACTGTCTAAGCTCAGAAGATTTTCGAGCCTAAATGCATACCTTATATCAGTAAAAATGGGTCATGAGACCGAAGCACCACCAGAATTGGTGAAGCAACTCCCTCCCATATCAAGACAGGACAACCAGCGGTAGGAAATATGGCCCCAATGAAATAAAGCCCCAAATTAAAGATGAAATAAGTCCCCAAAAGTGGGGCTTTATTTCATAATGAAATAAGACCCCAAAATCAAAATGAAATAATGCCCCAATATTGTCTAATATAAAAATATAATTTAACATTGCAGGGGGCAGCATGCCCCTCCATACATATTCAAAACTTGCATGTACACAACCTCGCACCTCTCCGAAAATTAAGAAAGGGCCGGTGACGGGTCCTTCTTTCATAATGAAGAGTACAAAGAAGAGTTCATTTTATATGAGATGAGGAGACAATACAAAAATGAAATAAGGCCCCAAATAAGCTCCAAAAATATGAGATAAGGCCTCAATATAAAAATTCAAAGTTGTTGCAGTTCGTGCTTCCTTTTTGGGGCCTTATTTAATTTTTCAGTTTGGGCCTTATTCCATTGGGGGCTTATTGCCTAGCGCCGGGATACAACCTTCTAACGGGCTGTGACGCCTACAGTATGGGGGAGATTAGACAACAAAGAAAGAGATGAGATTGAATTGATGGGATGAATTCCAACCGATCTCTCGAAATAGGATTACGACCCCAACCTTTGCCTTTCTCAGTATGAAAACAAAGAGTGCCTGGGAAGAAGTCGTAGAGGTTTCAGTTGATTTTTCCAACCACCAAATTTGCCATTAAGGTACGTCACAGGGTGTCGTCATTTCATCTCTACTCTGGCTAATGGTTCTGCACAAAAATTTCGTAAAACTAGACAGGGAATGGTGGTGGGGTTGTACTGGTCTCTGGGAAGGCTTTCCTTTCATGAGTAAATTAAAACGAAACAAGTGAGTAAGTGCAAGAGTTCGTCTGTGACAAGCTTCATATCTCTAAAAGGTCTAAGATATACCCTGGGTCGGGTACCTACAATTAAGGACTCTAGGCACGATAATGGGCAAAAGGGTGTGATCTCGGCATTAAGTCAAACAAAAATTAAATGATTCTGTTCGCCAAAAAACCAAAATACCAGATTTTACCCTTCCCTGACTGGAATCCAGCACCCCTTCACACTATTCGCCAGCGCCAAGTATCTGGGTATCATGCTTTTAACTGGAAACATCGCAAGGCATGTTCTGCCCTCCAAGACTATAGCAAAACCTTTGGAAAAAAAAGAGAAACCGTCAAAGGGAAAGAGAACTGTCAAAATTTAATGAAAGTCTTTCGCCTGCAAACAGCTCTCTCCTGAGATATGCTGTTCAACTGCGTAAAGAGGGACTGCTGCACTGGGTTAGAACAAAGAATGGCCTAGTATTTGTGAAAAAGAGCGTGGATGACGCTGAGATGCAAATTTCTTCAGCAACGAAGCTGTCATGAAACAACTCATGCCTACTGAATGTCTACACCGACACCGACAGCCGTGAACATCGCCATACGAAGATCTCTGCGAAATTAATTTTAATTAGGTATTTATCTTTCTTTGCTTTATCTTACTCATTTTCTTACTCTTTTCCTTTCCTATTTCCTATTACTAATTTCTTTGTGCTATGCAAGCTTTATTTAGCTAATTTTGGTCGTCCTATTTGCGGTTGCGCGTTGGTGATCATTTTTTTCTTTGAAGTATGGTTAACAACAACATAGTGAATGCTAGCCGTGTAGTGAATA
Organism: Neoascia interrupta; assembly: GCA_947623515.1. Classification (NCBI taxonomy): domain Eukaryota; kingdom Metazoa; phylum Arthropoda; class Insecta; order Diptera; family Syrphidae; genus Neoascia; species Neoascia interrupta. Next base: position 18,629,110 of record OX392464.1, read on the forward strand.
AAAGCTCAACTCGGGCAGTGTTGAAGGTTTTATCTAATTATCGGGATGGCTTAAAAATTGTGCACTTTAATGCACGAAGCTTCAATCAACAGAAGCTTGACTATGCAAGGTTTTTATTAACAAATTCTGGCATCGATATTATCTGTGTTGATGAAACTTGGTTTGATCCGGATATAGGAAATGAAGTGTATAAAATTAAGGGTTATAACTTGTTCCGTAATGACAGATTAACCAACACGACTGGAGGGGGGGTTGCAATTTATTGCACAGAGTCACTCAAGTGTAGAGAAGTCTCTAAGTCGATCAACTCTGATGTTGAATTTATAATCTGCAAGGTATATGATAACTGCCAAAAATGTCTAGTAGCCTGTTGCTACAACCCCAACAGAAGATTTTCTCCCGAACCGTTTTTTTTCTGCGATTGCGGAATTCTCTCCGGTCTTCGACGTTACCATTATATCTGGTGACTTTAATTCGGATATTCTTAGGAGAAATTCTCGTACGTTCCAATTCTTGGACTTTGTAGCTTCCTGTGGGCTTTCAATTGTTAACAACTGTAGCCCCACTTGTTTTCGTAAAAACGAAATACCCAGTCTTACTTACTTAAGGTGGCGCTACAGTCCGGGGTGGACCTGGGCCTCAGCCAACAAGCTTCGCCAGCCAGCTCTGTCTCTAGCTAACCGTCTCCAGTTTCGCACGCGAAGTTGGCTGAGGTCCCCTTCCACTTGCGTGCGCCACCTGAGTCTCGGTGCTCCTCTACCGCGTCGTCCCTGCGGTGTGGATTTTCCCGCCCCGGACCGAAGATTTTCCGGGCCGGGGCGTTGGTGTCCATCCGCTCTAGATGACCCAGCCATCGTAGACGTTGTGTTTTGACTCTTTTGGCTAGGTCGGTATCGCTGTACAGCCCGTACAGTTCGATGTTATATCTCCTCCTACACACTCCGTCTATGCAGACGGGACCGTAAATCGTCCGAAGAATTTTCCTCTCGAAGCAGGAAGCAGTGAAGCAAGGCTTCACTGACATCACGCTTTGTTCTACCGATTATGTCAATGTCGTCTGCGTATGCAAGTAGTTGAACGGACTTTTGAAAGATTGTACCTCTGGTGTTGGCGCGAGAGTTCTGCACAATTATCTCAAGTATGATGTTAAAGAAGTCGCATGACAGCGCGTCGCCTTGTCTAAATCCTTTTTTGACATCAAAGGGGTCGGTGAGGTCTTTGCCGACCTTGACGGAACAGCGTGAGTTTTTCATCGTCATCCTGCACAGACTGACGAGTTTGGCAGGGATGCCAAAACTAGACATTGCGCTATATAGCTCGTCTCTATAGATGCTGTCATACGCGGCCTTGAAATCGATGAAGAGGTGGTGTGTATCGATTTGGAATTCCTGGGTTTTCTCCAAGATCTGCCGCAGTGTGAATATTTGATCGATGGTGGATTTTCCTGGCCTAAAGCCACACTGATATGTGCCTATCAGATTGTTGACAAACGGCTTCAGGCGTTCACACAGTACAGCAGAAAAGATCTTGTATGCGATGTTTAGAAGACTTATGCCTCTGTAGTTGGCACAACTCAGAGGGTCTCCTTTCTTCAGGGCCGGGCAAACAATGCTGAGGTTCCATTCGTCGGGCATTCTTTCTTCCGATTATATCTTGCAGATGAGCTGGTGCATGCTCCTAACCAGCTCATCGCCAGCGGATTTAAAAAGTTCGGCAGCTAAGCCGTCTGCTCCGGCTGCTTTGTTGCACTTGAGCTTAGACACAGCTACTTTCATCTCCTCCAGGTCGGGTGGGCGGTATCGTTCGTATGCTTCGTCGGTAACGTCTTCGCCCGGGTTGAATGGTTCGTTCTGCCTGACAGCGGTATTTGGTTCTTCATCGCCGTTATACAGTCTGCAGAAGTGGTCTTTCCAAATCCTCAGCACCGACTGCGATTCTACAACGATGTTCCCTTGATGGTCCTTACAGGCTTCAGTTCGAAGTTTATACCCTTGGCAGGACCTTTTGATCCCTTGGTAAAACTTTCTTACCTCATTCCTGTTGTAACATCTCTCTATCTCTTCAACCGCGCGCTTCTCGTGCTCTCTCTTTTTCCTTCGGAAAAGCCGGCGCTCCTCTCTCCTCCTCTGCTCGTAGAGCTCGCGAGCAGCTCTAGTCCTTCTGTGCAGCGCCGCTTTGTGTGCTTCCTGTTTAGCTGCATGTGCTTGCCGGCATTCATCGTCAAACCAGGGGTTTCGTTGTGGTCGCCGTGTGAAACCCAGCACTTCAGAGGCGGCGTCTCTGATGGCATTTTGGGAATGTTGCCACTGGCTATCAATACTTGATGCTGGTTGCATAGGACTTCGTAGAAGGTTTTGAGAGACTCGGTTGGAGAAGAACCTGGCGATCTCTTGCGATTGTAGTCGGCCGACGTCAAACTTCCTCACAGTATTTCCATTACTTGGCGCTGGTCGGGATATCCGCAGCCGTACCTTGGCTACAACAAGGTAGTGATCCGAGTCAATGTTGGCCCCTCGGAAAGTTCGGACATCCATGATACTGGAGGAGTGCCTTGCGTCGATCGCAATATGGTCAATCTGGTTGACGGTTGATTGATCGGGAGATCTCCATATCCCTTTGTGGATATTGAGATGCGGGAACTGTGTACTAGCTACCACAACGTGTCGCCCCGCAGCAAAGTCGATCAGCCTGAATCCGTTATCGGAGGTCGTGTCGTGCAGGCTATGCTTTCCGACAGTACGAAGATGCCCTCCCTTCCTAGCTTGGCATTAAAATCGCCTAGGACAATCTTAATGTCGTAGCTAGGGCACTGCTCATAAGTTTTGTCCAGGAGCTCGTAGAACATATCTTTGGTCTCATCATCTTTCTCCTCTGTGGGGGCATGTGCGCATATCAGGCTAATGTTGGCGAATTTAGCCTTGATGCGGATCGTCGCGAGGCGCTCGCTTACACGGTCGAAGCTCAAGGCTTTTTGCCTAAGTCTGCCTCCAACAACGAAACCACATCCAAATAGGCGCTGTCCTTGATGCCGATAGCAGTCGCCGTAGTAGATGTCGCAGTTTATACCCAGTCTGCTTGATCTATTTATTGTGTTTGATTCTTCATCCGTCCTTCTGTTTGATCAGCTGTCTTTTGATGTTGTGTCCGAGCATGATCTTATTTTTTGCACGTATGATATGATTTTTGAACGAAGCGTTCACCCAACATCTTTCCAGTTTAGGGACTTTAAATCTATTGATTATGCTTCACTTCGCCTTGCTGCGATGTCAGCCCCTTGGGTGAACTGCTGGCTAACGTCTGACCCTAATGAAAAGCTTCAATGTCTTCAAACACAAATTAATATCCTCTTTAACGAAAATGTGCCATTGAAAACAGTCTCTATCCGCAATATAGGCTTCCCCTGGTTTACTTCCGATGTTATTAGTGCGATAAAAAATAGAAATAGGCTTTATACCAAGTGGAAGCGAAGCTGCGCGAAACCACGCATCAGTAATTGCTCGCCAGACTAAGCGCCACTTTTATCAGGACAAGCTTGATTCAAGCTTACCTTCCAAAGTTCTTTGGAGAAACCTCAGGGAGTTGGGGGTGAGGAGCAAAAATAGTAGTGTGTGTAACTTAGACCCAGATGAGTTGAACAACTTCTTTTTGGAGACCGCCTCTACTCCAAATAGTTTTGATTTCGATTGCTTCCCTGAAAGAAATATAGCAATGGCAACTGATTTTGAAGTTGTGACAGAGAATGAAATACTCTCTGCACTCGCTTCAATTAAATCTAACTCTGCTGGTGAAGACGGGATACAGCTGCGTTTTATACGAATGATTTTGCCTGAAATTATTTCTCATCTTACGCATGTAATAAATTTTTGCATCACCACTTCAACTTTTCCTGAAGCCTGGAAGCACGCAAGAGTGATCCCCATTGCGAAAAAAGCGAATGCTCTTGCTCCCAATGATTTTAGGCCTATAAGCATTTTGCCGTGCTTAACAAAAGTTTTTGAGAAAGTGCTTGCTCAGCCGATTCTAGACCACTTAGCTACAAACTCGTTGCTTTACCCCTTTCAATCTGGCTTTCGTAAAGGCTACAGCTGCTCTTCCGCAGTGGTTAATATCCTAGAAGATACTCGGAAGGATTTTGATCAGGGGTTTGTTACTTTGCTTTGTTTGCTAGATTTCTCAAAGGCTTTTGATAAAGTAAACCATGGCATTCTCTGCTGGAAACTAAAGCATCTTTTCGGCTTCAGCGACAGGGCTATTAAACTCCTACGCGACTTTCTTGCAAACAGATTTCAAAGAGTTGCAATTGGCGATAGACTCTCCGAATCGAAGCCATTAAAACAGGGAGTCCCACAGGGATCCATTTTGGGTCCTATTTTGTTTTGCATTTTCGTGAACGATCTTTATTTGGTGTGCAAATACAGTTTTGTTTATTTTTACGCGGACGATGCTCAAATACGTATTTCTCTACCTCTAAATAAGATCAGCGAACTTGTCTCGCTTTTAAACGAAGATTTATCTGCTATCAATGAATGGGCCATAAATAATGGCCTACTCCTTAATCCTAATAAATGTTTAGCGCTGCCGATATCAAAAAGGTTTTTTGACCTTAGCTGTGTTCCGGATATTTGGCTTGCGAGCTGCAAAGTAAGAACAGTATTGAATCTGCGACTTGCCTTGGCTTCGTCTTAAATCGTGATCTCTCTAGCTATAACCATATCAACCTCGTTATAGGTAGAATTTATGGGTGTTTGAGGAAACTGTGGCGATACGCTAAATATATTCCCCTAGCTAATAGGCAAAAGCTGGTTCGCGCCATTATCATGCCTTTGGTCACATATGCCGAGGTTGTTTATCCCAACCCAGATTCACTGTTGGGATCCACAAACTTTAAGTGGCGTTTAACGATATGGTTAGGTATATCCACACACTTCGCAGGTATGACCGAATTTCTGCTTATGCCCATAACTTCTTAGGAAGGACCTTAACACAATATATAAATGCCAGAAATTGTAACGGGTGATTTTTTAAGAGGTTGAGAAAATTTAAAAAAAAAAAAAAAAAACAAAAAATTCGAAAAAATTAATGAAATATTTATTTGAATCGATAGTTTGAACCTTGCAATTTAATGTTTAAAGATAATTTCATGCAAATGTTGACCGCGGCTGCGTCTCAGGTAGCCCATCCGCTGAGTCCAATTTTGGCATACTCTTTCACACATATCGGCCGGTATCTCACGAATGAATGCATAGATGTTGGCTTCCAGTGCGTCAATCGAAGCGGGCTTGTCCCTATAGACATTAGCCTTGACATACCCCCACAAAAAATAATCTAATGGTGTCAAATCGCACGATCTAGGCGGCCAATTGACCGGCCCGAAACGTGAAATTAACTGCACCAAACTCGCCAACCATAAAATGGAAGCAGCGCGCGATGAACATTTCGAACCGAGCACGAATTTTGATAGTAAAATTCAATAATTTGCAAGCGTTGTTCATTTGTAAGACGATCCATGGTTAAATTGCAAACCAAACTGAAGCAGTTTGACAGTGACACAAGGTACTAAACACACGTCAGCTGTCAAAACCAGTGTTGCCAAGACCAAACCAGCTAAAAAATCACCCTTTATTTTCCTTCACAAAGTTATAGTAACTAGGTCACCTCAATATATTTATGAAAAACTTGATTTTTCCCGCTCCCGTCGAACGATGAATATTAATGTTCCTTCTTTCAGCTATCTGAACTCTTCCGGGTTGTTCTTTATACACTCAGTCAGGCTATGGAACTCGCTACCTTCTCGAATTAAATGCATCAACAGCGTCACAACCTTCAAGTCGGCAATCCTGAACTACTGTTCTACGCCTTAGCACCCTCTTCTTCACTATAATTTTTCTCCAAACTCAATTCTGTTTTTCCTCTACATCTATATATTCTTTCCCCGTGTCTTGCCTTTCGCTTTCAATTTCTTCTATCTCTCTATCTCTATAGTTTACAGATATATAATCTAAAAATATGTATTTAAGTTAGTTAGTTCTATAATTATGCTAGTTTTAAAATTCATGTACCACATATTCTATATATTTTGTAAGTACTATAAGAGACCACTGTCTCATTGTACACCCGCTCTTGGTTTCTCTAATAAATTGAAAATTGAAATTGAAATTGAATTGAAATTGAACCGTCAAACTCGGAAATAGCAAGAGCCAGATTGAGCGCACTGTACCAACGATTCTTCAAAGACCTCAGAGGCAGCTCGGGTGAGGGGATAGAAGATTTTAACCGCTTCCTCAACTCTAGAGGGTCGATACATAGGTATGACGACTGCATCACATCCTTAACAATCACCATAAGCTAGGCCACACGAGGCGTGGCATCAAATAGGGATATCATAAAGCTACTAGGATTCATGCTTAAGCCGCCATCCAGTACTGCTCTAACATCCGCTACGGCTATAAGCTTCGTTCCATATTCTTTGCTCAAACGGACAGACAGACACATTTCATCTGCCTCCAAAATCTCTTGGGGCTCTTCGGTGATAATTTCTCCTTGTTACAAGTTATAGTACAAAATTATATATACTTACTCTGGGGTAAACCATTAAAACGGGAAAAATTTGCATGATTGAAGAAAACACTGTAATTTACTATAATCTTTTTTATCAAACTCTTATTAGGCTCCTATTTATGTAAGATTATATAACAAAGCTATAATGGACCTAAAAACGTAATTTCTCTCACTATGTTGTTTTGTTGCAATTCTGTTTTGTGCATGGACCAGGGCAGTGCATAAATAGTTTTGAAGGCTTCGTTCTAGTTCCGTTAAATAATTTTTGTAGGTTTATAATAAAAACGCAAGAATTTTCGCGTAAAATGTTTTTGGCTCTCTGACACTGAAAAAAAAAAAGATTTTGAGCTTAAACTATGCAATTAGTTGACAATTTAAGTGGCTTTGTGTGCTTTTTGGCACTAGTAGCTGCTAAACCTAATCCAGTCGTCGAAACATCATTGGGAAAGGTTGAAGGCTTCATAATGACCAGTAGAAAAGGACAGGAATTTAACGCCTTTCGAGGAATAAAGTATGCAGAGGCGCCAATTGGCGACAGGCGTTTTCAGCCTCCAACTGCTATAACCAAGTGGCCTGATGTTCTCAATGCCACCGAAGATGGACTTTCATGTCCACAAATTAGGCTAGCAGACGATCAGATCTCAGAGGACTGCCTCCATTTGAATGTTTACAGTCGTAACTTGACCGCCAAAAGACCAGTAATCGTGTATATTCATGGTGGATTGAACTTGCTCGGAGGCTGCCACAGTAAGAGGAATGGCGGACCCGCGCTACTTATGGACGCTGATATAGTTTTTGTCACAATCAACTTCCGGCTGGGTGCATTGGGACACCTAACAACCGGAACAAAAGATGCGCCCGGCAACTGCGCGTACTTGGATCAAGTGATGGCATTAAAATGGGTCCAGGCTCATATCTCTAACTTCGGTGGGAGTCCGGCTTCGGTGACAATGCTCGGTGCAAGCACGGGCGCATTGGATGTTACGCTTCACCTTGCTTCACCGCTGTCGAGCGGTTTGTTCCACCGGGCCATCGTAGTGAGCGGAGGAATGGGCAATCATTTGTACAAAGATAACGTCCACTACACAAGAAAATTAGCCAGACAAACTTCATGTCCAATGTACAATCCGCCTGACGTTGTAAGCTGCCTCAGAAATGTATCATGGCAAGACCTTGTGCACGTTACCCACTCCTGGAAGTATTTTCACTCTCTAGTTCGTTCATGGAGTTATGAAATCGATGGACACTTCTTAGTGGAAGATCCTGCACTAACTTTTGTCGATGGGCGTTTCAACAAAATGCCCATTTTGATTGGTTCAACCAAGGACGAGTATGACCATAAATTTAATGGTATAAAATACCGCTCCCGGTCCCGCCCGAGTTTGAACCAAATAAAAAACTTTTGTTTCAGTTTTCAGAGACAGAACCGATATGTACAATGATATAGACTTGAATTTCGACAAGTACGGCCAGGATTTATTTTTTTATGCTCCTGTGCCCAATCGAGACATTGCCGGACCAGTGAGATCATTTTACTTTCAAAATGAGCCTATCACTGCCGATTGGGAGAGCCTTAGGAAGTTGGGACAAATCTTCTCAGACGTCACGGTACTTCGTGGAACGCACTTGGTGATGGAATCGGCCAGGAGATTCGGAAACGTTTACTACTATCGCTTTGACTATAATGGGTCTTGCGAAGATGGTGGTATACGGGGTGAGTTCGCAGAGAGGTGACCGAACGACATTAAAATTCGGTTTATTTCTGTTTAGGAGTCGATCATATTTGCGATTTTAAGTTTTTCTTGGAACTGACGTGGAATAAAGTGGAACCGAGCCCGTTTATGATAGATCGTATTGTCGGATGGTTTTCTTCGTTTGCCGAAAATGGGTATAAAAAACCTAAATTTTGTTACATGATTCTGTCATTGATCTTTTTCTTTCATCCAAGATCACCAAAAAGCGTCGATAATGTGGAGTGGTTGCCCTGTAACAGGACGAATGTAAATGTGATGTACAATGATGAGGATGTGAGAATGGGTGAAGAATTCTACATTGACAGAATCAAGCTGTGGGACAGCCTGTACCCTGTGGCTGTGAGTGGAACCGTTTCTCAGTATAACATTGGGGGACTGTTCATATTTCGGGCAGTGATTGGTTTACGTATTTTAAGGTCTACATTATTAGCTTTATTCAGATCATCCTTAAATGTAATCTAAAGTTTGACCATGAAATTGATACTTTGTCTTAAACCTATGTCCCAACTTTGTGATACAAAATATCAGTATCAGGTGAGTTTAAAATGGGTTTATAAATAGATTTAGCAAAATGGAGAATTCAAAAGAGTCACAGCGAGAAAGGAGACTGTGTGTTTATTATATTTTTATTTTGTTTTACAAGTTACACTATATTTGGCGCAGATATTTACAGCGAAAAGGAATGGAATTAGTACGATTTTGTGAGACAAATGATTTTAATTTTAAGTGATTTTAAATGATAACCTTGAAAAGTTGGTGCCGTTGTCGATTTGTAGAGTTTCCACCTAAGCCCTCATTTTGACTTGGCGCTGTCCCCCTCCGCCCCCCGTAATGGATAGTGGCACCATTGACGGGCTGCTCGTAACTTCTTCGGGTTAAACCCGGTCGGATGCCGAGCGGGACTTTCCGACAACCAAGCGCTCGCATGCTGACACCCCTCAGGCCCAGCTCCAAAGGGTGCCCTGGATTACCAGGATCAGCAAATATCCGAGGCTGTTTTCGTTTTATTTTCATGGTTGGCGGGGGGGTGCATTTTATACCTAGCTGCCAGGTTTAAATTCGGCCGATCCTAACCCGGACAACAGACGCCGACCAGGAAGCCGCTCGTTCCGAAACAGACGCTCCTGGATGACCGAAAGAATTAGATCGCGGGTAGAAGCTGCCGAAATGAGATTCCTGAGGTGCGTTGCTGGTGTTACTCTAAGGGACAGAGTGAGAAACGTCAGTATTCGTAGGAATCTAAATGTTGAGCAGCTACTTCTCCGAGTGGAGCGATCGATTCTTCGATGGTTTGCTCCCTGACAGACTTCCTAGACAGGTCATGCTAGCCGAGATGCGAGCGCGTCGCCCCCTTGGTAGGCCAAGAAACAGGTGGTGGGATCAGGTAAAGAATCTCTCTGAGTCCCGCCTGGGGATTGCGCCGGAGTCTCTTGAGTTGGTGGCGGAGGATCGAGAAAGATGGAAGGACCACCCAAAGGATAAGCGGCATTCGAAAATGATGATGATGAATGAACCTTGAAAAGTGATTCTAACTCTGATCTCTTTATAAGCCAATATCTAAGTTTCCGAAGAAATGTTCTTTTACAATTTACGGAGCCGCAAATGTCTAAGGTTAGTTTGTTGTAAATAAAGGGCGCAAGAACAGTTGCAAATCTTCTATAATGCTCTCTCCTAGCTCTAGGAACCATTGCAGCGTTACTAGTTCTGAGAGAGTAAGCATAATTTCTGCGAGTATTACTGAAACCGCTTCGCAGGTAGAACAATTTCCAAGACTTTGTAACGAAGTGGCAGGATTTTTGAATTCTGAAACAGTGGGTTGGTTCCCATCTTGGTTTGAACCGAATAGTTCTCATAACTTTCTTTTGTGCAGTAGTTAGAGGTTTTAAGTTGCTTTTTTAAGCAACCAAGCGTGAAGTAACAAGTGCATAGTAAAGAGTAACTAGCATGCTGCCTGGCACAAGCATTCGGAGCTGGTAAAGTTTATTCATTGCTATATAGATAACTTGTTTTACTTTAGCCATATGCGGCTTCCAGCACAACTTGGCGTCTAAAGTCACACCTAGATACTTAAAATCAGACACTGACTCAAGTTCCAAGCACCTTATGTCACAGGTTGACGTTTTACAAGCTTGACGATGGTAGATGATGCCGTTGATGTGATAAGGACATCGAGAGTGAGAAAAACATAGCTTTTGACTTGTTGCTTAAAAAATTACATTTAATGAAAATTAAACCAGTTTCTTAAAAGCAGCAAGTCCGTATTAATTCCCAATTTTAGGCATTCAATGGAAGATGTTGCATACGATAACCCTAGGTCATCAGCAAAGGCGATCATTGATCCATTTAAATCTAAATGAAAAATTGAGTTTATATAGACTATAAACATCGGAGGGCCAAGAATCGATCCCTGGGGTATACCACTTTTTCCTGCTGCTAGCACCCTAATAAAATTTTTCCTATGCGAACATGTTGCACTCCGTTCTTAAGATAGCATCTAAGCCAACTTTAAAAATTTCCCCGGAAACCAAGTCTGTAAAGCTTCTTTCACATAATTTTGTGTGAGACCAGATCAAAGGCCTTTGTTAGGTCTAGAAAGAGGCCAGCTGGCTTTTTACTTTTTTCTAAACCCTCGAAATTTTTTTCTAAATAGCAGATCAAAGTATTTTCAGCGGATTAACCTTGAGTAAATCCAAGTTGTTCTTTAAGAAGCTTAAACTTTTCTATAAAATCTAACATTCTTCGTGGAACAAACAGAGAGGAGAGCAATGGGTCTATAGTTTTTCTTAAAATGGGGATTATGACGGAGGTTTTCAAACAGTTGGGAAAAATTCCATTTTGAAAACTTTTATTGATAAGGAATGTGGGTGGACTACGTATATGGGTAATTATTTTTATACCCCATCCCATAGGATAGGAGGTATATTAAGTTTGATTCATAGTTTGTAACATAGAGAAATAATTGTCGTAGACCCCCAAAGACCTTAAGGGCATATGATCGAGGTAGAATTGTTAGTCGAATGAGCCATGTCCGTCCGTCCATCTGTCGGTAGTTTTTAGGCCTTAAATTTTAAGCTAGGAACTTGAAACTTGATATCTGTTCTTTCTAGATCCCGAAGCAGTACAAGTGTAAAATTTTTTGAAATCCGCCCACTGACACGCCCACTTTGCTTATTAGCATGAAAAACCAAAGTTGTCGCAGAAAGCTGAAATTTGGTATGCGATATCTTCTCTTAAGTGTATTGTGATTCGCATTTAAAAAAAGCCCCCTTGTAGGCGTGGTCATACTTAATATGCATTCTAATAAACGGTTTTTATTTAATATATTTGCTTTAAATCCAAAAAACTTGCACTATAAAATGTTCAGATATGTGCGTAAGCTATCAACTTAAGTGAATAAATTTTCGCCACGCCCACATTTGGGGGCGTTTTTAAGTATAAACCAAATTTTTAATATGAAAAGCGTGTTGATTACACGTGTATACCACTTCTGATAAAAAATATAAACAAAAATACGATGTTATTGAGAAGGGGTGGATGCCACGCCCCTTTCTTATTGAGAAGATTCTTAACTTAGAAATTCCAAATACAATTGAAGTTCAATTAAACTGAAATTTAACAACCAAGATTTATGACACAATTCGAAGCTTGACAGTGGTCAATTGGGATGGGGTATCCAACGATTCGCCTAAGCGGATTGTAGCCCTCCCACTAGTTTTTAATAAGTACGCTACTAATGCCATCCATACCACATGAGTGCTTCAGTTTTAGGTCAGAGACAACTTTCGTAACTTCACCTTCCGAAACTAAACTGAAGAAAAAGGATCGGGAATTGAAGCTATCTAGAAACGACTCTGATAAATTTAGGCCTGGATGTGTCCGGAATCGCCTTATTTGCAAGATTGCTAAAAAAAGGCTTTAAAAGCGTTGCACATTCCAACTTCATTGGAGATGAATACAGAAGCAGCAATTTTTAGGCTTTTGATTCCTTTTTTATTAAGTGCAGGTTTTACCTAAGATTCCGTTTACCAGATCCCATTGCTTTTTTGGGTTTCAGTAAATTCCCAAAAGCGTCAGATGGACAACTACAGTTGTAAACCTGGCTTCATATCCTCCTAGATCAAGCGATTGCCTCAATTTAAAAAAGTTTATTTCCGCAGTGTCATTCAGTTCCTGCTGTTTCATATTTATTCGTGATTGGTCTGTAGATAAAAGCCCTACGAAAGTAACTCCTGTTGCAGAAGGATCTGTTATGTCCAAATCTAAAACATAAGGGACAATAGCAGATACAAATCTCGATCAAATCTTGTCCTGGTGGTTTCGGTCTCCTTTGTTGTTTTATATATCAGGGATTCAAAACCCAGTGAAGACATTATTAGAACGTAGCTATCGCTAATAGTTGGCAGATCCAGAATATCAATATTCATGTCTCCAATGACGCAGACATTAGAATGGATCGCCCCACATAGAAGCTGTTCGAGTTCTTTTAAAAATTGATCCTCATCAACAAACTGTAGCCGATAAACACTTACGACGTCTAAAAGAATATTTCCTAATCGAACTTTGAAAATCATTCAGTCAGCACTCTCGAGATCAGGTATAGAAAATTCAACCATTTCAACACTTTCTCTAACAAAAAAAAGTTGTCCTTTTTGTGATCAAAAATCCATATTTCTGCAAGAACAATTATCTGAGGCAGACAGAAAAAACTATTTTGCAAGTGTGAACACAAAGAATCAAAGTTTGACCTCATACTTCTGATATTTTGATGAAAAATGTTAAAATCAGTTTGGACTGAGCAAAAAATAAATTATTAGAGTCAAAAAAATCTGCGTCATATCCGTGCACGACCAACACACTTATATAAATATAGCCGAAGGAAGACTGATTGACTTCGTGGTGTGCGACCGAATCAACCCCCATTTGCTTCGCACGAAGAAAAGAACTCGTGCTTGGCTTCTCAGCCTCATTCCGTAGCATTACGTTTTCTCTTTGCGCACTCTTTCTCTTTGCAAACAACATTTTGAAGCCGATCTTCATTGTGTTAGGAAACACTGAAATCGTATGGCTGAACTTGTAAACGTCAAGCTTAGGTCAAGCCCAGGCTACTTTGTGGTTCCCGCATTAGACTGTGTGTTCGTATTTTTTAATTTATCGTGGCATGATCGCAGTGACTGCACAGCATCTCCATGAGCGAAATGTCATTGCAAAGCCGGTACAAAGCCCACGTATCGTAACGGGGCAAAGCCGAAGCTTGAAGCTGCTTTGTGGTCCCCGCTTAAAATAACTTCACCACCACTGTGCCCGTTGGTTGGCCTTTGCTCTTTTTTCGATAGAACAGCTCCACATCGTTGTCGACTAAGGTGATACCTGCCCCTCGCTCGATACACATTTTCGTTCTCGATCGACGGTACTCGATCGGTACTCGAAGGCAGCATATATTCTGTGACTCTCAGCTTATCATTTGTTACCTTGAGTTCTACTTTGAGTTGCGCGTTTTCACGTTGAATGGCATCCAATAGTTTGGCAGTTTGTTCCACCACCGAAAGTTTATTTTTCATTGCATCGATGGTTTTAACAGCGGTTGCCAGTGTGTCTTTAAATACCAAAATTTGTTTGTAGAGCGCATCGATGGAAACTGTTTCTTGGCTTAAAATTGCCGACATACCAGCACCAGGTTCGGATTGAGGCGCGCTTTGTTGGTGTTGAGTGCTGAATGCAGTTTTTTTGTTGGTGCATGTTTTGTTGATGCATGGAGCTCGTCCACGCTTTTTTACTTTAAACCAAATATTCAGCATCCGATTTTTTGATGTCCGCGTAGTCTGCATGTTGAAAGCTGTTGCACATATTACACGTTAATTTGAGGCAGCCTCTTATAAGTTTAAGGTTACAAATTTTACACAAACTCATTTTGGTAACACACGTCTACTCTCTATGGCGGCTAAATTCTCACTCGATAGCAGGTGAGAACGTTACCTAGATGAAGTCCCCCTTTATAGTTTGTTTGTTATCATACCACAGTTACTTCCAAATAAAAGTTTTTATGCAAAAAAATAAATAATTAACGTTAAAAGAAAGCCAAACTCTGATCCCGAGTAAGCTCAGACACAGTATTCTACACCTCCGGAAAGACTTGCTGCGTTTATAACGTTTAATTGGAATAAATCAAAAAATCTTAAATTATTTCTTGTGGTTACTGATGCTTTAAAGTTTACACTGTTGAGTATAGTGTCGTAGAAACCCCAATTGTTGAATTCAAGGCATTTCTAATGACCTAAGAAAAAAAAAAAAACTCCAACACAGATTTGAAATAGATTTAAGTCTGGGCAGTTCTTACGAGCCCACTTGAGCGCCATGGTGTTAGACTGATGTGAACGCGGCCCCGGGTTCGAATCCCGACCGGGGCAAAAGTTTTTTTCAAGGCCCCAGCAACGCGATGGTCTGACCAACCCTCGGAGATCATTTGTCATAGGAGGCTTCTAAATTCGCCGTTCGAAATAGACAGAAAAGCTGTTTCTATCAGTCCAGTATATGTACATAATTGTGTTGTGGGAAGTCAGGCTAAAACTCAAGAACATAGTTAATTAACCTTGGCAAGATGCGTGTATATCTTCATGTAGGTAGATAACAAGATAATTACAGTTCTCTTATTATGTTTGGTTTCTAGCAACACAGATCTCATAATAAGGGCCTTCTTACACGAACGAAAAAATAGTTTAACAGTGCTTCGACCGAGACGATCATTAATTGTAGAACGCTTAAGAAACCCCCTTAAAAGAGCAATGTCCATTTATATAGAAAAATTTAAGGCGTTGCTAGTTTAAGGAAGTCAAATGCGTTAACTATTATTGTGGCATCTTGTACTTATAGGTTTACGAAAGCTTTAGGATTGGATCAATTTAGGGCGACATGAGGAAAATATGAATGTTTCCCTATTTGAATGGTAAAATAAATGCACCACCCCTGCTCAGTCTTCAGGGGTTGATTTTATTCAAAAATTATATTTGACAAGGTAATCATCACATCCTTAACAACCACTACACACTAGGCCAGACGAGGCGTGGTATCAAAAAAGGATATCATAGTGCTACTTGGGTTCATGCTTAAACCGCCATCCAGTACTGCTCTAACATCCGCTACGGCTATAAGCTTCGTTCCATATTCTCTGCTCAAACGGACAGACAGACACATTTCATCTGCCTTCAAAATCTCTTCGGTGATAATTTCACCTTGTTACAAATTATAGTACAAAATTGTATGTACTTACTATGGGTAGGCCATTAAAACGGGAAAAATTTTCATGATTGAAGAAAATACTGTAATTTACTATAATCTTTTTTATCAAACTCTTATTATACTCTTAGATTATATAACAAAGCTATAATGGACGTAAAAACGTAATTTTTCTCACTATGTTGTTTTGTGCATGGACCAGGGCAGTACCTACATACAAAGTTTTGAAGGCTTCGTTCTAGTTCAGTTAAATAAGTTTTGTAGGAAAAGTAAAAAATAAGTAAAATTAAAAAAAAAAAAAACGCAAGATTTTTCGCGGAATATGTTTTTGGCTCTCTGACACTGAAAAAAAAAATTTTTTGAGCTTAAACTATGCAATTAGTTGACAATTTAAGTGTCTTGGTGTGCTTTTTAGCACTAGTAGCTGCTAAGCCTAATCCTGTTGTCGAAACATCATTGGGAAAGGTTGAAGGCTCCATAATGATCAGTAGAAAAGGACAGGAATTCAACGCCTTTCGAGGAATAAAGTTTGCAGAGGCGCCAATTGGCGACAGGCGTTTTCAGCCTCCAACTGCTATAACCAAATGGCCTGATGTTCTCAATGCCACCGAAGATGGACCCTCCTGTCCACAAATGATGCTAGCAGACAATCAGATCTCAGAGGACTGCCTCCATTTGAATGTTTACAGTCGTAACTTGACCGCCAAAAGACCCGTAATCGTGTATATTCATGGTGGATTCAACTTGCGCGGAGGCTGTCACAGTAAGTGGAATGCCGGACCTACGCTACTTATGGACGCTGATATAGTTTTTGTCACAATCAACTTCCGGCTGGGTGCATTGGGTCACCTAACAACCGGAACAAAAGATGCGCCCGGTAACTGCGCGTACTTGGATCAAGTGATGGCATTAAAATGGGTCCAGGCTCATATCTCTAACTTCGGAGGGAATCCGGCTTTGGTGACAATGCTCGGTGTAAGCACGGGCGCATTGGATGTTACGCTTCATCTTGCTTCACCGCTGTCGAGCGGTTTCTTCCACCGGGCCATCGTGATGAGCGGAGGAATGGGCAATCATTTGTACAAAGATAACGTCCACTACACAAGAAAATTAGCCAGACAAACTTCATGTCCAATGTACAATCCGCCTGACGTTGTAAGCTGCCTCAGAAATGTATCATGGCAAGACCTTGTGCACGTTACCCACTCCTGGAAGTATTTTCACTCTCTAGTTCGTTCATGGAGTTATGAAATCGATGGACACTTCTTAGTGGAAGATCCTGCACTAACTTTTGTCGATGGACGTTTCAACAAAATGCCCATTTTGATTGGTTCAACTAAGGACGAGTATGACCATAAATTTAATGGTATAAAATACCGCTCCCGGTCCCGCCCGAGTTTGAACCAAATAAAAAACTTTTGTTTCAGATTTCAGAGACAGAACCGATATGTACAATGATATAGACTTGAATTTCGACAAGTACGGCCAGGATTTATTTTTTTATGCTCCTGTTCCCAATCGAGACATTGCCGGACCAGTGAGATCATTTTACTTTCAAAATGAGCCTATCACTGCCGATTGGGAGAGCCTTAGGAAGTTGGGACAAATCTATTCAGACGTCACGGTACTTCGTGGAACGCACTTGGTGATGGACTCGGCCAGGAGATTCGGAAACGTTTACTACTATCGTATGGACTATAATGGGTCTTGCGAAGATGGTGGTATACGGGGTGAGTTCGCTGAGAGGTGACCGAACGACATAAAAATTCGGTTGTTTGCTGTTTAGGAGTCGAGCATGCTTGCGACATTAGGTTTTTCTTGAAACTGACGTGGAATAAAGTGGAACCGAGCCCGTTTATGATAGATCGTATTGTCGGATGGTTTTCTTCGTTTGCCGAAAATGGGTATAAAAAACCTAAATTTCGTTACATGATTCTGTCATTAATCTTTTTCTTTCATCTAAGATCACCAAAAAGCGTCGATAATGTGGAGTGGTTGCCCTGCAACAGGACGAATGTAAATGTGATGTACAATGATGAGGATGTGAGAATGGGTGAAGAATTCTACATTGACAGAATCAAGCTGTGGGACAGCCTGTACCCTGTGGCTGTGAGTGGAACCGTTTCTCAGTATAACATTGGGGGACTGTTCATATTTTGGGCAGTGATGTGCCATTCAACAGCAATTTTCTTAAGTCGGTATACTTTTTGACATAACTTTATCTAGATGAAGTCCCCCTTTATAGTTTGTTTGTTATCAAACCGCTGTTACTTCCAAATAGAAGTTTTTATGCAAAAAATAAATAATTAATGTTACATTTAATTCCGCGTTTATAACGTTTAATTGGAAAAATCAAGGGCAGTGATATTCTCTTAAATCATTTCCTGCGATTACTGATGCTTTAAAGTTTAAACAGTTGATTAGAGTGACGTAGATAGACCAACTGTTGAATTCAAGGCATTTCTGATGTTCTAAAAAAGAAAAAACTCAAACACAGATTTCAAATAGATTTAAGTGTGGGTAGTTCTTATGAGCCCACTTGAGCGCAGTGGCGTTGGAATACTGTGAACGTGGTCTCGGGTTCGAATCCCGACCGGGGAAAAAATTTTTCACGATCCCATACAGATCATATAATAAGGGCCTTATTACACCAACGAGAAATATGTTTATCAGTGCTCCGACCGTGACGATCATTAATTGCAGAATGCTTAAGAAAACCCATTAAAAGAGCAATGTCCTTTTATGTAGAAAAATTTAAGGCGTTGCTAGTTTAAGGTAGTCAAATGTCTTGACTAGTATTGTGGCACCTTTGACAAAAAGGTTTACGAATGCCTTGTCGCACCTGAAGAAGATGAATTGCTCTTTATTTGAATGTTAAAACATTTTCAGTGCCGCACCTTGACCAAGGACCCTTAAAGTAACAGAATTTTCTTCTGCAAGAAAAGGACTTCATTGAGCCCAGCTGCGACGTTTTGGACTCATTTGCGCATTTAACTTAAAAGTTAAAGCAGCACATAAAAAGTAACCAAAACAATGAGATAGACATCAAGTTTCATAAATGCGTTTTTAGTTTCGTAATAGAAAGGACCGAATCAATCTTCTGGTGGTGTTTTATTCAAAATAAAACGATGCAAAAAATGTACCTTTGTTATATTTGCACATTGAAAAAAAAATTCCTCATCGATCTTTGAAGGACTTCTCTAAAAATGTTTGTCTACACTCAAATAAATGACAGCGTTTAGAATTGTGCAGAATATTAATATCCACGCTTTATGAGCAGCAATTTCTTGGGGTATCCTTAGAAAAATTAAACCCATTCAACCCGTTCAAAATCGTGTACATTATAATAGGAATACCTACTCAGTCGTTCTACTCCAAAGAGCAATCCATTTATCTTAAAAGCTTTAGGGATGCACATCAATTTCGTTGATTGGCTACGTTTAGTTTAATAAATACTTTTTGTCTGGCGAGGGTAATATACCCATTTAAATCAATCCCCATAGCTATCTGTTAAAAATTCAAATGCAATTAGGAGCAGTTTATACTTAAAATTTAAGCCTCATCAATTCAACTGATGGTTAAAACTAATTTTATGTAACGTGATGGAGTTGTATAGCTTTGCCATGAGAAACAGGTGCATAAAATTGTGTAATCACGAGGCAATCACATATGTCAATGATGACATTATTGAACCTGCAATTTTTTTTTTTTTGAGGGAAAATTCCACAATTTGACAGGCATCAACTAACCACCATGAATTGGTGGTTATATTTATTTTTTTTTGGAACAAAATGTGATTATCAATACCAGGAAGGAGCACCAGCTGCATATTATCGATGTTAATTGTTTTTTACATGTTGACTAATCAGTTTATATGACAAAATATGAAAAAAAAGTGTGGCCAGCCAATAAGGTTATAGATTTACAGCTATTATTCATTTTCACCCCAGCTGCGCCACTGAATGTGGGTTAAGGGTTGAAACATAAAAAAAAATTCATTTCACACCATTATGGCGACATTCATCGATACCGTAGAAACATGTTCACCGCATTGTTAATTTGATCCATGTTTGTGGTAATACAAAGCTACTTCAAGGCCAAAATAACTCCGATGATACTTTAAATTTCCACTTGAACCTTTTTTATTACTTTTTTAACCCTATTTTTACGAGTAAAATGTTCTCTCGTTGGGTTTAGTGCGTGGTTTCTTAACAAAGCGGCTACACAACTGACAACTGTGAGTTTAACGTAAAAAAATTAGTGTCGGTTCGGTCATGAAAAAGCCAATAAAACGTACTTCGTAAATCTATGGAAGAAGACCCATATACTCAAATTATTCAATAAAAATTTAAAGCAAAAAACAAGTCCTTTAAAAAAAAAACGGCGCTACGTGGCATACAACTGATATGGTTTTCGCAACTCTTGACTGGTGACGAAAAAAAAACCATTTTTAACTGGAAGTTTGACCATCGATGGCGACCAGTTTATTTTTACCATAATATAAGGCAAAGGATGTAAACAGGATGTTTTTAACAAGGCGGCGCTACATGCCACACAGCTTTCAAATTGAATATTATGAAACTTCGAAAGCGAGCCTTTCAATGCGATTACCAATCGAGGCCAACCGATTTATTTTGACCCAAATTCGATAAAATGGATGTGAACATCAACCTATTCTAACAAGAAGCTGTTACGCACCACACAGCTAATGCTGCAATGAGCATGCTGATACTCTAAATTCCAAAACAACGACATTGCAGAACGCCTTCCATCGATCGATTTCATCCAAATGCTTTTAGCCTCAGTTAGATGGTATAAGTCTCTGCGAACCGTGGATTCTACGGGACGGCGCTACTTGCACGCTTGCCACACTGTTGGTACTGTTTATTTCGGACACCTTTGGACAAACAACAATTGCATTAACATCTCTATCAAATGCTGTAGGACGACTAGAATCTAGTATGGACAAAACCAGAAAAATCAGCTTCAGTAATCACGAAATCTTATAGTGGGCCTAGGCAAAGGGATTGCAGGGGACAGCTTTGACTTTGGTTCATAGTTCTTAACACAGAGAAATAATGACCGTAGATCCCCAAGCCTTGGAGCACATAATCAAGGCCGAATTGTGAGTCTAATGAGGCATGCCCGTCCGTTCTTGTGTTGGTAGTCTGTAAGCCTTAAATTTTGATCTAGGATGCCAGAAGTGCTTTAAATGTCCCGAATCAAGTACAAGTAGGGTACAAGTAAGATCCGCCCACTTTACTTAGTGGCATAAATAGTCGATATAACCGCAGGACGAGAAAATTTCGTGGCCTTTACCCCAGTCAAGCTCCAAGTCACCAAATGTCAAAAATAACAATCTCCCTCTTTTAAAACAGGGGCTTGGCATCAACCTCTCTTCAATAATATATTTTCTGTTCAAATATATTGTCCAGATGAGGTTTGCGCATTTTTATACCAAAAATTGGGTCCCTATTCAAGCATGCTTGCAAAAGTGGGCGTGGTAAAATTTTTTTCAGTAAACTTATTGTATACAGAAGAGATACATATATTTTAGCAAATAAAACAAAAATTTCTCGATTACAAGCAAACATATTGCATACAAATACAATGCGACCACGCCCCAAATGGGGGCGTTTTTCACTTTATTTTTAAGTGCCTATCACAATAAATTTATGCAAGGATACTGCATGCCGAATTTCAGCGCCCTACGACAGCCGGATTTTTCACTGATTTTATATCAGTGGCCGCATTTAATTTTTTTTTTTACACTTGTATTGCTTCGAGACCCTTGCAAACTCACATATGAGGTTTCAAGTTCCTGGCTAAAAATTTAAGGTCTAAAAACTACCGACATACAGACGGACGGACATTTCTCATTCGACTTACAATTCGGTCTCGACCATTATGCCCCTAAGGTCTTGGGGGTCTACGATGATTATTTCTCTATGTTGCAAACTACGAATCAAACTTAAAATACATCCTATCCTATGGGATGGGGTACAATAAAAATAGTAAGTGCAGCAGTGTGTATTTTCACGTTTCCATGCTAGAGTTGAGTAGTCGAGGAGTCGAATCTCGAGGCGAAATAGGTTTGAAATGTAGTTTACCTGAATGAAGTGTTGTTATTTTTGCATAGACGCTACTAGTGCTGGTTGGAAATCGATTTTTCATTTCAAATTGTATCGATAGATTTGGGGAAAAAATGGTTGCTATCTTTATTTTTTCAAAATTTTTAAAAAACCTAAAAAAAATTATGCCAAACCTTATCAAAATTTTAATCTAAAAATCTGATTCTGTGAATACGTAAGGACGGACATAGTTAGTACGGTGATCAATCTAAATACTATGTTTCCACTGGCCATAAAACAGGTAATCGCCACGATTTGTGGGAGGCGTACATATATATGAAGATGCCGAAGTGGCTCCACCGGAAAAACATAAGATTAATTTGACACGAGCCCAATTTTTATGTAAACTTGTCTCTCAAAAGAGAGTGATGACATTTCCCAATAGTAAAAAAAGATTTTCGTTGTAAACAATCCCAGCAGAAAACGAATTTGTGACAGATCTGTCATACAAACACATTTTCCGCTTCCTTTTTTAAGTCGCACACTGTTATAAATGTGTGAGAAAAGGGTTAAAAGTGGCATAAAAGATAAAAGATTTTGCCAAGGGTGAGTAAGATTAAGGGTTCGAAGCCTGCCATCGTCACCTGAAAAAAAAAGACTTGTTCTTTTTCACGGCCCCCACCTCCGCGAGGGTCTGACAAGCAGTCCGAGAGTATCAATTGTCTTGAAAAACTTCTCAAAGTGCCGTTCGGAATCGGCAAAAAATTGTAGGTCCCCTTGTATGTAAAGAAATTAACACACCAGCGTACATTGTTGAGAAGTTGGCCCTGGTTCACCTCGAGCTGTTGCGCCACTCTATTTATTTATTTTTTTAATAAGATTTAGGAGGAAATTTAGTTTTGAATACTTGCCGAGAGGATTTAATTTTGAATTATTCAATTAAATTCAATGAAGATTTATATTAATCGTTGATTAACTCTTCTTTACCTAAGTAACTGTATTATTTTATTTACAAACCAACCACAAAATACCTATTCTAGGAAATTGCGTACAAAAAAAAAAAAAACATTCAAAAAGCAAACAAAAACAATAAAAAACAAATGGATTTACCCAGATTCTTAACATCGTCAGGTCAGCAACAAATCCCAAACTAACTATCGATAGTTTGTTAAATACTTTATTAAAACTATCGATGTTTTTTTTACTATCGATAGACTGTCGACCAACACTAGTTGCTGTCAATTCGACTCCTCAACTCGCATTTCCGACTCGAAGAAGCGTATTCGAGTTGACTCAAACCAGTTTCGGCTCAAACCGCGTTTCCATACTGTTGAAACCAGGTTACGAATAAAGGCATTAAATAAAGAGACAAGGAAGTGGTGTTTTAGGGGAAAAGTCAAGCATCAGTTTTCGTTGTGTGAGTGCGGACTAGTTATGTGTTCAACCAGGCATGTCATGAGAGACGGCCCGGGGTTCATACGTTTCTGGGAGCTGGCTCTACTTTTGTTTAACATTCCTGAGTTAAGGTGACATTTGTACCCCGATTCGTGCTAAATTTGATAAATTCACTCACAAGTCGATACCCAATATCAGGCGACTAGTGACAAAATAAGTGCTTCACTCACACACACTGTATATGTGAAAAAGAGCTATTCCTTGCCTCTTTATTCAATGGGTTGAAGCCAGGTTCGACTCTGAATGGAAACGTGATATACGTAATAGCTCCGGTCTTTAACATTTCATTGTTTACATTTAATTTGTTTTCATTTCCATTTCAATGATTATCATTAGCGAAAAAAAAAAATATTTTATTCCTTTTAAGGTTTTTTTAGTATATTTTTTTAAGGGGGCGTGACATGACCAGCCCCTGTTGTTAAATATCAAAAGCATAGGGCGTGGCATGACAAGCCCCTATTGTTAAATATCAAAAGCGTAAAAACAAGCATCGAAATATCCAAGTTTGCAGCTTAAATGTACGGCAACAAGCATTTTTTGGTTCAAATTTAATAACTCGAAAAAAAGGCCTCTTAAAATGGGCGTAGCCGAAAACTTGGTATAAACAAAATCTGCTATCGAGTCTAGTGTACCTTTTGTGCTTAATTGTATTTCTGTATTCATTGCCGTATGTAAACAACTTTTAGGCCTTAAATTTTTAGATGAAGTTTTTAGCTTAAATTTGGTAGTTGAGCCGGAAAAACACATTTCACTCCAAATCAAGTTTGTTAAATCAAATTATTGAAATCGGCTTAAATACACGCCGACTACATCTCTGTATGGGACTACCTCTAGTTTTTAAAAATACTTTTTTCACTCTTAAGCTATGTTGCAATGGTGCTAGCACACTGGTAATTGGTATGGTAATACGGCTTCGTTATTTTCTTTGAGTGGAACTTAAAAATGCGGTTCTTATGCGTTAAAAATCCGGATGGGCGTAGCAAAGCTGCGATTATTACAATTTAACACAATTTGACTCATTATGATCATCATTTCCTCCGCCGCGCCGATTGTCTGTTAAAAGAGAATCGCGAAGAGTAGTGTGCCCATATTTCTATAGGTGATCCACGATCGACCGCCAACTCGAACGCCTCGGACATGATGTTGACACAAGACATATTTAAGCTTTGTCTATAGGTATAGCCTCTCCTGCATTCAGGACACCTTTACGAGATCTGTCCTCAAAGCATGAAAATAACGACTTTCATCATAGAAGCACTGATCCTTTCACTCGTTAAAATAGGTGACGAAAGGTAAAATTCTTACAAATTGAGGTTGTTGTTATACCCGACCGAGGGTATATTAATTTTAATGCATAGTTTGTAACACAGTGAAATATTCACCGTAGACCCTTAAGACCGTTTAGAGATATGATCGAGACCGACATGTTTATCGATTAAGCCATGTCCGTCAGTCCGTCCGTATGTGTGAAGGTTTTAGGTCTTCAAAATCAACTAGAGAGCTGAAACTTGGTACACGGCTAGTTTCTTTTGTTGCACAGACAAAGTGTGAAAATTGGCTCAATCCGTCAACGGCCACGCCCACTACTGGCTTCAATGTGAGACAACCTCTTTCACTTTTTTTTCCAAAATGCCTTTTGTTCAAATTAGACAAGGCACAGGAACTTTAATTTTGGTAGTGAGCAATATTGGCCTAAGACCTTTAACGAATCGGTATGTATCGGCACAATATCGACCATGCCCACTTTTAACATGTTAGATCTTTGAAAACCCAATTTCTCGGAAAGTTGACCCCAAATCGAAAAAAAATTATATTACAAATATTAAAGATTTTGCTATTT
Organism: Neoascia interrupta; assembly: GCA_947623515.1. Classification (NCBI taxonomy): domain Eukaryota; kingdom Metazoa; phylum Arthropoda; class Insecta; order Diptera; family Syrphidae; genus Neoascia; species Neoascia interrupta. Next base: position 18,654,018 of record OX392464.1, read on the forward strand.
GCTAGGTTTGCTCCATACTTTTGAGCTCCGCCCACTTTTAGGGGGCGTTTTTAGGAAAAAACTGTTGTTTTTTTTGTGAAATAATTTTCGCTTTTCCTGTATTTTCTCGTGATTCTACCGAAATTACAATTAGTTGACTTAAAGTTTAAGCCCATGCCGACTTTTGGGGGCGTGGCCTATACAAATAATATTTGAATTCGGGCCAAGAAACTTTAAGATTTGGTATTACATGGTATATAGGGTCGGGTATATAGAAGTTTGTCACAGCGACAACCTCTTGCACTTACTCACTTGTTTTTAACTTTGGATGTGTAAGAAATAAAAAGATTTTGAATATTAACACAGGAGCGTCTTTATTCTTCGTTAGTTTTAAAAAAGAAGAAGGACGAGAAAATGAGAAAGATAAAAGAAGGGATGAAATGTTCTGTCAAAGAGACAGCTGGGTTTACATCAGTAACCCGTGTTGACGTCGGTGCTTTGTTAGTACATACGACAGAGATGATGCCGACTTGATCCCTATAACAATAGCAATACACCTTACATTCGAGTGTTGTATAGAGCGAGTTTTTTGAAGTAGAGATCATCCCAGTTTCGGATTTAGACAAAGATAAACCCCAGAAATGGATTTTTCAGCCAATTTCGATCCGGGGTTAATCTCGGTTTAACTCGCCAAATTTGGTTGATTAATTCCGAATCAAACGCCTAAGAACAATTCGAATCTTTTTTGCCTGTTTATTCTATATGTGAAATGGCAATAGCCTCACGTGTGTCTGTGAAAAAATTAAATTTGAGAACAACTCGAACTTCTTGGTCGGTCTGTTTTTATACCCTTTTCCACAGGAATGGATTATATTAAGTTTCATACAGACGAAAATGTAACATAGAGAAATAATGACGATAGACCCCCAAGACCTCAGGGGCATATGACCGAGGCCGAATTCTGAGTCGAATGAGCCATGTCCGTCCGTCCGTCCGTCTGTTTGTCCGTATGTCACCAATTTTTAGGCCTTAAATTTTGAGCTAGGAAGCTGAAATTTTGTACGTAAGCTCTCTGTCATCCGAAGCAATACAAGTGTTAAGATTTAACATATCCGCCCACAGACACGCCCACAATCGGTAAATGTGCAACAATCTCCGGTGCTTTCAAGACTGTAAGACGTCGTGAAAAGCTGAAATTTATTATTTAGCATCTTTTAATGATAAAAAGTCATCCAAAATAAAAATACAGTCCGCAGACCGCTCCTTGTGGGCGTGGCATCGATTGAAAGTGTAATCTTTCACATGCAATTTATTCAATATTTTCGTTCCAAATCGATTTTTTTTTTATTAATATATTATGTAGAAAACACTTTTTTTTTAAATTTCTTTCATACAAAGTTTGGCCACGCCCACATTTGGAGGCAGAATTTAAGAAAAACCTCGAAAAGTCGAAAACACGGATTTCGACTACTATTTTAGCCTAACTTTAATTTCTTTCATAAAAAGTTTTGGGCCACGCCCACATTTGGAGGCTGAATTTAGGAAAAACCTCTAATTTTCCAGAAAACATGGATTTCGACTACTTTTTAGCCTATAAATTTCCAGAAAAACATAGATTTCGAGTGCTTTTTAGCTTTACTAAGTATAGAATAAGAAATAAAATTTACCACATAAAGAACACCGGAAAGTATTTCAGATTTCGTTCATACAAAGTTTTCGGCCACGCCCATCTGTAGAGGTCAATTTCACGAAATTAATTGAATTTGAACCAAAAAATTACAGTTTTGGGTACATTTTAGCCACAAACTTGGATATTTCTATGCTAATATTGATTTTCGGTTAAAGGGGTTGGACATGCCAGGCCCCTTTTTAAAAAAAGAGGGAACAAAAACTTTAAAGGAAGGATTTTTTTTTCTATATAAAATGATGCATAAATGGTCACGGGACGGGATGAAAAACAAAAAAATAAACGAATGGAAAGCAGGATAGGAATGGAAAGGAGAAAAGGAATGGAAAGCAGAATAGGAAAAGGAATAGGGTATACCGCGGTCCGTTACAGACGGGCCGAAGCTATTATATACGCATTGTTGCACTTTCTCACTGGTTTTTTCTACGTTTAATGATATTCGGGCTTGGAGTCAATAGTTTCGAGAGATTTCGTGAGATTTTGACAACCTTTCGATGAATTTTACTCTGCACTGGAAAACTCCTCGCTGAGATTATAATTTCGTGACTCCGCTTTAGGCTGGGCTCAAACCTGCACTGAAAAGCCGGCCATAAGTGGTAGAAATGTCTCACTCGTCATCCCAAGGGAAAAATTTATGAGCAAAACGGGAATGCTGACACAAAAATTAGGGAACTCATTTTTAAAATTTACACGCCCTTTCATTACCAAAGAACTATTGAAGGTAACTGCTTTGGAGGCATCGGAATTTTGTTTTTTTAGGCCAGAGACACACGGCGACAGAAAAACGCGCGACCAATTACCGTTCGACTAGAAGCACACGCGTTTATATTCTAGACAACACAAGATTGCGGCTACGACAATTAGTCGCGAGATTCGTTTTGCGACAAATTTCCGAATTGCGACTCTTTCAGGCGACAAAAAAACACGGGCACGACAAAAAATACAAGTTTATTATATTCAACGATAAAAAGTGACTGTTCTCACCACGATTCACCGGAATCGCCCCGAATATAAGTGTTTGGTGTACTGAGTTTACTACGAAAAGCTTGCAAACTCTTGTTTTTAACCATGAAAATTAAATTTTTCATCAAAACTGACAGGAATCGCACGGAAAATTATCGCTCGTGTGTTGAGTATGCTTGCTGCAGAAAATCGCGCTGTTTGTTGTCGCTTGTTTTTCTGTCATTGTGTGTCCCTAGCCTTACTTTTACTTTTACATTTGAAGACTGGTTATTAAATTAACCTACGCAATATACGCTAATCCTGCCATCGTCACCTGAAAAAAAAGACTTGTTCTTTTTCACGGTCCTCACCTCCACGAGGGTTTAACAAGCCCTCCGAGAGTATCAATTGTCTTGAAAAACTTCTCACAGTGCCGTTCGGATTCGGCAAGTATTCTAGGTCCCCTTGTATGTAAAGAAATTAACACAACAATTAAAGTTGGTCCCGGTTCACCTCGAGCTGGTGTGCCACTCTATTTTTCAATATACGCTAATGACTCAATTTCTTCATTCAGAAACCCCTCAGAGTTAAAAAGCCAACACGTTTTTTCCTTAACACGAAACATTCTACAATCAACCTTTTAAGCTTTTAAAAATAAATTGACTGCACCCTTAACTTTATTTATAGACAATCAACAAGTCTTATCAAACAACCTGTTGCTGTCAACACTTATATCCACGCCCTAGGTCGTGCCAAATAGGTGTTATTTTTGGATCAATTCCAAACCTATCCATCAAAGTTTTGTCAGTTTGAAAAATAATCCTCAAAGAATAAATTTACAAACAACAGACAACACGTGTAACCATTACCATATAAATACCTCATTCAAGTTCAGAACTTACCCCTCTCTTTCGACGTCACATGGTCATATCTAATCTACAACCTCACTAAGAAAAAAAAGCTTATTGCCACTCTATACAGCTCTCTAATTTATTTCTAATGTAAACAAAAGCCTCACGAAGCATGAACATGATAATATAACCTCCCTCTCTCAGCTGTTTAATCAAAAGCCACTTCGACGCTCGACTTCTAAGCTTTTCATGCGATCATCACGACCGCCAATATTTACGCAAAAAAAGCTAAGATTTCATGGATTCACCAGCCCGCTTGCTAGTTGAGTACGGCAATATGGCAAAGCAACTAAAGATTCAAAAAATGTGTGCAAACTGCCTCAGTCAAGTTTAGACCGAGCATCGTGAATGTGAGAACTTGGGTGACGTGCCTATCTCTGCTATCCGGTGTGCGCGAGTGCTAATAGTGTTAAGCCTTTAAGTACAAAACGAAACGCATTAGTCATTAGAACGAGTATCTGTGTGTGATATAGTGAAAGTGCATTTTTTCGACTTACGATAGTTTTTTGTTAAGGTACGTACCTACCTAGTTACAGTTTAAAAGCCGATTGAAAGACTAACCTTTGGCCAAATAGGGTCCGATTTGTCTCGAACTTTGAACTGGTCTAGGAAGACAAAAAAAAATATATTTCGTAATCAACTCGTAATGCCTTGAGTGCCGACAAAGAGTGGCAATAAATCGCGCAGCATGTTTGGAATCGCCATGAGCGCGTTGAAAATAATTATTTTATTGGCACTTATCGCCGAATAATCACCTGCGGTACGCGATTAAATGAAACAGTAACGTTTTTCGAATGTATCGCATCTGTTCGATAGTCATGACATGACCCACAAAACGCAAACATTAAGGGTGCGATGCATGCATTAAAAGCTAGTGCAGGAGGATTATCGCACATTCAACATTTCCATTCGAGCCGACTTACGTAAAGCGTTTAACGAGTGCCTGGAAGTGCTTTTCGTTTCCCTTGTGTCACTCGCATGTTATCATCTCACAGCACTACGGAGCTATTCATTGACAAAAAAATACACACAAATAAAATAGTGTTCATAAATTCACATAACGTCGAACTAGATTCTCGTGTGGTTTTTGCGCCCATACATCAGACATGCCAGAGGCTCTAGCTAGCATCCCGCAACACCCTCGCATGAACAAGAACAATGATATTGATTTTGAAAAACAAATCACAATCGGTTCCTAATATTTACTTAGACTTCCGGATTAGCTATACAAGAACTTTCGCTCAAAAAGTATCTTTCTATTTGGTCGTTGCGGAACGTGCAAAGCGTTACATGACGTAGGTATGCCTACTCGAATGTGAATTTGAATCTATGAAATGGAAAAGATTTATTCTTAGAACTGTGGGGTGGTCCACTTCTGTTTGAATTTCTTACACAGCTTCCGCGCGTTGAAAAACACGTCCCAGATGTACTCGCGCAGGCAGTGTCAAGTTCAAGTACAGAACGGTTCCCATGTGCGGTTCCTCGGTATTTTACGACAGGTGATAAAAACTTTGGTGTTTACCTAGGTGACACACCTACCATTCAGGCTAGATTGCAAACCGGCATCGGGGGGCCAATTGTTTCAGTGGAAATTTCTTTATTTATACTTTAATCGATTAGAGTGGTTCGTTTAGTAATTAGGATTATGTTGCCTGGGTTGGTAACAATCGATTAGACCACAATGCGGCTGATAACGAGGTTAGGGTGTCAACAAGTTAAACAAGCAAAAACAGTACTGCTCGAAAGTAAAATTCCGGACTCAATATCACGTTACCAAGACAAGAACCAATTATGCATGAATCAAAGCAAAGTCTAGTCGGCATAATATGTTAAAGGTTGAGGACGAGGTCAAAAGCCCGAGACATGTGTGCGTTATGCAATTATTTGCACAAATTGAAATGGGTCTCATTCAATTGTTGGAGATTTGTTGCTTTTGTTGTCGCAGGAAGTTTTCTACAGAAAAATTAGGTTTTTTGTGAGATTTCATTTTTTGAGATGGATCTTCTCTTTGTATTGTGAAATCGAATCAACTATGCTACTTTTACCATTACTTAGTTGAATGAACTTGTTGCAGTTGGGATTGAAACAAGAACTTGAAATCATTGTTGATAGCGAGGGAATGTTGAAGACCATCAGACAAATTAAACGTGCAAATGTTTTGTTAAAATATGCTTCTTTTTACTGGACATTTAAAGTAGTTTTTGAACTGAGCTGAGATATTTTAAGACTTTTACTACACTTACACCGACCCCTTGATTCTGAATTTAGTGAAAAAATTTCGAATTCTAATTTTGCTGTTCAAACTGGAGTTTCAGCGTTTCAAATGACAATCGAGGTCAAAATCTGAATCATCAAGTACCTACCCCATACAGCTGAAATTGTCGTTATTACTTGCTTATTTTTTGTTTTAAAATACGTCTCAGAGCATTTTTATCGATTTATGTCAAATCACAAATGTTTTGTTTGAGTATTTTCTGTCAACTGCCTTGAATTCTCTTAAAAATAAGAGATTCGGAAGTTTGAGAGGTTTATTCAATTCGACAAACTTTTAAATGCCCAAATTCAGCATTTACCAGTTTTATAAATCCAGAAAAATATATAGCGAAACGCTGAACATTTAGGTTGAAATGTTGAATTTAGCTTAAATGCTGAAATTAGGCTCGGTGTAAACGTACTAAACGTCACTTAACTACGACGATTGGGCGTCAGAAGTTTTTTTATGTCACCAAGTATAGGGTGCATTCAAGATTGTCTTGAAACACTGACTTTTTACAGGGATTAAAATGAAGTATTGTAAAACATTTTTGATACAAACGCAACAACAGCTCTCGGAATGAGAGGTGCGAGTAGGTATTGCCCATTATGTTGCAGTGCTTGAATATAGGTACTTCTGCAATACTGAAAACTTAGAAGAAATTGAAAGGCGATTTGTGACAAGTGATTATTACGAATTTCTTTCAACAGTTTTAGACTAATCGCAATGAATTTTCTCAGTTGGACGTGAGTTTTGAATGTTTTTATTACATTCTAGTCAAAAAGATTTAAACATTTCTTAATTTTGTTAATACAGCGGTTTTTATTCGTGCTCGCGTTACGCATACGGAACATTTTATTTCCTGTTTCCACTTATAGGGCATAGGACCTCGCGACCTCCACCAGGCCTACGCGCCACTTTGTGCTGTGTATCTTCCTCATCAGTCTGCTACAAGTACAACTCGTCACAGTTTTACGCTATTTGCAGCGGGTTCGACCTGTTCCTCTTCAACCTTGGCTTAATGGGTTTCATTCCATTGCTTATCTGGTGACGAAACTGTCGCTCGTGATGCCGATCTACTGTCATTTTTGCCACTGCATGACTCAAGTGTTTTCGTAGTGCTGTCTCATCTTCATCTTCTTTCATTTAGGCGCGAGGTTATGATCTGAAGTGATGGATCCTAAGAGTGTGAGGGACACTCTACTGTCTAATCGCACACATGACACTTTTAGTCACGCAACGGTTTGATTGCCTTTTTGAGTCCCACTGGCTTGTATGGAAATGCGCACACACGAGCAAATGATATGAAACCGATTTAGGGCAACTTTTAAATCTGTGGTTTGTCACAGATTTTTTAGTTGCTCGCTGTCAGAAATGACTTCTTAGCGCAGGCAGCTCTATATTCGAGCGTGGATGTGAAACCCTTTAATTTCTTCCAAGTTGCCGACATTTTAGAGGGCAAGGTTAGGTTAGGTTAGGTTGATGGATGTCCTTTTGACAATAGTCACAGCACGGCTCAATTAAACCAGCAGTTGGATCCATTGTGTCCATTTTGGGAACATTCTTAACACCTGGAACGAAAGCAGAAATAAACCGCTGTTAGAAGCTCAGCGTTCCGCCCTCTTGGACCCATCCGGGATATCTACGGATGGCATTCTCGTCATCTTCTGTAATGGTGTTTTCTTCCCATTCACCTCTTTCAGAATCTCCCGTTGAAAACGAATGTCATAGGGAGATAATCCGTGACTATGAGGTATCTATGGAGGCAACCCATTGAGTTTCCACAGAGTCGTGTCTATAAGGTATTGAGGACCAGAGCCCGGATTTCCTTAGGCGAACAGCTGTTTTAGCTGCCTTGCTGCTGCAGTATATGTCCAAGGATGTGTAGTTGAGTAGTATCTCGAGTGCTGCGGTGAGTGTGGTCCTTAGGGACCCTGTTATACCCATGCAGGCTGCCCTTTGAACTTTGATGATGTTAGAGAGATGACACTTTCTTTCTGTAGCCTTCCACAATAAAACTGCCAGTAAGTTAAGATGGGTCTTACAACCTACCGTTTTAGAGGGCAAACGGTAAAATGCTTCATCTGTATTTGTGTGTACAACTAGAAAAGTGAGCGCTGCTTTCGTGGATCGTGATCAAACTATTGATGTTTCATTAAATTGCAAGTGTGCGATTAGCATTATAGTCCACTTGTGGGGTGCGCCGATTTGACCTCAGAATATACCGGCAGGCCACCCGGTTTTGGATCTTTTATCGTCACTGAGGCCAAATAATACTGAATATTTTCTCAAATTTCTTGTTTTATTTGAAAGTAAAATACTTCCGGTTAATCATGGAAAATAAATTCATTCAAAAGGCAGTAGCCTACACGATCGGTCCAATCTTTAAGCATATTATCGGTTGTGTGCAGCTGTATTTCACCAATGGCTTCACGAATATTGTCCTTTTAAAGCGTCGAATTGGCTTGTCGGTGTAACACTTATCTCTTACGGCACCCCACAAATAATAGTCCAACGGTGTAAAATCGCAGCTCCGAGGTGGCGAAATGGCATCAACTCTGCGGCTGATAATGCGATCTTCAAAAACAGGTAGCTTTGGCTGTGTGGCACGTAGCGCCGTCCTGTTGAAACCAGGTGTAGCCAGTATCCTCCTCTTCAATTTTTGTGAACAAAAATGCGTTCAACATGGCCCGATAACGATCGCCATTGACTGTAATGGCCACTCCTTGCTCATTTTCGAAGAAAAATGGCCCAATTATGCCTGTGGACCAAAATCCGCACCAAACAGTGACTCGTTTTGGGTGTATCGGCTTTTCAATGTATGCGTACGGGTTTTCTGTGCCTCAAATGCGACAATTTTGCTTGTTTTAATACGCGCCAAGATCAAATTGAGCTTCATCTGAAAAGATGATTTTTTTTGGAAAAATCGGCATCTTCTCTAAATCGATCGCAGGCCCACTTAGCGAGGTGTTGGGAACAATTTCCCAGCGTTGTTCAAGCGTATACACAACCATATTCGTTCAGCGGAAGGATAAAACTAATTATCTGTCAAATCAGACATGAGCTAAGTGTTACCATTCACGCAATAAGCACTAGTTGAAAAAAATGACGTTAGATGGCGGAACCTTTATATTTACTAACAGCATCATTTTAATAAGTCAACTAAAGTGTTTTCAAGCATATCTAGAAAACCATTAAGGTACTATTTCAAAACGGTTATAACTTTTTTTTTATTTCAAGAAGATAGATTTTGTCTGCAAAAGCAATTGCCTATTACCGTTTAGAAAACAGAGGGAAGAACATACATTTTCTTGGCCTTTTTTACCATTTTAAAAATTTAAAATTCATAAAACAGCGATTTGGATTTTTTTTTCTTCAATTACCGTTAGACTTTTCTTCAAAGCATTCACAACTTTTCGTAAATTCTGTGGACATTGGTTTCTTAGCAAACGGTAAACATGCTGTTTTTATTTCGTTTGTTTAAATGGGCTAAAAAACTTGAGGTTGGAAACGGCAATTTTGAAACATTTTGACGTCTTGACTTTTAAACGTAACATACTAAAGTCAAATTTAATCACGATCGTTTTAGCCGTTAAGGGGCTGGAGATCTTTGAAAAATCGTTTTTGAAAATGTTTTTGTGTTTTAGAGTCAAATCTTCAAAGTTTTTGAATATTCGCATTGGCTTTGCATTAAACTTCAGAAAATAACTATGCCCGTTGTTTATTTCAAAGTTATACTTTATACCGTTTGGGAGATAATGAGGGAGACTAGCGTTCTTATGGCCTTTTTATAATTTTTAAAATTTCAAGTCCATAAAACAACTATTTTGGATTTTTTCCAGTTTTAGAAATGTCTTCTTTCCAAAAGCACAGCCAACTGCGCTTGCGTTGGATGTTTTCTTAAATTCTATGGCCACCGGTTTTTACGTAAACCGTCAATCAGGCTCCTTTTTTATTGCGTTTTTTAAATGGGCTTCGAAAAACTTGGTTAGAAACGGCAATTTAGAAATATTTTAGCGCAGCTTGCTTTTTCTGAACATGATTACTTTAACCGTTATACGCTCTTAACACTAAATCAAAAACTGAGTTTTATACAAGTTTTCGAAAACTCGTTAAGACATTCACACTTCCTAAACGCCGACTTGAATTTGTGTTTGTTTTTCATTTATTTATCAGTTGTCAAATTTTAGCCATATTAATTTTTAAACGTGCTTCAAACGATTCGTGAAAGATGGGAGCATATTAAAAATTTTACGCTGACCTCAAAGCTACAAGCTGATTTCACACAGGACATTCGGTTACGGAGATATAAGCATCCAAAGTTGGGATTGATAAAAGTGGCATTTTTTAAAATTTAATTTAAAATTCTCAAGGCAATTTGATATTCGTGACTTCCAAAGTGATTTTGAACGAAAACTACTAAGAAACTGGTATTTCGAAAACAGAAAATTTACAAAAATTTATGGGAAAACTAATGTTTTTGAAGAAGTTTTCGCGTGTTTTCACGAAAACACAGTTTTCAGTTTGGTGTGTAGAGAGCATTAAGACACTAGAAGATTTAAAAAAAAATTTTTTAAAATGCTTTTTTGTTTTTGAGTTATATCTCAAAGGGTTTGAAACTTCAAAATTCGCTATGATTTTCCTTAAAAAATTGGACAATTTCTGATACGTGTGATTTTTTTCATATGATTTGTCCAATCAACACCGGATAAAAGGGGACCCCACGTTTTTTCATGCATTTTAGTGATTTTTTTTTTCGAAAATGCGTTGAAACGGCAGCATTCAAATTTTTTCTGAAAAATATGACTTTAGCGCTTAGTTTGCTTTATGTTACTTTATAAGTGTGTTCAATATTGGCTTTGTGCACTAAGCCGTTTAAAAGTTATGGCCTCAAACACTTTGAAAAACCGTCACCCATTTTCAACTCTTAATCTCACAAAAACTTTTTAATATTTTCAAAAAATTAAATTTTTTTATTAAACTTTAGTATCTACTTAAATTAAGTTTCGCTTTTCTTGTTCTTGCCTGCCTAACTTCTTAAAAGAAGTATTGAAAAACATTTAAGACATTTTCCGTTATTTCTGCAACTGGATTCTCTGACTATTTCCGCAGTTTAAAATCACACCGAATTTTGTCTTTCGACTACTTACCGTTCAGAAGTTATAACGCGATTGGACGTGGGCGGACGGACAACATAGCGATACGATAAGAGATCCTTTTTCTATTTTTGGAGGGATCGCTAAAAATCAACTAACCAAAAAGTTTGTGGGGTGCCGTGGTGTAGTGGTTAGTGTGTGTGCTTACTACGCCGGAGGTCTGGGCAAAAAATTTTAGGTCCCCTTGTATGTGAAGAAATTAACACACACAGCATACATTGTTGAAAAGTTTCTGATTTTCAAGGTGATTGATCGTGAGCTGTCACAAGCAAATTGTGATGATCACAGTCTACGGAGACGATTTTTTGTGATCTGTGACATCACTATTCACAGATCACCTAAGCCCATTCCTCCCCAGGGTAAAACAAATAAATCTGTTCATATCTACTTAAAATCGACTAAAAATCAATCCCACCCTTAAAAATTTAGCCCTAAGCGACAGAAGTTATGTTTGTAACCTCAAATGACATTTAATGTAAAATAAAAAAATGTAACGATTTGACGTCTATAACTAATAAAATCTATTTTTAATTTTTATACTTCAATGTCATGGCAATTAAATCATTTCTGTCTGTAAAACTTATTTTCAATCCATGGTTTTGTGTTCGCTGACAGTTGCTGCCTTGGAACGTTGTAAAATGTGTGTTTTCCAACAAAATCTCAAGGCTGCTAGTAGATTTTCAGAAGATTTTGTCCGACGGTTATTGAAGAATTTCTTACTGCAGTACTGACTGTTTTCAAAAATCCTACAACTAATTTGATGATTTGGGTGTACCTATTATTTTTGCCGGAGTATTTTAAAAATGATATCACATTCCATTGGAACCCCAACAATCCACGAGTTTTTTCTGATATTTTCAAATTTTAACTATCAAAATTATGGCTTATACTCCTAAAGGAAATCATATTACTAAAAGATACATAATTGCTGTTCGCAACAGTTTTGTATTTGAAAATAGCATTGTTTGAAAAGTAGATACAAAAGGTGCTTCCGAAGTGAAATGCCTCGGAAATTGCGAAGATTTCTTATGAAATCTTATAATTAAGTAAAATATTTATTTCCATGTTGATTTTGCTATACAGTCGATTATTTTGTGTATGTTAATGTGTTAATTGTTTAGGCTGGTAATTTTCTTGAGTAGGTGTTAATAAGTATCGCGTTTAGCAAACAAACCTTAAATAACGTTAACTGAAGCAAATTATTGGAATTTAGTTCAGAAATCTTTCGAAATGTGGTGAAATTGTTGATATCTAAATTTAGAATCTAACGTATGAATGTTTGTGTGTCAAAATGAAAGGATTTTTCTTAACTATTTCCTTATATACAGCATAAGAAAGTATCAAAAAATGCATCACAAAAAGGTTCTGGCTTAGTTGTTTTTTAATGATACGCGCATATTTAATTGAAATGTTTTTTGAATGTTGCTCGCTTTGGCCACTCGGAGCTCTAAAAAAAAACTTTTTCATAGAAGTTTGGGTAATACAAGGACTAAATAAAAATAATTTAATTCTAGAAGTTCGCATTTTGTTAATACATATCACCAGAACGCCTCCTTAGAACCATGCAGCACAAAGATGGAGACTTAAATTTGGTTTCACAACTTAAAACCAATGGTGGCAAAAGTGTGTCAAATTATGCCCTTGAGCCGTCGGAATTGACCTTAATGAAGCAGATTCTCTTATATCTCACCTCATTTCTTTTTCCCTACTTAAATTCGCATCAAGTTGTTCTATGCATGCCTCTTTTTTTAGTTCCTTATAATACGCGTGCCACTAATGATTTATTATCTAAGACACGAGTCTATTGAGTCGATAGATAATGACTGATGATTTGGACGATCAGACGGACAAAGTATATTTTATTCGATGAGGCATCACCCTCAAACTGATAACGAGTATAAGTTTTCGCACAACACAAAAAGAATTATGAATAAATAATACAAAGTGCTGAAGGTCTACTGTCTGTCTATATGCACGCAACATACTTTTACTGATGGGGATAAAAATAAATTGCTTCGGACACATGTTGGATTGGAGATAGAGAACATACAATATTTTTCGGATTCAATAACTAGTCAATTTGACTAGTTTGAGTTTAAACACCATTTCGTGAAAAAAAATCAATGTTGCACTGCATGTTTCTGAGTGGGCATTTGCAGGTCTGTCTCTGTAAACATTCTCCAACACCTCGCCGCTTTTCTGTAAATGTTGCTTGGTTTCTCCCTTTTCACACTGAGCTAGGATCTAGATTCTAAGCAATAAAACTTCAAAGTCGAACTATAATGGCCGTTTCGCATTCAGGGTCAGAGCGTCAAACCAGAGCGGCAGCGACAACGAGAGACCAGAGAAATCGTTTGTTAATACACAATGAAAGCGAGACACCGCGACGTCTGTTTTGACTGAACAGAGACAAAACTAAACAAATTTCTTAAATTTGTCGATTTTATTGCAAATGTATGGTTTATATTTTACAACAAATATTTTAGTTTCAAGAAAAAAAACGTCCACTGAAAAGCGCGTCATAACTAACAAAAGCGATTGACACAATAATCGTCGAGGGTTAAATAAAACTTCGGCGAGGGTTTTTCAATTTTTCGAAAAGGGTTGGCGTGCGACACAGCGATAACGCCAGTATTGTGAGCCACATTGACATTGATTGAAATTCATTTGACAGCTCGCCCGAGAACCTCGCATGCTCTCTCGCTCTTTGTGTGAAACAGCCATAATCCTTCCACATCGCGACAGTATAATCTAGATTTCGTTGATATTATGAACACTTTTCGTTTTCTTTTGGCCCTTTAGCGTGGCAAACTTATATTTAAATTGCTTAGGCCGCGTTGTCACAAGCAACGTAAAAGAGGAACAGAAACAGAATCCCATACCTTAGCAACTGAAGCCTAAATTTGCTGAATGCTTTTTGCGTTGCTTATGTATGAAATTCTGTTTCTGTTCCTGTTCCTTGTGACAACGCGGCTTTAAGCTTAGTTTTTACGTTAAAGCACTGAAGGCTTTTGGCTACCTTTTTTCTTTTTCTCTGTCTTACTTCACTTTTCAAAAAAGGTACTGCAGAAGCAATTAGTGCCGGCCAAGTAACGACATATGAAATATGTGAAATTAAATATAAAAAATTTAACATTCTAATACTGCTAACAACCTAAGCGGCATGTTAAGCTATTAAAAGTAAGTTTTTTGTTTAGCAACTTTTTACAAAATGCATGACATAAATCTTTCCCCAATGAGAGATAACTTGCGAGATCTGCCATAGAAATTTAAATCTTCTGGGCAACAGGTTACCAATAAATCTCGTCATAGGTCTCATACACTGTCATTCCACACACGTCTAAAACCTTTAAACTCATCTTTTTCACAGTGTGTTTCGAGAATAGAAACAACTGTTTCCACCGGTCATATCATAACACGGGGAATAGTGTGAAAAGAATAAAAATAAATTCCAAAGTGTTTTCACCAGACAAATTTAAGATTTGCTTGACTCGAGCATTCTCTTGTTGTCATTATGAATACGTAAATAGTGTCACGATGACATTTCCCAGGAGCATAATTTATTTAGGCCCGATGCACACATGCGTTTTTGACGCGCGGTGATGCAGCAGCACCGCTGGCATGCTCAATGCATACTTGCGAGTTTTAAAGCTCGTTATAATTTGCGGTGACGCAGCTTCATAGCGCGTGTGTATATTAGGTACTTAATATTAATATGTTCGCAAGTACTATATGACGCAAAACCGGTGACGCTGCGGGTTTAAAATGACACAAGTGTACATCGGGCCTTAATAACTAGTATTCAAACTCCGACACGTAAAAGCTTTGCCCACAAGCTGAAATTGACGAATTTACGCATACTCTAGCATTTGTTTACAAATGTGAGTAAATTCGTCCATTCCATTGAATTTTCCTAAAAAAAAGCGCTTTTCGAAAGCTTTATGCAATAAATCTCCACAAATGGGTGTTGGAGGGCAAGAGCGGGCCGCTAGTTGAATATTTAGTCATTCAGTAACTTATAACAGAAACAAAAAAGAAGATTTTGATATCCCAATAGAACAGAAATTCATGAAAAACTGAGCAAACTGAGCAACTGTTCCGCGATTAATATAAATCTTTATTAAATCCTCTACAAATTACACGATTAAACCACACAAATTGAAATCCTCTCGGCAAGCGATTCAAAATAAATCGCCTCATTAATCTCATTCATCCTTTTCACAAAGCACTTTCAGCCCTTTTCGAACACCTTTTAAACAGTTTGAGAATCAAAAATGGACACTGAAACTATCCACGTATGACAGATCTGACAGAATTCCGATTTCTGTTGGGATGTTTACAACGGAAGTCTTTTTTCGCTCATCGAAAATGACATCGCCACTATATTTTTAGAGCCAAAATTACAGAAAAAGAGTGCTCATATCAAATTAGTCCCCTATTCTCCCTATTCTCCCTATTAGTCCCCTATTAGTCCCCCGTCTAGTCAGTGGAACCACTTTGGGATTTATTATTAACGTCTCCCGCTAATTCTCGTATTATTGCCGGTGGAAACATAGTATAAAGGCTTTCAAGATGTGTGTGAAAAGGGTGAAAGAGATTTATGAGAAGATTTATTTTTTAAGTCTCGGCAAGACCAGAAGACTTTAATTTGTTTGAGCATAATTGTCCAAAGAAAAACTTGTCCAGGAAATTATTTTACACGAGAAATATAATGCTCATTTTCTATATATCGATAAATTGACCGGCTTTGACAGTATTTCTTTATTTTAATTACCGATACAAATCATTAAGCGTGGATCACAAAGCAGCTTTGGCTTCGCCTTGGCGTTTACGAGTTCAGAAATATACGATTTAAGTGTTTCCTAACACAATGAAGCTCTGCTTCAAAATTTCGTTTGGCAAAGAGAAAGAGTGCGTAACGAAAAAACGTAATGATACGTAATGAGGCTTCGAAGAGAAGCCCGAGCCCGAGTTCAATTGTGCTGAATTTTTGCTTTGTCTGAAGCAAATGGGGGTTGATTTCGATCGTACACACGAATTCAATCAGTCTGCCTTTGGCTCTATTTCTAAGTTTGTTGGTCATGTACGGATATGACGCAGAAGTGTGTTTACATTTCGGGCCAAATTGAGTATTAAGTATTATTAATATCATATATTAGTTTGACATGAATGTTCCACTTAATTATGTGAACCGCACTAGCTACAAGGGCTTTCGGCTGTACGTGCGTATTTTTTGATTCACCGTAGCATACTTAAGCCGCGTTGTCACAAAGAACAGGAACAGAAACAGAAACAGAATTTCATACATTAGCAACGCAAAAAGCATTCATTGAATTTAGGTTTCAGTTGCTAATGTATGAGATTCTTTTTCTGTTCCTGTTTTACGTTGCTTGTGACAACGCGGCTTTAGAGAACATGGCGACTGCACTATTAAAAGTTCTCTCTCTCCGTTAGCGCGGTGTTATTGCAAAGCCGGTTCAAAGCCAACGTATCGTGATGGGGCGAAGCCGAAGCCAAGGTTGCTTTGTGGTCCTCGCTTAAAGTGTCCATACTTAGTTATTATACACACCTTTTTATGTGTATAAAAGTGTATAAGAGCAAAGAAAAGGTATTAGACAATTTTATACATTTTTATACACTTTTTTACGGTACAATCTATAAAAGCCAAGAAATGTTACATCTACGCAACCCTGTGCAGAGTTAAGCCCAGGTAAACTAAGATTTGTTAATCCCAGCACAAAACAAGTCCGTAACCCAGCGAGAGGTTTTTTTTTAGTGTAAAGTTGACTTTGTCAAAAGAGTTTCCAAAGTCTTCGACTCTTGTAATTATTTATTCTCCCAACTGTCACTCAACTGTCTTTAAGGCTTGAGTGTGTCTCGGCGACAAAAAAAATACAGCGCGGTTCTCTGCAGCGAGTATACTCGAACACACGAGCAATAATTTCCGTGCGGTTCCTGTCAGTTTTAATGAACAATTTAATTTTCATCGTTAAAAAAAGTTTCCAAGCTTATTGTGGCAAACTCAGCAAACAAACATTCATTTTTCGGGCAATTCTTGTGAATTGTGGTGAAACCGCCTTTTTTGTCGTTAAATAAAAAATGAGGAAAAGAAAGAGTCGCAGTTCGGAAATTTGTCGCAAATCGAGTATCCGCAATCGTGTGCTGCCTTCAATTTGTACGCTTGTGCGTCTAATCGGGTGGCAATTAGTCGCGCGCCTTTCTGTCGCCGTGTGTCCCTGGGCTTAAGAGAATTCACGGTGGCTGTCAGAAAATACTTAATCTTAAAATAAAATACGAAAAATATAATAATGAAATATAATATTAAAAAAAATTGTAATTTGTCACAAATCTATGAAAATGCTCTGGGAGGTATTTAAAAAAAAAAAAACATAAAAACAAGCAAGTCATAACTAGAATTTTTCTATTTCTATTGAACATGTTTGTCATTTGAAACTCTGAGACGCGAGTATAAATGGCACAGTTATATTTTGAAATTTTTCCACGAACTTTTGTTTTTGGAGGCTGTGTAAATGTGCTAGAACCGAGTTTAACTCTAAAAGTCACATGATTTCAAACTCTGAAAGTAGTCCTATACTATGTTTCCACAAACAATAAAAAGAGGATTAACAGGAGACGACTAAAGATAAATCTTAAAGTGGCTCCACCGGCCAAATATAGGGTTAATTTAACAAGAGCGCAAGATAAAACACAAGCACTCTTTTTCTGCCATTTTCACTTTAAAAAATGTTAGTTCCTAGGAGCGAGATTTCCGTTGTAAAACTTTCAATAGAAAACGTATTTGTGACAGATTTGTCGTACAGGGACAGTATGATTCTCAAACTGTCGTACAGTCCTTTTCGATTCTCAAACTGTTACAAATATGCATAAAATAGGTTTGTGAATAGGGTGAATGGGATTTGTGAGAGGATTTAATTTTATTCGTATGCTGAAAGGATTTAAATTTGTACGGTAATACCATCTCTTCACCGAGCACTAACCGTCGATTATTAATCTCGACGATTTAAATCGAATATATCTCTATTAAATCCTCTACAAATCGCGCGATTTACCATACAAATTTAAATCCTCTCGGCAAGCGATTAAAAATAAATCCTCTCATAAATCTCATTCACCCTATTCACAAACCTATTTTCTGCACCTTTGTAACAGTTTGAGAATCAAAAAAGCAAACTGAAACCGTCTTTGTACGAAAAATCTGTCACAAGTACGTTTTCATTTGTGACTTTTACTGAGGAAATCGTTTTCGCTCCTTGGAAATGACATCGCCACTCTCTTTTGAGAGCCAAAATGACAGAAACAGAGTTTTTATGTCAAAATAAACCTATATTTTTCCAATGGAGCCACTTTGGGATTTATTTTAATCGTCTCCCGCTAATCTTCTTTTAATTATCGGTGGAGACATAGTATAAATCGCGTGATTAGTACCCGGTGGAGACATGCTGCATGGAAACTGTTTTTACAAAACAAAATAACTTCACATTCCGCTATTTCTCAATAACAATTCGTCAAGTCGAATCTTGAAAAAAGCGTTGTACTATGTTTCCACCGGCAATAATACGAGGATTAGCGGGAGACGATTAATAATAAATCCCAAAGTATTTTCACCCGACAAATATAGCGTTAATTTGACATGAGCACTCATTTTCTATCATTTTGTCTCTCAAAAGAGAGTGACGATGTCATTTTGCACGCTCGAAAAAAGATTTCCGTTGTAAACATCCCAATAGAAATCGTAATTCTGACAGATCTGTCATACATGGACAGTTTCAGTGTCCTTTTTCGATTCTCAAACTGTTAAAGAGGTGTTCGAAAAGGGTTAAACATGATTCGTTAAAAGGGTGAATGAGATTAATGAGGGGATTTATTTTAAATCGCTTGCCGAGAGAATTTAAATTTGTATGGTTAATCGCGAAATTTGTAGAGGATTTAATGAAGATTTAGATTCATCGGGGATTAGTGCCCAGTGGAAACATGGTATTAGGCAATTCCTATCAATCCTTTTAGCGACAGCAATACCTTTTTATAGGTTTCCGATTTACAACAACGGCAACACTTTTGTTTACCAAACGAGACAGCATATTGGTAAGAGGCACAGACGAATTTATGAAGTTATTTTTATTTGTAATCAAATGACTCGGATTTTAAACAAAAGCAACTTTTTATGTAGAACGGGAGACACACTTTGGCCAATGTTTGTAACCCATTTACACCCAGATCGCATGTAAGAAAGGCATAGATTCATGAACTTGGCATTACTACCGCAGTCCCGCCTTTTGCTATACTCATCAAATTTTCTAGTTCTCTGGAATTCTCTGGAATATAAACCACGAATTGCTAAACTCACCTGAGGAATGTTTAAATGTGGAATAAACTAGTTCTTTATATATTTATAAAAGAACAATGAAAAGCGAAATTGAAACGACAACAAAACACGCTGAACACTTTTCACTTGACATCGGGAAGCAAACGAACTGTCAAACAATGTGTCAAACTGATGCAGTTATCTCTTTTCCGTGAAGATGTCGCTCAAAGCAAGCAAAAGAATAATACCGAAAAACAGCTGTTTTATTAGTGACATCACAATCTGTTATACATAAGCTTCCGTACATAAATGCTTACGTAGTTTATTGAAAACTGACAGCGGGCGACGCACGGTGACGGTGTGTTCGGTTCGTGTTGTGTTGTAGTTTTCCAGTTTGTGTTGCCTTGGTGTCATGCTTTACATCGCGAAAGCAGCACAGTTTTCATCCAAGTCACACTAAGATGGATACAAATCGTGCGACTACTTGCGTTCGGTGTTCCGTTTGAATTTTGTTAAATTTCAAGCAGAACTGGTGCGTGCCAGCCTACTAGTGCATTTTGCCCTCCACCATCCTGTTGAATGTACAAAATTTCAACACGAAAACCCGTCCAGTGTTGCTTTCTTTTGCCAAAAGGTTTGTAAGGTGCTTAGGGTGTAGTCTGAAATGTTACCTAACAGTCATTTGGTGCGGCATGTGTGCAAACGAGGGGATTTTTATTGATTAGTCTCATCTCCGTGACCATGAAAGTGGTGGGCGATTAATCATCCAGTGGCCTTGAGCATTTAGTTATGCAGGATGGGTGTTTGTTAAACTTTTTTATCGACCACAGCGCTAAGGTGCGGCACATCTACAAATGTTCGTGTGGTTTGTGTATAGGGTTGACGAGGCGCTATCTATCCGATTATTTACTATTTCCAGTTCTATACAGACTAGGGGGGAACAAAGCTGCTGATTTTAAATGTTAAAACGAATAAATTTATTATCCTCTTTGAACTAACTGAATCCATTAAAACAAGTTGAAAAGTTGGCCCTAGTTTACCTCAATCTTTTGCGCCACTTTATTAAATATTTTTTATTAAAACAAGTTCTTAGTGGAAAGTGTAATGATCTAACTTTTGACGTTTCGACACATGAAATCTAAATTTTGATGTGTTCATGTTAATGGCTGCATGTAAATACAGAAATCGTGTCTTATATTATGGCTTCAGTAACTCAATGTTGCATGGCAATAAAAAAAACATAGAAGACGCGTTTTGGCGGCAAAAAACAGTTAACAGTTCGTATGAGACGTTTTCAAAAACAAAAAACAGTAGCATGTACATGGATGCATGGTTAATACACAAATTGAAGATGTTTAAACTGTCATTAGTGCCACTGAAACAATTGCTGACAACCAAATTTTAAAAAAAAACTTCGAATTTTCTTGAAGTAGCAGAACAGAATATTTTACTAAGCGTTGCGGATAGATTTCGGCGATTTTTTTATTTTATTATGTTTTTTCTTATTGATTTACCCATTTTTTATCTCTTTACAGAAATAACGGAAGTACAAAACACTTAGCATCAGCATGTCCGGCCAAAACGCAGCCATTCCCCAACGCGCAGGGCGTTGGTATTTTGGAGGTCTAGCAAGCGCTGGCGCTGCCTGTTGCACACATCCCTTAGATCTCATCAAGGTGAATCTACAGACGCAACAGGGAAAGCTGTCTGTTATTCCGCTAACCATCAAGATCGTCCGTGAACAAGGTAATTGACCAAACAATTTTCTTTTAATTATTAGAATGTTTCCACCGGTCATAAAACGAAGATTATTAAAAGAAGATTTCAAATAAATCTATAAGTAGGGACAAAAATTAGACTAAGTTGACGCAAGCACCCTCTCGTTAAGCGCCGCCAATATCTGCATAAGCGAAAAAAAAACTGCTTTGAAAAAAGATAAAATAAATGGAAAATGTATTTATTTGTGACAGATCTGTCATACTTAAAATTAAATAAAACTTGTGAAACTTTTGTTTAAGAAGCTATGTTCTTACCAGGTGTAAAACGAAGATTATGTCATGTTTCCACCGGTCAAAAACGGAGATTATTAAATGAAGATTGTTTAAAATAAATCTATTAGTATTTCAAGCGGATAAACATTAGATTAACTTGCCTTAAAAGAGAGCTACGATGACAATTTCACAAGTCCATAAGGTTAACTTGATCAATTTTTTTCATTTTGGCTTAAAAAGTGTCCCGGGAAAAATTTTCCGCTGGATTACTCCCATAAGGAGGACATATTTGTGACAGATCTGTCATACGCGAGCTGTTTCCATTTTCCTTTTTTAGCCTCAAAGTGAAATAAAGTTGTGTGAAAATAAGAGAAAGGAGGCACTGTTAATTGAGGGCGAATGGGACATATGAGTAGATTTCCTTTGAATCTCGTGCTGAAGATTTAAATCTCGAAATTTGTAAAGATTTATGTTAATCGCGTATAAAGCCCGGTGAAAACATCGTATAAGAATCTCAAACAATAAAATGTGTAGAAGATTGCCTTAAACTTGACTCTTTCCAATGCCTTATGTTATCCACAAGTAAAATAATGTCCCCTTAACGAAAACAAGAAATCCTAAAGAAAACTCACTCTTATAATATCTTAATTAGACAACAATTTGATTTCTAACAGGAAAGTACATTTGAATTGCAATAATTCAACTATTAAAACTACTGTTTATCGCTCAACACTTTTTAGGTCATAATTTGTCTCCACCGGACACTAATCTAAATTCACTTATCTTAATTCATTCGCCTTTTATAATCGGTATTAATGTTGACAATTTATTCAACTGTTGCTGTACAGTCTATTAGCCGCCTATTTACGCATGTGGATAAGGTTTGAAACTTTTTTTTTGTAATGTTCCATTGAAGGAGAAATATCGACTCAGTTTGCTGTCATTTGTGCTATGGGTGAGTTCAGTGACAGTGACTGCCAAAACAATACCTCCTTTGAAAATTGACACATTTTGTCACGGAATAGTTTATCCTAAGCAAATCCTCGTACTGACTGTTACAAACTCAGTTTTGTCAAAAAGTTTAAGAATGAAAGATATTACGTGAGCATCGCTGTTTTGTTTGACATTTTTGCACTTTTAGGTTCGTTTACACCAATGAATAAAGAGACAAGGAATAGCTTTTTTTTACATATAGCTACAGTGCGTGGGGTGAAGCATTAATTATGACATTAGTCCTCCGAAATCGGGCATCGACATGTGAGTATCTTACGTCACCAATGGGGATCTTTAGAACCGATCTAGATGCTTCACTTCTCTTCTACTTCTACCACTTCTTAGTCACTTTATTCATTGGTTTACACTTCTTATGTATCGAATATATGACTATGTGATGAGATTTATGTGTTTTTACTGGTGCAACAAAGACTACTGAAAGAAGTTATGAAATTAATCGCGAAGCATTTTCACCGCACAAATATGAATTTAACCCAACGGAAGAATTGTTATTTAACTCTCAAAAGAGAGCAACGAGGCTTTGGAAAACTTGCGATTCTAGATTAGATGGTATTAAAGTACTGAAGGTAGCTGTACTTTTATTAAATACACTTCAAAACTCAAAATTTCGGGTGATCTCAAAGCCTAGTTCAAATATAGAAGTTTCCATTACATTATCCTAACCTTAAAATAGTACTAAGAGCCAATTATTCAGCGCCAAATCAGACGAGTTACCTACCGACTTAAACTGAGATTAACTCCAGAAATGAATTTCTCAGTGTACATATATTGATCCGGGATCAATCTCGGCTTAACTCGCCAAATTTGGTGAGTAAATCTTGGATCGACTCTGGTGTGAATGTTTCTTTGAATGTTTTTTTCTGTGTGAAAAGACAGTGGCTTTGCGTGCATGTTTCTGTGAAAAAGGACTTATGAAAATGACTCGAACTACTTTTTGGTGCTTTTCTCTGTGAAGTGAGAGCTGTGAGAGACAATAATTTCGAGAGTCGAAGATTTTGACAACTTTATTGACGGAGTTAACTCTGCACTGAAAAATTGCTCACTGGGCTAACTCTAGATTCGTTTTGTTCCGGGATCAACAGATCTTGGTTTAAGTCAGCAGAAAAACCAGCCATAAGTAGTAGATTTTAATAGATTAATGTTATACCATGTCTCCGCCGGCAATTACAAGCGGATTAGCGGGAGACGGTTAAAAATAAATCCCAAAGTGGCTCCACCCGACAAATACAAGATTAATTTGACACAAACACTCTGTTTCTGTATTTTTGGCCCTCAAAGCAGAGTGACGATGTCATTTCCAAGGAGCAAAAACGATTTTCGCTGTATAAATCACAATAGAAAACGTACTTCTGACAGATCTGTCCCACAGGGACAGTTTCAGTTTCCTTTTTTGATTCTCAAACTGTTGCAAAGGTGCAGAAAATAGGTATGTGAATAGGGTGAATGGGATTTATGAGAGGATTTATTTTTAATCACTTGCCGAGAGGGTTTGAATTTGTATGGGAAATCGCGTGATTTGTAGAGGATTTGTTTAAGAGTCAATCACGGATTAGTGCCCAGTGGAAACATGGTATAAGAGTTTATTATGATCTCCAAAATAAATACTGCATTTGCAGCGATAACGCAGGTGCGTAAAAAAGGTACAATAAATTGAAACACGTTCACACTGGTCACGGACGGGGTTTTGTGTGACGTGCTAAGCTATACGCTGTGTTATCTTACAGAGTACTATCATGATTTTTTAACCCACTGATTTTAAATGTGCTAATTTTTTTTTTAGAAGTTATTTAAGTGTAATCGTGTACAAAATCTACATTTCCAACTGATCCTAATCCTTATCATTTTCAGGCATCACTGCGCTTTACAGTGGGCTTTCTGCTTCGGTCCTTCGCCAAATGACGTACTCGCTGACGCGATTCGGAATCTATGAGGTCGGCAAAGATTTTATTAAGACCGATACGCTGATTGGTAAGATAGCTTTAGCCAGTTTATCGGGTGCAGTTGGAGGGTTTGTGGGCACACCCGCCGATATGGTGAACGTGCGCATGCAGAACGATGTAAAGCTGCCAGCTGAAGCGAGAAGAAAGTAAGTTTCCTTGCAGCGCGCAATGCCCTGTTAGAGACCTTAATTTTTATTTTATTTTTCAGCTACAAAAATGCTATTGATGGGCTCTTCCGCGTCTATCAGAATGAAGGATTTAAACAGCTGTTTTCTGGTGCGACAACGGCTGTGAGCCGTGGTGTCCTTATGACCGTTGGTCAAATAGCATTCTACGATCAGGTAAGGAATAAATTAAAAAAAAAAAAAAACTATTCAAACAGCCTCGCCTTACACACATATATTTTTTCTTCTAGATCAAGGCTCTGCTCCTTACAACACCTGGCTTCAAGGACGATTTGCGTACCCATTTCATTGCATCCCTTGGCGCTGGCGCTATAGCAACCACCCTAACTCAGCCCCTGGATGTGCTCAAGACGCGTACGATGAACGCCAAGCCGGGTGAATTTAAAGGCTTATGGGACATTGTTAAGTTCACCGCCCGCCTTGGCCCAATGGGCTTCTACAAGGGCTACATTCCAGCTTTCGTCCGCCTAGGGCCACACACAATAATCACATTCGTGTTCCTCGAGCAACTCCGACTGAACTTCGGCATTGTATCTACGCCGAAACAGGCCGCTTAGAGGCTAATGTATAAAATACTCGAAGATAAATGTCTAACAGCCCTAATAGAACTCAAAAATATATTAAGTATAAAGATAGATAGAAAAAACAAGTGCAACAAAAACAGACATTCCTGCTACAAAAGAAAAATTATATTATTATACACAATACAATGTAAAAGTTATAAAATGCATTTTAAACCGAGAAGCGCATAATTGTAAATGTTAGCACAATTATTAGTAAACACATTTTTTTTTTGTTAAAATATTTTATTTGTAAAGAGAATCTATATATTTTGCGTATGAATAATTGTATTTATTAACCATTTTTGTTGTAAAAATAATTATGAAAAACTAAACAGAAAATCTATAATTTAATATTGAAAAATTTTGAACAATTTATATTTTCGCAAAGAACAGAGGCTGGAATTGGAGTAATAATCTCGAACGTTTCCAGCAGGTGTTCAACATCAAATGGATCCCTATGTGTTTCCCCATGATACTGATATTGTGTGGTACTCTCCCAGCATTTTAAATTTAAGGCAGCTGGCAGAAGGGTGACAGTCAGAACTTAAGTTTCAAAAGGAATATGTACCATATCTCCACCGGGCACTTATCCGCGATTAATTTAAGTCTTAACTAAATCTCCTACAAATCACGCGATTTACCATACAAATTTATACCATGTCTCCACCGAGCACTAATCCTCGATTAATATAAATCTTTATCAAATCCTCTACAAATCACGCGATTTACCATACAAATTTTAATCCTCTCGGCAAGCGACTAAAAATAAATCCTCTCATAAATCCCATTCACCCTATTCACAAACCTATTTGCTGCACCTTTGAAACAGTTTGAGAATCAAAGAAGGAAACTGAAACTATCCCTGTGAGACAGATCTGTCACTAGTATGTTTTCTTTTGTGATTTATACAGAGAAAATCGTTTTTTGGTCTCGAGAAATGACATCGCTATTCTCTTTTGAGAACCAAAATGACAAAAACAGAGTGTGCGTGTGAAATCAATCCTATAATTTTCCGGTGGAGCCACTTTGGGACTTTTTTAATCGTCTCCCGCTAATTCTCTTATAATTGCCGGTGAGGATATAATATAAGCAAGTTCTAGCAGTTTAAGAATTTTTAAAAATTCGATGGCAAAATTTTATCTAGTAAGGTTCTTACATGCATACATTTTCTTGCCTCCTTTCCATTGAAAGGTGCAGAGAAAGGATGCTTAAATTAGCGTTCCTTCTCTAACAATTATCCAAAGCCAACTAAACGTTTCAGGAGTGTTTCCTAGAACGGTCAAATATAAGTTTTCACAACTTATAAGATCACAACATGTCCAAACCATCGCTTAAATCAGAGTCTAGCTGCTCAGCCCTCAGCAATGAGTATTGGATTTTTTCGCCTGGGGTTTTACGTATAAAACTTAATTTGACACTTTTTGTAATTATCTACACTCAACGAATGACTTTATTTACAAAACTCCCCTCCCTTGAGTTCAAAATCCACTAATTAAACATCATCATAAACTTTTCGAATTAATCACTTCAGTTCAATTTAACGGCTTATAACTTTCGCATTCATTATTCACAATTCAACCTTTCAAAAAAAAAACTGCCAGCCATACGCCTATTTATACAAATGAATCAGGTTCTCGAAATTTCTTACTTAGTAATTTTCCACTGGAGGGGAAATTTTGATATCGAAATCGAATGTCGTGCGTCAGTTTGCTGTCAGATGACAGTCTATGAATGATTTGATGGGTAAGTTCAGCCTTTTTTCGTCTATGGTGCAAAATTCATGTACTGAAAATCGTTGCAATTTGTGCAGATTTGCATTTTGCACATCACAATTATTACAAACAAAATTTTAAACGGACTCCTAATGACGCAGAAGTTTTTCAGTAATCAATTTTTCTAACGTAAGCGTGTATCTCGTTCGTTCGGAGCGTAGTCACTTGAATACTCTTTTCGGGACGTCATTATGTGTCATTTTTATGACGGACCAAGGCACACGACGAGGACACAATATGAGTAACTTTACAGGGGCAAAGTTGCTGTCTAAACACAATAATAATACTTTGCCTCACAGCTATAGAACAAAAAAATGATGGCATCCTAAAAATTACAGGAGGCATTCGTGCCGTGTAGTTTTTCTTTACTAGAACGACTGAACTTTTTATTTGATTTTATGACGTTGTTGCCTGTCTTCACATACATATCCACCAGGGGGTAGTTTATAAAATATACAAAAACTGACCAATAAAACTTAAATACATGTTCTTTATTGAAGTTTTTGTCACTTCAGAAAATTTTTCAACGTGTTATGTCCTCTACACACCGGACCAAAAACCGTTTTTTAGCGAAAACTTCGTTGAAAACCAGAATTTTTCCATTAATTTTTCTGTTTTTGTAATCTCGAGTTTTTGGTAGTTTTTGATGAGTTTTCCTTGCAATCGTAAGATTTCATAAACAAACAAACCTTTTCACCCGTTCAGAAACACAGCTGATTCTTTCTGTCAAAACAAAATTAAGTTCATATTTGTTTCCCGACGACACGGTAAAAAGTATTTTGTGTGAAAAATCAAAATGCAAAATGAAATGTCCCTTTTAATATATAAAGGAGGAAGCACATTTTTCAGGAAAAAGAAAAAAATATGCATATCTGCACGTAGAATATGTGCGGCTAAATTGCTTTTCTTTTGAAGTCCAAAGGCCCAACCATAATAGACTTTGATGAGCTTAAGTCGGCTTTCCGAATCGTCCCATTACACGCGATTCGTATGCCACGACCATAATAGCCTTATGCTGGGTTTCGTAAGGTTTTCGTTAACTTGTGTTGGCTTACCTTAGGAACACAATGATGTAGCTGCAGCGGCAGTAGCA
Source organism: Neoascia interrupta (assembly GCA_947623515.1). Classification (NCBI taxonomy): domain Eukaryota; kingdom Metazoa; phylum Arthropoda; class Insecta; order Diptera; family Syrphidae; genus Neoascia; species Neoascia interrupta. The sequence goes on from OX392464.1 coordinate 18,681,828, forward strand.
GCGGAAGTAAGAGCTGTCAAATGTTATAACACATGTATTCAGTGTACTGCGCACACAATGTGTGGCGGTAGCGGCAGCACGTAGCTGCAGCGGCAGTCACCGTGGGACCACAATGCCCGTAGCGGTGGTATGTAGCAGTAGTACGTAGTACAGCCGCGGAGCCATGTGGCGTAGTACGGAAAAAAATTGAACACAATGGTAAAGCGCGGCTATGCCGAACAAAAACCTCGTTTATAAACAATGGCCGATACTCTGAGTTAATTTGAACTAGATTTAGTATTTTTGTACAACGGATGACACAAATTCCATAAAATTTCTTTAGATTTAACCATCTCAATAAACTTTTCGACGTCCTTTTCCTCCATTGTTTACTTAACTTGTATTGAATTCCATCGTGTAGCGCTGTCAACCGTGTAGCGCTACGAAAGTTAAAAGTTGGCCAACTCTTACTACCGCCACAGCTACGCGCTACCGCCACAGACACACATTGTGTGCGCAATATACTGAATACATGTGTTTTAACTTTTGACAGCTCTTACTACCGCTACTGCTACCGCCACAGCTACATCACTGTGGTTCTACGGTAAGAGTTGGCCAACTTTTAACTTGTGCAGCGCTGCACGTTTGACAGTGCTGCACGGTAGACAGTTCGCTTGCAGAGAAATAAAACAATGGAGGAAAGGTCGTGGACAAATTTCTTAAAATTGTGAAAAATCTACAAATTTTATGGAATTTGTGTTACCGCTTTAAAGTAAATAATAATAAAAAAGTTCGGGAGTGAAAATTCTCAGCCATTGCTTACAAACTAGGTATCTGTCTGACATAAGCGCGCTTCACCATTGTGTTCGAGATTTTCCTGTACCGCTCGAACACAATGGTGTTCTCCATTGTACGTAAATTTTCATTTGTTTCGCAAATTTGTGAAAATAATTCTCGTTGGGAACAGCCTGCAAAACTAAGAGACCCCCAAAAGAATTTTAAATGTGTCTAAAACAAGAATTCGGCTTACTCTCGGTCCAAGTACAATAGAAAAAGTCAGTACGTGCAAAATGTGCGATCATGAGCGCTAAATACGAACGAAATCAAAGTCAAAGGAAACTTGACGAATCTGACCCGACCGATATTATGGATGGGACATACGAATTTAATGTAATTCGCTCAGTTTCTTAAGGCTCCGTAAGAAGCATTCCGTCTATTACAGATGGCCCTTTAAGTTTGTTTTTTCTTGTCATTAGTTCACTCATTGTCATATTTAAGCCCATATTTATTTTTAAACGTTCTTCAAAAAATCCGAGAAAGAAGGGAATATATCAAGAATTGTACGCTGACCTCAAAAGTTTAAACAAATTTTAGATCTGACAGTCGGCTTCGGATATATTAATATCCAAAGTTGAAGAAAAAGTGACGTAATTTTCAAATTTGATCTTAAATTTTCAAGGCAATGTGATACTCGAGACGTTCAAAGTGAAATATCATAAGATTTTCAAATCGTTTGCTTAAATCTATTATGTGCAACACAAACTTTTGGCAGAACTTGAGTGGGATTTTCGTTGTACTTCGACATAAAATTTATCCAGCTCAAGTCTATTATGTTTGGGTCTTAAGGCCAGAGACACACGGCAACAGAAAAATGCGCAACCAATTACTGTCCGACTAGAAGTACACGCGTTTATATTCTAGAAAACACACGATTGCGGCTACGACAATTAGTCGAGAGACTCGTTTTGACACAAATTTTGCGACTTATTTAACCGGAATTGCCCCGAAAATAAGTGTTTGCGTACTAAGTTTACTACGAAAAGCTTGCAAACTCTTTTTTTTTTAACTATGAAAATTAAATTTGTTATCAAAACTGTCAGAAATCGCAGTTGGTAGACATTTGGCTACCAATGTTCCCACGTTAGTTTGAACACTTGTTTCATTAAAAATTATTGTTTTAAAACATTCGAGTTCATTATTTTTCTTTGTTTACAAATGCCAGTTAACAATTTTGCGATTTTTGTCAAAGTGATTGAAATGTCAACCAAACCTTGGTCGTGTTCAGTGTAAATTGCTCAATGAGTTTTCGTAAACTTTTTCTCGAAAGCTAAGTTTTCCATTCGGTGTAAATAGGGCATAACAAACCTCAATTTTGAGGTCGTTTTGCAAGTGGAAATTATCATGGAAACGCGAGTTGAGGCGTTCAGTCCAAGTAATAGACTTTATGTTGTGAGAAGGTAACTTCTGTCTGTGTAAACAAGAAAATTTAGTTTAGTTTGAATGAGCGTGAAGGCTTTTGTGCGGTGTAGAATACTGAACTGACAGTTGAACTACATTTGTAACCTAATCGACTCGGCGTAAGTGAAGATATGGGTCGAGGTTCGACTTAAATTCTACTCGACTACTAAACTTTGTTCTTGCATGGAAACATTGTATCTTTCTCCGCATAAATATCAGAGGAAGCAAACTTCAGAGTAAGATAACTAAAAAGATGTCTATTAACAGTAGATGTCGCTGCTCTGTACTTGTACTTTTTGACTCTGGCTACCCTTACACTGAGTGAACATAACGCGAGTGGAAAGGATCAAAGGGGAGAGAGAACAGAAACTGATGCGTTTTGGTTTTGATTTTGACCTATTGAAACCTGTTCTAAATATCCACATGTTTTTCGCCAAAAAAAAGTGCAATACAACACGGCTTGTAAGTAAATTATGCCTTATTAGACAAAATCAAGCCTAAAACCAATGAATCAAAAGTTTTTCGAGAAAAATTGTAAAATTCTGCCAAGAAAATGGAGTAGCCGAAAAAATTTCATATACAAAATCTAGGTTGAGTTGAAAATATTTAATACAACTCATTTAGGTACCCTCATACTCTTCCAATGCTTTTCGAAACAAAGTGTAGAATAGGGTTGCCACTTACACCAATTAGTGCGAGTTTTTTAAAGTTTTTTTTTTAATTTTTTTTTTAAACAAGTGAGTAGGTATAGGCAAGAGCTCGTCTGTAACGAAATTCAAAATACCCTACCCTTCTACCCAGTTACATCAAATCTTAAAGTTTTTTTAGCCTAAATTCATACATTATAAGTGAGTAATTTGTATGAGCCACGCCCCCAAAACTGGGCGTGTGCTAAGAAGAGGATCCTTTTTTTCGTTAGAAACAATAAAAAACGTGTCAAAAGCGGAAACCTAAGCCAAAAAAAGTTTTTTTCCTAAAAACGCCACCTAAAGGTGGACAGAACTCAAAAAATTTTGCATAACTAAATTAGAGATTGTTAATATCACTAAAGGTACTAAAAGCAAACATTCGTACTTTAATAAATTTGGTACTCAAATTTTGAAAGTAATCTTGTTTATTGTACATCTTTTCTCTGTTCTTTTCCTTCATCTTGTCTAACGTCCTTCGTTTCCGCTTCCGCTACATAACATTGATCTTCGTCGCCATCTAGCTCTTTGCACGGAGCATCACCAATGCTAATAATTTCAACAACATCACCCTTTCGTCTTGTTCGCATTATGACACCAAAATGTCGACGCATGTTCTCCAAAATCATATAAGTAGACACAGTGTGCGGAATAATCCGCACAAAACTAGTCAGCATTCCTTTGTAGAATCCTTTCAGTCCATCGCGGCGGTAAATTTTAATAATAACGTCAGAAGTCCTCTTGAATGTCCCTACCGGTGCAAATAGCAGGTGTGTGCTTACTATTTCAAATGGCTGCTGAAGAAAGCAAGTGGCAAAGCCTGCAATGACTGACGATACAAAATATGTTGAGAAATCGTCTCTGAAATCCAGGTGACTTATTATTAGGACCTCTTTTGCCTAAAAAATAAATAAATTACATCTATACATATTTGATAAGACCAGATTGAAGCGCTTTAGTTGCCTCATCATAGAAAGCCAATTGACCCACAGTGCCCATCATTCCCCGAAGTGATGAGCTTACCGCACCCGCATACATATGACGAAAGCCCTCATCTCGTTTAATGCACCAGAGACCGTGAATCAAGCCCTTATAACTGGAATTATATGGCGAAAAGAATTGCCTTTCTAGTTGCTCTTATAGTTAAACTCACTATCTTCTTTCGTTTGGCGGAAGTAGATCATCATTTTGCGACCGCACATACACTTTGTTTATTGGAGTGGTAAGTGCTCCCGCAATTAAACCACAAGTCGAGGAAACAAGGACTCTTTGGCGAAAAGAATTTAACAAATTTTCACGCCTCGCTAGTTCGTATAACTCGAAGCGCACATTTGCATAGAACATTGCACGTCCCATTGAAGCGCATATTCCTCTGTAAATACCTGCAAAACCTTTTTTTAATATTCTAAATTAGTAAACCTTTTAAAAAATGGTAAAAACAAGGACAAATCAAACCTTTATTATTAAAATAGTGATATTTTAATGCTTCTCTTACGTTCAAAGGCTTGAGTACTAGGTTCAGCCTTATTAAGTCAAGAGGATGGGTGACCAAAACTGCAGCAGAGCTCGCAAATCCTGAGAAAAACAACCGTGAGATATGGGACTCGGAAATTTCATCAGTCATTTGAAAGACGGTGTTTTCAACGATTAAAATTTTCATTCAAAGTTTATTAATAAAGTTTTTTTTCAGGCAAGGAGTTGATTGAACAATTAAAGGTTTGTGTTGTCCTTCAAAAAGCAGAAATGGAGAGCTAAATAATCTCGACTCTGTATATAAAAACTGTATGGAAATTGTTAAATGTTTTCTATCATAAGAGCGAACACAATGTGAAACTGAAGCTGACAGTTGTAGCTGAAAAGATTTAACTTCAAACATGACGTTTTTCAAACGTTGACAATTTTTCAAAAGTGACAAAAACTACAAGGAAGAACGCGTGCTTTTATTTCCCGCCTTTGATCTTTTTGTCAAGCTGACTAGTATAAAGAAAATCTATTGACGTACAAAGCATACTTGTTCTCAGGTACAGTGTCGCATTCTGATGGATATAACGGCAATCAATCTACGCTACATGCTTCAGCTACTCTTTCTGATCAGGCCTTTATAGGCCTTAATAATCTGTAATACAATGGGGAATATTTTTTCGTAGCTACAACATCCAGTGGTGCCATTGACACATTCTGCACATCTTTAAATGTTTATCGTTTATCCTGTAAAAGCGAAGGGTAACATTAAAACGGCCATTCGCATGCGCGAGATGAGAAGACATCAATAAGGGTTCTCTGTTCTCTCTTCTCTGTTTAGTTGGTTATAAAAGTAATATTGAAGGTAAATGTGTAACTCGAATCTCTTATACCTTATTACCTACTCTCATACTGAGCCTTGAATGAAAAAAGGATTGACGTAGTTGTGACTTTTTTTGTCTCCTGCAATCAAATTTGAACTTTTGGCACTTTTTTACCTGTCAAAAAGGTGCCTACTTTTGTTGCACTTCCTCCGGCTGTCATTACACAAATATTTTTTCAAAGTGAGGTTTGGCCTAACTTTAGTTATAAAGTATGACATTTTGGCTTTTTTGCCATACCCTGGGTTATGCGTCCATTAAGTGATTTGGGCAGCTTCCTAATTGCCGAACTAGTTAGGTATATTTTATCGATTCTAATGACTTTAAATTGCCTTGGAACGCCTAAATATGCTCTAGAGTCTAAAGCTGTTCAGGTGAATCGAAAAATAAATTGCGCCGGCTAGTAGAGCCTCCAGAAACATGCTTTAAATACTAGCAAAAGTATTTAAATAACGGAGAAATTTAAGCCTAACCATAAAAGACTTAAGTGAGCTTAAGTAAGTTTTCATTAATGTCCCAATAACTAAAATTCGTACCTTTGTCACGAACATATTGTAATGTGGTGACAGGAAATAAAAGGCATGCAGGAATCGCTGAATGCACCCATCGATTCACTTTACGAACACAACCAACTGTCATTCCAGTCAGTTGACAGCAAAATGTTATTCGAAGTTCGAATTTTGATATCGAAAATTTTCACTTCATGGAATTCAGTGGAAGGGTACCAATGGAAAATTACCAAAGGGGAAATACGGAACATACTAGAAGGTGCTTATATTTGTGTAAATACACGGGTGACAGTAAAAAGTGATCGAATTGAAATAATGTGTCGAATTCTAAGCAGCGAAGTTGAATATAATGTGATTTGAATTTAAATAAGTATTGTTTGATAAATAAAGTGTTGCATTGATTGTTATAAAAATGAAATTGAGTTTTATTCGACGGACCCCAGGCAAAAACATAACAATATAGTAGAATTTGACTCGATTTCGTTGGGTATTCGTCAAATTTTTGCTCTCTTAAGTTAATCATTTAATCTTATACCATGTCTCCACCGAGCAGTAATCTTCGATTAATATAAATCTTTGTTAAATCCTCTACAAATTACGCGATTTACCCTACAAATTTAAATCCTCTCGGCAAGCGATTAAAAGGAAATCCTCTCATAAGTCCCATTCCCCTATTCACAAACCTATTTTCTGCACCTTTGTAACAGTTTGAGAATCAAAAAAGGAAACTAAAACTGTACCTGTGCGACAGATCTGTCACAAGTACGTTTTTTATTGCGATTTTTACTGAGAAAAACGTTTTCGCTCCTGGGAAATGACATCGCCACTCTCTTTAGAGAGCCAAAATGACAGAAACAGAGTTTTCGTGTCACATTAATCCTATATTTGTCCGATGGAGCCACTTTAGGATTTATTTTCAATCGTCTCCCGTTAATCTTCTTTTAATTGTCGGTAAAGACATAGTATTAAGTTCATTTAGGTTGTTTTTGCCTTTTGAATGCTAAGTTCAACTGGGATAGCGATGGGACCTTTTTGGTGCCTAGGGTCTGTGTGGTCCTTTTCACCACCTGTTTAACTGAATCTAACCTAAGTTAATTACTATTGTGCCAACTACAGAGGCATCAGTCTTCTTAACATCGCATACAAGATCTTCTCTGCTGTACTGTGTGAACGTCTGAAGCCGTTGGCAACAATCTGATAGGCACATATCAGTGTGGCCTTAGGCCAGGAACGTCCACCATCGATCAAATATTTATACTCTTGGAGAAAACCCAGAAATTCCAAATCGATACTCACCACCTTTTCATCGATTTCAAGGCCGCGTATGACAGCATATATAGAGACGAGCTATATAGCGCAATGTCTAGTTTGGCATCCCCCGCCAAACTTCTCAGTCTGTGCAGGATAACGCTTTGACCCCTTTGATGTCAAAAAAGAATTTAGACAAGGCGACGGGCTGTCATGTGATTTCCTTATACTTGAAATTTCGATCATACTTGAAAATGTGTAAAGCTGCTGTCATCAAGAAAAGACACCCAATACCGACGTTCGTCTTGGACAAACATCACCATCGACACCAACTACTTTGAGGTAGTGAGGGACTTTTTCTACCTGGGTTCCGCTATCAATTCAGACAACATCACCATCGACACCAATTACTTTGAGGTAGTGAGGGACTTTTTCTACCTGGGTTCCGCTATCAATTCAGACAACATCACCTGCGCTGATATCAAACGAAGGATAACTCTTGCTAATCGCTATTTCTTTGGGTAAAAAAGGCAATTTCGTAGCAATGTCATCAATCGAGCAACTAAATAGTGCATAAGACCCTCATCATCTGTCAAAGGCGGATTTTTTTATCGTTTTTGTTGGAGGTCGCTATCGCTACAATCCGATTGCGCACTCAGAAACAAATACTGGTCCATTGTACCACAGACACCTTGCATTAATGTATTTAGTAAAAACTAGTGGGAGGGTTACAATCCGCTTAGGCGAATCGTTGGATACCCCATACCAATCAATTGACCACTATCAAGCTCCAAATTGTGTCATAAATCTTGGTTGTTTAATTTCGGTTTCATTTAACTTCAATTTTATTTAGAATTTCTCAGCTAAGAATCTTCTGCCTAAGAAAGGGGCGTGGCATCCACCCCTTCTCAATAACATCATATTTTTGTTTATATTTTTTATCAGAAGTGGTATACACGTGTTGATTGCATTTTCATATTAAAAATTTGGTTTATACTAAAAAACGCCCCCAAAAGTGGGCGTGGCGAAAATTTATGCACGTGAGTTGATGTTCAAGTATCTGAACATTTTATGGTGCAAATTTTTTGGACTTAATGCAAATATATTAAATAAGAATCGTTTATTAGAATGGATATTAAGTATGGCCATGCCTACAAGGGGGCGGTATTCGCTTTTTTTTAAATTCCAATCACAATGCACTTAAGCGAGGATATCGCGTACCAAATTTCAGCTCCCTGCGATAACTTTGATTTTTCAAGCTACTAAGTAAAGTGGGCGTGTCAGTGGGCGGATTTCAAAAAGTTTTACACTTGTACTGCTTCGGGACATAGAAAGAACAGATATTAAGTTTCAAGTTCCTAGCTCAAAATTTAAGGCCTAAAAACTACCGACACACGGACGCAGGGACGGACGGACGGACATGGCTTATTCGACTAACAATTCGGTCTCGATCATATGCCCTAAAGGTCTACGGTGATTATTTCTTTATGTTACAAACTATGAATCTAACTTAATATACCTCCTATCCTATGGGATGGGGTATAAAAAGGCGAATGAAAACACTTTATACCATATCTCCACCGGGCACTTATCCGCGATTAAATTAACAGAATCAAAAAGTAAACTAAAACTGTCCGTGTGAGACAGATCTGTCACAAGTACGTTTTCTAATGTAATTTTTACAGCGAAAATTGTTTTTTGCTCCTTGGAAATGACATCGCCACTCTCTTTTGAGAGCCAAAATGTCAGAAACAGAGTGTTCGTTCAGAGTGTTTAACAAATCCTCTACAAATCACGCGAATTACCATACATATGTAAACCCTCTCGGCAAGTGATTAAAAATAAATCCTCTCATAAATCCCTTTGACCAAATTCACTAACCTATTTTTTGCACTTTTGTAACAGTTTGAAAATCAAAAAGTAAACTAAAACTGTCCGTGTGAGACAGATCTGTCACAAGTACGTTTTCTTATGTAATTTTTACAGCGAAAATTGATGTTTGCTCCTTGGAAATGACATCGCCACTCTCTTTTGAGTGCCAAAATGTCAGAAACAGAGTGTTCGTGTCAAATCGATCTTATATTTGTCGGGTGGAGCTACTTTGGGATTTATTTTAAATCGTCTCCCGCTAATCCTCTTGTAATTGCCGGTGAAGACATAGTATTAGGCTGCTTCGAAAGGAAAATTCTTCGGACGATTTACGATCCCGTCTGCAAAGACGGCGGGGAGTCAAGGAAGAGATATAACATCGAACTGTACGTACAGTGACACCGACCTAGCCAAAAGAGTCTAAATACAAAGGCTACGATGGCTGGATCATTAAGAGCGGATGGACACCAACGCCCCGGCCCGGAAAATCTTCGAATCCACCCCACAGAGACGGCGCAGTAGAAGGGCACCGACACTCAGGTGGCGCAAGCAAGTGGAAGGAGACCTCAGCAAACTTCGCGTGCGAAACTAGAGACGGCTAGGAGACAGTGCTAGCTGGCGAAGCATGTTGGCTGAGGCCCAAGTCCACCCGGGACTGTTATAATTTTAGCTCCTATTTTAAGTTTCGCTACTCAAAATTTTCAAAACTTTCGAAAACATTTTTGAAACGAAAGTTTTTGTCTTTTAAATTTAGAACACATTTTTGGTTTCATAATTTTTTGGGATTTTAATCCTACTACGCCTTACCGTTCAAAATTAACTTAACAGGCGGACTGAAGGGACCATACCTAAGACCGGAGGTTATATTTCCATTTTTTGAATAGACCGCTATATAAAGAGATAACCACAAAGATTTAACTCATTGTAAATGTACATAGGTACCCAGCGGTGCTCTTGTATAGGTCTATAGGAACTACTGAAACTGTGCCTTAAGGCCCTGAGTAAAGTACCAAATTAGAAATAGTGCTATTTAGTAGCAAATAATCAACCACCATCTCTATTGTAACAGCGTATTCCCTGCGTGGGAGTATATTTTTGACAGCTGCCAACACGGACACATACAGGCTTAGCAATATTTCACCACCTTTTTCAACTCCACAGTCCACACTCCCCACAACATAAGAAAAACACAGGTAAGAACGTAGTAGACTCGTTCGTCGCACTGTGTTGACACCTCACTCTCTTTACAACTTGTAGATTTTGTTGTGCGCCAGACGAAAGAGTCAAGTTAAATTCCGTTTCCGTCCGTTTTCCAATTGGAGCCGAAGAGTGAATTCCAAAATACCTGCTGTTCTTCTATCTCTTGGTAGCGATTTAACATTTAGTCGACGGTTAGTTACGAAACGGTTCGGTTGGTGTCGCGGTTCGTTTCGTTCGTAAATCGTGAGAACTAGTAGTTTTGCTATCAAATAAGTTTGACAAAACAAAACGTAATGTGTTTTTAAGCGTGTTTGCCAAGAGGTAAAACGTCAAATTAAATATCTTTTTTTTTTAAATATTGTGTTTTCCCCCATTGTCCGTTAAGAATCAAATTTTATGCCGCTAATCTGCAAAATCCAATTAGACGGAGCACAGTTACAACAACCGAAACTCCCAATTCCATGCGACGAAATCGAAAATCCCATTAAAACGAGCAAAATACAAGAAAAAATCGAATTAAATTCGGTATTTTCCTTATTTAATTGTGTTACCACCACTCGTCATCGTTGTGTTTGTGTTAATAGTGTGGCACTGGTTGAATATGTCGTGTGTAGCCATCGTGTATATTGCCTACCTGTGTGCTCTAGTGTATTAGTGGTTTACCTTCGTGGTTATGTTCGGTTGTTAGAAAAAATAACAAAAAATAAAAAAACGAATTTTATTATCCCCCACAATCGTTAGGCGACAACAACCCGCGACAACAGCAACGGAAGGAAATGTTTTCCCAAAACAATAAACGAAATATTCAAATAATTTCCCAGCCAATTTTACGCGACTAAAAAGGATAATTTTATTCGTTTTTCCTTGTTTCTCCTTCTGATATTTCAAAAAAAATTGCAAAAAAAACTCTCAGGTGAAATATAAGATGAAGAATAACGAGGAAGCATAACGACGAAATACACTTCCATCTGTTTGTGTTGGTGCCAAAAGATATGCTACAACTTTCTTGTTGTTGTTTTGCTTTGCGCGAAAATTGATGGAACAAGATGAAGGTGGGAGTAGTAAGATAGTATCTGGAGATGGAGAGTACTTACTGCAGTTGTTTCTTCATGTTACTTTACCTACACCCCACACACATACCCCCGTGACCAAGGCCTAATGGCCTCATATTGGCAACAAATGCAAACTTAACTGACAGTGTGGTGCTCGCCGTTATGAGACTGGCTTCAAATGTCACTTTTTGACATTTCAACTTTTATTGCGAAGTTTTGGGGGATGCTAGAGGCTTTACTGCTTTCTAAAATTGATTAATTTTACCTTGTAAGGAAGCACTCCTAAAACTGAACTTTATAAACATGTTTTTGCACAAAAAAGAAAAATCAACAACAAAGAAAAGAACAAAATAAAACAAAGTGTGGAGAGAAAAATAAATGGAGAAGTTTAAAGCACTGCGCAAGTATTTGTGTTAACAAAGAGGAATGCTCTGCTGCTGTGAGAGGCGAAAGATTTGCTCTTCGAAAACAGTTCTCCTTGTTTTGGAGGTGATTTCCCGAGGAAATTGAATTTTCATTTCTTTCACTCAGTCCAGGGGAACCAAACAGGGATCTGGAAGAAGAAAAGGGTTAAGGAAGTTGACCAGAAATTTTCTTATGTTGAATATTTAAACGAAATTAGTTGAGCGAAAGATTTTAAAATCGCCTGAGCTGTTGAGTTGACCGTTAAATTTTAGGAGGGTGTTATACCCACTATTGAACAAAGCGTTTTGAAGTCGCCTGAATTGTTGAGCTGCCCGTTTAATTTCAGGTGCGTGAATTAATGAACGAGGATTATGTTTTTGATGATCCGTCCATTATAGAGAAACATTTCGGCGCCTTTGTGGGGACAAATAAAACAGATCCTTGTAAATTCTTAAACGAATTAGCAACGTGATAAGAGCCCTACAGTTGACTACATTATATCAATTGCTCAATTGATGATTTTATAGTATAGTTAACCTTCAATTTTGTAGTTTGGATTCATTAGCAAGAGAACTAAACTTGCATTATCCGAAAAATGTTGCGAAGTACTATGCCACATCACGGACAGACTTTGCAAGATAATCAGACTTAAGCACGACGGTCGTGATTTTGTTTTATTCCAAAGGCCTGTGCGAGGCACACACTTTGCTGTATGGCGTCTTTCCTCGGGAAAACTGGGAACCATACAGCTTTTGCGAGTCCTGTTGAAAACGCAAAAGCTGCAGCTACAAAAATTCTGATCCATTCCTTAAGAATTTTTCGAGGATATAAGCAACGATACGTTCGGTTAGCTTTTTACTCACATAGTTTTTTGAATATGAATTGTGTTTTAAATCCTTTGGAAGATGAAAATAAAGACAAATATCAACAACTGGTATTCGAGTAATCGAAATGTCAACGAAATCTATGTTAGTTCCGTGGTGTAAACGCATAAGTTTTTTTTTTTTAAATATAATTGCATGAAATCTAGACCAATAGACTTAATATCCTGGATAAAAAACTAATTTTTACCGAGCCTATCTAAACATGAGTTTGTCTAATTATTTTTTATAAATTTTCTGTATCTGCAACCTCTGGTTTGGTGTCAGTTTTTGTTCAAAACCATTAGAGTCGTTTTAACGTGAAAATATGAAATAAAAATTGCAATGAATGTCACTTTTGAATCAGCCTTCGTTGCGAATATCATCAAAACCGAATGTCCAATCTAAACCCACCTTGTAGTTCTGCTTGGAACTCATCGTACGATCCTTATTTCCTTGTTATATCCCCTTTTTAAGTTAAGTGTCAAAGTATCCGAAACGTCAATAAAATCTAGATAATTCGCATTGTGAAAGCATCTAATAGATTTTAAAATCTAAATGCTAGGGGATCTTGATTAAAGGCTAAACTTTAATATATAGAAGTCAAAGCATCTGTGTGTGGACGTCCCTAAACCGTAATCATACTCTAGCAAGAAAATTGTATAGACACTAGCCCCATAAAGCCGATTGTCTCAGACCTCAGAATTGTTGCAAATTGCGATTCCACTCGTAGTTTTAAGAGAGAAAATTTTTATAAAGAAATAAACACTTAAAAACACATGAACCCTGAAAACTCGGTTTGACATTCGTTTACAAAAGACTTTCATGGGTGACTGAAGCACTCCACACGTATAGTGACATATCAAATGTCACAATGTAACAATAGGACAATTTTTTTTTTTCGTATTGGGCCCTATCAAGGTATTCTTTCATGGCCTTTTCCGTTGGTCGTCCGGGAGCGTCCGGGAGATTTCTGGACACTCCTGAAACTGTTTTCTTGGACTCGTTTGACAGTTCCTCTTCTGGATAGAAGAGAAATTTGCTTCTGGTTTTGAATCCAGAATTAAGACCAGAAGCACGCACACAATCATACATGTGTCAATGTCAAGTTGGAGAAATGTTATTTGGCCCCGTAGAATAGCTTTTGCTTCACAAATACAACGCTAAACAAACTTCAAAAATTTTGGAAAACATGTTTGGCTGTTCGAAGAGAAGCCCCAATCCGGAAGAAGAATGCCCTGATCCGGATAACACAGTCTCTTCGGTAATTTTAGCCTTCATCTTCAAATTTGTTTGCGATAAGCATAATGGAAGACTTTCCTATTTCGTGGAGAACATCTTTTTCAGTAAAAAAAACAGAAGGTATAAAGGCATTTTTTGTTCAACTCAAAATCGCTCCATCAACATTCTTTAAGAAAACCCTTTATCGATTCTTAAAATTTTCATAACTCGACAAGATCACAACTGAGTTTAATTTATTGATGTGGATAAAATAAATGCTCAAAAAATTTTATCAGATAGTTAAAACATTACGATTTTGAATCCTTAAATAAAAGGTTAATTTCTGACAGATTCCTTCCATGTTACGCAGATATAGTACATACTTCACTCTTTATGGGCCCTAAACTCTTTATATCAGAGCAAAATTAATTTAAAAAAGCCCACTGAAGTATTTTATTGTTCTACCTAGGTACCTCCTCGAATATTTTAATGGACATGCCAAGTTTTTATATTTCAATCATCAAATAAAATTGTATCTGATAACGTAATCGTTTATTTTAGAGATTCAAATGGAAATTTTTTAGGGGTGGTCTTCCATGTCTGTCAATGTGTTTCATTTGCTTAAAAAAAGATGACTGTTTCTTGGGAAATTACATGTGTCATACGTTCGAAATAATGAAACGAACCAAAACGAGAGTGATTGGAATGACAGGCTGAATTATTCTTTCGCTGTTAATTCGTTGTCGTGCTCAATACTGTTTCTGCTGAATCGTACCGTTATATTAAAAAAAAAACTTTTCCCGATTTCTTTTTTTAATTTTCCAATCGAACATGTTATATTTCCGCTTTACAAAGCTGTCACCTTGACATGGAACCGTTCTAGTCTTGACGTTGCTAGATGTCAGAAACCTGTCGGACGCCATATTCTATTCGGTCAAGCTTTCATTTTTCATATTCAATCTGTGAAGCATGAAACATTTAGACATGCTTCCATTCAACTTTTTTGATAAATCTCTCTCTCTCTTTCTAAATACTCTAGAATTACACCTGACAGCTCTGAACTTCCGCGTTCGAACTGGACATTGGACAATTTCATTCCAACTAATTACTCGCTGTCAATTTTTGCCATGAAATAAATATTTTCTCTTATCACAATCCTTCGCACCAATATGTCCTGCACACATAGATTAGCTGCTGGCACACAGAACAAGAATCACAGGTTATCGTCTACCTTACCTATTGAGGATAAGTGCAATTTAATCACAACCTCTCTGCTCTCTCCCCTTCAACTTTACGGACGGGATGCCAGCCAAAGCCAGTTTGAGTCAAGTTTTGTGCAACAAAATTGCGCTCACACATCGAACGTATATTGAGCGTGTGCCTTGTTCCGTTTGAATGTCGAGGAGAAAATAAAAAGGATTGGATATGAAATAAATGTGTGTAGATGACGCCATAGCAATTGGATTTGGCCAGTTGCTGCACCGCAAGTTTACCGTTAAACGACGATCATTAATTGTCATGCACAAGGAAGGTGAAGGATTTTCGAATTTCATTCTACACTTCTTGACTGTTGCTGTTGGTAAATTAATTGTTTGTTGTCGTGGTAACAGAAACTCTGTTCGCGTTCAAATTAATCACAAACGTGTTTCCGGTCGTCAGTTTGATTTTTTTTTTGAATCCCTTTCAATCATTCCTTTTCTTAATTTTAGTTTATTGAAGATGCTTACAGAAAAAATTTAAACAAAGTGAAAAAGAAAATAGTTTTAAGTGTCATAGTAAAAAAAAATGCCCATTTGCGGGTCATGATAAAATAATATTTTACCAAATGCAACTTGCTTGGTAATGTCACTGTCAATAATCACGCCTGTCAGCTGTCAATCAAAAAGAGTCTCCCATCAACGCCATCATTGCTGCCAAGTAGCCGAGCATCAGTTTTGCTGTTGCTGCTTTGGGGGCAGTGCCAGTGTTGCAGTTCACCGTCCGCTGTCTTAGTAGGACAGAGCGTCTGTTGACCCTTGATCCTGGATCTGAAACTGCCATTTTCCAACATTATCATCACATCAGGCCACACCAAGACCACGACAGCCGTTGTTGTTGGGTGTGCTCCAACAACCGGAGGGGAGCCGGAGCAACGACATCATGAATTGGATACTTCTTGGTGTTATTGTCCTATTGGCGCACAAGGAGTATGATGGAACATTTTTTGGAATGGCGAGTCCATCGCCACTGCGTTTGCCAGGTGAGTCATTGATTTTTTTCTTTCTGTTCTCTGTTCTTAATTTACGCTAAATGGCTGGGTCATTTGTGACCGGTTTACCGCTTACATTTATAACAATGAATGCCTTTGTTTGAACATTCCAAATAAATTGAACAATACGTATTTAGTACTTTTGTGATCCATATTTGGGAAGGCTTGAAGTTTTGTTACAATTGTGTTGGATTCGTTTCTGTATAGGTGTGCATGCAGGGAATCAAAGAAAAAAACTTCCTGGTGATATGCCTGCGATCTGAATTGGTTTAATTGAGCTCTGTTCCCAAAAATTTACATAAACTTCGTCTTTTAAGGCTATGTCACAAAGCTGCGTTGCGCCAACGTTGATCTGACAGCTTAAATTCAAACACATTAAAATCAATTGACGATTGAAGGCTTATGTACCCCTGGCGGTCAATTTTAGAATATGTGAAGACCTATACACATCAACGGCTGGCTGTTGTTGTCATCCCATTTGTCAAACGAGAACGAAAATTAATTGTTTAGGAAAGATATTTTCCTCCAAATTTACTTTTTGTGAAAGAACAAACTATTTTATTCACAAATCAGGTTGATAACTCACACGAAGGATGGTCACTTGTCAACTTCGAGATCTGTGTTGACAGCTATAGGTCTTCACATATTCCAAATTTCACCACCAGGTATCGCATTCTGACATTTCCAATCGTTAATTTTTAACTACCGAAACATTGCTGCGATAATATGTCAATATGTAATATGAGTTTTTTTCACGTTAGAACGTTTGGAGAAAGCAGAAAAACTCAACACCAGGAATTTTTGCGTGCGTCTTGACGTTTCTGTGAGCCTAGAATTCTTGGCACTTGGCGTGGGTTGTGTTCCTGTTGATTTGTTGTCATTTTTTATGATTTTTCATCGTTTTTCGAATTGTGTATTTTCAACGCAGTTGTAAAGCAAGACGAATTTTTGCGTGCGTTTTGACGTTTCTGTGAACCTAAAATTGTTGGCACTTGGCGTAGGTTGTATTCCTGTTGATTTGTTGTCATTTTCTATGCTTTTTCATCGTTTTTCGAATTGTGTACTTTCAACGCGGTTGTAAAGCAACAGGAACGTAACGGGACAAAGCAAATGAAAACGCAGCTTAGTGATGTAGCCTTTAAAGTTTTTTTAAGGTAAGAGCAAATTTCGTCTTTCTTATCGCTACCGTCGTCGCTACCGAAGTTCAACCCAACACTAACAGCAAAGCATTGGATTTGATTAAATTTATCGGCATCAGCTTCTGCAGTTTCCATATTAAGACTGAATGACTTTCTCCAGAAAAGATGAGATGATCATAGAAATGTAAATCCTCTCGTCAAAAGGGTAAAAATTAATCTCTTCAAAAATTAAAATCTTTTTAATCTTTTCACACACTTAAACTGTTATCATTTTACAAATATGATATGACAGATCTGTCAAAAATATGTTTTTATTGGGATTTTCGATACGACACTTTTTTGGCACCAGGCGAAATGTCATCGCCAATCTCTTTTAAGAGCTAAATGACAACAAACTGGTGCTCGCTTTAAGTTAATCTTCTGTTTTTCTGCTCAAAAAACATCCATTTCAGTGTTTGACCGCTGGAAACAAAGAATAAATTCCAGTCACTATTTTAAAACACTTCTCTTATTCAATTTTTAAATATTTACACTCACCCTTATAGCAATTGAAGACTAGGAGTCCGCGCTTGACAGATCAGTCACAAAATATGTTCTTTTGGGATTTTTAAAATTGTCGTTTTCTTAGCTCTTAGGAAATACCATCGGTACTCTCTTTTAAGGGACAAAAAAACCAACAAAATGGTAGCTTTATTAGATGGTGGAATGGTGGTTGGATGGTGGAAACTCTTCAAGATTTATTTCTAATCTTTCTTCAGTAATCTCAGTTATATGACCGTTGCATTGGAAACATAATATTTTTTACCCTTTAAACATCTTTTTACCCTTTTCGCACACTTTCGCAACAGTTTGAACTTGTGAAAGGAAAGTTAAATTACTGTTCTCGTACGACGGATCTGTCAAGTCACAAATATGTGCGACAATATTTTTTTTAATCCCTTTTGAGAGCCAAAACTAGAAACCCTTATTCCGTGGAAATATTTCGTGATTTAGTTTAAATCTTTGTTGAAAAATCTTAGTTTTATGACTGGTGGAAACACAGAATAAATCAAATTTAAACGAGGATCTTTATTCATGAAATATATCTGTCACTTTTTTCCTTTTCCACTCAGCTTTTAAGCAGTTGAAGACTTAAAAATAAACGAGCCCAAGTATGCTCGTCATGCTAAGTTTCCACTTGTCGATTTGTAATGGACAAACTACGTATTTTTAGGTTATATTGAGAAATTTGTAAGTGGAAATAGAGTGTCTTTGAATTGACATATGAATTGGCTTACGTTTTGCCAATTGTGTCTTTTGTGTCGTTTGTCAATATATTGACAAGTGGAAAATAAGCATCACTCTGTTTCGATTCCGAGTTTTATTGTTCTCCGTTTTCTGACTTGGCGAGAAACACCCGAGAAAAAAATGTTATTCGAGATTCTGCCAGGCTAGAAGTAGTATTTCTCGTAACAATAGCTCGATTACAGCTCGGAAACATGTCTTCAACACTTTTATTGATCTCCGATTCAACTTCAACCTTTTATATGGCTGTTTTCTCGCCTGTTTGCAAGTTATTGGTGCTTCAGCATACCGGCTTTTCTATTCCTGCATATTATTCTTGACTGTCACCAAGATATCGTCATCAGATTACTCATCACTAATGCAGTTGTACCAACACAGAAACTTAATTACACCTTTCTAAAGGCTAATTACTAGGGGACATGGTGTTGAACTTTACGAAAAAAGGGTAAATGTGTGCCGGCAAAATTATGCCTGTCACACCGTCTGCATAACTACTCGCCATTATCCGAACCAACACATCTATCATCGCCCATTGCAAACAAACCTCCTTTACACGAAAATTTTACGCCTCCGAATCCCCAAAAATTCGATTATCTTTGAGCATAACAAGCATATTCATTCAATAATCAATACATCAGCAGAAATCAAACAAAAGCAACAAATTGCACAAGCAAAATCATCAATCACCCAAAAAAGCAAAAAGTCAAAAGCTCCCGCGTCTCGCAAGATACACTCCAATTCCAAACACACTTCCTACGCTTGGCATCGAAATATTTTAGGCAAACACACACTGACAACTGAAAGACCCATAAATTTCCTTTCGGGATCAGCCTCTTGCCGTTAAATGCAAAGTTGTCTAAAAGGCAAACGAAAACTTTGCCGAAAAGAATTAACTTTATTATTAGGTATAACTTTTACTTTTCTGCTCAGTTCTGCCATATATGACAGTTCTGCTAATGAAGTTTCAATTAAAAGTGACAATCAACCAGCTATTGTTGTTCACCGAGCTGTCATTGCAAATGCAAATTGACTCTTGACTTTCTTCTTCGATTCACTTTCGTTCAGGCAATTAGCATAGAATATTGAAGGAAAGGTAGGTACTTCTACTTCCTTTTACGATTGAATGAAAGCAATCGATTGTTTTTTCTTTTTTTTTTTAGCTTGTTGGTGAAGGTATGTGTGCGCTGCCACTCGTAGACATCCGAAACAAATCACAGTTGTCAATGAGGGACCAGAACAACAGACGGTATATGCTGGCAATGGTACTGGCACAGCTCCAACTTACTGACAAAGTGAGATTTTCTCCTACGATTACTCTTCTTCTCTGTCAATCAAACTGGTCGAGTGGTTGTAAAAAAAAAAAAAAGAACTTTGACAGCCGAGATACTGACAGTGGTCCTTGCTCGAAGACAAACTCCCATATCACGTTGGTCTATCAATCAAAAATGCAATTAGTACGAGAACTCGCTAGGAACAAAGGTGGCATTAGCAAGCATTAAGCTAGATGTCAAAGGCGAATAGTTTTATTTTTTGTTCGTTTAGCTGTTTTGGGATGAAAGGAGTTTGCATTCGTTAATCTTTTTTCCCGGTTCCGGTGAAGTTTTTACTTTGCCCCAACAACAACTGACAAGAGAATGCGATCATTAATTGCTGTCACCTGCGCTTGCGTGCGTGTGCGACTAACTAAAGAAAGTATGGCTGATGGTGGATGGAATGGCATCAGCGTAAGGTGTGAAATCTTTCTCGTGTTGTCCATAATGACAGTTATATTATGGAAACTAGTTTACACTTCCGCTACGGGTCATAGTAGATTGGTCCAATTAAGTTCCACCGCATACGTACTACACTTTGATTAATTTAATTTAATTTCATTAAGAATGCATTTAATTACTGGTCTGAACACCTACAATTTCACCACGTACAAAAAATGTTAGAAAGAAAAATGCAATAATTTTTTGTTTTGTTTATCACAATGGAGTATTATAAGGTAATAATCTTTTCACACCCGTCTCTAATCTAGATTTTAATGGATTTCTGCAAAATCTAACAGCAATCTATTACCAAATTTCAAAGCGAACACACCTTTTAAAGTACTCAGCGCTGCTGAATGCTGAACTGGTATTGCCAAACGCAAAACAGCTGATGACGTTTTGTTTGATAGAATTCTCGATGTTGCTATGGGTATAGCTTGGCTTAGCTCTCAAGTGTTATAGGTTGTTTCCGCCGCAAATAATACAGAGATTAACAAAGGAAGATTAAAAGTTAGTGTGTCTAAGTGTTTCCACCGAAATAGAGGAGATTAACTTGACCTATGCTTCTGATTTAGACATTTCTTAATCATGTTACGTCATCTGCACATCTCCTTGTAAACGTAAATTTATTTTATCTCTCGGGCAGCTCAGATGCAGAAATAATTTAATTTGTTTTTAATTGTCACCGATTTTTTTAATCTACGAAACGAAATAACCCAAAAATTAAAAAAAAAAAACAAAACGCCAAATACGTTGTTGGGATTAAAGTCCACAAAGTGGACAGTCAATTAACTTGATCAACATCATCAAGCAGTATCAACATCAACATCCATCATTGTTTTGTAATATGCACACCTTATTGCATTTAACTTTTTGACAGGAATAACCACCTCCACATCAACAGTAATATCAGCCGTTCTTCGCATCTCTTTACACCACAAAAAAACACTGCTGAGTTGGTGATAACCAGCTGTCAATAAAAAGTGTGTTTGTTTTGTTCCGTCAGAAAACGCACAGAACACGTAGAACTTTGTACGGTTTGATTTAGGAATTCTTGTGTGGAAGAGATTAATTACGCGACTAATTTTTAATCTCCTCATGAAGAGATTAATATTCGATTGTTAAGTCTCGTGATTTGAAGGGAATTAAAGGATGATATGTCTTAATCGCGGATTAGTGTCCGGTGAAAACACCCTATTGGGATGACTGTTAAATTTGACAGCGAAATTCTTTGAGAGGTGTCAAAATTATGCCTCAGGACCATTTAATTTAAGAATACTGTGCAAAAATGGCATTAAAACAGCGATAGGATGGCCGAATCATACGATGAAGTCGCCGCGATGTTTTTAGCAACGTCGACCTATGTTTTTAGCAATGTCGACGACATAACCGTTAATCAAAAATTAACTGAAAACCGTTCTGTCTCAAAATCCAAAGAATCGGCAGATTTTGCCGGCAACGGATATATAAAGTTTATAAAGTTAGAACTGCCACCAGGGCGGATAAAAATCAAGAAGAGCATTGGACACAGAACTGCGCCGTGTTTAAAGCCTGTCTCCTGCTTTACGAATGACTGGCGAAACATTGCGATTTCGGGGAAAAAGTTTGTCTTAGAGTAAATAAGAATAAAAGCAAGCATGGGGATAGGACCAAGGGCTGGCAAACCCCTTTTGCATTTTGAACACATCCAATTCCAAAAATTGTTTCTAAACTAAACAAAAAGAGGAGCATTCTTAATTCAAACTTAAACATATGGGCGAAAGGTGAAAATGAACACAAGATTAAATTGTTTAGAGCCTTATTGTTAATATCATTTGCAAGAGTTTTAATTTTTTAATTAAAAAACCATTTTCCCTAAGGGTCGGGTGATATGTGTTTTTTATAATATGCTCGTGATCAAGGGGTTATGACTGCCCTTAAAATGCGTAGCACATCGCGAGCGGAAAGAATTTGAGGATAGAAAAGAAAGAAGATCCAACACAAACGCGGATAAACTGATGTGAAACCTCTGCACAGAGGCACCAAATCCTTTCCTACGCAAGTGTTATGCCTTTACGGAGAAAAACAATAGTTATGTAAAAACATCTGGCTTGCATCTAGTTGTTGTACATTTTATTTGTATATTGGAAGAGAAAAAAGCGTTTTGTATTCGGCCGACACTAACCTGGGTAACAGACGCCGACCAGGAAGCCGCCCATTTAAAACAGTCGCTTCTGGATTTTTCGTTTGTTGCTGGTTTTGGTCCGCCCCGGATATTTTTCACACCGATACCCACCATACCATCTGGTGAGCATTACCCTATCCGCCACCTGGGGAGGCGCCCAATTGCGGACCAACAACCCCAGAAGGGATGGTATACCCTAATCAGGTGATTTAGTGGATTGGCGATTTTTTTCATGCTTGTGTTGAATTACTTATTGCACGTGTTTGCAGTTTGCACGTGTACACACATATATATATTTTTCGTAATATTAGGGCCTTCCCCGCTTCCTGCACAAAGAATATCGTCAAAGTTCTCTGCACTATCGAGTTCCTCATAAAAAGACACATTGACATTGACAGCCTCAGACTTAAATTGACGTTTAGTTTTCGAATTAATTGATATTACTTCAACTTAGTCTCTAGCTTTGTCTAACACTTTAATTACCTACTTTTAGTACCCCATGTTTTCTTGTATTAAGTAAAACTTCGGGCGGTACAAAACTCCCTCCTTAGTGGTGGTTCAAAGTGTGAACAAACAGTGAAGGATAAGTCTAATTCAAGACATTTTAATAAAGTATAAGTGTATACACAAGCAAACAAAACCATAAGTTAAAACTGAAGTTTTTTTTATCAGCCTGAAAGTTTATTCCTTATTTTAACGAAGTCTCATTTGATGAATATTGCTTAACATTTTTCGGGGAGCAATATCGCTGGGTCATTTTTTTCAGTTTCCATTTGAATGTCCACTTGCCGAAGCAAACAAAAGTTGTAAACAAGAATTTTTTTTTTTGAGTTTTGGAAGCTTAACCGTGTTTTAGCTTTGATGTGTTCTGTTTCGCTAGATGTGAAAAATACTTACAAATGTAAAATGCATGTGAAGTAACGTAGAGGGTGAAATGGTACTCTAGCCATATCACCCTCACACAAATGTTGATAGCAAAAAGTTTTTCTTTTTAATAAAACCCATGGCGTTTTTTTTATTGATAATATTTAACACTTCTAAATCTTAGCACGTTTTCTACCGCTTATTTATATTACACTAGAACGACCGTTAAAATCGCCACCAACTTATTTAAACAAAGCAGCACAAGGATGACAAAAAAAGAATCGATCTATAAACATAGACTTTTTATCTATTTTTGGAAGCAACAAATTTGAAGTGAGCCATTTCCCCCGACTGCGCCATATCACTTGCCTTTACGATAAACGCAAATTTAAAGCAAATCGTCATACATCGTTTTAGCCAAAATGTAAATCAAATTTAATTTGAATTTATTTTTTGCCACTTGTGTGGCAGAACTCTTGTGTCAAAAAAAAGTCAACTCTAAAATAATGCTCATAATGATAGCAATACTCTTAATTCTGTTTACGAAGCACAGTTCCTACGCAATATCCTGCGACTATACTACAAGAAGTGCGGATAAAGAGCAAATTCATTCACATTACTATCAATCTTGAATCAAACATCAAAACCCTTTAAAAATTTGTCGCAGCCGGCAGTCTATAGAAAAAATGTTACGATTACACGTTTGGCAACATACTCGCATACATAGGAAGATACACCACCCTGCCAAATGCGCTTTTAAGTTCTATTCCCGAAGTAAGATTTTTTGTGTTCCCTAAGCCCAGTTCACAGAAAACCCTGCTATTTTACTTTGACTCTAAACTATGCTGCGCGCATCATCAGAATTCTGCCGGGCAAAAATTATTTTTTCCTTGTCCATTTTCAAATGTGTTTGTCGGCAAGGCTCGTTTTGGTTTCTGCACCATTTTCGGTTCATTTTAATTACCCAACCTATACTGAAAAGCCCAAAAAGGAATTTGCATTACACAAAAAATAATTACCCTTTTTTTAACGAGTTGGAGTAATAAATTTTAGATACTGTTAAATGTATGTACAATACAATTCCTCTATTTATCTGCTCATAAACATTTGTTTCAATGGCTTGCGGCTTTTGTCGGCATCCATCTGAATGGACCCAGTCCATTCGCTGCGAACATAAAAGTATCCTTCTGGACCAGCACACACAATTAAAGGATTACATTTTCCAAATTGCACATCTAAATGCGGATGTTTTTCAATAAACATTTCGAAAATTATTTCCCAACACAATGCCGAAAACTATCCTTTAAATCCGCTCCACATATAATCCAGATCAGCGCAGCATTTCGTGTGGCCATTAAAAACTCCAACACACCTATTATAGGGATATGTGAGCGCGTCTGTTGGCTGGCTCCATTTCAATATTGCATCCGTGTCCAGGATCAGGTTCAGTGCTTGGAATAATTGTGCACCATTCTCTCATTTGATCAACATCTCACTATGACGACGAAATAGCCCCCGACACACTGTGTGCACCATAAGATAAATACAACATTTTCATTAATTACAGGTATTTAAAAAAGGATTTCCAGGCGGGTATACATTTTACACTTTATGGGACTTTTGTTTAATCCTTTGCATCTGCATTCGTTTGCAACGAGGGAGGGAATCGTATATATGGAATCCGCCGTGGCAATCTGCAATCAGGATGATGTGTTCTCATTTAGGGGCGCCTCGCACGTTGTTGCAGCCTTGGCAAGTAGCATTCCCACGACAACGACAGACAGGAAGAGCTCCCCGAACTAAGCGCTACTTACCGGAGTATACCTACCGATGCATGTCCTCGGATTTTCGATACCAGTGGCCATTGTCATCGTTATCCTTTGTTTTGTTACATTTTCATTACCATAATATTCAAAGGTTGTGTGCTGCTTGTTGGTTTTGTCTTGATGCGAAGGGTGCCTCTTCTGGTGTAGGTACAGTATTATAGTCCTGGCATATACACGACTCCATCCTGGAGAATCAAGCAATTTCGAGCACCCTCGTATATGTATTCAGGGTTCGGGGATCGGGGTCTGAATCGTTGAAATGTTGCCAAGTGCGACTTTGTAGACGTTTTGTTCTGTGTTGTGATTGTTTTTATTTTTTGTGTTCGCTATACTTTCGTGGAGCGTTGCTTTTTGTATGTAGCTAGGTAGTCACCTCCGTTCCGTTCCATCAAGGAATGGCTAGGGTTTCCTTTTCCCTTGGTTTTCCATGGCTTTTGGCATCGAACGGGGGTAATTTTGTTGTTTGAGTAAATTTGAAAATGGCTGAAGTGGCTCCCTCTCAGGGTCCTTGTATAGTTTATTCATGCAAGCTCCTCGACCTGAGCTTCACTTATCCACTTTTACATTAGAAACAACTGTATTCTCATTTCGGATTTCACAGACATCCTCGTCGTCGTCGTTGCCGATAAATCTTCGGTCAAGGCCGTGTGTGAGAGCACCTACCTCTATTATATATGCGGTTTGTTCGCTCAGTGTTGACTGGGTATAGTGTAGGAATACCAAGTCGTTGTTTGAAGTTGTGCAATCGTTGCACTTTATTGAAGTGAACTGTGTTTGGTTTATTCATTCGCGCTCTTGTGGCTACTTTATGAAAACTGAAGAAGCCTTTCCGAGGCAAACATGCTAAAGCCAAACAATGAACATGATAAAAACATTGCGAAGATAAAGTGGCTAGCCCGGGAACACTCGCCATATACAACACATACTCGCAGCCGGTCTTTTGAAATGGGTGTTTATGGCAAGCTTCTGGCAATGGCAGAGCCATTCGGGCGTCAAGCTAATGTTTGCTTTGTTCTTCACTGACCTTGGAGCGTGTAGGTAGTAGATATGCAGTAGCCAGGATGATAGTTGCAACTTATTTGATTTTTGTAGCCTTTTTGAAAGGAGTTATAGGCATGTGAATGTGATGTACAAGGGTATATGCGCATCTGCATAGCAGTAAAGTGCTGTGCAAATGTTTGCTTCTTGTGCTTCTGAGATATACAGGTAAGCATACCTACATGTTGCCAGTGTCATATAGGAACTGTGATGTCAAATTGTCATGTCTTAAAAAACAGCGTTTCCTCTATAAAATTCTTACTTCCGCGGATCTTCTTTAGGGCTTCTTAGATCTTCTAGAAGAAATGAGCTTCTAGAAGAAATGCTTTTGACGCAAAGGCACCTAAGCACACATTGAAGCTTTCCAAATGACTTGCAAATCCTGGGGCTATAAGAAGAAAATACCAAAAACCTGGTTCGAGGACTTTTAACCTTTA
This sequence comes from Neoascia interrupta, assembly GCA_947623515.1. Taxonomy (NCBI): domain Eukaryota; kingdom Metazoa; phylum Arthropoda; class Insecta; order Diptera; family Syrphidae; genus Neoascia; species Neoascia interrupta. The sequence continues at coordinate 18,708,188 of OX392464.1, forward strand.
ATACAGGAATTTTCGTTTTGATTCGAAACAAAAGAAACAAGCGCCATTTATACTATAGACTAGCAACAAGCAAGTCTATTTCATTACAGCTTTCAATCCCTACTTTCATACGAGTGCACAGCACATGCAAAGAACAAGGGCTATGATCCGACATTTGTAAATGTTTCTCTCGAAATTTAAAACCGGTGTAAAATCGGGTGATATGGCGCAGCAAAAAAGAATTGCGCACTTTAAACATTGAAATATTCTCTTCGCCTATCTCTTTGGGATTCAAAGGATTAACACATGAGCTAAATGTACGTGTTACAAAAATAATGAGGAAAAAACGCGACTGTCCCTCATTTTTTTGTGCTTTTTCGGAAAGTTCTTGCTAGGCCTCATGTATAAATGTACGGTAGTGAACTTGTAACTTACATGGGTAAGTTTAAGCACTGTAGGATTTGTTAAATCGAGAAAGAGGAAACTGGCGCGTTTCTGTGCGGGTGATATGGGCTCGTGAACCATTTTACCCCCTATATAGGTTTGCATGCATTTTACATAGGTTTCATACAGAGTTTCAAAAATTAAAAGGTAAAAATCGAAAACCACAGCTTTTAACAACGTTAAAAACCAGCCTCAAAAGAATGAATACCTATTCGAAAACTGTCAACGTTTCGTCGTTTTCAGGCGACAAAAATCCGCCGAATGTGATATGAAATCGAGTGGTTTGGGATGAAAGCCTTTGTACATGTTATTGGACTGTTATAGGACTAACGTCTCACGGAATGATAGTTTTTGCTTAGCAAACAATTTTCCATTACAAGCATGGCAACAGAAACAGTCATATCACCTGTGATGGTGTTCCGTATCACCCGCTGTTTGGGACGAGTTTTGGGCAAATAAATAAACAAACAGAGTGGCGCAACAGCTCGAGGTTAACCAGGGCCAACTTCTCAACATGGTATGCTGTGTGTGTTAATTTCTTCACAAAAAAGGGGACATTGTTAGGACCTCGCAGAGGTGGGGACCGTGAAAAAGAACGAGTCGTTTTTTTGCTGACGATATGGTGGGATTTGAACCCTGACCTCCAGCGTAGTAAGCACACACACAAACCACTACGCCACGGCACCCCCATTTTGTGCAAAAGTTTTTATTAAATTTTACAATTTTTTTTAATTTTTCGACTAAAAACGCTGACGGGAATAGGTACTGTCTCCTGCGGAAGCATGGAAATTCGTGCGGTGATCCGCAAACCGCTCAGGTGCTCGAAGAACATTTGCGGGGCAATAATTTTTTTAAAAACCCAGACAGAAAAGTGGGCACAAACTTCAAAGAACTTTCTAGCAATTGAAGGGAAATTGGTTGTTTCACCAGGGTTTCCCAGGAGTCGCGGTTAACCCGTTTTGTTCCCTTTATATTACACTCCCAACTAGCATAATCTTGAGAGTTACACGCTCAAAACGTCAATATAGCTCTTATTAGACTCGTATAATGCTCTTGATACTCTTCGAGCATAAAATCTTGTCATAAGATTCAAAAATGATCTTATAACAGTCTTGTTAAGGGAGTCTCGCTACTGTAGCGCTTAACTCTTTTTACAAGAGTATAATAGGCTCTTATAAGACACTTGTTATAAGACTTCAACTCTTGTAGAGTTTAAGTGTTGTAATAAGAGCTTAATAAGAGCTTTAATCATGTAATAAGCAACTCTTCTAAAGAGAGATTGGCTCTGATAATAAAATCCTTAACCTCATAAGACAACTTACATTTTTCCGCCATTAAATAAATAAATAAATAGAGTGGCGCAACAGCTCGAGGTGAACCAGGGCCAACTTCTCAACAATGTATGCTGGTGTGTTAATTTCTTTTTACATACAAAGGGACCTACAATTTTTTTGCCGAATCCGAACGGCACTTTGAGAAGTTTTTCAAGACAAATGATACTCTCGGAGGGCTTGTCAGACCCTCGCGGAGGTGGGGACCGTAAAAAAGAACAAGTCTTTTTTTCAGGTGACGATGGCAGGATTCGAACCTATACTAGGCCTCCGGCGTAGTAAGCACACACACTAACCACTACGCCACGGCACCCCCCATTTTTCCGCCATTGCCTGCAAAAAAAATTCCAACTTTTTCTTTCTTAAAGGGTTCCCAAACACTTCACCCCAAAAGAGACCGAACAGAAGTATGACAATAGCCATTTGTTAACTGCCAATCATAATTGTTATAAAAAATTATATTAATTACAAGTAATTGAAATATTGAACATGAAATATTTTTGATGCCCCTTATTTTTTCAGAAGCAAAATGCTTACTTTATCTGATATATTTTTAACCGCACCAAGTTTTAGTGCCCCATAATGTAAGAAAAACCTTTTTGAAAAGTTAATAATATGGTGATGCCATAATAAGATATAAAACGCCATCGTACAAATCGATTTTCCTCTTTTTAAAGTATTTTGATCTCTTTTCATCCTTTTGTTCTTATGAAACTATGAAAAGATTGATCTTGTAGCATTATATCTTCCTCTCTTTTTGGCAGAGGTTGCAATGAGAAAATAGCTCTTCCAACAAGAGTGATAGTTTCCTTATAAGAGCTAAATATCTCTGATACTTAGGCCATTTAACGCTTGCAAGGCTCTAATAAGACCTCTAATAAGAGGCAATTTGCATGTTTGGTGTGCTTTTGTCTCATAGCCCAATATATTTCGATCGAAGCCAACTAACATTTTAGCTCTTATAAGACTCTCCAAGAACCTTATGAGATTTATGTCTAAGAGAAAAGCCCTTGAAAGAGGAAAGCTCTTGATCCTATTGAGAGACCTACAAGCGTTAAATGGCCTATTTTTAGGAGTAATTTAGGTCTATAACCAGCCGCCTACATCTATTAGAAGAGCCTTTAAACTCAGGTAACCGACCCATAATTCTTGCTCAAAGGGCTCTATCTCATTGCAACCTTTACAAAAAAGAGAGGAAGATGTAATGCTGCAATTCAATCTTCAGAGAACCATAAAGAAAAAAGGAGAACAGGGAACTTTTAAAAAGTTAAAATCGATTTGTACCACGGCATTTTATGTCTCGTGAAGACATCACTACCCTATATTATTGACTTTTCAAACAGGTTTTCCTTGAACATAGTAAAAGGGTTGCTTTTCTTTGTCCCTTTAAGTTCGTTAAAAAAAAACTATTAGAAAGTTCTTGCTATAAGACCACAACTCTTGTAGAATTAAAGCCTTGTAATAAGAGTCTTAATATGCTCTTGTTATAAGGTTTATACGCCTTAAGATTGATACTCCCTTAAGAAGGGTGCTATAAGATCATTTTTAGATTTTTAACAAGAGTTTATACTCGAAGAGTATCGAGAGCATTATAAGAATCTTATAAGAGCTATTTCGATGATTTAAGAAAATAAATGTCAGGCCCAGGAGTGTGTCGGTTGATACTCCCTTAAGAAGGATGCTATAAGATCATTTTTAGATTTTTTACCAAGAGTTTCTCCTCGAAGAGTATCGAGAGCATTATAAGAATCTAATAAGAGCTATTTCGACGATTTAAGGAAATAAATGTCAGGCCCAGGAGTGTGTCGGTTGGGAATCGCGCATGGACAATGAACGACTCAAAATATGCAACGTATTTTGCTCCTGGGTCTACCTTTTTGTGACCTTTTTTTATTAATTTTTCTACAGTTCGGAGTGAAGTTGATCCTTCAAAAACGCGTTTCTCTAGTTTAGTTAGACCATGTTCCAGCCAAGAATCTTGAGCTGCGTAAGCCAGGCTATTGAGATGAACCTCTGTTTCCTCGTGCACTCTCGGAGGTGCTGCTGAGTGTGATCGTATACGCGTCTGCAAGCAGCTAAAAAATGCTCAATGATCAAAAGAGTATATACCGCTTTCCAACTTAAAAAAAAAAAAATAAATTAAAGGAACTTCAAAACCTTGCAATTCCGCACAATCAGTCTATCTCAACTGTTGTTATAGCGATGGATGGAAATTGATTTGCACTGAATCAATCTGAGCTTAACGCCAGCTTAGAAAGGATCAAATAGGCAAACCATCAGTTATCCCCTTCCGAAGACTATTATATGAAATGATAATCAAGACCTTTTTAGTAAAAGTGGGCTAACAAGGTATAAGCTCCAGCTAACACTCACCTTTATTAACCGCATCTGCGTGGTGTCCATGACAAAGAAATCAAAAAGAAGTTGCAAAGCCACGATTCTGATTAAAACGGTTCCACATGCAACTTTAATGGACACATAAAATCAAAAGAATTTCTAATCTCCAAAAACTGAATCATCAACATTTTCATTCCAATAAAAGCAAAATAAACATGGACACAATTAAAAGATAAAAATCATATAAATATGCGACATTAAAAGCAGCGACCAACATTCTCTATCTGAAGAAACATCTCTTCCTCTAGTTTTTCTTTCGCCAAAAGAGATCAAAGTTTATGGTCGTTAAAACTAATACTCCTAACATAGCCGCCGTCCCATCCAAAATTCGCCTATCTTTCTGGGTCTCCCTAAAACGATGAACCACACAAAAAACTGTTTTAATAGAAAAATTGGGGAAAAAAATTTAAATGCGTATCGTGTTGCCGGTATTCTTAGTCGTGCGCGACGCAGACTTGTCAGTTGTTTGTGCGTCATCGACATCATCTCACATACCACATCACAACTTCATTCCATTTCCAGCACCTGAGGTCAATGTCGTCGCTGTCGTAGTTCGTGGAGAATGAAATGTGGCTGTATCGTTGGATGTAAAACTCATCAAAATGTCAAACGTAGCAAACGAAGAAACTAATAAAACTTTTAAAATGAAAAAAAAAACAGAAAACATGTAACAAAAGGCCTTGTCGTAAAAAAAATAAATAGACTTAAATCGTTCCCCTCGAGCTTTGATGCTAGATTTTTTTTAGTATTTGGTCTTGTACTTGTCCCAAGTTTGGCGTTTTTTTCTAGATCTCCAACTCTTTCGTTTTTTTTTTTTGTTTTTGCTCATTGGTCGTTTTTACCATCGCAAGTCTGTGACATAAAAAAACCTGTTGTTCAGGTACCATGTTTGCAAATTTTGAGTTTGTGTGGGTTGCATATGGATGGGATTGATCGAGCGAACAAGAGAATCCGAATCGGTACCGGTTATGGTTTTTAAGAGAAAATCAGCTGATGCTCTTTCCGATTGCCAAGATCATCGAATTTTGGTTGGACTGCCGTCTAGGTAGGCCGGGATGGTATGGTGGTGAAGGTGAGGCAAATCATTTCCCGATGTGGCTGTGTATCTGTTTCTGTAGATATGAGGGGAATTCTCCAATATTTATATGCAGATACGTATGAGTGGGATATACCTTTTACAGTTCAATCTTCGTTTTTTTGTTGTTAGATAATCCAGAGATGTTATGATAATCCAGAGTGTGTCGCGGTAAGATGGTTAATTATGCGAAAATGCATAAAACATTCGAAAATTAGCTCTATCACTCTTGTGCTCCAAACATTTTTAACCTACCAAAGTAGTGCACTTCAAGCTCGCGCCGCCAAATATTTCCGCCATTGAAGGTTTATGAATATGGAAATCGCTTGCAAACACCAAATGACATTTTTTTGGTCGAAAAGAGGTGACAATAGTCAAATCGGAAGCTATATTGTTTTTTTTACGGTTACAGTTGTAATAGGCTCAAACTGGTAATGATTTGTGATCAAATAGGCATAAAAGGTAAAAGGAGTAGGTATACTTACGCCTTTTTAATAGTTTGTGTATTCCATACACTTTACACACATCATCACAGAAAAACGCGCGATATACATTCGCTTTACCTTAGATCAGCAGAATTTTAGAGAGCATTATTGAGAGCTCCAGTAAAATAAGACAAAAAAGGACTTAATTTTGGTATGAAGCCAAAAAATAAACTCATTCTTAACGAAATGTAATGGCTTATTCTTTTTAACACCGAATTGTGAAACTGATGTGGAACACAGAAAAAAATTTTTTTTTCTCGTACCTACACCTCAACGGAATCGCGCTTTTGTAAATGTTCTTTTGAACTCCGAATTAGTTCAGTGTCGACACCGAACTCAAAAATTCGCCACCGTCATATTTGACAGTGGAGGCTGGGTGTAGCTTTGATTGGACATGTGAAGTGAGTTTTCGATTCCGTGATTTCTTACAACGCGACTTAAATTGTATGAAATCGATAATAACATACTAAATACATGTCTCAAACTCAAAGCTGTCAAAAATAATTTTAAGTAAAAAGTCCAAAAAAACGATGCCAATAAAATTACGCTACGAAATGAAAAAAAAGTAAACAAAGCGAAGTCACAGCAATTTGAAACTTAACGACGACCGCACCGGTGCAGTATTTGTCGTTTGTCGTTCTGTACACAATGAAACCGAGTGTACCCCACGCTGGAATAGTCGCGAACACCGAGTATAATTTGACAGTCCGGTGTGGCAGTTCGGTATTCAAAAGAATACACCCAGTTGATCCAGATTCCGCTCAAAATTTAATTTCATTTGTGCTTTTTATGTAGATATTTGTGAAATTTTATGGTTGTAAAAATTGATCGAAAAGTGTCTTCCGTCAATAACGTGTCAGCCACGCAAAAGTTCCATGGTCCCTGAAACTATTAGAACTATTAGGTACTATTAGAAAAGGATCACGTCAAGGGGCTATAGGGCTAACAAGTAGTACACTTTGGACCCATAAGCATTGGTTTTAAATATTGGACTTATAAGACACTCAAAATGCTCTTTAGTAGCGCATGCTCTTCAGGTGCGCAGCTTGTTTACTTATAAAATTGGTCATAGAAACGTATAGGTACAGCACCATAATTATAAAACTAAAAGTGCTAGCACCGACCATGCCCACTTTTAACATGCTAGATCCTTAAAAACCCGATTTCTGGGAAGAATGACTACAAATCGAAAAAAAATTATATGACAAATATTAAAGATATTACAATATTTGCTGAGTTTGCTCAATACAAAGTTTTGAGGTCCACCCAGTTTTAAGGGGCGTGTTTAGGAAAAAACTGTTTTTTTCTGAAATAATTTTAGCTTTTACCGTATTTTATATCATGATTCTAACGAAATTACAATTAATTGATTTTAATTTAAAAAAAAATGATGGCAACCCTAAATAAAATTAGCGCCATATTTGACAGAAAACAGAAAACCTTGTAATAGTTCTACATAAAGCTAGACCGTGCTACATAGAACCCAAAGTCTCTAAAAGAATACGCAGTACACATAAAACCTTGCATTCTTTGTTTTATGTTATAATTAATATTTCAAGAAGCGCACTGTTTCTTTTCATACTATTTTAATAAATCATACGACGAATAAAATAAGAATGTATGTATACCCAACTAAAAGAAAAACTACACCATGAAAGTAAAAGGTGAACAACATGAAAGTGTGTATACCTACATATTCTTTTAAAAATGTATTGACTGTCAAATAAGCTCTATAAGAGCCCGTAGTAGAACCCTTTTTGCACCCAAAATGAAGTTCTATAAAGTGTCAAGTCGTCCTTATAGGGTCTCGTTACTTGTATAAAACCAACTTCAAGAACTTAAGGTTTTATGATGTGGAGCGGTAAACGTAACGTTGACCATAACAAGAGCTTCTGTGTTACTTGGGCTGTGATGTCTTGTCAAACAAAGCTGCTCTTTATCATATGGAACAAAAGGTCCTTACCATAGGGCCATCAAAACCAAATATTGTACCTGTTTCTTATTTAATAACAGATGAAGCGTTTTCATTCACAACTCCAAGCGTCATACTCTCGCGTAATTCATTCTTCGTCCCCTAATTGCAACATGGATAGTCTTTATCTCTTGCTGAAAATTTATAGACCCTGTTTCTCTTTCCTTGTTGGGCATGGGGCTTCTACCATGCCTGTGCGCTATAATCCGTGGTTTTCTCCATAGTTCTACGTCCACAGTTCTACGTGTGCCTCAGGGTCGATCCACTGTTCTGTCACCTTGCGTCAATGGGCTCCATTCCATTACATTATGTATCTGACAATTGAACTATTTCCGAACAATTGCCATTTTCCCCCTTGAATAATTGTGCTTATACAATTCTGGTTCATTCTAAAGCAAAGTTTGGCATTTCAGATACGATTTTTTAAAAAAATCCTCAATATAATCGAGGCACCAAGTAACGCGTTGCTGTAGCTATCCTATGATATTTGGGTTCTGATCAGACATTCGAGCGAAACAGTCACAGCTTAGTGCTAAGGCTGTTAACGTTGTGTCTCAGGTCTTTGGGCATTATACCAAATAAGGACTTTGCGGCTTCGCTAATCCTGTTGGTAATGACACGTATAAGCCCACCTGCAGTAGACACAGGAAGGATATTTGGCGAAAGGAGAAGGTTTGATGTAGGCTCCACATAGCACCATTATAACACTTAAGGTGTTCTGCGTTACCTTTTAGAAATTTTTGGTTCTATGAAGGACTTTCTAGCTTCATGTAGAACTATAGGGTGGTTAAATTTTAAGGGCCGATGATGATTTTGAATAAAACACAAATTATTTAGGAAATTATTGTCATTTCTTTTTATTATGATAATGTTGGTATGGTTCAATTATGTATGGAACAAAATATCGGCCAAATGGCCGCCGCGACCTCGAAGGCACACCTCCATCCTATGGTCCAAATTTTCGATGACGCTGAAGCATGATTGAGGTTCTATGCCGTTAATGTAACGAATTATCTCATCCTTTAGCTCTTGAATTGTTGCTGGCTTATCGACAAACACATTTTCTTTCAAATAACCCCGAAGAAAAAAATCCACAGAGGTAAAAATGTGCCTCATCACCGAAGATGATTTTTTCTTCTTCGAATCTTGCCACCATTCTGAACATTGCCGGCGCTTGAAATGGTCAAGAGGCTTTAGTTCTTGAGTCAATTGCACTTTGTAAGCGTGTAAATGCAAGTCTTTATGCATAATAATCATCAACGACGAGCGTGAGAGGTGCAATTGTTGGGCACGGAGACGAGTTGAGGTGGATGGCTCTTCAGCTTCTTCTGCAGTACGAGCATGCACTGGTGTTGTCACATATCCTTCAGGTTCGGTTACCTCAAATTTTTGCACGATTTTTCCGATTGTACGCACATTTGGATGATTAAATTGACCGAAAAAATCACGAAGTGCACGATATGCATTTTGATTTGAACGTCCATTTTCATAATAAGCCTGAATAACTGTAATGCGTTGCTCGATTGTGTATCTTTCCATGGTTCAAATTAAGTTAGTCTGAAATTGAGAAATGTCAAATGAAATGTAGAAAAAAGCTTCACGTCTACGTGTCGTTCACCTTCAACATCGCCCCTTAAAATTTAACCACCCTTTATTATAAGGTTTTGCACTTTTATACCAAACATGGCGCCATTACTCTCTTTTCTTATGTGCTACATGTTGGCTTCGGCTCCCTAGTAGGTGGTTTGACTATTTGTAATAACTGACACGGCTGGCAGCGGTTGTTAATTGAAACGAATTTTTTTTGTGGGTGTTTTATTCTTATCCATGGCTGTAGGACATAATCTAAGAGCTTTTAACGCACTTTCGAAACAACAATTTCTTAAAATTAAATTATTTTTGCTTGTGTGGCATCTGGCAACCCCCAAGTGTAAAGTAAGTGCACTTCGGATGGGTCAAACCTAAAGTGTAATAAAATAGTTGTAAAAGGTTGATAGAACCTGCGCTATAAAACATAACTCCTCAGCACTTATACACTTATAATTTCAGTGCTAAAAATGTGGTGGTGCGTTTATAGCACCACGTTTACAAAATTTACGGTGATAGCTTTTTTAGTTTTATAAGTACGGTGCTATAAACGTTTCTATGATCAATTTTGTAAGTTAATAAGCTGCGCACCAATCATTTGAGTGTCTTATAAGTCCAATATTCAAATACTCTTACGGTTCCAGAGTGTGCTACTTGAGAAAGGCTCGTGACCCAAAAGAACTTCGAAAAAAGAACTTTCGGACAAATTAGACTTATTATAGGGCACGTACCTACTTGGGGCAGTCGAATAAGACTTATTACTGCATGAATGAAATTGGTGTTTACACAATTTTAATTGTGCCTTGTGACAAGTGGACTCCCTACCACATGGAAAAAACATTTCACTGCCTTGCATAAAGAGCGCTTAAGAACTTCTGGTAAGGAAAAAACGAACGTAGTGTTCGTCTGTTTAATCTCATCGTACCAAAAACGTTATTGTTAAAAAATTCATCAATCAAGGTCAAATAACAACATAATCGATATTTGCCATCAATCTACCCCAAAACAATAATCTAAGCCACTCCTTTTCCACCAAACTTCCATCAAATATCTATTAAGCATTCCCTTTGATCGTCACTATACAATATACCACAAGACCGTGCATAACTTATTCCTATTGATTTCGTTCGCTACGCTTGCACTTCCTTCTTCCGCCGTTTATACCTAGTCGGTATATGCCGTGTCCATAAAGCACAAACTTAGAAATCCACAAGCCAAAAGGAAATCAAATGAAAGAAATTGCGTGCTGGAAATGCCATCTTCCCTTCGTCAACATTATATACAAACCAAGAACGTCTATGACCAATGAGGACATTAACCCCGGGAGCTCTATCGTAATGTTACTAAAAATGCCTCTCCTATCGGCAGGAGCTGTGCGACAAACACGTTTTTACTCCGGCTAGAACGAGAAATGATTTCAGCCACCATGTCTAGTAATTCCATTCGTCTTCCATTTCCATTTTATCCCAGACGAAGAGACGTCAGCTGTATAATGGGGTTGGAGTTGGAGTTCATATTCTTGCCTTCTCATTCTGTATGAGTCATACCTATACTCACAAGGAGCTTAACTGTACTCATTAATTGGTTGATTTTTTCATTCATTTTGTACCAACATACGACAGCAACTACGTTTTCCTCTTAATGGTAATTTATTATCCTGCCACTTCCAAGGACAAGAAAAACAAATCGTGTAACGTTGTTGCCGCCGCCGCACCTTCTTGACACAAAGTTAAAAATGCATCGCGCGCTTAGTGTCCTGTTGAATGCTGCCGCTAGTTAGCTTTTCTTTGTCTAGGAATATTGCAATGATGTTCACTTATTTACGCCGCGTCAATAAATTGGACACGCAGACGACCAAGCCCCAGTCCAATTATTTTAGTACACTTCTTTGTTTTTTTTTTTTTTGTCTGAGTCATTAAGTAAGTACAGAACAAACCATCCCTTGGGACTTGTACGCTTTGAACTCCACTCCTGCACTTGTCCTTGTAGGTTTATGCCAGCGAATAAATGTTTCATTTCGACTTACATATCTAACCCAGAACCGACTCTACTCGACACAGAGACCAAAAACGGGAGAATTGAGTGTGAGTTGAAGGCATCATCCCTTGGTTTCCATTAGTAACAGCTATCAACCTCCACTTACCATCGCCCCCATGTCGTAACCGTTTCGAACCCCCTCAACCAGAGGGTATGGGAATGTCTTCCATATCTTACTCACATTTTGGTGGGTTTTTCCTTTGGAAATTCCAACAGAGTTCCTTGCCACGATTCGCCACATCTATTCACATCCAAAATATATATAAAAAAAAAATCCCAGGACGATTTTATTGATTAAATTCCATGATTCATGGGACTGTTGGAGGATATTTTTTTTTTTTATTTCTGCTCTGTCGCCACCCTTTACTTTCTCGCCTTCCATATCGTCACATGAGACTTTATCCTGACTCTTGTACTGGTGGCGAGGTGGAAAAGCAATGACATTTCTTTGCTATTCCCTGTATTTTTTTTTTTTTTGCTGAACTGTTGGCTGTGCCCTTTTCTGGGGCGTGTGGCGTTTGTCCCGTCAGTCAGGAATTTATTTTTAGAAAGAAAAATCCCATTTATTAATACTTACACATATAAACATATGGCGTCTAGGGGATTGTTTGTCGTTGGTTGGGCTTTTGTTTCATCGAGTTAATGTCCTTCCTCATTGTTGGTCAACAGCTGTGAATGGGTCTGGGATTCCTTGCGTTGTTTACTTTTTTAATTGAAATTTATTTGAAATTCTTCGCAGAAGAAGACGGACATGACTCGAATTTTAGAGCAATCTTACGTATTATTTGGCAAACAGTGGAAGGAGCAACATTATGAGGAATTTATTTCAAGTAGGTATCCTTCGAGCTAATGACAATAGCTCGAAACATTTTTAAATTCACATCATTTTGTAAAAGTTTCGATCAGGATCGCATTTTCATATGGGTTGCGATAACCTCTCAACAAGTTCGAAGAAAATTTGTGACGCCTTGACAACTTCTTTGTCTGGTTTTCAATGCATCGACAGTCAAGACATTGACATAGCTAAATTTTGTCCATGTCCATTTTAGGTCCGCTTTTATACAGTCATAGGAGGTATATATGTATAGAGAACTCGGTCGCAACCCCTAATTTTTATCGTTGCATTTGCATGGTGCAGTGACAGTTTAATCGCAAAGTCAATGCGTCCAAGGCATATCCACACATCTTCTTTGGCTAGCTTGTCGAAGCATTGACAGGATCCTCAATATTTCCCTGACATTTGCTAGTTACATGCGTACCAACTCAAAAGACCTGACTAAGAAGACTGTTCTTAATAGTTTTTTTTTTTCCACCAATCCAAAAGTTGAGTCAGAATTAACGTTAGGTGTGATCCATTGTAGTAATCAAAGACTGTCATCGCGTTTTTCTTGTAATTGTCAATTTGTATTAACTTTGTTGCTTAGCATGACAACAGGTTTGAGGTCGTGATATTTTGCTATCGAAGCCATGCGGCTTTTTGATAACCACTTAAGGTTCGGATAACGAAACTTAAGGTTCGGATTTTTTGAATCTATGCCACGCCCACAACGAGAGGTCTACCGATATGATTTTACTTTTTATGACTTGGAATCGCTACGAGATGATAAATACGAAATTTCAGCTTCGTATGACATCTTACTGTGGGTTAATTTTCTTACTTTTTTGTGCAACTTTAAGTGCATCTTAGGTGCATCTCCCAGAGGCCCCCGGTACCAGGCGGCAGAATGTTATTTTTGTGATCTTCTAACTTAGGACAACAAATTTATGAAGGTTGGAAAGTTTTTGAAATCAGTAAAAAAAATTGTCATCAGCTCTCTGACTATAAGTATACACTCTAGACCTTGTCCCATTCTAAATTTTTTAAACCGATTTTCGATATTTTGGTTCATTAGATTTTAGTCATTCGAGTTAGCGGGGCTATGCCAATCGGAAGACTTACTGACTTTCTCCCAGATAATTTACCACAATTTCGGTGAGAAGATGTAATTTAAATGCCAGTTTGAAACATTATGGCTGTTTCACAATCAGCAAAAGAGCATAACATGGCCTTGCCTCACGCAAGGTAGCAAATGAAATTCAACCAATGGCAACAAGCAATGACAACGTTCTCACCGTGTAACTCGTCCGCCATTTCGAAAAATTCTCGCTCTGTCATTCGTCGGTCATTTCGAAAAATTTAAAAAATCTCGCCGCCCATCCACGGATATTATTTTGACGTTTACCTGTCAAATCAATATAGATTAATCCACATTGATTTTTTTCCATCTGTAAAATTTTCTTTCCTTATTTTCAAGTGACAGGAGCAGACGAGTAAAATAAAATTGTTAAAAAATAATTGACAACAAAAATTGACAGCTCAAATCTTAAAAATATTTAAAGTTTGCGAAAACTCCCGATTTTTACCTTTGCTTTAAATTCACTGAGAACATGATTAGAAAAAATTGTCATTTTGGACAGAAAAAACAATTTTCTTAGTTTGAACGACGAAATCTCGATTTTATCTTAAATCTAGATTTCTTTTTGAATTCCCCAATACCAGACAATTTGTTTGTTTCTTCTTTGTGGTTGCTAAGAAATAGTTTTGTATTCAAAGGAATTTTTATACAGGCATACAGTAAGGACTCGAAAAAGTTAAGTCTTGACTGGTGTCTCTAAAAAGTTAAGTATTGACTTAACTCTTGCAAGTCGGTTTCGTTTTAAGATTATTTTTCCACTGACACTTCTTATGATGAAGTTCTTTTCGTAGGATAGTAAAAAAAAACCATGGACCACGAACGCAATCGGCATTTACCGTTATGAATTTCATTGAAATGCGCAGTTATGAGTGCGCATCAAATTCCAATTTGTATTGTTTTTGATCTCCAGTGTGGCTTTGGAGTTGGTACCTAACTATTCTGTTTGATATACAATGTTTCCACCGTTCATAACACCACCCGAACAAAACCAAATAAAACCTGTTCACCAGTTGACGCATTCGCTCTTGTTCTCCTTTTTAAGAATGGCATTTAACAAAAGTGAAGAAAAATAACTCTTCCTGTTGTCCAGTGTCAGTCTTAAAATCTAAAAAAAAAGAACGCTTTTTTGTAGATAGATACGTCATTATTCAGCTTTGTTTCCTTGTCATTCTTGATTTTTAAACTGTGAAAAGAGGGCGCTTAGTCATAAGGAAGTAAAAATCCACATGAGACAGGTTGAGTTAGTTGCAAGAAATCATACTTTCAATTAAATTTAAGGCGAGATTAGTTTGCTAGTTTTTCTGAATGTAATAACATGTTTCCACCAAGCATTAATCCGAGATTATCATAAATATTTTATAAATCTCTCATGGTTCAAATTTTCAGATAAAAAATGAATCTTCTCATAATTATCATTTACCCTTTTCACACACATCTTTTTAGAAAAAATGTGCCTTAAAAAGGGAAACTGAGACTGTCCGCGTATGACAGATCTGTCACAAATATATTTTCTGTTTGGAGTTTTTAAGCGATTTTTTTTTTTTTTTAACCGATTCAAAAAATGGTCTTTACCCTAGTTAGGTAACCAGGTCTGTTTCGATCGACAAACTTGGCTGATACTCATCAGTGGGAAACACCAAGATTGCCTTCCCATACAGATGCTTTTTCGGCAAAAGCCGAGCCAAACTTAAAGCTTTCACTGCAAAAACGCAGTGTAAATTATAAGACCTACACGAATGCTCAATTCGGATATTTTGTTCGTGTAGGATTTATCTGCCGTGACCAGCATAAAAATTTCAAATTTCCAAAATTTTACCATTTGCATTAACTATTGCTAGTCAATGCGCATGGGTGGTTACTAGGGTTTATTGATTTTAAATCAAAAAAGATTAAAAAATGGTCTTTACCCTAGTTAGGTAACCAGGTCTGTTTTTTTCGCTAGTTTGCAATGTCATCGACGAAGAGATCCAAAACCGAGTGCCCTGCCGGTATATTCTGATGTCAAATCGGCGTAATCCACTAGCGGAACATTAGGAAAGCATAGAGTGGGAGGGGTATGATCCATCATTTGAGATCATAACCTCGCGCCTAATTGAAAAAGAAAAGCAAAAAAGACTGTGAAATGTAACGTCACTTTCTGAGAACAACAAAAAACTGTTTGGTGTGAAGTTAATCTTATGCTTGTCCGGTGGAAACTGGTCTTATTAAGATTTTTTTTTACTCCTCCTTCACTAATCTCTGGCCGGCGGTAGAATTGAACAAATTGGTGTGTACCTATGGAAAATCTCGAATTTTTTGGAATATTTATTGAAAATGTATTTTCATTTCAGTTTTAAGTTTGGTGGAAACAGACTAAGAATGGTGCATTAAAACAGAATGGGAAACAATATCTAATACTGCGCGTAAAACTGCAATCAAAACAAGCTTTATAATAACACTTACGTCACCTTTTTTATGTCAGCTGAAATCTCGCATGTTATTTCAGTCTCAAAATATATATCATGCAAAACCAAAAAGAAATGTATTAAAAACCTTTTCTCGAATGCTCCCATTAATCAATTGAAATAAAAGAAACAAGTGGAAAAGTACAACAGTGCGTATGTGAAACCTTCAGTCCGTCAGTGACGGATTGCAAAATACCAAAAAAGGAAACTGCCACGCCTCCAAAACGTGGGCGGGATATAAAAATTAGACTGTTTAGTGCTTCATACCAGGTGGTTGCATACATTTCGGCCTTAAACTCCGCCCTTTTAACTCAAAAAAACACTTTTTTTAACGCCACGCCTACAAAAGTGGGCGGAGGCATATACTATTTATACAAAAAAGTTAGAAAATCCTTAGATTTACAACTGTCATATAATTTTTTAGTCAAATTTCATATTTATTGAAAAACAGTAATTTTAATCCAAAATCCCTTAAAAAAGTGGGCGTGGTCAATGAAAAGGCCAAACTTTTCTGGCTACCTTAATGAAAATAGCAAGGCATTGTTACATACCAAAAATAAGTGCGCTAGCACCATATTAACACAGCTAAAATTTGGAAAAAGTATCCTTTTTTAAACTACAGATGGTGTAGTGGGCGTGTCTGTGGGCGAATTCCGCCAATTTTCAAACTTAATCTGGAGGACTAGACTTTCAGCCAACCCACCAAATTTCAGTTTGCTAGCATAATATTTAACCCCTAAAAGTTTTTTACATACGGACGGGCGGACGGACGGACGGACTTAATCGATTCTCCTGTATTCTCTAAAACATTCTCTGTAAACTCTATACCATAACTTAATATACTCTGGGTTGGGTAAGGTATAAAAAACGTAAAACATTAGTAGAAAAAAATTACAAAATTGTAACACTTTTTGCTTTAGGAAATTTAAGTGGCAACTCAAAATATAGTGTTTATCATATCCCGTGGCTGTCAAAAGGGTCGTCGATGCTAGACATTTTGATTTTCTAAAATCGAACAATTTTGTAGCCCGCGACGCTCCTAGCCTGATGCCGCTGTAATGAATGTGCATCGTCTGTTAATGCTAAAATAAGGTAATAAAAACCCGTAAATATTTAAAAAGCTTTTATAATACATTATGTACCATTAGTGTATTAAAAATACGCGAACTTTTATGTTTGGAATAATAACAAGAGCTGGGGAAAGGACTAAAATCGACGTTAAGACCCCGTACATGATTATCTACCCGCTTTTATTCCTCATAATACCTTATATTATCCTCCTCTCTAACCCTTCCTTAATTCACTCATGCACACACATTAATGGAATGCACATAGCTATACCTACCAATGTATTTACAATTCCACGATACATCACACGCTACTTTTGATTGCTTTGCAATTATCCTTTTCCTATCCATCCATGTACTTAATTCACATCAAATATTTGTGTATCCAATCCAATGAATGACCCGACCATGGATACAAAATCAACACACATTCGTCGTTATAACAGAAAGCGCCTGTACATGCACGCTCATACACTCTGCTCTATCGCAGGTGAATCATATAAAATAACCGTTGCTTGATAAATAAAAAAAAAATCTTTCTCCTCCTATCATCGGCAATCAAACGCATGACTTCACCTTTCAATCAACCGTTAATTAGCTACGAAAATTCAAACAGTTTGCTCCCCACGCTACGACAACGACGAGTCCTTGCGATAAGATCTCCGTCAAAGCGTCAGCATGTGCAGAGGGTTATCCTGTGTTGTGTGTTTTCCTTTCAAACTCGCTTCTAATTAATCGAATATCCAGTTCCACATTTTTGGCTTTGCAATTATTCCACCATAATACTATACTACATCGCCCACTCCCACATCGCCCACCAAGGATAATGCAGGGAATCCCTTTGAATCCCCAACAAACTTAAGGTTTATTTTTACTTTTTTTTTTCATTTATTTGTTTGCGCTTGAATCGAAGAAAACTTACAGCGGGCAAGTGATTAATAGGAAATCCCTATGAGAATCCTCCGGTTGTAGTAGGTGGGTACACAAAGTCCTTGAGAACAGAAACCCACCCACACAAACACGGACTTATAGCCACACAGCAGACACACCTTTGTGGAGCACAGAGCATGCATTCATCTGTTAAATTCAATTAAGATCCAATCACAATCAAGTAATTTTCAATTTTT
Source organism: Neoascia interrupta (assembly GCA_947623515.1). NCBI lineage: Eukaryota > Metazoa > Arthropoda > Insecta > Diptera > Syrphidae > Neoascia > Neoascia interrupta. The sequence goes on from OX392464.1 coordinate 18,726,088, forward strand.
CGATCTGTTTCCTGTTCAAGTCCTTCTATGTGGGTGGATGGTGGATGGTTCCTTCCACTTGTGTGTTGTGTGCGAAAAGGAAAAAGCAAATTTCCAATTAATAAACAAGCGATTGTTTTGAAATGAAAAATCAATGGAAATCACTCCCCAATAAGTATTACAATAATACTTAAATCACCAGAACCTCTATATAATAGCCACAAGCGTCAGTAAGGACGACCCCCAGGAACTTAAAAAAGAAAATCGGTCAGTCGCGCAAAAACGAAAAAAAAAAAGTTAAACAAGGAACGCCAAACGCTCTCGTAATTAAAATTTAAGTCGGCGGCGGGTATTTTTGCTTCGAACCCGAACCCGAAGGGAACGGACATAATGAAATGCCTTGTAATTTATAAATGTTGCTGATTAGTAGCGTCGCAAATTGCCAAGGAAAAGGAGTGTGACAAGGATGGCGGAAATGGCAGAGATGCCAAGACTTAACGGCGTTGTAGCCTCCAGGGAGATAGCCGCGGGTGTCACAACTCAAATGTCGGCACAAATTAAATGCTAAAAATTTATTTCGACCGAGACGGCCAGTATTTTCTTTTCACCGAAAAAAAAGAACCGTAAGAAGCGGAATCCTTTTTGCCGGCGGCGCGGTTATATGGTGGCAGTGCGGCATAGTGCTACGCCCGCACACACCAGCAGCGGCAGCTGTCGTGAGTTATTATCCTGTCCAAATAATTAAGCGGATTTTTTCCCATTCCCCGGTTCGGTTCTGTATAAGTGTACGTATCCGTATATGGGTTGGTTTCGCTATGCAATCATATTTTTCTTGTTTTTTTTTGCCATTTAAAAAGGATATCCGTTGTACACAACCCACCATGGTGGGATACTAATTAACGAAAAAGGAGATATGGCCAAGCAGAGCCCAGCACCACAGCACAGCACTGAATGGGAGAGAGAGCTAAAAGGAAATGTAATAAAGGAATGAATTCAATTTACACGGCCAATATGGTTGCTTCCTTGATGAATAAATGGTGTTATTGTTAGACGCGAAATGCGAATTAGGGATGCTGTGACCCAAATTGCATAGCATGGTGATTAGGGTAATGACTAGTTGCTTGTACAAAGTGTCTTTCGGTGAGATGTTTTCAAAGAGAAGCTTTCAAGGGAATCAAGTGAAAGACCGACGAGATTTTATGAAAATCCCAGCGAGGACTCAAGTTTTGAGTGATGGGCGAGAATTATGAAGAAAAACTTGAAAAGGGTTATTTATTATTGAAGACTGAAAACATGCCATAATTAAAAGCCACGAGGGATGTCAGTCCCCTGTTGTCACGAACTCCACAGTTTCTTCAACAATCAGTCATACTGTACCTAAAGAAAACGGTTTTAAATTTGAATATCTTCTCCGAAGTGCAATTAATACACGATGAGTAATAGACAGGCTCAAAGGATCAGTGAGCCGGCAAATGCTGAATTAATGGCGAGTTTTTTTTTAAATTCCCTGGAAAACTTTAAACTGAAAGCCAAAGCCTAAGTGGTACCCTGCCGACTACAATTCTCATCTTAACTATGGAGTTGGTTTTCGTACCGTCCCGTTCCGAAGGAAGTTCCATAGGGTAGGGCTAAATGCCATGCCAGCCAATCTACCTGCTTGTATCAAGCTCGACGTATAGGCTGTACGGAAATTTTCGGATGGCATAAAAAGGGCTCTCCTTTTTTCAAGCTAGTTTAACACAACCGTTAATAGTAGGATGGAACCATCAGGACAAGTGCCACTTTTCATAGGATTGCATATGTGATTATGTCAATAGTTAGGGTTCTTGCACGCCCTGTTGTGGGGAGCCTAACCTGTGATAAAAGAATACCGAAAAAAAGGGAATAGCTATTATGGGTTAATGAGCCGAAAATCGAAAAAGGTGTGAGAAGCCGAGCCGACTTTTAATGGAACGTTTGGTAAAGGAATGTTAAGGATAAGCTTTGCATAATGAGGCAATATCAAGTAATGACAAAAAACTTCAAAACCTTTTTTTCAAAAATTTGGGGGGGATTAAGCATAGAGAAAACAATTCCAAGCCTTTAAAGCCTTCTTGGCTTTCTACTTTTTTTATACAAATCCAATAACTGGTTTCCGTTTGGCGCCTGGCGTTGTGTGGCCACTACCCAGTACATCCCTGGCTTAAACTAACCTTGCTTAACCTGTGAATACTGGTCATGGTCAGATCAGGTTTCACGAATGCTAGCATTCTTAAAAGTTCGATTTAATCGAAAAGGAATCAAATTTGACTTATTTCTTTCTACTGTTTTAGAAACAGAAACTTCTCCAGTTGTTCTGAAGAGGAAACCTGGAAAGAACCGCCTCTACCTTGACTCACGAAAAGTCAACGCTAGTACAAAATGTGATGCATCCCCGCTTCCGAATATTAAAGGACCTCTCAGAAAGGGAAACAGAAACAGAATCAAAAACAGAAACAGGAACAGAAACAGTACAGAAACTGAAACAGAAACTAAAATTAAAACAGAATCAGAAACAGAAACAGAAACTTCTCCAGTTGTTCTGGAAAGGAAACCTGGAAAGAGCCTCTGCCTTCACTCGCGAAAAGTCAACGCTAGGACAAAACGTGGTGCATTCCCGCTTCCGAATATTAAAGGACCTCTCAGAAAGGGAAACAGAAACAGAATCCAAAACAGAAACAGGAACAGAAACAGTACAGAAACTGAAACAGAAACTAAAATTAAAACAGAATCAGAAACTAAAACTTCTCCAGTTGTTCTGGAAAGGAAACCTGGAAAGAGCCTCTGCCTTCACTAGCGAAAAGTCAACGCTAGGACAAAATGTGGTGCATTCCCGCTTCCGAATATTAAAGGACCTCTCAGAAAGGGAAACAGAAACAGAATCCAAAACAGAAACAGGAACAGAAACAGTACAGAAACTGAAACAGAAACTAAAATTAAAACAGAATCAGAAACAGAAACTTCTCCAGTTGTTCTGGAAAGGAAACCTGGAAAGAGCCTCTGCCTTCACTCGCGAAAAGTCAACGCTAGGACAAAACGTGATGAATTCTCGCTTCCAAATATTGAAGGACATCTCAGAAAGGGAAACAAAAACGGAAACAGAAATAGATTCAGAAACAGAAACAGTACAGAAACTGAAACAGGAGTTAAAATTAAAACAGAAACAAAAACTTCTCCACTTGTTCTGAAAAGGAAACCTGCAAAGAACCGCCTCTGCCTTGACTCGGGGAAAATTCAACGCTAGGACAAAACTTGATGAATTCCCGCTTCCAAATATTGAAGCACATCTCAGAAAGGGAAACAAAAACGGAAACAGGAATAAAATCAGAAACAAAAACAGAAACAGGAATAGAAACAGTACAGGAACAGAAACAGTACAGAAACTGAAACTAAAATTAAAACAGAATCAGAACCGGAAAATACAGAACCCGAAACAGAAACAGAACTAGAAACAGAAAAAGAAACAGAAGCAGAAACAGAAATAGAAACTGAAATTAAAACATAATCAGAAACAGAAACATGAACAGAAAAAGAAACTGAAACTAAAACTGAAATTGAAACAGAAATAGAAATAAAAACAGAAATAGAAACAGAAATAGAAACGGAAACGGTCGATTGTTGCTGTGGAAGCTTTTGTTTTGACGATTGAAGACTTACTCGATGCTGTTGACATTTTGAAAACATTTTTAAAGCTGTCAATTGTGGCTATCTCATCAAATCAATGAAACGAGTACGAACATTATTTGTTTACAACCAATGTTTTCGTTTTCCTCATTCGAAATAAGGCATAAACTATTTTATTTAGAAAACGGTTGGCCTTTTTTTAACGGTGCCTTTTTTAACGATGGAAATCATATTTTGCGCCACGATTAAAAGTGTTCGCATAGAAAATTATTGTTCTTCTAGTATGTGGCCGAAAAAAAGGGGCGTAATTTGCTGCACAAGAAAGAGTAAAAAACCAAACCGTCGACTTCTTAGTGCCTGTTTTCATTTGGTTGATCCTAACCTGATGTGTCGGAATTACTATGGTGAGGGGAAGCGCCAGTGTCGTGGCCACCGCTCAACCTCCGTTTTATTTTGAGAAATAAAATTTTGGTTAGGTTAGGATCAACCAAATGAAAACAGGCACTTAGATTGGGGTTTTCACCCTTCGTTGTTAAATGTCACTTAAAAATTACGAATATTCTGAAGGTGGGTATAGATCTAGAAAGCAAAGCGAACCATTAGATCTAGAGGACTGGTGGGAGATGATCAAAAATAAATCCCAAAGTGGCTTCACCGGGCAAATATAGATTTAGCTTGACACTCTTTTTATACCCCGTCCCATAGGATAGGAGGTATATTAAGTTTGTCACATAGTTTGTAACACGGTGAAAAAATAATAGTAGACCTCCAAGACCTTAAGGGCATATGATCGAGACCGAATTCTGAATCGAATGAGCTATGTCCGTCCGCCCGTCCGTCCGTCCGTCCGTCCGTCCGTCTGTATGTCACATGTTCTTAGGCCTTAAATTTAGACCCTAGAGCTAGGGTGCTGAAACTTCGTACGTAACGTACGCCTCATGCGAAGCAGTACAAGTATTAACATTTTTGAAATCTGGCCAAAGACACGCCCACAATCGGTCAAAATGTGCAACTACCTCCAGAGTTTTCAAAACTGTAAGACGTTCTAAAAGTTTGAAATTTAACATTTAGCATCTCCTAATAAATGTAAGACACAAAAAAGAAAAATTTAATCGGTAAACCTCCTCTAGTGGGCGTGGCATCTATTTTAATAGAAAATTTTCAAATGCAGTTTACTCAATATTTTTGCTCAAAATTAAAAAAAATTTGCTTAATATTTTATGTAGAAAACGCTTAGTTCTACATTCTACAGAATTCTACAGAATTGAAGAAAAACCTAAAATTTGCCTGAAAAACTTAATTTCGACTAGCCTTGAGCCTAATTTAGGAAAGCATAAAACAAAAAACTTCAGGCTAGATTTCGTTCATAGAAAGTTTTTAGCCACGCCCCCTTTTAAGGGTCGATTTTTCAAAAATATTGAATTTGGACCAAAAAATTGCATTTTTACGTACATTTAAGTGTAACTTGGATATATATGTGGTTTCTCATTAGGGGCGGTTGGACCACGCCCCTTTTCGAAGTTTGCATTACTTATAAAATGTCAAAAAATAACCATGTCATCAGCCTTTTTGAAATGTGGGATAGGATGGGGTATTCAACAGTCCGTTTTACGGACTGTAACTTCTGCGTACACACTGTAGCACTTACTCACTGGTTTTTGTTATTTTAGCTCTCAAAAGAGAGTAGTGATGTCATTTCACAGGATCGAAAAACGGTTTTCGTTGTAAAAATCTAAAAAGAAATTCTATTTTTTAACAGATCTTTCATACGAGGACAATTCGAGGTTCCTTTTTTGATTCTCAAACGGCTTTAAAGGTGGCAAAAAGGGTTGAAATTGGTTTGTGAAAAGGTGAAAGGATTTATGAGGGGATCTATTTTTAATCACTTGTCGTGAGGAATTGAATTAGTATGGCAAATCGCGCGATTTGTAGAGCATTAAATGAAAACTCATATTAATCGCGGATTACTACCCGGTGGAGACATGGTATTGGGCCTCATTTGAAACATCGGTGCAGATGAAATCATCAAGTTTGACGAAAATGTTGGAGCCGCACGTTAGGCGCCATCTGTAGTTTGCTGATGCCACAAAAAACGTATGTTTCTGTTTTCAGTAAATTGGAAAAAAATGTGTTGCTTTTCGCACCTACTGTGTTGACAGGAATATTCCAAGTGCAGTCAAACTCAAACTAACCAGTTGCTTGTTTGCTGCGACAAAGTATGGATGTTCGCGTAAGTGGCATAACGTAAGGCTTTCGTCACGTTTTCCGAATGACAATATTAATGACAGTCGCGATGAATTTTTTGAGTAATTATTTTTTTTTACGGCGGAAACAATCGAAAAAATTCCTTTTTTTTCTTTGTTTTTTGCTTTAAAAGGAAAAGTAATTAAAAAGACTGTGTTAAGACTATAAAGTGAGCTGTTTTATAATCCAAGGCCTTTTTTACGGCTGCCAGAAAAGTAGAGAGAAAACAAAATTATTTTCCCCTTTAAGCTAAAAATATCATCAGTGGTGTGTAACAGCACCTGAGAAACTGGACATCGTTAGGGGATTTTAGTCACTAGACCGGCATATTGGTAACGTTTGAAATAAATTGAAAAAATCAATCGATACGATACAAATTGATTGAATGAATTTATTTAAAATGAATGTTCGAAACATTGTTTTGAGTCAAATTCGTTAAAGTTCAAAGACACACGAGCCCATCTCGTACACTTTCGAATAGAGTTTTCGGGTTTAATTTTCGACTAAATATGCAGCCATAAACAGACAGAGTCTACTACACGTAACGCATTAACAGATCCCCTTATTTCAAGCAGTAGGCATCCCATCAGTCCAACATTTAATCGTTTCTACAGGCAAGCTAATAATAAATAAAAAAAATATCCTTACGAACTCCTTAAATTATTCATACCCAGATCCAAGATTGTTTTTCCAGACAGACCGTAGGTATGTGGGTATAGGTACTTTCATGTTTGATTGATTGTCTTAAGTGACATTTTATCCTTGCGCGACATAATGGCAGAGCCATAATCCTTTACTTCGACAAATGAAAGCACAACAAGAGCACGTCCTTAAAAAATACCCAGACGCACATCTAAAATTGATGCTGTTTTCATTTATGTATTTTCCACTTTTTATATCTTCCTTTTTTGCTCCGATAAATCATGCAAACAAAAACTTTATGCCTTTATCCGTGATGTTTTGCTACATGCCACAACATAAAACTTTCAGCTTTAGTGCGTCTAGACCAACCATATAGAGAGTATAACCGAAGAACATTTAAATAATTCAGCTCCTGAAGCACTTGTCTCTGCGTTAATTTATTCGAAAATGTTAAATCAACCAAAAAGCAGCCGATGCTCCTGCCTGTCAACAAAGTTACAGCAATTATTTATTTTACCACCAGCTGCAGAGAAACCTTGAAAGGACTTTAGCACCACTTACAGAAGTCACGAAAATATTCATCGCAATTTTGTGTGCCAAAAGGGGACGGTGCCGAGGATCCCTCTATGCATAGCTGAACTGAATGTTCTTCGGATTGTGTCACAAGTGCAGTGTCAATATTCGTTTGCACTTTTCGCTCCCCTCTATCTAGCGCTTGGCGTCGAATGAATTAATTTAATACCATTTTCCGAGAAAGAGATATCACCAGCGAAGGAAGTCCTTGCGCCTTCCTTGGTGGTGGGAGGAGTGGGAAATAAAACCGCAAAATATATTATTATGTTTTGCTACTTTTGATTTTATTTACGACCACTGGGAGAGGAAATAAAAAATTTCAGGGAGCAGAATAACTTAGCACAACGCTATTACTGCTCTCCGAGTGAGACAACGCCACACAGCAAAGCAGGATATTTTCAGGACACCAGGAATCGATTCGTGTTCTGCTTATTTGCTTTTACGACCTTTCAAATGAAATAATACAAAAAACAAGTGAAAAGCAAACTGCTTTTCGGATCCAGATGTATAGGCACTCTCGTCGCTGCACCTAAGGAAACCACGCGCCATGGAGCTCAGTATTCAGGTCAGGGGAGCTGAATGAACGAATGAACGCACACAGGCGAAAAGGGATACACTCCAACGTGGCGTGCAATAAAATGTGTGTTTGCGGGATAGCATAGCGTGTACTCCCGCGCGCACAGTACCGCAGATAAATGCTTTAATTTATTTGCAAACATAAAATAAAATTCGAATAAAGAAAAGAGGAGAACCGTGTAGTGCTTAGAACCAGAGAAATGGCGCCCAACAAGAGTTCCGCCGCACGCTTGCAGTGTTGTCCCGTGTAGACAGGATCAAAAAACCACTCCAGCAGACTGGCCGGGTCGTCTTTATGTCTTTTCCTCATTGTGTTTACGTTGCCGGGGGACCGGGGGGAGGAAGTAAATTCAGTTTTGCACGCAATCAAATTTTCCCTCATGGCATTTGGGTTTTTTTTTATAGCTCCCTTCTTCGATTTTACGATATTATGTCTAATTACGATCCAAATCGTTGTCGTATCATCGTGAGCACACACACACACACCCGCACATAGTACAGCGGATAAAGTTTTCAGGACATAAAAACAGCGCGAATACACTTGCTGTAACAAATGCCGATATGCAAATCGCGAGGAGTTTTTGTGGCAACGAACGGCAAGGGATTAAGTTTTGCCGGCGAGTGTATTTTTGAAGTATGGGCATTGCCATTGGAAATGGAAATGCCATCGCTGGCATAAAATATGGCAAATGATAAGAATGGTTTGTTACTTCGTAAAATAGATGTGCGGGACGCAAAATAGCGTGAGGGTGCTTTAAGTCGGTTTTTGGAAACATCCTCAAAATATATGCATCCCTCGCTTAAAATAGAAAAGAAAGGAAAGGGATTAGGGTACGGGGCTGGGATTTACTGCTAAAAAGATAAACCTAGGTATTTGGCAGACGCAGAGATAAATGGCTCCGCAATCAAATTCAATAAAAAGGACACAAGATAAAGCCTGGCGTTTTTAGTGTCGAAGTAGTTAAATCCAGATTGGTTTAGAGACGGGTTTTTATTTAAGTGTTGGCGTGAAATTAGACGTGAATGCGAAATTATTGTGGGCTGTTGGCAATTTACCTACGTTTTGCTGTGAGAATTGAAAAGGGACACTTAAATTTAGCAGTTTTGAGGGATATTGGCTTAGAGGTAATGTTTGGTTGTTAAGCTTTATAGTCGGGTAAACGCGCGAAAGAATAGGTAGTTGTAAAGGGTGAATTAAACTGGATGTCTTTTGATATCCTCTAAGTTTTATGCGCGCTGTATGGTTTTGCGATTTTATTATTTATCTTCGTTCGATGGTAACAGCTTAAAAGAGGCATTTCGCATACCTTTCAATAAAATTTCATTCTATTTCAACCAAACTTTTGCATCAGTGACTTTTAAAAGTAATTTTAAATTGGTCATTCTCTTTGAAAGTCAAACTTGGCTTTAAACATTCGTTTTTTTTCGACTGCGCCAGATAAGTACATACATAATATTATGTCTTACTGTTGTAACGTGTTCGACGTTTGTAACTGAAAAATATGTCACTTTTCAGGCTATTGTTTGGTATTTAGCATTTCAACACTTTCGACTACGCCACAAAATTATAGGAAATGCATGTCTAACTCAGCCTAAGACGTCTACAGCTCCCTGGGATAAGCACCTACATAATATAATGTCTTGCTGTTAACCTGTTCGACGTTTGTAACTGACAAATTTGTCACTTTTCAGGTTTTTGTTTGGTATTTAGCAATTTAACAATAAACCAATTTCAACTGCGCCACAAAATAACAAAGAATGCATATCTTCACCCTAAAACGTGTACTTCCCCCTGTACTGGTAATAAATATATTGCGGCTGACTCGGTAATATGTCATGAAACCAACCATTGTTTAACAATATTCTTAATTTCGGCTGCGCCAAATAAGTTAACATCATTTCTTACTTGCGCGAGCCTACGTTATAACCTAAAATTATTTCTTTTTGGGTTATTTGTTTGCTGTTTTTGTAACAAAAATCATGTTATTTTTCTTCAATTTCGACTGCGCCATATATGAACAAAGCAGAGGTTTGCGTGCACTTACCGGCGAAATTGTGTCAGCACTTGGCTAGTCCGCTGTTTGTTCCTCGATTTTCACTGCGCCACATGTGTATACAAGGTACAAATATGACTTATCTAAGATGTGTGTTATCCATAAAACTGTTTCTATACTCCGGAAATGTAATGTTATGTTGCTAAAGGTCAGGCAATAATCTGTTGTTAACATGTTTAACTCTGAATGTCGACTGCGCCAAATAAGTGCACGTTAAGGCTTACCTCTGCATAAGCCCTCAGTTTTTGATAAAGGCAAAAGTGTTACTTTTCGTGTTCTTCGTTTGCCGTTAATGTAGCTAAAAATCCTTTACATTTTGATTGGACTCAATTTGACTGCGCCAAATAAGTCCTTAGTACATGTATATAGCTTATCTTAGACTTTAAACAGCATAAAATCATTTGTGAAAGAAAAAGGAGGAAAATTATGCTGCGAATATAGCAACAAACTTTAAATTTGTTTTACCATGACTGTGCCACATAAGCATAAAACATACATAGTAGGTAGGTACATATGTAAAAACAATGACATATCTCTGTGCTGGGTTCCAGGCTGCAGGGATATTCCAGGCAACTGCAGAGCTGATGGCCAACTCGAGAATAGTGTTAATCTGGCTAACGCAACGAAAGCAGTAGAACCCATAAATTCGATAATCTTTCACCTGGTTGATGCAACCATCACAATTGCCAACAACAGTTAAAACAACAGCAAAACATGTCTCTCCTCTAGTAAACCTGACCAGTGCTCGATTCTGGAAAAACTAGGAGACTTATTTTCTTTATAAGGCTGAATGTCAGAGAGATAGTTGAGGCCATTCACATGCCATTCTCTGCTAGAGAGATATTTCCAGAAGACCCTTCAACGATTTTTACAGAAATTGCAGAGGTAAGGAGGGGATAAAATCGTGGTTTATCTTTTGTGTAACTGTCCCGACCTTACGACCTTGAGAAGAAAAACCTAGGTGAATACTTCGCGGAAGATCTTAACGATCTATTAAGACTCGGCTTCATAGGGGATGAAACAACCATTTATTTTTCTTTAACATGCTTAATTTCGACTGCGCCATACATAATGCCTAACTGCAGTGAATCTTTAGTCTTTTTTAAAAGTTAAAATTCTAACTTTTCGGGTTATTCTTCTGATGTAGCAGCAATTTTTTTTATAAATATCTGAGTTCTGAGATTTGGACAAATGCTTAGTTCAACTGCGCTAACAACAAGTGCACGTGTGGTATATATCTTATCCATGACTTAAGACATGTGGTAGGTACTGGCAAAATTGTTTCTTGCCTGCAACTTGGCTTGCCGGTGTAAGCCGGGAAACAACCCTTCATTATTCTTTAACGTTCTTAGTTTCGACTGCGCCAGTTTACAGAATGCCCAACTGCTGTGAGTGTGCAGTCTTTTTTTCAAGCAACAATTGTTACTTTTTGAGTTCTTCTTCTGATGTAGTAGGAATTTTTTTAGAGACATAAAAGTTCTCGAGAAATGCTTAGTTCCGACTGCGCCACACAAGTACATACATGAATGTAACCGATATGAGCTCTCGGACGTATGCAACTGGCCAAATTTTATATTACTGGTGCTTGGCTGATGCGCTGATGGCACAATCTGTTTGGAAAAACAGATGCAGTTCTCCTTCTATATCCTTTCGCTTCTTAAGTGCTGAAAACAAATCCTTTTTCCTGAGAACACAATAAAAAACATTTTAAGCTGTAAATAAGAAGAACAGTTTAATAACCACCACAATTTATAGGCAGGTAGGTACACATCTATCTACACGTTAAACTGCGAAATTCCGTTTGCAAATAGCTACAAAAGCTTTAATTAAACGCAAACAGACCTCCGACGCGATGGATGCCTTCACACGATTGGTGTATGATGGGTGTTTTTTTTTAAAACCGCCACCATTCCACGCAGAAAAATCCGCCACAATGTGGCAGCACACAAGCTCATGATGAAAGGCCATTGTTGGACCTTTTAATTCTTCAAAGCTACACACATCGGCACAGCAGTCGAACAGTCACCGCAGAGCAGTTATCTGCAAAAAACAAAATCGGTGGGGAAACTGTAAACAAAAACCCCAAACCGACACATCGAACGAAAAGCAAACAAAAAAAAAGAAACCAATTTTTCTAGGTTTCTGGCACAACACTTGTAGAGCCAGGACAGAAAAAACCATACACACACACACACAAATAGGCGCAGCCACACGAAAGAAAACCACATCAGCAGCTGGGTTACGTACCACTTTGGCAGAAGCCTCGAAATGCATGCAAACCGACTGCGTCCTCGTCGCCACCACTACCACCACATCCGACAAATAACAGCAACACCATCCCATCATATGTAGGAAAAGTGAATGCACTTTTGCCTGCACTTATCCATCTTGCGGATAATGCGGTATCCAGCGACTTCATCATCGTCATCGGAGTCATAGCCTGGCTATGAAGGTGTCACCAGCATTGCACCTTCCCATCGGCGCCATCGTCGCCAGAGTGTCCCAGGCGTTGTTGCTGGCTTATAGCACGACAGGTGTGCCGCGTAAAAGTGACAAGAGGACGCATTAATATTCGTTGACATTATTTTCCCTATCGGGGTGGTGTGTGAATGGGAGCGTGTGTGCTTGGGTGTGTTTGGAGCCACTCCAGCCGACTTCTTATCCAAGATATCGTCGAGTTGGCAAAATATGCCCCCCCCCCCATGCTTCCCCCAGTCCCTATTCCTTCCCATTGTTCTGGCAGCCTCCATTGTTTAAGATGCATACGCGGAGAGGAATCAAATGGAGCAAAAAAGTTTTTTTCTACCCCAGCGGCAGCATTCACCCTCGCACCACTTCGTGGCGTCCAACACACACAATACACCTGCTCCTCTATAGCAGCTAACCAAGGTTGCTGCCGCATCTGGAATTGTTCCAGAGCCGGGATGCAACTGGAAGTTACTGCATGTAGGTAGTCGCTGTGGCATAAGGCAAGGCACAGCAAAGAAAGAGAAAAGAAAAGTGGCACAAAGCAATGATAATGGTGGCCAGGGAACTCACTACTCTGTACTGACTATGCCAAGACCGTCAATTGGCGAATGTATGCAAATGAGGCACTCTCCAGCCCCGGAGTGGATTCCTGATGGGCAATGATAATGGCATACTTGCCATATCCCGCCGCAGTAGTGTTGAAAATGATACAACCAAGAGGCGAGTGAGTGGAACTTTTTTTCTGCATACGTCGAAAGTTTTAAGTTGCTGTATAACGTCAGAGTTAAGGGTATTCTTTAAAGAGGCGCTTGAAATTGCACGCAGACAATGGACGTGCAGAAGGTAAGTGATTTGGGTGCATGAACGCGGTGCAATCATTTATTTGTCCTTGGCCCAAATGCGTTCGAATGTATGTGTAGCGCAGGAAAGATGTATTTTTAGTTCGCACTGAATAGAAACTGGGTCCTTAGCATGAGAGAACACCTTTGAACGACCTTCGAATTGCCTAGTGAAACATTTATGCGCCTCACATTCTATTTGCGTTGGATAATCCGAAACGCTGCAAATGCAATTAGCTGGGAAATGTTGATATCTGAACTTTGGAGGCAGGTTTTTCTGGCTTTTTTTACAGCTCTACCACGGGGACTGATATATCCTTTAAGGGAAAAGTTTGTCAGAAATAGTTTTTCAAAGTGGCTTTCGGAGTCGGCTGAAAAAACGTCGATCCCTTTTATTATAGTACCTACTAAGAATTTTACACTGGCACAATCTGCATTGATGGTCGTGTGCAGCGAGACCCTTCTAGTCCACAGTTTGCGTCTGGCTTTTTTCCTGCGTACCGATCTCATCTACCGTGAAAGTTTCTCTTACTATTAAGCTGGTAACAGAGTAGATTCACGTTTCATTCGGGCAGGATTATCCGGAAGACAATTTTTTCTGCTCCTGGGAATTATCGCAGAAACTCAAATGACAGGCCTTCACAGAGGCCTTATAGGCTTGTTGTAGTTTCAATAAATGCTTAGAGTTCTTTTTAAGCTGAACGATTTTATTAGGAAGACTGACAATCATGACATTAAAGGAGATTCGCCTAGAAACTATTTCAGAAAAGTAAAACTTTTTTTAAGGCCATTCAGTCATTGCACCAGATACTGCGCGACAGTGGCCAGAAGTAAATCCAAACCATTTACTGTTGAGATCTGTTTAGCTTAAAGCCTTTCCCGTTAAGTGTTAACTATTTCTATCGAAGTTTTCTTGTTTGAGTTTTCATCTTCGGACTGTTTTACAGTTCAAAGTGTTTGTAGGAAGGGACTGCACAAAATATTATTGACATAATTACCCCTTGACTTCAATGCAATTACAGCCGTTCCGTACAAATCTGTTAACTATCAATTTCCAGGTATTTTTTTTTTAAATGTAAAATTAACCTCCCAATTTAAGCCGCTCATAAATTTTAATCGGATTTCAACTGAAAAGCCATACAAAAGGATATAATCAATTTGATTTTTCCCACGTTAATATAAATACCATCCTGTTGGTGTCATGTAAACTCCATCATCAGTTTGCAATCACAACATCGTGTCGTCCACATCAAGGAGCATACGTGCCGAATACTTACAGGGCAAAAAGCACATCAAGAACAACAACAAAAAGCATTACCATATGATCGACCACCCACGGGCAGCATTTATACAACAATTACCTCGTATATGTTGTGTGCACTTCATTCGTTTCTCTGAAACATAAATATTTCATTATCCTCCTTGGCACAGTTCCTTTTTTTTGTGTTGCAACCTACCGCCCCCCTTTTTCTTTATACAATTTTCCCTCTGTCAAAGTTAAACGAGAAAAAAAAGGTCTACACTACACCATTGAGGGAGCTGGTTGTATACCTCATTTGGTATTCAAAAAGTGCAACCAACTGCATTTGTCATCATCATCATAACAACAACAGTAACACGGCAACGAGGACAACATAACCAGGATACCTTGTTATGTTGTAGCCCCTATATGCTTTTGTTATTCGGCTTTAAATAGGGCTATGCCTAGTGCTCTCTTGCAGTGCTCCAAATTCATCGGGCTATTTTTTTTGTCGCCGCGATAACGGTGTCAAAACAAGCAAACTCCCGTCAAGGATAACAAAAGTTGGAACAGACCGCCAACCGGACAGTGGAAAATGAGAAAACCTAAATGGCAACACGGCTAGAAAGGTGCTCCAGAAGCTGAGCTTTCGTCGTGTCGCTGCGTATTGCATTGCAGTTGCTGGTATACACGAAGAGTCCCTGCTAACAAAACGCGTTAACATTTGCTGCAGGCAGCAAAATACATTATTTCTCGTAAAAATGTCACGTCGGTGGCGACGTTACACAGTGGGGTAAGCAAGTGTGAATACGATTTGACAAAAATTTTGATAAAATTTCATTTTTATTGCAATAAGTAGGTATTTCTCAGGCGTTTAAATAGCTGGAGTTTCATTATCTACATCGAAAACAAATCAAGGACAAGAATTTTAGGAGCGTGGCAGTAATTTAAAAGGTGGTACTACACCCTATAGGGTGGGCCATCTAGTAAGTCCGTTTTAAATCATATGTTCTTTTGATACTGACAGCTGTTTTCCACTTGACAGAAAATCAGCATCATACCTCCGCAGTACAAATATCGTCGCCTTACATTTTAGCAACGTGGGGTAAGCTTTAATCCTTTAACGACGTTGGGAATCACTTTGACGTTGGGAATTCATCCTATCGTCTGACATCACCATCAACAATGTGGGTCGTCGACCTACGTTTGTTACTTCCAGGAGACAACAGGTAATTGACCTTACCTTGTCCAACAAATTTTCCAAGACTATCACCAATTGGAGGGTATCGTCAGATAGCACCTTGTCAGATCACAGATGCATCGAGCTTCAAATCCCCTGTAGTTAAACTTTTGCAAGAGAGGAGAAATCCGAAAAAAACTAATTGGGCACTTAGAGAGGAGGTTGGCAACTCCGTTCAAGTTCCGCCCACACTGAGATCAAGACAAGTGGTAGAGACTGCTGCTCAACATTTGAATAGCATCCTTATCCGTTGCTTTGAAATAGCGTACCGGGTTACGTAAAACCCTAGCAGAAAACCGGTGCCTTGGTGGAATGCCGAACTGCAGCACATTCGTAAAGAGACCACGAAGCTCCTAAATCGGTCATTAAAAACCAATTTAGTAGAAGACTGGAGTCTATATAGATCAAGGCAAAAGGATTTTAAGAGACTTATTCGCAAGTCGAAAAAATGACTCTTATAAAAAAATTTTGTGACGAGATCGAATCTCTAAGTGAAACTAGTAGACTTGTGAAAGTTCTTTAGAGGAACAGACCAAACAGACTCGCTTTAATACTTAAACCTGATGGCACCTACACTGAAACCGGAGACTTTCAGTCTTCTCCTTGAGACTCACTTCCCGGGAAATCAGATCACCACTCTTCAGTGGTACCGGCAACGGTGGCCACTGGAGAACCAGCAAACACAATGCGGCTTAACTGGTAGATTGCATCTAGAGTGGTAACTGATGAAGCTATCAAATATGCTATTGCATCTTTTGAGAACTTTAATTCACCTGGTTCAAATGGAATCTACCCAGTTATGCTGAAGCAAGGCTTAGGTCAGCTGTTGTCCACGTTGAAAAGAGTTTTCACTGCGGGCCTTACATTGGCTTGGATACCAAGCCTTTGGCATATGGTTAAAGTCGTTTTCTCGACTATAGCCTAGCCAAAAGTATCAGACCCATAAGTCTGTCTTCCTTCCTGCTGAAAAGCTTAGAGAGACTGGTTGAGCTGCACTTGCCCAAGGTTGCTCTTCGTTTGCGAAACTGCGCTTCAAAATCTTGTTGGTAGGATTTTCCGCGCTGATAAGGGTATTGCATCTCAGAAAGAGGTTTCAAACGATGCATGGCGCGCCATGCCTCTTAGCCCACACTCGACACTTTGCGCACCAAATTCCCGAATATTGTTATCAGGCGTTGGTATTGGAGCTGCGATGTGACCCATTAGAACTTCTGTTTTATTCTGAACCGTAAAGGACGTTGTATTCCATAATTGTTAAGCACAAGATCAGTGAAGACGCACATACATTAGAAAATTATCAAAGCCAGAACGACAAGAGGGTGCCACAGGCCGAAGTATTATCACCACTCATACGGAGCCTAGTTGTGGAGGAGTAAAAGTTCCGAGGAGCTGTTTCCATCCTGGTTGAGACCTGATTGTTGTTACTTCATATTTTCTAATTTTAAACGGAACCGTTCGATCAGTCTTACTAGGATCTTGAATTTGACCATCGCCAAGTGGAGATCTTCAGTAAAGATCGTCAGTGAAGCCTTCGTGAGTATTGGGACGGAAGCGGCCAATATGGGTTTAGCAGTCAACGAGGGCGAAACCAAGTATATGCTGTCATCAAGAAAAGACACCCAACTCCGACATCTTGGACAAAACATCACCATCGACAGCTAAAACTTTTAGGTAGTTAGGGACTTTGTCTAGCTGGGTTCCGCTATCAATTCGGACAATGACACCAGCGCTGAAATCAAAGGAAGGACAACTCTTGCCAACCGCTGTTTCTTTGGGCTAAGAAAGCAATGGAGTAGCAAGGCAACTAAAGTGTCCATGTATAAGACCCATATCATCCCAGTCCTGCATTACGGTGCAGAAGCATAAACCCTGTCAAAGGCGAATGAAAAAACTTTAGGCTGCTTCGAGAGGAAAATTCTGCGGTCGATTTACGGTCCCGTCTGCATAGACGGAGAACGGAGAAGGAGATATAACATCGAACAGCGACACCGACCTAGCCAGAAGAGTCAAAACACAACGTCTACGATGGCTGGGCCATCTAGAGCGGATGGACACCAAAGCCTCGGCCCAGAAAATCTTTGAATCCACACCGCTAAGTGTAAGTTGAGGTCCTCCCCTTGGGACCTCAACTTTTGAGGTCTACAACCCACCCAAGCTGACGCGAGCCGTCTGCGGGATCCCTGGGAAACTGGGGAAAATTGTGGATATGCTGAAGCGTTTGCGAGCCCAGAACCCTGGATTGTCCGTTCGCATAGACGAAACAAAAATCGTCTTAATGAAGGTGGTAGTTGTTTGGTCGTGGGCATGGACATGGCTTCTGCCGAGGTTATAGAATCTAGGTACAACATGCGACCCTATCTGCATTTTGGTAGGATTCACTTCCATTTTAATGCCAAACAGCGTTAATAGCGTACGTAACCCTGAGTCTACATCCCTCTCAACATGGTGAGTGCCAAACACCTAAGCTCTTCATCACTGAAGCTCCTTCTAATCTTTCTTCGAAAGACGGGTAAACTAAATGCATTAACGTAAGGTTAACTACTGGTCTATTGTACTGCATGGTAGTACAATAGACCAGTAGTTGTGTCTGAGTGCTCCATCGGATAGTAGCAACCTCCAGCAAAGACGTAAAAAAAAAGTAAGCAAGTTGAGATCTTGACATTTAGTACTGTCATATGCGCCTTACAAATCGATGAAAGGGTGGTGTGTCTGGACTTAGTTATTCGAGACTTCGAGAATTCATTGTTAATTCATTGAAATGAGTGTGAAGATCTGGTCTATAATCTGGTCTCTCGGGTTGTACGTGCCGACTATTGTTTTGCAAATCATCGCTCATACAGTTCATTTCACAGGATCTTGCATGCGACATTTAACAGGGATATGCCTCGATAGCCTTTGCAAAATTAGGATCGCCTTTCTCGAAGAAGTGGGCATATCGGCTAAGTCCAGTCATCAGGCAAGCTTGCTTTTACTCCTATTTTGTTGATGATTTGCTGCATGTAACCCGCAAAATCATAACCTTGGTATTTTGAGAGAGACCTTGTGGTTTTGCAAGCGCTTTATAGCTAAGGTCAGTTTCATTGAGTTTTGTCAGAGGCCTTCCACGAGCGACAGCTTTCTTCGGGTGTCGCTCCCATAAGATCCAATGTTTTCTTGGGTTTATCTCAACTGCCGATGGCGACTGCTCTGTCGGTTTTAAAAGTATAGGCCCTAAGCTTACTCTTCCAATGCTTGATATCGCAACTTTCTCTTGGTCGACTGGTTTCAGTTTATTCTCTTTCTTATTTGTTTCTTCCACTTTTTATGACCTATGATAGGTGATACGCATTAAACAGCAGCTGAAAGTGCTCCTTAACAGCCTCAACTATTCCCTCAGCCTCTGATATTTTAACCTTGGGTTCCGCAGTTCATAAGCGACTAGCCAAAAACTTGTTTGGATTGGTAGACTCTCCGATCTCATTGAGCTGGGACATCGCCGTCTTGTTTTCTACTCTGTAACCATTTCTCCCTTTCTCTTGGCTCGATACTCTTCATAAATGTTTCTCGTTTCTCTCTGCAACGTCTTCTGTCACTTTTTCCGAACTTTTTCCAGAAACACTTTTTTCAGAACAAAGGTGGCTGGAAACCTAAAATGAAACAGCCTTTTTTTTGATAGCGTCTTGGTCCTGGCTCCACAGGTTGTTGACGTCTCGGGAGAGTGAATGTAAGGCGGAGACTGAATGCAAGGCGGAGAGTCTCTCACTCAAGCACTATCCTATGTAGGCTCTGGCTAAACTTGCGGTGTGTTGCGGGTTGCGGCATCCATAGTTGAGTTTCCCTTTCTGTGGCTCCTTCTCGTTGGATAATCGAGTTCTGAACTTAGCCACGACAAGAAAATTGTCGGACTCGACTTCTGCCCCTCTAAAGGAATGCACATTCAGGATGTTAGATGTGCGTTCATTGCGTCGATGACCATATTTGGTCTAATTGTCTGGCAGCTCGACCATATGGGAAGCACTATAGGTTTTCTTGTGAGTTTTGAGCCTTCTGTGTTGCGAACTGCTGCAAAATCTATCTGCTATAGTTGTTTGGTGGAGCTAGTGCATACCTACTGGTGATGTTCTCCAAACCGGGCCGTAGCGTTAAATTGTGCGAGAACAACTTTAAAATCGTAATTCGGACAGGTTCCGTGGATGGAGCATCTAGGATCTCATAAACTTCTAGTCGGGGTCTTCAGTGTATTCGATAGGGCCGTGTGCCATGTTTTAAAAAGTGCCTTTCAACAGCAATGCGAGCTTGGCAGTTATCCAAGTTGATTTTAGCTCTATGCTCAATATTTCAAGAATGCAATGAAATTAAAATTAAAAAAAGTCGTTTCTCGTCGACCTTCTAAAAATTAAACGGTTTGTATGAGGGAAATTCTTCCGACGATTTATGGTCCCGTCCGCATAGACAGAGGGTGGAGAAGAATATATAACACCGAACTGTACGTGCTGTACAGCAACACCGATTTAGCTAAAAGAGTCAAAATACCAAGACTACGATGGCTGGGTCATCTAGAGCGGGTCGACACCAAAGCCCCGGCCTGGAAAATCTTTGAATCCACACCACAGGGACGGTGCAGTAGAGGAGCACCGGGACCTAAGCAAACTTAGACTGCGAAACTAGGAGACGGCTAGCTGGGGACAGAGCTGGCTGGCGAAGCTTATTGGCTGTGGCC
Source organism: Neoascia interrupta (assembly GCA_947623515.1). Classification (NCBI taxonomy): domain Eukaryota; kingdom Metazoa; phylum Arthropoda; class Insecta; order Diptera; family Syrphidae; genus Neoascia; species Neoascia interrupta. Next base: position 18,746,285 of record OX392464.1, read on the forward strand.
CAGGCCCACACCGGACTGTAGCGCCACCTAAAGTAGTATAGGAAATTCAACGGGTATTAACTTACCCTCAACGCTCAAGAGATTTTTAATTAAGTCAACTTATCTAGCATGAGATTTAAACCACCTTTACTTAAAGGTTTCAACATTCTCTTGTGGCACATACTGTACCTACAGCGCACATATTTTGAAGACAACATACACACGATGACTTTCCATTACACGAGACAACTTCCGTTTCCTGTTACGATGTACAAATCTGTGTTTTCATGCTTGCCTTTCAAATTCACTGTTTGCATACTAAGTGGCTTCTAGCACAGAAGCCCTATTGCCTTCATTCAGCAAGCTCTATACCTACTCCCACAATTGTCGGGACATTTTGCACCCCCATCTCGACAAGAGTGTACAACATTAGCGTGCACATATGTATGCCCCCTATCGGGATATTAATGGAGTGGCCTGCCAGTGCAGGCTACACGACGACGCGACGGCTGCAAAATGAGAAAATAACAAAAAACAAAAGGATTCATACATTCCTAGAGCCAAGACAAGGGACGACAACGACAAAGTCAGGCACACAAAAGCCCAAGAAGGAAAAAATAAAAAGTAGGGATAGGAAATATAGGACACGCTTCATTGGCCATCATCGTCGTCGGTGCCTACAACAACTACAACTGTCGGCTGTTGTATAGAGCTCCTGGTGCAGATAATGACGCTGATGTCATTCATTGTTCGAAATCATAATAAAGTTTTGATTTACAAAGTAATTACCACCGTTTACGAGCGGAATCTGATTTTTATGAAGCACACCCTCTTCTCTGTGCACCCTGTAAGCTGGTAGGTAAAGGTACTCCTCCTTTTCAGGAGCCCCCATACGATAACCGATTTTAATACCCTGTCTGCCTGCACACAGGTCATGTGGAACACGTGCTAAAAGGGTTCGAATCGCTTTGCCAGAATGCTGACAAAAGCCAGTGAACGAACACCATCACATGGAATGAGTGGATTCGGGGGGCCATTAGGAGCACATTTGGATGAATGATTATTTTTATGGGTGATTTGTTTGGGTGGAATTGTTTTGCTGCTCGACACACAACCCCGATGGCAGTAGCACAGGGGCTGGGTAAATTTGTTGAAGGTTTTATCAATGAAATCGGGCAGAATGATTTATTGAAGAGGAAGCAGCACCCGCACTGTATAATGTTCTTTTTCGGCAGCAATTATGGTACACAATACAATATTACAATCGAGCATTTCGGTTATGATAAATTTGATTTCCTAATTGGCATGCATTTATGCCGGAGGGCTTTTAATGAAATTTCACTGGCATTTAGTTTGATTGAAATCGTATTGTCCCACGAGAAGAGTAGAGTCTTTTGTAAATGGCATTGTTCAACCAAAGTGGACACTTATTCATTTGGTACATAATTAAATTGGGAAATGTCAGCTTTGGAAATAATAGAATGTTGTCGTTTCGGGGAAAATATTATTGTTTGGCGTTTGTGTTCTATAAATATGCTACCTACAGGGAGGGAATTTTATATGATGAAGGTATACCCGGAAACAGATTGTGCAAACAATAACTTTTGTGGATTTGAATTACTTGATTCAAGTAATAATAATATTATTGCATGGTTTACTATAAGCTCATCTATGGCCACGTATGTAACCATTAGGAAAAATTATGCACTTTCTGAAAATGAAAATGTTAAATTAAATAAATCTTAATAATGAACTCTAAAAGCACACTTAACAATATTTAAGTACAACTTGAACTATGTCAAATGTCAAATATGCTCGTTCAAATGAAACTTCGATTGGAATATTACGTGGATTGTGTCTTTTCTTGTAAGCGTGGTCGAAAACTTAAGTGAAGACTTCGGCTATTGCTTTGACTTTTTAAGGCAACACACCTTGGTAGAGGTTAAGGAAGCTAAGCTTAAGAGTTACAAATAGCTGATGAGATGATGTCGACTTTCTGCCATTTAACTTTGCTTCCGAAACTCAGGTTCAGTGGCCGTACTCCAGGTTCAGGCGATGTTGATGGTCTATCGTAAATATTCTTAATCAATGGTACTTTTTATGGAAACAAATACTTATCATTAGTCGAAATACGTCGCAAGATGGTTCCACTCAAACCCAAATACAAGCAGTGACAATACGACACAGATAGGTTCGCGACACCACCCCTGCTCTTATACCGCTTGAATCAATTCACAGCAACCATACGACTAATGATGTTGCCAGACGTTGCCTACTGACAACGAGTCGAGTTTTGTCGTTGTGTCGATTTAACACAATCAAATGACTTTTCGCTTACCAAATAATAACTACTATTTTCGTGTCTAGCTTAAAATTGTATTGAATTGACGTTTAAAAAACAAGTCCACGTAAATCAATCGGTTAACAAATAACAAGTTTATTCAACTCTTATATGCCGACATTAAAGATGGCGCACCCATTACAAAAAGGCTTAAAGAACAATAAAATAATGAGAAAAAAAACACTCCTTAAAGAAAAGGAATTAGGGTGCTAAAATCGCCAAAAAAAAATCTTCTCGGTTTTACATGAAACTTGTCTCCAATTTTGTGCAGGTTTGCACAGAACGAACAGTTTCCATGTTCTTTCTATCCTCAGATCGTAAAAAATTAAGACTTCGCATAATTTCTCACCACATGCTTGTTGATGCCTAATTTCTCTTCTAGAAATGTAAGACACCGATTGGGTTTCTTGATGTTGCGGATTGGGGATCGCTTAAAATAAATGTGGCTGCAGGATTGGAAATATCCGGGCGGACGAAAACCAAACTTCTGGCTTAAAAATGGCGGCCAAATTAGAGTCGACCGAATAATAATAGTTTTTTTTGTCTTTGTCTGTTGTCTCCCAACACAATAGATGAGATTGAGAACAGAATCCCATGTTTTTTTAAGATGAATACTCTACTGGTTACACCATTGCTATTCTGCGTAAAGGAAGAAGATTTGAGATTGTGAGCTTTCAGCGTTTTCGTGCTTTTTCTATATTCCGTGTTCTAGAAACTGATTTTTACTATGCTTTATTTGACCTATATATTTAAAGGGTCACTTTCGCATATCATAAGAGTCACTTTGAGAGTTTTAAGAACAAAAATTGTGTCTCGAACGAACAAAACTTTTCGTACCAGGGTCCCAAAAAGCATTCGAGACTGTAGAACTCCTGAAATGTTCATTTGGCGTTTTTCTTTTTTAGTTCAGAGAAGAGAAGAACAGAACGCGAGCACTCTGAGCGTGATCCGAACCGAGTGCGCTCAGATTTTGTAACGCTCATTTTTCGTTTATCTGCCAGAATGCAAAATGAAAGAAAATAAAACTTAAAAAAATTGGAAAAATATTTGTTACGAGCCGAAAATGATGCAAAATAAATATAATATCACCGAACAATAATGCATCAAACACTAAAGGTGTTTCGACCTTAGAACAACATACTTCCCGTTTTAAATTTTTATTTTAACACTCATCTGTCATTTCGCTGTGCTCAGCAATTGGGTCAGAAAGATCGGTCAAATTATTCTGAGCACATTGATCTCGCTCTGATCATGCTCTGAGCTAAAAAAGAAACACAAATCTCGGGCTCTGATTATACTCTGACCACAAAAAGAAACACAAATTTTTGTTTGACAGTTCGAGCTCTGAACGAAAAAAGGAAAACGCTCATTTGCAGAACTCCTAGAATGTTCAATCAATTCAGTGCAAACCAGGCGCTTCAAATCGGTCAAGGATATGCTTATTAGTTGCAGATGGCGCCCATACATCTGGCGCACAGATGGCGCACGATAAGGACTAGACTTTTCAGTTCAGACCCTTTCAGTCAAAATGAAGTGCGAATGACAACGAGAAGGGTTAAGAAATGTCATTCTCTTTAGTTGAAGCTGGCATTGGGTTTTGGGAAACTTTTGATGACAGCGTGTCACTTGGTATTGGTGGTTTACTTAAATATCGATTTTATTTTTTGACCTACAAGTATCATTGATCTGTAAACAGTATCGACGGACAATAATAGTCCGAGCTACCATATCACTGGAAAATTCGTCACAGAACACCTTTTTTAAATAGGTGGAAAAGGTAGCAAAATATGTGTGAAAAAAATGAAGATGTCAGTCAAATGAATTTTTGTGCATTTGTATTTTTTTATACATTTTTGAAAACACACTAAAAAACAACGAACTTTCGTCATAAGAAGACCACCGTCAGATTTTACACAGCATCATGTTTTTTTAACATTAAAAACACATTATGTCATGATTTCAAAATTGGTCTGTCTAAAAAAATATGTTTTTTACTTTGGTCTGCCCCAATTTTTTTTGACGTTTAAGGCTTCTTCTTAAAGCTTCTTCTAGCCCAGACTATAAACTTCTGCCAAATGCTATTCTTTTGAACTGAGACTTTAACGGAGCAGCAAAGCCATGTACCTACTCATCTTCCAAGATTGCCTTGAAATTCGTGACTGTTTGGCCTGCAACTTTATGATTCGGATGGTCATCCTGTCAACGGAGAGGGCTTTTCTTTAACAGAACGTAGTGGAACGTTACCCTAGTGGAACGTTAGCATTACCACTTCAAAATTTTATTATTCTGATAAAGTAGTATTTTGCCGTTTTTTTGCAGTTCGCAAGTTTTACAAACAAAAAAATCTTCACTAATGTCGTTCACAAGATACGGTGTGGTCCCTCCCCCTTAAGTTAACATTTCACAAGACCTAACCATTGCATCAATTTTCGTGTTCTTGTATGTATATATCAAGAGCTTCAGGAACTTGTCGCGCGACTTTTAGAGAAGATGTGACGCAAAACCAAAATTTTTAGTGTAAAGTTTCCAACCACTTTAAAAAATTTTATTTATACCATTTTTGGTCTTTTTTTCGAACTTCAGGCTTTCGGAAACCAAAAATTTGTCATTCGATTATTTTAGACGGTATGAAGTATGATCGGTATTCCGAGTATCAATCATTCAGTACAATTCAGAGTGTCAAGTTAGAACTACCACTTAAAATTTCACTTTCTGACAAAGCCGTTTTTTTTTTTGCATTTTTTTTGCACTTCATGGATTTAACAAAACAAAAATTTTTCCTTGGTCATGAAGTACTTTTCGAAATATCACATTAGCGCTACCACTCCAGAAACTTTGTTTCCGCAGAATTCTATAACTTTTCGTTTTTCTTAACTTCTTCCAGCAACCCCTTATCGGGTTAATAATATGCAAATAGAATGAACAACAATTAGTTGCATGCCAGATGGTTTTATGAAATATTCTGCTGGTAAAACTATTGCTTTTCTCCGTAAAGGCATAACACTTGCGGGGGTAAGCATTGATATTTCTGTGCAGAGGTTTGATGTTTGGCTCATCAGCGTTTATGTTGGATCGAGAATTACTTTCTTCTTCTATCTTTTCAATCCCCAAATTCTTTCCGCTCGAGATGTGCTACGCATTTTAAAAGTACTCATATCCCCGATCACGAGCATATAATAAAATAAACTTCATAAACCAGCTATTTGCAATTAAACTACTTACGATGATATGGGCCAAAACGTACTTTTCGTATCAACTTAGTACAACCACGACCACCCCCATGTCTTTTAAACGGTTTGAGCCACGCCTTTTTTTTTTGCTTTAAAAACTTGTGAAGTCAACAAAATTGAATTTTCCCCCCGCAATACTAATACTATTTTGAAGTAATAGTGTTAACATTGCACAAGTCTCTAGCGACCCTGACACATTCCCATCTGCATCTTTCTCTCTCCCTCTCTCTTTCTTTTGCTAAGACATTCCTTTTTAGTTTGCCGATGCCGTTTCGATATTTTATTAGCATGGTCAATATGGATCGGGATCTTTGTTCGCCCCAATAGAACTGAGGTGGCCACCATATATTTGCTAAAAATATGTTATATATTAGATATATGCTACAATTATATATTTGCTATAATATATATATATATATATATCTTTGATTTATATAAATATATAATATATATGAACTTAACGAGCTTTATTCAAAAACAAAAGTTCCTAAATCTTGGATTCAGATGGAAGGTAGGGAAATTCAAACACAAAATTTAGGAGTTGTTTCTTGTTGAAGTCTTGGAGTATAGTAGCCATTACGTTACCTTATATGTAGAAAGCTACTGATGAACTTCTTGCTTTTTCTGAGATAATTTCTACGTACGATTACCGTAACACGAGGGTGACCGAGTGAAACTTGGGTATAGTCAGAGCTCGCTGATACTACTTTTAGTGTATTTTGTGGTTGCTAGGATCTCTATAAAAACTTAGTAAAAATATATAATTAAAAACATTAAGCACATAGCAATAAATTAACAGTTAATTTGATATAAATGTCATGTAGATCCATTCATTACTTAAGAAATTCTGAAAGTCACAATTTTGCGTGACAGCTATTAATATAAGGATACCGAATTGTAGAATAAGATCGTTTTTTACCAAACAAGTTCGTGAACCTATTTTGTTCGTGCAGACCATATTTTAATTGACATTGCCAGTCGTCATGCTGAAAGGAGGGAACCTATATGAACCCTGTCAAAAAGGTGATGTCAGTTAACATTCCAAAGCAGTCGCGAAAGAGAGGAATGCCACCAACAATTGCCACGAAAACAGCCTTTAATTGGACTCATTGATCTAAAACCGGCTGGCCTGCCGGTTAATTCCGAGATCCAATCGGTGTAGCCCACAAGAGGGACCATGAGGAATGCAGCACGAGTGTGAGGGTATTAATCCCTCAATTCAGATCATAGCCTCGCGCCTAAATCTAAAGAAGGAGAGAATATTTTTAAATGCGCTAGTTTTTGCTTATGGAACGTAAATTTAATTAAGTTTGAAAAATTTCAACACAGTAATTTTTCCCCGAATCAGACTGCGCCAGATTTTTATTGGATCAAGTCAAATATTAACATTTCTTAATTACTCAATGTTCAAATACTTTTTTAGTTGAGGAACGATCTTGTTTTTTGCAATGTGACAGCTAGTTTGATACAAATATTTTTTGAATAAAGAAAAACTTTAAGAAATATAATATGAGAATCAAATATTTAAAACGTTTTAAGCCTCAGATTAGTGCTAAACTATAGAAACATATGTTTATATTAAAGTCCCTGACTTCATTTAAATGAACGAATAGATGAACAAATACGAATAGATCTTGACGAAATGAACAGACTACATGAAATTGTGGGAGCACGTTAAGGAGTATGGCTGCTGCTTTGCAGAAAATTTAATACACAACGTGACAGAGTAATTTTTCGCCTTAGTATGTGAACTGATTTAAACGCCTTTATATCGTTTTAGATCATGAATCATTCATTGAATCAGAATCAGCGTATTAAATATACATGACCCCGAGAAAAAATAGACGCAGTCATTTTTCTAAAGTGCTTGAAATCACAAAATGGTCTAGAGAGGAAATAGTGGAATCGTTAAAAGGATTTCAATACTCTATAAAATGAATTTTCTACAACAATGACTAATTTCAAGCCATTTCGTAAAAACTCAATCTGTGAGATTAAGTCTTAAGGCACAGATTGTTTGCTATACTCCAGGCAGCTAATTTCTGAATCCCCTATCTCCTTAATTTTTTCCCGATTTCGATGGAACAAACTGGCACATGGACATTAAATACGTCCTTAAGACGCTATTACACAATCATAAGAAAACAAAAACAGCATTTCCATCGCAATGTTGCCACATTCTGACTGCTTGACCCAGGGTGCTCTTATATGGTGATGTTCAATGAAATCCTACAACCAATCCCACAGGTTTATAACCTCCAGTTCGTAAACTCTTCGCTCAGCTGACATTAACTGCAAGTACATGCTTAAGACTTGTACTGCTTTCCAATGCAATTCCAACACAAAGTTAAAGTAAGACACGTTTCGCCCCCAAATCCATCAATTATGCCTCTGTAAAAACTACGTAAATAATGTCGTTTACAAAATAATAATTTTCGTCCAGCACATTAAGCTTTATGCCCGGGAATTAAGTACTCGCCCAAGGATATTTATACACTTGTGTAAACGTCGGGGTGCTGAATTAAAAACTGATTGATTCCCGTATACTTTGCCAAAGTATCCTTAATAATTCAAATCTTGTAGCCTGTCATGTGTGCTATGGTGAGTGGTATACGACCCTGTTCGAGTGTCTCGTTGCCATAATATTACCCGTGATGGTTTCTTTTTTATGGGCTTCCATTCCATTCATTTATTTTTTTTTTCGCCCCCAGTACTTTTATTGACATCCTTTGGAATTTTCAATTCTGACATGAAATGGGATCAAACTGAAGGTTGCTCTTCGATCTATTTGCCTTTTGGATCCGAATGTTTATATCTTCATTAATCATTCAGTGATTTCATCCATTTTATATCCTAGTTGCGATTTCAATGTACCAGAGAAAGAAGACGATGATGACACACACACAAAAAAAAAACTACAAATTGATTTCGGGACGCGGGAGTATAGTAAATTGAAATTGGAGATTTATAGTTAAAATGTTGTCACACAGTCCTGTGTGGTTTAAAGAATCCACCAATCAACCAGAACTGTGTTGATTGAAAAGGGATTCAATTTATTTGAATGCCGAAAAAATGGTATTAAGAGTTCCTGAAAGCTCCTTAAGCTAAATCTACAAAATAACTCAAATTCCTGAAACATGAAATTCCATTTGCAAACCCTTGTTTCGTGTAGGTGCCTCCTACTGTTTGACATGATGAATCCCCCGACGCACTGTTGGACAGTCCAGAAGAGATCAAAAATTTCCTCGGTCCATTGCTTCGATATATTGCAAAATTTTAATGGCCATCCTCGTCGTTCCATTCCACTGGGGATAATATCCCTTCATTTATTTTAATAATTTACGAACATACATAATATGCGAAATCCGAAAAAGAAATCCTCGTGCTTGTTCAGCAGACCCAAAAAGCCTTTCCTCTTCAAAATTCCTTCAAAGCGAAAACTCCCCCGAGAATGGACATTTAGCATATTCTCCTTTTATTTCAGTTCAAAAGCAGATTAACTACATTCGTAGCTCTGCACGGATTTTCGTCCTTTTTGTGCAAATTTCTACCGAGAAAAAGAAAAACACGCAGCATCCGATAAGCATAGGATTGGATAATGTACTGCGCTCTGCTTCGCATGTATTAAATGCCAGTTTCAAAATAGCAAACGAGCTTTTCTATTAGTTTCGGTGTTAACGTAGGTACCCCCTATACTCATCACGTAGGTTCTCTATTAATCCCGTGCACATGTGGCTTCATTTGCTATCATCGTGACTATGGGCGGGTGGCAAAATGTGAGGTGTTGTCCTCACCCTTTGGCAACCTACTTTGAGTTGTAGACAGGATACCGCCTGGTTTGCCCTGGGAAAACACCGTACCTTGCCTTGCGGTGTTTTGGTATTCCGAGGCATATGCTCGGCTTTAGGTGTGTGCATGTGACTGTGGATCTTCATTAACATTTATCAAGTAAACTGACATGAATGCCAGGATAATGTATATATGATAGATACTTCCTTTTTGGGAATCCTCTTTAACGCCTCCACTAATTTGTTTAATTAAAAGCAGGTATCTAGATACTTATTGAATGATGTATACGTGTATTGTCTTCTTGCTTTGTTTTCGCATCAGGCTGTATGATTTGAGGCATTCACGTTCGTAAAGGATTCTTTAATTAAAAAGTAATTAACTTAGTCTGTGGTTAATAACTGAGAGAAAATTTACGCTTGCCGGGGGCTGTCGTAAGGGATGGGATTATTTTTGTGAGTTATCAACTTGAATGCGTGCTTCTTTTTAAGAGTATCATTAAGTGTTCATTTACTTTATACATCAGAATATATATTCCAATTTCATTTTTAATTGCATTGGACGAGTATGATTGAAAAAAAAAAAATGCCTTACTTCAGGGAATCCCTGAGGATATCATCCTCCTTTATAAATATCCGTGTACAATTTCTTTTAATTGAAAGGATAAAGAAAATAACTTTCTGTCTCCATAGAGAGCCGCCTTTTAGCTCAACCCAATATGCATTAATTTTTCGGTTTTAAGTTTCTTTGGTTCTCTGATTCTTTCATTTCTTGAGTTTTTGCTAGTTGGATTTATCGGGTTTGCGATAATTCGATTTTTTGATTTTTTTTTCGACGTTTCGTCGATTATATCTATCGACTTTTTCAGGGAAGAATCTATTACTTTTCGTTCTTGACGGTTTAGTTCTTTGCTATTTTTTATTTGTTGATATTTATTTGAATCTACGGTTCTTTGGATTTTTGATTTTGGTTCCTTGATTTTCTGATTCTTGGAATCTTTGATTCTTTGATTCTTTGATTCTCTGATTCTTTGATTCTTTGATTCTTTGATTCTTTGATTCTTTGATTCTTTGATTCTTTGATTCTTTGATTCTTTGATTCTTTGATTCTTTGATTCTTTGATTCTTTGATTCTTTGATTCTTTGATTCTTTGATTCTTTGATTCTTTGATTCTTTGATTCTTTGATTCTTTGATTCTTTGATTCTTTGATTCTTTGATTCTTTGATTCTTTGATTCTTTGATTCTTTGATTCTTTGATTCTTTGATTCTCTGATTCCTTGATTCTTTGATTCTTGAATTCTTTAGTTTTAAGACTCCTAAATTCTTAGGTCCTAAGACGCTTAGATGCCTAGATTCCAGATTCAAAGATATTTAGTTTCTTCGATTTCAAGGTCCTTAGATCCTTAGGCTTTAAGATTCTTTGATTTTTAGATTCATAGATTTTTAGGATTTTAGATTCTTAAGTTCTTTGATTCTTCAATTCTTTGATTCATTGCTTCTTAGATTCTTTCTCTTTGACTCTCAAAATCTTGGCTGCAGTACCTACTAGAGCTGTGTAAATCGTTCAATTTCCCGGATCGAATCGATCCAGGATAGATCTGAAAAAGGACCCGATCTTTTCAGTCAATCATTAATTCGTTCCTTTTTCAACCATCATTGTTCTTACCGATTTCGTTCTTCTTTCAGTCATCAATTCAAAGTCAATCACCGTTCCTCGGTTCGATCCGGATTGGCTTAGCACTTTGCGTGTGCGCGGCAAATACACTTTTTTCGAAATCTTGAAGCAGTTTCGCTACGTTCATCGATGTAGGAATGGAACGTGTTAATATTGTGAATGATTGAAATGACCTTTTCTCTTTCGTTTCGCTCATTTGACCAAAGATAATGGAGAGAGAAAAGTATTGGTTCGTACCGATTTCATTCGTTTCGTTCATTTGAAAAAAAAAGAATTAATATTGTGGGAACGATTGGTTTTACTTTTTCATTTGTTTCGTTCATTTGAACGGGAAAGAGGATTGATACTAGGAACGATTGGTTTGCCCAACCGGGATTGCAATCACCAATACTTTTAGAGGAACGGGTCCAAAGGATCGAATCAATCACGATTGACACAGCTCTAGTACCTACTTTTTTAGATGTGAAAAAGATGATGTGACCTTTTGATGAAGACTTACCTATAGGTTCAGCCAAGACTCTTGAGAGTTGATGATTTAAATATGAAGAAAAAATTTTAATGGGACTTAGACGACAAAATGTCAACAATCTTTTTATGTCACATGAAATTTTTAAACTTCTTTGACACCACAACATCCCAATTATGTATTTTGAAGTGTTAGCATTTCTTATAAGAATAAGCCCAGCTCACTTACTTTTGGTAAGGCTACACAATTGACACCGTTCCTGGTTTAAATCAAACTTTTGTAATCGCCAAAAAAGCTGAATATTGGATAGTCTTACATCCAGTTCTGAAGAAGCATATCATACAGGAGAAGGATACGAAAACGAATAAGGGCTTGTGAGCAGGTTATAGGGATTATACGTTTTAAATTTCTAAAAATGTAAAAAAATACTTGAAGTGTGTTAAGAATTTATTATTAAAATTTCATTTAAACATTTTAAATATTACAATTTTTTAACAGTTTAAAATTCTTGAAAATTGGCAGTTCAACGAGAACAAGAACCGAGAAGTGCTCTTTCGAAATAACGAGAAGTACCTCCCTTCGCGAATATTATAGACACGTCATTGGTGTTCGAAGTGGCCCCACTTCTGACACCAATGTTATTCTTGTAGGAACGTTTTGCAAAACATGGCGTTGACACATTGATTTGTCGCTGCCAACCTGCTTACGTCAGGTAAACTTCATAATCACTTAGATATCGTTTGTTTAAGCCTCGTCCTCTCACAAAACTTGAACAATAATTTTCTTCTGAATTCTGAAAGATTCATAATACAGAATCTGTTATTAACACATGAGATCTGGCAAACAAAGCCAGAGTGAATAGGTGTAGGTTGAAGTTGTCAAAGTTTTGCCAAGAAAGTTGTAGAAATATTGTGTTAAGAACATGTTTAACGAAAAATAAATAATAAATTCATGCATGTCCTACTTTGACGTAGTGAAGACTGCTTTGGATTCATACCATTCACTTTTTTCCTGGAAAAATGTCGGCAACAAACATTTTCCCAGAACACCGTAGGAATGCGTCTTAATAAATGAGTCAATCGCCTGCCAGAAAGCCTAAAAATAAGAAGTTTTTATCTTGAGAGAATTAAGAGCTGTTCCGTTGATAAGCATCTCGTGTCGGCGTGTCGTTATGATTTGAGAATGTAATTGACACCCCCAACCCGTTGTGTGCGGGAGGCATTTTCAAATATACCAACACAAAATTTAGATCGCTTTCTTCCGCCGAATTCAATCACTTGTTCCCGATTCATATGTGCGAGCTACATTATTCATCGTTTAGCTGCCGCAGCATGGCTGACATCTTAAGACGTATGGATGGAGGTGTGCCTCAGTTCGAGTACTCATGTGTGTAGGTACCTCGCTGTGTCATGTTTCTGTAACCGAGGTTTGGGTGTAATTAATTCCATTTCGTTATGTACGTCTACCAACCGCTACTTTTGTTTGTCGACTTAAAACTGATAGTGAAAGTTTAATTGTGGTTTTGTGCTACCTTCATAGATACACGCATACGCATACCTAATCGTGAACACACATATTACAAAAATCATAATAGGAACTGAAATGGTTTTAACTCGAAAATATGCTCTCTTTAGCTACAAAAAAAAAAAAAAACTACCCGACCTAATGACGGTTTAAGGCGGCTTACTGACTTCGAGCCCAGAGGCCAATTTCAGCTCTTAGCCGTCTTGTTGCTTTTGGCTTCGTTTATGCGGTTTCATCCATCCGATATGTAGGTTCGTCGCAGATACCTACATAGTGTAGATAGATTTGTGTATGGTGGCACACATTACGGCATTTGATGTGTGCAATTAAAATTGAATTCATGCTGAGCAGAGCATCCGATTTGCGGCTGAAAGATGTAGGTCAATCCGGTTTCGGGGCAAATAGGAAACAATTTAAATTAATTGTTTTCCAATGGAAATGAATTTTTTATGATGTGTGGTTTTTATTTGACTTTTTTAAGGCAATTTGTGTGGTATAAAAATTTTGAAATATTTTTTCTTTTTCATTTCAGGTAAGCTTATAACCTTAAAAGTTGCTGCTCATAACATGTGCGTAAGTTTTGTTTCTTTAGTGTACTTCTTATAAGACATTCGCCTTTTTAAATAGGTAAAAAAACTATCTTTAGAAAAGCTTTAAAAATTTACTTTGTCAAAATTTGTTGCATGGTCAACATTGTTCAGAGCAGCTGCTACCCAGAGTTCACTTTGCCTTATAAATATTTTTGGGATACTTTTGAAGGCATCGGGGAATAGAACACGGGTAGCGCTATAGAGCTTCTGCCGATCGATTCTGTCAGTATGTCAGATCTCATCTGGTGTGCGACATTTTCGTCATCGAACGTGCCTTCCAATCGAAAACTTAACAAAGTTTTGGGCTGGGTTTCGGTTGGGCTTCGGCATTATAACCGACGGCTTTTTATTTTTTTAGACTTGTTTAAAAAGATCTAAGGCTCCGTTTTAATTGACAGGAGCTCGGTTTTGATCTTAACAAGCTTTATCATACTATTTATTGGCCATTAGTGACTAGATAATAGTGACTGAATTTCTTTTTATTCTTAAATTCCTAGCTAGTTTCTCAGTGATTTTATGGAATGGCTGATGTAGGAAATGATAGAAAAACGAGTGGGAAAGTGACACAGTGCGTATGTAAAAACTTCAGTCCGCCTGTGACGGATTGCAAAAAACCCTACCCTACCAAAAAACGAAACTGCCACGCCTTCAAAAAGGAGGCGGTATATAAAAGTATAACTGTTGAATCCTTTGTACTAGGTGGTTGCATATATTTCGCCCTAAAACTCCGCCTTTTTAACTCAAAAAATTACATTTTTAACGCCACGCCCACAAAAGTGGGCGGAGGTATATACTAAAAATACAAAAAAGTTAGAAAATCCTTATATCTACAACTTTTGTCATATAAATCAAAATTAGTCAAACTTCATATATATTTATTGAAAAACAGTAATTTTAAGCTAAAAAAAAGGGCCACCCTTAAAAAAGGGGGCGTGGTCAATGGAAAGGCCAAATTTTCTGCTACCTCAGAGACAATTACAAGGCAATATTACATACCAAAAACGAGTGCGCTAGCACCATTGTAAAAGCCAAAAATTTTAAAAAGAATTTTGTTTTTTAATTAGAGTTGATCGCACATACAGGGGTGTAGTGGGCGTGTCTGTGGGCGGATTCAACTAGTTTTCGAACTTGATCTGAAGGACTTGATTTCCAGCCAAGTTATCAAACTTCCGCTCTCTAGCTTAAGATTTAAGGTCTAAAAATTGTTTAAAAACGGACGGACGGGCATGGCTTAATCGATTCTCCTGTCGGTCTTGATCATATCTCTAAAAGTTCTTAAGGGTCTACGTTGATTATTTTACTGCGCTGCAAACTATAAAACAAACTTAATAGGTATACCCTGGGCAGGGTAAAATTATAATTCCCATCTAACTAGCTTTCAGGTGATTGTGTCTTAAATTCGAAAAAATTAAAATCCATTGTTTCGATTTTTCTCGACGTTTCGTCAGTTAATTTTCGACTTTTTCAGGGCAGCTTTTTTTTTATTTTCGGGATATTAGCAGCTCACGATATCTTTAAAATTATGCCTTGAGCAACTTGTAAAACAGCGAAGTTACTAAGAAAATTTTGAGTGACATGTCAGCGAGCTTTCAGAATTGGGTTGGCTTGAAAAAGACTGTGAAGCTGAAGACTACCTAGCAGGGCGTTCTGTTTTAGCGCTCATTGAAGCAAATGCCCGATAAGTCAAAAAAATAGTTCTAATTGACCGCAGAATCAAATTGTGGCATAAAGCGGACGAATTGTACATTAGAATAAAACGGGTTGGACAAGGTTTGGTTGGAAGGGTTTTTTGCATTAGGTGCAAGTTCCCTTGGAGGCCAAATTGCGTGATTGACCCTTGTAGGATAGACAAACA
The DNA here is from genome assembly GCA_947623515.1 of Neoascia interrupta. Classification (NCBI taxonomy): domain Eukaryota; kingdom Metazoa; phylum Arthropoda; class Insecta; order Diptera; family Syrphidae; genus Neoascia; species Neoascia interrupta. The sequence continues at coordinate 18,761,732 of OX392464.1, forward strand.
TGCTCGGACATATGCCTAACTAACTGAACCAGCCTATTCTCTTAATAAATCTCTTTAGGTCTATTAGTGATATTCCTGCCAGGTCGTCCAGGCCATCAAAGAACCTGACTCCTAAGAAGGTTAGTCGTCGTTCTTGGAGAGCTGGACAGTAGCAGAGAAAGTGTTCTATAGACTCTATTTCTTCTTTATCTCTACAGTTTCTACAGAAGTCATTGACAAAGATTCCCATTCGTGTAGCCATGACACCAATGGTGCAGTAACCTGTGACTACGCCAACAAGTGTTCTTATGAAGTTTCTACTGAAAGATAGAAGGGTCGTTGTCCTTTTTAGGTCAACCACTGGCCATAAGCAGTGAGCTTTGATACAATCCTTAGACTAGCCGCAGATCTATCAGCCTTTCCAGTATCTTAAGTCAAAAAGATGAGACCTATACGTCATATGTCTGTAATCATTTAATTTGCAGTGGTTCCAGTTCTTACCAGTTCTTTGGGATATAACTCAGAGTTATGCACCCTATAAAGATGTTCTTGAGCCAAGGAATAAGTACATCCCTCGTTTTCTGAACCATGGCAGGTATTATACCATCCGCTCCCGCTGATTTAAGGGATTGGAATGATTTTATTGCCCAGGTTAGCATATCTTTGCGAATATTCTCAGTGGTAACTGCCTGTTCTTCGTTGGTTAATGAAGGTCGGTAGCCAGCTGTATTTGCCAGAGTGTTTGTTTGCTAAAACGGGTTGGACAAACTTTGCACGAGGATTAAATTTTTTTTTTTTTGAGTTGGCATCGCCATATTCTTCAACGATTTCAGTAGACGTTATTGTGATCGAGTTTTGTGGTGCTGCAGTTTTCTAACAAGCTGCCCCAACTTTTTGGCAATTGCAGCTCAAAGTCAGAAGAGCCATCGCTTGACCTCTCGCAATTGGCTGTATGGGCGCATGGCCATATGCTGCGTGCGTTACAGGTGTCCTTACAAACATAGGAGGGTCCTGCAGTTTTTTGATGAATCTGAGCGGCGAATTGAGACGTCTGTCATAGCATATGATACTCTCGGAGGGTTTGTCAGACCTTCTCGGAGGTTTTACCGTCTAAAAACTTTTATTGCCCCGGTCGAGATTCGAACTTGGGACCTCGTGCTTATTAGTACGACACACTTAACACTGCACCACCACTACTCCCACACCTTTTGCTGAAACGACAAAAATCAAAAACTGACACAAGCTCGAAAAGAGTTTTTAGTGATTTCGAATGCACCAATAACGTACGTGAAAAATTTAGAAGCACAAAAATTGTGAGAGGGAAATTAAGCCTAGAACACAAAATTTTCGAGGTTCTGAAATCTAGTAGATTTGACATAGAAATAGTTCTATACACCCAAACTCGCAGAAATAAACACGTGTCCTGTGTATCTACCCTAAAATAATTCTACTAGACTCTCCTACTTTTGACGAGTATCAAGAGTTCGTTCCAGAGGATAGATCTTAATTGCGAATATTTCGCGTAGATATTGACAATCAAGCAAAAATCCTTGATTGGGTGCTGATATTGGAGCAACTTTAGTTTTCTTTTACTTATGAAAACTTCTTCTGCTCCTTAAATTATACTATGGCAAACTGTAAAAGGACTATTTTTTTTTTAATATTTTCTAACAGAAATTTCATAACGAGGGACTCTGGCGATAGAAATTTTTCCATCGTCCAAAATTTCTTTAATTTCCGCCTTATAATAGCGGAGCGTATTTTTTTCTTTTTTGCAATTTAAGTATTAAACAAAAATCTTTCGTGGTAACAAAATTCAAGAAGTAAAAAATATTTCGACCGTATTTTCTTGCTTTCAAAACCAATTCAAAGTTATTTTTTGCCAAAGAAAAGAAACAAAATAGGAACAGGAAAGAGAAACAAATTTAAAACATCTTTTCCAATTGCTTCGAGATCTCCCTTCTGTCGCCAAATGCTATACACAATATTTTTCTTATTTATTTATTTTTGTCAAAGACCAAGTCCAACGATGTGACATCTGGGGACGGGTGATTCTGGTGTTCCTTAGTTTTTTCCCATCTCCTGTGTCTTCCAGAGACGCGAAGCCAGCAAAAAATAAACGAAGCTGCGAATAAATAACAAGGAAGCTGCGAACGGAGGTGTTTGTATGAAATGAAATTGCCATTATCCTTAATAAAGCTTTCGTTGGTGATGCTATGCCACGGGTGTGTTTCTTAACGTCCCCTTACTGCACCACGTTGAACAGAAAACACGCCGCACAAAAAATCAAGCAAAAAAACAAGCAACGAAATAAATCTCAAAATCATATCCAGAAACAAAGTAGAGAGGAAAAAAAAAAAAAAAATTAAAAAAAAAGAGAAACTCGCCAAAAGAAATTACTTTCTTATCCTTGCATTATCCTTTCCTGCACTCAGCAAGGAGTTGTGGCGCTCATATACCATAAGAACATTGTAGCAGTTTGCTTTTAGAAAGTGAGGTGGTTTACAATTTTGACGTGAACAACAAACTATAATGAGAGAAATGCAAGGACGAACGAAGGATACAATGAAATATGCCCCAAGTGCCATGAATTGTTGCGGAAACCCTGGGATACATTTTGAAAGAAAATTTTACACCAGAGAAATTTTCTTAATCTTTTTAACCCTCCGCCAGCAGCGTTCTTTCAGGTTTAGAAGGTGAATTGAAAAAAAAAACATAATCGGAATCCTATCACAAGGATTTTTCGATTCCCAATTCGAATGCGAATTATGGATGTTAATTGTTGATTCTCTCTGAGTTTTTATTTCTTATTTTTTTTTCATGAGGATCTGTGAAGTGGAAGGTGAACAAATTTGTATACGTACACGGTCTCAAAATGATTTGCATAAATTTTTAATTTATTTCGAGTTCCAGACTGTTTGACGATAAATATTTATACTTCGACTCAGAGATGCATCTTTGAAGCTCTCTAATGGTATATTGACATTGGGACGTGGGCGCAGATCAACGAATTGCTTTTTTTTCAGGCGGACGGCAGTGTGTCTTAGCCTTGTCTCTAAACTCTGACTCATTGCAAATGAAAGTGAAAAGTATTGATTTGGTATGCTTTCAACAAACGCCTACTTCCGAGTGGGTTGGTGGGCAAATCTTGTCTTTGGATCAGTAAATGTTTTGATGCACGGAACTGTGAGAGAAACTTGTAATTGCGCTAACGATGATTGACGAGAAGCCTTTCTACAGACAGACGTTTATCTTGTTACGTAAAACCTACGGGATTGGAGCTATCTAACCAAAAGATAGTTAACCTCTTTAAAAAGACAAAAAAGAACTTGTCGCCAGCTTAGTAAAATTGAACCGAAAGCGAAAAGTCTTAAAAGAAAAATTTATTTTTATGAAAAGCAAGAGTGGAGCTATTTAAGACTGGTCTGGCAGCTTACCTGCTTACCATTATTCTTACATAATTTGGTCAAACCCCAAATATAAGTTGAATACGAATGGCACCATATAGGAAAGAAGCGCTTAAGTCATCTTATAAGGAGGTGAACACTTCATACGCATGATTTCAACCAGATTCTTTTGGCCACTGTAAAGGCTTCTTCTTAGCCTGAGCTTCAAGTACATCGTATTGATGGTTAGTCTAGTCTATATAAGGTGTTCATGTTCATTAGACTGAAACTGAAGGCGGCATCTTTTTTTCCCAGCTAGAGAATTGTTCCACGACAGCTAGGATGAAAAGAAGAGGGCCCTAGAGATTACACTTCGAAGTCAACATTTGAAAGAAAACCCTGGGAAGTAACTATGAGATCTTTATCCATTTTGTAGAAAGAGAGCATATTCTCGGGCCAGGACACAATCCCGAGCTATGAGTCATGTCATGCTTCATTATTTGGCTGATTTTGAGTACCTGATTCTGTGTCCCTCTTGGATTTTCCAAAAGCTCAAAACGAAGTCAAAATTATTGACGACTTTTAAAAAAAAAAGTGCCACAATTACCACAATTTGAGTTTGAATTTTAAATCTTAGATCCTGGAAATTGTCGCTGATGGGTTACTTCGTATGGATTCATCGTATTCTTTAAAACATCCCTCCCAAAGGAAGAAGTCCAGTAATTCTGGGTCCTCATAAATTTTCTTAAAGCTCAAAACAGAAGTCAAAATTATTAGCGACTTTTTAACTAAAAAAGTGGACTAAAAAGTGGGACAATTACCACGACTTTAGTTTGAATTTTAGATCTTAGAATCTGAAAATTGTCGCTAATGGGTTTCTTCGTATTCTTTAAAACATCCCAAAGGAAGAGGTCTAAGGTCCAACGCTGTCAAATCGAATGACTTTGGTGGCCAATCTACTTTTCGAAATTTTTTATGGAATACATTGCTTTACAGGGCTTGTCTGCAATTCATGCTGTTGAGACCAGAAATCCCTTTACCAAATTCAATCAATTTAAAAAAAAAAATAACAGGTCAACTCGCCCAATGGTTGATGGCTGCGTTTTGACGTCAACTGTCTAAAGCCGGAACGACTACGGTGATATGGAGAGTGACACGATATAGATCTGGTCTCTTTATCTTTCACCTAACGCTTCACCAGAAGACAGCTTAAGTTGATCAGAAAATTATGAATTTGTTTTGTCTTAAGCTGAGGGTCACCATCTTAAAAAGCCTTAACGATGCAAATGGGATGTTAAAAGGTAAATGTAATGAAATCACACAAATTGGCAAACGTTTTGCTTGCGACCTATTCAAAAGATAAACCCCTTTGATTAAGTAAATGGTAGTTATTGAGAGCCACCTTCAACACCATCTTTAGGCTCACGCTCTATTTTTTTTATACCCCACCCAGGATGTATTAAGTTTGATGTATAGTTTGTAACGCAGTGAAATAATCACCGTCGACCCCTAAGAGCTTTTAGAGATATGAATGGGACCGACAGGAGAATCGATTAAGCCATGTCCGTCCGTCCGTATGTAAACAACTTTTAGGCCTTAAATTTTAAGGTAGAGAACTGAAATTTTATATGTTGGCTGGAAGCCCATTTGACCAGATCAAGTTTGAAGATTAGCCGAATCCGCCCACAGACACGCCCACTACAGGCCTGCATGTGCGACCATCCCTTATTTAAAAAAAATACTTTTTCTAAATTTTTGCTATGTTAGAATGGTGCTAGCGCATTCATTTTTGGTACGTAACATTGCCTTGTAATTGTCTTTGAAGTGGCTAAAAAATTTTAGCCTTTACGTTGACCACACCCACTTTTTAAGGGATTTTAGCTTAAAATGACTGTTTTTCAATAAATATATATGAAATTTGTTGATATAAAAATTTGCTTAGCTCGTCCCTTAAAAACTGCGATGCCGCCTCCAACTGTCCAGTCTTCCTGAGCCCATACTACTTAAGTAGGTACCTCTTAAACTTTTGATCAAATTTTGCTGATACACCACTGTAAGAAAATTCTTTTATGAGCAGAAATAACGTCTGATTTCTGATCCTGCCCCAAAAGACACACGCTTTTCACTCTTAAATCCAAGCGAAACTGGAAAAACACTACTTACCTTTTTCCTCAATACTAACAAGTTGTTTTTTTATTCCGATACGAATATAATCAAGTTTTTATAAAAATTAAGAATTTTGAATTTATTAAATATTTTTCGTAAAGGGGAGAGGAGTTAAGTTTTTCTCCATCTCCCCATCTGATCACAAAGATTGTAATACTTTTGTAGCACATTTTTGTAAAGGAAAAATAGTTTAGGATAAGTCTAACTTGCGTTAGGATTAATTAAAATAGTCGGATTTTTTCCCAAGGGAAGAGGAGTTACTTTTACTTAATCGAAAATCATCACCGTCCTTTTTTCTCTCCGTTCATAATCACCGTCCTTTTTATCTCTCCGTTCAAAAATGGAAAAAGAAAATCTTATGGTTGCACTCCAATGTCCGTAAATGTAAAATCCAATTTATCAAAAATATTGAAAATTTTTTGAAAAACAAGGAATAAATAAAATGCGTCCGTTTGCAACGTATTTAAGGTCATAATTTTTTTTATTACTTCATTTTAAAAGCCAATTATGGCCAAACATATAAGAGGCCTATATATAGCTGTGGACATATAACATATACCACAGCTTAAGCAAAGGCTTAAATCGAATTTTAGCTTTCGGGAAAACTATAGAAATTTTTAAATATTCTTAAAACTCTGAGATTTAGCTCGAAACTTCAATAACATTTAAAAAATTATTTTTCAAACAGGATTTTCTTGTCCTTTTTCAAACGATAAATTTTCTTTAACATGTTGTTTTTCGATTTGCGAGTTTTCTTTATTTTTGTTCTTAAGTCATTGTTAAGTTTTTGAAGCTTCTGAATTTTTTTCATATAAAATAATTGCCTTTTAATGTGAGCTTCACAGTTTCAAGTCTTTTGCTTGACAATCTCTTTGAAGCTAAGTTTAATTCTTCTTTTGTTACTTCATTTGAATTCGAAACTGCTTGTTTGCGGTTTCTAATTGTAATCTTAGCTCTGTTTGACAAATTTTAACTTCGTTTCATTAGAAGAGAGGGATAAGCATTTTTGTTAAATATTTTTTTACCGATGACGGTTTCGACTATTTTCGAATTCTAACCATTATCTCCGATGCTAAAGGGCCAAATGATTTGAAAAAAAATCACACATACAAGGACTATTTTAGTTTCCGGGAAAACTATAGAAATTTTTAAATATTTTGAAAATTCTGAGATTTAGCTCGAAAACTTCAAGCGCATTTAAAAAATTATTTTTCAAAATATTCTGGTATCTTAACGCTACATTGCCAAATGTAATAAAATTTCGTATATATAAAACGTATGAAAAGAATTCTAAAAGTTTTAAGATCTTTCAAAAATATCGAAATATGGTTTTTAACTTACAATTTTTTGAGAGGGTTTAAGAATTATACAAATTTACAATTCAGAAATTTACAAATTGATTCGAATTAGTCTGTGCCCAGACAATAAAAAACAAGTGAGTAAGTGCAAGAGTTCGTCTGTGACAAACTTCTATATACCCGACCCTATATACCGTGTAACACTTAAAATCTTACAATTTTTTGTCCCAAATTCATATATTATTTTCATAGGCCACGCCCCTAAAAGTGGGCCTGGGCTAAAAATTAAAATCAATTAATTGTAATTTCGTAAGAATCATGACAAAATGCGTTAAAACCGAAAAATATTTCGGAGAAAAAAAAAGTTTTTTCCTAAAACCCCCCCCCCCCCCTAAAAGTGGGCGGAGCTCAAAGCTTTGTATATACCGGACTTAGCAAATAGTAATGTCTTCAACATTTGTCATAAATTTTTCCGAGGAATCGTGTTTTTAAAGATCTAACATGTTAAAAGTGGGCATGGTCGATATTGTGGGCGGGCCAATTTTTGCTTTCTTAGAGGTTTTGGGCCCGACCCTATATACCGTGTAACACTTAAAATCTTACAATTTTTTGTCCCAAATTCATATATTATTTTCATAGGCCACGCCCCTAAAAGTGGGCCTGGGCTAAAAATTAAAATCAATTAATTGTAATTTCGTAAGAATCATGACAAAATGCGTTAAAACCGAAAAATATTTCGGAGAAAAAAAAAGTTTTTTCCTAAAACCCCCCCCCCCCCCCCTAAAAGTGGGCGGAGCTCAAAGCTTTGTATATACCGGACTTAGCAAATAGTAATGTCTTCAACATTTGTCATAAATTTTTCCGAGGAATCGTGTTTTTAAAGATCTAACATGTTAAAAGTGGGCATGGTCGATATTGTGGGCGGGCCAATTTTTGCTTTCTTAGAGGTTTTGGGCCCTTTTTGCTCTAAAATGTGAGTTCCTACGCCTTGTTTAACTTGACCAAAAGGCATTTTGAAAGAAAATTTGAAATAGAGGTTGTCTTACATAGAAGCCAGTAGTGGGCGTGGCTATTGGCGGATTTAACTAATTTTCACACTTCGTCTGTAAAAGATAAGAACCAAGATACGCTCCAAGTTTGAGCATCCTAGCTCAATTTTAAAGACCTAAAAACTTCACACATACGAACAGACGGTCAGACAGTCGGACGGTAATATCTACCATTTCGGAAAATATCTCAGACAGAGCCCATTTTTCGAGGCTCGAAAGAAAAATACAGCGGGGCTGATATATTGTATGGTTTTCTTACTTGATAGATACTTGCTTAAAGTCATTTAAGTTGCTTCACTGAAATAGTAGGGCCTTAAGGGCCATAATAGACTTAGATGGACTTAAGTCGGCTTTCCGTAATGTTCGTATGCCACGACCATAACAGCCGTTTCCTCACTTTCGTTAGGCCTTCATTAACTTTTCCTCTCTTAAGTTTCGTACCACTCAAGTGAGAGGTTGAGCACGGAAATTTTACAGCTGGCTAGATACACACAAATTTCATACGATTTCCGAAAAGTTTGCTGAAGTCTATTATGGGAACCGTAAGCATTTGGCAGAACTTGAGTGGGATTTTTGATGAACATTAGGTTAATCCCACTTATGTCTATTATGGTTGAGGCTTTAAAGTGCCTATAACTTCTGATGTACTTCCAAATTATCGACTTAGTTTAACGAAAGCGAAAACAGTAGCAGCCCAAAATATGTAAAAACTTTTAAAGCAAAAAACCCGCTTGTCATTTTTAAATTTTTTTTAACAAAAAAAATCAAAAAAAAAATATTTTTACCCCTGGCCCTGCGTTTCAATAAAAATGTGAATGCATATGCGCAAAATTGTCTAAAGTAAGAATACAAAAAAAGTATTTCGTTACCTTCCTTAAAATTAACGAAAAAATTGTTTTCATATTTTTAAATCCGAAAATCTTCTATAATATCTTTTGTAATAATCCATAAAAGTCTTAAATAATAAATCCATAAATTAATCCTTGTATAGGATTCAGAAACATGCGATTGACATTAAATATTTTCAACCTCAAGAATTAACCAGTGAGTAAGTGCTACAGTGTGTACGCAGAAGTTACAGTCCGTAAAACGGACCGTTGAATACCCCATCCTATCCCACATTGTAAAATGCTGATGGCATAGTTCTTTTTTGACATGTTATAAGTAATGCAAACTTCAAAAAGGGGTGTGGTCCAACCGCCACTAATTACAAATTATTAATTATAAGATATTTCCACAGATATTTCCAAGTTACACCTAATTGTACGTAAAAATGCAATTTTTTGGTTTAAATTCAAAATTGTTGAAAAATCGACCCCTAAAAGGAGGCGTGGCTAAAAACTTTACATGAACGAAGTCTGGACGGAAGTATTGTTAACCTGTTACTTTTTTTGTTTCATGCTTTCCTAATTTAAGCTCAAGGCCAGTCGAAATAAGTTTTTCTGAAAAATTTTAAGGTTGTTCTTCAATTCCAAATGTGGGCGGGGCCCAAAGTCTTGTATAAACAAAATGTGGAACTAAGCGTTTTCTATATAAAACATTAAGCAAATTTTTTTCAATTTCGAGCAAAAATACTGAGTAAACTGCATTTGAAAAGTTACCCTTAAAATAGATGCCACGCCCACTAGAGGAGGTTTACCAATTAAATTTGTCTTTTTTGTGTCTTATATTCACTAAGAGATGCTAAATGTCAAATTTCAGCCTTTTAGAACGTCTTACAGTTTTTAAAACTCTGGAGGTAGTTGCATATTTAGACGGATTTTAGGCGGATTTCAAAAATTTTTACACTTGTACTGCTTCGCATGACGTGCACCTGACGTATGAATTTTCAGCACCCTAGCTCAAAATTTAAGGCCTAAAAGCATGTGACATACAGACGGACGGACGGACGGACATGGCTCATTCGATTCAGAATTCGGTCTCGGTCATATGCCCTTAAGGTCTTGGGGGTCTACCATTATTATTTCACCGTGTTACAAACTATGTGACAAACTTAATATAACTCCTATCCTATGGGATGGGGTATAAAAAGGATGAATGTAACCTAGGAAGATTGTAATGATGACATGATTTATTTGAGTCCATTTAATTACTTATGGGCCTATTTTATATTACTACATAGGTACCCTCAAAAGATACCATAACATAAATTAGTTCAAGCATTTTAATGTCTTTCATTATATTTTTAAAACTAAAAGCAGCAAAATTGCTTAGTTAAAACATGTAGTTAAATGTCGACCAACCCCTCTGACGGAGACCAATTAGTAGATATAATTTCCGGGAAATATTTTACGAAACAGGGTAAATATTTTCCTTTTTAACACTCATCGGAACAACTTAAACGTTTCTAAGAAATTTCCATTTTCCAGCTAATTGGTTTCATACTCGTAGCAAACATCCTTCCTTTTAACTTGGTATGTATTTTCACACCACACCATATTATCCAGGAAGTTCAAAAGGAAAGTATGAATAATTTATTTTTTCGCTACAAACTTCAGATTTATTTGTATTTGCTTTCAGTTTTATTTGATGGAAAATCATTTTTAATTGCTTTTTTGTTTTATTGTTTTTGTTTCCACTGATTTTTTGATGAAATCGTTTTCAGAGAACAGTAACAGGGCAGTGAGTCCCCGAATAACCATGTCTGTTGCTATACCTAACATAAATCAAAGAAAAGGAAAGGAAATAGCCTAAAGATATGATCACGGTGAAGTATTTTGTGTGAAAAGTCCAAATATATTTAAAAAAAATGTACTACTCAAAAAAAGAGGGAGGAGTTAAGACTGACGTGTTTTTTGAGCATATCCCATATTTCGAACATCCAGATTTTTTTATTTTGTTCTGTTGAGGTAATATGAGTACAATTAATAATGAATCTTTTATAAAAATATTTGTAAGAAGGGAGGAGTTAGATGTTGCAGACCGCACTTTTTTAAGCTCTACAGAATTTGACCGACTCTATAGTACCCGAAATAATACAAATAAAACTTCCTTGACCAAGAAGCTGCTGTTTTCCAATATCTTATGCGCACTGGTCGCAGTTACCCAGATCAACGACACTATTATCTCTTGGTCTTCCACACGGTCCTGAGTTTAGGAGGTTAGTTTTAAAAACCTCTTTAACATGCCCATTTCTTATTTAAAATCAGTGAGTAAGTGTTACAGTGTGTACGCAGAACTTACAGTCCCTAAAACGGACCCTTAAATACCCCATCCTATCTCACATTGTAAAATGCTGATGTAATTGTTATTTTTTGACATTTAATAAGTAGTGCAAACTTCGAAAAGGGGCCTGGTCCAACCGCCCCAAAATACAGTTTGTAATCATTCAAATCATTCAAATCAATTATAACACAGATATTTCCAAGTTACGCTTAAATGTATATATCAAAAAGCAATTTTTTGGTTAAAATTCAATATTTTTGAAAAAGGCCTAAAAGGAAGCGTGGCTTAAAACTTTGTTTAAACTTAATCTGGAATGAAGTTTAAACAAAGTTTAAACACGTCTACTTAACGTGCTAATTTTTATACCCGACCCAGGGTATATTAAGTTTGATGTATACCTAGTTTGTAACACAGTGAAACAATCACCGTAGACCCCTAAGACCTTTTAGAGATATCGAGAGAGATGATCGAGACCGACAGGTAAGTCGATTGAGCCATGTCCGTCCGTCCGTCTGTCCGTATGTATGCAGTTTTGAGGTCTTTAAAATTGAGCTAGGAAGCTGAAACTTGCAGCGTTGCTTGGTTCTCATTTTGTACAGTACAAAGTATGAAAATTGAGAAAATCCGCCCACAGCCACGCCCACAATTGGCGTGAATGTCAGACAACCTCAAATTTACATTTTATTTCAAAATACCTTTTGGTCAAGATAGACAAAACATATGAACTCAAATTTTAGTGGAAAGCAATATCAACCAGAAGCCTTTAATAAGGCAAAAATTGGACCGCCCACTCCATTGACCATGCCCACTTTTAACATCTGAAATCTTTGAAAACCTGATTTCTCGGGAAATTCATTTTAAATTGAAAAAAAATTATATGACAGACATTAAAGATATTACCATTTGCTAAGTTTGTTGCATACAAAGCATTGAGCTCCGCCCACTTTTAGGGGGCGTTTTTGGAAAAAAAACGGTTTTTTTGGTGTTAATGGGGAAAGAGGGTCGGGTATTTAGAAGTTCGTTACAGACGAGCTCTTGCACTTACTTACTTGTTGTCAATAGATATATATGAAATTTGACTAAAAATTATATGACAGTAGTTGTAACGGGTGATTTTTTAGCTGGTTTGGTTTTGGCAACACTGGTTTTGACAGCTGACGTGTGCTTAGTACCTTGTGTCACTGTCAAACAGCTTCAGTTTGGTTTGCAATTTAACCATGGATCGTCTTATAAATGAACAACGCTTGCAAATTATTGAATTTTACTATCAAAATTCGTGCTCGGTTCGAAATGTTCATCGCGCGCTGCTTCCATTTTATGGTCGGCATTCTCGACCTTCTGAGCAGTCTATTCGGAAGATTGTGACCAAATGCGATTTGATCGTGCGATTTGACACCATTAGATTATTTTTTGTGGGGGTATGTCAAGGCTAATGTCTATAGGGACAAGCCCGCTTCGATTGACGCACTGGAAGCCAACATCCATGCATTAATTCGTGAGATACCGGCCGATATGTGTGAAAGAGTATGCCAAAATTGGACTCAGCGGATGGGCTACCTGAGACGCAGCCGCGGTCAACATTTGCATGAAATTATCTTTAAACATTAAATTGCAAGGTTCAAACTATCGATTCAAATAAATATTTCATTAATTTTTTCGAATTTTTTGTGTTTTTTTTTTTAAAAAAGTTCTCAACCTCTTAAAAAATCATCCGTTAGATATTAGCATTTTCTAACTTTCATGTATATGTAGCATGTGCCTCCGCCTACATTTGTGTGCTTGGCGTTAAAAAAGTGATTTTTTTAGTTAAAAAGGCGCAGCTTAGACCGAAATGTATGCAACCACCTAGTATAAACCATTCAAAAGTTATATTTTTATATCCCGCCCACTTTTTGGGGGCGTGGTAGTTTTTTTTGGTATGGTTGGGTATTTTGCAATCCCTCGTAGATGGACTGAAGCTTTTGCATACGCACTGCTTACTGTTTCTGGGAGATTTTAGGTTTTTCCTAAATTCTGCCTCCAAATGTGGGCGTGGCCCAAAGTCTTGTAAACACAAAATGTACAACTAAGTGTTCTTTGCATACTATATTGAATAAAAATTTTCCAGCCGGTGGATCTGGGATTGTTACTTGTTCGATGGAAACATTGACTTTCCTTTTTTCGTGATTCAAAGTGTAGAATCTGCGGAATGGAGACAGTAGGTGGGCACATATGTTATGAAAAACTGTTCGAAGCAGTTCTGTCGAGGAAGGCGTTAAACTCTATACCCATTGAAAACTTACCTATTGAACCATACGTGTAACATGAGCTAGGTACCAACATGACATGCTGCCACTCAATTTTCGAAGGGCCCCCCAAAACCCTATTTCTGCCCATTATGCATTATTATATTACCCGCAGCCCCTGGTTGATGTAGTTAAAAATATTTACGTAACAGCCGGCTTAAATTGGCGTGCAAAAATTTCAGCTTGCTCCATCAGCATTTCTTCTTTTGTTTCGCAGTGGATATTGCATAATGTTTGTCAGTTACCATTGTTGCCAGTAAATTGGACACAAGTTGTGTCTTTTGCAAGATTTTTTTTCTCAGATTTCCTCACTTAATATCCATCTAGCCGTGGAACGGCGGCGCGTGATCTCGCACAACATGGCCATAAAGCTGCGATTGGAATCAAATCTAGAAACTCCAACTAGAGCTGTAAAGGTTGTTTCTCAGCGACAAAAGCATCAGACACGCGTGCTTCTCACGCGCCATATAATTACAAACCACGGAGACGTCTGTGTATACCAAGTACCTATACAATGTAGAAAGGCAGCCCAGAAACCCACATGTAAATCGTGCAATCGATACGTCACAATCGAGACACAATCACAACGTCCCTTCATCTATCGCTGCTCGAGCGAGGGTAATCGCGTTAATAAAAATTTTACATCGAAAACACCGCACCGCGTATTTAATACGAAAGAAAAAAAAATACAAACATAAAGCCGATCATAATTTTAAATTAAATAATTAGAGCGGAAAATATCCGTTCAGTCTGCTGCGCACTACATCGAGTGGTTTATTGTAACCGCGGCCGTTAAGATAGAGTGTCGCGATACAGAAACGCAGGGAGGGCGCCAAGCCAATTCAGCTGACATAATTAATAGCATCTGCCATAGAACACGGAAGCCCCCCCAAAAAAAAAAGTTCGTCTGCATGATGTTGCCCTAGGTACAACGTTGTATCCCCAAAAACACCCATCCGATATGCAGGGGGAACACATTCCACGAGCTAATGGAATCCGCTTAAATTTGATGAGAAACTAACTTTTTTTTTGCGGGAGAAGTTTCCCTGTTTTCACGTAATTACTGTGGAAGTTGTGTGATAAAATTTGTTGTTCGAGGCACTTAATTAGGGTATTTTATTTGGGAACTACGGAAAGCACTTAAAAAATTTGTCACCCAGCAAAAAAAAAAAATTTGATTGTCAGAAGTGGGATTCGAACCCACGCCTACAGAGTAGACTGCGACCTGAACGCAGCGCCTTAGACCACTCGGCCATCCTGACTTGACAACAGGTTGTGCCTAATTTTGAATAGAATTTCAACAACTAATAAAATTGTTTAACAATAATAAATTAGATAAGCACTTTTATAAAAATACATTTTTCCACCAGCCAAGCATTAATGCATGACGCATACACGCATCGGTAACTGAGTATAATTGGCGAGGTTATCATGTTTAAAGAATAAATTATTATGGTCAAGTGGTTAGCATTTTTTCGTAGTTAGCGTTGCTAAGATTAATAATTGTTTACAACTTTTTTGGTTTTTCGTGTAGGTAGAAAAATTCGTGAGAGCAAATAGTTTGATTAATAATTCGGTAGGAACGTGTAAGCATGATAATGGCTTATTATGAAGGAGAAATTTTGTTTATAGATGAGTTTGCAGGTATAGATTGGTTTGTGGGTGTCATTGCCCCTATATTAGGAGGCTTATAACTAAAACATGGATTTATGTATAAATCTTTGAAATAATCGTATTATAAGAGTAATATCTGTTACTATTTAAGATATTTTAAAGTTGTAAAAAACATTAAAAATATCGTCAACGTAGCAGAAAAATTATCGTGACTACGAATAAAATTTTAAAACTCTATTTAAGCATCAATTTCAGAGGGATATGGGACTTTCTCCTCAATTTATCGAGCGATGTTCTAAAAATAGATCAAAAAGCTAAAGAAATTTTTTTATTTTTTTTTTTTAAATTTAAAAAAAAAATTATATAAAAAATTTTTGAAAAGCTTTTAAATTTATAACATTAAGTGGGACGTCAAACTTTTGGGAGTGGGTCATCTCATAATTAATTTTTCAAAAAAAGGCACCTTTTAAAAAAACTGCTTTTTCGAATTTCTGACTTGAGCAATAAAATTCTGCTTATTCTGCCTTTTTAAGCAAACTCTAGACTTTGTAAAAAAAACTTTTACACAAAAGTAAAAAAGAAATGGGTAGCGGCACGCCCCCTATAGGTACATATTTCACTGTCCGAATTTCGTAAAAATTATTTAACCCCAGGCAGAGTTTTGACAGCAACCCCTAATTTTTCGCCATACATTGTCCTGAAAAATTAAAAGAACCAGTGAGTTAGTTCTACAGTGTGTACGCAGAAGTTACAGGACCGTTGAATACCCAATCCTATCCCACATTGTAAAATGCTGATGGTATTTGTTATTTTTTGAAATTTTATAAGCAATGCAAACTTCGAAAAGGGGCGTGGTCCAGCCGCACCTAATTATAAACTATCAATTATAACATTTTTTGGTAAAAATTCAATATTTTTGAAAAATTTACCCCTAAAAGTGGGCGGCGTGGCTTAAAACTTTGTATGAACAAAATCTGATATAAAGTCTCATTTGCCGAACCTGCTAATTTTTTTGTTACCCACTTTCCTAAAATAGGCTTAAGGACAGTCGAAATTACGTCTTTCTCGAAAATTCTAGGTTTCTCTTCAATTCTGCCTCCAAATTTGGGCGCGGCACAAAGTCTTAAAAATAATAAAATAAATAGAGTGGCGCAACAGCTCGAGGTAAACCAGGGCCAACTTCTCAACAATGTATGCTGGGTGTGTTGATTTCTTTACATACAAGGGGACCTACAATTTTTTGCCGAATCCGAACGGCACTTTGAGAAGTTTTTCAAGACAATTAATACTCTCGGAGGGCTTTTCAAACCCTCGCGGAGGTGGGGAAAAGAACAAGTCTTTTTTTCAGGTGACGATGGCAGGATTCGAACCCAGACCTCCGGCGTAGTAGGCACACACCCTAACCTCTACGCCACGGCACCCCACAAAGACTTATATGTACGAAATATAGAACTAAGCGTTTTCTACAAAAAATATTAAGCAAAATTTTTCAATTTTTAGCAAAAATATTGAGTAATATTGAATAAACTACATTTGGACACCCAAAGGAGGAGGTTTACCAATTTACTTTTTCTTTTTTGTGTCTTCCATTCATAAGGAAATGCTTAATGTCGAATATCAGCCTTTTGGAACGTCTTACAGTTTTGAAAGTTCTGGAGGTAGTTGCACATTTAGACCGATTGTGGGCGTGTCTGTGGGCGGATTTGAAAAAATTTAACACTTGTACTGCTTCGGATGACAGGGAGCTCATGCACAAAATTGCAGATCTTTAGCTCAAAATTTAAGCCCTAAAAAAGTATGACACACAGACAGACGGCCGGACATGGCTTATTCGATTCAGAATGCGGTCTCGTTCCTATGCCCTTAAGGTCTTGGGAGTCTACTATTATTATTTCACCGTGTTACAAACTATGTGACAAACTTAATACACCTACGATCCTATGGGATGGGGTATAAAAATTGGGCCCCGCCTTTATTTGGGGGCAAAATTGAAGAAAAACCTTGAATTTTCTAGAAAAACGTTATTTTGACTGGCCTTAATACTAATTTTGGAAAAAAAATAAATTAAAATTAGCACATAAGATAAACGAAACTCCATTCTTGATTGTGTTTCTTAAAAGTTTTTCGCCACGCCTCCTTGTAGGGGTCGAATTTGCATTTTTTTTTAATATTTGAACCAAAAAATTGCATTTTTGGGGCGTATCTTGGAGATATGTATGCTTATATTATTGATTTAATAAATATAAAGGCGGTCGGCCACGCCCATTTTTTAAAGTTTGCAATAACCACAAATCGTCAAAAAAAAAAATAAGCTGTAGTTTACAATGTGGATAGGATAGGGTCCGTTTGTTGAACCGTAACTTCTAACTTTCTTTGCCTTTCAACAGTAAACTTCGTTTGACGTCGTTCAAATTTGTAAGCACTAGAGGACGTAGCACATTAATTGATCGATTGTGGGTATTCTCAGACGGATTTTAAAAAAATTTTAACGTAGGTCCAATATTTCAGGTCTTTCTTTCTGGATCAAAATTTTTGACCTAAAAATATGTGACATACGGACGGGACGGATGCAAATGTGTTGAGAATTCAGTCTCGATCTCAATAGTTATGCCTTAAAGGTCCAGAATAAGCAGAATTTATTTTAGTGTAGTCAGTATTTTGAAAATGCAAAATTTTGAAAGCCGAATTATGACCTTCTCCCTACATTTTCACCTGTTCCAAATATAATACAACCTACTTTATTCCTTAGGAATAGGAAAGGGGATAAAAACGGAAGTAACCCTGTTGTTGTCTGCTACTGCTTGTCTTGTTTTTTCTAGGACGACGGCAGTAAGTTACGCATTTTACTGTCGCCGGTGTGTCCCTGGCCTTAGTGTGACCGACCAGCAATGCTGCGACAAAAAAGTCGTGCGTTATAGTTTCGTTTAAAGCAAATTATTTCTCGTTTGTCACAGACCAGTTCTTCGAAGTCTGTATGAAATGTTTTTTTGCTGATGTTCATAATGGACCACACATTGATAAGCATTACATTTGGAATGACATGCACATATTTGAAAAATATTAAAAGAGGCCAGTAGTGAATTAAAGATTATCAGTAGGTAGGTTCCGAAATAACCTATTGGCAAAAACCGGGACCAAATCCATAACACTTTTATATTTTCGCCAAATTTTTATGTTGAATAAAGCTGCTTTTAAGTAAAACTTATTAAAGAAAACAAGTGAGTAAGTGCAAGAGCTCGTCTGTGAGAAACTTCTATATACCCGACCCTATTTAACATGTAACACAATTTTAAAAGTCTTTAGGCCTGAATCCATTTGCTGCATGTCAAATATTTGTATTGACCAGGCCCTTAAAAATGGGTTTTGGCTAAAACTAAAAATCAATTAATTCTAATCTAGTTAAAAACATGAGAGAATGCGTCAAAAGCGAAAAATATTGCTTAAAAAAACTGTTTTTTCCCCAAAACGCCCTTTAAAAGTGGGCGGAGCTAAATACTTTATATTTTTAACAAATTCAGCAATTGGTAATAAATTTTTTTTTTGACTTGGAATGATTTTTCCGAGAAATCCGGTTTTTGAGTCCAACATCTTAAAAGTTGGGATGGTCGATGGTCTGGGCGGTCAATTTTTTGTCTTATTCAAGTCTTCTGGCCACTTTTTTGCTCTGCACCAAAATTTCAACTCCTACACCTTGTCCAAGTTGAAAAAACGCATTTTGAAATAAAATTTGAATTATAGGTGGTCTCACATTGAAGTCAATTGTGGGCGTGGCTGTGGGCCGTTGTTCTCAATTTTCATACTTTGTCTGTATAAAAGGAGAACAAAAATACTCTCCAAGTTTCAGCTTTTGTAGCTGAATTTTAAGGACCTAAAAACTTCACACATATACGGACAGGAGGACAGACATGGCTTAATCAATTCATCTGTTGGTCTCGATCATATCTCTAAAAGGTCTTTGGGTGGGGGGGCTACGGTGATTATTTCACTGCGTTCCAAACTATGCATTAAAATTAATATACCCTCGGTCGGATATAAAAAATTAAGAACCTTTATCGAAACAATTTTAAAGGTTAAGCACGGTGCAGAAGTACTAGAGTTCTTCGTTTTGAAATCAACATGGAACTTCAATAATTTCTTCAGCAAAAAAAAATCGACCATCAGAAAGTCAAAATTATTAATGACTCAAAATTAAAATTAACCATGACGAAAAATATCATCATAACGTTCCGACAAAAACAGACTTTACGTAATTGACTTTTTGGAAAGCAATAAATTTGCTTCAGGACCTCATCCAAATTTGTCTTGATAGGAGTTCCTTACTTAGCAAGTTCCTTATTTAGGAAGATATTAAATTCTTCACATTCAAAGGTGAACTACCCCAGAATTTATTCAGGATAAACTTTATTGAACCTGCACTTAACAAATCAACTACACCAAAAAAAAAAACAACAAGGAATCGAGAGACACCACAAAAGGAGCATCCGGTAAGAGTGCAATGTCCTCTCAACAGTTGTGCATTAAAGTCGTATAGCTTAAGCTTGCTCTTATGGCAGTTGAACAACCCCAAAGTACTGAAGCCGGTTACAAATTACAACCAATTCAAAACGCCCTCTGACTCAGCACATTTCCCCCAACTAATCGGAGGGTGCTTGAAACACACACACAGTGCCAAATGGCAAGTGCTGTGAGCTATAATACGAAACGGACGAAAATAGCAAATGGCACTCGCTCTATTATAGGAGACTATCGAGTTGCGACTGAAATTTCCAATTAGCGCATCGAGTGCATACAGATACTCGGACTGCAATCTCCAAATGAGTTCAAACGAAGTGTAAACATTGCCCCGCACACAATGATTTGGAAAATTCAGTTCGCGTTAATTGAGAGCAAATAGGTGGAGAAGACTTTTTCTAATGAGTCACAAATACATGAAATTTCACTTGTTGTGGTTGGGTGCGAGGGCGGCACCAGCTAGCCGATCCGTCTGTCCTACTTTCTCCGAATGGCAAATGCAGGACGTGGGTGCTTAACATAGGCTTTCACACCTAACTGTTCGAGTACATTTTCAGAAATATTATCCAGTTGTGTTAAGTGAACGAAAAGTGGAGCCGCGCATGAAGATGGTTTCCTTCGCCAATACACTTATGAGCTCTTTGGGAAAAAGTAAAATAAAACGCAAAGGACGTGAAGGACTACATGAAAAAAAAAACAATCCAATGTTCTACACAATTGAACAAAATTTCGGGGGCATAATGTAAGTGCTCCTCCTTCGTTCACATCCTGCAACATGATGTCGACAGCAGTCCCGACATTGCTGGGACCACCGATAACAGTGTAGAGAACACACAGGAATATATGCCTTCGTCTGAGCCGAGTATCCTAACTGCAGCTGTAGCTTACATCGGATACACGCTGTAGAGTATCTTGTAGAAGAAGACGCTCCTGCAAGCGGTTGTGTTCTAGGTTGTTAAAAGGATTTTTTTTCCTCCCTTTGTTTTCACTGGCTTTTTGTAGGTTAAGCGAACAAATCTGTTCTCTTTGGATACCATGTCCTTTCTAATTGTTTGCAAAAGGAGGTGCATGACAATGGAGCGCTTCCTTCCTGTAGTGTTTAATTTAAGAGGTCATAATACAAATGGAATTTCGCATAGATGCTAGAACATAAATTTCTACAGCTACAATGGTTGTTATAGTGGTGGAACTCCGGGTTTTAAATATCTTTTAAGAATAAACCGCAGCAAGTTTTGTTTGCGGTATGTTGGATGAAATGCTTGTGGCATTGCTTTATTATTATGTCTTTCGTGGGGTTGTTTCGAGGTTTTGTTGAATGCATTCAGTTTGGCAAATAAGCGTAAAAATTATGTTTTAAAATGTTCGTAAGGAAAGTAGGTAGATTGTCGGAACAATGAAGTTACTGTTGAAACACATGCCACTAGTTTCTGAGTTTGTGGGCGGAGAAAATATTGCTACAGAGTTCAAGGATGCAAAAATAAAAAGCAAACTTCAAAAGTAAGTTGGGGCTGAAAAGGCCGCATGTAACTTTATGCAGGTAAACGTATTTGACTCTGCAGTAAAAAGTCATACTTAGAAGGAAGAGTTCCCTATCATTTTGAATATGTTGCTCCAAGACTTTTTCGACGACTTTTAGGAGTCAATGTATTAAAATTAGACCATTGCAACTACTCGCTGATTGCTTGTTATAATGTGCGAGCTCCTTTCCTTAAAATACTTTATCTTACCAATGTTCAAATAAAGATGATACCGATGCTCAAGGATAAAGAGGAAGATTTTCGGAACTTGTTACATCAGCCCCGAAAATCCGCCACATGATGCTAGCAGAGACAGGTCAATAAAGGGGAAGGTGCACTTCTATACCGCCGCGCCGTCCACTACACCAGGTAGTAGGGTCGCTCAAGTGTAACACATTTTGTTGTTCAGCGAAAGCTTGATCGATTCTCCCATGTAATATAATGAAAGACGCTGACTTTTAGCCGATGTTCGGCTTCACTAATCCGCACCCAAGTAAAGTATTTTTGTCTCTCTACAGGCTACACCCATCGCAGACGCCACCACTGATCTAACTCAGGTTCGGTGATAAAGCCTGCAACCCAATGAATCCGTTGTATCCGTCACGTTGAAGTTCACAACTGACAACTAAGTTCAAATACACACCTTTTTATGGAAAGCGGCCCATAGAAGAACTTCGTGACGTACGTCGCTTCCCATAAGAACATGTGTATGTATTTCACTGAGTTGTCAGTTGTGTAATTCGGCGTAACGGAGGCAACGTATTGATTAGGCCGAAGGCATAACACATCTTTCCGTCCCTCAATTCCCACCTCACAAGTGTGGCTTTGTGCGTATAAACAACCGTCCAACCAAGTCCATCAGGGAAAGTGTCTTAATCCAGATGCTTGAAGTTTTTCAAATATCTCAAAAAGTAGTCTAGTATATATTTTCAACTTGCCTACTTTTCTTTTGAAATTCTGACTTCTGAAATTTCCTTTATTGAACATCCCCATCTATTAGGACCTGGATTTTTAAAAGTCCATTTTAAAATTAGAAAAGAAAACCTTATTTCATACACGCAACCATGCCCCTACCCCAAATCTTACTCTTTTCTTTGTCCCTCCTCAGTAGCATTTTACAGGAGAGTTAGGTAGCGCAGCGCTTTCAGTACACCTTGACCATAACATAAAAAAAAAATCAGGACCGTTTGTCTCAAAGGATCCATCGAATTTTATCGTGTTCTTATCATCTTTCCACTTTAACATAAAGAGGAATGGGAAACATTCCATGCAGCAACAGAACAGTCTATGGATTCATTATAACCCTTTAGGCATAACTTGGGTAGATGGACAGTTTTTATAGTCCTTACTGACTCAGCAGAGCTCGTCTTACATTTTTTAACTGGGATCTGCTAACGCCCTTCGTATTATTAGAATAAAACACGTACCTATGTACTTCTCCCCCCTTTTGGTTCGACGCATAGCCGGTGAGTGGAGTTGAAATATTGGCTAACGAAAATGTCAAAAAAAGCTCACCAGCAAAGTACGGTGCTGCTTACTTAATCTGTGATGGATTCTGCTTTAACCACTTATGCTATCGGTGACCTGTTTTGTTTTCTGTCCAAATGCGACCACCTCACTAGCCGTCAGAATAGCAAATATCCTCTCTTGGAAGGGCCCCTCATGGCTGTTTCACATAAAGAGCGAGAGATCGAGAGAGCGAGCGAGAGTCTCGGGCGAGCTGTCAAATGAATTTCAATTAATGGCAATACATAGAGTGATTCACAATACCGGCGTGATTGCTGTCTCGCTCGCCGGGATTTTCGAAAACTTGAAAAACCCTCGCCGAGGTTGACGATTATTCTGTTCTAGATAGACATTTACGCCGCATTTTATTAGACCTTCGCCGTTGAATAGACATTTTTTTCTCGAAGCTAATACTTGTTGTGAAATATAAACTATTTATGTGCAATGCAAATGCAACGACAAATTTTAGAAAAATGTTATGTTTTGTCACTGTGCTATGTTTTGTCAAAACAGTCGTCGCGATCTCTCGCTCTCATTGTGTATTAACAAACGATTTCTCTAGTCTCGTGTTGCCGTTGCCGCTCTGGTGCGGCGCTCTCGCACTGAATGTGAAACGGCCATCGTGTTGACCTATGGACAAGTCTACTGTTTTTCACGTCTTATGTGGTCTATTTTAAGCACGAGCAATAAACGCAATGTACCTATAGTTTTCTCATCCTGCCAAACTCGTCAGTTAATGCAGGATGGTGATGGACGACTCACACAGTTCCATCAAGTTCGGTAAAGATATCTCACCGGCCTTATTCATCATCTCATCTCACCTCATCTTCTTTAACATCATGCTAGAGGGAGTTGTACAAAACTGCCACACCAATACCAAAGGCACAATCTTTAGAAAGTCTGCACCTGCACACGCAGACAATATTTACATTACATTAATTGGGGGAACATAGCATGTTTTCAGTGAAATGGCGATATAGGCTTAGCAGTCAACGAGGCCAAAATAAATAATATGCCGTTATCCACGTCCAACGCCGACTTTTACAAAACATCACCATAGACAGGCATGACAAATTCCCTAACTTTGAAGTTGTAGAGACATTTTCTATTTGCTTTTTCCTATAAATTTAAACAACGACACCAGCCAGCGCTAAGACTAAACGAAGGTTGGCTCTTGTCAAACGCTGCTTTATTTGGGCAAAGTACCATCCTGCTTACTTAATCTATGATGGATTCTGCTTAAACCATTTATGCTATCGGCGACCTGTTTTGTTTTCTGTCCAAACCAAATGCGACCACCTCGCTAACCGCGAGAATAGCAAATATCCTCGCTTGGAAGGGTCCCTCATGTTGACCTTAGGACAAGTCTATTGTTGTCACACGTCTTAGGTGGTCTATTTTAAGTACGAGCTAGAAAGCAATTGAGTAGGTATATAGCACAACTCTTTTTCGGGCAACTAACGTGTCCATAGATAAAGAATCTGTCAAAGGCGTATGAAAACGCTTTGGGCTGCTACAAGAGGAAAATCCTTCAGGTGGTTTTTGTTCCCGTTTGCTAAACAGAGAGTGGGGGAGGAGATATATCATCGACATGGGCTGGACAGAGACACTGATCTAGTCAAAAAAGTGAGAATACAAAGGCTGCGAATGCTGGATCACCTGAGTGGATACCCTCGCCCCGTGCCGTAAAATCTTCAAACCCCACAGCAGAGCCAGCCCAGAATAAAGAACCGAGAATCAGGTGGGACTCGCAAGTGCAAGGAGACCTCAGCCAACATCTCGCGCAAAACTGAAGATGCCCAGCTAGAAACATAGCTGGCTGGAGGCAGTTGTTGGTTTCGGCCCAGGTCTACCCCCAGTAAGACTATGTTCTCGTTGAAGCTGTATTGCAGTGGTAAGTGTGCCGGACTACTGACGAAGTCCCTTGTTTGAGGACTGAACGGGAGAATTAATATTTTCCACGGCTCATCTTTACGAGCATCTGACAAACCCTGCGAGAATATCAGCTCCTGACGTAATGGTTAATGTGTGTGCTTACTATGCCAGAGGTCTATGGGCTCGAATCCTATCATCGTCACCTGAAAAAAAAGACTCGTTCTTTTTCACGGTCCCCACCTTCGCGAAGGTCTGACAAAGCCCCCCGAGAGTAACATTTGTCTTGAAAAACTTCTCAAAGTGTCGTTCGGATTCGGCAACAAATCGTAGGTCCCCTTGTATGTGAAGAAGTTAACACACACAGCATAAATTTTTGAAAAGTTGGCCCTGGTTCACCTATCTTAGCCCTGGTTCATAATCTTAGGGTCTATCTATATGTGTACGAGCACCTGTAAATGAGTGCTAAATGAGTATATGTTTGCATGCATAGTTGTAATGGCCCTTCTGAGCTGTAAGTTAGTCTGTTCTTGCTTTCAACAAAAAATCCAGCACATGATCGCACCCAGGTTTTCAAGCCATCTGTGAAAGCGCAATGGAATCACTCCTGTTGCAAAGACTCATTTCTGGTCGCTAAAGGGCTTCTAGTTTCGTTGGAGCAAGCTCTGACTTCTGGTTGCAGGAGGTCTTCATAAGGGTGAAAACAGGGGTCAAAGAATAATTTCCTTTCAAGTTTTTCCACGTTCCAAAGCGGGAAACTGTTTTTAGCGCAAGTCCCAGGATACACATATCATTGGCGAGGTTGGTCAGAGTAGGTTGACCTAGAGCAGAGCACATATCAGGTGGGAACGGCTCCTAGTGAAATCATTTTTCGAAATTTTGCAGGGCTGTGTTCAAATTGGCTGGCATCAGGATGAGCCATTTGCATTGTCGCATATGATTTGGCCTTCCTTGCATCATCCAAGGAGGAACTACAGCGAGCACTGGATTGCCTTACAGCCGTTTGTGCTGATGCTGGGATGAAGGTAAACGTGAACAAATCGGAAGTGAAGGTTGTTTCACGAACAGTCACAGTGGGGTACTTCTGAGTTGTCCTGTGGAATTGGCCAAGCTGGAGTAATAGTAAAGAAACTGCGCCCGGCCGGTCATCAGGAAAGCTGAGCTTGGAGTGAAAGCAAAGATCTCAGTTTTTAATTCAGTGTTCGTTTCGACCCTCATCTAAAAATAAATAAATAGAGTGGCGCAACAGCTCGAGGTGAACCAGGGCCAACTTCTCAACAATGTATACTGGTGCATTAATTTCTTTACATACAAGGGGACCTACAATTTTTTGCCGAATCCGAACGGCTCTTTGAGAAGTTTTTCAAGACAAATGATACTCTCGGAGGGCTTGTCAGACCCTCGCGGAGGTGGGGACCGTGGAAAAGAGCAATTCTTTTTTTTTTTTTTAGGTGACGATGGCAAGATTCGAACCCAGACCTCCGGCGTAGTAAGCACACACACTAACCACTACGCCAAGGCACCCCACCTAATCATAAAATTTGGGTAATGACCGAAAGAATTAGATCGCGGGTACAAGCTGCCGAAATAAGATTCCTGAGGTGCTAAGGTGGAGATAGAGTGAGAAACTTTAGTATTCGTGGTAATTTTAATGTTAAGTAGCTATATTTCTCCGAGTGGAACGATCGATTCTTCGATGGTTTGGACACGTTGTTTGCCTGCCCCTTGACAGACTTCCTAGACTGGTCATGTAAGCCGAGATGCGAGCACGTCGTCCCCCTGGTAGGCCAAGAAATAGGTGGTGCGATCAGGTGAAGAACGTCTCTGAGTCCCGCCTGGGGATTTCACCTGGGCCTCTTGAGTTGGATGGCAGAGGATCGAGAACGATGGAAAGACCATTTAGCCACCTTCGCTTGGCGACCCTTGTAAAATATAAGCGGCATATTAGAAAATGTATGTATGTATTGCAAAAAATGCGCGAACACATTTCGTCGTGAGCCTTTTCTATCCAAAAAACTATTGCTTATGAGACGAGTGCTTTCACCATTGACGCATATCTTCAAATGACACTTTTCCGAGGCAAGCCTCACGTTTTACGAACCGCTGCTTATAACACTGCCAAAAAGCTCATTCCCGTTTTTCGGGCTCAAAATGCTTTAACGACTTGCAATTTACAGACTGATGACTTCAATGTTACCTTATAAAGGGAGCAGACGTACTTTTGAGGGACACTTTGCGCGACAATCCGAGCTCCCGAGTTAAACTAAGATTTGCCTCATAAATGAGTTTTTCAGTGAATTTGTATCTGAGGTACTTCTCGGCTTAACTCACGAAATTTGGTGAGTTAATCCCGGATCATCTGTGGAGAACAGTTTGAACTTTTTTGAATGATGTTCTGTGTAGAATGGCGTGTTTTTATGCGTGTTGATATGCGTGTTTCTGTGAAAAATGACATGTGAGAACAACTCAAACTTCGAGTTGAGAGAGTCAATAATTTCGAGAGTCAAAGATTAATAACAGGGCAAAGCCGAAGCCTGAGGCTGCTTTGTGGTTCCCGCATTATAATTTCAAGAGTCGAAGATTTTCACAACTTTACTGTCGGAGTTAACTTTACACTGAAAAACTGCTCGCTGGGTAAGCTCCAGACTCTTTTCGTTACGGGATTAACAGATTTTGGTTTAAGCTGGGCTTAACTCAGCACTGAAAAACTGTCCCTAAGAGGATAAACTGAAAGCATGTTCTTAGTACTCAAATCATTAACTGTCGCTAGCGATTTTTGTGTCTGATACCAGACAGTCTCTAGGTTCCATTCAACAGGCAAAACTTCGATATCATTTTCGTAAGGAGGTATTTTCATCACCACAAAGGGAGTGACACAATTCATTTTGCGTAAAAGGTTTGTGTGTCTGTATTAAATCCACAAAAATGAAAAACGCCCGAGTATATGGAAAAACGGAAAACGTAAAATGTACGTTTCTAGCATTTCTGGCGTTTCAAGCAGTTGATAGCTCGAATAGTAAGTAAAGGTCTTGGAGAAGTAATGAACCAAGGCTATGAAAGTCCTACGCAAACCATTCCATAAACATTTTTTAAGGAATGGTTTGAGTTCCAACGACCGGTCTTACATTGCAGAGCCTGCATTATTTAACCACGATTTTTTCATCCTGGAATAAAATGCACCTCGTCTTAATTAAGGCCTTCTTTATTAATCCAGGAAACATTTTTCCAAGGCGGACCCCGATGATGATGTTAACAAAATCAACGACCCTGCTCTCTTAGCTTGATCTTTTCCTTCAGAGTTATTCCGGGGTTAAACCACTAAATTCGGTGAGTTAAGCCGAGGTAAACCCCGGATCAAAATCGACCTTAGAAACTAATTTTTTCGATGAACCTCAGTTTGAGACCGAAATTCAGATGATCTTGAACTAGAAAAACAGGCTTTAAGAGGACTTGGTTCAAAGAACTAAGCTCTGCTATAGAGCCATAAAAAATGCAAAACAACCTTTGTGTCTCTGTATGACACCTATTTAAGCATAACTGAAGAGCTTTTGCTATGCTTTGTACCTTGTCTTGGAATATTTTTTACAGCTTCAAAAGCCTGTCAAGACTTTCTCATAAATAAATCCTCCTTGTCCTTTATAAATTACTCAATGTATACCTACGTCCTTTATATGACTTGTGATAAAAATGCATTAACAGGATAACAGGAAAAATGCCTTAACACCCTGAAATGCTGTCGCATATTTCATGTGTGACCCCTGTGGTTGGCCGGCTCATAAAATATTTCCCCTATAAAATGCGTTTAACGCACATACAAGCCTTCGAGGGAAACAAAAAGTCACCCATAAAGCATGCTGACCTATAAAAGTGTAAGTAATATGCCAGCACGAGGATACCTTACCTATATACCTTTTGCTTACAAGCGCACTTAAAAAAGTAGGTACGAACATTATATCCTTACCGCAGTATCGTGGTGTTTCCACCTGAATAGTCAGTTAATTTTTCCACAGCCGGATGTCGCTGTTTCATATTTATAGGAGTTTTTTTTTCACCGCCCCAAGCTGATAGTGCAAAATGGGTGTTAAGAGAAAAAGATTCCTTCTTTCATGTAATATTTTTTTTTGACAGCCAACGAAGTGATTTATGATGCAACAAATGGCGGCTATAAAACATTAAACCGGTGGTGGTGTCGGTGTGTATGGATGCGAAAAGTATTGGATAATAATATCCGTTGTGATTTTTGCTTCTTTTAATTTTCTTTTATTTCTGAAAGAAAGAAGATATAAAAATTTAATTTAAAATATTTTTTTTACGACCTCTGGGCCATCTGCCAGAATGTTGGGTAGGTCAAGGCTTCACGCTTTTGGATGGTTTATCGATTTGGCTACAGTAAAGTTTGAAAAATAATGACGACATTTTTTTAATTTGTGGCAGAGATCATAAATAAATTAATGTAATTGAGTGGTTGCGAAGTAACGACGCCAGGGGGAGCGATTAATGAATTAATAAGTCTCCATATCCGAGTCCTCAATGAATACTTTGTATGCGTTCACGCATTATGTACGTTTTGTACATATAATAGGTTTTTAGTGCGTGTGTTTTCCTTTTGTCAATACAGATTGATTTGCATAAATGTCCTGTTGATCCAGGCCTGAAATATTAATTCCCTATTACATTGTCAAGTACCCACTGGGTGGTGTGGGAGGAAACTAATTGAATTGCTATATCAATTCAGTGGTTGTTAACGATGCAGTTATATACGCTGGTATTTGGCATCAGATAAGGCCCATGTTTGAGGAGGGAAATCCCTTCATTATGGGTTGTGGGTCGTTTTAATTATTAGTTTTAATAGAACGCGGGCGTGTCATTTGTATACTGTTAGAGGGCGGACAAGTCCTGTCACAAGTCGATATCGATAATGTTGAATAATAATTTAAGTATTCAGTATTTTAGTGAAGGTTCTGTTACGTTTCTTCTGTAGCTTTTGCCCGGTCCTAAAAAAAAGAGAAAGTTTCAGTGCCCGAAAATTATTGCTTGTTAATCTTACCCAGATAGTCTTAGCCTGGGGCAGCAAACGCCGACCAGAAAGTCACTCATTTTGAGGCACGCGTCCCTGGATTTTTCTATGTCGCTGGTTCCGGTCCGCACCGAATGTTTTCCGTGCCGATACCCGCCATATCTGGTGAGCGTTGCCCTATCGGCCACATAGAAAGGCGCCCAATCGGCAATCCCACAAGGAATCTAATTTAAGTGGGGTGCCTGAAAGGTACTACAATGGACCAATACTTGCGTCGGAGTGCTCCATCGGCTAGCAGCAACCTCCGATAAAATAAAGCTTGGGTCTTAAAGGCTCGCAGCATAAATTCATCTGTAAAAACATACATGTTTCATATGCAAGACTGAATCCTTTGAATATTGTAAATAAACAGTTTTTGTTACTGGATTGTGTGAAAGTTGCTACTTTTTGATACTATGCAACTTTTCCTGTGCATCACTCTTAAGGGCATTTTTCTCACAACCTGATTTCGTATATGAGCTAACCTAAGTGTGTTGAACGTCATGAAAAGGTGTCATGTCCTTGCGACTCCTTAAAATTCAATTCACTATCCCGTATCCAACTTTAAAGACACCTTATAAGACGTGAATACACCATCTAATCTAAATAAAAGCCTTATCTAGTCCCAAGATCCCTTTAGGACTTGAACATCGCCGCATCTGTACGAATATAACCACACTTTCCCACGATAAACTCGACACGTTGCATACTTAATTTGTATAATGTCTCCTCTCTTCGTCGTCGAGGAGAAGGTAGGTTTACCCAAATTAACCTCGTATACACGCCACCATCATATCATTGGCACGAACTATCTTATAAAAGTGTCAATTCGACCTTCATCTGCCGTATCATCACCGAAATGGAGTTTCCAACCTTCCGAACACAAGTATCATTGTCTCGTCGACGTGTCGTAAAAAAGCAAAATTAAAACATCAACTCGAGTCGAGAGACCCAAAGACACGGCCGCCCAAGTTGGACCTATTTCGGTTCCATCATCGCATGTGCCCTCATCTCACGGCCAGAGCCGTGTGTCACCTTTCAAGACATCTTCGACAAGACATCATTTGTTATTCCGGTCCTGTAGCACGAAGAAAAGGCAAATTAGTTCACCCATCATCCAGACGCAAAACATTAGGCCTCCTGCCTCAGCCCATGGCATATTCCCCTCCAAGTTCGAGAGACAAGAACAAGTAAACTCCATTTCCGCAAGTCAGAACACAACGGAAAACTAATAATGAAGACAAACAGATATCTTAGAAATGCGGCATTGATCCGAAAAGTATACTGCCGTGCCGACCCCGTAGGTAATTGCACGCCTCTCAACCGACGTTCTCCCTTCTCGAGGTTGGCCTTGATTGAACCTCGTACAGGATGATGGCGGCCGGCGCACATGGATGGAGGATTTGTGTCGGCCACTGCAGTTTGGGGGTGAAAAATACATCGAAAATCGATACACATACATAAACTCATCATGTGTGTTTCACAACGTTCACCCACCACCACCCTGTGCCACAAACAAATTGAGACGTCTGAAACATTTTTGCAGCCTTCTCGGTACTCTTGGTCGTTGTGCCTTGCTCAAACAATGTCGATGTTAACTACAACAGCCCTGTGTGGTGACCTCGGGCTGACTATATTCTTTTTTTTTTTCTCTTCTCGACCATTTCCTGGATTGTTCCTTCCTGTGGTTGTGTGCAGATTTGTGGCCTCATTGTATTTAGGCTGAACTCTCTTCGCTTCATTATCTTCTTAATGCCATGATGTTTCAGGTGTTAAATGATAGACAAGAGAATGGTACACGTTTAGATTTCGGGTCTACTGATGATGATGATGACGACAATAAAGCTCATTACGTAAACTGCCTAAGGGATGATAAATGTGATTATCATACCTTTATCCAGGCAAGAGGCATAGTATATCCCCATGGTTGTTGGCATTTGAGCATTCAAAGTGAAATCATAAGGCCAAGAGGGACGAATTGCATTAATAAATCCGCTCGAGCTTTAATTCGTTGGCCTCGAGTGCCCACACTTTGTCTAAAGTGCTATAGATTAAAATTCTTCAATGTCAAGGTTTTGTTGAAAATTATTCAAGTCGTAATGAATCTGCCACTACAGGTATTTTTTGAGCACTTTATTTTTTAGCGTACCTACATAAATAATTTTTACTGCAATTATTTTAAACGAGGTAGGCAATAAAAATTTGGCAAAATCAGGTAAGCTAAAAGAAGGCTTTAGCACAGTGTCAAGGTTAAATGGTTTCGCGTTGAATAAGGTAGTTAGATGGTCATTTGGTAGCAAGCAAGGTGAGGTAGTATAAGCAAGAGCTTCAAGAGAGTGTTCAGGTGTTCGTTTCCAAGGCTACGAGAGGTTTTTTTTTCAAGCGATTATGGCTTTGAGTGCTCTTTTTGCAGAAACCCTTAGAACACAATTTTGTCTTTCATTTCATTTTAGGCGAAATGTGATATGTAAAAAAAACTAAAACTGAATCACGAAACAACTAAAGTGTTTGATAGGTCCCAGTGTTGCCACTCTTAATTTTGATACGCAGCAAACGATATGTTCCGATATGCACGCACCCACATGAAGCTTTAAGCTCAAAATGACCTGCATGTGATTTTGGTCAAGTCGCATGGTGCATTGGAAGCACATGTGACATGTGGTAGCTAAATCATATGAACACATACCACTTTTTTCATATCAGGTATTCGAGCCAGTTGCATTTGATCCAGGGTAATATGCAGAACTGACACTTGAAGATCATGCTAGATACCTGGGGGTTATATGAGATTAGAAACTCAGTTAGAAACTGAATATACAAGACCGTGCTACGATGGCCTCCACTGGAAGGCCCTAGGCCCAAACTTGGGACTCCAACCCCGGATTGTGCACTAGACGGCAGTCGTTAGGCCCATACTTATGAACGGGGTACTAGTCTGGTGGAAGGCACAAGACAAAAGTAGCAATATTCCTATATTAGAGAAAGTTCAATGACTATCCTGAGTCTACATCACAGGTGCTCTTAGAACAACTCCCTCGGCTGCTCTTAGCACACAATGCACCACCTTCTACCCGTTGACATTTTTCGTGATGGCAGGTGATGGCAGCGAAAGCATCACTTAGGCTTAGGGAATCCTTGTAACTGGCTCCCAACAACATGAGACATGCAAGCATCCTTAATGGCCACCATACCGTCCTTGGTAACTCGGACTACGTTGTCTCATACCTTGACTTCAATGTCAAATTTAATATCGAATTCCCAGGCAGAAATGCCAGGGATTTAGGTGAGGTCTTGAATGCATCTGCAATAGAAATCTACACAGACGGATCGAAAATAGCATTTGGAAGAGGAGCAGTAGTCTTATCCAGAACTCTTGACCTAAGTATCTCCAAACGCCTACTGGACCACGATCCAAATTGGTAAAGCAATGCCGCGAATCTCTAAACGAGATTGCTGTCAGGTGCGATGTATCCCTGTGCTGGGTTCCAGGCAACTGTAGAGCCAAAAAAATACCTAGAGAAGTTGCTAACGCCAATCCAACTCATATAATGGAACCGCCAGCATCCACAATCTCGATTAAGTTCCACCTGGACATTGAAGCCATCACAATGCCAAACAATAGGTGGAATAACATGAGCACATGTCTCTCTTCCAAACAAATGTGGCCAGCACTTGATCCTAGCAAAACAGAGAGACTCGTCTCCTTTAACAGGCTGAATCTTAGAAAGATAATCGGGATCCTCACAGGCCACTGTCTGGAAGGGCGACATACCAGAAGACCTGCTCTCTTCAACGACTTCTGCAGAAGTTGCAAGGATGAGGAAGAAGAAGAAACCATAGTTCATCTTCTGTGTAACTGGTCCCGCCCTATAGACCCTGAGAAGGAGAACTTTAGGGGAATACTTCTAAGATGATCTAATTGATCTATCACAACTCGATATAAAGAGGGTAATGAGCTTTATCTCCGGGTCAAACTGGCTAAACGACTAGTTGTGAATCACAGAAACCATCGTTTAAATGGAATCTCTATGTGGGGAGACAACAAATACAGGGAAGCGCCAAATATCCCCCATCACTCGAACCAGACAACCCCCCCCCCCCCCCCCCCAAACACCCAAATTTCCAGACCGGTCCTATTTTCTCAATAGGACCGGTCTGGCAAGGGCTCATACCGCTTCGGTTGCCTTCACCTCCCGCTCTTATGCGAATACCGGTTCATTTTCCCCCCCTGGTACGGGTTCATATCGCTTCGGTTAATCCAATCTTTTCCCCCCCCCTCCAAGTTTAGTTCTGACTTAAGTCCTTTGAGTTACGGGTTTACACCAAAATGGTTACTCGTCTTAACTAAGCGTCATCCTGCAAGGGTCTTTACCGAAATTGGCTTACCACCCGCATTCTCCAATCCTTGAGGCTAACTCTCGATCTAGTTAGACGCGACGTTAAGAGGAAACCTTATCCCCGGTTAATTAGGCTAAATACCTAGCGCACTCAACCTGTCCTCATACCACCCGGTAACGATATAGTAGAATTCCTACAATAACTGCGATTCTCCCCCCCCCCCCCCCACTATATGCCAGGGTCTTTCGTTACAGGTCTGGACCGGTGTGGGCTAATACCGCTTTCCTTGCCTTCGCCCCTCCACCCCTCCGGGATCACCAACACGTAATTGCACTGGTTCGGGTTCATTCTGTTTCGGTTACCCCTACTCTCCCATCCCCCCCCCCCCCCCTCAATTCTAACATGGGTCGCGTAGCACGGGCTTACACCGAAGACAGTACCCATCAGCTTCTTGACTAAGAAGTCCTGCAAGGGTTCACACCGAGTTCGGTTACCCATGCACCTTCCCATCCTCGAGGATATCCTAATCCACACCAATGGGGGACAGGAGCCTCCTAAACTCATGTAAAATTCCTATCTGGACTCGAGCCACCTTTTCTCCAGGAAGTCTCTCACTAGTCCCCTCAAACTTGCTGACAGAGGACCACACCGAAACGGTTATCACCAGCCTTCAACACCCTCTTCGGGTAAGTCCCCAACCAATCAACTATTGAATGGTGACCTTTGGCTCAGGTTAACACCGTTACAGAGGTTGCCTAGACCCCTTTCACCTCACGAGTAGTTATAATTAGGGCTAACTTCGCTGGTAACTCCGGTCCTACAATGTGGTTATCACAATGGGCCTCCTTGGTCTAAATGTGTCCTACCCTTACTAAACATGCAGGACTCCGTCGCTCAACTGCATGGAAATATTGCATGCCATTACACGATAACGAGCTATGGTCACATGTATTTTACATGCAACTAGAAAATTCTGTTTTAAAAATTCTGCTTTTCAAAATTCTGAACGCAACTTTGACAAATTGACACAGTAAAATATGTAAGGGGCGTTCCACCCCCTGCAACGCCCTGCCTGTTTCTTTTAATACCTTTGCTTTGCTGTAAAAAAAAAAACTTTAAATTTAGCTTAAAAAAGCAGATTAAGCACAATTTTATTACTTAAGTCAGAATTTTGAGAAAGCAGAATTAAGACCCATTCCGTCTTCAACCACCTCGTAAGCGTGTCAAAATTTTGGCTTTTCAAAAAAAAAATCCTGCCTTCAAAAGTTGATTTTCAAAATTCTGACTTCAGCAATAAAACTGTGCTTATTCTATTTTTCAAACAATCTTTTCTAAAGTAAAACAAATGTTTAAAAGGAATGAAGCAGGGGATAGCAGATGTATCTTTTATTTTTGAAACTTTGCATCTTTTATTTTAAAAGCAGAATTTTGACCCCGACCCAACCACCTCCACACGGGATTGTCGTTAGGTATTTCGTCGCGGGGTTGTTAGAATTTTGCGCTGTGCTTCCTCATTCTGCTCTCCTATTTTTTCTATTTGTCTCATTTCTTTTTTTACGTTTAAACTTAATCCATTCCTTTCCGTCGAACCTTTCTTTGACCGCCAGCATTTCCTCTATAACGTAGTGTGGAACTTGGAAGACTAGGTCTTCATTACGTGTCTTCCTTCTGATCTCAGCACTCCGGCCAGTAGGGGGAGCTATCGTGTCCTAAGAGTTGTAGATATATGCGGCAGCCTCCGTGATAATAATCAACTGCGTAAGATGGTAATTGCATATAGTCTCCATGGTCACCTTGTAACTAGATCGCAATGGACGGAATCAGTCTGGAGGTCCAACTCCTTTTTCTAGTACAGTCCCACCGGGCTTCACATCTTGAGTTCATTTATCTTTCTTCCTCCTTGAAGTTGTTGCTGTCCCTGTCTTTTGTCATTTATTTGGCCCCGTAAAGGCGATTCTTCTTATTCATCCAGCTACCAACCAATTGCGAATGACCTTGCATCTTCGTTGTGAAAGCAAGACTATTGCGCTCGATGTGTGACAGAGTTTGGCATCAGGGTATCTTGTCCAAAATGCATGCATTTGGAATCGACAAGTCCTTTATTTATTATAAGTTTCCTTTCAAACAGTCTAACATCTATTACATAAACGCTAGTGTGCCCCAAAGTCAGTTTTATCTCCAACGCTTTTTCCCCACAAATTTTTAGACCTGTTTATAGCAGCCATAGAAATGAATCCCATATTTATTTTCTCAATCACGTTGCTCTCAGACTGGTGATTTGTTTTTCTTTAAATTATTATGTTGCAAATTCCTTATTTTTTTTAAAATCCAATACATCGTCAAAACTTCTTTTACCTCCTGTACGAGGATGTCCTGAGCTACTCTACAGTGACGTAAGACGTTTAAGATTAAAATCGACTGGACCCGGAGCCGAGTGGTTCTCCAAGAAATTCGGACTTAACGCTATTTACCAGATGTCTAACATAAGTTGTCACATGTGAATATACATGTGCTCAGCTGTTTACATGCAGCTTTCTTGCATGCAAACATGTGACTTATAAAAACCGACTAATTGGAAACTGAACGAAACTTTTTTAAGTGCCATAACTTTTTTTCAGTTGCTGCTATTTCCCACTTTTCACAATCCGCATTCCAATAAAAACGAAAAAAAAATTAACATGACATTCCTGACAGAAACGCATCGATTGTACAACACGACCTAATTAAATAAGAATTGTCATATCGAAGGATATTATCATAATAATTGTCCTTGCTGCAGTGGATGGGTTTTTATTTCTGCTGACATATCGTTTATGTACGACATGATTGGATTTTATTTTCAATATTCGGAGATTTTTTTTTATTACCGAGGACATGCAGCACCATATATTGAGCTCACAATGTCGTGTGCATAAAATGGATGCTTTCCTTTGCACAAGCATTTATCCTGGTGACGATTCAGTTGACATTGAATGGATGCGTCCCTATTGAAAAATTTTATTGCAATTTAATGAGTGTTTCTCGTCTTAAATGTGACGATTTGATTTCAGTTAATTATTATGTGTAGGTGCATAGTAATTATTTGTACAGGTATTTTTTCTTGAAAAATGCAAACATACAGCAGGTGTTCTGGAACTTAATTTTGTCAACAAAATATGAGCTCCTGAAGCCGAACTCAAAACATTTTTTCGTCCTTAAAATTGCGTCTACATCATTTTCTGTATACCTACCAGAAAATATGTGTGAGTGAAAGTGCCTTTATGCCTAAATGAATGCGTATATCAGCGGTTATCGTTATCGATTAACACCTCGTGACAAAATTCCAACAAACTTACCAAACCCATAACCCTATCGTAGGGCTACGCCGAAACGAGAAGAAAAAGCCCAACAATTTCTGCATGAAGTCTCTCAGAACTAAATACAGTAATCATCGTTCCATTCTGATAACTTCACGTCTCTGACACAAGCCCTTCACGCGGAACGTCTCTAGAGCCATGTACCTGTATTGTTGGTGGGAAATTTGCTTTTACAAGTCTCCCTGTACCTGGCAAAAGCTTAAACTCCCACACATACACACACTTATTTGCTAGCCAAACCGACGGACTAATTTTCCACGTAAGTAATTACGGCCGAAAACACCCGCAAAAAGAAGGGTTCACAGCTCCGAGACGACCATGATTTTGTTCAGGTGTTCAGAGACTACGAAGCCTTGTGCCCCTTCTATAAAACAGTCGAACTCGTTCACCTCACTTCGTTTGTTTGTGATGATAAAATCGATGAAAATTAGAGATTCTTAGGTTAAAGTTCACGTTGATACAGTAAGCGCCGCGCCGCAGCCCCAATCAGTACCACCCCAGCCCAAGGATGTGTACACAGAGCTTTCCATTATTTAGCAGTTAGTGTGGCAACTTATGAGCAATAACCGATCAACCGTGGAGGGGATTCCCTGGTAGAGGAAAATTATTCAGGTATTTTCCGCAGTCGTGTGGTTGTGCTAGGAGTACGAAACGGAACCACAAGATGAATGAATTTTAATAGCCATTCAGGAGAGAACGGGGAATTTCATTTCATAATCATTTTGACAAAATTGAGGTTTTGTTCTGAGGTCAGGCAATTGCTGTCGCAAGCAGGTCTCCTTGAGCTGGCTCATGTGCGGAGCGGAGCCCGAAGCCTGTCTAGGTTCATGTATGGTTTATGAATCATTATGACTTTCGGTTATTGTGAGTTAAGTGAAAATTTTAAGGTTCTACGTGTAGCTAATATGACGCATGGGAGATCCGAGGTGGCTGCCTTCAGGTGGTGCTGTTTTAAGTCAGAAAGGTTAAGCAGGAGGTGATTTATGGGCGTTGAAGTGTGTTGTAAGGCTGGCGATTCGAGATTGAATTTAAGTTCGTTCCAAACACTGTCGATGGCCGTTGGATAATTTGCCCTTTTTATTTAGTTTTGGTTTGTGATTATTTTCGCAATTGCGTTAGGTTACAGGTCACGGCACATGAACGTTTGGTATTATTTTAAGACCACACGATGATGGTCTATCCCCTCATAGAACCTCATAACTGAACGTAACCTACTCGTATATATGAGATTGACTTGCTTGCATATACGCCAACGTATGCAATTAGTTTGATGATGGGCCATAAGGCTTGGAAGACAAACCCCTGACCCAGCCTGAGTTTTTGCTGAAAGCTGAATTCTATTCGCACTCTCACCACTGGAACTGGAGAATTTGCAAGAAGCAGAGAAGCAGATGAGGTTGCAGGGCAGGTTGCTATTCTTCCTCAGGTTCAATGTCATGTCAGCCTCTACAAGACTAAATACATAATACAATACAAAATTTAATACCGAAACTTGAAATTCGGAAAAGTTGAAAGTCTACTCTCAGACTGCTAAAATTCTGGGATAAGAAGAAAAAGAAGAAGGGAAATTTAAACTGCGACTGCGCCATTTGATTTTTAACCTATCTCTCTATTTTGAGATATTCTGAGGGTATTTAATCCGGCCCAACCGCTTTTCGCTTTTTGGAGTAGCTTACCGCCTTCCCACCCTCCTCGACTGTGATGTCTGGTACTTCTTCTCGGTTAGGAGTATTTTCTTCTGGAAAGTGGTGCCTGGGAAACTGTTCATTCAAAAGTCCCTCACAATACTGCTGCCAACTGTGAAGAATTTTGTTGTCATCCACTGAGCATTGTTGAAAAACCTTGGCGAACGAATCTCCTGGGCGTTTCTCCTCCTCTGAGCGGCAATTTTAAAGATTTTAGCCCCCTTATTTAAGGTGCTCTGTCGAAGATGCTCCTACAGCTCGTTCCAAATCTTCGCCAAGTACTGTTTAAATTTATTTTTTTTTTTTTAATTTTTGAATATTTCGTTTAATCTTTTGAATATTTAGTAGACCTTTAAT
Source organism: Neoascia interrupta (assembly GCA_947623515.1). NCBI lineage: Eukaryota > Metazoa > Arthropoda > Insecta > Diptera > Syrphidae > Neoascia > Neoascia interrupta. The sequence goes on from OX392464.1 coordinate 18,800,873, forward strand.
TTTATTTTGTACGTCCTTTCTTTAAGGCACTGGAGATTCCTTTGCTGAAGATAAAGTACACAGCTTCGTCAAAGTTTTACTGGCCGCGAATATCTGTAAGATTTTTCGGAGGCACCTGCCAAACTACCACAGCTTTCTTCTTAGGATATTTTGGGCTATTATCTAAAAGACTTTCTAACTAGCAGGTGGTGCTACACTCCAGGGTGGACCTGGGCCTCAGCCCATAAGCATCGCAATATGCGTCTATGCCGACAACACCAAAAATAGCCCGACTGATTTTTCTCTTAAAGCAGCCTTAAGGCTTGCATCCGCTTTTGGCAGGATCCATGCTTCTACTGCGTCTCTAGAAGTCCTCAGATTGTAAAATATGAATCCATTCGAAGGGTGTTCTAAACTTAAAAAAATTCATTGCATGCCTATTAATCTTCTTTGACTTTAAAAACCAAACAGTCGAATCTACACTATCGACTGCGCCATTTACTCGCAATTAGTATCTAGGGATATTAAAAGTAACAAGTCTTATGCGCTCAAAGATGATGCAACTTATAGCAATATGGTTCGCATTGTTGCAATACACAAACCTTTTGTAATCGCCAATTAGCTCTGACCTTGCGATATCTTCCGACTTTGCCTGTTGAGTAAAGACTGCATAATTCTTGTTCAGATTGTAAATTTTATTTACATTTTGATGCAAAATCTAGCTGTTAGGTAAAGAAGTATCAATTGCGCCATTTTTCAAATGCATTCAACTGTGAATGAGAATTAGTGAGCAGCTGGGTGGCGCCAGCTCTTTCGACTGCGCCATTTTTCAATCGAATTTAACTGTTCCATGTAGAAAATCGCCCTATTATCTCAAAAAATGCAGTTGTCCTCATGATAGGACAATGGAGCAGTAATTGCTCTGAATGCTCTGAATCTTCCGTGAAACTCGAAATCTTGTTTTTGGGAGATTTTGGAAGTCAGAAAGTTTTTTTTTTGTTGCTCTGGTTTCCTCTATGTTCCCTTATCAGTGGCTTATCAAATTCATACATTGATGAGAAACCAGGCTGTTGGATCAAAAATTGCCGACTGCGCCATATTTTCAACTCATTTTGTTTTATCAGTTAGTTTGGAGAGCATGTGGATGTTCGTTTATTCTGCCACGTAATTGTGTAAGTTCGAGGCATAAAAATTTTAAAACAAAATAAGTACGCCAATGGCAAACTTTTGAACTTTGAAAGTGCTCAGTGTCGAAATAATTAAAACGTTGTAAAGTAAAAGAAATTCTTAATCAAAATTTTGCCAAACCATCGAAAGACTTTGCAAAATAAAATTTAATAGAACGAAAGTTGATTTTAGGCTGTCTAGGCCTGAGGCACTTCTTAGAATTCTCATGTTCCACAAAACGAAGGCGAAAGTTCGTTAATTAATTTCGGCTTCATTTCGGAAGTTCATTCATACAAACAATGTTTTTTTTTATTCTTATTACTCTCAGATGCTTGCAGCCATCATCTATGTGCTTTCCGGAAAGACTCAAACATTAAGCCAGCCAGCCAGCCATCTCTGCCAGAGGAGTGATTCTAAAAACAATCCATGTGGCAGAATTCCATATGAGAAACAAAATAGAATTTTACAATCCTCCATCCGGCGTTGGTCTGGCTGTGGCTATATAGGAATTCTCTGACAGGATACTACACCCGACACCGGATATATCCGGCAAAAAATTTCAGTTTATTACCATTTTCCATTTTGACACAAGGATATGTGCGTTTTGTTTTTTGTTTCCACCCGCGAACAGACTTGGGATAGAAGCTTTGGAAGCCCAGCATAGTATAGTGACCAGCACTTTGAGGGCTTTTTCTGGTCCTGTGAGTGTACTTTCTTTGGTTACAAACATCTACATACCTTAGAACCATCTGCTTTGGACGAGTGAATGGGGATTTTTTTTTTGTATCCATCCTTGCGTGGGGGGATTTACATGTATCCTGGGTATAATTCTTTTGGGTCATTTCGACTAGGCAAAAGCCAGAAGGTATCGAGTGTATAGGTGTGCGAACTATGTAGGTGCTGGAACTGCGGAAAAATAAACTTGGTCTGCAAGTGGGTTTTCACAAAACTCATTCGAGGATGTTATTCACCATTGCCTTTGCAAATGTGGAATGTGAAGTGGTGTGTGAGCCTTTTGTTGGCATTTTCGCTTGCGTTGGCCAGACCTCCGCTTTTGAGTGGATCTATACAATAACGCCCTGTACATACACAGCTCCTATATCCTTATGCTGCTTTTTAAAAGTGTTTTAATGATGCATAATGGCCAGTAGACCATATTGTTCATTCTAATGTAATTAGTCATTTAATTCACAGACTGATGCGAACACATTTATAATGCAAAATTCAGCTCAATATGCATGCTGATGGCTTAAATCTAAATCCACACAATCCGACCGCATCGCATAACCTAATTAAAAACCTTGTATTTCAAAAACACATGCGTCGCCATCAGGAAAAATATTGGTAGTGGACTGAAATTTGTGGCTTGACCATCATAAGGTCCTGAGATAATAATAATCGAGGTGCTGTTTCCTAATAAAAGCCCGCGGATCCATTTTCATTAATTTTGCCAGTCGCAAATTATAAATTGTCACTCTGTGTTAATTTCGAACAAGTCTCCCTGTTTTGATGTGGCTGATGGTTTTATTTTTGGTCCAACCACACCATTATACAAACAGGCACGCATAAATCTGCATAAATCTACTTTGTAAATTAATATCCTGTCGAGTGTATACCCCGAAATATGGCACGCAGAGGAGTCGAATTAAAGGATTTCGAACTGTGAGTAAGTGTGTAGGTGTGGTGCAGGGGAATTCAAAATAATCTGCAAAGTATCCTTTATTCATACAAACTGAGAGAATTAAAGGGTTTCCTCGCATAACCTTAAACTTACTTACTTAAGGTGGCGCTACAGTCCGGGGTGCGGGGTGGACCTGGGCCTCAGCCAACAAGCTTCGCCAGCCAGCTCTGTCTCTCGCTAGCCGTCTCCAGTTTCGCACGCGAAGTTGGCTGAGGTCCCTTTCCAACGCGACGACCGCACGACCCCCAACCTGGAGAAACAGATCCTTTGTTTAGCTCTAAGGACGTAGAGCCGGGTATCCCGCTTCTTATAGGCCTGAGCTCCGAATACGTCGTAGTAGCCCATATAAGGTGTTCACTAATATATATAAGGATTTATAAGGCCTAACCTCGCATAACCTTAAAGGAACTTCGACATATCGTACTTTGAAATTCCGTATCTAAAATTGCGTCATACAGTTACCTACTTCTCGTCTATATAATAAGTTCGCAAATTTTCAACTGCGCCATGCAAATTATTTTGGCGGAAGTTTTCACGTTCTTCATATTTTTAACCTCGCATACCCAACAGATTTCCAATGTCTTAGTTTAATAGAAGATCGTTTCGACTGCGCCAAATCACTATATATTTGACTGCGCCATTTGTTTCTTGGAAACTACACCTAATCAATTAAAGTGCGTGAAGAGATGCACGCTGTTTACTGTGTCGATAGATATGTTTATTGCATGTGCTATCGACTGCAGTACTTAAGTAACTATTAGATTTCGACTGCGCCGTGTGATTTTTGGAAACTACACACATTTTGATACATAATGAGGTTAAGTTTGTGTATTGGTGTACGCTCTCTTCTGTGTCAAAAGTTTTTTCATTAGCTCAATGGGCTACCGACTGCAGTACTTTAGTCATATTTAGACTTTGACTGCGCCATGTAATTCTCGAAAACTGCGCCATCTTGATAGATAAATTGATTTAACTGCATATAGTTTTGCGCGCTATTTACTGTTTCTATAGATGCATATTCATTTATTGATGCTACCGAATGCAGTCTATGGTAACATTTAGGTTTCGACTGCGCCATAAGATTTCAAAATCTATCAAAATGGAAACTTCAACCATTTTGATAGATAAAGAGGTTAAGTTTGTGTATTATTGTATGCTCTTTACTGGACCGATAGATTAATTTAATGTGCTACCGACTGCAGTGCTATAGTCACAATTAGATTTCGACTGCGCCATATAGATCTCGTAAACACATCCATTTTGATAGATGTTAAGTGAGTTAAGAAAATTGAGTGTAGTGATGTACGCTCTTTTATCTGTCGATTAGTAATACATTCATTAAATGTGCTACCGACTGCGCCAATTTTTATATTCTTCTGTTTTTTCGTCACAAGTCTGAATAAGAAATTTTGGTTCTCTTTGTTACATTGTTTTTTTTTTTTTTCAATTTTAATAACTTTGTGTTGCATATGAGCGTTCCTTTGAGCGTTGTTCACTTAACCTGTAGCTAGGAAATTTCCATGAGTATGTTATCACGTAGCATGTTATTACACTCAAGAGATCGTGGAGGAGTGAACCTGACGAATCAATCCTTTCTTACGAGTAAATCTCTGTGCAAAACTGAAAAATTCTTAACTTTTTATCAATACCCATGAAGGGTTGTAAATATGTTAAGATCTTTTAATAAACAGTTTAAGTGAATCATAACAACCGAATACAGAATTTATAAGCTTGCTATATGGAAAGGATCGATTGGCTTTGAGACGGTTTTTGAATTGTTTGTCAATACCTCAGAAAACTTGCCCACAGCATATTTCGTGTTTCGTTAAATTGCATTTGCAAGCCGTGATACGGAACATAATTGAAGATGTTCTATTCAATCTTATTCCGTCTTATTCAGTTTCGAAACATATATTTTTAAATAGTGGAAATATTGACTTTATTATTAAATTATATCGACTGCGCCAAATTGTTAAGCAAATAGACAAATAAACTGCGTTTCAAAAATATGTTATATGACAGGCCTTTACCTTTCTAATGACATTGCTATACATTATCGCGTCGGAAACATCATTATATTTTATCGACTGCGCCATTTTAAACTGGGAGGTTATCAGCTTAGTGATTACTTGATTTTATAAACTGCGAAATATCGTCTATAGTGATTTTGTGTAGTTCAATCTTATTGTGTGATAATTAGTGAACAAAATATATTTAGTATAATTAGTGAACAAAATATATTTAGTATAATTAGTGAACAAATATATTTTGGTACAAATTTTTTAATACGCTCCGAGATCTTTTTAGTTCTCATGAAAAAGGAGAGGCTCCTCTCAAGATTGTTTGTCCGAAAAAGTTAGTGTTTTACACTTATATTTATGTTTAAACACCATGACTTGAACGAAACTCATGAAGGTGGCCACGATAGCAATAACAGGAAAAAATACGTCCCGCGCTTTTGGAAAGAAAAGCAGATTAAATCTCTGTTTGAACTGTCATCACACAATAAGCCTAATGCCTCAACACAAACCAAATCCTCTTTTTATAAACCACGACTGCCTCTGATCCCTCGTTTAAGAGACAGAATCATGTGAGTATATTGAACACATGATATATGAGCTACGCTTATATCAGCCTTGCGTGCGTACCAAAAAGGACGACCATCAAAATTTCTATCAGCGCTGCATTAAATAAAAGATAAAAAAGATAAAAAACTGAACAACTAAATTTCCCATCAACGTAATGACTTAATTGACACAAGGCAAATTTACGTCACATCCATAAATTGATTGAAACGCTTTTAAGCTGCAATTTAGTAGCAAACATCGCATGTCCCGATTTACCAACGCAAATTCCCATCATTCAGAATTGATTTTTTATTACTTTTTGTTGTATTTTTTTTTTTTTTTGAGTAAATCTGACACGAACGTGCCTAAACATAAATTAATGCCATTAGGGCTGCTTGCTTTTTACCCAACTTCGTTATATGTACGGCAATTAAAGCTTACATAGCATAATGTAAATGAATTTATATAAATAGTAATGTTGACCTTTTGTTTATTTTTTAAGATAAAGGGAGAGTAAACTATAATACTCTAATGATGGGAACATCATATTTTTTTTACTTTTTAATTAGCAATTTCTTGTGGTCAATTAAAATTTTTTAGGAAAAAAGGTCAAAATATACCTAAAAACGGAATCATTTTTAATGGCTGTTATTTACCTGGTCGCGTATAGGGATATACGCAGTTCGTGTGCATTTGTTTTAACCAATCAAATCGAAGATAAGATGATGATTCAGAAAAATGATAACTAAATCGTCAGTATATAAATTCACTGTATAGGACTTTAATTTTAAATGAATTTTGGTAAAACCGACTGCGCCAGTTTTTTTTTTAGCAGTTCGAACACTTAGCGATGTATTAAACTTAGTCATTGATTTGGATTTTCAACACAACCAATTCTTCTTCAAACATCTCATCTTTTGCTAAGAGTACCGAAATACGACTGCGCCATATTTCTTTATTCCATCGATTTCTCCGAATATATTCTTTGTGGTGATAATAATAAGAAAAGCACTGTTCCCGGAAAAGCTATAGAAAAAACCTCCCTCCTTTTATTTATATCCCGCAAAGGGCAACAGAAAATATGATCGGCTGCGCCAACTTTATGCCGCAATAACTGTCATGAGGGGAAATAGCGACTGATCCTTTCTTCTGCTTTTGTATAGGCGTTTATTACAGAATTGAATGTAGAATAAGCAAAGGATATGCCTTAGTATCCTATCGTTGTCAAAACGATAAGCTGTAACTTTTTTCCAAAAAATAATGATACCGACTGCGCCATTTTCCTCTATTTGCGGATAATCAAGTCCCTACAAAACCCCACTGTATAAAATTTACACCTCTAATGTCCTTTGATTCCAGGCGGTATGTAATAGTATTAAATTCTTAGTATTTCTAGGTTTCAATGGAAGATAATTTCGACTGCGATTTTACTGCCATGCATAAAGCTTTTTATGCTGTCGGATTCATAAGGGCACAAATATTTTTGTTTTCAATTTCCTGCAGGGACAAAAGGAAAAATCAAAAATTTCGACTATGCCGCTCGTAAGCAAAGTTTTGTGTTGTTCAGATTTTCGTCCTCCAGTGTCCTTCGCACAGGTTTTTTCTTAGCAAGTTACATCCTGGCCAAAACCTTACGAGCTAGATTTTTACCAGGTTTTTATATTAGTTATAAAAAGGTTTCACCTTGCAAATGTGGTTAAAAAAAATCCTCAGTTTTTTTTAGTATTAAATTTATTTATTTTCTACATTTTCCTTTCGACTGCGCCACGCGATTCTCCGGAGCTGTAAGCATTTTGAAAGATTATTATAAAATTTATTCAGCTTACAAGTTATTTCATAAGCCGTGCTAAAGGAGTGTCTCAAACAGTCAAACAGTCTTGTCTACTTAATACAACCTTCAGCTGTTCAAAACAAGCGCGCGTCGGTACCTCTCTTCCTGTTTCCTTTACTTCTAATCTTTTTCGCGACAAGTTAGTATTGAAAAGTTTGCTGAATGCCTTGTGAAAGAGTTGGCTAGAAAATAGCGCATACTATGGCTTACGCTGTTTTATATAATATGCCACCGACTGCGCCAAATTTTAGGTTCTCTTTTGCATTCGAAATTTTGAACAAAATATTTTTATTCTCCTTATTACAAACAATTTTTAAATTTTAATATCTTTGCGTAATGTCGAAGTCTCGACTGTGCCATGTTGCATTGTGCATTGTTCGGTTCACGCGTAGCTACCAAATTTACACGAATTTACCTCGGGTAGTGTTTTGGCTAACGTTGTCGTTGTGTCAAAGTAGCTTTCTTGAGAACTAGTAGCAACTGATCGAGGCTTCTACACAGTTGAATGCCTCGGTTGTTGAGTTGATAAGGCGAGACATCCCGCGCCTTATCGCACTTAGGTCCGTGAGACCCATTGTGATGCTCAGTAGGGAAAGATCCTTACTGTTGATTGGATGTTTTCACTTCCTTCTTTCGCCGCCCGCGCTGTGCAGAGCTCCTTAAGCCATCTTGTTGATTTATTGTACCTTCCTGAAAAACTACGTTATTGGTGCGTTTGAAAATTCTGAAATGTCGTGGAAGAAGTAGCTTCCTAAAGTTCTTTTCCTCAACTGACTTAAAGTGGGACAGTGGCACAGAAAGCGAAATGTGTCCTCGCAGCCATCCGTATCGCCACATCCTCTGCCGATGTCGTCATTTTCGAGAATACCACAATTGAGTAAACTAGAGTATTTTGTCATTGTCAATTTGACGAAATATGTCTTTCTTAGCCAGATATTATGATCCATCAGTCCAGATCATAGCCTCACGCCTAAATGAAAACGAAAAAAAAGCCAGAAATAATGATATCGACTGCGCCATTTTTTTTCTCGAGCAAAACTAGTTAAACAAAAAAACCGAGAGTTTAAAAAGTTACAAATTAATACTTTTAATGTCCGTTTATTTCAGGATATTTGCGATAGGATTAACAGAGAAGTGTAATTTTTGAAGGACTCGATTATTTATGCAAGACTCGAACTATGCAATTGTAGAGCCAGAGTTGTAATCAGAAGGTTTAGGGTTCAATTCTGCCATTATCCGAGCATGACTTCTCCGAGATCGGTCATTCTGTTCAATTTATGGCGTAGTAGATTCATTATTGCATATGGAAGTTCTTGTTTCTATTTTGTTGGGGTCATATAAAATTTGTATTGAAGACAAAATAAAAATTGCTACATAATCGATGCATCTCTCTGATAGCCTTGTAATATTTAGCTCGGACTAGAGTAAACTTTATAAAGACAAACCGAAAGTGGGTTGTTCTCTTTTTAGAGGCAACAATTGTACTTGTTGTAATTTTACAATTTGGCTTTATGTTTGTAATAAAACGTTTTGTCATTCGAAATCGAATGAAAGATAAATTTTGTGCTAGAGAACCTTCCCGTTTTGCGCTTCGCTTTCCTTGTTATCTATCATCTTTCAAGAATGTCCACTGTTTTTCGAAAAAAAAGCAAACGCCTAACGCCGCACGACGACTTTCTCTCAAGTAACTTTGCCAGGATGTCAATTGATGTCGCAAAAAAATTAACTTCCTGCCTTCAGTCCTCATTCAGCGACTATTCCACTATCGCACTCAAGAATAATGACAACTTGCACCCTCATAAATCAAATTGTCGAATCGCTCGGCGCATGCAACGCATTTATATACTGAGCGCTCGACCCTTTTGGGGATACTCCCCCCTTTTCAAAAGGCGAAAGAAGCACTTCCACGATATCGCCTGCAGTGGAAACTTCTTTGGTGCAACAAATGCACTCTCCTTGTCGTCGCCGTCATACTTTGAGTTCTTGAAACGCACGCAAACGTTAGATGACTCCATAAGTAGTTTCGACGTCAAGCACAGCAAAGGAGTTGGGTTTCGATGACCCCTTGCCGCAATTAGCCATTCAAAGAGGTGCAGTTGCAAAGTTATGATCATGACGGGTCTAGTCACAGTATAGGTTTGGTTTGGTCGTGTCTTCCTTCGTCTTTGTCTTGTGCACGCTGACATCACCGCACCGACACCTGTTCAATGCGATCCATTCTTAACGATGATTACAATGGAAATTTATGCAGGTGAGCAAATGAAAAATGCAACCAGACACACCTCCCTGCAATTGCAATGGCAGGATGGATGGCGGTTTGTGGCTAAAAAGGCACGCATTCTACTCGCTGTGCTTATAGATACGCCAACCTTGCAAGTACCTATGGCATGTGCACAATAGCACCTAACTTGGACATAAAGAAGCAAAGAAAAACTCAACACATCCCTGATTCCTGTCACATTGTCGATACTACTCCGCCTAAGGGATGTCGTCATCCCCATTTCCATCGCTACAACCGACCATTATGCTTAGATGACAATCGTTGCACAACACGCTGTGGTGTTCGTAGTCACTTCACAATTGCATGTTTCGAATTTCTGTGATCACGTTTTGTGGCTTTTGCTTAAGTACCTACAAGAGATGTGAGCTCCGCTTTGCCTAAACGAGAGGTGAGATGTCAAAAAACCAAGTCGCCACCAACACACGATGACACGTTGACGAACATCTGCCAAAAATTGCCATAAAATGTCTTTTTGTTGGAGCTTCCATTTTTGTAATGGCAAAAATTGTTACCAACAAAGTTGGCAGCATCATGTCCGCCAATGACCAAGAACATCGCAATGACACATCGTGAAACAAGAACAAAAGCGATAAAGTGTGCAAAAAAGTTTCGACTTCTTTTTTAAAAGTTTAATTGAGAACAGTGACATCACGAAGTTTTTGAATGGGGAGAATGTGTGGGTGTTCTTAAAATTTGCACTCATGCGGACCGGCCACACTTTTTTTTTTGTTGAAGCAGCACAAAATGTTCACCCAAACTTTTGAGAGGTTCATGGGAGTCTGAGATGGCAAAATAAAAAGATATGGTAATGTCTTCGAAGGTGGTTGGTTGAAAAGAAGGCATAAAAGTGTGCCCAAAGTAAGAAAAGATGTCAATAAATTCAAAGTTTTATATTTATAAAGTTTGAGAGAATGCGGGCGTATCGTAAGATAGTTGAACGAAACCAGGTCAAATATATTTGGGTTTGTTGTGAGCATTGGGATTTCCAGAATTGGTAAAATTTGTCAATGGATAAAATGAATGGAAATAGTATTTCTTGTTAAAGTGTTTAGTCATATAATAAAAACTGCACAGCGTTTTTATGAGCTTTGGTAAGGTAAGATCCTTTTTGGTGCCAAGCTGCCTCAAGGCATTGTACTACTATTATTAGGAGACAGCTTTGAGAGTGCCACAAACTATCGATTGAAAATTATTTTTGAAACAAAACAGAAATAGAAAGTCCTTATCCAGGTCCGTCCGTCCATCCGTATGTAAACAACTTTTAAGCCTTAAATTTTTTGCCAGAGAGGTGAAAATTGGTAAGTGGACTAGAAGTTCATTGGACCAGGTCAAGTTTGAAAAAAGTTGAATCCGCCCACAGACACGCCCCCTACAACCCTGTATGTGTGACCATCTAACACACTGATTTTTGGTATGTGACATTGCTTTATAATTGTCTTTCAGGCAGCAGAAAGACGTTTGGCGTTTACGTTGACCACGCCCACTTTTTAAGGTGTTTTAACTTAAAATGACTGTTTTTCAATAAATATTTATGAAATTTGACGAAAAATTTTATAAAAAAGGTTTTAGTTACATTTTCTAACTTTTTTTATATATAAAATTATGCCTCCGCCCAATTTTGTGGTCGTGGATTGAAAAAAAATTGATGTTTTTAGTTAAAACAAAGGTTAAAAAAGTCCAAAATGTATGCAACCACCTAGCGTAAAGCATTCAACAGTATAGTTTCTACATCCCGCCCACACTTTTTGGAGGTGTGGCAGTTTCCTTTTTCGGTAGGGTAGGATAATCCGTCATAGACGGTCTGAAGTTTTTGTTGCGCTGTTGCACTTTTCCACTTGTTTTTTTTTTAAAAAGAATAACATTTTTTATAAACTATGTAACAATGTAAATAACAATGGCGCAGTCGACTTATCATTTCCCAAGTTTTATTTATTTAGTTTTCCATCATACGATTTGCGGCGTTCTTGTTGTGAAAAGTATTTAGAAAGAATCATTTAAAATCATTGCATTTGCCTTTGGTAACGAGTTATGAAATAACATAGCTTTTGGCGCAGTCGAAATAGGCGTTTCCATAAAAACGGCCTTGTCTCAAAGAAGAAAAAAAAATCTATTTTAAAAAATATATGAAAAATTTTATGTTGCGGCGTAGGATTTACGCTCCTGCGCTCAGTTCTGTTTTTACGTAAACAACGAAGAACAAAACAAGTGGGAAAGTGCAACAGTGGGTATGCAAAAGCTTCAATCCACCTACGACGGATTGCAAAATACCCGACCATACCAAAAAGAAAACGGCCACGCCTCCAAAAAGTGGGCGGGATATAGATATATAACTGTTGAATGCTTTATACTAGGTGTTGGCATACATTTCGGCCTAAAACTCAGCCTTTTTAACTAAAAAAAATACTTTTTTTAACGCCACGCCCACAAAAGTGGGCGGAGGCACATACAATACATACATAAAAGTTAGAAAATGCTAGTATCTTCAGCTTTTGTCATATAATTTTTTGTCAAATTTCATACATATATATTGAAAAACAGTCATATTAAGCTAAAATCCTTTAAAAAGTGGGCGTGGTCAATGAAAAAGCTACAAAATTTTGGCTACCTTAAAGACAATTGTAAGGCAATGCTACGTACCAAAAATGAATGCGCTAGCGCCATTGTAACATAGCTAAAATTTGCTAAATGTATTTTTTTTAATTAGAGATGGTCGCACATACAGGCCTGTAGTGGGCGTGTCTGTGGGCGGATTCAGCTTATTTTCAAATTTGATCTGAAGGACTGGACTTCCAACCAACCCACTAAATTTGTGCTCTCTGCCTTAAAATTTAAGGCCTAAAAGTTGTTTACATACGGACGGACGGACGGACATGGCTTAATCGATTCTTCTGTCGGTCTCATTCATATTTCTGAAAGTTCTTAGGGGTCTACGGTGATTATTTCACTGCGTTACAAACTATACATCAAACTAAATATACCCTGGGTCGGGTATAAAAATTCGCGGCTTTGAAAATACTGCGTAGGTTATTTAGAAAGAAAAATAATAATTATTGGCGCAGTCGGAACAGTCCGTATGCTTTTTTACCAACCAAGGTAGGCAAACATTTTTCAGAATGTAATAAAAATAATAATCGGTTGGCACCAATGAAACAGGGGCTTAGATGAAAAAAAACGGTCTTGACACATTTCTCTTGATTTTGGCAGAGCTGCAGAAAGTTATTAAAAAAGAAACATGAAAAATGATATTAAGTGGCGCAGTCGAAGAAGTTAATTCGAAACTCATTTTCAAGCGTTTCAAGCTAATCGGATGCTTATCCTCTTTAAGGGGGTACATCCGAATAAATTTGGCGCAGTCTGATGTCAATGGCAATGATATCTTGTATTTTATTATTTTATTGAAGCTCGCGCTATTAACAATATTTATTTATTCTGAATAAAGTTTTTTCTAAAGCCTGTATTCATGTTTAAATTAAAGCTGTTCATTTTAAGAAAGTTGAAAGATGATACATCAGCCGCGCCACTTTGCCGGAAGACTAAGTCTAAATTGCGTAGACTGTCTTATTAGCCTTTACCATACTGCTGGACTGGGATGAAAGACAGAAAAAAAAAAACAAGATCTACTTGCTCTCAACGCACAAGTTTGCTGTGTGCGTTATATTATGTGATTAAGAGAAGAGAAACGGTCCCCAAAATTGGTAGAGCAATGCGTCGAATTTCAGGTTCATAGAAATGTATTCTCGATACCTTGCCAGCTTGGCCTTGGTCTACACTCTCATACCCTTTTTTGGAGTATGGTTAGTCGTGTGCATTCCAAAAAACTGGTCTGTCTGACTATAATCTAGCCAAAAAATTTCAGGCTCGTAAGTCTTCCTCCCTGCTGAAAAATTGGAAAACAATAGGCGAGGATGATTATGATATGTATATTATTTTGGAACTTCTTCTTAGAACCCACAAGGCGATTACTCTCGATAGTACAATCCTTTAAGGGGACTGTAAAATTCTTAACATTCTATGAGTGCACGCTGCACGGACTCGTTAAAAAAAAAAAAAACTCCGTGATATCGGGCACAAATTCACCTTCCAAGAGACAATTCTAGGAACGTGAACTTTAAGTTGAGGACAATCGTCGAATGGTGATTGGTAGTGGATTGGGCTTATATTGGAACCCATAAGCTTAACCTGAAAGAAGACTTGGTTGACTCCCAAATATTTTAACTGAGCCTTAAGCATATCACACAAATGTACACACGATGGCATGAAGGAAGCTCCTGGTAAAAGCCTTAGACCTCACAACGTAGCAAAAATTTAAAGCGTTGAAATTGCAGCCTGGGGTAAGGACTGCCAGGGTCTTTATTGCTTTGTTTTATCTGATGTTTCGTTTTTTGAGCTAGTTTTTCGGAGAAATGTTATTTAACAAATATGCGTGCCTTTTCTAGAGACCTACTTAATGGGACAGTTTTAAGTCTAAGAACTTCACATTTGTGTGCTCCATCGGAAAAAACAGTGCATTACATTAAAACACACTTGTATGGTTCACCCTTAACTCCATAAAAAAAACTACTTCGCACACTCGTGAAAAGCATGTTGACATAAGTCCCACACCCATCTTCAAGGCCCTTAAGTCCTTTCGCACATTGCCAATACACATGAATAATTAAACTGTAAAGCGAATATTCGATGAGTAAATTCAAACAGCAACACTGTTTATAGAGGACAAACAAATTTCCCCGAAACTCCCAAGTAAACGTTGCGGTTGCCTAAAGCAGAAGTTAATTATTTGCAAATGGTCATTACGTCGCAAGTTAATCGCTTATTCCGCACTGAGCCACCAAACAAGATTACACTAAAAGGACTCGCCATTGAAACCAAATACCAACTTGTGCGGTGGATTGCTTGCACCCTTGTTTCTATATCGACCATCAATTCGCTTCGTTGGTTTTCCCTTGTTCTTTGACCATCAAACATGCCACTCCCGATTGCTTACCCTTCTAAGAGGACCAAATCGACATGGTGCCCTGATTTGCAATGCATAAACACACACAAAACACAATCATCTAATTGAATTTGTTATCGACAATCTAAAACAACAAACGAAATTCAAATGATTTTAATTGCATAAACAATAAATGCAACACTCTCCGAAATCACACAATAAAGTTTCTAATCATATTTAGAGCCCAGATTACCCCAGCCCATCGCATCTTTTGTGTAATAGTCCCAACCCATCATCAGACAAGGACCCACAACCCATGTCTGTCATGTAACTGTCAGGAGGCGAACCATGTGCACGTTTAAGGATTGTGTCTAGGGAAATTCTTCAAAAAGCATTTTCGATAAGTTTTTCAATCGTAAATTCACTTCGGCCATTTAATCCATTAACCTAATGAAATCCTCTCCACATTCCTAGCTGAGAATCGATTAATCCGGCTCGAAGGACCATAATCTTAATTTGATGTTGTTTGCTGTTTATTCGCTATTTTCTTTCCACTTCAACTACCCTTTGATCATGGTAAATTATATTTAAAAATTGATTACATTTCTCTTCTAGGATACACACAGCACCTCAGTCCCTTCATACGGCACTGGGAGGCGGCGAACTTTGATCGAGCCCAGCTGCACGCCGCCCACCAGAAGCACATCGAACAGAAGCGGCACCGGAGAAAACGGGACCTACTGTCGGGCGAGTACGGGCCCTCGCATACCATCAAGTTGAACTTTTTCGCCCATGATAGGTAAGTAAAGGAGGCGAGGGCTGTTTAAGGACTTCTTACATTCGAAAGGGTACACAACACATACATACATATATAGCAACAAGAATAGGGGGAAATGGTAAATTAAATTGTGATACCACAAAATCGACATGTTACCGGGGCAATGGATAAAGAAATTGAAAATTAATTTACTTATAGAAATACTTGCATGTAGGTGTATAAATTTTTATTCAATTTGCATATATTTGCATACAGACACATTAAATAGATTTTATTTATATTTGCCCAAGGATTTAATCCTTTTTGCGCTTGAAATCAAATCACGGGCATCCATCCGACGTGACCACGCAAAAAAAAAAAAATCCGAGAAAGAAGTGAATTATCGTTATATTAATAACCGTTATGGTGGTAATAGAGTTTTCACAATTTTTCCCGACATCGAAGTGGAATGAAGCGAAGCTGCACGAGTTCACCGCCACGTTTGGGATGAAATCAGATTTTGGTTAATAAAGACCGGAAAAAGAGCGGAATGTAATTAAATATAAATATTTTTTTTTCCATCCTTTGGGGTTGTTATGTTGGAAATGGCAAAATTGCAAATATTTCGGGTCAAACGAGGGTAAACAGTTTTACGAGATTTTGTGACTGTTAATGACGTAGAATTCCTTTGATTTTTTTTTTCTTCGCTTCGGGACCCATCCTGGGGCGTATTTACTCGGAATGGTTGGTGTCTGGAGAGTGGAATTTTTTTCAAAGATTTTATGAATTTCCAGCGAGAAGGAATGATGGGAGGGTGAATGTTCGTAGAGGATTTAAGGGGCTCTAGACTGTTTGGTGATTTGGGTTCGACATGAGATAAGGCATAATTTGTAAGACATTTATGTGGATCGAGAGGGGAGGCTATATACGTTGTCAACTTTATCGACTTTAATTAAAAAATAATCTGTTTTGGCTATTTTAAATTTTAAAGAAAAGGACACCGGAATCAAGTCTTACACAAGTTCGAAAGCAGCCCTTTTACCTTAACTTCTTTCATAGTATTTTCTTTTTGTCACAATTGCATTTTGTCAGTTTTTGTGCATTAGGCACTTATGTAGAGAAAACTATAAAGCTTTAAGGATATTGAGTTGAAAGGGAAACTTTAGTGCAGACGCGGTAGACCCTCGAGCGAACAATCGGAATATCTTGGGCTCAAAACCAGGTCAAATCGATATTTTTTGGCATTAATTAATTTTGACAATTATGAAAATTGTCAAAATTAAGCCGTGTAGGCCCATATAATCTAACTTTGAGTCGTAGAGTGAAGTTTGGACAAAATATTGAAAGAAAAAACAGTTTTTGGCACCCCGACAGACACGGGACGATCCTGCTTACTTCACGTGTCTCTGAAACTGCTTTAACCAATTCAGTTTTTCTTGAAAGAAGGAAGTACAGAAATCACCTTCGATTGGTTTTGAAGATAAAAGACCCAAAGTCAGAGTCAAGTCTTTTTTTATCTCCTAAAGTCGTACCCTTCTTTAAAAACACAGCTCAAAAAGCCTCTGCTTCAAGGTTAAACTAAACTTCAAGACCGGAAAACTTGACCCTTTTATCTCCATTTTTTATACCCTACCCAGGGTATATTAAGTTTGTTGTATGGCTTGAAACGCAGCGAAACAATCACCGTAGACCGCTAAGACCTTTTACAGATATGAATAGGACCGACAGGAGAATCGATTAAGCCATGTCCGTCCGTCCGTCCGTATGTAAACAATTTTTAGGCCTTAAATTTTATGCTATAGAGCTTAAGACATTGGGTGGCTGTAAGTCCAGTCCTTCAGATCAAGTTTGAAAAATAGCTTAATCCGCCCACAGACACGCCCACTACAAACCTGTGTGTGCGACCGTTTCTAATTTCAAAAAATACCTTTTTAAAATTTTACATATGTTACAATAGCGCACTAATTTTTGGTGCGTAACATTGCCTTGTAATTTTCTTTGAGGTAACCAAGAAGGTTTGGCCTTTTCATTGGCCACGCCCACTTTTTTATGGGATTTTAGCTTAAAGTGACTGTTTATGCCCCATCCCAAAGGATAGGAGGTATATTAAGTTTGATTCATAGTTTGTAACATAGAGAAATAACCACCGTAGACCCCAAAGACCTAAGGGCATATAATCGAGACCGAATTGTTAGTCGAATGAGCAATGTCCGTCCGTCCGTGTGTCGGTAGTTTTTAGGCCTTAAATTTTGAGCTAGGAACTTGAAACTTAATATCGTTATTTCTAGGTCACGAAGCAGTACAAGTGTAAAAATTTTCAAAATCCGCCCACTGACACGCCCACTTTACTTAGTAGCATGAAAATTCAACGTGGTCGTAGGAACCTGAAATTTGGTCCGCGTTATCATCGCTTAAGTATATTGTGACTTGCATTTAAGAAAAAAGCGAAAACCGCCCCCTTGTAGGCGTGGTCATATTTAATACGCATTCTAATAAACGGTTTTTATTTGATATATTTGCTTTAAATTCAAAAAACTTGGTCCATAAAATCTTCAGATATGTACCTTGGCTATCAACTCAAATGAAAAAGTTTTTGCCACGCCCACTTTTGGGGGCGTTTTTAAGTATAAACCAAATTTTTAATGTGAAAATGCAATCAACACGTGTATACCACTTAAAGAATATAAACAAAAAAACGATGTAATTGAAAAGGGGTGGATGCACGCCCCTTTTTAAGGGAGACGATTCTTTAACTGAGAAATTCTAAATACAGATGAAGTTAATAGAAACTGAAATTTAACAACCAGGATGTATGACAAAATTCGGAGCTTGAAACTGGTCAATTGGGATGGAGTACTCAACGATTCGCCTAAGCGGATTGTAACCCTCCCACTAGTTTTAAGTAGGTTTGCTGCTTGTCAGATAAGGGACTCGGGCAACTTGTTTTAGGTGGGTGGAAAAAACTATGCGATAAACTTAAGTACAGCATAGGACTCTTCAGTTTTAGGGTTTTGGGTTAGTTGCCATCGTTCAGTGACATTGTTTTGAGGATGTTAAGGGACGTTTAGTGTCACAGGGAAACTTGTTTTAAGCAATAGGACGGTGGTATAATTGGCTTTCACTTGGCAAAGCTGGGGATGTTTTGGCCATTCTTCACTTGCTACAACAAATCGGTGTTGGAACATGTGTGCACAAAGATGATGCTGAGCAAAATAGGAATCGGAGAGAAAGCATAAAGCTTATTAAGAAATTGCTCGGCTAGAAAAGAAGGTAGAAAATGAAATACTCTATAGAGCGTGTGCCCATACCTGAGAAAAAGCAAGTGAGCCAGAATTTACTAAGTTTAATACCAGAACCTAAAAAGAAACCCTAAAATTCATCAAATCTAACCTTTTAACCGCTCATATCAACTTCAGGTAAAGGCTCGTTAAGATGTGGCGGCTACCGGATGCTATCGAGCCCCACGTTTGAAGCGAGCTGAAATCAAGCTGTAATTATGGCACCAATTTCTTATGTCATTAAGTCCAAACTTTTGCGGGAATGCCTCTTTAAAACTAGTTGTCTAGTGGAAAGAAGGAACCAAACCGTCCGCTTGATACGTCTATGTAGGGATAGAGAGTAATGAAATGGCTATTTGGCATTTGTTGAAATTACTTTTTGGCAAAAAAGGGAGTATTTGAGGCCTGCATAGGATCTTAACCGGTCGGCGCATCAGGTTACCATACCCTCAATTACGAATTCAGAAAACTAGAGATGAAAAACAGGGAAAGAACCTTGAACAACACTCAAGGTGTCAGGCAGGCTAAGACGATTATAGGGTAAAACAATCATAAAAGGTTCAAAGCATGCATCAGCAAGAAATATCTTCATAGGTTTCCTTCATGGGCCTAATCAAAATGTAAGGGTCTTTTTATGGTATTGTAGGAAGTGCGCTAAACCCGGTTTTCTTCCACCGAGGCGAAAAAGGAAATAATTTTGAAATGTACTACAAGGAAAGGGTAACACCTATGAAGACCAGCAACTCTCCGCCAAGGTTCCAATCCAAGGTTGGGGCACAGCACAGCAGAACAAAAGGTCGCAGTGCAACATACCCCTTTATCAAATTATGCCAGTTTTTGGAAGTAGTCAAGGATCTATCAACACGCGTTTCTCATCTTTGAAATAAAATAAAATAAAGTGTGTGTAGGACATCATCCTTTTTTGTACTCCTTTGCAAGACTTTTCGGTTACTATTAAGCATGGAATGTAACACCGCTTAATTGTCCGTCCCGGCCATACTGGGTGGCAATATACAACAGCCTTTCAACCTGGCGCATTAACCTGGATTAATTCGACGCTTGGCATGGATTTTCTGATTTGCCGTTGCTCTCACAAGTAAAAGTTGGCTGTGTTACCTACTTGAAAGGAGAGCTACTGCGAGAAGCTCTCAGACCACTCTCGAGAGTCGCGGCAGTACTATCAGAGAGTTTTTTTTTGCTATTCTCAACTTTGTGACTCCTTGAAAATCTCTTTCTCTACGAGTTACTATCTTGATTCTCGAGAGTGACTTGAGAGTTACTCGCTGTGGTTTCACACTCAATCGGACACTCAGCCTATAACGGGGTTAAATCTCGGTTTCGCCATTTCACCTCCGTATGACCGATGTCATTGGCCTTGCATCGATTGTGCATAATTTCCACTGTTTCTTGAACTGTGTGGCACGTAGTGCCCTCCTTCTGGGATCACATATTGTCGATATCAATATCATCCGCGATTTAGGCCAAAAAATTACTGTAATGATCGAGTGCTCGCCTTTGCTAATGTCGCGTTGTTCAAAGACCAAAAATGCCGCCAGCTCCAAAATCCACACCAAAACAGCGACTTATTGGTCATAAATTGTACTTTCTTCGATCTTATGTGATCTCATTGTTGAAGTATCATTCATCTTAAAAAGGGCGTCACTGAATATGACTTCGGCCGAAATTTAATATTAAACAAATTAATATTAAATAATTTAATTCCAATTCAAGGAATTTAATCTTTTGCGCATGTTGCTTAAAGGTTTAAGTCAAAATGTGTGATATGGCGAAATTGGCTGAACAATTGGCAGCCGCTTTGACATGTGTACATTCAACAATATGGCCTCTTTTTACTGTCAAAGATCAGAAGTCCATATTGGAAGACAATTCATTTCTTGTTCTTCTCGCAACAGACCTAGTCTGCCAAGCGTACTAAGTGTGCCAGGTGACGTCGAAGGTCTTTCCCTTAGCTGTTTTAAGGGTGTCATCTACCCTCCGAGGTCTTGATTTGGGTAGCTTCTGATTCGTGCAAATAAACTAACTGGCTCAGAAGGTGGAGGCGACTTAACATTTTTTGACAATTCATAACGCCTAATTGAGTGTCCTCTCATGAGGAATGATTCTCTCAAAGAGTTATGGCAAGGCGGTCGCGAAACTGCAACTGCAAACCTTTTTTTTTGCTGTTGGGATGCGAACGGAGGGCTTAGAGCACAACGGCATTGAATCGCACAGAGGTGCTCTCTACTAATCGTTCTCTGTATAACTTTTACATGCCTCCGTAAGGACGTTGGCACTCGATCCAATTTTCCAAAGAAGCGATATGCTGACGTTTCCGGGGAACGTGTATTGCCCTCAGATTTCCCTAGAGAGTTTTGTTCAGTTGTCTCTTTCCTTCTGTAGCTTTAAATTCCAATAATTCTACTTTGACCTTATTCACTCGAACTACAATCCTATACTAACAGTGTTTATATGTATATGGAGCTGCTCGTTCCTATATATGTACATGAGCCTTTACACCTTTTCCTATCATTATCACCTGTTTGGGTCAAAAGCTCAATTATAAGGTGGCAGCGGTGGCCAATTAACTACAACCATAACTACAACCATAAACTTAGCTACTCTTGGTCGGGTAATAAAAGTGTCCCTCCCATTTTACCTGTACTGGGAAATATTGTAAGCAGGAAAAAAAATGTTCCAACTAGAACTATTGAGACATGTTTGTGTGCTTTATTATAAACATAGAAGTCTGGTGGACTTATACTCTTGTGTCCCCTTGAGGCTCTTAAGCTCCCCATGGACGTTATGCATTTTTGATCTAAATCACAGACAAAATAAGTGAAATTTGACAAAAGCGAACGGAATCAGAAAGGAGTTTGGTTCTGTTGCACATCCTGTCATGCTTCGCCTTATTTTCTTACATGTGGCGCTCACAATATTGGCATCTTCGAAAATGGTACCGAATAATGCGGAAGCTACAAAGGACTCTCGCTTCTGTTTGCTACTCCAAAATCAATATTTGACGGGTCTTTTAACCATGTTGCTTGGTTTCCAAAAATTATGTCAATATTCATGGCTTTTCAAGAGCTAAACAAAGACAATCTAACCAATCTCCGCCACTGAGCTTTGCTAAAGTTTCTAATTTTCGAAAGCAATAATAAACGATTCCAACAAAATATTATTTATGCTGAAGTTATACTCTCGAGAAAGAAATTAAACATAACCCGTACTCGATATTGCCCGTAAATCTGTTCAATCCCCAACCCATGCAAACCGTCCACATTTTCAATATAATATAATAATATCCTTTTGCTCATAACTAGTCCATAAATCCTGCTAAAGTACCATGTAGAGCAAAACCATTTAAAGAGTTTCCTGGTGCCGGTGCCAGGCCTGGCAGCACCCTACCACAACCCACTAGCCATGTGGGGTGCAGCACGCAGCACACTCGTATATGAGTCCCAGGCAGCTTACACATGTTCGTGCTTGTGCTGAGCCGGAGCACCACCAAACCAGGGTATGCAACGAAAGGGATATAGGACAATACTAGAAAAATAATAGAAGAGCCTTGCATCTACTTTTTTCCATCCTTTTTTGCTTTCATCCTAGTTTTGTCGTTTGGCCCGATTAACCTGGCCCTTTTGGGAACACGTTGCCATGGGCGACACGAGACATGAGAGGTTCGTACAACCCTTTTTGTATACAGCGCAGGGTGACCAGCATTTATAACCAGCACTCGGTAGAGTACGGAAAGGAGTACATTTCCCAAAGCCCAACCAACTGGAGTGCATCAGAGGATGCACATGCACATCGTTGTGAGGTACACTACACCACAGGGAACAGTGGCTTATCGATTCACTTGGGGACTGCATGTGCCGGTTGAGAAGCTCTGGTGGCGCAGTTAAATCTTAATTGATTGTGCCATACAATGAGGTTGTACCTACTCTGGGTGTGCGTGTGTATGTTTTAGCGAAGGGAGTCTTGCTACGATGATTAATTTTGATTACTCCACCATTGTGCGATATTGTGATTTAGCCCACATATTCTGCCAGCTGCTGCTGCAACAATTTCACTTGCATCGGTAATTAAAGCACCGCGTGGGAGACTAAGGTACGCGTGTTATGCGTTGCCCTCATTGTGCCCATGCAACCGCCAGCCATAGCATCGTCGTCATCGCAATCGTCCTCCGTGAAACCAAATCAACCCTGTGCCCGTTTCAGTAGGAACACGCCCAGTCAGGCAGCTTTAACGCATGCGAGGCCTGAATTATGCATTAGGCATAAATTAAGCAAAACCCGAAAGTGGGCTGCAGAACGCAGCTATGCCCCAAAGAAAAGGATAATCTTATTTTGCCCCAACTAAATTGATAGGTTTTTTTTTTTGTCGTTAATTTGATTAACGTCCGACACGGGGCTGTAGAACTTCATGCGTGGGTTCTCATGCACGACCTGATTAGTACTCGTAATCACTGCTTTGGCGGGTAAATATTAGATTGCAAATTGAGTGTGAATCAAGGTCGACGTAAGGCGAGATCCTGGCGATAGAAATAATTTCCCCAGACGCTAAAACCCCTTTGGCTGAGTGCCTCCAGGGGAACTCTAATTAACGAGGACTTGCTATTTATAAAATGATCAGGATGAAATGACAAAGTGTAT